>OY734951.1:1476308-3876308 GCA_963457585.1 Spergularia bocconei | reverse complement strand
AATGAATGGTCCAGATTAAATGTGAATGATCCGACGGCCGTGGAGAGTGATCCGTGTGAGGGGGTAAGGAAGAGTGTGAACCGTTGATTGGATTAAATTGAGAGTTATGATTCGTTGTGGATTTTATTTAGTTGTGAATCGGATTAAGATGTGTGTTTTCACATGTTTGATCGAGGGTAAAACGTGTGTATAACAAAACTTATATATGGCGGTTTAATTCAAATTTATATTATATGTGTAATATAAAAATCAAATTCGGTCTTTGCATGTCGGTTGAGACTTAGTAAAAGTATATAAGACTAAATGTGATCCTATGAGTCTATGATAGTATAATATGGCTTATATTAAATTTGAATACATCGAATTTCAATTAGTATATACTCGTATAGCTCAGTTGTGTAAACTTGTACATATAAATTAGGTGCATTAGTGATTGAGTCAAGTCATAATAAGTTATATTATAACTAAACAATGTTTTGTAGTTGATTTAGTTGTTTAAAGTCGGGTAAAGATCAAACGATCGACTCTGTAGTATATAAGAGTGAATGTGATATACGCTATAGTATATAACACCGAATGTGATATTATGTTTATAATTTATATCTATACTTTATAGTTTATAGTGTATAATATCTAATATTGAATGTGATACTATAATATTGTACTTAAGTACGTAAATGTATGATATACAGTCGTTACTTATCATTAACTATTCAGCGAGTATAACAACTAAACTAGCAAATATGATCACCAATTAGCTTGTTTATACTTTGTCAAATAAAGATTATTATTGCAATATATCATCATTTTAATTTAAATAAATAACATAACAATTTGATAAGTTTGACTAAATTTGTCAATTGAAATAATTGCTTAATTTGATATTCCAACCGAATCATACTAATCTTCGAGGTGGCCAAGTTAACCTTTGATCAACCATTGCTTGATTCACCTTCATCGGCACCACCATTGCTTGATTCACCTTCACCGACCACTACTCAATTTAGGGTAAATGGGTAATGTATGCCATGTGTTAGTACTAAGTGTCGAGCTTGAGTGCCGGTTTGCCAACCCGTTTTCCATCGAAATTCACAAGTAATGTTGTTAGCTTTGCATAATCGACAAACAAGTTTGAAGTGTCTTGGTTGATTTTCGACGGGCAATTTGTCAAAGTGCAACCAAATATAACTTGCCATAGACTTGTAGTAATTGTAAGAGAAATGTAGAATAGAGAGAAGAATTGTGTGGAAAATTGAGATGGATGAAGTGGGTATTTATAGATAATTTAGGGGAGGAGTAAAAAAAAAATAATAAAAAAAAAAATAACAAAAACAGCCGTTTTTGGGCCAAACGGCTATTTTTTTTTAAATCGGCAAAGTAGCCGTTAGGTGATGCGGGCTAGTGCGGGCTAGGCGGGCTAGTGCGGGTTAGTGCGGGCTTGAGGCGGGCTTGAGGGTTAGTGCCTTGACCGGGTTTGACCAGTGCCTTGACCAGTGCCTTGACCGGGTTTGACCAGTGCCTTGACCGGGTTTGACCAGTGCTTTGACCGGGCTAGTGCCTGAAAAACTGAGCACTAGCACTAGCCTGGATTGACCGGGCTTTTCAATGCATGTGCAGTGTCGGGCCGGGCCGGGCCTTGACCAGGGCTTGACCATTACCGGGTCAGTGCGGGCCCGGGCTTTTAGTGCCAAATGGCCACCTCTAACTAGGCATATCAATATATCATATGAGTCAGATAAATAAAAACCGTCTTTTAAATAGATTATTCAATTTATGAGAGACATACTATAATATTTTCTACTTATAGAATATATGGAAGTCCGTGGTTCTGGACTTTGATTTCCATTTTATTTAGTCATTGACTTATCATTACTTTTAAGCTAGTTTTGATTAATAATACATTTGGGTATAAGTGGAGATGGTATATAACTATCGGTCCCTTAACATGTGCGCATTTGACACACGTTAGAAAAACCGTATAATTATATACTCTATAGAGGCATAAAGGTAGGATAGCTTGTATTTGTCTGTGTGACATACAAACCGACCGATATATTATAAAACTATTACGACGATATTCCATTATGACGTTAAACACGTCTGAAAGTTTAATTTAAACTAAAATCTATTAGGTTATTACCATTATGGTAATTGGATTTGACAAACTAACACATTTAACTTAACCAAAAAATGGTAAACTTTAAACATATTACACGGCTGATTCATTCAAAGTTTATTTTGATCGTACTTAGTGCCTTTGCCGCAATTGAAGAAGAATTCTACAAACTCATTGAGTTCTACAAAATTGTTTGAAGTTTTTAAAAACAAAAGCATCAATCTTCTTAATTCAGATATACTTATTATATCGTGTCAATTTCACTCGCCAATATAAATATACACGATTGTAGCAGCCACTTGAGTATGTACACGTTGGTAGATTTCTAGCTAATATTGGTTTTTTGTTGTGTGGAAATAATGGCGGCAGGGGTATAATGTCCACACTTTTTATTTGAATCTGACGTTGGAGATTTAAGTTGACTGTGATTAAAAATGTTAATGATCGTCGGATTATGTTACAATATGGTTGGATATACGACTAAAATTCCAAAATATGTGGGGGCTTCATAGCCACGTGCTGCTTGTCTAAGCTAGTAGATAGTTTCCTGAAAGGGAAATGATTATTTTTGGAATTATTAGGTTTTAATTAACAAAAAGACATACTAATATCAAATCATCGCGAAGATATGGATCTTAAGGTGATGTGAGCTAGTTACGTTAGGAAGGTGCTTAGACATTCAGAAGATAGCAGTTATCACTAATTGCAAAGTTTTCTATGAACATCTCGCATTAAAGAGTCTTTGTAAAATAGGCAGACAATCGATCGATCACTCATGCACCTAAATATAATATAATTGTAACAGCCACGTTTTGCTGACTAGATAATTTGCCACTAGTTATAACTTTCTCTCTCCTCTATTATTTTCTCTCAACCTCTTTCATCTACTTGGTTTCCTCCGCCCCTTCTCTGTGCTTCTTAGGCTGGAAATGGCCATTTCTTGGTCATTTCCAGCCTGATTTCGTTTAATTTTCGTTGTTTTTATGCTTTCTAGTTGGTCTTTTATGCTTTGGTGTATGATAAATAATCTCTCTCCTTCTTGTGAGAGTCGTTCTACCCCTTCAAAGGAGCTTTTGCTTCTCCTTTAAGGAGATGTTATGTGCTTTGTAGATGGAAGAAATGGTCTTCAACGGCTAAGGATGCGGTGGTGGATTTGATGCTGTTCTCCGGCGTTCAAATCGACAGATCTGATAAACTCCATCCCCAACTAACTCAAGATCTCAAGACCCCCTCGTTTAAGGCTGCGATGTCATAGAGGGTATTCGTCAGGCGAGATATCTTTATTTTCACGATCTTAGTTTCAATGGGGTTGAATTTTATTTGTGTCTGTCAAATTTGTACGCTGAAATGTTCAGCTTTCGATGTAGATGCCGTATGGCTTTTAATATATAAATGTTATCTTCCTTTCAAAAAAAAAAATATAATATAATTGTACTATAATCAAGAAATTTAAAGCTCGTAACAAGTTTTTATAGATAACGCAACTTGTTATTGATAAGTCATCTCACGGTCATATCCCTGAAACGGGCTCATACAAAAGTTTACGAACAATGAACTATAACATTTACGGTATTTTTTTTTTCAACCTTTGAAATTATCTTTCGATTAACACCAACTTTTTTCTATCCGACAAATATGACTCCATTCTATCCTTATGCTCAATTCAATCGTACTCGAGCCGAACCTTGATCAAATCAGTTTCAAAAGCTTGTGGAGCAAGCTCACAACAAGAAGGGTTTAGAAAAAAAGAGTGAGATCGTTACTTAGCTGCAAGTCCAACTTCAACAATTCTTTTGTTTGCTTATGTAGCATATGCATCCATCACTCGTTGACATGGGGTCTCCAGATTGTTCACTTAATACTATAAAGTTTATAATTCGATTGGCCCAGCACAACCAATGTCATTTTTTTGTTTAGTTTGTTTAAATATTTTAGTATTATATTCATTCAATTTGTTTTATATATTCATAATGAATGCACCAATGATGGGTGCCACAAAACGCACAAATTATAAACCTTAACTTAATAGGTTGATGGGTCATAATCAAGGTTGCATATGAGCAAGTATATTCTATTCATACCATCATCTATCGATTGGACTATTACCACTTTGGGATCATAACTTCATATTAAAATTGAAGAATGGTTTATTCTCATAATAACAATTCCATAATCAGCAACTCATCAATTAGCATCTCTAGTCTTAAGGGGATGGATAAGTACTCCACCGATGATGGAGAAAGTTCATAAACTCCTATAGATAGAGTTACTGAAAAAACTTGAACATAAATGTTCTTTTACAATAGAGGAGGGGTTGTTTATCGACTAAAATTTTACAATTTACATGTGAATAAATTTTTACAAGATTTAAATTTGCATTAAAACTCTGATGTGTATAATACACGAAATCAGATCAACATATAGAACATTAAGAGAGACTCGCTCAAGAACTCAACAAACAAGATGCTTACGTGAGAGAGTAACACTTTCTCAAAATTTTATTTCTTGCACACAAAAATTTACTTTGAATTTTTAAAATCATATTTTAACATTGTCACATAACTAATGTACGATATCCGATAAGAAGCCTCGCAGTGTGCTCCTTGTGATGGTCTCAAAAACATAGCGAGTTTCACATGATGCTATAAAAAACTTAGCGTATATGAACAAGCTTCTGCTTTATTACGGATCGTTCGAGATACAGCTTTGATCCTAAACATTTATTACCACCACCTATCGCAGATTGGCTTATTGAGAGCTCAAAACTGGTATACTTTTTATCATTTTGTCGTACATTATAAATTATATTTGTGGTACACACCGTGTAAAAAGTTATAAGATACATGTTTAATATACTCATTTACGGTACCTTAAAAAATACAGTTATTTAGGGAAAATGTTTTGGTCCTCTATTTGATATTTGTAACTAGATATCTATATTATAAAACATTTCATCAACCCATTATGGTACAAATTTATATAAGATCAAACCAAGAAATAATATGCTTTTATATTAATAATCTTGATGCATTTATTTAAAATATTAAATAATTTAGCTAGTTAACTAGGCGTCAAAAGTAATAGGATGATCCTAGGAGTCTATATGTAGACAATAGAAAAATTGTCTATACCATAATCATGTGTGGTAAATTAAAGGTGGTAGGTAGTACAATAATATGATTGTGTAGTAAATTTAAGATATTTGCAGTAAATTTATGACATTTGTAGTAAAATCAACATTGTTACGAATCTATAAATAGAAAGAAATTTAAATTTATTTATTTCCAAAAATCAAGGACCCTTGATTGTTCCTATTTTTTTATAATCCATCATTTTCTAAATTATACCACAAAATTTACTGCACCTCTAATTATTTTTACTACAAACTAGGCATAGACACTTTTTTACTTGTCTACATATAGACTCACAATGATAACATTGAATAACGGCACTTTTTCATATTACAAGCTAGGTTTATCGACTTCATGTTGAGATTGGAAAAATGTTTAACCATCATCCTAATATAAAATATCATAATTGGGAACTCACTTAGTATCTTTTGTTTTAGGGGATGGATAAGAACTCCACCAATGGTAAGGGAAGTGTATGATCTCCTCGAAATGGAGGTTACTCAAAAAACTTGAAACATTTTCTTTAAGATAAGGAAGGGTAGTTTTATCGACTAACACTAAAACGGCGTACAATTTACATGTGAATAAAGTTTTAGGGGATAATTGTTAAAACACAGATGCGTGCAGTATACGGAAACAATAGTGAACATTAAGAGAAACTCACTAAATGTAGAAGATTATTACATGAGAGAGTAAACTCTTCCTCAAAAATTTGTTCCTTGTATACAATTTCTTCTAATGTTCAATATCATATTTTAACCGTGTCACATGAATAACACATGATATCAGAGTTAGAGACCACACTATGCGCTGAAAAACTTTGCATACACGCAATAGCAATTTATTGCTTTATTACGGATCGTCGAGGATACAACTTCAACTTCAAACATTTATTACCACAACCTGTCACCGATCAACTTATTCAGAGCTCAAAACTTGCATACTTTTCTACCATTTTGTCATACATCGTGAAATATTCATGGGATTTACCGAGTAAAAGTCACGAGATACATATTCATTATATATACTCATTTATAGTATCTTAGGAATACACTCATTTTGGAAAAAGAATTGGTCCTTAATTTGTAATTTGTAAGTGGCTAGACTTCTATAAAATATTTTTTACCTATTACGGCATTATGGTATTAAATTTTAGAACAACAAACCCAAGAAGTGATGGAAATACTTTTTTGGTAATAAGCTTGATGCATTTATATGTTGAAATATAGGATTTGACTAGCTAGTTTATAAGATTCCAGTAGTGAAACGAAAGTTGCAATTAGTAATCATATTGTCACAAAGATTAATTGAAGAATTATTTATCATATTACCACTTTATTAAAACTGAAAAATGGCTTATCATCATATTTGGAACTCAATTGATATCTTTGTCTTAAGGGGATGCAAAGTACTTTGCCAGTGATATATAAAGTTCATAATTTCTTTGAGATGGAGGTTACTGAATATTTATGAAACATATGTTCTTTTCGCATAGGAAAGGGCTATTTAAAAATCCCATACAATTAACACGTGAATAAAGTCTTACATGAGTTTTGTTATGCGTTGAAACAGTGATGCGTGTAGTACACGAAACTATAGTGAATCTTAAGAGAGTAGACTCACAGACTAAACAAGATGATTAAATGAAATTGCAAACACTACTTCTTGAAAAATTTGTGTCTTGTATACAATTGTTGAATTTTTTTATTATCATATTTTTAACTTAGTCAAAGAATAACATACGATATTTGGATAAGAGACCTGATATTGTGCTGCTCGTGATGCTCTCAAAAACTTAGTGTGTTGCACTTGATACTCTAAAAAACTTGGCGTTTATATTTCGATATGGATCGTTCGTACTTTAACTTCAAACATTTAATACCACAACATGTCACAGATTAACTTATCGACAATTCAAAATTGGTGTACATTTTACAGTTTTGTCGTACATTATAGAATATTCCGAGAAAAAATTCACGAGATACATGTTCAATATACTCACAGTCTCAGATTAACTTGTCAACATCTTTTTTTTGTTTGTCGTTATTGCGAATAATCCGTTGAATATTCCACGTAAAAGTTACGGGATACATGTTCAACTAATTCATTTAGGGTACCTTAAGAAATGTACTCATTTAAGGAAAAGGTATCGGGCCTTTACTTTTTTTCATTTGCAAGTAGACATTTATATTACAAACCATTCATCAATCCACTATGGTTTAAACTTATAGAAGGCCAACACCCAAGAGGTGATATACTTCTATGGTAATAATCTTGACACATTAATTATTTAAAATGTTGGATACTTGTGATTGATTTTTCAGGCGTCGTCAGATTGAAAGTGAAAATTAATTCATAGGGTCACAAATTTCAAACTTGTGCATAATTTTAATGATATCATTCTTTGATATATTCAAGCAATCCTTGTGTAATCTGTATAGATTTGTAGTAAATCTCACGAGATGTAGGTTCAAAAATCATGCTGAGTTTAGAATGTAATTCTATAATGTTGATAAGCACGACAAAACACGAAAATACTTAATATTGAGCTATATAATTATTAAAATAATAACAACATATTACTTAAATTATTCTATAAAGGTTTAAATTTCACAAGAATGTTGTTCAATTCCCAATTTAAAATTTCATTTCCAAATATTTATTGTAAGAAATTTATATTCTTTAATTAAATTTAATAAAAGAATCATATAGATATTGATAAATTTCTCATAATATTGAATTAAATTATTAAGAGGGTTTAAATTCGCAATAATGTTTAATTTTAAAAGTTTTGCTACGCGGAAATATAATTTGGGATCCGGCACACACTCATATTAACTTTACCATTGATATTAAGATATTAGGGAAACTAGTTTAGGCACCAAACACGTATTCAAATATGTATTTTGAGTCTAGAAAGCCATACCAAGTTTGTGTTTTTTTTCAATGTACTTTCTTATTTTTAAGTTTAGTGAAAAGTTTAATGAGATTATTACCTATTTAACCTAATATATATATAAAAAAAATACATACAGAGTATTTAATTCGTTAGGGTTAAATGAAAATATTATCTACTTGGCGTACTATAAACGTGGTCACCTTTTTTTTTTTTAGAGAAACTGAATAAGAAAGGTGTTCAGTAATATACGGATAGAGAGAATATAATGTTTTCCAACCTAACCACGCCACAATTGAGAACTCTTCTTTGTGAGGTATTAGATTATTATTACACAAGATGAACAAATAAGGATGTTTTTCTTAACTATTTATTATAGTTTCAATTATATGTAAAAGAAGATTTGGATTATCGGATTCACCTGTTTCCGGCATAATAAACTATATATAAACTAGGATGAACAAAATGATTGATTCCTAGATCTTCACTTATTGTTTAACATCCCAAATGAATACTTGTATGAAATATGGTTTGTCATCGGATACTAAGGAGTTTATGCCTCAATGAGAATTGTCACGGAATGCACGCAGATGCAAACATATCCAGGCTACGAATAAGTTACATACATGTGATTAATTTTTTTTTTTTTAAGTCCAAACATGTGATTAAACTGTTACATCTTATTATCCGGGTCACTTTTTTTTTTTTTTTTGAAAAAACAAAGTATATAGATAAAGGCAGTGTCAATATCAAGACAATCTTATTAAGTTTAAATACTTAATACAAGCCTTAACAATTAGCGTTTCGATCACACATCCTCATCAACGAATCCACTCTTTAACTTTCACATCCCCATCTACAAAAACATAGTAAATTAGGGTAAGTACCCATGAAAGAGATGAAATGATTTTAAGTCAAATAGGAGGAGAAAAAGTTGAAATAAGAGGATAGAGCTAGAAAGGTTGAAACAATCTCCCAAAAAAGCCCAAAAAATAGTTGCTTTCTCATTTACACTTCTTTCTTCTCCCTATAATACCTTGTATATAAGGGGGGGGGGTGGGGTGGGGAGGTTGCTCTTCACCTTACCATATACCTTTGAAAACAAACTCTCTCTTTCTTTCTTTCTTTCTCTCTTACATAAAAATCCTCTCTTTTTATTTTTCCTTTATTATTATTATTATTAAAACACCAAAGATTCATTGAACATTTCTCTAAAACCTCATTTTTCTTGTATATTCAACTCCTTTGTTTTAATTTCTTTTTATTTTTTCTTTGTTTGATCATTTCCTCTGTTTTTTCCCTTGAACTTTCCTAGCTAAATTTTTTTTTTCTTTAAAAACCCTTAAAAAGTTGTGTCTTCTTCAAGTTTCTCTTGTTGAAAATGGATCACTTTGTGGGAATTGGTATGGAAGATGAACAAATGGACCTCCCACCCGGGTTCCGATTCCACCCGACTGATGAAGAACTCATAACTCATTACTTGTGTCAAAAAATCCTTGATAACCACTTCAACGCTGTCGCGATTGGAGAGGCGGATTTGAACAAGATTGAACCTTGGGACTTACCAAGTAAGGATGATCACCTTTCATGTTCTTACACTCGACTTTCATGTTATATATCTAACTTTATTTTATATGCTATGTTTTTTCATGCATAAATATTTTTTTATAATTTTATTTTTTTGTGGGTCTGATTGTTTACGATGATGTTATACAGAAAAGGCGAAATGGGGGGAGAAAGAATGGTACTTTTTCTGTCTAAGAGATCGGAAATACCCGACCGGACTAAGAACAAACAGGGCGACCGAGGCCGGGTATTGGAAGGCTACCGGAAAAGATAAGGAGATTTACCGTGCTAGAGTTCTTGTTGGTATGAAGAAAACCCTTGTTTTTTACACTGGTAGAGCTCCTAAGGGTGAAAAAACCAATTGGGTCATGCATGAATACCGAGTGGAGGGCAAATTAACCAAGTCCAACAACATGACCAATGATGATGTCGTCAAGGTAATTTGATTGCGAGTTTTTTTAAGTTTCGTTAAATTGAAAGTCAATGTTTCACCTCGATATTTATTTATTTATTTATATACGAGACCTTAAGGTAAAAAGGTCCATTTCGAGTAGTAATTATAATTCGGTTTAGTCAAAGTTTCACCTCGATATATATATGATTTTGATTTGATGAGTATAGTGAATTGAATTGTTTTTTTGTTGTGATCAACAGAACGAATGGGTGTTATCTCGGGTTTTCGAGAAGAATGTGGGCGCAAAGAACCCGAATGATGTCCCAGGAGGATCGTTTTCGAGTCCAGAGGAGATGCAACAGGAGCACGAACAGGAGCAGCAGGAGCCACCATCATCATACTTGCCACCTTTGATGGATACTTCACCACCCTTTGAGACCAGTGAGACAAAAGTCATGACCAATGCCAACCAGCCTCACGTGACCTGCTTCTCCGGCCCGCCCGCGGTGGGGGGCCAGCAGCAGGATAATGCAGGTACAGGTGCAGGTGCAGGAATAACATCAATGACAGCAAACGCAGCACCAGAACATGACCCGTTTAGCTACCTGAACATGATACAAGACTCAGACGACCGCGAGTTTTTGGAGTCTATTCAGTCCATTTTCAAGCCAGAAGACTCCATGATGAATCTTCTGATGGATGGGATTGATAACCCCGGGTTTTTCATGCCGGAATTTGGACTCGGAATTGGCTCAAGCAATGCAGGTGGACTGATCAACAATTATGCCTCTACCTCTGCAGCTGCTGTTCCGAACCATGAAATAATGACTCAGAGTTCATTTGGATCAACACCTTTTGGTAATCTGTGGACTTACTGAGAGCGGCTTCAGATCATATGCAATGCAACTGATAGTTTAACCTCGTACATATATAGTCATAAAATAGCATAGTAAAAACAAAGTAATTAGTGGGGTTTTACTCCCTAATGTAGTAAACTTATTGTCCCCCTTTATTTTCCCCCTACCTGTTATGTAAGGCTCTAACTGTCATGCGAAGCCCGTAAATAAATAAATATAACAGCAAAGTAAATAAGCAATTTGCAGTTTGACATTACTGGTGAATTAGTTTAACAACTTTTTATGTTTCGCACTCTAAAACTGGCTTATGCGCGCGCACTCTTTAAGTTTATGTCAGTGGGAGCACAAAGACGTTTTTTAGAGTGCGAATAGGTGTCCGACTGTCCGTGTGTTCTTATTTTGTTTGGGGTTGTGATTTGGTAGATTAGTTAGTGACAAAAATAACCCCTTTTCTTCTGGCTTTCACTGTCAAAAGATCAATCAGTCAGTTATAATCTTAGAATTGTTAGGCCACCAACCCATGAGTTTATTGCAAAGTTTTAGGGTGGGATAGGGCTTAGGGCCCGGTTGGGCTTTCAATGGAACTACTTTGTAAAATCATGAACCAATCATTTGTAGTTTTGTACATTTACTACTCCGTAATAGTTGATTGATGCATGAGTTTAAGCTTTTTTAAGTGTGCTTGGAGCTCAAGGTAATATTCATTCAATTCCTAGGGAGTAGGGAGTATAATTTATAGGAATCAATAGAATGTAAATGTGTATCTTATGCAACTATCCCTTTCATAATCTGACCATTTCATTATGAAGATCAACATAGTATTATAGAAGAGCTTGTTGTTGTTATACATATTGATATCTATTAGAAAAGAATGTCAAGTGTTCCAAGTGTTCAATTGATTTAGGTTGTTAAAAGAAGAAATTTCTTACACATAATAGTTGAATGATTCTTTGTGAAATGCCTACTCTTCAAAAGATTAAGCATTTGTATTTCAACAAGAAAACAAAAGTAACATGTTACAAGGATTATAGAGTGCACAGTAAATTTGTGCGACACACTTTGAACAAGCTGGCGTATACGAAAAAGTTTCAGTTGTTACTGCGAATCTGAAAGGATACTGCGAATCTCCAAAGATATATCTCTAATTTCATACGCAATCTACCCCAAGTTGACTTCTGAAAAGCCCGGAAATGATTCTTTAGCGCCGGGAAATAATTCTTTTTCCCGAAAGTGCCTGCAGCTGTTTATCGTGATTTGCGAAAAATCCAGAATTGACAATTACGAGATACACGTTTTGTTCACATAATCCTCATCTTAAATCTTTACCTATTATCTCTAGTTAAGTACTCCGTAAATATTACCCTAAATTGATATAAACATATAAATGAGTAATGACTATACACATTCAAGAAGTGAATGTGAATGGTTAATTGGTCGATACACGATGTATCAGATACGATCTAGTCAATACGGGTGCCTACTCTCTAGAGCCTCAAATACATTTGTCTTTTTATTCACGGTTGAGTTCAGTTTGGCCCTAAAACATACGGCCATACGGGTCTAAATAAGTTCCGATCAAAATGGGTCATTGGTTAGATCGGATCGGGTCAGCCCTTTAGTTGTGTAGGACTCAGGTTGCTGGACCGAATTACCCCTCACGAACCTGATAAACACCACAGAAGAAAATTAACCCCTTTTATGGTGAAATCGAGATTTTTACCTTTTTACCAGTGGGATCTTATGGGGGATTTGTGAATTGTAGAAGAAGTTTTTCCTGGTGTATTTCTTTTCTTGCTTCACTGACCAAAACCCAACAAAAAGATGAAGTTTTTCCGCCATTTCTTACAAATTCAAAGGACAAAATTTGGCGGAGAAAGGAGTAAACTTGAAGCTTTCTATGTTCAAAGGAGAGGGTTTTCAGCATTGCCCAGGAAATATTTCAAGGAAGATGACACAATTTTGCCAGTTTTAATTGTGGGTGCTGGTCCTGTTGGTTTACTTCTCTCTGTACTTCTCACTAAGTTAGGTAAAACCCTCCTTAAACCCTCCTAAATCATTTGTTAATTGTTAATCAACTTTTATTATAATGTTTAATTGTGTTAGAAATGTTTAATTGCTCAATTATGGGTTTTTTAAGTGAATTTGGGTTGTTTTTCTGGATGTATGATTTTATTGTGATGTGATAGTGAAATTTGTTTAGTGGGGTAATTATGAGTTTGGATCCCAATTGATTAATATTGAAGAAATGTGAAGTTTTTGGTTGGAGTGAAATGCAAGTTAGAGATCAAAGTTTGATTATTTTCACATGCTATTATAAAACTTATAGGTTAATTATGATTGGAGTGGAATTGTTAGTTGTTGAGGAAATAACAAGAAGTTTGAGAGATTGAACATAATTTTTAGCTCAAAGTTTGCCAATTTGAAGTTATTTCCTATTTAAATCTAAATTATAAGTGCCCATTGTAATTGAGATGTTCACTTGATGAAATTTGACGACACGTAGGCCATGGCCGAGTGAGGTAGATTTGTAGCTCTATTTATGGGGGGTTTTCACAGTATGTAGAAGCTTATGTGGTTTGTAATTGGGGTTTTTGGTGGAATTTTGGTTCACTATATGTCCGTATTGTGATGGGGAAGTAAATGATCACAAGGACCAACATGTCTGAAATGGCCATTTCTTGGGTTTGAAGGAAAAAGGATTTGCGGTAACTATGTGGAGCTTGCTGCATTGTTCAAAAGGATCTGTGGTTAGTTTACACTTTAATGAGTGACAGTGAACCGCGAAGAAGCGGGTGGAATGTATGAGCGCCTTATAGAATTTGGGTCGCATAGTTGAAAACTTTGGTGTTTAGAGCTCTCTAGGGGCTTGTCGGGCATCCTAGTTTCTCACTATTTACTAAGAGTAAAGACTTGATTGTGACTGTGAATAGATCACTTTGGAATCAATGATCAGATATTTTATTGAGTTAATCTAGCAAGATGAATGGGTTTTCTTGAAGACTTTCTTTGTTGCCCTAGTTGTTTGGTCAATCAACCCTCAGTTTAGAATTAGGACTTGGCTGTGTGGTTTGTTTCTTGTTGGCCGGGATTTGATTATACTCTCTCATATCGTGATAAGGCTATTTTACTATATGAGAGGCCATGACTAGTTTCTTTTCCAGTGCTTTTGAATTTTATGGGTCCAATTCATGGCTTGATCTTGAGAAGTTCTGGGCCATGCAGGAAATTGGGAATCATTAGCTTGTTTCTCAGGATTAGTTTGTTTCTCAGTACCTGTTCACAGTGATCTTTAACTTATATGACATACACGAGAAGGTTTTATATGACGATTCATGTTAGCTGACCCCAAATCATTTTGGGAATAAGGCTTGGTTGTTGTTGTAGCTTGTTTCTCAGGACATGGTTAGTGTGTGCTCTCTTTGTCTTGGGTAGAGAAACATAACCCATAGTTGCTCTGGCAGAATTGGAGACTTGAAAATAAGTATAATTTTTTAACCGAGATTGTTGCCAAGGAAAACTGGAATTAGAGTGATCCTTCTCAAGTAACTCTTCTTGCAAAGCCAATAGAGCTGATATTCTGTGTTGGGTAGGAAGAGAAGTGGAGGAAACCCTCTTTTTCACTTTGTGCTTTATTTATGAGTTCACTTGGCTCAGTGATTGTGATGTGTTATTTTGTCACTAGGTGTCAGATGTGCTGTCTTAGAGAAGAGTGCAACATTTTCTAAGCATCCTCAAGCTCATGTCATCAACAATAGGTCCATGGAAGTAGGTATTTGTTTATGAAGATTATAGTTGCTTGAAGGTACTTAAATTTCTTGGTATCATGAATTGTCGAATGCCGTTTTCATCAGTTTCCTCCCCAGGTCTTTCGCAAGTTAGATGCTCTAGCTGAAGATATACAAAATCTTCAACCTCCCGTGGATTTGTGGAGGAAGTTCATATATTGTACTTCATTGTATGGCTCCATCCTTGGCTCAGTGGATCATATGCAACCGCAAGGTATGAGTAACTCTATTATTTGAGGTAAAATATGAGGAGCATACTTCAACAAATACTTATATCACCACTTTTCAGTTCGCGCCTGTGTTTGCTACATATGTATTTGTCGTCCTGCTTTAAAGCATAAGTGTATTTGTGTGATTTAATTTAATATGGGTGCCTAAATGTTTTAATTTGCGAAAGGTATCAATCAGTCAAATCATTGTGCCCTCTGTCCTGCAGATTTTGAGCAAGTTGTCAGTCCTGTAACTATTGCTCACTTTTCTCAATACAAGTTAACGGAGCAATTGTTGAAGAAACTTCAGAATCTTAACTTCAAATTTCGTAAAGGGGACGAAATTGATCGACATATTTACGAGAGGGAGATTCTAATGGGCCATGAGTGTTTGTCCTTTGCTGTGAGTGATCACTGTATAAATGTCACTTGTTCTTTCGAAAAGGAGGGACAGACTATGGAGAGAGATATACAGTGTGGTATTCTTGTTGGCACAGACGGTGCAAGAAGTACAGTGAGAAAGCTTGCTGGAATTGAGATGAATGGAGAAAGAGACTTGCAGAAAATGGTCAGTGTACATTTTGTAAGCCAAGACCTGGGACGATATTTACTCAGGGAAAGACCAGGCATGCTCTACTTCATTTTCAATACCGAAGCAATTGCAGTTCTTGTTGCTCATGATCTTCGGCAAGGGGAATTTGTCCTGCAGGTATATTATGAAGTCATATGACACCATCATCTCTTTTCTAATTAGACGCTGTTTCTGACGTCCATCATTGAATGGAATATGATTCTTTTGTATAAACCTTCAGGTCCCATATTATCCTCCACAGCAGAAACCTGAAGATTTTACGCCCGAGGTATTGATTCATTGCCGTCTGGATAGTTTTTCCATTCACTTGAAAAGCGAACTCAAGTAACAAGGAACCATCACTAGACACAGGTCAAATTCACAATATTTCACATGATAATTAGGGTTTTATAAAACTTAGAATTATCATCTGATGTGTGTTATTCTTTGCATGCTCTCTTCTGAATTCTGAAAGATAATTTTTATGTCTTCAATTGGTTTAGATGTGCGAGCAATTGATTATAAAATTAGCTGGCCACAAGCTTTTAGATATAGCTGTAGTTGATGTTAAGCCTTGGGCGATGCATGCCGAAGTAGCTGAGAAGTTCTTGTCTTGCAACGACCAAATCATTCTAGCTGGCGATGCAGCTCACCGTTTTCCTCCAGCTGGTGGTTTTGGTAAGGTTGTTCTGCCAACTTACTGTTTTTTTGAATGATCAACTTAGAACTTATTGCATCCTTTTTCTTGTGAGTTCGGTTTGTTGTTACATACCAGCCTGTGATGTGGACAGGAATGAATACTGGTATCCAGGATGCTCATAATCTTGCTTGGAAGCTTGCTGCTGTTGTCAATGGAATTGCTCCAATCACACTTCTCAACACGTATGAAGCAGAACGACGACCGGTATTGGCATATTGCACTGATCTGCTGTTTTGATCTGTCAATTTTTGGATTCCAGCCATCTTAAGCTGATTTACTTATTTGATGATGGCTAGATTGCTATTTCCAACACGGCACTCAGTGTTGAGAATTTCAGAGCAGCCCTAAAGGTTCCGGCTGCCCTTGGACTTGACCCTACCATCGCAAATTCAGGTGCTCACAAATGCCCCCCCCCCTTCCTTCCCTAAGGCTGTAACTCGTTGAGCCATGTGTCAACCAATGACCAGTTGTGACATACGGGCTTTTCTTTCTTTTGCAGTGCACAGAGTAATTACTGATGGTCTTGGCTCGATTCTACCATCTGGACTTCAGCGAGTGCTCCTGAATGAGATATTCAATGTAGGTAGGGCACAACTTTCAGAAACAGTTTTGAGCGAAAGAAATCCAATTGGCTCATCCAGGCTTGCCAGATTGAAGCGTATATTTGAAGAAGGAAATAGTCTTCAGCTACTATTTCCTGCTGAAGATCTTGGTTTCAGGTATTTCCAACTTAAATCACACCCTAGCTTCACTTAGCTTTCTGCATGTCCCGTTCAACTCAACATGAATTGTTTAAAGATGGCTCTTGACTAGATAAACATCCTGTCACTGTGGTAAACAATTATTGATGTAGCATTTTTCGCTTTCTATTGACGAGGGTTTTATGGATCAAACGCTATAATATGTTGCAGATACTTGGATGGGGCTCTTGTACCTGACGGGCATGTCAATCCTGATACGGAATATGTCCCCACTGGCCGCCGAAGAGATTATACTCCATCATCAGAACCAGGTTCACGGCTTCCCCATATGAAACTGAGATCATTACCAAGTGTATCTGGCGAGGTATGCTACTGAAGCTTGAGTTTTGTTTTTGTATTAAGTCCTTGATGCAAGTCTCTGATTCAGGCTTTCCTTCCGTCTTTACTAGGTTATATCGACACTGGACCTCGTGTCTTGGGACAAAATTGAATTTCTACTTTTAATAGCACCAGTAAAGTCATCCTACGATCTGGCTCAAGCAACATTGGAGGTGGGAGAGAGATTTAAAGTTCTGGTCAAGGTGTGTGTAATATGGCCGGAGAAAACTGGTCATAAGACTGATAAATTGCCGTCCTTACTGGGTTCTTTCACAAACGTAATGGAGGTGAAGAAGACCCCTGATTCGCCATCATGGTGGGATCTCTGTCAGATGAATGACCGCGGAGCCATTCTTGTCAGGCCAGACGATCATATTGCTTGGCGCGCTAGGTCAGAGGTCAATGATCCCCTTACTGAGATGGAAAGAGTTTTCGCTGTTGTGTTGGGACATACTGTAGGTAGCAAGCTAGAAAGATAGAAGTACAAATAGGTGCACATCCAATGTTGCATATTCACCTGTAACAACTTAGCATACGATACCACATCTCCGATTAAAGCTCAGCAAATGTCTCGATTTTTAAGCAAGTACTACTATAGTTGATACGCACAACAGTAATCAAATCTGATGCTATGAACAAATGTGTACTTTGAGCTCAAATAATGTTCATAGTTATGCTCATTCTTAAAACTTTTTCATTCCGACCAACATTTTATGCTCATTCTTATTTGTGAAAAAAAATCAACAAAGTCACAAGGCATTGCAACTTTGCTAGGGCTCAATTGATTAAGATCGTCAAAAGATATTCCGTTAGTCCGTTGCATAACTAATTTGAAGGCACATTAGTTCTAAATTTCCTGCGACAAACCTTGGTACATTAGGTCATTGATATGAAGACATACTAGTAACTAGTTATGGATAAGAAAATTCAAAGTGAATTTTACGGACAAACTTTGGTGTATGTACACGACAGAATTAAAACCTAATCACAAATTTTTTACATATCTTTTTTTTTACTTCATGCATAAAATGATAGTTTTTTTTTTAACTTCGTAGTGAACTTCATTTAACATGGTCTTGCGTACACGAAAGGGTTTCAACATTAACACGAATCTTTAGGGATGTATCTTTTAATTACATACAATTTTCACCCAATTTGGCTCAAGTTGACTTATTTAAAGCTCAAGATGATGTTTTATTTCTGAATGTAATTGTGACAGTGTCTTCTGATCCACGAAAAATCTACAGTAGCCGTCACCAGTTACACACCTAATGTTCATCTTGATTTCTAACCCATTATCTCTGATTTAATGCGCACAGATGAAGGCATAATATAATGGTAATAAAATTTAGAGGATTCAGAATGAATTTCACATGACACACCGTGGCGTGCACGCGAGAGTTACAGCTTTTTCACAAATCTTTAGGGATATTATTTTTCACTCATCTATGTATCATCCCAATCTAGCTCAAGCTAACTTCTGTAAAGCCCTATATGATGCTATTTTCTTTGAAACGTGTTTGTAGCAATGTCTTTTGATCCACGAAACATTTAAAATAGCCTTCACGAAATACACGCCCAATGCTCATTAAACTTTCTAACCCATTCTCTCTCATTTAATGCGCAGTAATGTAAATGTATACTTGTTATGGATTAGAGTATTCATAGTGAATTTTCATGTCACATACTCATGCGTACACGAAAGAGTTTCGACAGCATCACGAATCTTCAGAGATGTCTCTTTTAATTTCATACATTTTTCATCCAAGCTGGCTCAAGTTGACTTCTTAAAGCCATAAGATGATGCTATTTTTCAGAATGCCTTTGTAGCAATGTCTTTTGATCCACGAAAAATTTATAGTAGTTTTCACGCATTACACCCCTACTGCTCATTTTGATTCCTAACCCATTATCTCTGATGTATAGCGCGCATTAATACCAGTTATCAATAACTTAATTCATAATGTATTTCACATGGCGTACACGCGAGAGTTATAACCTGATCACGAGTATCTTTTACCTCCATGCATTTATCTTCCCAATCTCGCTCAAGCTGACTTCTTAAAAGCCCTAATATGATGCGCATGTCTTTTGAACGTGTTTGTAGCAATATCTTCGTTCTCATCCATGAAAAATCTAAAGTGAGGTTCAAGGAAAACGCGCCCAAATCTCATCTTGATTTTCAACACATTATCTCTAGTGTAAGGCTCCATATGTATTAACCTTGTATGGTATAGATATACTAGTATGGAAGATGAGGTCATGTAGATTTATTTTCTTTTCATTTTTTTATTGGCAAAGGTTGTTATACATGGTAATGTAATAAAATATAAATAAATGAACACAATTAGTGGTGTGTACGTGATTGTTTTTTCTATTTTTTTTTTTAGTAAAATAACATGGTGGAAATCTCTTCGACTCGATTGGATCTAAATTCAAATAAAAATACCGCAATGTAGAGATGTACAACTCTATAACTTATTATAACTTCTTCAATTTATATTAGAATGATGGTAGTCAAAACATAACCTCACTTCCTCAAATACCATCAAAATATGTACAACTTACCTCAAAACAAAATGTACATTATTAACAATTGAGAAAACCAAGGATCAAGGTTTACTTAGTGATTAGAAAATCAACGTGCCTACTTACTGCTGCCCAAATTTGAATCATCATATATCAACCCATGTAACTATAGTTACTCGTATGTACCAAAACAGTTGAAACAACCATGAAAGTAGTACTTACCGAACCAGAGTGTAATGTTATGTACAGAGGTAAAAAGGCCTTGTTAAATTATATTGTAAGTGATGGTGATTGTTCATAGTGGTAAAAAGTCGATCCCTTAGTTTTAAACTCTAGACAAGCCATGCAAAAGTCACATCTTCACATCGTACGTGATTTTACTGTCTCTATTAGTCCTCCTGTTATCCCGTTGGCTAAAACTCGGAAAATTTTGGTTTACACAGACAAAAAGGTGTAACACACTCTACATTTCCTACATTTATGATCCACGTACATTTCGCCATTAAACCCAACCATGCACTTTTTACACCTTTATAAACTTCAACATAATTCCCTATTTCGCACATGTTCCTTCACAAAATTACCTCACTCGCTCGTTCATTGTCTTTCTTCTCCCTAGTTCACTTCCAATAAAATGCCGATGTACGACCGTCGACTGCTAATTAGCTAATAGTTAGCAGTCGCAATTGGCCATGGATACTATTCTTTGGTTACGATTAATACGATGGATTACTAGGTACTACCATAATGATTTCATCAAAGGTCTTGCATGTGGGAAAGAGGCGAATTGAGTTGTAGCCAAGGATGACTTGCCGGCAGCTTTATTCTCAAGTTTCGCGCCTCAAATGAACTTGATAATTAAAGATGAAAGAACAGGCTGAACGGCAAGTTATGCTAGGCTACATTTCATCCTCCTTGTCTCATGCTAGACCTTGTGGTGATAAGTACTTTTCGATACGAATCCAATGATGGAGTTTGATGGTACGTGCAGTTCTTTTACAAAACCGTTAAGTGGACAAGCAATTGATCAAGTATCGTCTCGATCATCTTTCTTTTTCTTTAAAACTGGTAAAGTACACTTGTTTTAGTTCATCAATTCTTTATCTTTTCCCATGATGTAGCAAGGAGTATGAATGTATAATTTAAGCCTACCAGCATTATTTCGACGTTCGTGGGTCTATTTCTAAAGTTGAACTGAAACTTGAAAGAGTAGTCACACCATACATTTTTGCACAGTACCGAGAGTTTGTTCACAATCAAGAATGTTGAAATGATGACAATCATGAGGGAAATCCGAGTAGCAATAGTTACACTCTCGGAACCGAACTCCATGCAGTTCCCAAGTGCTCCTCTCGGTCTTTCACATGGAAAGGTGTAAAATTCAATCGGAAATATAAAAATCACCATCCCACACCACCAGACTGTAATTCGGCCGTGCAATATTGGTTTATTCATCAGTTGTTGATGATTTTGTCCATTTCTATACCCCAGCAAATGTGTCAATTCAAACATACGAGTCGAGGAGCAAAATCAACGCAAATTGAAGGTTGCGTTCGTACTATAGTTAACACAAATTACTCCTTCATTCATTTTCAAAGGACCCATACCTTGTGAATACATACTTGATACTCCGTAATGCATGGGCCGTCTCCGAATTGAATAGCAGAAGTTGCAAAACATCTATATCGCCCCCAACCCCAGGTCCCCAACACACCCGGCTTTCACGATGCAAGAGAGAGTTCGATGTGCAACCTTAACCCGTATAATATAAGAATTCATCTTTACTTCCAATGTTACTGAAATGATCAAGAGAATTGGTACCAGAAAGACATGATTACGTATACTGAAGATTTCTTTTTTTCAGGAGTACACGCACAGAAAATTGATACAACCAAAATTGCAAAGACAATTATATTAAGCTTTCGTTTTTACTTTTACTTTCGAACGAAATATTTTACAAATTGAAAATTGCTCCAATTGTACACCACGCCACTACAGAAGTTCTCTCAAGTCCGGTTTCAAAGAAAAAAAAAAGTTCTCTAAGTCTTAACAGTGCCTATTATTGTTCACTAACAGGTAACAAGTCGGACCAACATCTTCACCCTCGAAACTACCACTTCCACATCGTGATTGAAATTCGACAGCTAATGAGCCTGATCATAGAGCGAGCTCTCGCTGAAGGGCATTCTTGTCTGTAAAGATCAATTCACCACACCATGTTTTGGCCGCTAAGCATGTGCCGACCAGGCTAGTGATGACTTGAAATGCCGACCAGTTCTCACCTAGGTCAACGAATGTGCATATAGAGGCAAGCAATGGATGCATAAAATGTACAAGATGATAATGTAGGGTTGTTTTATCACAGCTATTCTGTTGCTTATAAATAAATTCTTGCACAACACAAAGGAGTAAAGCTACATCTCACCACCTTAAACTCGCTCCTTATAGAACCAAAATAACTTGCTTCTTATAGCAAAAAAAACCTCACTTTACTTTTCTTGTGAAAAAAAAAAAAGACAATAAGAGGCCCCTTCGTAACAAGACTTGCCGAAAGAAATCATCTCTGCTGGTGTCACTTTACGATCAGTGTATGCACACATCAATTTATGTTTGCTAAACTTGACTTCATCTGGTTTTATGATCTGACTATCCAAGCCTTTAAGCTGATGCTCACACTTGAATTACTATTGTTTGATTTTCCCAAAAGAAAATTTCTAAGCATTTCACAAGTAAGAACATGTATATTCAGAAACATATTCCGAATAGGGGTGGAAGTGTAAACGATGGTTGAGGTCGTCCGAATAACACGGCCCCTATGAAGATGATAATCCTATACAACACAATTGCACACCTTGTCCATAAGTGAAATGGAATAGTTTCTTTGACACTACCCCCCATACTAGCAATAAAGCAACCTTTCCCCACACCTTTCATCCAAAATCTCACTACACCCTCCCTATATCTGCCTCTCATGCCCAAATTTGCTTTTCAATTGTACCCTCATCAAAAAAAAAAAAAATTCTCTATACTTAACAACCACCCGATGAGAGGATCAAGGTTGGCCTAGTGGATAGGAACTCAACCAGCCTGGGGGTTGTCCCGGGTTCAAATCCTCATACCCCCACCCCCCGCAGCATTAGCTGCTCCTTTGTACCAAAAAAAAAAAAAAAAAAAAAAAAAAAAACAACCACCAGATGAGGATGATTTGGGAAGGTGGAGAAAAAATATGTAGCAAAATAATGTATCCATCCATCAGAAATTGATAGAATTGCTGGATTTAGACATGCTAACACAGTACCTATGAAATTTATGCACAATCTGCTGCCTATCAGTCAACATGAGCAAATATTTGTAACAACGACAACAGTGCTGTTGCACTTAATTTAGGCCAAGGGATAACAAACCAGTCCATGACTTAAATCAGTCTAGGTACTATCTCCAATGGTAGGGCTGTAGGGGAAAAGATGCGCACAAGAGAGATGGGAATTTGCGGAAGATGAAGTAATGAAATTTGGCTGTTAAGGTTAAACTCACGTCTATGATCCATAACCCCTGACAGGGCTTCCCTAATCTCTCAGCCAAATGATCTGACATGCATCCAGCATCACAACGTTGCACATGACCAACTTCCAATGTACCGAGAATGTGCTTGGCTACATGTCCATGGTATATCAAAGCCTTATACGCAGCCGCCATCAGTTCCCCAAACCAAAGTTAACCAATATCTTCCTACCTACTATGACAAATTATGCCACAAGAACATTTTTGAAGAAGCTCAGAAAAAATCGAATAGCAAAGATTTAAATACATTTATGACGAAACTAAATGGTTAACCTACATCTAACTTCTAAATGTAACAAGACCAAGTATTGAATAGCAAAAAGAGTGAAATTGAAGAAATTGTGCTAAACATAAAACACCGTGTTTAACCTAATTTGAGCAATTTAGAGATTTCTATTAAAATATCTAAGCACTATATAGGGTTCGTAAAATGTTTGGTCTCTTCACTTTTTCAAGAAGGTCAACAATCAAAACTAGTTTTATAGAAACGTAACGGAGTGTTCAGGAAACTGCAAACATAACAATGTATCAGGTGTGGAAGTTTTAAGTTTTAAAGAATAAGGAGCTTAGAATTGTCCATCATCAAACCATAAATGAAGAGCAGAGACTAATTTCACGATAGAAGCAGGGAATGAGAATAGGAGGATATAAGATCTGAACTTTATCAACTAGACTAGCAACGGCATGGTCATAGCAGGCATTTTGGAGACAGCAGAAGCTGCCTCTTAATATTTGATCCAGGTATTAAGGTGCAACAGTAGCTGAAAGGGAAAACACTCAGTACTAAGTTTAGGCGGGAATAAAATGGCAGTGGATAAAACGAACTTCAAACCTAGTTACAGCGGGAAAGCTATCTCAAAGTTGAATAACATAGAGCAAAACAAGCTACACAGGCTCGAAGGACCAGGAACAGAAAGAGCTTGGTATTTGGTATCATGGACATGGCAAGTTTCATATTGTAGTTCTTCGGATAATTTGGTCTCCTGGACAAAAGCATCAAGGTTGGCCATATATTTGTCAAATCCATTTGTTCTGATCTTCGGGTTTAGGCAGGAGGCTTCGTCAAAAGAGTCAGAAAGCAGGCTTCTCAGGGCTTCAAAGTCTCAGCTGTTTTTAAGGGAATCGAAAGGAAGACACGGAAAATGTGAGCATCAGAACTCTTTATACAGGAGTCAGCCTAGATTAGACAAGACTTGCAAATTGTAGATGAGGTTGCCAAAATAGGAGTAACATTAGACATAGAAAAGAAGAAGATGATACAGTTACCTGCCAATGCCTACAGGATATCGTTAGTAGTAAGGCTTTCGTCGGGAGACTGGACTTGGACCAGACAACCTACCAGAAAATCTGAAACTAGACCGGAATCAAATAAAGAACACATCCTTCTTATAAAGAGAGAATAAAAACAAAACACAGATACTGCACCAATTTATAGAATGTTGTCATCCCCAACGACATCATAACTAAGCAGACTGAACCAAAAAAAAAAAAATTGCTCAAGAGAGATAGCAAATCCAACAGCTTCGTACACTACAATCCATTGATTTAACTTCATTAATTTTTCTGTCATACTGAATATCACCTAGAAGACCTCTGCATAGGGTGAGTTTGAGCCTTTGGGGTAGTAGACAGCAGTTAAAAAAATTCAGATAAATTTGTCTTCCCTATCCACCATACTAATTCGGAAACAGGAAAAAAACAGAATAGATTCTTACCCTGAAGTACTAGTGCGTCCTGAGGAATAACCTCCTCCATACATGCCATAACTACTTCCACCTCCACTGCTCTGAAAGTCAGATGAGAAAAACAATGTTATATTTCAAATAAATAGACCAGACAGACACAAAGAGAATTAGATTAACATCCAATAACCCAAAGACTACTACAAACTGATACAAGCGACAATCTCTTCACACATCAGATAAGGATAGGAGTGATTATAGAGGATACCTGTAAACCACCATGAGCATAGCTACCATAATGATCAGGAGGAGGTAAATCACTCGAACCATATCCACCAGAGTAAGAAAGGCCACGACCATGTCTTCTACTCTCTCTACCTTCATATGGCAAGGGCTCAGGTTCTGGCGAAAGTGGGACATAGGGATGAACTGGAAGAATCATTTGCCCCTCCTTCTCGAAAAGATTTGATCTCAGTTTTGACGTTATATATATGAGTGCAGTTTCAGCAACCTCCAGGTCACCAGAGATCTAAAAGATAAAGCAGAATTCTTCAACTCAAATTTTCTATTCTATAGACAAATGGGCAAATAAATTCTAGAAGCCAAGGATCCTTGTATCCAAGATGAACAAATAAAGTCAGCCAATACCCCTTACCTGCACCATTTCATCATCCTCCGCTGCAACCTTTGGAAGATCATCCTTTGAAAGTATGCGGATGTTAGCTTTGCTCATGCTCCTCATCTCACTAATAATAGCACCACCTTTTCCAATCAGGCAGCCAATGCGGGAAGAGTGCACAAGGATTCGAGTTGTGAATGAAATTATTCCTGAATCCCTCTCAACTTTCTCACTACACCTAGGTTGTATGCGCCTGGCTGCTTCGATAGTTGGAGAAAATTGATCCTCAATGTACTGTTTACAAGCAAAACGGAATAAAGACAAACACCAGAAATTTTCCAATTTTATCTACAAGTATCCTCACAACGAAAAATGTTTACCTCCTTTGATGAGATGGTAATGAGGCAGTCATCACCCTCAACAGTTGAACTATCAACTTTGATAGTTGCTCTAGACTCTTGCCGGATTTGGTTAATGATAGCACCACCTTTTCCAATTACACCTCCAATATTTGCAGTAGGACAGACAAAGCGGATAGAAAACTCCTTTCCGGATGAATCTTCCCTGGAAGAGTAAGAAGAACGTGACCATTCTGACCTCTCGCTTTTGTACCCTCCTCCATAAGGGCTCACAATGGGAGCAAAAATCGGAGCACCACCATGTCCACCCATCAGTGAACCTGCTGATGCGTATAAGCTCGCAGGCACAGCAGAAGCAAGCATATGCTGAGTACGTGAAGGATTATCGTGAAGGCGAGACGCAATCTGATAGAGTGCTTTCCTCACAACTGGTGCTTCTCCAGAGATCTAAAACCCAACAGCAGCAAATTCGTTAGGAAAATCACCAAAGAAACAATCA
The DNA here is from genome assembly GCA_963457585.1 of Spergularia bocconei. Classification (NCBI taxonomy): domain Eukaryota; kingdom Viridiplantae; phylum Streptophyta; class Magnoliopsida; order Caryophyllales; family Caryophyllaceae; genus Spergularia; species Spergularia bocconei. The sequence goes on along the minus strand of OY734951.1, from coordinate 3,849,755 downwards.
ACAACAGACACACCATACAACTGGCACATACTGCTTACACATGCTAAAGACATGAAAATGATAAAATACCTGCAAAAGTTCATCGGTGCTCAAAGCACAAGCTGGCAAATGTTCATCTTTAAGAATCCGGATCTGTGCGCCAGTTTCACTACGGATAGTCTGAACAATCTGCCCTCCTTTCCCAATAATGCATCCAATCTGATCACTTGGCACAAGAAACCGAGCAGTAACAATTTGGGCACCTTCTGGCTCATCATCAGGACCTGACTCTAGAGCAATAACTCTGTCATGAACCCTAAAGAGCGCATCCAAAGCAGGACAGACCTGAGTCTCCATCTCATCAAAGGGATTTGTTTCATCACTTGAACTATAAACCGTGACCACTCGTTCATCACCACCAGGCACCGTCTCCCCAATTCTAATCTTCGACTTTGTATCCAACCTCAATTGCTTAACAATCTCCCCTCCCCTACCTATAATACTCCCAATCTTCGGTGCAGGGCAGAGATACCGATACACAGTATCATCAGGTCCAATTGCGAAACTGTCCTCACCAGGGTTCCTTCTCTTATGCCCCCCATTCTCAGACCGTTCCGACGAGTGTGCTCGCTTACCGTGACTATTCCTATGCCCAGCCATCACTCCACAACCAAATTACCTAAAACCACCACAATCTCGTAAATTTGACAAACCCTATACAAAACCCTAATAACCCCCCCCCTATTAAATCAAAATTCACAGAATTTCATTCAAATAAACTGCAAAATTTCCATCTTTTATTTTTAATTTTCACAGAAAATCGATGCGAAACCTAGATATAATTTCTATCTGATTTTTCAATTTTTCCCAATATAGCAGCTACAAAAAACATTCTAAAAATTCAACAATCAGGTTAAAAATTAATCTTGAGCAACTTTTCTACCGATTCCCCAATTTTAATTAGTCAGCTAAAGCTTCACCCAGAAGTTTTTTAATTTTTACACTGAAATTTACCAGTTATAATGAATAGAAATCATTTGATCAATTAGGGGGAAACGACGATCTGATATAAGGGAAAGAGGGGGTTTAGGGTTTACCTGAGAAGTAGCTAAAATTGATTTGGGCGGAAATAGGACGATTGATTTGGGGGTGGAATCGCTCGAAATCTCGGGAGTTCGTGGGTCGTCTAATCTTGTAGAGTACGCTTCAGAATTTATCCCGTCATAAACGGAAAAAGTGTGTAGTTTATATAAGCGGCTCTTCTGTGTTGCCGGTTTAGGGTTACTTCAATTTTTATCTTTGTTTCCTTCTTCTCTTGAGTCTTGACGGAATCGAGTTTCGAGGTTCACCTTAAACACGAAAGAAATAGGTAATATCGGTGTAGTAATGAACCACCTAAATTCTACCACAATCGTGATTTCTTAAAATAGAATCATTTGGCTGTTTGTTTTTTAAAGCCGGGTGTTTTATGAAGTGACATATGTTTTGGTATGTGTGTAATTGCGCAATAAGATTATTTGGCTACGTATTGGCTTGCCAACAACAGATCAAATTGATCAAGAACATTAGTTAGTGATAAATCTTTGAGTAATGTTTTGCTTGGGCGGGCAAAGCGGAGGCGTTTGTGTTGGTGTGCTTGGTAATATAGAGTAGATGGGATGGTCTAGTTGACTTGTACTTGGTTGGTGTCATAGGTCTTATATCAAAAGGAGCGAGTGTGGTCGTGAGGCTTTGGCTCATAGAAGATGATGAGGATGTGTAGCGTTTATGGGCTTTGATAACAAGCGATTATAGTGAGTGGCCAGGGTCATGGCGCTGGATATGCCACAAGATTCGTAAGGTAAAATAAGTTGGTGACACAACCGAAAGTACCCCACTAGCTTATAAACAAATATTCTCAACTTATTTATGGACAATATTTTGCGAATATACTTGAAAAAACCCTCAACATTCTCAATAGATACTTGGAATGCTCTCGTGATCAAAAGTTACAAAACTCTTATCCATGAGTATCATATCGTGATTATCATGTAAAATATCATAATTAGGAACTCACTTGGTGTCTTTTGTTTTAGGGGATGGATAAGTACTCCTGCAATTGATTTTATGATCTCCTCGAGATGGAGGTTACTGAAAATACTTGAAACATGTTCTTTTAAGATATGGAAGGGTTGTTTTATCGACTAAAACTAAAACAGCATACAATTTACATGTGAATAAAGTTTTAAGGGATAACTGTTAAAACACAGATGTGTGCTGTATACGAATCAATAGTGAACATTAAGAGAAACTCACTAAACGTATAAGACTATTACATGAGAGAGTAAACTCTTCCTCAAAAACTTGTTTCTTGTATAATATTTTTTTTAATGTTCAATATCATATTTTAACAGTGTCACATGATGAATAACATACGATATCAGTGTTAGAGACCTGACTATGCACTAGTGGTGATGCTCTCAAAAACTTAGCATACACGCATTAACAATTTATTACGGATCATCGAGGATACAATTTTAACTTCAAATATTTATTAGCACAGCCTGTCACCGAACGACTTATTAAGAGCTCAAAACTTGCATACTTTCTCACCAATTTGTCTTACATTAAGAAATATTCGTGGGATATACCGAGTAAAAGTCACGAGATACATACTCAATATACTCATTTATAGTACCTTAGGGAATACACTCGTTTTGGAAAAAGAATTGGTCCTCAAAATGTTATTTATTTGTAACTTAAAACGACAAATCCAAGAAGTGATATACTTTTAAGGTAATAATCTTGATACATTTATTATAAAAGTGTTGGATATAGATTTTGACTAGTTTATAAGATTTTAGTAGTGAAATGAAAGTTGCAATTAGTAATCATAGTGTCACAAAAATCAAGTGAAGAATGTTTAATTGATCATAACACCACTTTGGGATGATCATAAACTTCCTAATAAAATTGAAGAATGGTTTATCATTATGTTAGTATTAGTCCATGATTAGGAACTTCATTAACATCTTTTTCTTAAAGGGATGCATAAGTATTTCGCCAGTGATAGAGGAAGTTCAAATTTTCTTTGAGATGTAGGTTACTAAATTTTTTGAAACATGTTCTTTTCGCATAGGGAAGCCGGGGGTTGTTTAAAAGTCCCATACAATTAACACATGATTAAAGTCTTACATGATTTTTGTTCTGCGCTGAAACAACGATGTGTGTAGTACACGAAACTATAGTGAACCTTAAGAGAGAATCCACAGAATAAACAAGATGCTTACATGAAAGAGTAAACACTTCTTCAAAATTTTATGTCTTGTATACAATTTGCTATATCTTTTATATCAAATTTTATGAATAACATACGATATAGGATAAACGACATGACTGTGCGTTGCTCGTGATGCTCTCAAAAGCTCAATGTGATGCACTTGATACTCTCAAAACTTGGCGTTTCTACTTCAATATACATCGTCCGAGATAGAACTTTTACTTCAAACATTTAATACCACAACCTGTCACATATTAACCTATCAACAACTCAAAATTGGTGTACATTTTACAGCTTTGTTTCGCGGATTATTCCGAGTAAAAAGTCACGAGATACATGTTTAATACACTCACAGTCATAGAGTCACAGATTAACCTATCAATTGCTCACTATAAATGTTGGATAGTTGGATACCCCATCAAGCTTCTCTCTTACATCCTTTGCCAAATATGTTTGACTTGATTGGCTCAGGAAAAAAATTCCCTAAAACAACAAACAAAAACATTTTACCTAACAATAAACAAGCATCAGTTTTGAAGTGTCGAAGAATTGTCCTAAATTACTACTTCGTATTACCAACTAGAATCGAATACCACCATCAACGAATAAACTCTAGGATAGAAACACCGTCATTGATCAAAACAAGACCCAACTCAGTGCATGTTTGGTTGCACTTTTTTTAGACCAAGTAACGGAATCCCACTCCGATTACGTTACTAGTTGTTTGGTTTAAAATTATCTTTTCCCACTCCATTACCCTCCTTTAACCCACTCCCCCAAAATGAAACCCTCCTCAAACTTCTGGTTTCCAATTCCATTCCTCCCTTTTTATTCTCTCTCCTCCCTCACCTCCCCTCCTCCCCACCCACACCACTGCCAAGCCACCACAAGCCATCGGCGATGGACGGCCGGCCACCATCAGCGCCGGGAATAACACCGGCCGGCCGATATTTATCCGGCGACCACCGTGGTGGCCGTATTCTCCTAACTCGTCTCTCCTTTTCCTCCGTCTTCTCCTCTACAACTTCCTTGGCATCATCATCTACCATCAATTTCTCCACCGTCGCCACCTCCTATATCGCCGTCCACAAGCCCTAGATCAACCTTGCGCCGGGTAGATGTGGTGGCTAGCAAGGGAGGAGAGAGGAGAGAGAATGGGAAAGGGTGGCTAATTGGGTGGTAATGGGCTTGTGGGCCTGTGGCTGGTTCGCGTGGGCTGGGCGAAATGTTACCGGCGCCGTAAAAGTCAGCCGGTGCTGTTACGCCGGCGCCGGTGGTAGTGGTGCTCGGAGGCGGCGGTTTGGCGGCGGGGGTAGGGTGAGGAACGGGAAATTGAGGGGCCAGGAGAGAGAAAGAGAAGGAATTGGGTAGTTTGTTTATGGACTATTTTGTCCTTATAAAATGATTCCATTCTACTTTTTAGTGAACCAAACAACTTAGTAACGTAATCGGAACTTGTTACCACTCCACCCCTAATCCCACTCCATTCCGTTACCATTCTAAATTTCATACCAAACGCCCCCTCAATTCAACTTCAAACCGAACCTATCGACTATCAATTATGAAGCCGAACCCAAATATGCACACCCCTCACCGAACAATATTCCATTTACCAATATACCTCCACTTTCCTCTCACTCCATCTCAAAAAATCCCCAAAATCCATCACTTTCGATCAAACCCCTAAAAAATAAAAAGTACTCCCGTAGTTCATCTTCATCTCCCTGTTCTTCCCCAAATTAGAACACAAATTCCCCCGATTTTTCTCCCCGAAACCCTAATTTTCTAATTCTCCGACAATGTCAACATCAGGAACACAGCAATTCAGGTACACTCAGACGCCATCGAAAGTCCTCCACCTGCGTAATCTGCCATGGGAGTGTTCCGAAGAAGAGCTTATCGAGCTCTGTAACCCTTTCGGCAAGATCGTACAAACTAAATGCAACGTCGGCGCTAATCGTAACCAAGCTTTCGTCGAATACGTAATCTTTACGCTTCCTTTTGTTTTTCTAAATTGTTTGTTTTTTTGGTTGATTGTATCAATTTGAATTTGAATTTGGTTTTTAATTAATTGTAGGCGGAGTTGAATCAGGCGATATCGATGGTGTCGTATTACGCGTCGTCGTCGGAGCCGGCGCAAGTGAGGGGTAAGACGGTGTACATACAGTATTCAAACAGGCATGAGATTGTTAACAATAAGAGTCCCGGCGATACGCCGGGGAATGTCTTGTTGGTTACGATGGAAGGTGTACAGCCTGGTGATGTTACCATTGAAGTTATTCATTTGGTGAGTGTTTTCGTAATAATCGGTTTTGACTGAGTTTGCATTTCTATGTGGTGGAGAATTTAGTGTGTGCTTGGTTGGATTCGTTGCTTGCTTTGTTTAGTTCTTTCGATTTTACTCGAGATTGTAGATTGCGTAGAGATATTGTTTGCGGTATGTTTTATGCATATGAATGTAATTGCCATACAAAGTTTAGTGAAGGATCGTATTCTTAGATTCGCTGAAGTTATGTTTGCAGTGAAGTTAATATTTTGATAGATGTTTGTGTAGTAATTGACTAATTTGGTAACGAGTGAATAGCATTACGATGTGACAAGGGATTTGAGTATAGTGCGGCTCGTTGCTCATTTTGTTTAGCTCGTTATTTTTGACAAGGCATTTTGAAGTAAAGGCAAGAGTATGCTTTAGGCACAGGTGAATGTAGACCACGATTATATCTGAGGTTGGTGTAAGTGACCCTAAGTGATTGGGTGAGGATACTAGACGTGTTTATGGACTAGCAACACTGTACCACAGGGCACCTACTGATTGTGTGTAGTGGGTCTCCTGTTTGTTAAGCCTTTTTTTTTTCCGGTTATGGTTTTGGAGAAGTAATGGCAACGGTATGCTTCATGCACAAGAATGTAGACCACAAGTATATCTAAGGTTGGTTTAAGTAACCCTAGGTTTGCCGGAATTGATTGGGTGAGGAACTGGGGATACTCCTTTCAGTCCTTTGGGCTTATGCCTGAGCCGTATACATTTTTAGGTTCCCTCCAGGGTGTTGATTGGAGAACTAAGAGTAGAGATTTTACTTGAAAGAAGAACATAAGAATTGTAAAATAGAATGCAGTGATGGGTTTGTTAGGCAATCCACATTGGCGCCTAGGATAGTAGGCCACCTTCAGGTGAATCTGTTGTAAGTTCCATGCAATTTGTAAGGGTTGCAACCTGGTGATGTAACCACTCAAGTCATTCAGGTGGTGAGTGTCTTTGTATTAATCCATATAGTTGACACTATTTGTGGTGATAACATGGCAAGGGATCTTGTGTGATTGTTCCTTTTGTCAGCGTTTCCTGTTTCTTATGATTGTAGAGGAATGAGGTATTTAATATATGGTAGCATATAATAATATACTATGGATGTGCTGATTTACCTCGATGAATAGTCGGAGGTTTGAGGTATCTCAACTCTTATAGGATTTGTTCGGAGACATTGCCTTTGCCGTATCTTATGTTGTTCGAGGTCTTCCCAGAGCCACAGGTGCTGAATATGTGATATGGGGACTGTAGAAAATTTCTTAAAGAAGAACAGTATTCCAACGGCATAAGGTTTAGTTAGGCAATCTACAATTGATACTAGGGTTGTAAAATGGCGTTCTTTTGTGCTATTTATAGTATGCAGTAACTGCTAAGTTTAGCAAAGGTTCACATCGCCAGATTCCATGTCAGAAACTTACCATTTATTAACTAATGAAACATAGGGCGGGCTGTAATGAACTTCTTCCACTGTGATTGTGCAAGGCAGAAAGTATTAGAAATAGAGATGTCGGTAGATCCTTTTTACTTATAATAGCTATGTAAGCTGCACTCCACTGGAAAGTAGGGCCTGGTTTTCTTTCTAGCGACTGGCCTGGAAATCCACATTTTCATATCCGTTTCATTGCCTCCGTGTTTTGGTATTTTTTTCTGCCAGATGACTATGCAGATAATTCATTACAATAGCAATCCCTCGGGGGTGGATTGTTCACTAAACTCTTGAATCATGAATGAGTTTGGACTCGGTCAAACTCATTTGCATGTTTTGCTGCAAAACGTTTTTCAGTGTTCATGAATCCAATTGCTAACTATAATTGATTTACCATCTGCCTTTTCCCCCTTGGGGATCATGATATAACCTGGCGCCTGGGGACTATACAAATACCATAACAGCTACATCGCGAAGACCTTAGTCCCAAATTAATTTGGGACCGATATCAGGAATCATAGTATTGAATTGTCAATGTGGGGAAATGAGAAAAAAAAGCCAAAAGTAGAGAAACAAAGACTTATAATGCAAGATAGATAGATAGGAAAGAATTTTTCCTCGAAGCTTTAGGATGTCCTGGACCTTTTTTTTTTGTGGTAAAGTCATGGACCTTGTTATTCCATTGTTATTTTGGCCTTCGGAAGTCCCAAGATATCATCCTCATTACATCTATGTTTTTATTGAGCTCTTATTAGGGTGAAGGCAGGAATGGGTTTTCAGGAACTTGTAAGTAATCAGCCTCACTAGTTTGTTGTTGATTTAACTGCAATTAGGACGAGGAAGCAATAGATATCAATAGCTTGATGTTCAACATCCTGCAAGTGTGTATTTTATCTTTAGTGTTTAGTAGGACGGAGAAGCTTAACAAATAGCTTGAGTTTTGTGAAACATTTAAGTTCCTAGAAAGTAATGGTGCTTTGAGAGGGAGAATGATGATATAGTATTTTGATCTCAGAATGTATATTGGAAGACTGAACTGTGGTGTTCAAGTTAATGAAGAAAAACCCTGGGAAGACACTAAGATTTCTCCTTGTTAGGAACATGTTTGAATTGCCAGATTTTTTTTATAGTGTAACTTATAGAAAATACAATTACCCATCGGTGGGTTGACTGGTATGTTTGATCTGATTTTTGGAAATACCCCAGGTGAACCTAAATGCACAATACTTGGCACTTCAGCTCGCTTTACTGAGGATCATTATTGTAGAATTTAAGTGCTTTGTTATATGAGCCTGCTTCTACCAGCTTTGATTTGGTAGTGAATGTGAGCGGTTCTTTGTGTCCGATTTCATTTGAAATGTCTGTTTTGAATACCCATTACTTCAGTGTTGTGCTGCGTTTGGGTGGTGGACAGCTGAACATGTTATCTTGACGTGGTTAAATTCACTAAAATTGTTTGGTAAAAATTTGACTTCCTCTGAGTTTATTCAATTTTGTGTATGCTAGAAATAATTGGAATTTGAGCACTGACTTGTTTCCTGTCTTTTTGTTTATGTGTGTGTGTGTGGGTGATATATCCCTTTCATTAACCCTTACCTGATCTTGTTCCTCCCATCTTTATATTTTTGTGCGAACGTATGTGCATGTGTTTCTGGTTGTGTGTGACCATGGATGAGCGGCTGCTAGAATCGGTGCTTTATGTCTCCAGAGATGCATACATCTGGTTACATATTTTTTTTTTTTTGGGTTGTCTTTTATAATCATGAGTTTTAATTTGCATCAATTGAATCACAGATGGTGATGCTTCTTATTTAAATACTAGTGTTGGAGAGAGTTTGGAAATATAATGATGTCCGTCGTACTGCTTTCTAAGGTCTATCGTCACGCTTATTGTACAGGTGTTATTCTGCACTTGATTACGTCTATTGCTAATTTCATACTTGTTATGATGAGATGGCATGAAATGCACTGTTTGACATCTTCGTTATTCCTATATTTATGTTTGATTTTCTTAATCTCTCTATGTTTTGGAAGGTATTTTCAACCTTTGGCTTTGTCCACAAGATTGCTACATTCGAAAAGGCTGCTGGTTTTCAGGTGTGGTGTGCAATTCATACTTTTGATCTTGAACTTCCGGTATAAGTTGTATGTCATTTTCTCATCTTTGACTTGTGTATGAACAGGCATTGATTCAGTTCAGTGATTTGGAGACAGCAAGTGCAGCAAAAAACGCATTAGATGGGAGAAGTATACCCAGGCATGACCCGATCATAAATTACATTCATAGTTTGTATTTGCAGATTTCTTTTAGCTAGATAAGCGTATATTTGAAAAGTAACTATCCTTCATAAGTCATATCAGTATGAATACATTGTTTTTAAAATTATCATGCTCGTGTACCACGTGCTATCTTCAAATGCTCTGCTTCTTTATTTACTTGATATATTTCCTATATATGACAACCTGCCGCATCCTAATTTTACTGTGTTCTGCCTCTTGGTTTTCTGGATATTTCTTTATACTTGAACTTGCCACGTGATAAGTTTATTGCCTCATACTTCTCTTGACATCCTTAATGAGAACTTATGCTAGAAGTCTGAGGAATGCTTTTGTATAGGTATTTGCTTCCGGAGCATGTGAGTTCCTGCAACTTGAAGATCTCATATTCTGCTCATACTGACCTAAATATCAAGTTTCAGTCTCATAGGAGCAGGTAGAACTCATTAAATTATTCAAGCACAGAGTCATATTGGATGGCATTCACTGTTGGTGAAGTGTTGCATTTCCTTTCTCTTCCACTTTCTTGGTTACAAATATGTTTCTGTATCTTACTGTTTGATTTCTCTGTTATGAATTATGAGCATAGAAGTAGTGGAAATATTTGGCTAGAGTTCTGTGATATAAGTTTGTAGTAGCTACTGTAGAGAGTAGAGACATGTTTATGTGCAAGGGTTGTAACATTTTGACTCCCTGGGGGGGGGGGGGTTCTGGAGAATTGGTGATACCCCATGATACTCCTGTATTGCTTACGTGGTATGGCTCACTGAACAAATTGTGTTGTTGGGGCTTTACTTCCTTTTGCACTATGGTCTGCAGTCTGCACGACTGCAATTCACGTCGAATCTTCATGATACAGGGGTTTTATTAAGTGTTTTTTTCTCTTGCTCGTTTGATATTGACATTGGTACTTAGGGTCAATGAAGTAAACAATTATGTTACCTTGCTGATGGCAAACGATGGAATGAGTTTCATTTTGGAGAATGGGTATTGACAAGAAAAGAGAATCGTTACTTGGTGCTTCAGTAGCGTTAGTTTTTTTTTTTTTTTTAGGATACGTACATTTCCAGTGATGGAAGGCTGTCGAAGTTCCTTTTGTTTGATGTGGTGGAAATTTTATGAATATGGGTTACAATCACCTTTTGGTTTGATCCCTTTGATTTTAAGGATCTAATCTATTCATCTAATCTTTCTCTCTGAGCTGTGTGTCATATACTCTTATGTATGCTGTTACTTTGACTGCATTATTGCTGTACTTTACATGCTTCATATATCCTCTCTTTTGCGGATAAAATTCCTCCCGATTGTTTAAGAGTTTACTTATGGTGTAACCTCCATGGCGTCTTTTTGAAATTGGGCACCATCCCCTTGGTATATATTGAACAAGTTCTTCTTACACACTAATGGCTGATGCCAAAGTAGCTACTATCTTGCAATATCTTAAGCCTCCTAAGTATATGTACTTGTAATAACTTCCTCTGCACATTCGCAGGGATTATACCAATCCTTACCTTCCCGTGAATCCAACTGCATTCGACGGTCTTGCTCAGGTGCTTTTTCATATAGAACTACTCCATTACAGACTTCAGATGTTCTCTGCAAACCAACTAATGAATTATCTTTATGTAGTCGGTTGTAGGTCCTGATGGTGTTAAAAAAGACCAGGAGAGCAATGTGCTTCTTGCTGCAGTTGAGAATATGCAGTATGCTGTTACTGTTGATGTTCTCAATACGGTAATGAAGTTTATATCTTGGTGTTGCCTAGCATTGTTCAGTCTATTCATAAGTTTGTACTAGCACTCATGGCACAATTTTTTTCCAGGTTTTTTCTTCTTTCGGCACAGTTCAAAAAATTGCTATATTCGAGAAAAATGGTCAGACACAAGCACTGATTCAGTATCCTGGTAATGAGACTTTACAGTTCTCCTTGCTTAATGGCCTTATTTGACCTTACTGTTCAACTTAATTTAAGGGCTGGGAACAGTAAACCTTCCTGAAACCTTTTGTTTGTGTTTTTCTTGAATTTTCCTGTGGGTTGTACTTGATACCGTCTCTTGAAGTAAGGGATTACTCGTGGTTCCACCTTCCTGAAACCTTTTGTTTGTGTTTTTCTCGAATTTTCCTGTGGGTTGTACTTGATACCGTCTCTTGAAGTAAGGGATTACTCGTAGTTCTTATCCCTACCCCCGCCCCCCACCCTTTAAGGGAATAATTTTACTTTTTTGATGGTTATACAACCACAGTCAATGATCCTCCACTGACCCTTCTGTATCCGTCACTGCAACCTCAGATCATCACTGCTATTATAACAGCCACCACCTATATCCAGCATCACTGTCATTTAAACTTGATTCTTCTCACTTGCGGGCTTTCAGCATGTATTCTCCACCCATTTCGCGCTTAGCACCACCGACATTCAACCTCCTTTAGTCCTTTGGACTTTGGTTCTAGGTTCTAGGATTGAGAGAGAGGAGCTTGAGGGGTTAAGCAAACACATTCCTTTGCCCTAAAAATTGCTCTTGGAGGTGGGGTGAAGCGAGTTTTGCAATTCGTGTCCACCAAAACTGTAATTGTAGTTATTGTACATAAACCGGTAATGGTCAGCTATATAATTTAATGTGAAGTTGTATGCTCATAAGGCTTATACTGTTCACCTTGTACATTTTTTTTTTTTTTTTGGAGATAAAGAGTACATTGAATTAATGTTGGATGTTTTCAGTGTTAATGAATATTTTTACATTTGTTTCAGATGTTGCTACTGCTTCTGTTGCCAAGGATGCTTTGGAAGGACACTGCATATATGATGGTGGCTATTGTAAGCTTCATCTAACATACTCTCGTCATACTGATCTCAATGTAAAGGTATATATATGTGTTTTTGAGTATATTATAAAGAAAGTTGCAATCCATGGGTTGGAAGATAAAAGTTTGGTGGCTACATGTATGCTTCTTGAACTTGTCTGCTCCCATTCAGAAATGAGTATTCTTAATCTGATTTGGCTCTCTTTTGTAGGCTCATAGTGACAAAAGTAGGGATTACACAGTTCCAAGTGCTGGTATGATGGCGGTGCAACAGCCACCAAGTTATCCTCCAGCTCCCGCTGCACCCTGGCCGAACCATCAAGCAACTACAGGATACCCTCCAAATGGCTACAGTTCTGCTGGGCCTATGCCGCCTCAGGGTCATATGACCCCAGGACAACCGTGGGATGCTGCACAGGCTGGAAGGCAAACTTTTGTTTCAGTCCCAAGCACATTTCCAGGTCAAACATACACATCTCAACCTGGTCCTGCCTATGGTTCTGCGCCAATGTCGTCAGGTGGCCAAGTGCCGCCTCCTGGTGTAAGTTCTTCACCTATGGCTTCTGCTCCATCACATGCTGGTCAGGCTCCTTATTACCGATAGGCTTGTATTATATAACATATTTATATGCTGGCATATAATTTGGTTTTGCATTAATGTGTTTTTGGACGGAAATCCATCTTTGTTCACACAATAATTTAAGAGAAAGCTTACCTTCATGGGCTCCCTTGGGAGCCAAGGTTAGCCGTGTCCTATGCTGCTCATATATGTTTGATTTTCCTTGCAAATCGTAACTACTGGTATCTTGACACGAGGGACTAATTCACGTTTGGAGTTTGCTAGAAAAGTTGTGAGACTTAGTTTGATTAGTCGTGTTCATGTCTATTGTGCCTTTTTGATAACAAAATTGGAGAGGACTAGGAGAAAGAGGAGCCAATGGAGATAGTGTAACATGGAGAAACCAAGAAAAAAACAGATGTTTGCCAGTGACCCAGTGTTAATTAGTCGATATGTGCATCATGATGTTTTTATGGGATTGCCTGTATATTGTATTACGAGGATATCAACTTTGTACTAAAACGAATAAAGAAAAATTGACTTGAAGGTTAAACAATAAAAAGGGTATTCCGTATCAGTCTCCTTCACTTTGGAGTCTGATTAGTGATCACCCATTCAAGTACTTGATTCCGATCCATTCTCATCTAGAGACTGTTATGGCATGACCATTAGCTCAGTCGTCTTCTATAATTCCTAGGGACAACTTACAGTGACAGATTTCATTGTGTGAGGCGGTCTTATGATACATTTCTATGGCAAACAAGAACTCCAGAACCGTAATCCGTCTGAAGGAATGTACCCTTGGTCCTAAACTTTTATTGTCACGCACTAGCGCTTTGCCATATTTTCAGTTTTAACGTCTTTTATCATTTCATGTCTTTGGAGTTTGTACTTTGTAGTAATATTTGTAGTATAGTCCGACTTTTGTATAGTGACCAAATTTGTGTGGCTCATAACTTCTAAAGTTGATTCAACTCCATCAATGTACTGACTTCACCTAATCACAAGATACACAACCAGCAGTTAAATTTGATACGTAATATAGATTGTTCGTAATATGGTCACTCAACCAAAAAAAGAAAGGAAAATTAGATGTAAATGGAGGTTGTAAAAAAAACGAATTATCTGATATTTGTATCTTCGTTGACTTGGTAAGGAACCAGTTCTTTTTTTCTTTTCTTTTTTTTGGACTTGAACCATGTGAGATCAGGGGAATAGAATGAAAGCTTTTGCGTAGTAGTAGTTTTTTCGGGTATTTTTGTCGAAATTTCTTAGATTTGACAACCCTCCCTCCCTATTAGATTCTAGTTTTTCCCCAGTGCCAAAATTTATATAGAACCACACAAATCAAATACTTGAACTGTAATTCATTTGTCTTGCAACATGACATTTTCCACTGTGTTTTTTCTTTACATAAAATAGTTTCTTATTGTGACTGTTTTTGAACAAGAAGTCTTCTCATGACTTGGAAACACAAAATTGAAGAAAAAACAAATCTGGGGTTATGACCTGCCTACCAAACTTTACCTCTTTGACTTTGCCGAAATCCCACAAAATCTCCAAAAATTGTAGGAGATAGGAAACTTCTCAAATAATTTTCTTTTCTTTGTTGCTATCAATTTGATTTGTTTATGCTTATGTTGCAAGGAACATTAACCTCCACCTCCTACCACTACTTCCTCTTTCAAGTTTCATAGCAATAACCTTGAACCTTCCTTAAAACACTTTTATAACCCAAAATTCTCTTACAATTTCTTCTAAGTTTCCTCCTAATAAATTCTATAAAAGACCCATGTTTTCTTTCTTTCTTTCTTCACCATCTTGTTCAACACCTTAGCTTGTACATGCAAAAATAATCATCAATTTAACTTTGAAAATCATGGAGAAGGTATCATCTCAAAATACCATTATTCCTTCAATCTTTGTTGAAATCTTTTCATTACACATATTGTTGGGCTTGCTATACAACATATCAAGCTTCATCGTGAAGAATCGGTCTCTTTTTCGGTTTCATTGTCAAACATCTACCAACGCCGAGGTGGTTATTAAACCTGACCTACTACCAAAGGATAATTCTGATGTGGGGAAGAAGGAGTTGGTCTCCTCGAGGGAGGAGTCGATGTCGGACGACAACGACGACGAAAATTCCTTGTTTGGACGTGATGTTTGCGTTGTAATGGAGAAGCTAGGAATGCAACATAGTTTAGAACGAGAGGATGTACAAAAGACATGGGGATGTAAGGAAATATGTGGACTTTTCGAAGAAGAGCCGAGCTTAGAAGAAGTGAAGGAAGCTTTTAGCGTATTTGACAAGAATGGAGATGGGTTTATTGATGCAGAGGAATTGCAAAGAGTTCTTTGTGTTTTAGGGCTAAAACAAGGGTTAGAGTTGCAAGCATGCAGGAAGATGATTAGGGAGTTTGATGAAAATAAAGATGGGAAAATTGACTTTAATGAGTTTGTTAGGCTTATGTTGAGATCCTTCTAGGTTAACCTTTTCGCTAGACTTTGTAAAGAAGCTTTTAATTACTTGGTTACTTTGTTCTTTTTACTGGTATTATGGCTAGGACATGATGATGTTCAAGTTAATAGACTTTCTTACATCTATTAGTATGAGTCAATGAGCGTGTCTTGAAATAATTATCGTGGATGAATTATTATATGGCAATCGATTCTTGACCTTCCGGTTAAGATTGAGGTATTGAGCACGTTAGCTAGGTTTCTCATCGGAATCTCTAGTTTCATACCCTTCATTAAGAGTGCTTAGGTCTTTGTGCTTCATTTTGGAAAAGTTATCCCCATCATTTACGTAGAAAAGAGGATTAATGCTTATGCATTGGCTTAGTTCTAGTGCTATAAGTTATCTGATTAAAAACTTAGCGTATCAGAAGACTACCTATTATAATACTTTTAGGTAAAGTACTCGAACAAAACGTCATTGCATCGTTTATAGGCCAAGAATTTTCCATAGATGGAGTCACTGCCAAATGAGTGAAGTTTGAGTATGATATTGGTGGATTTCGGCATCACGCAATGAGCAATTCACCCATGCTTAGTTAACTCTTTACTCATATACAAATAGCCTTTTTTCATATTCGAACTTCGAAGTCTATAACCTTGCAGAGCAGTTGGGCTTCTTCCGTACCCTCTCTTCGATATTTTATTTAAGTTGAATTTTTCTCATATATTCAAATCATAACATTGGTAAATTTAAGAAAAAAAAGTAGTAGCTTCCATTTTAGTTCAGCTCTTACGGATTAATTTTTGGGTTTCCACCCCGCAATAATCCATTTGGCTTCACCACTGATCGATTAGTGATTACATGGGCCTAGACAATTGTGAAAACACTCACATTATATATGCATCTCCTATTTAACACTAACCAAGCTAATAAGCTTCCCACGCATTCGGGCTTTTACGAGTGGTATCAAGTAGTATTGGTCAGACGTGAGTACGACTGCATTGTATTAAAGAGGATTTGGTAACGGAATTCAAAAATAAGACAATAAAATTTAAAAAATCTAAACATTTAACCTTTTAACAATGTTCAATAAAATTACACATAAAAATGGCTAAATTATTATTCGCCGCCATGGCAGTGAGGATAATTTGACTACATTTTCTCATGAATTTGACATTTCTTTGTGAAACTTATGCAGCAAGATAGACGATGTTGATCAATCGTCATGGTTGTGAGGTGAGGGTGCAGGAACGTTATTATATGGAGAGCCACCCTTTGGAATAATACTTGCATGCGCATCGTTTGCATGTGAACCAGCATCAGACCCATAATCCATTAGTTCCACAGTTAGATGTCTCGCTTTTGTTGGAGCCCTTGGAGGCTGCAACACAAATTAATTTAATGTTTTTTTTTTTTTTTTTTTGTAAAATGTCACTAATAATAAAATTCATAAGTTAACTAAACATTTGCTGATAATTGAAAATATTTAAAAATTAAAAATTCTTAATGATGCATTTTTTACTAAGACCATCTCCAATGGGGGTCTCATGATGGGTCTCAAAGAGGAGAGAGAGGATTTTTTCCCAATGGAGAATTATTTGATGGGTCTCGTGTTTAGAGACGGTCTCTGTTTTCAGAGACCGTCTCATTGTCAATGAGACCCTACTTTTGCCAAAAATAGAGTTTAAAATAATTTAATATGTTTAAAGTTCAATTATAGAGACCCATCTCAAAATTTTACCAATGAAGTATAGGGTCTCAAAGTGAGTCTCAAAATTTAAGACAACATAATTTTGGAAATAATTTGTCTTTGAGACTCAAGTTGGGTCTCACCAATAAAGATGCTCTAATGGTAAAAAAATTGGATTCAGATCAACCTTAGTATTTTTTTTAATTGAAAAGGATGTGAACCTTAATTAATTGTATGCCAATGGAATGACTCTTCTACAGTTCTACCACCGTTTAATTGTCTATTACCAAGAACCTCACCTGATAATCCTTTAGCTCCACACTTAGATCTCTTACTTTTGTTGGAGTTCTCTGAAAAACAAATCAAATAAATGTTTAACTTTTGTAAATTGTCTATCTTATAAAGGACATGATAATTAAACTAAACATTTGCTTGATATTTGTAAAGATATAAAAACTACAAATTCTTGATGATGCAATCTTTTTGAATGGTAAATTAATGAACTCTAAAAGCTAGCTATTTAGGCCCTGTGCGATTCAACTTATTTAACGGTGTTTTCAAATCAGATCAGAATTATTCAAATCAAATCAAATCAGATCAGTTTTATTCAAATCAAATCAAATCAGATCATAATTATCCAAAAAACAATCAACGAATGTAGTCTACTTTTAGTTATTAATTCGTCTAGTTGCAGTTAATTTATCAGTTAATTCAGTTCAGATCAAATCAAATCAAATCAAATCAAATCAGATCAGTTCAAATCAAATCAAATCAAATCAGATCAAATCAGAAAAATGCAGTTCAATCGCACATGGCCTTATACGAACCTTGATAAATTACGGATGTATATATACCAATGGAATGACTAGTTTTACCACCCTATTAATCGTCTATCTATTACCAAAAACCTCACAAAGAAACATTATCGATACGTTAGAGACAAAGGTCCATTTACTTGAAATGCTAAAGTCTAAATTTTATGATAGTCTAAATTTGTCTAATAATATTGAAATTAATTTGCTATCGCAAAATGCAATTTGACTATCAACTCAATTAATTTTACTATCATGATTCAGGACTCAATTTCACTACTGACAATATTTTTTGTTCATATTGGTATCAGATCGATCGTAATAAGTTTGGTTAAAATTCCTAAGGGTTGAACAAGACCAAAACAAGTTGTAAAAATCACGTAAATATATTATACTCTGACATCTCAAAAGGTCAACATTATTATACTTAGCTTATTTCAATAATAATTAAGTACATAATCTCTAAAGAAAAATAGTAACAATGATAATTAGTAAGTTAGGCACATATTCCCTATAAAAATAGGAATAATTAGGCACATATGCATCCACAAATGTTCGCCTTGCCTAAGTTTTAGCATTGTTCTCATGCATGCACATCAAAATTACGATCTTGGATCTGCTCTTTCTTCGACTTAGTTTTGCTATCATTAGAAAACTTACGCAAAAAGCTTCAAAATTCACCACATCAACAACTACATTAACGTGAAAAGTAAAGCTAAAACAAAACTACATACTCCGAAATATTTAGCTCAACACACCTAGGCTAGCATATATAATGATTGATCGAGCATCGCGCGACAAAACAAAAGGAAGCACAATATCATCATCTTCATTCACATTTCTACAACTTTCTTGGTCTCAAGACAGCCACGCGAAAATTATTACCATTTGAGAAATTATATAGATCGACACATATACTCGATTCAAATCAAATGTAAATAAATTAAATTACGGAAGAATAGAAAGCATAAACAAAGCCAAAAAAAAAAACTATCGCAAATCTGCACGTACCGGCTCTTCTTGCATCAAAGAATAACTTGGACTTGCCGGTAAGTTTCTGCCAAAACCTTGAATAATAGAAACACGTCGTTACAACTCACAAAGACACAATGTCAGTAGCTAAAAACTTGTTTAAATGAATAATAAAAAAAATAAAAAAAGCTACTGAACTCTTCCTGCCAATACATATGTATGGAAATGGAGACCGTTATTTTTCGTTTGAAATTCGAATATAAGAATGAAAACTCGTAATGCTGAATAGTTCATATACTCGTGATTCGTTTCTAACTACGATTATACATTATACACCATATATACTATACCTGGTTGAACAATAAACAACAATAATGTCGAAACGAGAAGAATTGAGATGAGATAAGTTCGACCCATTATTCAGAATGCGATATTTGGAAAAGGGTTGGCTGTAGATTTTGCAAGAGCAAAACTTTATCGTGAAGCTTCTTAAGAAAAAGAAATGGGGATTTATAGTGAAGTTGTGGAGCTATAGCTAGCTGGCTAGGAAGCTACTTTATCACTTTTGCGGAAACCTCTGTTGAGCTTCAGATCCAATGAGAGAAATTGTGAATTATTTACACTTTGATAATAATGAGTTGAAACTTGAAACCAGTGTACGTTTTTAATTTATACTATAAAGTTCATGTGAAATATATTGTCTTTTTATTTGGCTTTATATGGTCCTTTTTACTCTTGCTTCATATGTTTGGCTGGAGTTGACTTTCTTGTTACGATTGCACTTTGCTTTTGCATTTAAGAGGGTTTTTAAGTACATAGTTTGGTTGTATTTTAGTGACAAATAGTCTC
This sequence comes from Spergularia bocconei, assembly GCA_963457585.1. NCBI lineage: Eukaryota > Viridiplantae > Streptophyta > Magnoliopsida > Caryophyllales > Caryophyllaceae > Spergularia > Spergularia bocconei. Next base: position 3,830,364 of record OY734951.1, on the reverse strand, counting down.
GACGACAAAGGAGGGAGTTTAGTGGAAGTGTATCGAACTCAATAATATTAGAAGTCTACACGTAGATACGGATAAAGTACAAAACGTATAATTGAGTCTTGCTAGTTGCAATTAAACATGCAATGTGCAACTCTTCTATAAATCTTACCAACCATTAACTGTTCGACAAATTATAGCTAGAATCTCATCGTAATTTTATCATTAAATATAATCTACGGTAATTGGGGGAGTAATGATCTACGGAGTAGGTAATAAATTGATTTTATTCACCAATCAATCAGACAATCACCCATAGTCTCCTACTTTTATCGATATGGGACAATAACTCGTGCACATACACGGTCCGAATAATCTTGAACTTATCTACATTTGGCTATCTTTTTTTGGTCAAGATATAATGCGTAAAACAAATGATCTGACCACCAATAATTTAATTGACTAATTGCCATATTAGAGCCTAATAACCTCGATGTTCAAGTAATTAATTAACATTTTCTTAATTAGTGCACGTGTACCTCTAGGCAGGCATGTGAAAGCTTTACCAGAGTGTCGCGCGCGCACTACTGCAAGTACTTCTGCCACCGACTGCCAGGTCACCACTTCATGTCACAAAACAAAACAATCTATTTTTTTTTCTTGCCTGAGTTTGAACTTTGACCTGTAATGTGCACCTCACAATGGTGGGTAAGTCTCGCAACACAGAACTTACATACAGTAGGGTTTAATTTCGAACCTCCTTGTGTAACTTCAATCATCATCCCGGTTGGGAGAGACGCGAATGTGTCTAAACATTAGGCCTTTAATTTGTCGTGTTGGCGTTCCTGAAACTGTACAGCAGCGAAACAAGCAATAAACACCATTACATGGATTCGAACCCCTTTAATATCTTATTATAGTTACATGAGGGTTTATTTTCACTCAAACTATTTCTCACTCTTGTGCTCTCCATGTATCTATATGTACACTGACATCAGAAAACCAAGTGATAGCAAAAACAGCACCAGCTACCTCATACATTACATGCTACACCAAAGCTAAAAAACAGATGCTCATCAAATCATGCAGAACCTGAGACAGCTAAACTCGTTTAGTATTGGCTCGCCATTTTTGAAGAGCCAACTGGCTAAAAGAAGACTAATGCCTACCATTCTCGTCCAGATTGCAGCGATCCCAACCCTGGCAGTGACGTCTACAAGAATCCGAGACCATTTGGTCCGGCCCTGCTGACGGAAGATGGTTTTTGTCACTGAAAACCCTCTTGAACAGAAAGGAAAGAAACTGTCTACGAATGCCTGGCTCTATTCTATGAGTTCTCCTGGAAATTCTGCGACCTAGATAAGGCTGCTGGATTAGCTTCCAGTACAGTAGAGGTCTCCACATTAGGATTTCTTTCATCACTCTTTGACTGGAATGCCTTGAATAATCCAGAGCCCCGCCCAATAGATTCCGGCTTCTCATTATGTTTAATTCCAAGTGTCGTCCATATAGAGCTCTTTGCAGCTTCTCCGGGATCATCAATCCTCAACGTTTTAGGTATCCAGAGAGATCTCTCAGCGCCCTTGTCCTCTGAAGCCTTCTCCTCGGAGCTGGTAGATGTAAGCACATTCCCGTCTCTTGAATGTTTACCCAAAGTTGGAGAGTTAGGGCTGGAGTTCGGAGCTGATTGGCTTGCAGGAGATGGTTGAGCGATCCAGGGAATACTCCAGGCCCCCGGTACAGTGCAGCCCCAATAAGCAGGGGCAGGGTAAAAAGGCAACGCAAGACCATTAGGGCAAAAGGGTGGAGCTGCTACAGGTGGACTCCATTGAGCTGTGTTCCAAGGATAAGGCCAAGGAGCCCCAGGGTAGCATGGAATTTGAGCGGGGAAAGGAACACAATTCTGCGGAGCTGAATCTTTAGGCGATGATTTGGTAGGATCCTCTAAATTTGGCCCATCTACCTGACACCCAGTTTCCAGGGCTACTATAGGAACTTGAATTTTCAGCTCCTCCGGCTTTTGAAATCCATTTGCGGTGGGACAACTCCTCATTGTCTTTTCAGCAATGTTCAAGATTGATGCCATTGACTCGCAAAGGGGGGAGTCCGAGCCAAAAGTCAGCACTGTGCCATTGGTTTGCAATCCAGGGTGTATACCATTAGGCATATCCGACCGAGAACTCTGTAATGCATCAGGAACAGTGATCTGCCGATATTGGGAAGCTGAGCTCTTATTCTTACGGCGGCCAGCACCAACAGGTACATTCCTCATTGTACCACCAGCTGTCCAATATCTTTGGCATTTTTTACAAAAGTGACGAGGCTGGTTGACATTGTAATTATTGTAGTAACAGAACTTTGTGTCCATGCTGTTACACCGTGGGCAAGGGAGTATCTTATCTGGTTTTTTCAGAGTCTTCTCTTGTGATACATCTGTTTCCATCTTTTCCTCTTCTGACTTTGAAGGCTCAGCACCTACCTTTTCATCAGCACCTGATAGCGTCTCAGGGTTATCTGTTGTTTCTAGTGATGGATCTTGACATGTATTCTTATCCGAAACTTGAGGTGAGACTCCAGACTGTTTTGTGTGACTTGAGTTTCCATCTTGGTCTTCCTGTTGATGAGAAAACAAGCACAAAGAGACTGTTAAACTATGGAATCTTAGTAAGAAGTCCAATTAAAATAGCATAATAGGCCAAACAAAGGTACAATAGCTGTAAAAGGCATAACCAAAGTCATGATTCACAGTATCATCGATTTGATGCAGAACAATTTGCGTAAAGTTATGCGAATAATATTAATCCCCCCCAAGTGCTGATTATTACATACCCCCAGGGATATCAGTTTTCCGCATTCCCCTGCCCAGTCACTCGAGACCCTGCTCTGTCTAATCCCATTTCTCGTGATACACTCAAGGCTGCACACCAATACATCTCTGTCCAACTTAACTGCACCATCACCACCCTACTTATTCCTTGTTGCCTCATCACCCATTGCCGACCAGCCAATTTCATTATCACCATCAGTTAATTTCTACTGCAGACTCAAAGACCCGTAGAGGATATGGAATAAGCTCTGGTGAGACGGAATTTTGGGTATGGAGTAATCAGCAACTAATTCATTTGGATCCATGATGCATGAGAATTGAAGAAAAGAACAGTAAAATAAGAAGCGGATAATAGTTCTTAGGTATTTCTAAATCTCTCTGTGCTATTTTTAAGCTTCAAATTTGACAAATACACTGTGAGAACAGCTCCATTTAAGTTTAAATGGGAAACAAAATCAAATACTGAAGCGTATAATTGCTCATCATCAGTTTACAAATTAATAATCCCATCAAAAAGGTTAGAATAAGAAGAACTTCTTGAGCAGTGACCAAAAACCCATGCATATGCTATGCGTTAACCTATCATCCTTCTGTTCATCCATATCCCGGTGACAGCCTACCAACCAAAAAGCAACTACCGGGTAGAATAAGTGAGGTATTTAACATTGCCCTCAACAGGAAAAGAACCAGACATCTCTAATAGAGGTCATCACTGCCTCTTTGATTCTCCTACGCAAAAAGAAAATATCCAAAATCAAGTAATGAAGGAAGCATTTTGCATCCAGTCCAACATTTAAGTCATACTATCTTGTATTCTTCCACCTTCCCCCATATGACCTTACTAGTAGTAAACGGTAAGTTACTTGACAAAAATGGTAAATAGTTAGGTAGCTGTCTGCAAAAAAATTGGTAAAATTAGGTAATTTTGACAGTTCCTACAAGAAGGAAGAATGCCGGATACTTGACCTTTTTGCTAGAACGTTGAATTTGGCAATGTCATTAAATGAGAAGCATAAACAAACAAACAAACAAAGAGTGGTGGTGTTTGACCCCAAAAAAAAAAGTTGCAATGTTAAGAAGAAATTAAAAAGTTAGGTAGTTTTCATGATATCTTGGAAAATTATGGTAATTTTTACAAGAAAATGTCGTAGATACAAGTCCAAAGTCGTTACACGAATCAAATGCCGCTTTTGTGATCTCTACATAATTACATACTAGAAATCAATAAGTAGATTCAGGATTGACAACTGATAATGGCAATTAAATGTACACAACACAAATCAGATTTGTGACCTCAAAAAAAAAAAACAAAAAAACAAATTAGGTTTGTTGCCCCATGCCCTTACCCAGTAAGCAGTAGTTGATCAAAAAGTTGAGCTGCCTTATTAGCAATAAGAAAATTCGAGTTCCATTAAAACAAACGAATCACTATTCTTTGACTTTGAATTATGATGGAAGATAGCAAAATGACTCACTAAAGTAAAAGGAAGACGTGTAGGTGGACCAACTCATCAAGTTCCCATTGAAATAGTATAAAAACGGTTGCAGTTCTTATATAGAAAATTAGCACTCAGTTTAATGGTTGATTTGCATAATCAGCATCACAATATTTTCAATATAGAGCTACAGCTGTGTATAGCAATCTCGCCTTACCTTGCCATATGCAAGAGGCTATAGGACACCGATAAAAAAAACATGTTATTGCGGAGAGATATTTCAAGACCCCAAAGTTAATACTACAAAAGGCTTTATACTGGAAACTTCTACACCAGCCACACAGTGTTATAAGGCAACACCATATGTCCTTATTAATACTTGTCCTCTTTATGAAAATTACATGTATCATTCAGAACCAGTAACAACTTCGACAAATGACCTTTTCAATGTTAAAATGCCACAACAAGTGACATTAGCTTTAAGACATGCTAGAATTCACTAAAATCCCTCAATCATAACCACTTGTTTGTGTGAACAATAAAACCTACGAAATCACATTCACAACTATTCACAACCCAAATAAATGCATGTAAAGCTCATTAGATACTAATGTCTCGGCTTTTCCTACTCGCTCTATAGTCCATATATAGTTCTCGTGAACTCTCTAGACTATCACAATCATCTTTACAAATTTGCTTTGTCAATAACAACAAACAGATGTTTCAAAATCATTATGCATGGAATATGGATGCACACGAAGTCAAAGATCATGTACACATACACGGCCCTTGTAATTACAACTAAATAACAAAGATAGTATCTCATTCCTTGCACACTAGAACTACTAGATTCTCTCATTACTCATAAAGTGCAATTCACAGATGAAAGATAAGATCTTTAGGAGTTCAAATCCATCAACCATCTTATTTATTTTGTTCACTTGGTTCTTTATTCACTCTAAACCTCATCTCATACCAAACTTTAAAATCATTTCTTTCTCTACCTATTCCCTATATAATCAACTTCAAAAGTAAAGCCACCCTGATGAAATGTCGTAAATTAAGAGCTCTTCCAAAAAGGGAAAAAAATCAGAAACAAACTCAACGCCAAACTTCCTTCCAACATTCTAACTCTTCCACCCTGAAAATCCAACAAAATTCCCTACATAACTACAAGGTCTATTACCACTATGGGAATACCTAAAAATCAAAATTTCGCGCGCCTGCTTGTTGAAACACCAACAATCATCACCTCACAGTTTCACCTACTCGTACTTATTATCGAAGATTCCTTAAAAACATCCCTTTCGCAATTTGCATATAGCTATCCCAAGTACAGTCAAGCCGAAACCAAACTAACCCACAAAAATTCCATCCATTGAACACCTAAACAAGCAAACTTACCCTAAAAAACAGCAATCACAACCAAGCCTTAGTCCCAACTCCCAAAATATATCCGAGGTCAGCTAACATGAATCGCCATGTGCAATTACGCAACAGATAGACTACTACTACTACTTCGAACACAAGCTTAATATATCCGAGGTCAGCTAACATGAATCGTCATCTAAACCCCAACTCTTTCTTCTTCATAATCAAGTAACAGAAAACTAAAATGAAATATGATCAATAAATCTTTCCTAAATTCAGCTTTCTTATATATTATCCCCAAAACAACAAGAACAAGTCAACACCACATCCAAAACAAAATTAAAAAAAAATAAAAGGTACAAACTTTAACCCTTTTTATTTCATAATACACCTTCCTCATGCTAAATTAGATTAATTAAATAATTAATAACTAAAAACTCAACATAATTCGAAAATTAAACGAGCAAAACTATTAAACTAATGCTTAAACAAAATTGTAAAAAAAAAACAAATAATAATTAAAACTTAAAAAACAGACCTTATCACCGTCACCACCACCAGCAGAGCTTTCTCTCTCCTCGGGAGCTACGTCGTCCGACATATCCTCATCCGCTGTCGGAGTTGTATTATTCTCATCATCGTCGTCTTCGTCATCATTTCTATCATTACCATCCGCTGATGTCAGCTCCATGACGTCATCGGCTGTACAGCTGCTGCTACCAACGGCGGTTTCTTCCTCCACGGCGGCGGGAAGAGTGTCCGGCAAAGGAATGGTTTTGCCGAAGAGTTTGATGGCGGGGTCTTTTGCTTCCGCCATTTTTATTATTATTATTTTAATTATAAATTACAAATAATAAAATTATTGAAGAAAAGAAATCCCGAGATTTGAGAGAAAGAGAGAAAAGAAAGGGGGAAAAAAGAAAAGGGAAAAGAAAAATGAGAGCAGAATTATCGGGGGAGATCTGACACAACCATTCTCTCTTTCTTTGACATGGAGAAAACTAAGAGAGGAAAGAGGAGAGAGAAAGAAATGGAGGAGAAGGAGAAAGGAAAGGTTTTAGAGAAAGAGAGGGGATTTAATATTATGATCCTCTTTGTTTCAACAAAAGTGACATTTTTTTCTGTGTGATTTTGGAATGTTGTTCTCATTACCTATATGGCTATATCCACTTTCGAATATATTGTTCTTCCTTTTTTCTATTTACGAAAATAAAAATACGGAGTAATTATAAATTTTGTATTTGCGAGATTTATGAGTTACGGTTTTTTGAAAGGAAAAGTGGATTTGTTGACTGAGACAAGGATACGAGATGGATTTATTTGTGAATTGTGTTATTGTAGGATATGTTGTAGATAATGTTTGTGAAATTGTGAATATAAAGTCGCTTAAAATGGTTCAAATGCTATCATGGTCGTAAGGCGTAAATGCAAGGTTTAGAAGTAATCAAGAAAGGTTTAGTGTTTGTTTTGCTTTGATATTTCGTTAAGATCTTGACAATTCATCGTTATTGTGTTTCTGTAGGTTCATTACTAACTGAATTATCGTTGTTAAATAAAGTGAGTTGAACATAAGATATGTAAATAATCTTATTCGTAAACACTAGTGTGATACAGTGAAATGAGTCCACCATAAATTGAGAATCACTCTTTTGAAAAATACGGAGTACAAATTAAAAAAATCACACACAAAAAAAAAAGTTGTCATTTAAAAATAAAATAAAAAGTTGAAGAAAATTAGTGGCTAGAAAAAAATGTCGAGATTTAGGGGAGGGTGAGTATGATGTGATACGATGAAGAAGGAAGAAATGCCAGGTAAGCAAAAAGAGGGAGAGAAATAAGAGCCACAAATGTAGTTTGTGGCGATGGATTTGGGAAGGATCTTTTTCTCTTTCTTTATATCTCTTTTTCACTCCCACTTTCCTTATTTTAGAGTGTTCCTTTCCTAGTCAGCATTTTCTCCCACCTTACTTTTCCCATTAAGATTAGATTAGATCGTCTAATATCCAATTCGCATTTACTACCTTTTTGTTCTAAAGTTCTTCGACCTTTTACAAACTTGATAGCGTTTTGGTATTGTGAATGCAAATTTGGACAATTTTTAGGAGAGCAAATTTCGGTCGGCATTGAGCACTAGGCTAAAGGGGATCTTTGGTGACTTGGTGTGGCCGAATATGTTTTGATTGGTCCTGTTTTTCATTTATAATTTTAGTCCCTCTATTTATATTCAAATGCTCATATTGACTATGCAATTTATTACTTATCATATTGTGACCTACCAAATTGTGAACCGCATATAAACCAAATGAATGACTTAGGCCCTGTATGATAGGACCGCAAATTATATGGTACACCACGGTGTACCATGCCCATGGTGCACCGTGACACGTGTCGCCGTCCCATTGGTGCACTTAATTAAAAAAAAAACTAATTTTTCTTTTCTTTTTATTCTTCTTCCTCTCCCCGTGTTTTCTCTGTTTCTCACTCCCCTCTTTGCACTCTCTCTCCTCCCCACCGCCACGCCCAACCAGACGCGCCGCCACCACCCACCGTCGAGCCCCGCCTTTTCCACCGCCGCACCTATCCTTAATTATTGGTGATCATGGATGTTGATTATGAATCATATGGATCTTGATTGAGAAATCTTGATCCATATGATTCAAACTTTTTTCTCTCTCCTATTCCCCCATCCTCTTCGTCGCCGACCACCACCACCACCGTCCACCACCGCTGCCGCCAACGTCCCCACCTCTACCTATGGATCATAACCAGGTATGTTATGGATCTTGATTTTCTATATACATCCATGAACTTTAATGGAATTATCCATATAACACACCTCTAATATCCATGAATTACATGGTTGATATCCATGGAATTGTCGGTGTGCTGCTGATGGCGTAGAGGTGGGACGTCGGAAAATGAGGGTCGACTGGCGGTGGTGGTGGTGTTGAAATTTGGGGGAATTGATTTAAATGATTTTAATTTTTCAATTCCATCCATAGTTTTTGATTTAATTATCCATATAACACACCCCTATTATCCATGAATTACATGGGTGATATCCATGTAATTTTCTTCTCAAATTCATGGTTGTCCTAGCTAAATTCATGATTTTTAATGCTCAATTTTTTTTTTTAATTTGAAAAAAAAAAGTGATTAAAGGGGTGAGATCCATGGATAATAAGCATCAAATCCATGAAGTTCGTAGCGGTTACGGTGGCAATGTTGGGTGCCTTTTGCGGTGATCCACGGTGGTGCTGGGTTGGAAGGTCGTCGTGTCGGGAGTGGAGGGGAAAGGTTGAGGATGAGAATCTGGAATCACGGGATCCTGGAGAGAGAAATGGGTCTTGATTTTTTTATTTTTTTTCTGTCGCCCAACCAATAATATTACGCCACGTGTCACGGTGCACCATGTGCACTGTACACCGTGGTGTATAGTATAAGGACTGTGATAGGACTGCATCTTTCTGATTTGATTTGATTTGATTTTAATGAATCTGATCTGATTTTATTGGCTCTTATCTGATGAAATTTAATTTGAACGCGTCTGATCTGATTTGAATGGTTATGATTTGATCTGAATAAAATTCGAGATTAGTGTTAATTATGATTGATCAAATTTCTTAAATCTGATCTGATTTGAATGTCTATGATCTGATTTGAAAGTCTCTGATTTGACCAAATTTGATTTGAATAATTCTGATCTGAATTTAATAAATATGCTCTGGTCTGAATATTCCGTTTATTAAGTCCTATCATACAGGGCCTTATTTGCTTTAAAATTAAAGACAATTGGGATAGTGTGCAGAATAGGGGTATTTGCTAATTTTTACTTTAAGTGAACGTTTTATTTGATCTAGAGGTGTACCCAAATATGGCCTGTTTTGATACTTTTTAGTTGTACTTTTCTTCTACTGTGTTGTTTGATAAATAAGTTCGCACTTTCATGGAGTTTTTATGTCCCTTCTAAGGGATCTTTTGCTTCTCCATTTGTGAGATGTTGTGGGTTGGTAGATCTAATGTAATTCACTTATGTGTGTTTGAGATCTTTCATCTTTCAGGTTGTTAGATGGAGGAATCGCTCTTCAATTGCTTTGCCTGCGACGATCGACATGCTACTGCGTTTTCGCCCTCAAGCCAACGGATTTGATCAACTTCATCTCCATCAAAACTGTCCAAGATCGACTACCCTCGTTCAAGGCTGGATTTTTCGCCAACGATATCTTAGAGGGCATCCGGAAGTGTTGTACCTAATCCCTTATGATTTTCAATTTTATGGTGTTGAATCTTGTTCAACTTTGTTAGACTTGTTTGGTGAATGTGTAAGTTTCTGTAGAAGGTGCCATATGTCTTTTTATATATGAACAAGTTCCTCTTTCTCAAAAAAGAAAATAAAAAAAATTCCTCCCTCCTCCTTCAACGCATAAAGTTTCTCCATCAAAATAATTTAATTTGATAATCCTCAATATAATCATCAAATACCTTCAATTTTCTCAAATTATTTTTGTCAAAAGAATTGGGAGACTTTTAAGGGAAATCCATCTTTTCCGCGTTGAGATTGAAGCTGGAGATTCCATCGATGGCTTTGATTTATACGGTATTGTTTCCTTCTACTTAATTCATGAGATTTCAAAAAGTATCCTTCTACAAAAAGTTTCTCAACTTACATCAAACTTGAAGATTCATGATAGTTTGAAATTTTTGAGGGAAAATATTGGGGTTTTTTTTTTTTATGATATCTCGAAAAATAGCATATTAAAATTTCTAACTTTTGGGGTTTTTTAGATTAAAATATGTTTCTCTGTAAAAAAAAAAAATCTTTTTGTTCTTGTGCTGATTTTATGACTAGGCTCAAATTTTATTTTGTATATTATAGTTGAGACTTGAATTAGAGAAAAATAAGGAAAGATTAGAGAGTCGAATTTTCTGGGTTAGATTTAAACTACTCTATAATCTAATTTGGTGATCTTAGATTTTTAGATTTCTGGGTTGGTGATCTTAAAAAAAATTGAACTTTTTGGATTTGATCTTTGATTATTTTCTGGAAAAATATTGGAGCTTTCTAGGTTGGATTTAATTAGTTTTTTTTTTTTTTTTGTAATTTACCATATAAAAATGAGAGACTTTTTTTCCATAAAATGGTGCTTAAATTTGATAGTGTAGAATTATACTTCTTTCTTTTACCGATTTTATTATTAATTTGAGGGAAATAAGTAAATTAAACTTGGATAATTTTTAGGGGGAAATTCATGTCAAGCCGTCAAGGTGATGATGATGGTGGATGAGAGAAGAGAGATGGAGGCAAAGTTCAGGTACTTCACACTATCAGCGCATCAACGTCGTTGCTAATTTGATGTTCAATTGGACTGAGGTCCTGAATTCAGCCAAAAAAAGTTGTGAGGTCCTGATTTTGACAAATTTGATGAACTCTTCTCTCTCTTGCCGGCATTACCTGTCGCCTCCGCACAAACCACCGAGCAGCCAAATCACGAGTCGCGACTCCGCCTCGATACCTGTACCTCGCTTATCGGAGAACAGCCAGAGACCTCTACTTCTTCAGTTCAGTCTGTCGCACAGCAAGCAATTGCACATCCTGCCTCCACTTGTGCATCGTGTAATTGTCAATGACACGATCCAGCCTCCAGAACGCCTTCTGTCTCACCGCTGAGTACACCATTTTCCGGTTGGTTTAGGGTTTTACGGTGCTTCCCTCTTATCTTCTATCCCCTCTTTCTTTCTATTCTTTTTAAATTTCGAAAAAACTTGGAATGAATGAGGTTTGTTATTTTCTAATTTAACTAAGTTTATATCTCACGTAAACTAGTTTATTCCACCAGTTTCTAACTCATAATTGAACACTCTAGATATCCTTGTGGATGTGGTCCATGTGAGTGTAGTTGGAACCATTAAACGCTACGCTACGAATTTCCGTGTAGCACAAAGATTTTGATGTTTGAAACTTTATACACATATACATTCCATGATAAGCAATGTCGTGAAATTTGGAAGACACTCGATGGAGCTTCGAGTTTATTGGGGTGAAAGGGAAAAAAAATTTGGTGTGAAGAGAACTTGGGATAAACTATAGATCTTCTGCATGCTGGATGACTGGTGTAGATTTGATTTGTACTGGGTTTTGTGTTGCAGTTTGACATGAAGATATCACTATAGCTAAATGTCAACAAATACGGGGAAAATGAAACGTGTAACTACTGATGAAGGCTAAAAAAATCCGTCAAATCTGTCAAACATAGTCTACAAAGTGTAAATAGAAAGATTAAACTCAACACATGTTGGGTTCTCATAATCATAATTAAAAAGAATTTTATGTAATGAAAATAAGTGTTTATTAGACGAATTAGAAATAGACTAGATTCAATGTCGTGAAATTTGGAAGACACTCGATGGAGCTTCGAGTTTATTGGGGTGAAAGGGAAAAAAAAATTTTGGTGTGAAGAGAAATTGGAATAGACTATAGATCTTCCGCATGCTGGATGACTAGTGTAGATTTGATTTGTACTGAGTTTTGTGTTGCGGTTTGACATTAAGATATCACTATAGCTAAATGTCAACATATATGGGGAAAATTAAACGTGTAACTGATGAAGGCTAAAAAAATCCATCAAATCTGTCAAACAGAGTCTACAACGTGTAAATAGAAAGATTAAACTCAAAACATGTTGGATTTTCATAATCATAATCATAAAGAATTTTATGTAATGAAAATAAGTGTTAATTAGACGAATTAATAACTCAAAATAGACTAGATTCATTGAGTATTACTTGAATAATTATGATCTGATTTGATTTGATTTGAACAAACTGATCTGATTTGAAAACACTGTTGAATAAGTTGAATCGCACAGGGCCTAAGGCCCTGTGCGATTCGACTGCATTTTTCTGATTTGATTTGATTTGATTTGAATTGAACTGATCTGATTTGATTTGATTTGAATAAATTTGATTTGATTTGATCTGAACTGAATTAATTGATAAGTTAACTGCAATTAGACGAATTAATAACTTGAAATAGACTAGATTCATTGATTGTTATTTGGATAATTCTGATCTGATTTGATTTGATTTGAATAAAACTGATCTGATTTGATTTGATTTGAATAAATCTGATCTAATTTGAATACACTGTTGAATAAGTTGAATCGCACAGGGCCTTAGGCCCTGTATGATAGGACTTAATAAACGGAATATTCAGATCAGATCATATTTATTAAATTCAGATCAGAAGTATTCAAATCAAATTTGGTCAGATCAGAGGCATTCAAATCAGATCAGATTTAACTAATTTGACCATAGCATAATTAACATTAACCCCGAATTTTATTCAGATCAGATCAGAGTCATTCAAATCAGATCAGAGTCATTCAAATTGGATTTCATCTGATCAGAGTCAATAAAATCAGATCCGATTCATTAAAATCAAATCAAATCAAATCAGAAAGATGCAGTCCTATCATACAGGGCCTCAGATCAGATTCATTAAAATCAAATCAAATCAAATCAGAAAGATGCAGTCCTATCATACAGGGCCTTAATCCATTTATTATATAAATTTGTCAAAATCAACTAACTTTTCAAGAAATTCTAATTGGATCAGATCGGTTTAGAGTCATTCAAATTAGATCAGATCAGTTCTGCTGCATTCAAATTATATCAGATTAGATCAAATTACAAAGATGCAGTCCTATCAAACAGAGCCTTAATCACTCGTATTGGCGTAATTCAGTGATCAATTGACATAAGTCCAAATTCGAGTTGCAAAGAACTATAAAGTTAAGGACAATGCTAGAGGTCTACAGTGTAGACACCAAAAATGTCTACAATCAGCAATAATTTTACTACACTATCAAAATTTTACTACTCACACAATTAATTTTACTACCTGAATTTTTCATGACAATTAATTTTACTACTTCGATCCCAATTTTACTGCAACCAACTCAATTTTACATTGTAGACAAATTAATTGTGTCTACGCTGTAAACCTCTATCAATTTGCAAAGGATAAAGCACGCCAAAACTTTCTCCTCGACTTTAAATAGTAAAAACTGATAAGATTATCGCACTTCGGCCTACTCCAATTCAAACTGGCCCGGCTTGTGCAATTGCGACCCGGCCCAACTGTAGATCCTACTCTAATTTGGACCCAAACATCTCCAATTTCTTTGTATCGGCCCAACAAATAAGTCAGATCAACGTCCAACACCTTTCCACAATTCCACCTTCCTTTTGAGATATTTTGTGCTCTCTCTTCACTTTCCTTGAGCTATGGTTTAGAAAGTTGACCACAATGCGCACACAAATTCGACACTAACACTAATGTAAACCATAACATCAAATTCGATCATCATATCCCAACATTTCTCAACGCCCGATCGACTAAGACCCTTTACAATTCAACTTATTCAATAGTTTTCAGATCAGATTAGATTTATTCAAAATCAAATCAAATCAGATCAGTTTTATTCAAATCAAATCAGAATTATCCAAATAACAATCAATGAATCCAGTCTATTTCTAATTATTTTGAATTAGCGTAACAAAGCAATATTTTTCAACCGTTTAGTGTGAAACACGGACGAAGGAAGTACTTTATGGTGGGGAGAGCTACCAATGAGGAGTACCGGCCCATGTCCATAAATCCAGTGAATTTTTATCCTAAAACCAATTAATAATAAGAGGAGTAACCCACTAACTTGTAAACATGTTCCATCTGCTTCAATTCTTCGATGTAGGACACCCGCTCACACATAAATTCCCAACACATTAGCGTAACATCCACCATCTTTTCATTTCCCTTCGAATTAATGCCATCTTTTCACTTTCCTTGAGATTTTTGGTTTAAAAAAGCTTGACTACATTACTACAATACGCACACAATTTGGACAATAACAACACTATATTATGTAAACAAAACCATCGCATCATACCATATCATATCATCATAAAACTCATCATTTTTTTTGTCAACAAAATGATGAACCCAATCTACACTTGTCAACTTGGCGTGTATGACTCATTCCTTCCTAAAAACTCAGAAAAATGATCTTAAGATGTGATCACCACTAATCCAATCTCTCCTCTTCACTCCCCCCCTTTGTCTTCTTCTTCACATTTCCTCTTCCCTTCTAAAAACCTCTCAACCAACCCAATATATATAACACACAATTTTTTATTTTATAGATAATATTACCCCAAATATCTCTAAAAAAAAATCAGGTGCAATTCACTCCGATCATCTTTTTCCGCGATTCTAAGAACTGGGTATGATCTGATTTTGAATTCTGATTACTGGGTCTGATCCAAGTTTTGATTTTTATTGTGGGATGAATTTATAATTTGGGTTTTTATTATGTTGATGATATTGTTGAATTTTGATTAGTTTTTATTTATATACGGAGTAATAATTTTGGGTGTATGTTCAAATGGTCTATTTTTATAAGAATAGTAGTAGCAAAATATCTGTATGTAAGTCAATTGAAGAGCAGCAATCTTCTGCTAAGATGACTGTATCAATGAGTCTTACTGCACAAGATACCTGTGTGAAACCTAATCCTAATAACAAGCAGATGAACCAATTACAGAAGAATAATAAAAGGGTGACAAGTTCATCACCTAATAATAGTCATCAGATTTGCTCAACTTGCTCTGAATCTAAGTTGGCTGTTCTTGATTTGGTCATCTTGATTGCTGTCGTTGGCGCTTTCGGGTTTTTGCTGTTTCCTTATGTTAAATTTACGTATCTAAAGGTTGCTGAGATAGGTAGTTTGGTGTATTATATCCTGGAGGATGAAATTTACGAGAATCCGGTTATATATGGGTCGTTAGGGCTTAGTATGGTGTGTGTAGCTGTGGCTGCTTGGGCAATTGTGATGTGTACGACTCGAAAATGTGGTAATCCGAGTTGTCGTGGTCTTTGGAAGGCGGCTGAGTTTGATATACAGCTTGAGACCGAGGAATGTGTTAAGAATTCGAATGCTGTTGCTAAGGATGGTGTTAAGAAAGGGTTGTTTGAATTGCCCCGTGATCATCACCGTGAATTAGAGGCTGAGCTCAAGAAGATTGCGCCGCCTAATGGAAGAGCTGTTCTGGTGTTTCGTGCTAGATGTGGATGTTCTGTTGGTCGAATGGAAGTTCCAGGGCCGAAGAAGCTTGCTCGAAAGATCAAGAAGTAGGATTATATTTATACTGGCACTTTTACAAGTTATAGGCTATATATCTGGTATAGCAATAGAATCAGAGAGGATCGTCTCTGAAGTTATTTGTTTTTAAATAAGTTCATGGAGAATAAATTGTAAGAACAGCATAAATATGGTTATAGTGACGATAGAATCATCCTTTTATTTATACAACTTTATACAAAAGTTTTCTTTACATCTCAATCCCTTGTTGATATAAAACTTTCTAAAGCTTTACATTTCCATGGTATTCATATCTCTGAATCTTACACTCGTGCTTTTGTGTTTCCTGCTCTACAATGTCTTTTGCTGGTGAACTAACTTTTCAGTTGCTGGATTGGTGACATGGTGGGTCGGCATTAAACTTGTAAGTCTCTAATTCAAATAGTATGTCTCCCCGAACCTTCAGGAACTTTGTAGTATGGTCTCTCTAGTCTCTGCATTTGAAATGTTGAAACTTGGAAATCTACCCTCTGTGGGTTTACTAATATGTACTCCATATGGTAGAATGCTTGTATAGCTGTATTCTCACCCCCGCCCCCCACCTGTCCGAATCTTGGTTACTATCGATATTTGATGACATGTTCCACATATCTTTCGTTAATGCATACATTTAGTTTGCATAGCTCACTACAATTTGCTGCCTACGGAAATGAAACGATTGTGCACAAGGCAACATTGAGTTCAGTGAAACTAGTGATAATTGCCTCTACATATCCACATAGTAGTATATAAAAGTAGTATATAAATCTGTTAGTACATCTTTCAACAGTTATGTCATTGTTGTCCTTTCGTATCATGTCTGAGTTTCAGTATTCATTCTTCTGCCAGCATCTGTAGTGTTTTGCTGATGCATCACTTAACAACATATAACAGTGTTCTCCTTGTAAGCAAGGCAGTTTGGCTGTACATGTCGCGACCTTTAACTGTTCCCCTTTGAGAGAAATCCTGTTCAAATCTCGAACCTCTCTCTCCTCAATGCTAATGATTGGAGGGCTAGTTTAGGGTTTGATTTTGATGAATTATGGGGCAAACTAACACAGTATGAGTTATTGAACTTATGTTTGAGCTAGCAGTATAAGCTGTTTAGATAACTACTCTGGCTGTTAGTTACATGGTTTGGCTGGGAAGTTGAGAAACTTTATGATTTTGGTTGATTGAAAAATATGATAGATTGACAAACTCTTTGGTGAGACTGTCTTCTGTTAGGGTGAGTTCATATGGTATGGGGTGAGTTGTTTATTCGGGTTCCGAGTTGAATACTTTACCTGAAAAGATCACTGCATCCAGTAGGACCTTCTTATTAAAGACTAGATTTTGGTACTTTAGATATTGCAGGCAAATGGTAAACACCAAGGTTCCCTTTTTTCTTTGAGTCGTTGAGTGCTGGACTCTGGCAATCTCTATATTTATTACTGCCTTTCAAGTTTCGGTATCGCTATCTAGGCAGATGAGTCATCAACTTTTGCCTTGTGTAGTGGACTCTTTTCCGAAATATATTGTAACTATCCACTTGGATCACATATGGAACTTGGACAGCTTCAAGATTATATGCTTGTAGATGATAATGCTGTTCGCGGCAGATTGTGTGATGATCTTTTTCTTTTTTTTTTTTTCTTTTTTTTGGTACTTGGATGAATTATCAAAGCTATCCATCACCTATGAAGTGCATGCAAGGAAGTGTGAACTTTGAAGTAAAATAATGTAAGCTAAAAAGTGTCAAGATTGGAGAAATGTTTTTTTGGTACAGCAATGAGAACAATGTTCTGTTGGCTGGCGTAAAAACCGGGATGGATTTATTATTTATTTTCCTTTTTTTGGGGGGCGGGGGGATGGAGAGGACGTTTGGAGTAGCGATATGCCATCAATGGAGTTCCTGTAAAACACATGAGGAAGGCAGACCATTTCTTTGTGAAGATGTAATATCATAGTGTTAAATTTGGATGAAGATTCTTTCATTCAATGTCCTTTACATCCATTATCCACAATCAATTAGAGTCTGGAGATTTGAACTCCAGAGCTTTGCAGTTATCTCAAGATGTCACCATCCAACAGTTAGCTGAACTGAAGGTATGTACCTGATATTGCTTGGTGTTTGCTAGAATTTCAAATTGGTATTCCACAACATGTATACTGGTTATTCTCACCTATAAAAAGAACTTGCAATTGACGAAATCCATTATTCTATCAGCTTTTGTGATAGCTGGGTTACATTCTTTGGTGATGGTTGCCGAATGCTTTTTTTTTTTTTTGCTGCTGAAATAGACTATTTGAATCATTCCTTGTTCTTCAGAAATTTTACACGAAAATCTTTTGCTCTGTTTTCAAATAAACATTACATTTCCTAGGGATTCATATTTCTAAACTTTGCAGTGGTCTGTCCCCTTCTCAATGATATTTTTCCTAGTGAAGTGTTTGATTCATCATGTTATAACCTATTTCGTATGGAGCTATGTTGTATGGTCTCTCTACTTTCGTCATTTGAAATCACCAGACATGTCATCGTTAACTATTTACATGTTAAATTGATTGGTAAAAATAGTCTTGTTTGGCTGTGCAAAGAGTATAGTGTGTGTGCTGTCTTATTAATCCATCTCAGTTTCGAATTCATTCTTTTGTCAGTATTTGTAGCTCATTTCTGAAACAGAAATGGAAATTTGGGATGTTCTGGAACGATTCTCTTGTGGTTGAGGCAGTTTGGCTACAACGAATGCTTCTTTCGTCATTATCTTGTATCTTGACAACCCCAAGTCCTGGTCAGTTCTGCGTCATCCCTCTCCTAAATGCTTACTGATACAAGGGCTAGTTTATGGCTTAACTTAATGTGGTATGTGGCAATAAAGTCTGGATGAGAACTCGTACGGAGCTTGTAGTCAAAGCTGTTTGGATAAATGCTGAAGGCTGCTAGCTTCCTATTTTTTGCCCGGGGAGTGGGGGCTCTTAGAAATTGTAACATTATTTGTTAATCTGAAAGCATGGGTTAGTCAGGGTGATTAAGTATAAGGTTTTAGGTCACTCCAAAACTTACAAAAGTTAGCCCTCGTCTGCTTTTGGTAAGTTGAAGATTGCCTTTGGCATGTTTCTTTCTTTCTTGAGTGTCGCACTGTATCTATATCTACAGTCAGTTCTCTCTCTATTTTGTGGCCATGCTATCTAAGGTAGGTCAGTTGTTCCCTTGCTTAGTCGGAGTCGGAGAAGTCTTTCCCAAACATATGTGTAATTGTCAACTTGCTATTGGTTCGGGCGTGTGCAACCTGGAGCATTTACAGGATTATTATATATGCATGTTCATGTCTTCATGATAACGACACCTACTAGTGTCTTGATCCGTATAATTTGTAGGAAGCTTATCCAGTACCTATCCGTATAATTTGTATGTGAAGTAAAAACTGCTCGGGAGCTGAAACTTGGGAGGAATGGGGAAGAAACAGATTACAGTGGCTTGTATCTGATGAATAGTGAAGCGGGAGGGGAGTTGCTATTCGGGGGGGGGGGGGGGGGGGAGTTCACAATCACTATTGCCATTAGTGGGCTGCTATAATTCAGTATCGATGTCATATTTGATCAAGATCATTTTCATCCAGTCTTGTGTATATTTATGTACAATTGCATATGGTTTGATAGTTTGAATCTGCAGATTCTCAACCTGGCATTAGCTACATGGTTTTATGGCTGCAATGGAGAATTGCATAACTATCTTATGAAGTCGTGAGAAAGGGAAACCACATTTGGTTTGATCTTAGGTACTACTCTCTGATCTTGTTTGCTATTTGCTCAGCCTTGAATCGGTGTTGCATTCGTTTGTTGTTGGTTTGTATTATCTCTGGAAAAACAGTTACTAGTACATTTGAATGCCATATCCAGTTCTGGTGTTGCTAGGTTTAATATTTTTGTTTGACATTCTTTTGGGTGGCTTTAGTTTCTCTCTAAAGAGATCAGTAGTGTGAAGTAAATCACCATTTATTTGTCTAGGGTAACATATGAAAGTATGTGGCAGTTGTAGGTTATTAGAAGTAGGTCGGTTTTCTAGAATTGGAGCGTCTATTGGTCACTTGTAGGTCTCTTCTTGAGTGTTCTTTATCCAAAGCAACTATCTACCTGCTTATTACATCGAGTGTGTACTCTATTGTGAAATGAAGGGCTATTGTTCGACTGGTTACCCTAGGAGATTGTCATTTAGTAAATCTGGAGGAAGGTGAGTTGACATAAAGCAGTAGAGATTGATTCTGTTTTTAATATTTGCGAAAGAAGCATGAGGAGTGGCTGGTTAGTTCAAATTCCCTTGTTTTTGTTAACTTTACATCTAATAAAGTTAGCATCACCTGTAACAGTTAGCTGAGTCTCTCTGGTATCTTCGCATTTGAGTTTGAAATGCTGTTGGCAAACTGTCAAGTGATCACGATACTCCATCTTTGATTGCTATACAAAGTTTTTTGTCTTGTAAAGATCCATGTGAGCTTTGTCTCAGTTGAGGCGCATTTTCAATGCAGTCTAATGCGGATCTTATGCAACGGTTCTCTCTTTCATAATTTTTCTACTAGTACTCCAATCATTAACTTTGGGATCCACCTATGTATCTCCCGTGGTTCAGGAGATGTACATGCTTCAGAATCTTGTAATGACTGAAGCGTACGAATAGTTCTATCCTTCATGATTCGTTCGTTTGCATTGTGCATGTGCAGTGGCACGCGATATATGATCTTTTCACCTAATTTCAGGCACACCATATGATATTATCTTATCCTCTAGCCTGGGTTTAGGTCTTTAGGACATATTGCCTCAGGTATTTGCACTTGCATGGTTTCTTTGCAATGATCTGTGAGATATTAGACATTGATCAGGTGTTTGTATTACTGCATTTGTGTGAATGTTTTAATGTCTGAACTAAGATCTGGCCAATGCTATCTGAGGTTTTGGTATGAATCTCAGCATGTATACACACTCTCTTTGATCTATGTTTGCTGGGGAAGGAAAAAAACTCTTACAATGTATAATTATTTAGGTCTACGTTTGATCGATCGATCTTTAACAGGTCTGTCTGTCTTTTGAGTTTTGATGATGAAGTAATATGTAAGGAGGAGTAATTTCATAAGCAAGTTCGAGGAATAAACAATAAGAGTAGCAGCAAGGCATAATACATCGAGGCTAAGGCAGTCGCCACGGGTTAGCATCATCTACACCGGGTCTAACATTAGCATTTGATGCGACCTTGTTGAAGAGCTGGCCGGTCTGCTATAGGGAAAGATCTGTTCTTATGCCTTCCCCAGGGAAGTTGATACAGATAGATTCTTGCTCGATATAGTGTAGGAATTCCAATAGGCCAAAACAAATCCGTATCAATAGTCACTAACTGCAAATATGTGACATATTTTGGCCTAATCGTTATAATGGTCTTTAGTTTAGTTCATTATCGGCTCTCACACAATTGGGGTCGTTTTATACTAGATTTATTTTGAGATGGAAAATTCGACTATACTAGTTTTTACCACCGATACCCACAGACTTTGTTAAGTAGTATGTCATGTAAATTGCAAAATTTGAGAGACTACGGTTGCAATATTAGTGATCAACGCCCTTGTTCTTCCAAGAACTGCTACATAATACCAATTTCGTGTTTTCCGTCCACCTTTTTATATCTAATATTTATTCTCACTATGACATAAACAGTACGGAGTATTAAACTAAGCTTCATCTCAACCTGTAGAGGCACAAACAAAAATTTGAGCAGATTTATTTCGTGATCGTTTTGGGCCAAAGCAGATAATTATAAAGCTCTTTCGGTCTGGCCAATTTTGACCGTTAGTTTAAAGTAGATGAATATTCTCAAAAATTACCGTCAATACCATGAAACTATGGAAGTGACCATGATATACATATTACAGGTCAACTTTCACGTTTTGGTATTCGTGAAGCTCCATTCGCACATGTTATATTTGTTGAGGCTAGCGTGTGTTAAAGAGCCTATAATAGATTCATAGGTTTTCAATTCTTATATTTTGTCAAAACAAAAGATATGAACCCTAGGGCGCTGTAAACAATATGAGCCTTTTTTGTTACTTGACTGTTTTTGCCAAAAACCATGGAATTTGTACTTTGATTTCGGGTAGTTTTGGCCGCTTGCACTGAAAAAATAGCCAAATGTTTTGAAAAGTTTACAGTGGACGGCCTTCGAGTGTCGAGATAGATATGACTCATATGAGGTTAGTTCCTCCTATATGATTTCAGGGTTTAATCCCCTTGGATACACGTCACTCATTGAGGATAACGGGTTTTTTTCTTCCTTTTGCCGGATTTTGGGAACTTTTACTCTAATATTTTGCAACATTTATAGTATTTCCAGGGTCTGGGTAAAAAAAAATTGAGCTATTTTTGTTCTAGAACAATCTTGGCCAAAACTGTGCATTATGGCCTTTGGTTTTTGTGCAATTTGGTCATTTTGCTTTCTTTTTTTTCTTTTTCTTTTTAAGAAGCATTAAAATGTTAATTCAACATTATCGTCGACACCTGGGAGGGCCCGTCATCCATCAAGGTCACGGTGCGTTTTTGAAACACTGATCTTTAACTCTCATCTTTTCTTGAAACACTTAATATGTTTTTTGCTAACTCTTACAAAAAAATATTTGAACAATTTCTATGTAGGATAATTCTGGACAAAACCCTTTAAATACTAATTAGGAGCTGTTTGGTTTGACATAGGGGAAGTGAATGGAATCAATAAAGAGAATGGAAAGGAAAAAAAAATGAAACCCCTTTGGAGTCCCCTATGTGTTTGGTTCACTCAACCGTAATTCTTTCTTATTCCTCACGATGGAAAACATTCTTCAATTTATCCATATTATTGCCACCCTTTCTACCTCTCTCCTCTAGCACTCCTTCCACCTATCTCCATTTTCATTGTACACACGCATATCCAGTGTCGCCGCAGTCCCGAGTTTCCGCTCCTTTTACTTGTAACACCCCGACTCATCACCTGAACCGCAATTAGTCACATATGGCAGCTTGTCGGGTTGTGTATTGACCTCACATGCCAACACGGGTCCTTCGGACGCACTTTGACCTCACTTGTGCCGCACCTTGTAAAAACTTCTCGGAAGGTCACCCACTCCAACAAGCATGCTTAACTGTGGAGTTCATAGCACATGAGATTTATAAAAACAAAGTAGGCTTTGTTGGTATGAGTAGCACTATCAGTCTGTTTAAACACTCACATGATCGAGCTCTTTATATCCTTCAAAACCTTCTTCTGAAATATGGAGTATTACATTACTGGCTTCACATGGTGTCTGTTTGGCCATGAAAATAAAGACCTACAGTGTTTTGGGGCCAAACTCGACCACCAACTGTTCCATTTTCCCATAAAGACCCATAACTACGTGCCCACTTTATCACAAGGTGGTTAGTGCAGTGGTGTAAGATGGTGGTGTTAAGTGCGGAGGGAGAAAGAAAAGGGAGGCGCATTAGTATGCGATATG
This sequence comes from Spergularia bocconei, assembly GCA_963457585.1. Classification (NCBI taxonomy): domain Eukaryota; kingdom Viridiplantae; phylum Streptophyta; class Magnoliopsida; order Caryophyllales; family Caryophyllaceae; genus Spergularia; species Spergularia bocconei. Next base: position 3,807,086 of record OY734951.1, on the reverse strand, counting down.
AGTGGTGGTTGTGCGTGGATAACGGTGAATCTAGTAAGTTGTTATAGATAGGGTGGTTGTCGACGTGGGGTCTGGAGATGAACAATGAGTGAGTGGTGGTCGTTTCTACACTGAAGGCTGCCTGTGAGGTGTCCGACAAGGTTGTTTTTGGTGGTCAAAGCGGTTAGAGAATGGTCAATGTGGGGTAGCTGAAAACCCAACTTGGGGACTGGACAAAAACCCTAATTCGGGGAGGAAATCAACGTGAGGGAATCGAAACATGGAATATGCATGGGGCTAGGGAATGGCAAAAAATAGGTACCAAACACATAAGAAAGGGAATGAGCTAACTCTATGAAACGCTTTCCCTTTCTTGAGTACCTCGAACAAAATGATCTCTAAATATAAGCTCTGTAATCTTCCTTAACTAAGATGTTCATTGATAGAAGATCGCATCCTTCATGCCAAAAGTAACTCATGTAGACACATAAGCAATTAGGCACGCTTAGTACAATTTTAAATTATACCGTCTATCATGCGGCAAGTTCTCACAGATACATCGTTTGAACTATGGCACACATGAACTAGTATCACCGACACACTCACTAGTTAAGACTGTCTTATTTTTTCTTTTCTTTTTTTGTCGATTTGGGGCATCTATCGTAACTTTTAAGTTTTATATTTTCCATAACAAATGCTATGACCCTCAAGAGCTCCATACGAAAATTGAGTTGTTTATATTTGTAATACCTCAGATGTAAGAGGAGATTCGTAAAGATACAAAGAGCTTAGAATAGAGTTGATGGATTGATAGTCATCATACTTAGAACCAACAAAGTTGATTTTTTTAAGCTCATGTGCTAAAAACTCTCTATAGTCAAAGTGCGTCAGAATGACTCGTGTTCGTCTCAAGGTTTTTGTACACAGTACATCATGACAAGTTGTCATAGGTAACTACTTCCCCTCCGTACGAGAGGCCCGGGTGTTACAGTATTCCATGACATTTTGGTCTAAGGATCGTTAGTATATGCTTCGGTATTTGCCAAGTTTATCCACTTTCTAAAATGTAGATAAATGTTTTCAAAACTTTATCATTGACAGCATCGGAGTGCTTTTGATGGATATAATTGTTCGAGGCCCTATTTGGAGATTGGTTTAAGCCCCTTCAAAACACGTTACCCGTCGAGATTACCATGCATTTTTTCGCGATTTTGAAAAGTTATCACAGATTTTTGGCGCTAATATTTCAAAATCGTAAATCTTTCGGGGTGTCATTTTTCAACATTTTGGCCACTTTTTTTTTTTATTTGGAAATCAACATTTTGGCCACTTTTATCGTTCTTGTAGGCACATGTTCTCAAAAATGTACCAAAAAAATTCATTGTGCAAAATATATCCAAATTTAATACTTTTATTCAATAAATTTCACAAATTGAGATCATCCAATGCAAAAATTGTCATTCCCTAATCCCTGGCCTAGCCGTCTAGAAAAGCATTTCAATGAAGACTAGGGCTTAGAAGAAGGAGAGAGGCGGTTGTCGTACTGGATTTTATCTGACAATTTCGCCGCTGAGGATCGGAGCTTTCAATCTTGGTATCGCGATCTTCACCTATGGTACGTAATGCGCATTATTTACAATCTTTTTATTCTTGCGTAGGGTTTGATCGTATATGCGAAGTTTCTATTTCATGATGTGTTTATCAACTAGTACTTGGAATTTCATTATGAAACTGTTATTAAATGAACTAGATGTAAGCCCGTGTGTTGCACGGGTCTCTTAATGATGATATCCAATTATGATGGTAAAGTTAAACCGATAAATATTTTTATATATGAACTATTACGTGCATTTTATTTAACCCATGTAGACAATTATTTTCACCATATGAATCTCATTTACAAACTTGGGAACTAATTATACTTTCAAATAAACAATTTTAATGTCACTGCAACTATACTTTTCGATCTTCAAAAGCATTACCTTAAATATTGTTACTAAACCTTTTACAAAAAGTTATTATCTAAAACATTCACATGGTACCGTTTTGTTTCTATTTTAGCTGATTTTCACATTTTCAATTTTCGTATAATATGCACCATAATTTTTACCCCTCGGACACATAAACAGAAAAAAACCAGACTATATAATCTAAAATAAAATATTCGTTCGTCTTTAATTGTACAATATAAATTAGCACCCTCTAATAGATTAGAACTAAATTAAAGTTTTGTTCAAAAACACTATCTTAAATTAATACTTAGGAACATTCACACGGTACCCTTTGTTTTATTTTTCTCATGCTTTATAATTTGATTTTTAATGCTAACATTTCTTATAAGAATATAGCAAATGGGTATAATGTTTACAAAAATAAAACAATATGGGTACCATTTACTCAAAACATACATGTGAATGAAACACCTTTTAAAAGGGAGCAAAGAGATAGTAAATTCTATTTTTAACAAATTTGCTTATAATGTACTACCTTTATATGTTTAACATACGCTCCCACAAAAATGCCACATGATGTATCTTAAATTTTTTACTCGTACATCTTATCACGTTAGATAACATCTGAATGCTAATTAAGGCCTTGTGTGATTCAAATTATTCAACATTGTATTCTAATCAAATCAGATTAATTCCATCCAATCAAATCAAATTAGATCAGTTTTATTCAAATCAAATCAAAAAGCTAGATATGGATAAGGGGGGCATCGAATACATATGGTGAGCTACAACAATGGTTACTCCGAATAACAATCAATGAATCTAGTCTATTATTAGTTATTAATTCGTCTAATTGCAGTTAATTTATCGATTAATTCAGTTCAGATCAAATCAAATCAAGTTTATTCCAATCAAATCAAATCAAATCATGTCAATTCAAATCAAATCAGATCAAAAAAATGCAGTCTAATCGCACAGGGTGTAAGTCTAGTAGATTCTGAATGACCATATAGTATATAACTACACTATCATTTAAATTAATCAAAATATAAATTTGACTACTATACGATGAAAATAAAAACACACATGAATGATGGCCTTGGCTCATATGTATCCGTGTTGTTTTATATCTCCTAATCTATTTGTACAACTCTTATCCATAGTATCATATATATAAAACAAACATATGCTTAGTGGATCGTTAGAATTGATTACCTTCATACATAGTATGTTTATATTATTTTACTTTAGTTATGAATCCTTGACAAATTATTAGGTTGACAAATTATTTTCACTCCTTTCACCTATATATCCACTTCTCTAATAAATTTTCTAATGTACGATTTTTAGTAGAGATATTATATATTCCAATTGGCCTTGTTTCATTAATGTGGGACAATGCAATTTTTTAGTAATATCCTTTTTTTTCGCCAAGATTAGAGATTGTACCACATCGTCCAAGAAGTAAGATTACATTATTTACACACACTATAGGTTAGGTTGTTTTTGTCCCACATCGTTGCATCAGAAGATAATAGTTTTATTCTTGTAATCCTAACTGGATTAGTTCTTGTATTCTTTAAAAAAAAGTTTATTAGTCAATATATATATTTCACTTGGTCATGGTTCAACTATGTGGGATAACGTTTTAGTAGATAAATTATATAATCCACTGATCATGATTCATTAATGTGGGACGATTTTTCAGTATTCTTCTTTTTTTTTGCCAAGATTAGAGATTCTCTCACATCGTCCAAGAAGTTTGATTACAATATTTTGCCACACTATATGTTAGGTTATTTTACTTTTGTCCCACATTGTTGCATAAGAAGAAGATAGATTAATTCTACTCGGTATTGTAATCCTAACGGGATTAGTTCTTGTGTTCTTAGAAAAAAGTTTATTAGTCCATACATATATTTCATTTGCTCATGTTCACAACGTGGGATAATTTTTTAGTAGAGAAATTAATACACGCGGCTAAGACTTAGTGGCGTGGAGCAGTCCAAATGAGCTTTGGCAATATCATGGCCAGAAATTTTATATTTTTTTGTATGGTAATGATTTGACAATGTGGGATGTCTTTTTACTACTTTTCTTATTTACCAATATTGGAGATTGTCCCACATCGTCTAATAAGTAAGATTACAGTATTTTGACACACCATACGCAGCTAGGTTATTTTTGTCCCACATCGTTGAATCATATGATAAGTATATATAATTATACTAATTAATTGTTAGTATTTCTTTTAAAAGGAAAAAAAAAACTCTTTCATTGCGATAAACCTGTTGTTAACAAAATTGTAGGTGAAACAAATTAAACATAGAATACTCTATAGAGCACTATATAGGTCTATATGATACTCCTATACTTATACTAAAATATAATAATGTGTATTTAAAAAAGACATCTTATTAAAAACTTTTTTTTACACTAAAACTATGAGGTTACCAAAAAATTTATTACTATGTTGAATATGCATACAAAGGACAATGTTTAAACTTGCCAATCAATACTTTAACAGCTTATTACAGCCAGCCGAGTATGTATGATCAGGCATTATGATTGTTAATGTTGATCTAGGATTTCAACTATTTATAGCGAGCTGATTGTTTAACTTCGATTAGGATTAGGAATATGATACATTAGGATTAGGAAAATATACCAAAATCCTTGCCCGATAAATCCCTTCTTTATCGATTGATATGGAGTTTCTAGAATGTTCCATTCTTATTTAATTATTTTTTAATTACCATATCATGTACAATTGAGTTTCTAGAATGTTCCATTTTTATTAAATTATTCTTTAATTACCATATTGTATACAGTTTACATTAAATTATTGGTGATTTACCATATGTAAGATTCAAATATAAATTTTATGATAAAAGATATGGAAAGACGGTCATTCTAGAATGTTCCAATCGTTGTGGGAGCACAAAAAAAGCCTCTTTTAATAATACTAGTTTGCATGCCCGTGCCACGCCCGGACTATATATTTATAGTGTTTATACTCGTTTTATTGTTGCCTTATCTTTGTTTTGATAAATTACCATAATCATTTGTTTAAAAAAAACAAAAAATTAGCATAATGATTATTTTTCACAAATTAGCTAATACAATACTACTCTATAATAATTTATTAACATATCATAACCGATAATTGTATTTAATACTATTTTTATGTTCTATCCAATTAATGTAGGATAATTTTATTACCATATCCTAACCGATAATTGTAATTAATCCTATTTTTATGTTCTATCCAATTAATGTATGCCAAGTGTCATTCTAGGAAAGATTTGGTTTCAGATTTTAATATATAGTATTAGATATATAGATAGATTTATCTAGTTTGATACTTTTCCGAACCCTAGCCTCCACCGCAACCATTCCCGATTACCCTGGTCTTAGTTGGCTCACGACGTGAGTCACAAGTATGACACTCGCTCGTCTCCTCAAGCCCGAGAGTTGATGTATACGGAATCTTAATCGCTAGCTCACTAGTTAATTTAAATATATAGTATCAACTCGATCACTACAAATATCAGAACTTGTGAATATTCTTTATTTCTTTTATGGGCTTGTATCCGGCCATTTTATGTATGAATATTTCATATACATCATATGTACTTTGTATGTATTATGTCTTATGTATAACATTTTACAGTCAATCAATAAGTCTATGATGGTTCAATCAAGTGATAGTACGTATTGTCTTAAAATTAACTGTTAATGAGAGAAGTGTGGAAAAGTACACAAGATATCAATTACATACCTGTTTGTCATTGCAAGTGTCTTTGACCAATAACTTTGCTAGAACCTTTGCTCTGAAATAGCTTAATTAACCAATTAGGGCTAAAATGTGGTATCTAGTTGAGGTTAGCACTTAGAACTCTATGAAGAATAAGGACACCCAATTCGTCATGATAATTAACATGCAGTTTATTACTATAGTTGCTCATGTGAATTTTATTAGCTCGGATTAACACTACTATTAGTTTTCTTTGTCGAAGAGGTGGATAAAGTTAGAGTCAACTTAAAGTTTTATAGGTTAAGGTTTAGGTAACCCATATTGTATTTCAAGCAATCGAGGCATAAGTATATATGAGAAGTTATAAATTTACACTAGTTGGAATCTAAATGCATTTCATTCCAATAATCCAAACAAACATACGGCATACATTAACAAATTGTTCAAATGCCATTTTTCTTTTGACGGGGAAATGCCAAATTGTTTACTAGCTACTTCGCGTATTTTGTAATAACACGATGTGCGTACGATGATGGCTTTCTAGACCAAGTTGCTACATATTCGACCTATTGATAATCGTTAGTTACATTATCGCTTCCAAAACATCTCCCCCTTTAAATACACATCTCCCTCTATTATTATGTATGTGCTCAAACATTGATTCTTTTTGGTTTTGATCATTATTAGTGTTTTATGCACCAAATAAATAAGATTTAATTAAGACAATTATTGTACTTTTCTGGTTGTCTGAAATCCCACAAATAATCTATAAAGTATCTTCCCAAGTTACATCGCTATAATTATTGCTAATTAAACATCAAACTACACTAAAAACCCAAAGAATGGTTGATATATCAATTTAGAGGGCTGTCCATTCAAAGGGTTTATAACATAGTACCAAATAAGCAACTTATGATAGAAGGAACATGGTGTAAGGTATCCATTTATAGTAAAACATTGTCCATGTGGGGTCTCTCAATGTGTGTATAGTCCCTTTAAAATGTCTAAAAATATGCAATTTTAGGGCAAAAAGTTACTCTAGAAATTGACAACTAATTGCCCTTCATCCACCTCTTGTCCCTTCATTATATCTTCATCATCATCATCATATGCCCACCTTTTCTATTTTCATGACAATTTCTAAGCTTTAAGAGCACAATTCCTCACTTGAATTTGTACATGGGGAAGAGATCGGGAGGAGTAGGACGAGAGGCGGTGGCGAAAATGCCGGAAATAGACCGGAGTACGACCAACTCAGCCTACATAGCTTGGACAGTGAGTTATAGAGAGTGTCAAAGAAACCATGCTGCTAGTGTTGGTGGCTACGCGGTTGATGGGTGTCGCGAGTTCATACCTAGTGGTGAGGAAGGTACCGAGCTTGCTCTCATTTGCGCCGCTTGTGCCTGCCACCGTAGCTTCCACCGTAGGGAGGTGGAGTCCGAGCTCGTTGATCCCGACGCGGCTTCTGAGTGTTCGTCATCCACCTCATCCGTCAACTAGGAGATGAGTGATCACTTGAATCTCATATATGGATGGTGAGGTATATCTTGATACATCTATGCTAAGGGCTTTTCTTAAGGTCTATGTATAATTATGTGATGATCATGTTGTGTATATATAGCTAAAGTTTGAGAGGATGATGCATATACTTTTCTAGGTTACATACAACCTAAAAGACCATACAAATAAAGTCCTATGTATCCTGGAGTATAAATTATTAGTTGTATGTGGTTTTTAATATGGTTTTTCCTTCCCCAAATATTATTATTGAAGTTGTTACTAGTTGTGTTGCTAGGGTTTAGGGGAAGTTACAAACATTGCTTGGTTTCTCATTTCTGATGTTGTATGTGTAATCTATTTGTTCTATTCTATTTTCTTGCAAATCATATATAGTTGTGAAACACGTAATTTGATCAGTGATAATGTCATCTTAACAAACAAACTGTATGTAATGATTGACTTTTGTTTTATCGTATAAATGAATATTGAAATCTGGTCATGAGTAGTATGACAACCACACGATTTACCAAACCAAGTTCTTAATTGTGTGACCTTTTAAATTTCCTAATTGAAATATTTGGTGTTATCTTTTACTTGTTCATCTATCCATGACTAATTTGTTGTATGTAATCAAAATCGTATAGTGTAATGTGTAGCACATTAAGGTCATTCTTGTCCATTAAACCCTCCATATTTTGTTGTATAAAATTTACAGTGAGCAAGTGGTAAAATGTTCTTCTAGATAATATTTCAATTTTTTTGAAGGGATTTCTTTTTCGTTGATGATCAAGATCAAGTTATAGTTAGTTACTTTCAAGAACATAAAGTAACACAGTTAAATACCTCATTAATATATCTTCTACTCCGTACTTTTTATATGGAGGTCAAATAGGTTAATTTTTATAAACCCAAACACAAAGGATCGGAGAAAATTTGATGAAAATGTACCAAGCAAATTAGGTTAAGCCAATGCGCCATATAATAGAAGGTTAGTTTGTTACCATATACCTTACCAACAAATTATAAGTAATGTTGGCCGAGGTAAGTTACCCAAAGCTATTTATATTGCTTCCTCCGATGTCTTTTATCGTACTCTCTCAATTAATCGGCCAAGTGCAGGTTATTTGTCCTTGGGAGAAAAAAAAATTTGTTTTTTTGGCAAGATTCATGACTAAAAACACAATCTCAGTCTCAAGTATAATTTGTCTTCTTATATCTTAAGAAGAAAGAGTAGAAATCCTCCCAAATGAGTGTATCTCTTTTCAAAATGTTCTATGTATCTCCTCGATCTGTCACACCCTCCTCATTAAGACCATTAGTGAAAGCGATATTATTAGTTTTGATGATGCTGCAAATTTTCTGCATGTTCGCAATATAAACTTCTTCTAATGAATTTGCGACGACCCATAATCACTTTCATTCTAACCATAAAATCATACGAGAAAGTTGTGTCATTTAAGATGGTGCAAAGAGGCACTACATTTAAATTGCGACACTCAATCATGATTTGTATAGACCAATCAAATCACATAATATGACATTTTGAATTATCTTTAAAAAAAAAAAGAGTAATCTACCGAAACAAAAGGTGTGAAGTAGATGTTATGAATTGACATGTACAATATGTACCGGTTAAAAGCTAGTTGAATATGATGATACATATTTAGGCGTAAAGAAAAAATATTAATCCAAAATTTTGTATCTCACCCACGTCCTATTTCCAAAAAAAAAAAATTTAGTATCTCTTAATTAGGGAACTACATTTATCGATCATTCTCAATTGGCTTTCCGACTAAAAAAACACCTTTCGTTTTGAAAATATCATATAAAGATTTATAATTATATTACTGCTTGGTTAATGTATTGCTATAATTTGATAGGAAGAAAAAAAGAGAGAGAGAGAGAGAGAGAGAGAGAGAGAGAGAGAGAGAGAGAGAGAGAGAGAGATAAAGTGTAGAATGTGGAAAAAAAGGGTTCGGTGTAATTAAAGTGTCTTAGAATGTTTGGTGAGGAACTCATAGGTATTACTGCTTGGTTAGGTCATCGTTAATTTGGTGCAAAATTGTTTTGGTAGTAGATAGGGCTTTTGGCTGTTTGTGTTTTTTATTACTCAAAAACAGTAGCTAACACTTTTTACCAAAGTAATGTTTCATGGTATGTTTTGGTTATAATGCACTTCTAGATGTCTAGTCATATGTAAAGGTATTAAAAATACATGCTTTTCAGAAGATAAAAGAAAGGTAATAAAAATTACAAATAGACATTAATTTTCTGAATTACTAAAAATTATTTAAAGGGGGATGTGAAGAAAAATAAGAAATTTAAATCATTACGCACATTGGATAATTTTTAAAGCCAGTTAAAGTCACCATAATAATTACATTTCGGTGAATTGAAATTTGGCAAAATTACATGGTTGACCTGAGGTTTACCTAAATACACTTGGGTGGACTATAACTAAAACTTGAGTGAAACTAATTAAGCTCTAATTGTTTGAAGTCTAAATATAAATATTTTTCAGAATTACTGATTTTAGTTGATCAATTTTTAAAACATAAAATCAAGTCACCATAAAATAGTCTTCAATCATGAATTTGTAATCGAAATTGAGGCATCCTGGGTGGATTTATGTGAATTTAGGCCAGTTATGTATAATTTTACGTATACTAATTCTATAATGAGAGCGCTAAAGTAACCTTCTTTTTGTCAAATTCGTAGATATAGAAGAGAAAAAAAAAGGTAATCTCTTGTAACATCTAAAACTCAAACGAACATGTAACAATTAATGTAAAGAAAATTGACTTTTAATTTTTAAGAAAAAAAATTAATTCATTAATATATTATTGTATGACATGGACAATTACTATCAAAATCAAGAAATAAATCCTTTAAAATAAGTCCACAAAAAGAAAAAGAGTTGGATTTCTTGAGAAAACAGAGTCTTTTAAACTCATATACTAGCTTAATGATCACTAGAAAGAAAAAGAAAAAAAAAGGGTGACTTCAAAATCATTATATGTCTGATCTTAATCGTCTACATCAAAGAACAAAAATTGTTACCTTTGAAGAGTAATAAGGGGCTCTATTGCCATTCTGTTTGCTCACTGTTATTTTTTCAAAAAAAAAAAATTCAAAGAACAATTATGGCGTAGAGCAGAATAAAAAGATTCAAACCCAAAATAAATCGAATATTCAACCATTAAAATCCATCTAGTTGGATCATGGCTTGAAAAATATTGTAAAAGCTCATTTCAGGCGCTTACCCTAAAATTATGCCTTATATTATGTGCACTTTTAATTTCCATATGAGGCTTAGGGTTTGGTACAAATGTGACACTCATCTAACATCTGGTAAGGTTTGGGAAGAGTGTTTTTACCGTATATGAGTACTATGAATTTACATGTTTTTTAATACATAAATTCATTTTTCTTTTGAAAAGCATCGATTAATCGCCACAATTTCGAAGGATTATACTACTTTAGTCAGAATTTCGTGTTAAGGCTATTTTCGGTGATGTTTACAAGCAAATGTAAAGAGGTTGATGAATCTTGCCCTTTATATTGCATGATAGTGCCTAAATGGCGTGACTGGTCGACGCTTACTTCTCTCACCTTTTAACCAAGTGGTCACCATCAATATAGTACATCCTTGTCAACACCATACATTAAAAAAATTCACCCACAATTTGGTGTGAACGAACATTAGGCATTGAGCCGGGAGTGAGATGACTCTTTTCAGATCAACTTTTAAAAACATATCACATAAATCGTACAATTAATTTGTAGGACATCGGTTTTCTAGGAAAGTACTAAATTCATTGGGGGTGAATTGCTAGTTTGCTACTCATCTATTATACCTTTTGACTCTTAGCTTCAAGAAGGGAAGTGGAGGAATCACTTAGAGTAGGATGTTCCACAACTATTACAATTTATATCATAAATCCTACTTCCCCTCAAATTCTTCATTCACCCACTACCCCTCCCTTATGCCAAATCTTAAACCTTAATTGAATCCTTTTTTCACCTAGTGATCAGACTATGGTCCTTGGACAATAATGAACAAACCTCATCTCAAAGATTTGATGTACACCGTACCGATGGAAAATACTAAACACATTTGCTTCTTACACTATTGTGAGAATAAAACATCTTACTCAAATATATCGTTTTGCTGCTCCCACCAAAAAAAAAGAGTACTCTAGCTCGACCACAAAACGAAATATGTACCAATCTTGCACATATATATATTGTAATAAGTTAAATAAAGCAAAAATAAAAAATTGTGTTTAAATCACTAGACACTAGACTATATATACCTACAAGAGAAGTATCTGATTGAGAATTGAGATGTAATAAGATCTATATTTGCCAAAAAAAAATGATGGTATTTTGACTAATGTTGTAGGATTCATTAGACAGTTAGACTCCCCTGTTGTGTGCTAAAGTTTACGATTGCAAAGAAGAAAATGATGTTACTTAGCTATTGTTTTTAGATATTTGGCAATCGATATTGCACAAAAATGATAATTCTCACACTTTGTCAAGTTAACACACAGATGTTTACTAAAAAAATTATTATCATGAAATAGTTATTAGAGCATCCAAGTGAATTAGTACTCCACAATACATTTTTCACCAAAATACCAGTTTCAAACTGAAGATACTATCGATCAATTGTAGATTACATGAGAATGCAACCTTTTATTCTGAAGTGAATTACGAGTCAGATCAATCTCATGAAAAAAATCAAAGTTATTCTTATAAATCGGCTCAAAAGTGAATTACAAGTCAAACCAATCTAATCGGAAAATAAGTGTGATTCACATTAACCATTGAACCGTATTGGCTACCATCAATCCTCATGATTATAGTTAAACTCTAATTCTAGAAGAGAGGAAGATAAGAGAATAATGGAAAGCAAAGGAAATGAGAAAACACCATGAAAAGAAAAACATGATTAACAGAGTAGGAGTATTGATTAGCAAAATTGAGAATAGTAAGTGTGTGTAGCTAGAATTTTTTAACATGGTATGAGAATGTGCACATTATAGTCACTTGAAGTTGCTTGGCGAAGGTTTTGAGTTCGACTCCGTAATCTCACTTCACGAGGCTGAAAAGAAATAATGCGTAAGACAAAACATTAGCAAAACGAAACAAACAAACTACGAAATGCTTACGTGGTTCACAAAGTAAAAAAAATTTTGAGATCCGGTCACCACCTCTTTATACATCTTGTGTCACTCTTTAATTCGTTTAAGAAATATTTATGCTGATATTTGCATCCTACTAACTCTATATTTATAAGAAGTGCATGGGCACATAATAACCTACATATTTATATTTGCATGTTCATAAAGTTTTGGCTCAAAATTTGGTAGACGAAATAATGCAAATTATAGACATTTATGGTAGAACATCGATGTAAACTTCTATGCGTCATGTTTTCTTCTCGTGGATGAATGAAATTTTTTACAGCCACATTTTAATGGACATAATCAGTCACAAGTTAGGTATTTGAGCTTGTCTAGGAAGGTAACTGTCGGATTTTGAGCACGTTTTTAATTGTTGAGAATGTTAATCTGGTGAACGTCCAATTCTTGAAGTACTTGTTGTTGGCATGTTAGCATATGCTTCATCAAAAGGTTAGGTTTATGGTCCGTCATACTTCATATAGTCCATAGATCACGTACAATTGGTATGGTATCCGTCATCGTTGGTCGTTCTCGACAAACCGTGTATTTCAGTTTTTGAAAAAACTGTACCAACATCTGAAATAAAGCGTATTACGGAGTATATCAACATCTGAAGTAAACCTTAGATTTTGTGGGTCATGTACATATATCTGAAATAACTTTATAAATAAATATTAATAGTACAGTACTCATTGAAGTTGTAAAAGGCGGTCTAGATATTGTATGCCTAAAACATGAAATGGACACTTCTTTAATTTCTTTGAAGAAAACGTTCTCCGTACTTGATCTTCAATTTGAAGAGAATGAGGATCGAGTATCGACATCTACATCTCTTAATTAAGCCATATACAAACTCAATTTGATCTTTACCATAGAGGAGAGGAGTGTAGTTTTGTGGTTCGCTCCTATAAACGTGAAAACTTGCAACAAACTTTAGACACAAAGAACCAAGAACCAGACCCAACCAAGACCCATTGGCCTCGCTCTTTCCCTGAGCAATTAGTGTCCTCTGGATAATCTTGAGTCACTCATGCTCAACACGAGTCTCGAGACTGATGGTAGGTGCCGATCATACTATGTGTGAGTCGTGTGACCGATGATATATACTCGCATAGCATAAAAAGCATATAACTAGATCACTAGAAGAAGCTGAGTTAAGGAGAGCTTTGCTTGTAAATTCCAAACTGACAGCATGTTAGACAGTGTTCACTAATTTGATTACAACTTTCTCTTTTGCGCTTCATTTGGGTTGGTTAGTGAGGCATTGGAAAGCTTGCAACAAAAGCCACAACTTTGGCGAACGTCTGAAAGTCTAATTCTGACTTCAACTATGCTAAAATTTGACAATAAAGTGGCAACTCCAAGTTGACCAGTAGTGGATAATATGGGCTGGACTCATTGAGAGATCTATCCTATTGGGCTTGGTCCACGTTTGTGAGATCGCAATCCTGTTAATATTAAGCTCGTCAACTCTCGTGTAAAAAGAAAAGCCTAACGATAGAACACCTAGACATGGCCATGGAGGTAAAAGGACTTACTTCAGAGATGGAAATTCAGGGGTGTTTAGAGTATACTGACTCCGACTACTCTTTACTCCTAAGTCTAACTTTTTGAAAATATGCGGCCATCTTTTTCTTAATATGATGGCAAATAAGATTGGGCCGCTCTTCTAGCCGAGGTACCACCTAAAAATTCGAAATGAAACCAAAATGAATCGGAGAAGCCGTGGGGATAACACGATCATTGATGTCCTTGCTTTGTGAGGTTCAATTAGTCTAACATTACACCCCCTTATGCACTTGGTAATCTCACACGTCCATTGCTCTCGAAATTTTCACAATTTAATACCAGTCGTTCTTCATAAGTGAAAAATTCCGATATTTTTATGTGTCTAGTCACTACTGACACGACACTTTTTTTTATATAAAGTTGGTTAAATTACTAAAAATAAAAAAAATAAAAAGATAAAAAAGTGTCAAAGTCTCAATATTTCTTACCCAAAAAAAAAAAAAAAAAAAAAACAAATTGTGGTCCTTTGTGCAAAGTGCCAAAGGAATGACAAATTAGGGAGTGTAACAGTAAATAAACTCAGACTGTCAAAGACACCTGCCTGGCTCTGTTTTTATCTCTTCGCAAAGCAAATTCACTGACAGAAGCAATACCCCCCTCATGTGAAACACTCCCCGAGTCAACTCAACTCGTTGCATGCCCGAGTCACTCACTCCAACAACTACCTAAATAAAGCCCTAAACTCTGCCGGGTCAAACCCACTCCTCATTAATTAAATCATTACTAAACTAAACTTGTTTTCATTTTCAATATTCAACCGAGTTAAACACACTCGAAAATAGGTTTAGAGGCTTTGCGTCATCTAATTTACACACTCGAAAACAGGTACAATATTACTTAATTACGAGTATTATTTTGGCACATAGAAGCAGCTATTGTTTCGGGGTTAAGGGTATGAGAATTCGAACACGATATAACCTAAGACAGGTTGATTCCATAATCACTAGACCAACTTTATTCAACTACGTTTTAGTTCAAGTACAAACTCATTGACAAAATCGGAATTTATAACAATAGGTCTTATTGATCTTTTTGTATGTGTGTTTTCTTCAAAACAAGATTACTGATTTATAATGTGGACACTATTACGAAATCTGCAGGTATAATATCAAGGTTCTTTCACACGACTATGAGAAAAACTTTTTTTTTTTTGACCAATTCCAATTACACTTGTATGTAAAGCGGTTATAGTTAAAACTCACTCACCTTTATAAGAAAAGTCGAAATATCTAGTTAAGTTAAAGATCACTAGCCTAATCAAAATGCTCAAGGCAAAACATGTGGAAAAAAGAAAAGAAAAAGAACAATCAAGTAATGAACTTTTAAGAGTGGTGTACTATACAAGCCTTTGTACACATTAAATGGTGGAGACAAAAGTTTGGGTAATAAGTACTACTTATAAGACTTAACCAAGGTTAAGCAAAGAGAAAAAAGGACTCATATTTGTAAAACTCAGTTGACCCAAGATTAGTAAACCAGGGTTAACCAAACAAAAACAAGTGGTTAAGAAAGAGTAGTACCACATGGCCATAAACCCAGGATTTTTATCATCATATTCATCACTCACTCACACTATTCAGCATTTCTAGTACTCCCCATTATATCATATACTTTCTCTCTATCTTCTTTTATAAGCTTTTACTATATACTCTCTTATTATTATTATTAGTGCCATCTTACCCTCTTCCTCTCCTTCCCACCACTTAATCATCACATGACAACCAAATAATATTAGACACTTACCAAATCCCTCTTCATTTTTCTTCTCTTTATATTCACCTTGATTTCCCACCTTAACCCATCCATTAATTATCATCCAATATATATATAATTCTAGTACTATAGATTATAATTAGTAGAGTGTTAATTAAGTTTGGTAGATGTTATTATAGAAAGAAATGGATATGATAGCAACAAATAACAGTACAACTCCAACAACTACTACACCTAGTATGATTGGTGTTGGTGTTGGTGGTGGTTTAAGCATAATTCCGACGATTAAGAGCCCGGAAGCCGAAAGCGAGACGCCGCCGCGGATCCAACCAGCGAAGATCACCCCTTTCACCAACGGAGTTCTCAAGCGTCACAAGCACCACCACCACCACCACCATGTGCCGGTGGGTAATGGGGTGGCGGTGGTGTACAAAGAATGTCTCAAGAACCACGCGGCTAGCTTAGGTGGCCACGCTTTGGACGGGTGCGGGGAATTCATGCCCGCACCGACCGCTACGGTGACTGACCCGACGTCGCTTAAATGTGCGGCGTGCGGGTGTCACCGTAACTTCCACCGGAGGGAGCCGGAGGAAGTGATTGGTGGTGGCGGTGGTGTGACGACTACGCATGTGATCGAGTATCATCCGCACCACCGCCACCACCCGCTGCCGCCGCCTGGTGCTCACCTCTCCGCTCCAACCCAGGCGCAACAGGCGGCGGCAGCGTGTCAGGCGCGGAGCCCGGGGTCGGATAATCATTCCCCTCCCCCGATCTCGTCCACTTTTTACCCGGGCTCCGCGCCTCAAATGCTGCTCGCTTTGAGCAGCGGTGGTGGTGGTACCACAACTGGAGACGACACCACTACCACCAACAACAACAACAGCAGAATTAACTTGAACAAAAACACAAACCATGCCAACAACAACATCAACAACAGTTTATTCGGCTCGCCGCATTTAGGGGCGAGCCGAAAGCGATTCCGGACAAAGTTCAGCCAGGAGCAGAAGGACAAGATGCAAGAATTCGCAGAGAAAGTTGGGTGGAGATTGCAAAAGAGCACAGAAGATTTAGTGAACGGGTTTTGCAACGAAATTGGGGTGGAAAGAGGGGTGTTTAAGGTATGGATGCACAACAATAAAAACACTTTTGGGAAGAGATCTAGCGGTGGTGGTACTGGTGGTAGTGGTAGTACTAACACTGCCACTACTAATTACGTGATTAGTGCTAATCATAATCATAACAATAATAATAATGATCAAGGTGGTATTAGTATCGAACACGCTACTAATGATGATGAAGACGAAGATGAGGAAGATGAGATTAATGTTAATGGAAATGGGCATAGCAGCAGCATCAACAACAGTCACAGTATTATTAGTCATCACCACCAACACCAACAGTATAATGGGAGGAGTGTTGAGAGTAATCATCACGCTGCTTCTTCTTCTTCTTAGTTACAGTACTGATTATTTAGCTTATTATTCTTATTATTGCCAATAATTAAATTAAATTAATTAATCTTGCTTTGGTTTATGTAATAATCAAGGGGGAAAAAACTTTGTTTCTTTTAATTAGTCTTTAATTTTAGATTTTAAATTAAATTAGATCATGTATAATCCAGGGCAGGAAATGTATTAAACCTCCCAATTCGACTCCCAATTAGTCTTTAATTTTAGATTTTAATCTTTGTTATTCAATTTTGTCTGAATTCGAGTTAAGTTAGATCTTAAGTGACGGCAAAGCTTCTTTCCTTATGAGTAGGTGCTTAACTATTTTACGACTCGTGATTAGCTCCTTAATTTGCACTTAATATTGTCAAGACTCAAGAGTCATGTTGATGGGAACAATGTCGTTTTAGCAAACTAAATCAAAATTCAACTTCTAGAATTTTCATTATCAACATTATTTTATAAAAAAAAGGATTGTTTCTAATCTTTCAAGGCTTCTGATTGATGGAAGAAAACGGCTATCTTATCAGTATTGGTGTGTCTGAGAGAGGGAAACAGAAAGCTTCTTTCACATTAATTAAACAAAGATTAAGGTAGACTGCATTTCCCAATAATTCTAATTATAGTACTCACTTATTTTATTAATTTTCTTAAACAAAACATAAACCTATGCCCATCCAGAACCAACCACTCCCATTGTTTCCTTTTCAGTATGTGTTATTAGGGAGGTATTAAGTTACTGGTTTACGATCTCAAAAAAAAAAAAAAAAGTTACTGGTTTAAGAGGTCTTCCGAAATTTCAGTAAGGAAACGGCTTAATGGTAACGGACTAATGGGTCAACTTAATCACTCAACGGCACAAACGTCACAAATTACACGCGGGTTCTATCATAATACCGTTGCGTGGTAACGTTCGAATGTCCAACCTCTAAGTTCAGCATTACCACTTTTAAATTTCAAAACCTCTAAGTTCAGCATTACCACTTCTAATAACTTTCAAATTTAAGTTCAGCATTACCAATTCTAAATTTCAAATTCAATTTGGCTTGCTAATTTTGGTAATCATGCAAATAATAACTTGTATTATTTCAAGTTAACTTTTTCTTAATTCTTTAGAAATTAAAGTTAACATTCTTAAAGCAAAGTGTATGGTGCGTCTTTTGCATGCCATTTCCTGTGTCGCTCTCGGAATATTATTGGTGAAGCTAGTACGCCACTGTTCTCCATATTATCTCACATCACTTGCAAATATTAAATTCTATATATCTGGTGAATTATTTCATGAAAATTTCATGATGTTGTTGGGAACATTAAATGATTTGCAGTACCATTTTGGTACACTATATTTAAGGGCTATCTTGTAAATCATCACATCAATTCAATATGAATTGAAGCATCCTCATTCGGATATGAACTGAACTAAATCGAATCGATCTTAGCAGTAGTAACATCTGTAATTAACAAAATTTGTACTAATATGAAATCACTTCACCTAATACTAACTAGATAAATGTATTTAGGTACAAAAAAGCGAGAACACGACTATACTAGATAAATGATTATGCAAATACGAAAACTTGGTAAAATGATCCCAACGGTATGCAATAACATAGTAAATTAGAGAGATATAGAAAAACCAATAACTCACTGAAACATCTAGATATGAAATAGCCAACGGATAATTGGAACGGAGAGAGTACATTTTAACACATCTATATGCTGCTACAGAGTTTCGAACCTTTCTAAATTATCCTGAAAAATGTTCTCATCATTCAAAGGAAAAATAAGAATAAAAAAAGTAAATATACTGTACACAATAAATCTTCAAGGGCCTGAACCAGCCTTCTCAAATCTAGAGGAAAAGGAAATTGAAAAAGATTTGTTGTTGTCAAAACAGTGTTGAAATGAAATTCTGATTAGTCTCTAAGCACTTTCCCAAAACCAGATCTCTTAGCCTGATTTATTTTATGATTCATATTCAATGGCTTATCTTAGTGTGGACCACAAATTTGATAGTAATCATCTGTGTTTCTAGATTTATATGTGTTTCTCTGAGATGTTTGAGTCTCGTTGACAACAAAACATAAGCGTTTTATAGCTAATTCTTTAATGTTTATAACGTCTCAAACTTTGTTCATTTTCATGTTCACCGATTAAAGATTCATCCATCCATACTATACAGTATACACTCTCGGTCTAATTAAGGTCTAAGTAAAATTTAAATCTCTTATCTTAAGTTACACAAAAGAATCATGTTGGACCAGAAGGGTTAGCCCTAAACAAATCTTAATCTAGGAAATGCTCCCATTACATAAGTCCACACTCCACAGTATCTATACTAAGACACTTTTTATGATTACCAAAAGATAATCTATGTTTATTATTTTATTTAGCTTTCCTTTTAAGGAAAGTGCTGATGTCGCTTTGCAAATTTTGCTTAAACACATCAAATAGTAGCAGTAATAAAATATCATATCCTAGTATAGTACCTCTACAGTAAGAATGACAATGAAGGTTGACCATGGGATCCAGGATGATTTGACTTGACATCGGCTTTTCACGTTTTATGTTGCTCTTTCCGTAGCTATGCGCCTTTGCATTAAGACTATTGCTAAACACTTAAACATATAAGTTAGCGTGTCTTAATTATTCGCTTAAACTTTTGGTTGATATAGTTCATTAGAGATGTATCGGAGTCTTACGTTCAAATTATGACATCCCTTCTTAATTCCCAAGCTAGCTATGCAATTACGAAGTACTTAATCATTTCATATGTTTTATGCATCGGTATTATTCCTAAATTTGCCCCTAGGTAATATTGACCTTTACAACACCTTTACAATTTTTAACTTAAGAAGAGAATTCTCACTTTTTGAGTTCAAGAAAAATATTTCTAACATTCTATTTTGTGATTATAATTAGAGAAGGTAAACGCAAATAGCGTTATTGCGTACGAGGTAAATGCTCTAATTGCTTAAATACGTGGTTGGACTTTGATTATTACTTTTACCGCCTTATGTATGGGGCGAGCAAGACATTTTAATGATTGTATTATTCCGAGAGAAGTTCATCACATCATAACCTAAGTATCTAACATGGGATAATCCGGATCAACACAGCGAAAGTAATTACGAGGGTAAAACTCAATTTAATGCCAAGGGTAGCGTAGACTAAAAGGAGTGCCCGTGGTAGTGTGGAGGACCCAATCCACATAGAGGGCATGGGAAAGGGGAGAGAGGGGAAAAGTGGTGAGGTCATGAGGAAGGGGGAGAGAGAGAGAGAGGCGTAACTCCAATCCAGAAAATCAGAGAGTGGGTGTAACCGTGCATGTGCATTTTGTACAGTTGTTGCTCAGATTGTTAGCTTTGAAAAATGGCCAAAACCATATTGCTATCGACTAATCACCTCTCTTCTCTGTTTTTTGTGCTTCTTCTGTTTAGGGGATTGCCCAATCTTGTTAGATCAAGAAGATTTAATTTTGCTCGTGGATGAAGTCATCTTAAACCAAATATGTTACCCCCTCCCTACTTTTTTCCTCTAGATTTTGGGCTTTCTAGTCTACGTGTCTCTAACAAATCCAGAGTTTTTTTTATAATACATCGTGTATTTTTGTTACACAAATTTGTAATTCCGGTTTAAAATGGTAGAAAATGGGTGAATAAAAACATGTGTCCTATACGGTTACACTCGTACAATTTATAGTTAATCATCCGGCAATTCTCTAACATATGGAAAAATGTTGGCAATGTACCGTGAATAATCCACGATTATAGGTTTCAAGTAGGTATTCGGAAAATTATTAGAATGCTCTAGGATTATACGACATGGGCGTATACATTTTGGGCATTGGTTCATCTAGGTTCAGGGAACTTCTAGTTCTTGCAAATATGACTTGTAATGACTAAGCGATATTAGCACAAAAAAAAAAAAGTGTACATGGTACCCAACTTCCTACCTTGTGTTTTGGGACTAATTTCGATCCTCCATTCATATTTATAGGAGGAGTAATAACTTTTGCGTGTTCAATTTTTCTTTTTAGATCAGATAGATATAAGACAAACGAGAATTTCATTTGGTCAAAACAATATGATCACAGTGAAGCTCCCAGCCTTCCGAAGTTCCAATGTAATAGTCAAAAGTCAAAACAACCAAACAAAACGGGAAAAAACAGTGGAACATGAGGAAGTATTAGTGTAGTCAGTCATTAGTAGACCAAGTCAGCTTGACTAAACTTTCCCCTCGATCCAGTTCAGATTGGTTCACTTCAACCCAATTTCTAGCCCAATATCTTTCGGCAGAAGGCGGGCCTAAGCCCACATAGCTGCACCTCATTTCAATCCACTCCACCCCAAGTCCCAACTAATGACAAATTTCCGACACGTAAGCCCAAAATCATATTACTGAATGGACAAAAGTACCCTCAGAAAACTTTGCCTTTTTTGCCTTTTTGGTAGAAGTATCCTCTATTTATGGGGAAGGTTACACTGCCCCATAAACTCTCACACACACCAATCTCCACAAAATTTGCAGCATTTTTTCTTGTGTGATAACAATGGCCAAGTCTGTTCTTTTTGTGCTTGTTTTAGCTCTTGTTGCCTTTGCCTTGATGCAAACTTTGGTAATTATATATTACTCCATAAATCGTCTCTTCGTGTCCGTAATTTAGATATCGCTACCCACCTATAACAAATTTGTTGTGTCTCAGTATCTTTACCCGTGTTATTTCTACTTGTTTAATTTCCAACTTTTATTTATCCATATTTCTTGTCACATGTTTTTATTTTATTTTTTAAATTTGGCTAGTGGTTTTCTTCTCACATTTCCCATATATGTTGTTTTCTCCATTTTCAGGTGGTCGCCCGAAATGCTGAATACCGCACTGCAAAGGTATAGTATTAAACGAATCCAATTTATTTAATTAATCTCTGTTTTAAAAAAAATTAGCTTGGACATTGATGCATTTTGTTATTATGATGTCATGTTTCAGAATCAATTTGGCCCTGGAAGTGTGAGAACCTCACGTAAGTTACTTAATTTCACTCTAATTTCATATTAATTGTAACGAATTAAAGCTACCTTCATTTTTTAAGTAGTAATGAGTGTAATTTTGCGACCTAATGTTGGGATGTTTTGTCAATATCTTATAACTTAAGCTTCCATAAAAAGTATGATGCTCAAACGGTCTAATTATACATTTATACTAGACACTAGTGGAAAAATCGCTAAGGTTACATTACACGATGCACTGGAGTACTAGCTAGCGTCTACATATATATACTCCGTAAGTCTGTATGTCATTATGTGTGAAGGACTTGTTTCTTTGTACGTGTTAGTTACATAAAGCATTTACTTGATTTTCTAGGGAGTGATTACTAACACTTCTTTCGTGGGTTGTAGACTTGTAGTTGTAGTACACTTTATCATGCTCCATTCAATTTCTTGAAAAGATTACAAACGCCCTTTTCGTTTCCATTATGTTTTTAACGTCAAAAAAGTTGTAAATTACTTATAGAGGATTAATGTTAGTAGCGATTAGCGACTTTCGAACATGAGACTTTTTTTTTATCTCCGTATAATACGAGGAGTGCCAAAATTATGTAAAAACTAAAAAGGGTGACAAAAATGAGTTTCTCCCGTAGTCCCGTCAATTCAGGCGTTGGTTGCTTGATTTACTGACAAAGACACCTGATTGGGAAAGAATGCTCATTTCACTCTTGACTTTATCAGTCAAAATAAAATAATGACTGTCTTTGACTGCACATTGGAAAAAGACGAAGAAAATCTAACTGAAAACCAACTGCTTTTTTCTCCTTGTTGTGGAATGACCAGAATGCCCTTCGCATTGCACGAGAAGATGCAGCAAGACTCAGTACCACAAGCCTTGCATGTTCTTCTGTCAGAAATGCTGCAGGAAATGCCTCTGTGTTCCTCCGGGGTATTATGGGAACAAAGCTGTTTGCCCTTGCTACAACAACTGGAAGACCAAGAGGGGTGGACCAAAATGCCCTTGATTATGGGGTTTTAATCAAGTATTTAGTGCTACTAATCAAAGTTAGAGGAGGGTATTTAGTACAATAATTAAGAGTGTGGTGGTTGTGGTGTTGTAGTAGCTAAGATTATCCAACGCAGCAATTTATAGCTGCTTATAGTAACTTCTTGTTTTTTAGATGGTTGGTTACTTGGGTTGGGTAGTTGGTCAGGTAAGGAAGACGTCGAGTTCTAATGTAATCGTACTAATATCGGAAATATATAGACTTATAGAGTAATGCTTAAGAGAATTGATCAGATTGCTTTTATATATTTTCGACTTGCTCGTCATTTCTTCATTTTTGTTTGATTTTCATAGTCGAATTGTCACAACTCACAAGGCAATCGCTGGTATACAAAATTGGATACGAGTTGGTGGAGCGTTATCCATCAAGCAATAAATTTAGTATGAAAATGACATGATGGCGAAACGATAGAAACCCAACAAAGTTATTGAAGTAAAATTTGATTAAGATGATTCAAATATAGCTCAAGATGTTAGATGAACTAATCAAAATTTGAAAATATCTACAAATTTATGTGGGTGGGCAAATGTTTGTGAAAATGGACATACTCCGTATGAAGTATGGGGCCAATGCTCCCCAAATTAAGGATGAACAAGGGTTATTTTGCTGTCTCATGGTGTCGAGAGAGTCAAAGACTGGACCCCTGCTTGTAGAGTGATTTGAAGAACATTATTCTTCCTTAGCTTGGCGTCAACTTCGAATCATTCGATCACCACCAAATAATCGAGCATGAAATTTGTTGGTCCCCTGGGAAGAGTGGTCAGACGCACAAATTATATCGTGCACCAAGGTGCACAATGAGTATGGTGCATCTACTCACAATAGAAGTGTGGTCCCTACTCCTCTATTGTGAGGAGGTGCACCATAGTCATTGTGCACCTTGGTGCATGGTATAAGAATTGGGTCAGACGAGTTATTGGTAGTAGTAAAATTTCGAGGTCGGGGAAGATTTATGCAGGTCGATTAGTCACGTAGTTGCTCTGTTATCAATTGTTTTATTTTTCGGTTAGAAAGAGGAGTAATACCCAACCTTTATTATCACTTGTAAGTCCAGCGGCGAAGTTACATAGTGGCAAGGGGTGGCGGCCGCCACCCCACTGGAAGGAAAAAATTTCTGCTTCTATAGACTAATTTAGATATATACATAATATTCATGAGAACAAGCATAAGTTTCTAGTTGTCGCAGTGGATTGTACACATTAATTGCATCATGGACATCCCAGGCTCGATTCTCTCCCTCAGCATATTTTGCGTTTTCTTTATTTTTTCTTACCTTGATTGATTAACTTAAAAACAAATCACTATACTTTGCGTGGGATCGAACCAAAATTTTCTTTTTTCTTCATGTTCATATTTTTATCTCCAATGACTTTTTCTTTTCTTATTTTGTTAATGGATTATGTATCCAAATTAAAATCAACAAAAAAATATTTGCTCACTATACATTAGTAACATGCTTTGTTTTTGAAGTTACATCACAAGTCAAAGATCACAATGCCAACAGTGGAAGAATGAGAATTAGACTAAGCCGAAATTTGTTTAAAGAAGTTGGGGTGGGCTAAATATTAGATCGAATTTACCCATTTTAAACTAGTTTTAAAGTAAATTTATACAAGAAATTTTGATCTTCGGGAACTTGGGTTGGGCGGCGGCATGATAGTCTGTCGTGGTTTCGCCACCCCGAATTCTGAATCCTGGCTTCGCCCCTGCTTGTAACAATTGTAAATTGGACGGATTTTGTCTTGAAAATGAAAATGTCTGTTTAATAGCATCCAACTAGTGTGCATTTGTGAAGCTTAGTGTCCGTACAACAATGGAGGTTGAATGACCGCCATTGTTGGATGAAAAGAAAGCTTAACAGAGAAGATTTGTAAAGACACTCAGACAAAATATTAATATGGTTTTGTATTGATTAACTTAACAAATGAATGTACAGAGTGATCTATATATACATGTGATGATCCTCACAGTAACAAGCTACACTTTGCCTTATTCTATAACTGCCTAATAACAACTTGTAACAAACTCCGACAGCCTGTAACTGAATCTTCCAGCTCAGCACCTTAGGGATGGCTCATGTTGATGAAATCCACGTGGAAAAGACGTCTGATGGAAGTCCTGAAATGGCTGCACAGAGCAGAAAGCAGTGAGCAAGCTCACTGCTTCACATCCCCCTCTCAAGTTGGAGCTTCTGTGAAACTGGAGAACAGCAAGCCCAACTTGGAACTTAAGAGAAAATGCTGCTGATAACCCAATGGTTTGGTTAACAAATCAGCCAATTGCATTGATGACTGAATATAGGATGTAGACAAGAGCCCTTCCTGCTGTTTTTCACGAACATAATGACAATCAATGTTTAAGTGCTTCGTCCGCTCATGAAAAACGGGATTGGCAGCTATATGTTGCGCTGCTTTGTTGTCGCAATACAAAGTGACAGGTAAAGGAATCTGAACTTTGAAATCCTGCAGTAGATTATTCAACCAGACAATCTCAGCTGCTGTGTAGGACATTGCTCGATATTCTGATTCAGTGCTCGACATGGAAACTGTTTTCTGCTTCTTAGTTTTCCAGGAAATCAGTGCTCCACCCAAAAATACACACTGACCAGTTAGAGACTTACAACTAAACTTGCAGGCACCCCAATCAGCATCACAAAATGCAGTAAGCTTCAGATCTGAGCGTGCAGGGTAGAATAATGTGGCATCTATAGTTCCTTTCAGGTACTTGACAACATGTAAAGCAGCCTGCAAATGTGGCTGTCTAGGAGTTTTCATGAACTGGCTTAAATGTTGAACAGAATATGACAAATCTGGCCTGGTCAAATTCAAATAGAGCAGTCTGACAATCAACCTTCTGTAGATTTCAGGTTCTTCAAGTAATAAACCATCATCAGGAGTAAGATTTAGGCCCTTAGGAAGTGGAAAAGCAGCAGCATTACAGTCAGACATCTTTGTATCTTTGAGAATGTCGACCACATACTTTCTCTGATTTAACAAAATGCCTTCAGCTGATCTGGTCACTTCCAAACCCAAAAAATACTTGATCAAACCCAAATCCTTGATTGTAAAAGCAGAATGCAGAGTGGCTTTCAGCTGAGGAATATAGGAGACATCATTGCCAGTGATGAGTAAATCATCAACATATACCAAAACAATGGTAAAAGAATGGCCATGTTCTCTTGTGAATAGAGAATAGTCATACTTAGACTGCAAAAATCCTTGTGACAGCAGTAGCTTGGAAAGCTCAACATTCCACTGCCTTGAAGCTTGCTTCAAACCATATAGGGATCGTTTTAATCTGCAGACTTGACCAGGTTTGGCTTTAGAATATCCCTGGGGTGGAGTCATATACACCTCTTCGTCCAGATAACCATATGTAAGAAAGCATTATTTATGTCAAGCTGGTGAATGTCCCATGAGCTTGCAGCTGCCACAGCCATTAGAACTCGAACTGTGGTAAATTTAGCCACAGGAGAAAAAGTATGTTTGAAATCCTTGCCTTCAATCTGACTGTACCCTTTAGCAACTAGGCGTGCCTTAAATCTTTCAACAGTGCCATCAGGTCTAAATTTAACTTTGTACACCCATTTAGATCCAATGGCTTTGAATCCAGGAGGCAAAGTAGTAATTTCCCAAGTATTGTTAACCTCCAATGCTTCAATCTCTTTGTTCATAGACTGAATCCAATTCTCATCATGTTTAGCCTGAGAATAGGATGAAGGTTCATGGACAGACATAACATTATTGAGAGAAGCTGCAGAAGTTGAAGGAATAACAGTCGGTGCCATGACTGAAAAAGAAGATGACTCAGAATCTGAATTAGGAACAGTAACAGGATGATTCCTGGGTAAGACAGGGCATACAAAATCTTGCAGTCTCTGAGGTGTTCTGATCTGTCTGCCAGAATGCCTAACAGGTACAGGTGCAGTGGTTGGGATGGAAACTGAGCCTGAACTAGTACTGCTACTAGTAGTGACAGGTTGATGAGAAACAGAAGAATCAATATCTGCAGAGAACTGAAGAATTGAGGACTGATCCATATCAGGGATGGAAGAATCAGGCTCATCAGTCGGAATATAACACAAGGGAGTATCATCTGATGTACTGTCAAAAGGAGCAGGAAATAGGAGATCAGGAGATGTAAAAGTCTTATCTGCCCTTGCAGACTTATATGGAAAGACATGCTCTTGAAAAATAACAACTCTGCTGATGATGATCTTGTTAGTTTCCATGTCATACAGCTTGTATGCCTTTTGACCATAAGGGTATCCTAAGAAAATGCATTTTCTTCCTTTGACATCAAACTTATCTCTGAGATGTTTGGGAATAAGTGCAAATGCCTGGCAACCAATCACCCTGAGTTCATCATATGCTGGTTTCTTACCTAAAAGCACTTCTCCTGGTGTTTTCCAATCCAAAATACTGGTAGGTAGCTTGTTGATAATATGAGTAGCAGCTAAAAGACAATCTCCCCAAAACTTTTTAGGTAAACCTGCATGCAACAACATAGCCCTAGCAGTCTCCACTAAGTGTCTGTGCTTTCTCTCAACTCTACCATTTTGTTGAGGCACACCTGCAGCACTTCTTTGGTGAAAAATCCCAAGTTTGGCAAATAAAGCACCACATTCTGCCTGAAAAATCTCAGTGCCATTATCTGAACTTATGGTCTTAACTACTCCATTATACTGAGTTTTCACCTGATTTAAGAAACCTTCAATGGTGGGAAATACAGCTGTTTTATCTTTGAGCAAAAAAGTCCAAGTGACCCTCGAATGATCGTCCACAATTGTCAGAAAATAAGATGCACCAGTAACTGAAGTAATTTTATATTTACCCCACAAATCCATATGCAGCAATTCAAAACAAACTGATGCTCGAGAAGCACTTCTTGTAAAAGGAAGCTTATGAATTTTTGCCATGATACAGGTAGCACAATCATATGGATGTAACTCAGCACTTTTTATTTCAGAAATATGATGCATTTTGGTTACAGAGGTGTGCCCTAATCGAGCATGATACAACTCTGATTTGCTTTTCCTAGAGCAAATATTGCAATTATTACAGGAATTGTTGCAAGTACTGACATTACAAGCATTACAATGAAGTAAAGAAGGTCTAAACTTGTAGAGACCTCCTTCTCTGTCACCAGTTGCAATAACTCTCTTAGTGACAGGGTCCTGTAATAAGCAATGAGCATCAGAAAAATACACCATGAACTTCTTGGACGACAGTAATTTGCTAACAGACAGCAGATTATGTTTGAACTCAGGCACATAGAACACATCAGTCAATGTGATATGAGGATGAATAACAATATCACCAGTATATTGCACAGTTTGAGAAGATCCATCAGGTAACCCCACCAATATAGACTCAGGTAATACTCTCAAATTAGTAAAACACCCCAACATAGGAGACATATGGTCTGCAAAATTGACCACAGAAGCAGGTGTGTCCATATTTGCAGATTGCTGAGACTGTGACATTCTCACCATTTCCTGATATAATGCTGAAACAAGCTGTGGATCAATCTTAGAAGTGGAGGAAGAAAATCCTGAATCAGGCTCTGCAGCAGACTCAACAACATTGGCAGAATATCTCTTGTTGCTGAATTTAGGATTGGTCTTAGTAGCATAAAACTGGTTCTTCAGCTGAGGATAAAGTTTGAAGCATTTATCCTTGGAATGACCCCTCCTATTGCAGTGATCACAGTAGATGACAAGTCTCTGACTGTCAGAATCTGGTCTTGCAGGTCTGAAATTGTCATGTTCAAGCCTTGGTTTCTTGCCATCTCTCTGCCAGACATTCCAAGCAGGCTGACTGTTGCTGCTGGAGTTAAAAGCAGAAGATTCCACAGGTGTGGACATGCTGCTAGTAATGCTCTTCTGACTTTCAATGCGCAACACAGTAGAGTACACCTTATTTGCAGGTGGAATTGGTTCCTGAGACAAGATATTAGTCCGGAGATGCTCATATTTGTCATCTAAACCCATCAGAAAAGTCAGAGATTTTTCTCTCTTTGCTGCATCAGTGACTTGCTGCAAGAGATTACAACTGCAAGAATCCAATGCTCCACAAACACAATCAGGAAATCCTTCTATTTCATCTACTTCATCCCACTTGCGCTTCAACCTGTTGTAATACTCAACAACAGTCTGATTTTCCTGAGAAATGTTCCTGATCTCCTTCTTTAACTGATACAACAGTGGACCATTTGTCTGTCCATACTGTTCTTTCAGGTCATTCCACAGTAGTTCTGCAGACCTGACATTCATGTACCCTTCCTTAATCACTTCAGGTAAAGAATTCAGAATCCAACACTTCACCATACTGTCAGCTCTGCTCCATTGAGCCTGTCTAGTACCTGCAGCAGTTGGTTTCTTCACAGAACCATCCAAGAAACCTTGCTTGTTCTTTGCAGACAAAGCCATAACAACTCCTTTACTCCACATTGAGTAATTTTTGCCAATGAAGTGTGTGCTGATAATCGGAACTCCAGGAAAATCAGAATTCGACACAAACAAAGGATCATCATAAGGATTGATCTGATTGCTATGATTAGCATCGGAATCAAGTGAATTAGCCATTTCTCAAGTATGAAAAATGAAAGAAGGCGTGATCAAGAAGATATCAAAAAACCTTCACACAAGAAAATGTGATTTTGACAGGAATTTTTCAGCGAAGATTCCTGAGAACGACGCAAACAGATTAAGACAAGTTCCAGAGAATTCTGAGAAAGACCTCGAAGAAACTTTCGGCGAGATTTTGACCAAAGAAAAATGAGAATCTGACAGAAATTTTTATAGAGAAAAACTCCTGAGAACAGCGCGAACAAGCTGAGACAATTTGCGAACAAATCGGAGAAAAACCTCGAGAAATCGGAAAATTTCAACAAGATTTTGAGACGAAATCAATGATGATTTCGAAAAAAAAAATGTGATATTGTGATTGTATGAAGTATTACGAACAAAATGAAGTAAGAATTGCGGAATTTTGATCGAATTTAGGCTCGATACCATGTGAAGCTTAGTGTCCGTACAACAATGGAGGTTGAATGACCGCCATTGTTGGATGAAAAGAAAGCTTAACAGAGAAGATTTGTAAAGACACTCAGACAAAATATTAATATGGTTTTGTATTGATTAACTTAACAAATGAATGTACAGAGTGATCTATATATACATGTGATGATCCTCACAGTAACAAGCTACACTTTGCCTTATTCTATAACTGCCTAATAACAACTTGTAACAAACTCCGACAGCCTGTAACTGAATCTTCCAGCTCAGCACCTTAGGGGTGGCTCCTGTTGATGAAATCCACGTGGAGCAGACGTCTGATGGAAGTCTTGAAATGGCTGCACAGAGCAGAAAGCAGTGAGCAAGCTCACTGCTTCACAGCATTTCACGGTTCTGAATATGAAGTATATATATAATTATGTTGTGCATCAAACGCAATGGCTGAATTACTATGCCTCACTCGTTTGCCAAGATCTAAATCCATCATCAAGATGAAAAGTCACTTCTTTACAAGGATAAATTTTTCAATACTCATTAGACAATTGAATGTTTTATAAAATTAAAGTATACATTTCACAATCACAAGTACCATCTTACACCTATCTGTTAAATACGTAATGGTGGGTCACTTTGCAACAAAAATTTATGCGATGTATCATGTTGAACACCCACAATCACCATTTTCCGGTGTGATTGAGCTTTGTAATACAACTATACGAGTACTAGTCACTTGAGGTGCTATTGATCCCATTTAAGTTCAAGCAGGTCTACATTCAGTTTTCGGTTTGGTCCGACCGTCTGACCCGATGCTCAACCTTAATTTAAAGATCCAGTTTAGTCATGGGCTGCTGGGTTATAGAGACCTCATTACACAGTACCTTTTCGCCCGAATAAGTCCGACCCGAATAGCAGGTCCAATGGGTAGGTAAGATCCACCCAACATTCAAAAATTCATTTTCATTTTATTTTCCCGCCAATACGCTCCCCAATTCCCCACTCAACCTTCAAAAAACAAATTAAACAAATAAAAATCACTTTCTCTCTCCTCCTCCTCCTCCTCCCTTTCCATTTCCAAAATTCAAAGAGGAAAGTACTGAATCGGTCCCAACTCGTGACTCGCTCAACTCAGCCTTCTCTAACTCACCACTAAAATTCAAACTTCCCAATCACGCTCCCCAGAAAAAATTCAATTTATTCTTCAATTTCATAAATTATTAAACCCTAACCCCCAAAAAATGGGGATAGAAATGGAAATCCCGACCGAGTCAACGACTACGACGACGGCGTCCGAGTCAACTCAGTCGAGTTCTCGAACTCCGAGACTCTTTATCAAGGAAATGGTCATGAGAAATTTCAAGTCTTATGCCGGCGAACAGCGTGTTGGCCCTTTTCACAAGGTTTTAGGGTTTCTTTTTCCCCCTTTTCAATTTTGATTTTTTTTTAATTGTCAATTAAATTTGAGATTTTTGATTGAATTTTTGTGTAATTTTGATTTTTGTTGTAATGGCAGAGTTTTTCGGCAGTGGTTGGACCAAATGGAAGTGGAAAGAGCAATGTGATTGATGCTATGCTTTTCGTCTTTGGAAAGCGAGCAAAGCAGGTATCTTTAACTCAATATCTTGTGTGTTAAGCTTCTAATTTGGATCGTAATTGCTTAATTTGATGCGAAAAGGGAGGAAATTTCGCGGGTTTTAATCCGGTTTTGATTACATCATTGTGTGTTAATGTGGTTCTGATTAGTAATTGGTATCTTTCGGTAACGATTTTCATTGAATTGCGTTTACTTTTACTCAATATCTTGTGTGTTAAGCTTATATTTTGGATTATTATTATTATTTGGATTGTAATTGATTAATTTGATGGGGAAAAGGGTGAAAATTTCGCGGTTTCTAGTCAGATTTTGATTATATCCTTGTGTGTTATTGTGGTTCTGATTAGCGATTGGTATCTTTGGTAACGAGCTAGATTGAATTGCATATCCTTTTACTCGGTGTCTTGTGTTATTTGGACGGTAATAGCTTCATTTGATGGGAAAAGGGTGAATAATTCCGTGTTTTCTAGTCAGGGATTGACAATGCCCTTGTGAATTAAGATGTTGCTGATTAGTAATTGGTATCTTTTGGTTACGACCTAGATTGAATTGCATTTTGTTTTGGGAAGTTTGAGCAGGAAGAAAGCTTTTTTCATTTCTTTCTTATTCACATTGTTTGATGGTCTAAGATAATGTTTGTTTGGTTTGGGAATGTGCAGATGAGGTTGAATAAAGTTTCGGAGCTTATTCACAACTCTACCAATCACCAGAACCTAGATAGTGCTGGCGTTTCGGTACATTTTCAAGAGATTACCGATTTGGTAATGATAGATGCTTTTGTACTTTTGGTAATTTGTAGTTTTTGTGTATGACTGCCATGGATTAATAGGTGGATGCTTATGAACTTGCTTGTTTCAGGATAATGGAGATTATGAAGTTGTTCCGGGTAGTGAGTTTGTTATAACAAGGGTTGCATTTCGTGACAACTCTTCAAAGTATTACATTAACAATAAAGCGAGTAATTTTACTGAGGTTACTACTAAGTTAAAGGCAAAAGGAGTCGACTTGGATAATAATAGATTTTTGATCCTCCAGGTTTGACAATTGCTATACTTTGGTCGTGGCTTTTCCCTATATAATGTTCTTTTCCATGAAACTTACTCATTCGAGATTTTGGTTGTTGTATGGTGTTACTAGGGTGAGGTCGAGCAAATTTCTTTAATGAAGCCAAAAGCTCAAGGGCCTCATGATGAAGGATTTCTTGAATACCTTGAGGATATAATAGGGACCAATAAATATGTGGAGAAGATAGAGGACTCCTCTAAACAGTAAGTATTTTTCGCATTCCTATTTACATTTTGGGTAAACTCTCCAAGGTAGCAGCAAAGCATTCCACTTTTTATCAACAGCATAAGCACTTTGTGTTTCAGCTGTGAGTTTTTTATGGTCGCAGCAGAAATGTGTCAATTCTCATTTTTTGAACTTTGTTTCTCGTAAAATTTCCCCAGTGTTTTGGTCAGTTGGATTGCATTCTAGCAATAGTTTAAAGAAACAGTTAGGTGGGTATTTTGTAGAGAAGTTGCTTGTTTGAGAAATTCTTAAGCTAGAAACACGTTTTAATGGCTCAATGTACTTATTGGACATTAAATTTAAGTTCATTGTCCTTGGCACCTTGGTGACTAGTTGTTATGACTAAAAGCTTAGTGCTTGTCGGCTTGATATTCAGCAGGATGCCAGAATAGTGTATGTTGAACTTCTAGAGGTAGTAAACTGTCATCCATTTGAGCTAGTGGTTTTTGTTTGACAGGCTAGAATCTCTAAACGAGAAAAGATCTGGAGTTGTGCAGATGGTCAAGCTGGCAGAGAAAGATAGAGATAGTCTAGAGGTATGTATGTGGCCTATGAATCTTGCTAAGAGAGTGATAGTAATCATCGTTTTAATGTATCTATATATTATTACATACAGGATGTGAAGAATGAGGCGGAAGCTTATATGCTGAAGGAACTATCGATGTTGAAATGGCAGGAAAAAGCTACCAAGCTTGCTGCTGAAGACAACAGTGGTAAAATGGTTGATCTGCAAGCTAATCTTTCCAGCTTGGAGGAAAGTTTGAAGTCCAAAAGGTTTTTCCTGAGCTGTGTTTTGAATAAAGTTGTTTAATTTTCAGTCTTCACATTCTAAGTTTCATGATCTACTTTTGTCTTAGAGATGAGATTCAAGGCAACAGTGCTTCTTTGAAGGAGCTTGGAGCATTACACAACAAGTATCTCAAAAGACAAGAGGTTTCTGGTTCCAATCTCGTTTTTTGTATGCGTGATGAATAAAATGAACATGTCTATCTTGGTTTAGATTCTCATGTTTCCACCTTTGATACTGCTGGAGCCTTGACTGTTCTTGACTATCTATTATTCCTTTATATTGGAAAATGTAGGATCTTGACAGCGATCTCAGAAAATGTAAGGAGGAGTTTAAAGAGTTCGAAAGGCAAGATGTTAAACACCGGGAAGATTCAAAGCACATTAAGCAGAAGATCAAAAAACTTGAGGATAAAGCTGAAAAGGTAACAGGTAACACTGTTTGGCATAGTTTTTAGCCTCTGGCCTTCCTCTAACACTTTGTCCGAAACAGGATGCGGTAAAGATCACTGACTTTACAAGAGATAGTGAGAATGCAGCAATATTGATTCCCAAGCTGGAGGGAGAGATTCCTGAACTCCAGACGTGCTTACTAGACGAAGAGAAAGTTCTAGAAGAAATAAAGGAAAGATCTAAAGGTGAATTTTCACTCTTCATAACTCCTGAAGACATTCTTTATTATGCTTTGCCTGAATGATTCAATATCCTGGGCTCCTCGCTGTTCCCATTTTTTAGGGCTAGCGTATTTAAACTTTGACCACTTCTCCTTGCTGGATATTTCATATGTTTTTCTGTATGTGTAGTTTATTCCGTGATCAAAGTTCATCTTAATGACTGATTGAGCTAGGTAATATTCAAGGAGCCATTTGTTAGCTTGACGACTTCTAGTAACCATTTTGTCACAATTTTTCGCTTTGTTATATTCTGTAAGAAACAACATTGGTTTGGTGATAGCAATTTACAGCTGCCATTAATAAACAGGAATTGCATTTTTCAATTATTACTTCCCCTTCATCAAATCTATGAAAAATCTGCTCATCAGTGGACATGTGTGTGGTTAGGTAAACGTTGTGCTTAACCAGATCTGGGCCAGTCTAATGATAGTGAATATGCTATATAGTGGCTTTAACTTATTAGTGGATTTTCGTTTCAAATTAAACCCATATGAAAGTTTCACTGGTCTTTCACAAAGAAATAATAATCAGTTGTACAGAAGCATAATTTTTAGATATCTGAAAGTAAATGTATTTTCAATGGCTTTGGTGGCATGGACTTCTGGACACAAACATCTGAAGTAGAAAACCATCTCATTCAGCACTTACACAATTAGGAATTTTACCAAATCTACCGATGAAGAACGTTACTCAATGAATTCTTATGCTCTCTGTTGTCCTTAGCATTAACGAACGATCGAAGTCTAAGTTCTCTTCTGCTCTACGTTTTCTTGTCATTCGTGAAAAGCTTATTGATTCTTTACTGTTATCTTCTGTTTGGGTCTTTGTATGAACTTTGAGTAGACTTCTTACCTTCTTCACATATATACCTATGAGGAAAATAGTTTAATTTTCATCTTTCTGTCCTTCAATTAAAATAGGTGAAACTGAGAAATACCGTGCGGAGTTGACCAAAGTTCGGACTGAACTTGAACCTTGGGAAAATCAATTGATGGACCATAAGGGAAAACTTGAAGTTGCATCCACTGAGCGCAAGCTTCTCAGTGAAAAGGTGACATTTGTAATCAATATTTAATAGGGAATTTCATCCATGTGATAGAGATGGTACTCATTTTCGCTTCTAAACCAATTGGAATATGATTGTGATACTTGTTACGCAATAACTTTCCTACTCGCCTGAAGCTAAGGCGTCTCCGTCGATGGCCTCTAAGCCTCTGAACCTTTTGGTTAACAAATTTGTATTTATGGTTTTCAGCATGAAAATGCACGTCAAGCATTTGAAGATGCACAAAAGCAAATGAATGATATAAGTGAGAAGATAAAATCCAAGGCTGCAGCTGTCACAAGCATTCAGAAGGAAATGGAAAAGAACAAGTCTGAGGCTGCTCATGCACGTAAAGTGGAGCAGGTAAGTGTCAAGTGTGTCAAGCTTTTCTTATTTTTGCGTGATACTTTGTCTGTAGCATTCATTATATTGGCATGGTAAGTAACTCAGACAAGAATGTTGTTGTGACTTACTAGGATGGCATCAAGGAACAAGAATCTCTAATCCCTCTTGAACAAGCAGCTAGACAAAAGGTCGCTGAGCTTGTATCTGTTATGGAATCTGAAAAGAGCCATGGTTCTGTGTTGAAAGAAATTCTACGGGCTAAAGAAACAAATCAAATCAAGGGGATACATGGACGCATGGGTGATCTAGGTGCTATTGATGGTGAGTCAGATATGTACTATGCAGTATTCTCTGTCTGTCTGTCCGTCTCTCTCTCTCTCTCTCTCTCTCTCTTAGTGATCTATTTGCTTATCTCATTATGTCCTTCACTTGTATGCTGCTTATCTTCCCCTTTTTATAGGTTAAGCCGCGAGGTTATATTTTTTCTGATGCTGCTACGTTTCGTGTCTTATGCAGCTAGATATGATGTTGCCATTTCAACCGCATGCCCTGGACTTAATTATATTCTCGTTGAGACAGCTGAAGCAGCACAGAAATGTGTAGACTTGCTACGAGAAAAGAATCTTGGTGTTGCCACATTCATGATTCTGGTACAAACTTATATTAGCTGTTGAAAATTAATGCTGGCTAGCAATTTAGCATACTCTCTCTCAGAACGACATCATTAAACTAACCAATAACCCTAAAGAATATTTCTGTACTAAGATTAGAAACTGTTATCTTCAATGGCGGGCCACTTTAATATCTGAATTCTTGCATCACTTTAGGGCCAAATTTTACCCCTGAGGTTGTCATGACTCATGAGACTGAACGTACAATTGCAATATTGCTGTCAACATGAGGGGTTATGTACTTTGCGTCCAGTTGTAACTTTCTACATGTCTCTTGTTTATGAGCTTGTCCTTGAGAAGGATTTTACATTGCTTGGTTAGGAAATATATTCAGAGAATGAACTCACGGACATTTTGATTGTCTGTCGAAACCTTTGTTTCCCACTTTCAGTTCCTGCCTTACTTGTGAGATGTGATACTGCTGCAGGCTTGTAGTTATCCCAAATTATATGTAGTAGTGTAGCGCACACATTGATGTAGTGTGATGTTGGATAAGTGTATAAGCTATTATTGTGTAATTGAATACTCTTTTCCTTTTCTTTGTTCAGGAAAAACAGGAGCGGCATCGAAATCAATTGAAGTCGAGAGTTAATACCCCGGAGGGTGTTCCTCGGCTCTTCGACTTAATTAAAGTCAAGGATGAAAGATTAAAAGTTGGATTCTATGAGTTGATGAGGAATACTGTGGTAGCTAAAGATCTTGAGCAGGTACACTTTTTTTTTTTTTTCAGTGGCAATCACGTTTGCACATGTTTATACTTGTATAAATTGTGCTTCTATAAATTTTTCATGTTTATTTTATTTTTTTGGACTAAATGAGTAACTTCATAGCTTCAAACCAAATAGAACCTTACGGAGCATTACTTATTAGCCATGTCTAGCATTAAACCAAACTAAAGAGAGGAACTCAAATTCAATTCCATGTGTTTGGGAACATAGGCTGTTGTCATCTCCTTCCCATCTTCCTCAGTTGTAGGGTGTGCTTTTTTTTTCTTTGATTTTGAAATAGAGTACCAACGCGAAATGACTTTGGGTTGCTTTAGAGTTGAGTTACGTACCATCTGATGATGAGAACTTTGGAAAGATTATCATCCACAGTCATTGTGAAGGAGACATACATATGCTATGAAAAGATCTGCACAATCATGAAAAGAATTTGGGAAGGATGACGCCTGAGAGTTTCTGGGTGAGGGATATGGTATAAATTATTGGGTTGATGGGGTTAGAAACTTAAAATCTATTTGTTTATTGCAACATGTACATATGTAGTGAACAACTACTTGGATGGCTTATAAAAACGTGGTGGAATGTCCTTAGATATGGGTTGTGGCTCAGGGTATTCCTCTCTTTAGTTTGATGGCTATTCCCTATGTTCCAAACTTCCAATGTTTTCTTCTCCTTCAATTTTTTCTCGCTCTTTATTGTTAATCATTTGGTCCATTCTATTGAGATTGGATTTACATTCTTGCTGAATTGTTGCGCTCAAGATTGGAAAGTCCTCGACTCTGGATTATCTAAAAACTTTTGTAGATACTCATTTCGTGACTGTTTTATGATGTGGATTCTGCAGGCATCACGTATAGCATATGGTGGAGACAAAGAATTTAGAAGAGTTGTTACATTGGAAGGTGCTCTGTTCGAGAAATCAGGAACCATGAGCGGAGGAGGGAGCAAACCACGTGGTGGAAAAATGGGAACGTCTATCCGTGTGGACACTGTCTCTAGAGAAGCTGTTGCTGATGCTGAAAAGGAACTTTCTAATTTGGTTGACAAATTAAATGCAGTTCGGAAAAGAATTTCTGAATCTGTTCAAAGTTACCAATCACTGGAGAAAGTTATTCAGCAATTAGAGATGGAGTTAGCTCGGAGTAAGAAAGAGGTGATACCTCGAATCAGACTGACACTACATTCTCTCAAAGGAACGTTACATTTGTTCATAATATCGTTTGCTGATAAACTATTAATTTGTTTTATTGATAGATTGACAGTTTCAACACACAACACGACTACCTTAAGAACCAACTTGACTCCCTAAAGTCTTCAGCACAACCAAGGAAAGAAGAGCTTGCCCGGCTTACGGAGCTCCAGCAAATCTTAGATGCGGAAGAGAAAGAGATTGCCCAGCTGACACAGGGTTCCAGGAAATTGAAGGAAAAGGTGAACTTTCTAAGTTGAATCTGTCAGTCTTAGAAACTCACGTTTGCCTTCAGCTTGATTTCAGAAGTTTTTCGTTGTCCAAGTTCAGTTGTGGGATTTTTTTTATTGGAGACAGAAGGAGGACAGCAAATTAATCTGATTCCAACTAATGTGAAAATGTATTAATCTGTTACTGCTTCAGGCATCAGAGCTTCAAAGTAAAATAGAAAATGCTGGAGGAGAGAGACTGAAAAATCAAAAGGCAAAGGTCGACAAGATTCAATCAGTAAGTGTCTTTTAAATCGTAATAATATGAATTAGAATGCAGACAACTCAGCATAATGTCATTGATTATTCTGCTGTATCATCAGGATATCGACAAACATGGGACAGAAATTAACCGCCACAAGGTTCAGATTGAAACTGGTGAGAAAATGGTAAAAAAGTTGACTAAAGCTATTGAGGATTCAAAGAAGGAGAAAGAATTGCTTATTCAAGAGAGGGCAAAGTTGGACGCAACATTTAATGAGATAACGGAGAAAGCATATGCAGTTCAAGAGAATTACAAAAAAACACAGCAGGTTTCAGCTTTCAACTTGACCAATTAGAACACAGCTGTAACAAACTCCAAATATTTGATGAGATGGTTACTGATACATTCTCTGCATTTTGTGCAGTTGATTGACCAACACAAAGATGTCTTGGATAAAGCAAAATCAGAATATGAGAGCTTGAAGAGGAAAATGGATGAACTCCGGGCAACTGAGGTTGTAGGCTCTGTTCTCTCACAATGTTCCAGCCGTTCAGTTTCATATTTCAATAATTTGTAACCTTAGTCGACGTTTAACAGGTTGATGCTGACTTTAAACTAAAAGACTTGAAGAAAGTTTGCAAAGAGATGGAAATTAGAGGGAAGGGGTATACCAAAAAGCTTGACGATTTGCAAAATGCTATTGTGAAGCATATGGAACAGTAAGATTAGTCTCTTATGAACTTACATAAGACTACATCTTGTGATGGGAAACTAATATCATGTTACGAACGCAGAATCGCACAAGATGCTGTTGATCATGAAAAGCTTCAGGCCGCCCTGGGAGATGAAACTCTTACCAGGCCTTGTGATCTGAAAAGGGCAATGGAGATGGTGGCATTGCTGGAAGCACAGCTGAAAGAGATGAATCCCAATCTTGATTCAATCTCTGAGTACGTATTTATCAAACCATATTCTTTTTCACTTGCCGCAGATTGGATACTAATATACTGTTGCACATTCTAGATACCGGAAAAAAGTGGCATCATACAATGAACGGGTGGACGAGTTGAATGTTGTAACTCAGGAGCGAGATGACATAAAGAAGCAGTATGATGAATGGAGAAAGAGAAGGCAAGCCTTCATTCCTTTCTTATCTGTTCTTATACCCTAGTCATCTTATTACTCGTAACTCATCGTCCGTTAACATGTGTTTCAGACTGGATGAGTTCATGTCTGGGTTCAATACCATTTCTCTGAAGCTGAAGGAAATGTATCAGGTGCGTAAATTCTCTGGCTACCATGTACAATTGAGTAGCTTGTCACAATGCTATACTAAGTTATCTTTCTGCCATTTAAAGGTTTTATTGTTTAGGGTTATGTATTGATAACATTACTTTTGAAGGTTGGTATGGTGTCATATTTATATGTTA
This sequence comes from Spergularia bocconei, assembly GCA_963457585.1. Taxonomy (NCBI): domain Eukaryota; kingdom Viridiplantae; phylum Streptophyta; class Magnoliopsida; order Caryophyllales; family Caryophyllaceae; genus Spergularia; species Spergularia bocconei. The sequence goes on along the minus strand of OY734951.1, from coordinate 3,766,685 downwards.
TTGCAAGGCCGACATTTATGGGGAAAATTAAAAAGTTTAATTTGAGAAAAGTTTGCCTGTATCCTTAATGAAGCAAGACGAAATTTTCATGCTAGTATACGCCCTTGTATAATGTACTGTGCTGTTCTACTCACAGTCATTCATATTTTGCTTCTGGTTTATGCAGATGATTACTCTTGGTGGAGATGCAGAGCTTGAGCTTGTAGATTCTCTGGATCCTTTCTCCGAAGGGGTTGTTTTCAGTGTGAGACCACCAAAAAAGAGTTGGAAGAACATTGCAAATTTATCGGGTGGAGAAAAGGTAATTCTTGAAGCTCTAGATTTCCATTTTAAAGTCTTCTATTCTATCGTTGAGACGGGACTCTTATCGTTGGCATCTTTTCCCCAGACTCTCAGCTCATTAGCTCTTGTGTTCGCACTTCATCACTACAAACCTACACCACTCTATGTCATGGATGAGATTGATGCTGCCCTCGGTATTTTCTAGGATCTTCTTAACTCTTTCATCCTTTCTAATACTTGCTTATGGCTGCTTAATTGATTTTCTCACATTCATTATGCCTTTGCAGATTTCAAGAATGTCTCAATCGTAGGGCATTACGTTAAGGATCGCACAAAGAACGCACAATTCATAATCATAAGGTGCATATTGGATACTTAATTCTCCAGAGTGACTCAATATTTGGTTTGCATAGAGTCTGTTTTAATCGTCCTTGTATATCATGCAGTCTCAGAAACAACATGTTCGAGCTAGCTGACCGCCTTGTTGGCATATATAAGACTGACAACTGCACAAAGAGCATAACAATCAACCCTCAGAGTTTTGTAGTCTGCCAAAAGGCTTCCTAAGGACACATGATGCAGTTCAGAAGCTGATAGTTGTAAGTCAGGTGATTCCTAAGCTAATCTTCTAATTTATGGAGTATTTAGTACAATGTGTCCAATGATATTGATCTTAACTAGTACATCTAATGTAGAGAAAACATGTTTGTAATGTTGTATAGATGAATGTGAATTCCATTTTCGCTGTAAATTTTATCGCCCATCTTGATGGTTGATGCTCAGCCAATGGTCTCATTGTGGCCTTAGGCCTGTATTTCTATTAGAAACTTGGGCATCTGGATTTGCACGATTGACATACATAGTCATGAAGTGCATAAAGCTGATTGTGTATAAACAAAAGATACCAAAAGAAAACAGAGCAGATTTCAGGATGTCTGACACTGAAATTCAGCCTCTTGCCTTCTTTGGAATTGCTTTAGAACGGTTGACCTTCTGAAATGTTGTACGAGTATCAAGTAGCATCGATGTTATAGAGGGTATATGCAGAATCGCCATATAAAAGTATAGTGATAGTATTGTTTTCATCGAAGGGTTCTATTCGATTTTGATGGTATGTATTTGACTTGTTATAGATTTTAGTGTAAATGTTGTATGTTGCATGACCTTTTGATTACTGAAATTGATTTTTGAAGTTGTGTTTGGAATAATGTGTTAACTCCACCAGTTTAGCCAAAGAGCTGCGGAAAGTTGATACATCATACTCTAAACACAACCTTAATAGAATTCTCCCAAGTTTGTCAAATATTCAAGGCATCTTATTATGAAATTAGTAGTGCGTAGGGAATTTGTTCTGAACTTAAAGTGAAGCTAATTTCCCTCTTCTGATGATTATTAGCAAAAGGAAGTAAAGTAAGAAAGATTAACAATGAGTGGATGTTTGATTAGTGTTTTGATTATTCTGTACTTTTGGGTTACTTATGTTATCATGTTTGCTTAATGGTTTTTGGTGGCATGGGAATCATGTAGTATTCATGTGTGCCTTTCTTTTGTTCGCCCTCCTTTTTCTTTTGAATTGTTGACGTTTTGTCTTGTATTTTCCCCTTGTATTTTGCTTTAAACATACCTCGACCGTTTAAGGGTCGTTGTCAAACTAGTTTGAGGAACAATTAGAATGTGGTTTTGATTTTATGAATCTAGCACAAATGGTGATTTCTTGGTGTGGGAGCTTTTAACTCTTGCTTCATCCCATCTGCCATCAAACTGCCGTAGTGATTCTTACCCCTTATGTGAGAAGAATATTGGAAATTGTGACTCAAAACCGTTACGAAAATTGAGATCAAAACCTGGCATTTCTGTGATCTTCTATGATGCTGCAAATAACACTTGGCTTCCTGTTTTTGTTACATCTTTATTGGGTCCTTTGGAAAAGGAGGAATGATTGGATTTTGTACAACAAAACAAACCACCTGTAAAAATAACTTCATATCTTTCTGCTGTTGCTCAACAGTAATTTCTGGTCTAATATGTGTACATGTTTGTTGGTGCACATTTTGGATATGTATGGTAAAACGGATAAAAGCTATAACATGTTTATGTAACAACTGCAGAAGCTTATTTAATACGATGCTAATGGTGTTGGGCAATCCCCTCCCCCATGACACATAAAAATCCCGATTGCATAAGAGCCCGTCTGCTTCCTTTGAACAATATATCGTTGCAATGTAGACTTTGATGGTGGACAAATACAGAGAAGGGCGACATTATTGTTTGTGGTGATTGTCAATTAGTAGTAGAAGGATACGTGAGTGTAAGTAATTCAATAAATGATGACATCTAACCTGAAGTTTAGATAGATAGTCGGTTTCACTACTAGACCGATATCAAGCAGAGGCAACATTGACTATTACTTGCTCTACGATGTCAATAACTTCACCCACCGGTTTTTACATATTGTATCACGCGATATGGTTGTTCTACTTCTTACTCATCATATGCAAGAGTACGTACATCCAACTTGTTAATTGCTTTTGTTATTAGCCAATAATTACTAGTTAGTAATTGTTATAAAATTATTACAAAAGGATAAAGTTAGTAATTAAAGTTCATATCTTAATATATAGCTAACTACTAAGCTAAGCCATCTTTATGCTCTCTATGCTGTGTCACACTACACATGCTTGTCCACCAATTATAAATACGACCCGAGGGAGCATGGGTTGGTCATCACATTCTTCATTCTATTGAAAATTTCCCTTCAATCAATAAGAGCCCTATCATTTAATTGTGTTGCATATTTTCACTCAACAATGGAAACGAACACTCCAACTTCTCCAACAAGCAAAGACACAAATTTATATCGTGCGTGCATAGGTTCATTCAATTACCATTATCCACCTGAATTTATCCGTAAGGTAAACTAGACTATACATTATCCTTACACTTCTCTTCAATGGAGTGATTTTCACGCTCCTTTAAATGTTTCGTCAATCTATCATGTAAGATTAGAGTCGATGTTTTCTCTCGATCATATAATATGAGACGTGCACAATAATTCCTTGATTGAGTACAAAAGTTGACATAAATCCTAGCTAAATGCTCTAGTGTGTTTTTACTACTTTATCTGTCTTAATTGTTCCACAATCTCCACATTGTTGGAATTAATAATGAGGGTATAAATGATCAGGTGGTAGCGGAGGTGTTAGCGACATTTCTACTAGTGTTTGTGACATGTGGAGCGGCTGCCTTAAGCGCAGTGACCGACGATCGGAGAATTCCGAAACTCGGTGCTTCGCTTGCCGGAGGGATGATCGTAACAGTGATGATATACGCCGTGGGACATATTTCCGGGGCTCACATGAACCCTGCTGTTACTCTTGCTTTTGCTGCGATTAGACATTTCCCATGGAAGCAGGTATTGTTATAGCTCGTCAATTTCTCGTACAAGTTACAAACATGCATATATATGTAGCCTAGGGCACGACTAACGTATGTATGCTTGTAGATAATTTTACTACACAAATTCGTTATTAAAAATGCCACTTTCATAATTTCATCCATACTCGAGAAAGTGTTTATAAATTGACCATTTACGTATCATCTTGCAGCTATTTAGCCGTTGAATTAAGTGATATCCGCTTTAAAAGTTGGTTACACTTAGATAAATCTACTTTGTTATGATATTTACAAAGCAATTGCGCACTTTAAATTATTCTTGTATATTAGAATGTAATTATGCGATTACTTAAGATAAACCAAAATGAAATACCAAGTTATCATTTATTTTGGACCAGGAGTATTTTATAACTTGAATAACATTATATTCTAGATGATTGTATCCTAAAATTGAAGTTTTGGGGTAGACCATGTCTAATTAACAAACGAACTTCGAACTTGCCACATGTCTAAGCTCCTGACACAAAAAGCCACAATTAAAGAAAAATAGAAAGGGAAAACAGAGAAACTGACCCTTATATACACATGGAACCACAAATGATATGAAATAAATGAAGAAATTGAATGAATAATAACATTGTATGGCTTGCATGGGATAGGTACCCACAAGAAGATTGATGAGTACATAACATGCATGGGACATATTCACATACATTAACACAAAGAAATAAAACTAAAAAATAAAATAATTGAGTTTGATTCCCCAGTAGGTTGTGTCGAATGGATATGGAAGACATCTATTTAAAGTATGTAGATAGAATATAAGGCCATTATTCAAGAAAAAAATTCACGAAAAATAAAAATAAAAGTTGTGGCCTACATACAAATCTTATTATTGTTGGCAAAAATAGCAATGCACATGTATATTCGCTTTCTCCAAACATTATGGCCAACATTCATATATGATCTGAAAATGATGGCCTGAAGAGTTCACGGTAACGTATGTTTCAATTTAATTAAAAAGACGGTTTTTTCACTAGCTATGAATTAAAATGTACTGGTATGAACACCGTATAGAGTTTTGGTGAATTTTACATTGATCAATTAGCTAGTTTCGCAATTGTTTGGTACCTGGTTTGGAGTCCCGTGATTCTTGTTTTCTGTGCCTCTAATTTAGAAATGTTAACAATTGAGAAGAACGGTTTATTATATATATCTAGTATGTAATTAAAATGTAATTAATTAAAAGACGGTTTCTTCACTATGAATTAGAATGTACTAGTATAGAGTTTCGGTGAATTATTTTACATTGAATATTGATGATTGGTCGATTAATTAATAATTAGCTAGGTTTGCCATCGTTTGGTACCTAGTTTGGAATCCTGTAATTCTCGCTCTTTGTGCCTTTAGAAATGTTAACAATTTAGAGGAACGGTTTATTACATATATCTATGTACGTGTAGGTGCCACTATATGCAGCAGCACATTTAACAGGGGCAATTTGCGGGGGATTTACATTGAGAGCATTGCTGCACCCAGTAAGCCTAGTAGGAACAACATCACCTTCCGGAAGTAATGTTCAAGCTTTGGTCATGGAGATTGTTGTTACTTTTACCATGATGTTCGTCACTTCCGCTGTTGCCACCGATTCTAAAGCCGTATGTTTTACTTTTCTAAACTACTTCCTTTTAATCAAAATTTCAAATCCTAAATTCGCCATTACATGAGTGCTACGAAAAATGAAACTGCATAGTAAACCCGAATTACCAAGGCCGGACTCTTATAAATGCCTCTTGGTTTTGCATGAGTGTTCACATTTCAAGTACCTCTTAGAGCACCATTGGGCCGGCCGGGGCTGGACCCTCTTAACTTGTAATCAAAGAGTCCATTTGAAGATATATAGCACATCTTAACAATTTATAATGTGACATATTTTTACGTTGTTAGTCAATACTGGTACTCGCTCTTTTCACCATATTCGCGGACTTTAACTTCATATGTGAAGTTGCAAATGGCCTAAGATACAACTAAAAATATATACTCCGTATATATAAAAAAATCTTCTTCTTTGTACAGAAATCGTAATACTAATTGACAATTGCGATGTTATATACCCAGTCATTGTTGTGATATGTTTAGTATCCTCTTTTCAGGTTGGAGAACTAGCTGGAATTGCAGTTGGTTCTTCCGTTTGTATTACTTCAATTTTAGCAGGGTAAGACACAAGTCAAATTCTTGTATGAGACCATCTCACAGTGTGAGACGAACCCATAACAAAAAAGGCCCAAAATACAAAATAAGAAAACTAACCCTCTCACACATTCTCAACTTCTCTAGTTCTCTTACACCTAAATTTTTTCTATTTCTTTTTCTCCTCCCTACGTATCTCTCATTTTCTTCTTCTATTTTTTTTATTTTTTTGCATATAGGTGGTAATTACTTCGAGGTTCTAAACTCAAATTTATGCCGTAAGAACTCGAAATTTTGTATTCTAAGCTCAAAGATTTAAAGAGATTTAAAACTCAAAGATTTGTAGAGATTTAAACTCAAACATTTATATTGAGAACTCAAAGTTTTAAGTTAGTTTAATTAAACTTTTATATTAAGAACTCAAGATTTTAAGTTTACTACTCAAACATTTGTAATTCGTATAAATGTTTGTAACTCTTTGATTTAGTTACAAAACTTCAGGTTATAACTTATTAACTCAAACATTCATATTGAGAAACTACAATTTCAATACAATCGTGTAAAACTCTTACAAAGAAAAAAAAAAAAAAAAAAAACTAGAAAATATTAAAGTTCAAATTTACGATATAATAGTGGTAGTTGTGATAAGTTCGTCATCAAATTGTAAGATATAATTAGTTTCTCTCTCTTTCTATTTTTTTTCTTTTTTTTTTTAATTTATTGTAAATTAGTAGGGAGTGGACTTCTATCCTTTTGGGCCCGTCTCACCATGTGAGACGGTCTCACAGGAGAGTTACTGAAGACACAATGATCATATTTTTGTTAATATATGGATGATTATCTATCGTTAGCAGTTAGTCAGTTAGTGCAAATCCTCTGTCCCACTCTTGATACTCCATGTTCTATTTTGTGTCTCATCCATCCTAATCAGCAACTCATCTATATACTAGTATCTAGTAAGTAAGAAAATAAGTATTCTGTACTTTTAATGAGTTAATTAGATTAATGAGTTGCCAAGATTCTAACGATTTGGAACACATAATGAAACATAAAGTGAGATAAACAATCCATTGTGCAATTGCTTTGTTTATGAATTCAAACAAAACGTAAACCGAAAGAAGTAGTATTACTATCTTGGAGATGAACTATTCGTTTGACTTGACTATTTTCTATCCAAACATCATTCTTGACTCTCTTTTTTTTCCGAATATGGACAGCCCAATATCAGGCGGGTCAATGAATCCAGCAAGAACAATAGGCCCGGCTCTAGCAAGTGGGCATTACAAAGCCTTATGGGTTTATATAGTGGGCCCAATTATCGGTACATTATTAGGAGCTTGGTCTTACGATTTTATCCGAGTTGACGAGAATAATAAGCAAGTCCATGCATTTTCTTCTTCGTTTAAACTACGTCGTATGAGGAGCGAGTTGAGTTCTACTTCTACATCTGCTCCAATTCCGAACAATACACATGATAACACCCACCCATTCAATGGCATATGAAGAATTGAAGATCAAGACGTACATGAAATGATTCATTTGTAATATAGAGTACGAAAATGTATTATATTGAATTTTACGTGTATGTTGAGATCGATGTGCTTATTAGATCATCGTATATATTGCCTGGATCGGACATACACGAAAAATACGATGTCTGATCTACTCGTGGGCATAAACATAAACCAGCTAATTATACTGTTATTAAAAGCCCTAACAATGACAATTATCTACAATTCTACATGCATGCATAATATTCGATCGTGTACGCTAGAATAATCACACACTGCTCTCTTCCTAGACACATTTAATGAGTGTATATGAAGTGAGGTCGATATACATCGACCAATAGTTAGTTGGGGTTGTAGGTAGTGCAACCATATATTTAAGTGAAAAATAATAGAAGCTTTGAGATATAGACATACACGTTTTATATGCGCCACGAGGAATTTTGAGTGAAATCACCTAATCAACTTGCACATTTGCACTTGCAAGAAGCATATTCTGGATGTCAACATATTTCTAATCAACATTACAAACAAAGAAATAATAACACAATAAGAGTGACTATTCAACTATAATTCGAAACTTCACGTGCCCACATACCTCATATGTTAAATGTACATGTACGTAGACTACGATCGATTACTCAAAGCCGCAAGTGATGATATTATGTTCCAACAACGTAATATCTCCATCGTATTCGATCAGATTAATCCGCAAAAAAATATAAGAAGGGTTGAATTGAAGTCCTAATTAGGCCTCAAAACTCATCAAGAGAGCTTCGTCCCGTACTCTATAAATGTTGCATGAAACATACGCAAGTGAATGTGACCGTGCCACCACGGCACCACGCCCTGGGATCACGGATCATAATATACAAGAAACTAACCAAAGTAGAATAATAATGTTGATGGGTACATAGTGCATCTGTACATATCGTTGTTAACAATGCAGCAAAATAAAGATGGTCACATCTACACATATACGTACAGAATTTCAGCAAACTAGCTAGGAACAAATTGAGAGGACGTTCAGAATTCGCCAACAAACCACATAACACTTCAGTATGTAGTTCAGTATTGCATTATGTACCGAATATGTGACGTATCATGGGAGTATCCACATTATTGCATGCATGGACCATATGTTTTTCTCGTTGGTTGTATATATGTTCTGTAATTTTTCTGTTGTAGTTTGTCTGTAATATGACATATGATCTTCGATCGTTATATTCATTTATGTAAGATTAAAACGGTACCCCTTAGATGGCACGAGCAATAATGAGTCATTGGGTATGTCGAAAGTTCAGAAAATATGTGCGTCTGGAAAGTACAAAAATAAAATATTTTCAGCGTTGTTCTTCTATGTAGCTAATTAAGAAGATGGACATTGATTCTCTTTGGTTGTAAAGACAAGATGTATGAACTGCTTCAATTCATTATTAAATATTATAAAATTATTTTGAGTCGGTGTTGTGCAGTGTCCAAAGTTCACTATAAATCATTTATAATTGTAATAATGCGAAGAGAAGAAACAATAAAATCGAATGTCTTGACTTTTCGGAGGTAGATACGCCGAGGAACATATATATATATATATAGTGAACGGATATCCAATATAATCTTCGCGCACACATGCATGATCGAGTAGCTGAGACTAGTGACTCATCAGTCATGCATCATCATCGTCATCAATGTTAAGTTAGTTCTTTGGGATTTGAGATAAAATCAGCGAATTTTCCGGCCGCCACATGAATTTCGATCCGTATGTAGAATGTAGATCAGTGTCATTAAGTATTAACCATAATATCATTACCTTGTCTTAGCGACGATGGAGACTTATCGCTCGCCCTTCGAGGTGTCACAATCTCCTAAATATACTTTTCCTCGTTCATGCCCAAAAAAATCTAATGACATTTGACACGGCACGGGTTATTTAGACTTTTGGTTAAAACTGATCAGTAATGAAGAGTATATATCCAGCATATACATGAAGCAAATGCAGAACCTGAAGCAACACCAACTGAAGGTTCAAGCAACCAGCAACTACACGGCTACACCTATATCATACCGGTAGCTAACCTGAAAAGTGTATCAAGGAAGCTAGGCGGTTACAAGTCGTTGTCAAGCTGACTAGATGCATATGTCATAACAGAATTCTAAGGGTGGAAGAGAAGAACATTAGGGTGGTAGAGGTAGTTGTCGTATACTAATATGATCAAATAACATGAGAAGTAAAACTACAAATAGCCTACAATAAGATGAAATGAGAGGAATTGGATGGAATAATAAAAAAGCATGACTTATGAAAATGAGAAGAGTTGGAAAAATGAAGGGTATAGAGAATTAGACATCACTTAACTAGAGTAATAAATTAATACTATAGATCAAATTTTAAGGGAGTACTAGTGTGTAACAACTGTTTGAGTATATATAAATTTCTTAACAAGCTAAGCTAACAACTCTACTGAAAACAGTATCCACAAAAATCTAAACATTACACTTTTAAACGAAAGTATTTTTTTATTTTCTTATAATATAACGAAAATTTGAAATTAAACCAAAGATGATACCATAAGATATTGTCGTTTAACGTGGAAATGTCACATTGAAGTAATAGGTAAAATTAAATTAAGGCCATTTATAAAAAAAGAAAAGAAAGAAAGAAAAGAAAACCCATTAGTTATTTGGAGCTAAAAATATCAATTTACATGTAATCTAAGGGTTTGAAACTCACTTTTATGAGTTTTGAAATTAAAAAAAAAAAAAGACTAAAAAGTCAAGGATTTTTTTTTTCTTGGTGACTACTTTACTTATTAAAATGTCAAGTACATAACTTAGAAGTAAGTTGGTACTAGGTGGTTGCTCAAAGCTAATTAAGCTATCTACTATACTCTTAAGTAAATATTTTTTAACACAAAGATTTGACAATGTTTATTATATGATGAGACCGTCTTAATTATCGTATGACACTACTTTATACGTTAATTTTGAAATATTAACATGTTACTTCTAAAATACACTATTACTATTCAGAGCTAACCTATTTCAAAATAACATAATAATCACGAAAATAACATATTTAAGTAGTCTCATACGATGAGACTAATCAAATCAATTTCAAAGCACTGGAAAAATATGACAATGTAAAAAGAAATTAGAAGATGGGGTAGTTTTGTCGCTGCTTCTTAGCACTAGTACCCAACTTTGAATCCTAGAATCAACAAAATGGGCAACTAGTGATCAAATTGACCAAAGATGAAGCACGTATACACCTCTTTTTAGCCTCGAGGACTCTAACTGGATACTTTATTAGTTACTTTCGGAAGTAGATGATTTCGATACTATGTCATCATTTATAGTTTATATACATTGATGAGTGAACATATTGATGGATGCATGTATACATACTAATTGTAGGGCTAAAGCCTTCCACATTATTCATTTATGGTTGAATAGCGGGGTCGACAATCGCACGATATGAGATTGAAACGTTCTCATAATTGAAATTATGTCAAGTAACCTAATCTAAATTTAATTCCCCTACAAAAATAAGTAACCTAATCTAAACTTAATTTAACGAATAGTATTAATAAGGGAGTTTTAAGTCATGAATAGATGATAAGTAGATCGAATTTGTACAAAATTTGTGAAATCTTGAACAAATTCAATGTGTAATTTCTAGTTCGGATGTAAATTGAACTCCTCGTCTTGAAATTAAAAAAAGTCGAAAGGGTCCATGAAAACTTCTCCTCGCGAGGATTTCAATTCTTTTTGTATCGATTTTAAATTTGAGGCAGAAAATAACATAAGATTTGAACCATTACTAGTGACCGAGATGAGGATCAAGGTTGGCCTACTGGATAAGAACTCAACCTGCTTGGAGGTTGTCCCTAGACCTGGCAAACGGGTCAATCGGGTCGGGTCCGGGTCGGGTCTATTCGGGTCGGGTCACTTTTCGGGTCATATATTTCGGGTCTATTTCGGTTCGGGTCGGGTTCGATTTGGGTCGGGTCTAGTTCGGGTGTATCAACTACGGGTCAAATTCGGGTCGGGTCGTATTCGGTTCGGGTCGAATTCGGGTCAAATCATTTTGTCTCATATTATCTTAACTTGAAATTTTATTGCTAATAGGAGTGTTTGAAGATATGATATAACTATCCAACTCCCTTTTGTTCAATCCATTCACTTGTATGTTTGATTATTCGGGTCTTGAGTCATTTCAGTTCGGGTCTGTTTCGGGTCGGGTCAATTTCAGGTTCGGGTCGGGTCATTTCGGGTTTCAGGTTGAATTCAGATTACATATTCGGGTCAAATTCGGATGTTCGGGTCAAGTATTTCGGGTCGGATGTTCGGGTCTAGGTCAGTTTTGCCAGGTCTAGTTGTTCCGGGTTCAAATCCTCATACCCCCACCCCCGGCACTCCGACAGCATTAACTACTCCTTTGTACCAAAAAAAAAAAAAAAACTAGTGACCGAGATTACTCCAAATAGCCAAATAAATCATCATCAATTCATCATCAAATTATAGAATCAACTTTAATTTGCTCCCAATTTGTTTTAAAGAAAGATGACATACGTTGAAAGTCAAAATTTACCCAATGTATGTACTCCTAGTTCAACACTTCTACAAAAACAGGGTGAGTTGAGTTGAGAAATAAAAAATATCAAAAGAAGGTACGTGGTAAACTTCTTATTACCCACGAGGTCCCTGACTTTTTCGTCGTTTTCACGACTTTTTCTAGGTTTTATATATATAGTCTTCACTAACTCCTCAGCAATCCGCATTACAGACTCTCATAAATAAAACTCAGCAGTCGTATATTATACTCTCTCTTTCTCTCTCCTAAGAAAACAACAATGGCGGGTGAAAGCGGCAATGGGAGTGATACTATTTATAGTAACCTAAGCCATCCTTTGTTAGAGAGTTATTTAGAAGCAGGGAATCGTAAAGATTACGATGATGATGAAGAACAAGGCGATACTTCTTTCTTCAAAACTTTCTTCAATGGTTTCAATGCTCTCTCAGGTTCGTTCTCTAATTTCTCTTTTTTTGTGTTCGTATTGGGTTTTGTATCGAGTTTTAGCGTAGTGGTTAAGATTGACGGGGTTTTTGAGTCATAATGGAAATCTGGTGTTAATTCTACAGTTAAGATTGAGGTACGGGGTACATTAGGTTTTACCTATCTTAGTTTCGATACTCTCGGTGTTGGGGTATAACCAAGAGTGACACAATGCACGCATATACTTGTGCATCAAAATGCCTATGTACGTGTTGCGATCCCATCACCGTGTTGGGGCTAGTAATTATCGGTCCTAAGTCCTAACTTGTAACAAGAAGTTAAAGGGTTGATATAAAGTTTTGTAGTTTATATGTGTATTGTGTTGGTGTTTAATCATCAAAAAATTAAAGCATTACTATGTGCCAAAAAGAACATAAAAATCATCTTGAATTGCAACAAGTATTTGGTTGTCCTCTTGTCCTAGATATTATGGAAGATAGCTTAATAATCCGGCTGATGATTAGAAATTTGGTGTAAAGCAGGATTATCGGGCTGATTAAGACTGGCCAGCTAATTAAGGAATTAAGCAAATCATTCTCTTTTCAAGTACCAAATTGTTTAAATTAAAGTCTATACTTTGGAGAGAATAATTTTATAAACTAAAAAAAAAAAAAAAATACAAGATACAATTAGCTAGTTATTAGTACATACGAATACCACATTTGGTAAGAATTAATTCTAAGTACAATCATCTACAACTTGACTTTCTATAATTTCATTAGCATTTGGGGTTTAATTAGTAGAGCTTGGTTACGAGACTAGGTCGGTAACATGATGGTAGGGAACAAGCTATAAATGTTCGAGTCTCAGTCATATCTGAGGACCCCGTTTACACATGTGGCTTACCAATACGTACCGTTTATGTTTAAACTCGGATGTGTGAGCCTTAATTTAACTCAATTAAGTGTACGAGAGTAACTTAGATGTTGTCATATGGGCCTCGACCACTACTTCAGGAGATGGGGTAGTTTTGTCGCTGCTTAGTTAGTACTATCAAACTCTGAAACCAATTCTACGTATTCTTAACTCTTAAGAGTATCATCATATGATTGTGATGACTAGACCCAAGCTCACATCATATCCACAGACCACAGTTGTCAAATTTATATATTAACGGGCGGATTTAAAAGGTCGAGTCCATAAAATTGAAGTTTTTCTTGATTACATAAGCGAGTGAATAACTCTCAGTGAAAGATTAGAGAGTACATGGACTCGAGTTTGAGACAAATACCGAGAGATTGATCGATTAGGACATAACCCTCGAATTGGTATACGGTATAGGAGTATTATTTACATAACAATAATGTGATAGAAGAGGACATACTATTACTAGTTAATGTTTTTTTAAAGTCAAATATTCGATAGCCATCAAATTATATATTATACACGAGATAAATACTTAAATATTTCATTATGATTTGATTGCGATTCGAGATCGTGATACGTACATTTTGATAACGACTTTGTCAATTTTACAAGTTCAAATATCAAAGTACGTGGTACACACCTTAATATTCACGAGTATTAAAACCCAAATCATGTGTATAGTCCTTCCTTACTTAAGCCGCATAACTCCAACATTCCAAGACGTAGCAAAGCGGGTTTTTTTAAAGGGAGTTGCTATTCATCGCCCTAAAAGTCTTAATCTTTCCTCTCCGGCCGAAACGACCGATGGAGGGCGAAGAAGGCAGGGAGAGTGTTGATGACAAAAATAATTTTGTCCTAGCGATGGAAGGTTTTAGTCCAGTAATCTCGATGGGCTGAAGACAAAGAAAAGCCCATCTGGATGCAATACTCAACCTGGGCCGACGGCAGACGAACGAAGTCCATCTATTCAAACTTAATAGGTGGCGCCAAGGCACGAGAAGCAGTTGAAGTAAGAAGAAACAAACCGCTAGCAAGTATTCTTCCCCACGTTTGGAGAAGCTTGGGAAGTTGAAGTAACCGCCAGAAGGTTTATCCTATAAATAGCGCAGCAAGAAGCAGCATAAAAGGACAATCAAGCATCAACAACATTTATCAAAGTCTTTTTAGTTCTTTCTTTTTAGTGTACATCGGGTAGCCTCGCCCCGTAGCGCGAGCAGTTCATATTTTAGCGTAGCTTTTTCTTTTCCATGGTGAAGATAGAAGGCATGGAGGTAATTGATTCCATCTCTTCCTGGACTCTTCATTAGCAAACCTGACATTTTCTTTCAATTAATGGTTACTACTTTAGTTTGTAAGAACCCGTCTTTTATCTTTGCATTTTAGTACTTTCATTTCATGGCATTTAGTTCATCGCGGTCAGTCTAAATTAAGTGCTCTTAGGATTGACACTTCATACAAGTGTCCTTAATTTTAGCGTTCAACAAATTGGCGACCACAGTGGGAGGTAAGATATAATTCTTAGACGGAATTGTAATTGTTTACCTTTCGTAACCAAACAAACCTTTTGATCAAATCAAGTACGGACATCAAACTGACTTGTAATTTCAAGAAGCAAGAAATGCCTACGACAAGGTCTGCTTCTCAGCGAGACAATTCGCATGAAACTCCCCTTCCTCAGGGTGGACGGACCGAGCCGTCTAACCAAAATATGGGTACCGATACACCCATTATCAATGTAAGTTCAGATAACTCATCATCGAGTTCTGAAGGACAAGGCCAAACTTCGCCGGCTCTCCGTAGTCAGGCAGAAGAGAGTTTACTAGCAGATTTGGATCTTAGCAAAGTGTCTAAGACCCAGTTAACTATTTTTCACAAAACATATGTGAAAATTGTTAAGGATTTGTTGGTAAATGGACAAGAAGTTGAACGAAAGCAACTTGAGTCCCAGATTCAGCGATTGACACAAGAGTCATCGCGGGCCTTTGCTCAGATTTCTCAGAGCTTACATGAGGATGCTCGGGATGGAATATCACGGCAAATTGATAGAATTATCCTTGACATCAATGAAACTTTCAATGCAACCTTTGACGCACTCACAAGAAGTGTTGCAACAGAGGTTGTATGTCGCCTTGAACCGTTGCTACAGAGGCACTCTCAATTAAACGAAAAACTTGAGAGGATCCTCGATTTGGGACAAACTATTGCCCAAACTAGAAGTAGAGCCATAACGACTGATGAACCAAGTGGCGTTGAAAGAAGTCATGGTGTAGATGCCCGACCGATAGGGTACCCACCAAGTGCGACAGTCCTAACCGGACAGGGGGTTCGGGGTCCTAATAGTGACCCGCAAACTTCTTCATTACGCCAAAACCCTCCTCCAAGTTTTGGACTTAATGAAGACAGGGGAGAGCCTAGGAGATCTGAGAGCCAGGGAGCGGAGGCTGGGTCAGGTTGGTCAGCAGGCCCAGGCACTCAATCGAATAGGGTTGATCCTGCTCATGTAAGCAATGATACAACAACTGGTGGTATACCGGCAGTTGGAGTACATTCAGGAAATAACCAACACAGTTTTGGTTTAGGGGGTTACAATACCCAAACAAGTTTCACGGCGTCGGTCCCTACGAGTGGGATACATTACGCTAACCCTAACCATATCCCGGTTCACAGCACATTTGGAACATCGGGGCAATATGGATATCCTGCCTCGGGGAGAGGTCAAGGAGTTTCTATGGGAGGATTTGGAATGCCTTATCAGAACCCAGAGACTTATACTCATAATAGTATAGGATCGGGGCATAATAATTTCCAAAGTCAACAGCCACCTGTAATGCATAATGTTGCAGATCATTATAGGGCTGAACCTAACATACCTAATTATGGTGGAGATTACCAAAATCAATACCATGCTGCGCCCAACTTTGGAGTTGGTCGACAAGCGGAAAATGCGCTTGAGGGTATGATTGAGGCGATAGTGGAAAGAATGGGTATTCCTGTCGGTAGGAATAAGAATAAGAGTTTCGACCATTCTCCTTATCCAGCCTATATTGATAGAAATAACCCGTTTCCGAGAGGGTTTAAGATTCCTGATTTTACCCTGTTTTCGGGTAATGATCAGATGTCGGCTGCAGAACATTTGGTTCGCTTCACGACTCAATGTCGCGAGGCCGCCGATAATGAGAACTTGAAATTGAGGTTGTTTTCTAGTTCGTTAACTGGAAATGCATTTAATTGGTATATAAATTTACCACCTAACTCAATCTTCAGTTGGGAAAACCTTAGGGACAAATTCGTGGAACATTTCTTGAGAATGGATCCAGGAATTACTCTGAGTGAATTAGCTAGGATAACGCAAAGGCCTAGAGAATCAGTGAATGACTATCTTAATCGTTTTAAGAGTCTTAAAGGGCGATGCCCAGTGTCAGTCCCGGAACATGAATTTGTGCAAATGGCACAAGAAGGATTGTTACTCGAATTCAGAAAGAAATTCGGTGGCGATACCTTTGTTGATTTCCCAGAACTGACCCGATGTGCAATCAAATATGAGAAAATGCTAAAAGAAGAAGTTAATCATAAGGAACATGGTAGCAAACAGAAAACTGCTTATCATGCTCATGTTGCACAAGTCGAGCCTGATCAGATTGGCGAACAATTTGATGAGGAGATTGACGAAGAAACATACAATAATATGCACATAGAGGTCAATGCTTTAGAGGTGGTTAAGTTCGACACACCCCTTGTCTGTCCTGCTCTCAAAAGAAAAGAAACCTTCAGTAAAAGAAGTTTCAAGAGTAAGGAAAGAAGAAAGTACACCTTTGAGATAGCCCGCCTTGACGATATGGTCCGATATCGTCTTAAGGAGGGTATTGTTAAGCCCAGAGAAGGGCATGTGGTCAAGTCCTTAGAGGAAATAGGGAATAGGAGATATTGTGTTTGGCATGATACTTTTACTCACTGGACTAGGGAATGTGATCACGCTAAAAACTGTTTTCAGGATCTTATCGATGAAGGCAAATTGTTGTTTGCCGATGAGACTGAAAGAAAAGGAAAGTTTGTTGTCTGCAATATGATTTCTGTTGATCAGGTTGCTTTAAATGATTTGCAGGCTTTCCAGGAGAATGATGAACGTGAAGAACGGGCGATCACAGTATTGCACCGGTTGATCGATGATGGTGTCATATTCCTACCAAAAGTCGATGAAAAAGGAATGGAAGGAATGTGCAGGTGGCATATAACAGCTGCTCATTCCACTGCTGATTGTGTCTCGTTCAGGGGGTTGGTGAAGAGAAAGTGTGAAAAGAAATTCATTACTATCACCAAGAAAGAATCGAAGGCACTGAGATTAAATGAGTTAGAGGCGGATCTCGACAAGATTCGTGCTCCACTCAAGGAAGAAAAGCAGAAAGGCGATGGAAAATCAAAGCCTTCTCCGCTGAAGCAAGAGCAGTCCGATGCAACCAAATCATCGGAAGTGAAAACTTATAAAGAGGCGTTAGAACATAACCCTCTTCATGAAGAGGCCATAAAGGGGTTGAAAACATTGCAACACCATTTATGTCCGAACTGTGCTGATCAACTCCACCTTGAATTGATTAGGACTCGGGTCATTGAAAATGATCCAAAATGGATACCTGCATACAAAAAGGTACCAAACAAGCGAGTACGAATGAACAACGAAAGTTTTGAGTACTTCGGAACACCCAGGCCTGGCACTCCGCGAATGGAGGGTAGAGGAGGCAGGGGTGGAAGAGGAGCATTTAAAGGAGGAAGGGGATCACATCGGTCACCTGTTCCTTTCTCTACTCCCAGAGGAAGTGACTCAAGTGGATCAGCAAAGTCTGATCTGACAAGCGGTTCACATGACTACCGAAGAGACAGGCAAGAAAAAGCCTTGAAAATTCGGAAGGATGTTTTGATGGCGCAGCAGCAAGAAGCACAAATTGCTCCATTGCGCAAAGAGGAGGAAGCTTTGTCCGTTAACAAAGTTTCCCTTGGAAAGGGTAAGAAAGAAGTTTCTCAAAAGAAGGAACCTCAAGAAGGACCCGTGGCGATGGAGACAGATAGGCCAATCCAAGATTTGGATTTGGTATCTCCCGCTGAAACAGAAGCGCTACTAAAAACGGATAGCGCAGGTGTTGAACGGAAAATGGAAGAGTTGCAACGGGTTATGTTGTATGAAGATCCAGTTGGTTCAATACCAGATAAGAATCAATTCAGAGATAAGGAGGGTGATCAAGATTCAGACGGTGATGATTTTGATCTCAAGGTCAATGATGACGATGATTTACTCTGCGATGAGGAGTTCTCAGTTTTCGGGTCCGAGCCTGAACCTGGGGAAATCTCGCCGGAATGTAATGTAGTCACATTACCATCAACCTTTAAGAGGGTGCTTACTACCGAATTCGAGAAGACGGGGACGGAGTCCTAGACCGATGAGGTAGAGCAAGCCGAAAAAGCAGGTACGCGTAAAGATACTGCAACCTGGCCTGAAGATTTTTCAGTCTTTGCGCTCAGCAAAAGAAACAAAAGCGATACTAAAATCGCGATGGGTGACGATACCCAAAATACAGATACGGGACCTGCTCTAGCCACAAACGGACGAGCATTTCCTAAAAGGCGTAAGGGTTTTTCTCCAGCTGCCGATAGTCTGGATGACCCAACCGCACAAAAGATTCTAAACGCTTTGTTTAGACGACCTGATCTTGATACGAATCATAAAAAGGCATTATACATAACCGCAAAGTTCCAGGACCAATTCATTAGCCAAGTGTTAGTGGATACTGGGGCAACAGTTAATATTCTCCCCTTGTCAATTTTATTAAAGATAGGAAAGACAAGGAAAGATATTAAGAAAACTAATGCAACCGTTATTAGTTTCAGCGGTGAGCCCTACGCAGTTGAGGGCATTGTAAAAGTTAGGACACAAGTCGGAGATTGTGTCAATTATATGGCTTTCTTTGTAATTGATGGTGATTCTGGTTATAATGCCATTTTGGGACGAGATTGGTTGCATCGTAATTATGCAATTGCATCGTCTTTACATCAATTATTAGTCCTGTGGAACGGCAAGAAATTTGAAATAATTGAGGCCGACAAAGAATTTACAATTCTGACAATTGAATTTGAAATTCCCAGGTCTGCTCTAAGAGCCAGAAGAGATTACAAGTTCAGGACAGACCGATATCCTGATCTTGCTGATGAGATAGAACAAGAAATATCGGCGATAGAAAATGAAGACTACACGGACGTAGTTGAGAGCGAGGATGAAGCGAGCCATCCTGCTCAGGAATATTTAACTGAAGCTGAGACGAGTCGGTTGAAGTTGAATCAGATTAAGATAC
The DNA here is from genome assembly GCA_963457585.1 of Spergularia bocconei. Lineage (NCBI taxonomy): Eukaryota > Viridiplantae > Streptophyta > Magnoliopsida > Caryophyllales > Caryophyllaceae > Spergularia > Spergularia bocconei. The sequence continues at coordinate 3,747,051 of OY734951.1, read as the reverse complement.
GGGAACTCACGGATGAGTCCCCTCCCTCAGAATTTAGGGAAGTATCTACTATTGTAAATAGCCTCGGTCACGGTTTCAGTCATCGATACAATTTGAATGGCTTGGACAGTGGCGATAAGGATGCAGAGTCTAGTTTTTAGCTCTGTTTGTTCTGAAACTATCATTGTATTTATTAATGGATTTTAATATTAATGATTGTAAAGAAGATCCTTATTTGGCTGACGATGAAACAATAGATGAGATTTTCTGGTCTCATTACCAGGAAAAGTTTTACTTTTAATGTTATGACGGTTGAAGAAACACCGGATGACCGTGATTCTTTCTTTGAAATAGAGGAAGAAGAGGAAAAAGTATGGGCAAAGAGTGATGACATCAGACAAAACGTAACTGATGAATTACTTGAAGTGAACCTCGGATCAAAAGAGAATCCAAGGATTACTTATATTAGTAAGTTGCTCCCTGAAGAAGAGCAAGCCAAATTCATTGCAATTCTTCATGAGTATAAAGATTGTTTTGCTTGGTCCCACAGTGAAATGCCAGGTTTAAGCAGAGAAGTGGTTGAACATCGGTTACCGATTATGCCAGGTTTTCAACCAGTTGCACAACAACCTCGACGGTTGGCGCCTGAATTACTGCCAAAAATCCAGGAGGAAGTGGAGCAGTTATTGAAGGCTGGTTTTATAAGACCAATTAAATATGCACGTTGGATTGCGAATATAGTCCCCGTCATTAAAAAGAATGGAAAAGTCAGGGTCTGCATAGACTTCAGAGACTTGAATAAAGCGACTCCTAAAGACCAATATCCAATGTCTGTCGCGGACATGCTAATAGATGCCGCATCGAGATACGAATATATCTCATCGTTGGATGGGTATGCCGGCTATCATCAATTTAGGATAGCCGAGGAGGATTGCCACAAAACGGCCTTCCGATGCCCTGGATCAATGGGAATTTATGAATGGGTTGCCATGCCTTTTGGATTAAAGAATGCAGGGGCAACCTATCAAAGAACCATGGACGCGATCTTTAAAGACATGATCGGGAAGTCTATGGAGATTTACATCGATGACGTGCTGATTAAATCACATGATTTGGATTCACATCGAAACCATGTGAGACAGTCACTTCAAAGGATGAGGGAATTCGGCTTGAAAATGAATCCACTTAAATGTGCATTTGGAGTAAAAGCTGGAAATTTCCTTGGTTTTCTCATTCATAAAAAAGGAATTGAGATTGACCAAAATAAGGCTAAAGCTGTCTTAGCTGCAGCGCCGCCCTCAAATAAGAAAGAATTACAAAGATTCTTGGGGCAAATTAATTATGTAAGGAGGTTCATGGCCAATTTAGCCGGGAAAACGAAAATTTTCTCACCCCTTCTGAAATTGAAAAAGGAAGATTTATTTGTTTGGGAAAAGGAACATCAAGATGCTTTCGACCAAATCAAAAAGCAACTTGCGTCTCCTCCTGTTATCTTACCACCAAAACAAAATGGTAGGCCCTTACGAATCTACCTTTCTGTCACTCAAGATTCCATTGCAAGTCTCTTGACCCAGGAAAACGAATTGGGACATGAGCAAGCGGTGTTTTACTTGAGTCGGATTTTACAAGATACAGAGAAGCGATATACACTGGCGGAAAAATGGTGTTTATGTCTCTACGACGCGTCTGTTAAATTGGTGCATTATTTCATGGCTTTTAAGATCGAAGTGGTGTCACCTACAGATGTGCTTCGGTATCTCCTTTCCCAACCTTTCCTGAAAGGAAGGTTATGTAAATGGCATCTCCATTTGCTTCAATTTGACCTTGTTTACTTGCCACAAAAGGCAATTAAAGGTCAAGGACTAGCGGATTTCTTGGCGTTGCACCCAAGCGATAAGCAAGTTTGCGAGGATCCTAAGGATTCTTGGACTTTGTTTTTCGATGGGTCATCTACCAGGACAACTGCTGGGGCAGGGGTCGTAATCATCGATCCTGAGGAACACACTACAAAGTTGGCCATAACTTTGGAAGGTGAATGTACTAATAATCGAGCAGAATACGAGGCTTTGATTATCGGACTCGAAATTCTCCAAGATATGGGAGTCGAGAAGGTCCGCGTATTTGGTGATTCCCAGTTGGTCATAAACCAAGTGATGGGAGAGTATAAGTGTAATGCTTTAGTAGCATTATATGGCACTCACAAAGTAAGGAATTTGGTGAGTACTTTCAAGAAAGTTGAATTCCACCATATTCCCCGCGATATTAATCACATTGCGGATGAGTTAGCCGGATTTGCATCATCAAAAGAGATGGCCGTAACGCCGGATGATTCAGTAACTCTTTTGAGAAGAACTCTACATCCATTGAAAAATTTCGATGAATGGAGTGAGAATGATCCCATCAATTCCATCAATAGCATTGACATTCTTAGCTCTGATGTAGATTGGAGAGATGAGATAGTCGAATATCTCAAGGATCCGTATAATAGGGAAGTACCTTTCAGGGTCAGAATGGCGGCTAATAACTATTTCCTTGTAGGGAACGAACTCTTTAGGAAAGATGTTGATGGCCAAATCCTGAAATGTGTAGACGCGGGAGAAGCATTAACCGCGATGGCCGAAGTCCATGATGGTTTATGTGGCGCTCATCAAAATGGCTTAAAAATGCGATGGGCATTACATAAAGCGGGTTTCTATTGGCCTTCAATAAGAAAAGATTGCATTAAATATGCGAAAGGATGTGAGAAATGCCAAAAGTATGGGCCCATTGTCTCAGCGCCCGCAGCACCGATGAAATGTGTCTTGAAGCCTTGGCCTTTCCGTGGTTGGGCAATGGACGCAATCGAGGAAATTAAACCCAACTCATCCAAGAATCACAAATTCTTGTTGGTAATTACAGATTATTTTACCAAATGGGTTGAGGCCGAGCCTTTTAAGAAGCTCGATACAAAAGCGGTCTTAGAATTCTTGGAAGAAAAAATCTTCGTAGATTTGGAATTCCTGAATCTATTACTGTTGATAATGCGAGTATTTTAAGCAGTGACCCATATGTGGAATTCTTGGCCAAATTTGGAGTTAAAGTCATACACTCTACTCCATATTACGCACAGTCGAATGGTCAAGCTGAGTCTACGAATAAAACTATTATTGCCGGCCTCCGGAAAATGATTGAGTTGAATCCTAGGAAGTGGCATGAGAAGCTGCGATACGCTCTATGGGCATATCGGGCGTCAAAACGAGATGCAACTGGCATCTCGCCTTTTGAGTTAGTTTATGGTCACGACCCAGTGATTCCGGCAGAAGTTGTTGTACAATCAGCAAGGATTGCCAAACAATCAGAACTCTTCGGAAAAGAGTACGTGGAGGCGATGAGTATCGAACATTTAGATACTGAGGAAACTAAGTTTGAAGCCGCACAAAGAATGAGGTTGCAAAAACTCAGAGTGGCGGAAGCCTACAACAAAAGGGTTCGTGCTAAGTCTTTTCATAAGGGAGACTTGGTGTGGAAGATGATTTTACCTTCTGGTCACAAGGATCCAGTTTGGGGTAAATTCACACCTAAGTGGGCAGGTCCTTTTAAGATCCATAAAGAATGTTTTGGAAATTCATACATTCTGGTTTCGAGAAAAGGGAAGGTCTCAACTAGGCCTTTGAATGCAAAATATCTTAAGAAGTTTTACCCATCGATATGGGAGCAACATGGTCCAGAATTCAAAAAACTACATATTCAATTATATGATAGTTTACAAGAACAAAAGAGAGAGTTAGAGTTGGGGCATGAACTGAACAAAAGTACTCTAGAGTCCTATGAAGAACAATTCTTCGAGATTCCAGAGGAGCCCACAGCTTCATGGTAGAGCAGTTGTTGTCGTCATGTGAAAGGTTTGAGCAACCAAACCTAGCGCGATGAGCATAGCCCTGCGTACACCGTGGATCTCTTTCTTGATTTGTTGAAGGTTTTGTGCTTGAGTCAGCAACTCTTTCACATTCTTTCGAGTAGTCTCTGTTTGCACTTCGAGTTGATTAAGTTCAGCCTGATTTGTGGACAGCTGCTGGTTCAGGGATTGTTTCTCAGCCTCTAACTGGTCCATTTGCTGTTGGATGTCGAGAAGCCTTGCCTTGATCTCTGCATCGGTTTGTTTCTTGGCTGCGACATCAGTTACAAGAGGCAATACTTGGTCTTGAGTTGATTTCAGTTGGGGCAAGACAGTACCCATTTGATCAGCCTGTTGTTGGAGGGCAACCAACCGTTGTTGTTTCCCAACTACCTCTGTTTGCAACAGAGAGACCAGAGAGCGCCAGACTACTTCATCCTTCCCTTGCAGTTGATTCAAATAATTAACCAATGCGAGAGCGTCTGACTCAGATGTAAGATCAGACTTCAGCGCAGCAAGGCAATCAGGAACTGTAACTTGTTCATTAATGGGCGATGCACTCTCTTCAAGAAGGCTCCCTATTTGATTGGATATAGTTTCCAGCGATTCTGTCAATACAAATGTAAATTTTTGTTATTTACAGAAGTTTATAATTTTGGAACAGTAATTTGCTCTTTAAATATAAAGAAAATTACATGTTTCAAACACTTGTTTGCTTGTGTCTTCAATGTTGTCTCTTACTTCTCTCGGAGAAGGAGGATTTTCTTCATTTATTTCCCCAAGGACCTATTATGTACAAAGAATAATAGAGTTGGTAAATAATGATGAATCTAAAAGTAATATTGAATGCCAAGATGTTAAGTCATACCTGATTCACGATAACATCAGGGCTGACAGGTGCGCTGCTTGGTTGATCCTCAGCGATTGGCTGACTAACAGCACTTGAAGTCTCCTTTGGCGACGGTGAAGGAGGAGTTGTAGTATGAGGAGACACTTCCGCTGCTGCAATTGAAGATGGTACTGAAACAGTGGTCTCGATTGCCATCTCCACTGGATTATCCTCAGATGGCTCAGAAATAGCTGTCTTTTTGGGAGGATTCTGAGGGGAGTCAGATGCAGACTCAGGAGTCTCTCGTCCCCTTTTCTTTGAACCCTTGCCTGAAGCAGGTTTGGAGGCAACCTTCGCCGAACTTGACACTCTTTGCTTCTGCTTGAGGGACCTCCTCGGGTGGACAGTCTTGAAGTGTCCTTTGCTCTGAGAGGGCTTTGAGGCTTCAGAAGCAGCAGGTTGTTCAGTTGAAAGAGGAGTGGCTGGAGGCGATGTCTTCACCTTTTTGTCCAAAAAGGCTGATAAAGGTTGGTCATCATCAGACCCATCGACGTCTGGCTTTACCACTACACCCTCTTTCTTCTTCTTTGAAGGTTTCTGCCGCGATGGAGCTTGTTCTTCAGCGACTGCAAAATCAGATTCCTCAACGAATTGGGGAACGGATATTTCAGGCTCCTCAAAGACCACCAATGATAGATCATTGGCCGAGCCTGAAGCGAGATCAGTCTCCTGGTCAGAATTATCAGGGACTTTTTCTTCTTTTTGTGTTGAGGTCACCAGCGACCTTATCTGCTTGTTTGGGGTTTCTGAAAACAAGATTTAAGGTCAACATCTAATCACGAAATGGTTAGAGAGTAAATTAACTTATCGAAAGTAAGGCGAGAGACTTACCTTCCATGTTGAGGGTCAGAGTGATCCGCATATGAGCAGGAAGACGGATTGAGTTTTGAATGTAAGGCATGTGGCGCCACCAGAGTTTGAATTGTGCAGTCTCATAGGCATGCCATCGCCAAGATTCTGGATGTGCGAGAGACGACATTGTCACAGTCTTGCTTTTGAGGATGCTGTCCTCAGAGAAAACTTTTCTGTCCCACCATGGCCTGTTCTGAGTTTGATAATAAGGGACGGCTAACCCTTGAACTAGCCCAAACTGACGAGCAACAAGTTGTGGGTTGTATAATTCAAACCCAAGGAACCCAGGTTCAAAGGCGTATAGGTCTTTTGTTTGAAGGACACTAGACCAGAAACCGCCATCGAAAGAAGCACTCCTTGATTCAGAAGATACAAAGATCCCGAGAGGGGTGATGTCAAGGCTTTGCATCCAAAGAGGAAGGGCACGATAGATCCAGTGATCCTCTTTTAATTCTTGTTGTTTGGCCAAAAGGAATAGGTTCCAGGCAACAGGGAGTGAGTACCCGTAAGAAGTCACCCCCATTAAATATCCAAGGATCTGTCGAGGATGAACACCAATTTTGTCATCGACAGCGCGGAAGACGAAATCGCCATAGCAGAAGCAGTCTTCAATGTACACATCTGATGAAAAGTTCAGCAGATGACAAAAGTACATCACTCCCCAACAAGTTAGGAGCCACAATGGGCCTGATAGAGGGAGTAGTCCTTGGGACACCTGTGGATCCTCATCCCCTAGATATAGGGCACGACCGCGATAGAGGCATCTATACAGAGATCCTAGTAACATAGGGCCTAGCGCAAGAGGTTCTGGCTTCGCGACAGACAAGTTTGCAGCCAAAACCATGTAAGCTTTTGAAACATTGCCGGAGCGCGACATAAACATGCGACTCAGAGCAAAGGTGAGGAAGAGTACGACTTCCTCTGGCGTTACTTCATCCTCGGAGGATGCATACGCATTAATCAAGGTCGAGAAAGACAGACCAGAGGCTTTTGCCTTCAACATTCCATCATAAATGGAACTGGCCCCGGCATAAAGTTTTTCTGCCGCTGGGACACACTCTATGGTTGACAGTTCTTTTCCACTAATTCCATTAGGGGAGAGACCCGTGATACAGGCAATGTCAGCCAGAGTGACAGTCATGTAGCCCGCTTTTGTGACAATACAATTAGCGGTGGGGTCCCATAAATACAGGAAAGCAGTCGAAAATGAACCATCGAATGGAATGTGGGAATAGCATGCTAACCTTAAGAAATGGAGTAGCCTCTATTTTTCCCAAAGAGAATGAAAAGAGGAAAGTCGTTCCATCCATTCATCTGCTCGTGACACACTGACCCATCCTTTGATTGGCTTGGTCACGTTAGGGAGACGGCAGGGCTGTACTTTTTCACAGTACGCCAGAGGTCGTGATTCAGAAGTGTGCATTATGTCGTTTAATGCCTCTCTGATATCAGCGGAGTCAGTGTCTTCTGTTACTCCGCGCTTCCAGATAAAACATGGGCCAATTTGCCCGCTCGGAAGTGGTTCCTTATCGGTAGGAGAACCATAGTGCCAGAAGTAATTCGGGTAGTAAATTTGCCGGTACTTATTGATCGTATCAACAAGTTTCCGAGCACCCCCGGTATATGAATCAGGCCAACGGAGGCTGAGTTGAATTTCTGGCTTTTGTTTCATGTTTGTTTGATTGAAAGAAGGGAATTTCTTTTTACTAAAATGTAGGAAGGAATGTAATAAAATTGAGAATTTGGTGTTTGTCAATTGAGAAACCCAGTTCCCCTTTTTATAACCTAATTTCAGAAACTTAAAACGGCACCGTTTTGACGAAACAGTTATTTTCCGAATTTGGTTAAAATTCGTTGAATAATTGGAACGGTTAAGAGTTGTTATTATAGACAAATTATCTATAATTTCATTTTGGTGATTTGTTTCTCTCTCCTCTGATAGGGGAACTTAAGCGGTTTTTTCCTCTTTAATTAAAGGGAATCTTGTTTAAGGAAAAATCATCATTAGTTACAGTTTCCAAAGTCCATTTTCACCCGTTAAGAAAATGCGTGGTCGAGGCAAAATGGCTTTTGGTTTTCCTCTGAAAAGACCCATCACTAGAACACGATGAGTCTCTTGGGGAATTATAAATAGAGGAGTGACTTGTGCATATTTCACAACAAAAACTTCTCACCAAAAATACTTTCTCTTCTCAAATTACATCCGAACCATCAAGATGTCTTCAAAGAAGTTCAACTCTGTCACGAAATGAACAGATGTGAGCGCTAAGAGGAGGAAGGATAAGGAAGCGATACCACCCCATCTCAACGACAAGATGGAAGAGGTGGCGGAGTCGGCGTTTGCTCCGATTGCTCACAACATTGCTAGGACAAACCGCCCACGGAAGGCTGCTCCTTCAGGCAAAAAGAAGGCAGGAAGCCACTCCCGTTCTACTCTCAACATGAAGAGAGGCAGGGGCACCATTGCCAAGCGGGCTTGGGCAAGAAAAGATTGGCCAACGAAACAGGCCTTACAGATGGCGATGAAGGCTGCGGAAGAAAATCTTCCAAGCGACAGCAGTCCAAGCAGTGAAGCAACTGACTCCGACGACAGTCAGACCTTCATTGATTGGGACCTCCCAGAGGCAAACTGTCGCTTTAAGCCAGACCGCGCTGAGAAGCCATATTACTCCGATGCTGACGATATGAGAATAATAGTGACTATAAAAGGCCATCGCCTTAGGAACTTTTATTTTCATATGCATCGTAATGTAATTCTACTCTAATGTAAAAGTGCTTTGTATTATGAATTTAATATAAAGTCTTCTTTTATCTTAATGAATTTTTAGTGATTAAAACCGAATTTTTAATTGCTTAAAATTAGAAATTTGAATATAAACAGAATCCGGAATTTAAGGGTTTTGACAAATTCAAACCTTTAAAGCCTCAGCGCTATTCTGTATTTCTCACAGACTTGAGAATTCTATTCAAATTCTTTACAATTTATGGAGGTCTTCCCAGATAGGAATCCTCTTTTCTTTCATCATCTTGCTCTCAAATCAATTCCTTTTGGTCAACGCAAAACGGAATTTAAGTATCAAACAACTTTGACCTAGCGACATGGCAAGTTGGAAGAGGAAGATGAGGACATCTTGCAAACATACGAACTGTTTCATGATGATCCAGATTACATTCAAGATATCCACTACTTTAATATCAATATTAAAGGGTATGTCTTGAAGGAGAAGGTCCCTTGGCCTGCACCAGATTTACCATGCTTTAATCATGAATTTCAGCACGATGAAACTGAGGCAGATAAACAAGAAGTCGCTCGCGAGTTAGAAGAGCGATGGGCCAGTATAATGAAAGCCTGTTTTGGTCAGATTACCAAAGGCATAGTCGAATTCGGCAGGACAAGTCATGGGGCAACGAAAGTATTGTCCGATGAGGATTTAATGTTGGAACACATTTTTCCAAGATTAAATAGGAATAATCTAATTGTCGCGGCGGCGGTTTGCAAAGCTTGGGGCATTTGGATTGCGCCTAACTTCCTAAGGCCTTACTTAAAACTTTATTATGCAAACAAACTATGTACGTATGTAGCGCCGAGCTATACTGCGATATATAGGGGAGAACATGATAAAGGTGGAAAATTGATCAAGTTCAGATGCTTGTGTCAAGAATGGGAGAATGCCCAAAGGTTCAATAGAGCGCGATATCCGCATTGGGTCAGAGAATTACCAATGTACCACGATTGGTTTAAGGATTTAATCGCATGTGACGTTTGGTTTACAAAGACGAAATGTTTGTAATCAAACTTGTTCATTTAATGTAAATAAGATGAGTTATCCAATTAATTTCATCTTGTTGAGTTATTTATTGTGTGCGGTTAGGAAGGTAATTCACATTAAATTACCCTGCTTTCCCGAGAATTTAACACGCGTTTTTGGGAACTCAACCTAGACCCAGCCAAATATAATTCCTAAGCTTAATTCTGAAATCCAATTTTCAGTTGAAAAGTTTTAGTATTATCTCACAATTTGATTGCCAAAAATCAAAGTAATTACAAAATCCATCAACAAGTCATGGAACCTGTGGCTTTGGCTCCCCTGTTCACGGATCACCACCGTGTAAACCCGGACACCCAATTGCCACATTTTGACAAACCAACAGTCAAAAACTCAGAGCTTTGGTTCCATCGACCAACAAGATGGCAGAACCAACCATCAAGCCTCTTGGATTATACTCATGAGGTGCATATGGGGGAATCAAGGCCCGGTTTCCGTTACCCAGTCAAGTGTTTCAATCACGCCCATCGGTGTAACAAGCTGGAAAAAGATAAAAGGAGATTTAAAGCAATCTCAAGGCTTTTGGAAATGTGGGAGGCAACAGTTTATCGCTATTATGGTAAACTGGAAAACCCGATGCCTGAGCTAAAGTTTACAGATCGGGGCTGCATTTCAAGTAAACATGATGTCTTCACCGATGAAAACATCATGGTCCAACATATCATCCCCAGATTGGACGGAAGAGATGGGATGAACTTCTTGGCAGTCTGTAAGTTTTTCGGGAAACTTATGGCTTTGAATTTTCTGAAACCAGATGAGGATCTGGCGTATAGAAATTCAATCTGCTTCTACCACAGAACCTTTTGGCAAGGGTGGTATACCAAGGAAATAGAGTTGGGCGGATCCCCAATAGTTTATTTCTGCGCCTGCGACCTCTGGAAAGTTAGGGCTGATAATTACAATCATGCGTGGTGGTTGTATGCTCCAGCGGAAGATGAGAAGTGGGAGAGTATCGGGAATGGGGTCCATCGCTTCTATGCACGATCATCGAAGTTTATGCCCACGTTTCCCAGCGCGCCAGTCTTTCTAGAATGGCGGGAGCAATTATTGATAAGTAAGGAATATAAGGGGTCGGCATAATTAGTCCTCTTATTATTGTACGCTTATTTTTATTTTGCTTTGTAATTCAAAAAAAACTTTTATTGAATCAAATTATTCAATTTAAGTTTGCATTTTCTAGATTTTTTTTTTTAAAAAAAAAAAAATCATTTAGTAAAATGCATTCTCAGCCTTTAATGATTTGATGAGCCGAAGGTCGTAATTAATCTAGGTTCATTGGAAATCATGAGTGGGATAATGATAAATTCATTTAACCACCTTAAAAGCAGTTTTTCGAGATAAAACCGCTCCACTACCACACGTCATTAATTCTTGGCAAAGAAACCGCCAAGGAATTTTAATATAAAAAGAAGGGTTCGGATGAACAAATCACAAGTAACACTTTGAGTATCAGCAATATTCGAAGCGTTTCTTTTCTCCCTTCCAATTCTTCTGTAAACTTCCAAACGAAAATGGCAGTTTATGCAACCAATGATTTAAATGTCCCTGGTTACGACAAACCAGTTACTAATTTCTGGGGGCGCGTCAATATCTACCAGTATCGACTCGCTTTTAGAGAAGATCTAGAGACTGGAGAAGAGACTTTGTAATTCTTCCCCTATATTTACAAGGAAGAAGATCTGGGACCATATGGAGAAGAGTGCCCCAACCATTACCTCCAGTGCAACATCATGGAGGATGATCAAAAGAAATTTGTTGAAGAGGCTGCTGCAACCAGAAAGTGGCAGGCCACCATGGACAAATTCTTCCCCAAATTGAAGAAGTGGGAACTGCCGATCATGGAGTCTCTCGATGGTAGCCATGACAGCCGAATGGCAGTTCTCTCAAGTGAGGATTTGATGACCAGATTCATCATCCCAAAACTTGGGTACGAGGATGGAATGAGTGTCATGGGCACATGTAAAAGATGGGGGAAGATCATGGCGCAAAACTTCCTGAAGCCCGATGAGAATCTCGTTTATCGGAATTCTCTGTTTTACTACCAGCGCACATATTGGTCTGGTTGGTACCGAGGGCGAATTGAGAATGGAGGTAAGAGAATCATATACTTCTGTACTTGTCAAACATGGGACGAGTATGCAAAGGAAGGCGAGAACGCCTACTGGCTGAGCGCGTGCAGCGATGACGAGTTCGAAGATGAAAGTGCGGACGGGAAGGAGCGCGACGAGGTGTTCCAGTTCAAGAAGTACTCGAACAAGTTCAAGCCGCGACCAAAGCTTAGTCTGGTGAAAAGAAAGGGGGAGCCAAGGACTACCTACATCGCTCCAGCCAATGAGAGCTATGTACATGTCTGGTCACATTCTTTCATTCATAACGAAGGAATGGCGGAAATTTGGCCCACAGAAATTCGAGTTGGTGAAACAAGACTTCGTTTTTAAACCGAAGTTTTTCTTAGAAGATCAAAATCTCATTCAGATCTAGTGAGATTTTGTCAATCTTGTATTTACTCATCTCATTTCAGATTAAATGAGATTGTTTAAATGAAATGTTTGTTTTATTTCAAACGTATTCACGAAACGAGTATGTTTTTAGTTACAATTACTCCATTCAGCGATAATGAATGCTTGAAACCATTAGTTTGATTCACGATAGTCAAACTCCATCGACAACGATAGATAAGATTCATTTTTCGTGTCGCTTCAAACTCCCAGCAACACAAAAAAGGGGGGCATTTGTTGATGACAAAAATAATTTTGTCCTAGCGATGGAAGGTTTTAGTCCAGTAATCTCGATGGGCTGAAGACAAAGAAAAGCCCATCTGGATGCAATACTCAACCTGGGCCGACGGCAGACGAACGAAGTCCATCTATTCAAACTTAATAGGTGGCGCCAAGGCACGAGAAGCAGTTGAAGTAAGAAGAAACAAACCGCTAGCAAGTATTCTTCCCCACGTTTGGAGAAGCTTGGGAAGTTGAAGTAACCGCCAGAAGGTTTATCCTATAAATAGCGCAGCAAGAAGCAGCATAAAAGGACAATCAAGCATCAACAACATTTATCAAAGTCTTTTTAGTTCTTTCTTTTTAGTGTACATCGGGTAGCCTCGCCCCGTAGCGCGAGCAGTTCATGTTTTAGCGTAGCTTTTTCTTTTCCATGGTGAAGATAGAAGGCATGGAGGTAATTGATTCCATCTCTTCCTGGACTCTTCATTAGCAAACCTGACATTTTCTTTCAATTAATGGTTACTACTTTAGTTTGTAAAAACCCGTCTTTTATCTTTGCATTTTAGTACTTTCATTTCATGGCATTTAGTTCATCGCGGTCAGTCTAAATTAAGTGCTCTTAGGATTGACACTTCATATAAGTGTCCTTAATTTTAGCGTTCAACAGAGAGAGATACCTATCATTACCACCTTAGCTATCCTCTCTTAGAAAACTGTATAGAAGCCAATAAAGATTGTTATCCGGATGCTAATCAACAGGGCGATACGACTTTCTTGAAAACCTTCTTCAATGGCCTCAATGCTCTCTCAGGTTCTTGATTTCTTCTGCTTTTTTTGTGTTGCATTTGTATCGAGTTTTAGCCTAGTGGTTAAGATTACGGAGTACATTAGGTCTAATCTTTGTTTCGATATATCGGTGCTATATATGTATTGGTCTTTGCGACTCATATCGATATAATAAGTAACAAAAACTTCGAGAGTGACGGAATGCCGCCGAAATACGTGTTAACATGTGTTGTAACAAGAAGTCAAAGTGCCGAAAGTTTGTTGTTTTCCTTTTTTTTTTTTTCTCGTTTTGATCTTACTGGCTACTCCGTGATTAATCACGCAAAAAAACATTATGATGAGCTGAAAAGTACATTAAAATCTAATGAAACAAATACTTTGGTCGTCCATTTGTCCTACATTTAATGGAAGATAATGATTTGAATCATTATCGATGATTTGATATTAAGTTTGTCGTTTAATTTGGAGTAGGATTATCTCTGTGATTAAGATTAGATAGCTAGTAATTAGGGAAGCAAACCATGATAGTAATGATGTTTGTAAATTGTTAAAAGTCTATACTTAGGAAAAAAAATACTTTATATTTTTCTATACTAAAAGAGAGACATGTAATTGTTACCATTTTTGGAAATAATTAAATCGAATATCCTTTATAATGATAGCATAATGACATCTTAGACTTTTAATCATATAACTGATGCATTGACTTTAGTATAATCATTTACTAATGACTTGGTTTGTTAGTCTTTGTGGTTTAATTAGCTTAGCAGTTAGCAGTAGGTTAGAGCTGTCAAAAATCCGTGTTCGTGTCTAATGATCTTGTCTATCTACCTCATGTCAGAGGTTCCCCTAAGCTACACATGTGACTTACCAACACGTACCGTTATAACTTATGCAGTAGAGCATGCACGGGTCTCGAAAACAATAGGTGTGACTGTGAGTCTGTGAGCCTTAGCTCGGATTGGAGTATGAGTTTCGAGTGTGACTGTGTGAGCCTTGGTTAGCTCGGATAAGACTAGTGTAGTACGAGTTTCGACTATGAAAGGTGTATGTGTTACACTTCTTGTGTTGTACTGTACCTTAGTTATGATCACTGATGCTATAATTGAGTATAATGAGCAAGAAACAAGTTGTGAAGCTGAAGTAACTCAAATCAACTTAGGATCACAATTGTATTTTCCTTTTATTCACCATCTGTTCATTCCCTTTGTTGTTTATTGTCTAACTCTTTTATACATGATTTATGCAGGAGTCGGAATTTTATCGGTCCCATATGCCCTGGCATCTGGAGGGTGGCTGAGTTTGGTGCTGATTTTCGCAGTAGCTCTTGCAGCATTCTATGCAGGCTTGCTCATAAAGCGATGCATGGAAGCCGATTCATCCATAAAAACGTACCCTGACATTGGCGAGCGTGCATTTGGAACTGTTGGTAGAAGCGTTGTATCAGTATTTATGGTGACAGAGCTGTACTTGGTAGTAACAGGTTTCCTGATTTTGGAAGGGGATAACTTGAGTAACCTTTTCCCGAACTTGAATTTCGAGGCCTATGGACTTACATTCGGAGGAAGAGATACCTTTGTGGTGATGATTGCGCTTATAATCCTTCCTTCTGTCTTGATGAATAATTTGAGCATCCTTTCTTACATTTCCGCGACTGGTGTCCTCGCATCTGTTGTTATTCTTGTATCGATTTTATGGGGTGGTGCGTTTGATGGTATCGGGTTTAAGAGCAAAGGAGAACTCATAAACTGGTCAGGGGTTCCTACTGCAGTAAGCTTATACGGTTTCTGTTACTGCGCTCATCCTGTTTTCCCCACTCTATACACCTCCATGAAGAGAAAACGTCATTTTTCCAAGGTACTGTTTAATTTTCTCTTCCAGATCTCTTCACTTTCTTGTTGGATACGCTGATTCCTGCATACATATCTCTGTCATTTCCCCTGTGTATATACTGATTTGCGTTTGCGTTGTCTGTTTTTTTCGCTGCAGGTGTTGCTTTTCTGTTTCCTAAGCTCGACAATCTGCTATGCATCTATGGCTATATTTGGCTATATGATGTTTGGTCCAAAAGTGAATTCACAAATAACATTGAACCTTCCTACTGATAAGCTGAGCTCCAAAATAGCAATTTACACAACCTTGATCAATCCACTGTCAAAATACGCGCTTATGCTAGAGCCTGTTGCGAATGCTGCTGAGAGTTGGTTCCCTGACTATCGAAAGAAGAAGCATTTCAGAATCCTCATCAGGACAGCTCTGGTTGCAAGTCAAGTCGTTGTAGCCATTATTGTTCCTTTCTTCGGGTCTCTAATGTCTTTGGTTGGCGCATTTCTAAGTGTTACTGCTTCGATTACACTCCCATGCTTATGCTACTTGAAGATCTCGGGCGCCAATCTAGGAAAGGAGAAGGTACTAGTAGTAGGAACTCTATTGATCAGCATTTTGATTGCTACATTTGGTACCTATACATCTGTAGCGCAACTGATACAAGGCACTGTCCTGCGTCAGTGATGCCATTGTTGTTAGGCTGTATAAATGTTTTAGAACTTTTGTATAACAAATGTGGAAGAGTAGTGTATAGTGTGTATTCTAAGTTGCACAAGAATGTGTATGCAAACCCGATTTTGTAGTTATTCATTGATGAAAAATTTGTATCCTCACCAGAGTCACCACGGTTTTTCTTTAAGCAAAAACAACGACAATATACTAGTCAATGAATTCTATAGAGTTATGAGTATGTAATGAGCCGTTTGATTCTTACCACATACGAAGTATAAAATTAACAGCACCAACTAGCCAAGATCCCCTAAGCCATGTTACATTCGGTCCGACTCTTGAGATACTTAAGGTCAATCCCACCGCTAAGTTTTTTGTTTTTTGAATACATTACTCCATTTTTGTACCATAAACTTTATCTTGAAAAATTACGGATTGACCTTGTAAACTAAAGTTTCTTATCACGACTTAATATATTGAAATCCAAATGTCTCATACGGGAATGGCCACCTATTCATCATTTTCCGACCTAACCGGATATTATATCAAAATCGGGCTACAAGTCATAAGTCATTACATTGGGCTGCAATTAGTAGTAGTACCATAATTCTGGTATTCCGAGAATGAATGTAAGATTGTACTCCGTACTTGTTGCAAGAGTAGAGTGATCAGTAAGATACTAAGACAGTACTTTCTACTTTGTACCCGTATGTCTGCAGACAAAAGTGCATACTCATCTTCTTCTTGAGTTCTTTCTGCATCACAAAATAATCTTCAATTTTTTTTTTTAAATTTTTTTCTGGAATATTGTAAAATTAGAGCCTCATAAAATCTCAGGTTTTACATGATTTTTCTAATGTCGTGGGCCCACCTTAATTAACGAACGTGCTCATTTTCATGTAAATCTTCCCCACCAATGGCTTCCCCAATGTATGTACGCCATTTCACTCCTCCTCCATACATTTTCTCTCTCCTCTACTAGTCTTCTCCTACAAGTTTTAACCAATTTGTTCATCTGGGTCTCCATTATTTACCACTGTAAAAACTGGGTCAGTCTGCATTTTCAATTTACTGAATTGGGTAGTTGTGATTTGGGAGCTTTATGCTGAAGTTTTTCACTGGGGCATTTCGTCGAACACCTTGATGGCGTCTCTAAATTCGGGTCAATTTGCTATTGGGACGAAAATGGAGAGTTTGGTACTTAATTATAACTCATTTGGGTCTCAGAAATTGACATATTCACAGACAAAAGCTGTGAAATGTGGCGTGTTCATGAAGTTTTTGGATCAAAGTAGTGGTAAATGTCATAGAAGATCATCTGTGTGTTGTCAGAGATCAGTGAGTGGGTGTAGAGGAGGAGGGTTATGGAGGGTGAAGTGTGTGAAGGCGGCCGCAAGCGATTCTAATGAAGGCGATGATGATAAGGAGACTGAGGATGCTATCAAAGCTACACTTGAGAAGAGTAAGAAGGTTTTGGCAATGCAGAAAGAGTTACTGCAGCAGGTAGAATTCTCACTGTCAATGTCCATTTGTTGTCGAAATCTTTCGGGTTTTCGACTTTCTTAAGCTATACAATTGAGCATGTTTGCTTTCTTTCATACAGTAGTTTAAAGTGTTAGGGAAATGTGGTTTTTATGTTGGTAATTTATGTGTAGAATTCAGTTTCCTTCAATGCCATGAATATTGAAGAAACGTAGTCATCACTCATCAGGAACCCAGTCTAGGCAAACTGCAAGTTTAGCTTGTTTGTTAAACGGGCTTTAGATAAGCGTCAATGTTTACTTGTTTGTCTGCTAAATAGGCATTGGGCAGCCAAATTGGTTTGTGAGTTTTGCTATTGCAATTGGTTCATGTACATTGGTATACTACTCAAATGAGTTACCTCTCTGATTTGCTCGAGTACGTAGTACAATATAAGAAGGGAAGATGGCTGGAAAGAATGTTTTTTTTGCTGGTGGATATGCATATCTGATGTAAACAAAGTGGCAATATTGATTTTTTTAGGTAGGCAAGGCAATATGGAGTATTGATTTTTGGTCGAGTAGCAAGTGTAGTTATTGGCAAAATTGCTTGTTAGTATATAGGGTGGCTGAAGCTAGCATATATCCTTAACTAACCATGTTAACTGAATTTTACGAAGAGAATTGTTTTGGTAAAAAAAGATGAAACTTTAATGAAGAATGCAATGTCAAGGACTAGGAGTCCTTCCAAAATATCGAACCAATACCTCTGCAGGTAGGTGATTGAGCACTGGAAACACCTCCAAGCATAGCCAAAAAGAGACACTAGAACAGTTTGTGCATCTCCCTCGAAAAGCCATATTCTATCTGATACGCAACTCTTCAAAGGATTTACCCTGTCATGGTGATGTGTCATTTTGTAGTGATGCGTCTTATTGTCAAGTTCCAGTGAATTACCTTAGCGGAGCTGTCTGTTTTAGATCACAAGCATTAGTATAATTGCCAAGGTCATACCAGCTTTTCACGGATTGATCCTCCAATGTATGCCTTTGCTTTTATCTTATAAATGGGGTTAAATAGTAGAAGGGAGGGGGTGCAGTATTTTGTTCTTCTGGGTCATGCGATTATATTCTGTTTCTTCGGGTGCATATTGCAATACCGTCTTATATCTAGTAATTCATACCCTTTAGTGGAATTGTCCTAGTATTGATAATGAATACCTGAAAATTCTGCATCTAATTATTGCAACTGGCAAAAGACCTGACTGTTTCTGTTATATCACTGTCTTTGTGTTATGAAATGGGTTGCATCAACTTTAAGCTGGTATGAATGTTGTCTACTCTTTGCAGATAGCTGAAAGAAGGAAGCTAGTTTCATCTATCAAAAGTAGTATAATCAACCCAGATGAACAGCCCTCTACTAATGATCGTAATAACTCTGCTCCAGAGGTTGACATTAGGACACACCATAAAGCAGCTGGTTCTGGAGAGAAAGATAGTAGTACTGCTTCTAGCACCAGTAGTGGATCCATGTCTAGCAAGGTTAGTAAAGACAAACAGTCGGTGTTTCCATTAAATTCACGTGAAGCGAAGAAACCTCAAGTAAAAGTGCCATCGAAAAATCTAGACTTAGATTCCTCTGTGCAAAAGGAAGGAAGGACCAGCGTGTTTGAAAAGATGCCTGCTCAGTTTGATGGAAGTTCTGGTAAGACGAAGAGAGAAACCACTGACAGCTTGTCTCGGGAAAAATCCGCCGTTCGAGCAGACTCATCTAGGAAATCCGAAAACATCGTAACTCTAGCAGATTTTTTGACAAAGACAGATAAATCTTCTAGCTTTAAGGATGCAAAGGCTCAAGAGATGATTGAACCAACCTACAACGAACGAAATGACATAGCGGCTTATGCCATAGGTGAAGATACGAAGCCACCTCTTGCAGGCTCAAATGTAATGAATGTCATCTTGGTCGCTGCCGAATGCGCTCCTTGGGTTAAAACAGGTATTCTTCTATGCTTCTTTTAGTTTATGTGTAATTTCGGTACTAAAGGTGTATGGCTATCTACCAGTGAAATTTAGGTCTTCATTTTCCAAAATGTGTGGATCTACCGTAGTTTATGATGTAAATTCTCAAACTGTGTACTTAAAATTGAATTGACATTGAGATGCTTATGCTGTGCTGATTGTATCTTTGCATAAAACAAGATTTTCTTAACTTTAGAAGTTACCGTTTAACTTTATCTAGAACTATCAATTTAGTCTTTCGTTGGTCCGCTGTTGCTCCTGAAATCAAAGGAAAGGAAGTACAAGAATTATTTTTGCCATCCGGATCTTCAACACGGAATACACTCTTCACTTCTTCAGCAATGGAAAAGAAAAAAGTCAGGATATAGATTCAGTAATTGAATATCTAGTTCTCTTAAAATGTTTATTTGTTGGGTTGCTCATAATTCTTCTATCATCATTTTGTTGCTCCCTCCTAATCTTTGGGATTGCAACATTACTAGTCCAATTCGTTGGAATTGCTACATTTTCTATTTGGGTACCCTTATGCCGCAATTAAAAGACTCCTATTAGTCTATTGGCCATATTCGTACCCTACATAATCCTTATCGGCTTACTAATATAACTAATAATATCACCCTATCTTACCCATCAACCCATCTGACCACCACTGCTACAGCCACCACCATCACCACCTGATCACTCATTACAACAATGTTTGACGGGGATTAGACTTGGGAGTCAATGAGGCTGCTGAAGGGAAGGGGTGAGTTCTGCTGCGACTTTAGGACTTGGGTGGTCAGTTGGTCAAGGATGGAGTTGTGGTGGTTGGGGTAGTCGGTGGTTGGTCTGGAGTAACTTGAGGCTGCTAAGCAGTGGGTATCAGGATGAGGAGGTGGTTCTGCGTGTGGGGATAGTTGCTGGTATGTGAGGGGGGGGGGGGGTTGGAGAACCAACAAAAGGTGTGTGAACAGTGAGGGAAGAGACTTGTATAAGTTAGAGGAGAATATTTCATTTCACATACCCATTTCCTTGATATTTTGCTACTCACATGCTCGCCTAATTAATCCTGCAAAACAACTATGTTGAGGACCGCAGGGACACAAGTTATTGCTTTAAAACTTTCACAACTTGTATAAAGCTTCAAATTGGTAGAAATGCTCTGCATATTTACATCTTATATGGCTAATTACTATAATTCTATCTCTATGTGACAAATTTGAATGCTATTAGTTGAAATAGTCAGATGATTAAACTCTACCATGGAACTAATCATAATTATAAACTCCATCATAGTATAATCTTGTCCCAGAAACAAAGTGGCGCCTTTCCTTATTAATCATTGGCATGATGTTTTAAGAATGGTTTTCATGTTCAATTTCTGTAGTATCTACATGAATGATTAACTGCATAGATATTCTGTAGGTGGTCTTGGAGATGTTGCTGGGGCTTTGCCCAAAGCTTTGGCTCGGCGTGGACATCGTGTAATGGTATGATATATACTTTTTGAAGTGTTTGACGAACTAGGTGCTGCATATATGTTATTTTTTCTTTTCTGTATTGAAATCTAAGCAAGTGTCTCTGAAGCAAAAGGGGAGTTTTTCAATACTATTGGGCATTGGCTTGAATGTTTTAGCTATGACACCTTGCTGGTCTTTTGGGGAGACATTCATTGCAGTAGTTTTGTTACTTCTTCGTGTCGGGTCCTTCCTGGCATGTAAACCAAAAGACACAGACCTGCATCTATGTAGATAAATTCTGTGGTTTTTTCTTTCCGTACTTATTGTATCTATGTTTGAGTATTCCCTAATGGATCTCTTTTAGGTTGTGGTACCTCGATATAGTGACTATCCTGAAGCTCAAGATGCAGGAGTGCGAAAAAGATATAAGGTGGATGGCCAGGTATGTAAAAGAACTTATATGTTACTTTGAAGCTTCTCCTTCACATTATCTACTAGTTCAAAGACTGTTGAAGTAAGTTTGACTAAATTGGATTTCTGCAGGATATAGAAGTGAGTTACTATCAAACGTATATTGATGGTGTGGACTTTGTATTCATCGATGCATCCGTGTTTCGTCATCTTGGGGATAATATCTATGGAGGAAGTAGACGGGTAATTATCTTCTTTCTACAATTTGAGAAGATAAGCAGCAGCGGGCAATCATAATCCACGGGAGTCTAGTCTCATTAAGAGATCTGAACTCCCTTTTTCTGGATTTTTGTAAACACATCAGCCTCCAAATCATTAGGCATACAGTGTCACTATGGAGCTTATCGGCATAACAACTTACCATGAAGCTTGTTTTTTAGTCAATAGGCATACAGCGTCACTATGGAGCTTATCCGATTTCACTTCGGCTGCTTAGCAGCAATACAACCCATATACGATCGTTAATATGAGTAACATTCACTTTGTACATTTGCACTTTTGCAGGATATTGTTAAACGCATGGCTCTATTCTGCAAGGCTGCAGTTGAGGTATGATTTCGAGAGAGAATTTGTACATTCTTCTTCCCCTGTTCCTCTTTTGGTGCTGATAAAAATTGCGTAGTCAGGGAAGCTTGGCGATGCGAGATAAATCTGTCATGATTTCGACAAAAAGTTGTAGTTTAATTATATGACGCTTTTGTCATTTGGAAATTGGAACAGTACATATCGCTATAAAATTATGACTGTTATGGCCGCGAGAATTACAAACTATGAAACCTAAAGCATTCTGCATATTTGATCAATAATCTGTGTCGAAACTGCTTTGCAATTAAGGAAAGGTCAAAATGCATGGACGTTACCCTTGTATAACTGGACCTACAGATAGACTTCATAGATAAAAAAATGACTAACTAAATCATCTCATGATTTCAGGTTCAGTGGCATGTTCCTTGTGGAGGTGTGTGTTATGGAGATGGAAATTTGGTTTTTATTGCAAATGATTGGCACACTGCCCTTTTGCCAGTGTATCTGAAAGCATACTATCGTGACAATGGAATAATGTCATTTGCACGATCAGTCCTTGTTATCCACAACATTGCGCACCAGGTATGCTGTTTATGTGTTCAGCATCTTTTGATTTTAAACTGATGGACCTAATAGATTGGACTGTTATCATCAAATTTTATTTATCAATTAACCTACTGACATATTCAGACTGAGCTACCAGCACAAATACAACTTAAACAACTTATGAATAACAATAAGTAACAACAACAGCAAAGCCTAAGTCCCAAAACGCTTTGGGGTCAGCTAATATGAATGGTCATACAGATCCCTCGATGTATAGTGCAGAAACGGTATAAAGTAGAAAATTGGTCAAAGAAGATTGTAAAACGATGGAGGTGGTTTAGAACATAAAAAGCAAAAAAAAAAAAAAAATGAGAAGAAGGTTGATGAAAATAATAATTTCTGTCCTTTGCTGTTATTAGCATGTTTCTTGGTGACTTGTTATATAGCATGTTCACCGTTTCTGATATTGACTTCTTTCTTGTGTTTATTATGCTCTGCATTTATAAACCTGGTTTACAAGACACCTTGCTCATTGGTCACTTTACTGATTGCCTTTCAGGGCCGTGGTCCATTAGAAGATTTTTCCTGTGTAGATCTTCCACCTCACTACATTGATAATTTCAAAATGTATGACCCTCTTGGTGGAGATCACTTCAATATATTTGCTGCGGGTCTTAAGGCTGCTGATCGTATAGTAACTGTTAGCCATGGGTATTCATGGGAGCTAAAAACTCAAGAGGGTGGTTGGGGTCTGCATTGGATCATTAATGATAATGACTGGAAATTGAAAGGTATAGTAAATGGGATTGACGATAACGAGTGGAGTCCACAGTTTGATGTGCATCTAAATTCTGATGGCTACGCAAACTATTCTCTTGAGACGCTTAAATCTGGGAAGGCGCAGTGTAAAGCAGCATTACAGAAGGAGCTCGGTTTACCTGTCCGAGATGATGTTCCTTTGATTGGTTTCATTGGGAGGTTGGATCCTCAGAAAGGTGTTGATCTCATAGCTGAAGCAATGCCTTGGTTGATGAGCCAAGATTTGCAGCTAGTCATGTTGGGCTCAGGGAGGGCTGACCTGGAACAGATGCTTCGACAGTTTGAAAGCCATCACTATGACAAAATAAGGGGTTGGGTTGGTTTTTCTGTGAAGATGTCTCACCGCATCACTGCTGGAGCTGATATTTTGCTCATGCCTTCAAGATTTGAGCCTTGTGGGCTTAACCAGCTTTATGCAATGAATTATGGTACTATTCCAGTTGTTCATGCTGTTGGCGGACTGAGGGACACTGTCCAGCCTTTTGATCCATATAACAACACTGGCTTTGGGTGGACATTTGACCGGGCTGAGGCAAATCTGCTGATTCATGCATTAGGAAACTGCTTATTAACATACCGCGACTATAAAGACAGTTGGGAAGGCCTTCAAACACGGGGGATGACACAAGACCTCAGTTGGGATCATGCTGCCTACCTCTATGAGGAAGTTCTTGTTGCCGCAAAATATCATTGGTAAGCCTTCAGACTTTTGCATGCCTGCACTTTGTTCCAGGCGTTCCCTGTAACGGGTGAAGGTGGGTTAAGTCCTCAAATCAGAGCTAAAGGCGACTGATTTTGATTCCTGAGGAACTCGATATGGTCTTATGAGCTGATGCATTCCCTGTGATGAGGTAAAGGCAGTTCCTTGTTTGCCTGTGATCGTGTTACTTTCTGTGAGTTCAGTTCTCTCTCCAATTTGACCTCTCATCAGGCACTATTTTCTCAAGGTAAGTTGATTTCCCAACCAATTAAGTTAATACGTAAATGTAAAATTAAAATCATGTGATATATCTGATGTACACAGCTGCAGTATTTCATCTCTTTTGAGTGCTGATCCTTCGAAATTCGTTGAACTAATCTGTAGGTCCTGTAATGAAAGTCGTGGTATATGAAATACGGAGTATATGTCTTCTGCTGTCTCATGTTTTATCTCTTTTGTGTTTGTGTTTGTGTTTGTTTTTGTTTCGTAACATACTAACATTATGAACGACTAAAGTCTAAGATCCATTTCTTTCTATCTCAAAAAAAGAAGATCCATCTCATACATTCACAGACAATTGTCTGTCATGATACAATTTTTGAAACAATCACACTTGCACTCTTTTAGGTTCGATGTTAACAGATGACGACTAACACCGTACCGGAAGGGGAGGCCGGGATTCGGGGTACAATTTCTAAACAATCACACTTGCACTCAATAAGGATCGATGTAAGGCGTCTCAACAGATGGCGGTCTAACACCGGGAGGGGAGCCCGGGATTGGGGGGGTGGGCGGGCACTATTACCTATTCTCCGCCTCTAGCCCTGTACTCAATCATGGTGGTATGGATAAATCTATTATTCACATGCTTAGCTATGAGCAGTACATCTTCTGCCACCACCTTTGCTATAGGCCACCCATTTCCAGAAAGGACGGCTATAACATGGTCTACAAGAAATTTCAAAATTTTATAACCAAGCTCGGTTTTGCTACTGCTTGAACTGCTTCCGATTGCACTAGACCTCTTCTTAGACAGTGACTTTTCCTCTGCTCCATTGTCTAGCTGCGCCAAAGCCATATTCATCGCGCAGAATACATGGTAACCACGGTGTGGGTCAGTTTCCAGCACGTAACAGAATCCTAGAATACAGTCTTTTTCCTTTCTGCCTTTCACGGAGTCGGATTTACATCCGAGACAGTTTCTCAGCTTCACCTCCCTGTCAATGATTAACTTGACATGGTCGGTCGCAATAACAGCTGGCAACGACGCACAAGAGGGGTGCAAGTCGTAGCCCAGATCGCTCTCGTGGTAGTTATAGCCGAGGATTTTCATCCCACAAGCGTCGCAGTATCTCTGCCCCGCTGTTTTGACTGGACTTTTCTTGAATGCGAATACATGGTCTGACATTATCGCCGGGCATATAAATTGCCTCGGTGTCGCGCACTGTGGATGTAGTACGCGATCACGCCTCGTCCAATTTAGTAGACCAGGTTTAGCCGTCTCGTATATTGGACCAATCCCAGGCATCTTGCAACCATTACATTTGAAAATCGCTTTGGATAAATTGTCCTCTGTATCTTCAACTCGACGGAGAGGGCAACTCCGGGGACCAACACTTGACATTGTTCTCTGCGTAAAAACAATTTAAAATCACGAATTAGACAAACCTGGATATTCATACAAAATTTAAGAAATTCAATATATATATTAAAATAAGTACTCGTGTCACATCACCGACCCCACCAATATTTAAGAAATTCCTTTAAAAACTATAGTATACTATATAGATACGGTATATCTGAAGATATTCAGTGTCACAATCACCGACCCCACCAAACTAGAATTCTTTCTCTCTCTGTTTTCCCCTACACCAATTCCGACGGCGTCCGGCGACATCACGAACCACAACCACCGTCCAATTGGCAATTAAACACCATTGGTCTGCTTGTCGGCCGGCAACCCCACGAAAGAATCCTGAAAAGACGCCGCCTGACCCCTTGATCATCGCCGGAGACGGAGAAAACGAGGAGAGAAGAGGAAAGAAAGGAAGGATAAGGGGGAGGCGGTACGGTGGCGTCGTCGGAGGATCGAATTTCTAGTGGTCGGTGGCCGACTTCAAAAAATCAGTCTGGTAGTGGTGTTGGGCGGTGAGAGAGGATAGATGACGATGTTTGGTGGGTTATTACCTCTTACACTTACACCATAAGAAAATCATAAAAGAGAAAGAAATAAACAATAAAATCATAAAAGAGAAAGAAATAAAGAAAGACATACCAACAAAAATTAGAGGAGAGATGGAGAGAGTGGAATATTTGAACACAATGGTTTTGGAGATACCCCCGGATTTTATAGGGGGGAGGGGGGGGGGGGGGAGAGGGAATGAGCAAGTAGCAAATAAAGAACTAGAAAAAAAAGAAGCGGTCTCTCCCGTAGTTCCATCTGTCCACTCTACAGTATCCCATGGAGAGTCATGTATTGAGTAAGTGGTATTTTTAAAGAGGATGGAAAGTTAAGTCTCCATCAAAATTTGATATATCTAACTCTTCATTTACAGAATACAAGTAGCTACCTATAACTCTCTCTCCTCTCACATACCCCCACTCACTCTCATATAATATGTTGCCAAATTACGGTAATCAATCACGATTTAACTATTTTATTAACTTAATGAAGTTCGAAAATAATTCATTTTCAATAATAACATTTTTTACTCAAAAAAATTCATTTTTATTATTTAAAAAAAAATTATATAATATAATATAATTTTAATGTCGACTTATTTAATGCGATATTGAAACGATAAAATATGTTTATCAGATTAAGAATATGCCGTGTTTAGCCGTTTAGGAAACAATAGACTAATTTAGGACACTCAGTTGGCTTTTGTTTCTGGGCGCCCAATCGCCGATGGGTGTCTCATTGAGTCATTGCACATGAGGTTATATGTCTTTCTTGAATCATCAAGCAAGAGGCACCAAATGCTATTGTTTTTTATTTTGAGGTTAAAGACAAGACAAATTTATACTTATAAATATTTCGAATTACCTATACCGCTATACGTCTCACGTGGGAACAAACAAAATTAGAAAAAGAAAAGGAGTTAGCTAAGAGACCAATATATCACCAAGAACCAAATCAGTTGGAGTGCGCCCGCCTTCTTTGCTCGATTGGAGAGCTTTGATCATCAACAATGAATTAATCACTTTCCCGTACCACCTTGGAGTACCCTGTGGCTTGGCCTAATTTGATCAATGTATCCTTATGCGCGATTAGTTACTGATGCAACCAAAGTTGTCACTAAAGTCGTGGTATATGAAATATGTCTTCTGCTGTCTCATGTTTTATCTCTGCCAATTCAAAACAGTTGTCGACCAGTAAATAGTAATACTGTTCTCTGCATTCTTGAGGCCGTGAATTTTTTTCTTGTGTTTGTTTTTGTTTCGTAGCATACTAACATTATGAACGTCTAAGATTCATTTCTTTCTATCTCAAAAAAGAAGATCCATTTCATACATTTACTGAACTGTCTGTTATGATACAATTTCTGAAACAATCACACTTGAACTCTTTTAGGATCGATGTTAGAAGTGTGAAGTGTCAACAGATGACCACTAACACCGTACCGGGAGGGGAGGCCGGGATTTGGGGTATAATTACTGAAACAATCACACCTGCACTCAATAAGGATCGATGTTAGGCGTCTCAACAGATGACGGACTAACACTGGGAGGGGAGGCCGGGATTCGGGGTACAATTTCTAACAATCGCACTTGCACTCAATTAGGACCGATGTTAGAAGTCTAATCAAATGACGACTAACACCGGGATCATAATATTAGAACTCAAGGTGAAGAACCACCATTGCACTTGCTCTAAGGTATATTACATTTTGAAAGGATTCTAAAGCGACATTTTACCATTTGTAGCCATTCATACATGGAATTAGTTACTCCGATCCGTACTAGTTAATATCGAGAAGCATACACAGAGACAGGTTGCTGAACTTTGTGTACACACGTACGGGTTGCTAAAGCCACTCACTTCAGCCATTCCGCGTGACTAGTAGGTAAACTATCAATTAACAATAAATTAAGGGTCGGTCTAAATACAGCAAAGAAGGAAGCTAAATACAACAAATAAATGAATTTTATTCCCAAATTGCCCTTACAATCATAAAAACAGTTGGAGAGTTTTGTTGATTAAATCAAGCATAGTCGAAGACTTGCGGATTCCAATCTACCATTGCTATTCCTTGGCCACTCCATTCTCGATCTCCCGTCCATCGTGAACAACCATTGCAATCAGTTCAAAAAAATGATTCACATACCCCGTCGGCTCCAATTTCCGACCCCCAACCCCACCCCCAACCCGTCGGCTCCAATTTCCGACCCCCTACCCCACCCCGTCGGCTCCCATTTCCGACCCCCTACCCCACCCCGTCGGCTTTAATTTCCGACCCCCTACCCCACCCCGTCGGCTTTAATTTCCGACCCCCTGCCATACCCCGTCAGCTTTAATTTTCGACACCCCCCGTCATCTCGAATTTCCGACCTCCCTACCCACCCCGTCGACTTGATTTTCCGACCCCCCTACTTACTCGTTGGCTGGAGTTTCTGAACCCCCCACCCACCCGTCGCCTGGAGTTTCCGACGCTCCGCCTTCCTAACCGCCAGCTGGAGTTTCCGACTCTCAATCTCATTGTTGACTCAAACTTTTTATCCCATTTCTTACTACCAAAATCATGATCAATATTCAGCATATTTGGTTACCTTAATTTGATTAGAACGCCATTAGAAAGATGTACCTTTGATTGTTGCAAATGATGACGATCAGTGCATGAGGAAGTTTGATGATGTTTAGTGGAGAGAGAAATAATGGGAAAATTTGAAGAAAGCTGGGAAATGGAGAGAGAAAACGTAGAGAAGGTAGGGGTAAGGGCATTTTAGTCATTTGGTTGTTTTTTATTGTTGTATTTAACACTTTAAATTGTTGCATTTAGACTATCTGTAAATTAAAGTTGATTAATAACCGTATCAATATGCCTGAAAGTGATAGTCTCTAGATTAAGGAATAAGCTAATTATTATTTACATAAAAATAATTCTACTTATTCAATACGAAGATTTTGACAAGATCATAATGATGTGTTATTGTGTTTATAATAAGAGTTGGTATTAGATTTTTCTACTATATATATATGTCGACACTTAGAAGACCGTATAAGAGTTGGTATTAGATTTTTCTACTATATATACATGTCGACACTTAGAAGACCGTAGGAGGACCTTGATAAAATGATGAAGCATGAGAGTGACTATAGTGAAGACCCAGTAATACAAATAATGGAGTCATTCCGAAAGAAAATAAAAATCATAATTATTTGAGAATAATTATATTACATATTTTTTTTTTGGTCTTACGTTCAGGACTCAGATGATGCTGACACAATAAATTTTTTGTTTATTTGGGCCTTGGGGTTATGATATTTTGGCGTTTTGTTAAAGACTCAAAACATGGTATGATTATTGATTTATTGCTAATCAAATCTCACTTGTACTTCCAAATAAGATAATATATATGCTAAGTTCTCGAATTTTAAATGGCAAAAAGTCTTGAATTGGACTGAAATGGGATTGGAGCTTGGAATCTTACAGCTTGTTTGGTCAAAAAGAATTGGACGGAAAGGAAAGGAAAGAAAATAGATTCTACAACTTTAATTTCCTACGTTTGGTCTATAAAGATAAATGGGAAATGTTTCGTATCACAATTTACTTACTAATTCATTCGTAAATTAATTCGTACAAATGATATTAGCGGTATATGTATCTAAACTATAATGGTAATATTAATTGTGTTTGTAGCAAAATCATATACTCCGTAGTACCTTTCTGTGAGTTCAATTCACTCTACTAATACAATTCGACCTTCTGGCACTGGTTTTTTCAAGGTTGGCTGACTTCCTGACAAAGTAAGTTAAATTCAAAATCATATAATCTGTTTGAATGTCTGATGTACAAAGCTCAGTATTTCATCTCTTTCGACTGCGCTGTTCCTAATTAATAAATTCGTTCAACTGGTCCTGTACTTATTCTATAGGTCTGTAACATATATACAAACATTTACATCACGAACGACTACGATCCATTTCATACATTTACTATTTACTAACGACAATTGTCTGTCATGGCATAATTTCCGATCAATTTAATCACACTTGCACTCATTTAGGATCGATGTTAGAAGTTCTAACGGATGACGACTAACACCGGGATCGGAGGCCGGGATTGGGGGGGGGGGGGGGGGTGGGGTGAGCACGCACTATGTACTATACCTATTCGTGGCCTCTACACTGCGCGGTGTTGAATCAACAACTTATCAGTAAAATGCTGAGCAATCTGCAGAGCATCATTTACAACCAGCCTTGTTATAGCCATCGGATCATGAGAAAGGATAGCTATAACGTAATTCACGATTGCTGTTAGAACCTTATAAAAGGCGTTGCTTCCGCTGGAACCTGGTATCTTCTTGCACAAGGACCCTCCCTTTGATCCCTTCTTCAGCGCCTCGACAGCCATATTCACTACGCAGAAGACATGGTAACCATGATGCGGTTCATCTTCGTACACGTAACAGTATCCGGGAATACCGTCTTTACTCTTGCGGCCTTTCACAAACTCCGAGTTGCATCCGTGACAGTTAGCCAGCTTCGTCTCTGTGTCGATGACAAACTTGACATCGTCGATCTCGAGAGTCTTCTGCAACAAGGCACAGCACGGGTGTAAGTCGTACCCCAAGCTGCTGTCGGAACAGTGGTAGACAAAGCCGTGTATTTTCATTCCACAAGCGTCGCAGTATCTCTGCGGCGCTTGTGTGACTGGAAGAGTCCTGAACTGGAAGACGTGGTGTGGTAAAAACGCTGGACGTACATATAGTTTCGGGTTTGCGCACTGTGAATGTAGTACGTAGTCACATTTTTGACATGCATGATGCATGATTGCATGTCCTAGGGCAATTCCCTGCATTCTGCAACCACTACACTTGTAGGGCTTCTCGTATACTCTTCGCTCTAGATCTTCCGTTGGATGGCGAGGGCATTTCTGTGGTTCAACTTCTGACATGGTTACGCTCTGTTCAACAATTATTCATGAATTGATCGATTAGTACACTTTATATTAGAAACAAACTTTAGAAAAAACTCATTAATGTCCAATTCAAATACGTAAACGAAAATAAACTAAACGTTACGAATAATCAAAGAGAGTATATATAGATGAAGCATTTTGCTAAAGGTCTACAATGTAGACACAAAAATTCTGTCTATAATGTAAAATTAAGTCAATAGTAGTAAAACTGGGTTTGGAGTAGTAAAATTAATTTGTGATGAAAAAGTCCTGCAGTAAAATTATTTGTGTCAGCAGTAAAATTTTGCTAGTGCAGTAAAATTAGTGTTGATTGTAGACACTTTCAAGTGTCTACACTGTAGACCTCTATCATTGTCCGAATTTCAAAAAATCGAATACAACATTAATTTTTAAGACAAAGAAATGAAGAACAAACATACCAATATGGAGTGAAAGAAACGATGGAGTGAAACTTGAAAGGAGTGCAAAATATTGCTGAAATATTCGAAGAGAGAAATCTAGTTTACTTAATTCGGTCTCGTCGATCGGTTATTATTTATAGCATTAGCCGTGTTTATGTGATTAATAAAAAATTATAATAAAGGGACCTACTTTGGCTTTATGCTGGCTCTCCCCACTGTAGAATTTTAGAGGGGAGGAATATTGAGAGTAAAACTATGGAGAAGTTTCTCTGTTAAAACTAACTCAATTAATCTCATATCAATTTCAGCCTTATATAGACAGTACATTCAACACATAACAATAACAAAAACCTAGAAAGTAGGAGTTAACCCTTGACTAATGCCAATCCCACGTATAACCCACTAGCAATAAGGATCTTCTGTCCCATTTCGTGTCCCATTTCATGTACCCCTCCAATCAGTGGCTTGCAATCTCATAATTAAATCTAAATAAATACATTTTACTTTATAAAAGTAATGATTTTCTAAAATCTGATTGGAGTGGTACGGGGAGTGGGACACGAAATGGGACAGATGATCCTTACTGAACCCACTAGACTACTAAACTAGCAAGTATCCTAATTAGGTGAAACCACTGAACAACAAAACTAACATTGACTAATTAATTATTTGGATCATAAATCCAACACCCACCCCCCCCCCCCAAGTGGGTCCCACTTATCTGCATCCTTCTTCCGTTCTACCTGACAGACAAGTATCAAACTTAGCTTGGCCATCACTCTTGATGCAATATTAAATACCAATTTTATTTTGTCTTTCTTCCGTAATGTTTTTATTAATACGGAGTAAGAATTTTCACGAGTGGAAAGGTTCTTACGGAGTATATTCCGGTGGTCGGCAGCAAACGTGAGTTGTAGAGAAAAAAACAGAACGAATACGTAAACAAAAATAAGAAATGATTGTTTTAAAATGGATAAAGAAAATCTCACAACTCTCTAATATGCATACAGTTTGACGAATTATAAGCACATAGTATATATTTTTTTTTGAGAGGAAGCACATAGTATACTTTTCTATTACTGAATCATTTTTTTCCAAATGAAAAATAGACCATTTTTCAAACGAATAAAAGAAAGTGTATCTGTGTATGTAAGAACTACTATGTAGGTCATTACTAGAAGAAAATTGCCGCAGAGATTCCTTGTACATGCAAAGAAACGGCTGCATACTCGTTCCGTTTGCGTGTAATACTGTTTGGATTGCAGGTCATATTCAATAGGCCAGGAGTAGGAGAGCGAGGGCCATAAAAAAAGAAAAAACTAGTGTAGGACTGACTTGAGAGTTGAGTCATGTAAATTATACCACACTGTTGAACGCTAAAATTAAGGACACTTATGTGAAGTGTCAATCCTAAGAGCACTTAATTTAGACTGACCGCGATGAACTAAACACCTATGAAATAAAGTACTTAAATGCAAAGACAAAAGACGGGTTCTTACAAACTAAAGTAGTAACCATTAATTGAAAGAAATGTCAGGTTTGCTAATGAAGAGTCCAGGAAGAGATGGAATCAATTACCTCCATGTCTTCTATCTTCACCATGGAAAAGGGAAAAGCTATACTAAAACATGAACTGCTCGCGCTACGGGGCGAGGCGACCCGATGTACACTAAAAAGAAAGAACTAAAAAGACTTTGATAAATGTTGTTGATGCTTGATTGTTGTTTAATGCTGCTCCTTGTTCTACTATTTATAGGATTGGTCTCCTGGCGGTTGCTTTATCCTCCAAAACTTCTCTGAACGTGAGGAAGAATACTTGCCAGCGGTTTGCTTCTCTAACTTCAACTGCTTCTACGTCTTGGCGCCTTCTCTTAAATTTGAATAAATGGACTTCGTGAATTTGCTGTCAGCCCAAATCGAGTATTGTATCTAGGTGGGCTTTTCCTTGTTTTCAGCCCATCGAGGTTACCTGGAAAATAACCTTCCATCGCTAAGACAAAATTATTTTTGTCATCAACAAATGCCCCCCTTTTTTGTGTTGCTGGGAGTTTGAAGCGACACGAAAAATGAATTCTATCTATCGCTGTCGATGGAGTTTGACTATCGTGAATCAAACTAATGGTTTCGAGCATTCGTTATCGTTGAATGGAATATTTTATAATTGAAAACATACTCGTTTCGTGAATACGTTTTGAATAATATTGTAGTTGCAACTGATCAATCCCATTTAATATGAAATGGGATAAATAAATACAAGATCAAAAATCCCATTAAATCTGAATGAGATTTTGATTTTCTAATGAAACTTTGCTTAATTAAAAACAAAGCCCGGTCTGGCCAACTTGAATCTCACTGGGCCAAATTTCTACCATTCCTCCATTGTGAAAAAAGGAACGGGACCAGACATGTACATAGCTTTCGTTGTCCTTAGCGATGTAGGTAGTCCTGGGTTCTCCTTTTGCTTTCACCAGGCTAAGCTTCGGTCGTGGCTTGAACTTGCTTGAATATTTCTTGAACTGGAAGACTTCATTGCGCTCCTTTGCATCCGCACTTTCGTCTTCAAACTCGTCGTCGCTGCAAGCATTCAGCCAGTATGCATTTTCACCCTCGTTCGCGTACTCGTCCCAAGCTTGGCAGGTGCAGAAGTATATGACTCGCTTGCCTCCATCCTCAATCCGTCCCCGATACCAACCAGACCAATAAGTGCGCTGGTAGTAAAACAGAGAATTCCGATAGACGAGATTTTCATCGGGCTTGAGGAAGTTTTGCGCCATGATCTTCCCCCATCTTTTACACGTGCTCATGACACTCATTTCATCTTCATACCCAAGTTTTGGGATGATGAATTTGGTCATCAGATCCTCACTTGAGAGGACTGCCAATCGACTG
Organism: Spergularia bocconei; assembly: GCA_963457585.1. NCBI lineage: Eukaryota > Viridiplantae > Streptophyta > Magnoliopsida > Caryophyllales > Caryophyllaceae > Spergularia > Spergularia bocconei. Next base: position 3,713,215 of record OY734951.1, on the reverse strand, counting down.
TCATGGCTACCATTGAGAGATTTCATCTCTGCTAGTTCCCATTTTTCCAGATTGGGGAAGTGTTTATCCATTGTGGTCTGCCACTTTTTCGTTGCAGCAGCCTCTTCAACAAATTTCTTTTGATCTTCCTCCAGAATGTTGCACTGAAGGTGATGGTTTGGGCATTCTTCTCCATATGGTCCCAAATTGTCCTCTTTGTAGACAAACGGGTAGAGCTCCATAACCTCATCTCCACTCTCTGGTTCTTCCCGGAGAATGAGACGGTATTGGTAAATGTTGACGCGTCCCCAGAAATTCGTGACTGGTTTGTCGTAACCAGGGACATTTAAGTCACCTGTAGCGTAAACTGCCATTTTTGTTTGGAAGTTTACGAAAGAGGAAGAAGAAGGAAGGAGAAAAGAAACGCTCCCAATATTGCTGATATTCGAAGTGTCACTTATGATTTTGTTTGTCTGAACCCTTCCTTTTATATTAAAATTCTTTGGCGGTTTACTCTACCACGAATTAATGACATGTGGAAGTAGAACGGTTTTATCTCGAAAAAACTGCTCTTTAAGGTGATTAATTGAATCTATCATTAATCCACTCATGATTTCCAATGAACCTAGATTAATTACGACTCTTGGCTCATCAAATCATTAAAATCTGAAAATGCAAACTTTAATTGAATAATCTGATCCAATACAAGTTCTTGAATTACAAAATAAGATAAAATAAGCGTACAATAACAAGAGGACTAATTACGCCGACCCCTTATATTCCTTATTTATCAATAATTGCTTCCGCCATTCTAAAAAGACCGGCGCGCTGGGAAATGTGGGCATTAACTTCGATGATCGTGCATAGAAGCGATGGACCTCATTCCCGATACTCTCCCACTTCTCATCTTTTGCTGGAGCATACAACCACCACGCATGGTTGTAGTTATCCGCCCTAGCCTTCCAGAGATCGCAGGCGCAGAAATAGACTATCGGGGATCCGCCCAACTCTATTTCTTTGGTATACCACCCTTGCCAAAAGGTTCTGTGGTAGAAGCAGATTGAATTCCTATACGCCAGATCCTCATCTGGTTTCAGAAAGTTCAATGCCATAAGTTTCCCGAAAAACTTACAGACTGCCAGGAAGTTCATACCATCTCTTCTGTCCAATCTGGGGATGATATGCTGGACCATGATGTTTTCATCGGTGAATACGTCATGTTTGCTCGAATTACAACTCCGATCTGTAAACCTTAGCTCAGGCATCGGAGCCTTCAATTTACCGTAGTAACGATAAACTGTTGCCTCCCACATTTCCACAAGCCTTGAGATTGCTTTAAATCTCCTTTTATCTTTTTCCAGCTTGTTACACCTGTGGGCGTGATTGAAACACTTGACTGGGTAACGAAAGCCAGGCCTTGATTCCCCCATATGTACCTCATGAGTATAATCCAAGAGGCTCGATGGTTGGTTCTGCCATCTTGTTGGCCGATGGAACCAAAGCTCTGAGTTTTTGACTGTGGGTTTGTCAAAATGTGGCAACTGGGTATCTGGGTTCACATGATGATGTTCAGTGAACAGAGGGGCCAAAGCCACAGGTTCCATGTTTTGATGATGATCTTTTGTGATTGCTTTGATTTTTCGGAAATCAAATTGTAAGATGATGTTAAAACTTTTCAACTGAAAAACGAATTTCAGAATTAAATTGAGAAATCAAAGTCGGTTAGATCTAGGTTGAGTTCCCAGAAACGCGTGTTAAATTCTCGGGAAAGCAAGGTAATTTTATGTGAATTACCTTCCTAACCGTACACACCATAAATAACTCACCAAGATGAAATTAATTGGATAACTCATCTTATTAAATATTTAAATGAATAAATCTGGTTACAAACATTTTGTCTTTGTAAACCAAACGTCGCATGCGATTAAATCCTTAAACCAATCGTGGTACATTGGTAATTCTCTGACCCAATGTGGATATCGCGCCCTATTGAACTTTTGGGCATTCTCCCATTCTTGACACAAGCATCTGAACTTGATCAATTTTCCACCTTTATCATGTTCTCCCCTATATATCGCAGTATAGCTCGGCGCTACATACGTACATAGTTTGTTTGCATAATAAAGAATTAAATCAGGCTTTAGGAAGTTAGGTGCAATCCAAGTGCCCCAGGCTTTGCAAACCGCAGCCGCAACAATTAGATTATTCCTATTCAATCTTGGAAAAATGTGTTCCAACATTAAATCCTCATCGGACAGTACCTTCATTGCCCCATGACTTTCCCTACCGAACTTGACTATGCCCTTGGTGATTTGACCGAAACAGGCTTTCATCGTACTGGCCCATCGCTCTTCTAACTCGCGAGAGACTTCTTGTTTATCCGCCTCAGTTTCATCGTGCTGAAATTCGTGATTAAAGCATGGTAAATCTGGTGCAGGCCAAGGGACCTTCTCCTTCAAGACATACCCTTTAATACTGACATTAAAGTAGTAGATGTCCTGAATGTAATCTGGATTATCATGAAACAGTTCGTACGTTTGCAAGATGTCCTCATCTTCCTCTTCCAACTTGCCATGTCGCCTGGTCAAAGTTGTCTGATACTTAAATTCCGTTTTGCGTTGATCAAAAGGAATTGATTTGAGAGCAAGATGATGAAAGAAAAGAGGATTCCTATCTGGGAAAAACTCCATAATTATGTGGTGAATTTGAATAAAATTCTCAGGTTTGTGAGAAACACAGAATAGCGCTGAGGTTTTAAAGGCTTGAATTTGTCAAAGCCCTTAAATTCCGGATTCTGTTTATATTCAAATTTCTAAATTTTAAGCAATTAAAAATTTGGTTTTAACCACCCAAAATTCATCAAGATAAAAGAGGACTTTATATTAAAATTACAATACAAAGCACTTTTACATTGGAATTAAATTTAAACTTTGATGCTTATGAAAATAAAAGTTTCTAAGGCGATGGCCTTTTGTAGTCACTATTATTCTCACTATCGTCAGCATCGGAGTAATATGGTTTGTCCATGCGGTCTGGCTTAAAGCGACAGTTTGCCTCTGGGAGGTCCCAATCAATGAAGGTCTGACTGTTGTCGGAGTCAGTTGCCTCACTGCTTGGACTGCTATCGCTTGGAAGATTTTCTTCCGCAGCCTTCATCGCCATTTGCAAATGCCCAAGTCCGTTTGGCAATGGTGCCCCTGCCTCTCTGTACGTTGAGAGCAGAGTGGGGATGGCTTCCTGCCTTTTTCTTGCTTGAAAAAGCAGCCTTTTGTGGGCGGTTTGCGGTAGCAATGCTTCGAGAGATCGGAACAAACGCCGACTCCGCCACCTCTTCCATCTCATCGTTGATTTGAGGTGGTATCGCTTCCTTATCCTTTCTCCTCTTAACGTTCACATCTGTTCTCTTTGCAACAGAGTTGAACTTTCTTGAAGACATCTTAATGGCTCGGATGTAATTTGGAGAGAGAAAGTATTTTTGTGAGAAGTTTTTTTTTTTGTGAAATATGCACAAGCCACTCCTCTATTTATAATTCCCAAGAGACTCATCGTGTTCTAGTGATGGGTCTTTTCAGAGGAAAACCAAAAGTCATTTTACCTCGACCACGCATTTTCTTAACGGGTGAAAATGAACTTTGGAAACTGTAACTAAATGATGATTTTTCCCTTAAACAAGATTCCCTTTAATTAAGAAGGAAAAAACCGCTTAAATTCCCCTATCAGTGGAGAGAGAAACAAATCATCAATATTAAAATTATATATAATTTTTCTATAATAACAACTTTTAACCGTTCCAATTATTCAACGAATTTATCCAAATTCGGAAAATAACTGTTTTGTCAAAACGGTACCGTTTGTGTCTTGAAATTAGGTTATAAAAGGGGGACTGGGTTTCTCAATTGACAAACACCAAATTCCCAATTTTATTACATCTCTTCTTACATTCGAGTAAAAGAAATTCCCTCCTTTCAATCAATCAAAATGAAACAAAAGCCAGAGATTCAACTCAGCCTTCGTTGGCCCGATTCTTACATCGGGGGTGCTCGTAAACTTGTTGACACAATCAACAAGTACCAGAAGATTTATTACCCAAATTACTTCTGGCACTATGGTTCTCCTACCGATAAGGAACCACTTCCGAGCGGGCAAATTGGCCCATGTTTTATCTGGAAGCGCGGAGTGATAGAGAATACTGACTCCGCTGAAGTCAGAGAGGCATTAAATGACATAATGCATGCTCCTGAATCACGACCTTTGGCGTACTGTGAGAAAGTACAGCCCTGTCGTTTCCCCAACGTGACCAAACCAATCAAAGGATGGGTTGGTGTATCACAAGCAGATGAATGGATGGAACGACTTTCCTCTTTTCATTCTCTCTGGGAAAAACAGAGGCTACTCCATTTCTTAAGGTTAGCATGTTATTCCCATATTCCATTCGATGGTTCATTTTCGACTGCTTTCCTGTTTTTATGGGACCCTACTGTGAATTGTATTGTCACTAAGGCGGGTTATATGACTGTCACTCTGGCTGACATTGCCTGTATCACGGGTCTTTCCCCTAACGGAATTAGTGGAAAAGAATTGTCAACCGTAGAATGTGTCCCAGCGGCGGAAAAACTATATGCCGGGGCCAGTTCCATATATGATGGAATGTTGAAGGCAAAAGCTTCTGGCCTGTCTTTTTCAACTTTGATTAGCGCGTATGCATCCTCCGAGGATGAAGTAACGCCAGAGGAAGTCGTACTCTTCCTCACCTTTGCCCTGAGCCGCTTATTCATGTCGCGCTCCGGCAATGTCTCAAAAGCTTTCATGGTTTTAGCCGCAAACTTGTTTGTCGCAGGACCAAAGCCTCTTGCTTTAGGCCCTATGTTACTAGGATCTTTGTATAGATGCCTCTATCGCGGTCGTGCCCTATATCTAGGGGATGAGGATCCACAGGTGTCTCAAGGACTACTCCCTCTATCAGGCCCATTGTGGCTTCTGACTTGTTTGGGAGTGATGTACTTCTACCATCTGCTCAATTTTTCTTCAGATGTGTACATCGAAGACTGCTTCTGTTATGGTGATTTCATCTTCCGCGCTGTCGATGACAAAATCGGTGTTCATCCTCGACAGATCCTTGGGTATTTAATGGGGGTAACTTCTTACGGGTACCCACTCCCTGTTGCCTGGAACTTATTCCTTTTGGCCAAACAACAAAAATTAAAAGAGGATCACTGGATCTATCGTGCCCTTCCTCTTTGGATGCAAGGTCTTGATATTACCCCTCTTGGGATTTTTATATCTTCTGAAGCAAGGAGTGTTTCTTTCGATGGCGGTTTCTGGTCTAGTGTACTTCAAACAAAAGACCTATATGCCTTCGAACCTGGATTCCTTGGGTTTGAATTGTACAACCCACAACTTGTTGCTCGTCAGTTTGGGTTGGTTCAAGGGTTAGCCGTCCCTTATTATCAAACTCAGAATAGGCCATGGTGGGATAGGAAAGTCTTTTCAGAAGACAGCATCTTCAAAAGCAAAACCATGACCATGTCATCTCTTGTTCGCCCAGAGTCTTGGCGATGGCATGCCTATGAAACTGCACATTTCAAACTTTGGTGGCGCCACATGCCTTACATTCGAAACTCAAACCGTCTTCCTGCTCACAAACTGATTACTTCGATCCTCAACATGGAAGGTAAGTTTCCTGTCTTACTTTAAAAGTCAATTCATTCTCTAATCCTTTCGTGATTAGATACTGACCTTATTTCCCATTTTTAGAAACTTCAAACAAGCAAATAAGGTCGCTGGTAACTACAACGCAAAAGGAAGAGAAAGTTCCTGAAAATTCTGACCAGGAGACTGATCTTGCTTCAAGTTCAACCAATGATCTATCATTGGCGATTGTTGATGAACCTGAAATTTCCATCCCCAAATTTGTTGAGGAATCTAAGATTGCCGTCGCTGAAGAGCAGGCTCCATCACGGCAGAAATCTTCAAAGAAGAAGAAAGAAAGCGTAATGGTGAAGCCAAACGTCAGTGGGTCTGATGATGACCAACCCTTATCAGCCTTTTTGGATAAAAAGGTGAAGACGTCACCTCCAACTACTCCTTTTTCGACTGAACAACCTGCTGTTTCCACAGCTCCAAAGCCTTCTCAGAGCAAAGGACATTTTAAGACTGTCCATCCGAGGAGATCTCTCAAGCAAAAACAAAAGGGGTCAGGTTCGGTAAAGGTCGCTTCCAAACCTGCTTCAGAGAAAGGTTCAAAGAAAAGGGAACGAGAGACTCCCGAGTCTGCATCTGACTCCCCTCAGAATCCTCCCAAAAAGACAGCCATTTCTGAGCCATCTGAAGAGAATCCAGCAGAGATGATAGTGGAGACCACTGTTTCAACACCATCTCCAATCATAGCAAAGGAAGTGTCTCCTCTTACTACAACCCCTCCTTCACCGTCTCCAAAGGAGATTTCAAATGCTGCTAGTCAGCCAAACACTGCAGATCAACCAAGCAGCGCACCTGTCAGCCCCGATTGTATCGTGAATCAGGTATGACTTAAAATCTTAGCATTCAATATTACTTTCAGATTCATCATTATTTGCCAACTCCATTATTCTTGTAAATAACAGGTCCTTGGAGAAATAAACGAAGAAAATCCTCCTTCTCCACCGAGAGAAGTTAAAGATAACATTGAAAATACGAGCAAACAAGTGCTCGAAACAGGTATTTCTCTTTATATTTGAAGGAACAAATCACTGTTTCAAAATTATACACTTCTGTAAATAGAAATAATCTGTATTTATATTGACAGAATCGCTGGAAACTCTATCCAACCAAATAGGGAACCTTCTTGAAGAAAGCGCATCGCCTATTAATGAACAAGTTGTAGTTCCAGATTGCCTTGCTGCACTGAAGTCTGATCTTACATCTGAGTCAGATGCTCTCGCATTAGTTGATTATTTGAACCAACTGCAAGGGAAGGACGAAGTAGTCTGGCGTTCTCTGGTCTCTCTGTTGCAAACAGAGGTAGTTGGGAAGCAACAACGGTTGGTTACCCTCCAACAACAGGCTGATCGAATGGGTACTGTCTTGCCCCAATTAAAATCAACTCAAGACCAAGTATTACCTCTTGTAACTGATGTCGCAGCCAAGAAACAAACCGATGCGGAGATCAAGGCCAGGCTTCTCAACATCCAACAACAAATGGATCAATTAGAGGCTGAGAAGCAAACCCTGAACCAGCAGTTATCCGCAAACCAGGCTGAACTTGGTCAACTTGAAGTGCAGACAGAGACTACTCGGAAGCATGTGAAAGAGTTGCTGACTCAAGCACAAAATCTTCAACAAATCAAGAAAGAGATCCAAGGTGTGCGTAGGGCTATGCTCATCGCGCTAGATTTGGTTGATCAAACCTTTCACATGACGACAACAACTGCTCTACCATGAAGCTGTGGGCTCCTCTGGAATCTCAAAGAATTGTTCTTCATAGGATTCTAGAGTACTTTTGTTTAGTTCATGCCCCAACTCTAACTCTCTCTTTTGTTCTTGTAAACTATCATACAATTGAATATGTAGTTGTTTAAATTCTGGACCATGTTGCTCCCATATCGATGGGTGAAACTTTTTAAGATATTTCGCATTTAAAGGCCTAGTCGAGACCTTCCCTTTTCTTGAAACCAGAATGTATGAATTTCCAAGACATTCCTTATGGATCTTAAAAGGACCTGCCCACTTAGGCGTGAATTTACCCCAAACTGGATCCCTATGGCCAGAAGGTAAAATCATCTTCCAAACCAAGTCTCCTTTATGAAAGGACTTAGCTCGAACCCTTTTGTTGTAGGCCTCCGCCACTCTAAGTTTTTGTAATCTCATTCTTTGAGCGGCTTCAAACTTGGTTTCTTCGGTATCTAAATGTTCGATACTTATTGCCTCCACATACTCTTTTCCGAAGAGCTCTGATTGCTTGGCAATTCTTGCTGATTGTACAACAACTTCTGCCGGAATCACTGGGTCGTGACCATAAACTAACTCAAAAGGCGAGATACCAGTTGCATCTCTCTTTGACGCCCGATATGCCCACAAAGCGTATCGCAGTTTTTCATGCCACTTCCTAGGATTTAATTCAATCATTTTTCGGAGGCCAGCAATAATAATTTTATTTGTAGACTCGGCTTGACCATTTGACTGTGCATAGTATGGAGTAGAGTGTATGACTTTAACTCCAAATTTGGCCAAGAATTCTACATATGGGTCACTGCTGAAAATACTCGCATTATCAACAGTAATAGATTCAGGAATTCCAAATCTCACGAAGATTTTTTCTTCCAAGAATTCTAAGACCGCTTTTGTATCGAGCTTCTTAAAAGGCTCGGCCTCAACCCATTTAGTAAAATAATCTGTAATTACCAATAAGAATTTATGGTTCTTGGAAGAGTTAGGCTTAATTTCCCCGATTGCATCCATCGCCCAACCACGGAAAGGCCAAGGCTTCAAGACACACTTCATCGGTGCTGCGGGTGCTAAGACAATAGGACCAAATTTTTGGCATTTCTCACACCCTTTTGCATATTTAATGCAATCTTTCCTTATTAAGGGCCAGTAGAAACCCGCATTATGTAGTGCCCATCGCATTTTTAAACCATTTTGATGAGCTCCGCATAAACCGTCATGAATTTCAGCCATCGCGGTTAGTGCTTCTCCCGCATTTACACATTTCAGGATTTGGCCGTCAACATCTTTCCTAAAGAGTTCGTTCCCCACTAGGAAATAGTTATTAGCCGCCATTTTGACCCTGAAAGGTAACTCCCTATTGTATGGATCCTTGAGATATTCGATTATCTCATCTCTCCAATCTATATCAGAACTAAGAATGTCAATGCTATTGATAGCATTGATGGGATCATTCTCACTCCATTCATCGAAACTTTTCAATGGATGTAGAGTTCTCCTCAAAAGAGTTACCGAATCATCCGGAGTTACGGCCATCTCTTTTGATGATGCAAATCCGGCTAACTCATCCGCAATATGGTTAATATCGCGGGGAATATGATGAAACTCAACTTTTTTGAAAGTATTCACCAAATTCCTAATCTTTTGGGTACCATATAATGCTACTAAAGCATTACACTTATATTCTCTCATTACTTGGTTTATGACCAATTGGGAATCCCCGAATACACGGACCTTCTCAACTCCCATGTCTTGGAGAATTTCAAGTCCAATAATCAAGGCTTCATATTCTGCTCGATTATTCGTGCATTCACCTTCCAAAGTTATAGCCAACTTTGTAGTATGTTCCTCAAGATCGATAATTACGACCCCTGCCCCAGCCGTCGTCCTGGTTGATGACCCATCGAAAAACAAAGTCCAAGAATCCTTTGGACCCTCACAAACGTGCTCATCGCTTGGGTGCAAAGCCAAGAAATCCGCTAGTCCTTGACCTTTAATTGCCTTTTGTGGCAAATAAACAAGGTCAAATTGAAGTAAGTGGAGATGCCACTTGCATAACCTTCCTTTTAGGAAGGGTTGTGAAAGTAGATATCGAAGCACATCTGTAGGTGACACCACTTCAATTTTAAAAGCCATGAAGTAATGCACCAATTTAACAGACGCATCGTAAAGACACAAACACCATTTTTCCGCCAGTGTGTATCGCTTCTCTGTATCTTGTAAAATCCGACTCAAGTAGAACACTGCTTGCTCATGTCCCAACTCATTTTCTTGGGTCATGAGACTTGCAATGGAATCTTGAGTAACGGAAAGATAGATTCGTAAGGGTCTACCATTTTGCTTTGGTGGCAAGATGACAGGAGGGGATGCAAGTTGCTTTTTAATTTGGTCAAAAGCATCTTGATGTTCCTTTTCCCAAACAAATGAATCCTCCTTCTTCAATTTCAAAAGAGGTGATAAGATTTTCGTCTTCCCGGCTAGATTGGCCATAAACCTCCTTACATAGCTAAGACAGCTTTAGCCTTATTTTGGTCAATCTCAATTCCTTTTTTATGAATGAGAAAACCAAGGAAATTTCCAACTTTTACTCCAAATGCACATTTAAATGGATTCATTTTCAAGCCAAATTCCCTCATTCTTTGAAGTGACTGTCTCACATGGTTTCGATGTGATTCCAAATCATGTGATTTAATCAGCACATCATCGATGTAAATTTCCATAGACTTCCCGATCATGTCTTTAAAGATCCTGTCCATGGTTCTTTGATAGGTTGCCCCTGCATTCTTTAATCCGAAAGGCATGGCAACCCATTCATAAATTCCCATTGATCCAGGGCATCGGAAGGCTGTCTTGTGGCAATCTTCCTCGGCTATCCTAAATTGATGATAGCCAGCATACCCGTCCAACGATGAGATATACTCCTATCTCGATGCGGCATCTATTAACATATCCGCGACAGGCATTGGATATTGATCTTTAGGAGTTGCTTTATTCAAGTCTCTGAAGTCTATGTAGACCCTAACTTTTCCATTCTTTTTAATGACGGGGACTATATTCGCAATCCACCGTGCATATTTAATTGGTCTTATAAAACCAGCCTTCAATAACTGCTCTACTTCTTCCTGGATTTTAGGCAGTAATTCAGGTGCCAACCGTCGCGGTTGTTGTGCGACTGGCTGAAACCCCGGCATAATCGGTAACCGATGCTCAACCACTTCTCTGCTCAAACCCGGCATTTCACTGTGGGACCAAGCAAAGCAATCTTTGTACTCATGAAGAATTGCAATGAATTTGGCTTGCTCTTCTTCAGGAAGTAATTTACTAATGTAAGTAATCCTTGGATTCTCTTTTGATCCGAGGTTTACTTCAAGCAATTCATCAGTTACGTTTTGTCTGATGTCATCGCTCTTTGCCCATACTTTTTCCTCTTCTTCCTCTATTTCAAAGAAAGAATCATGGTCATCCGGTGTTTCTTCAACCGACATAACATTAAAAGTAAGGCCGAATTTCTCCTGATAATGAGACCAGAAAACTTCGTCTATTGTTTCATCGTCAGCCAAATAAGGGTCTTCTTTACAATCATTAATATTAAAATCCATTAATAAATACAATGATTATTTCAGAACAAACAGAGCTAAAAACTAGACTCTGCATCCTTATCGCCACTGTCAGAGCCATTCAAATTGTATCGATGACCGAAACCGTGACAAAGGCTATTTACAAAAGTAGATACTTCCCTAAATTCTGAGGGAGAGGACTCGTCCGTGAGTTCTCGTATCTTAATCTGATTCAACTTCAACCGACTTGTTTCAGCCTCAGTTAAATATTCCTGAGCAAGATGGCTCGCTTCATCCTCGCTCTCAACTACGTCCGTGTAGTCTTCATTCTCTATCGCCGATATTTCTTGTTCTATCTCATTAGCAAGATCAGGATATCGGTCCGTCCTGAACTTGTAATCTCTTCTGGCTCTCAGAGCAGACCTGGGAATTTCAAATTCAATTGTTAGAATTGTGAATTCTTTATCGGCTTCAATTATTTCAAATTTCTTGCCGTTCCACAAGACTAATAATTGATGTAAAGACGATGCGATTGCATAATTACGGTGCAACCAATCTCGTCCTAAAATGGCATTATAACCAGAATCACCATCAATTACAAAGAAAGCCATATAATTGACACAATCTCCGACTTGTGTTCTAACTTTAACAATGCCCTCAACTGCGTAGGGCTCACCGCTAAAACTAATAACGGTTGCATGAGTTTTCTTAATATCTTTCCTTGTCTTTCCTATCTTTAATAAAATTGACAAAGGAAGAATATTAACTGTTGCCCCAGTGTCCACTAACACTTGGTTAATGAATTGGTCCTGGAACTTAGCGGTTATGTATAATGCCTTTTTATGATTTGTATCAAGATCAGGCCGTCTAAACAAAGCGTTTAAGATCTTCTGTGCAGTTGGGTCATCCAGACTATCGGCAGCTGGAGAGAAACCCTTATGCCTTTTAAAAAATGCTCGACCATTTGTGGCTAGAACAGGTTCCGTATTTGTCTTTTGGGTATCGACACCCATCGCGACTTTGGTATCGCTTTTGTTTCTTTTACTAAGCGCAAAGACTGAAAAGTCTTCAGGCCAAGTTGCAGCATCTCTATGCATACCTGCTTTTTCAGCTTGCTCTACCTCATCGGCCCAGGACTCCGTTCCTGACTTCTCAAATTCGGTAGTAAGCATCCTCTTAAAGGTTGATGGTAATGTGACTACATTACACTCCGGCAAGATTTCCCCAGGTTCCGGCTCGGATCCGAAATCGGAAAATTCCTCATCGCAGAGTAAGTCATCATCATCATTGACCTTGAGATCAAAATCATCACCGTCTGAATCTTGATCACCATCCTTACTGAAATGATTCTTATCTGGTATCGAACCATCTGGGTCTTCATGCAACATTGCTCGCTGCAATTCCTCCATCTTCCGTTCAACCCCTGCACTATCTTCTTTGAGTAGCGCCTCTCCTTCAGCGGGAGATACCAAGTCCAAATCTTGGACTGGCCTATCAGTCTCCATCGCTACGGGTTCTTCCTGAAGTTCCATCTTTTGAGAAACTTCATTCTTATCCTTTCCAAGGGAGACTTTGTTGACTGACAAAGCCTCCTCCTCCTTGCGCAACGGAGCAATTTGTGCCTCCTGCTGCTGTGCCATCAAAACATCTTTCCGGATTTTTAAGGCTTTTTCTTGCCTACTCCTTCGATATTCATGTGAACCACTTGTTAGATCAGATTTTGCTGATCCACTTGAGTCACTTCCTCTCGGAGTAGAGAAAGGAACAGGCGACCGATACGATCCCCTTCCTCCTTTAAATGCTCCTCTTCCACCCCTGCCTCCTCTACCCTCTATTCGTGGGGTACCGGGCCTGGGTGTTCCGATGTACTCAAAACTTTCGTTGTTCATCCGTACTCGCTTATTTGGTACCTTTTTATATGCAGGTATCCATTTTGGATCATTCTCGATGACCCGAGTCCTAATCAACTCAAGGTGGAGTTGATCAGCACAGTTCGGACATAAATGGTGTTGCAATGTTTTCAACCCCTTTATGGCCTCCTCATGAAGAGGGTTATGTTCTAACGCCTCTTTATAAGTTTTCATCTCCGATGTTTTTGTTGCATCGGACTGTTCCTGCTTCAGCGGAAAAGGCTTGGATTTTCCATCGCCTTTCTGCTTTTCCTCCTTGAATGGAGCACGAACCTTGTCGAGATCCGCCTCTAAATCATTCAACCTCAATGCTTTCGATTCTTTCTTGGTGATGGTTATGAATTTCTTTTCACACTTCCTTTTCACCAAACCCCTGAAAGAAACACAATCAGCAGTGGAATGAGCAGCCGTTATATGTCACCTGCACATTCCTTCCATCCCTTTTTCATCGATTTTTGGCAGAAATATGACGCCATCATCGATCAACCGATGCAATATTGTGATTGCCTGTTCTTCACGTTCATCATTCTCCTGGAAAGCCTGCAAATCATTTAAAGCAACCTGATCAACAGAAATCATATTACAGACAACAAACTTTCCTTTTCTTTCAGTTTCATCGGCAAACAACAATTTGCCTTCATCGATAAGATCCTGAAAACAGTTTTTAGCGTGATCACATTCCCTAGTCCAGTGAGTAAAAGTATCATGCCAAACGCAATATCTCCTATTCCTATTTCCTCTAAGGATTTGACCACATGCCCCTCTCTGGGCTTAACAATACCCTCCTTTAGACAATATCGGACCATGTCATCGAGTCGGGCAATCTCAAAGGTATACTTTCTTCTCTCCTTACTCTTGAAACTTCTTTTACTGAAAGTTTCCTTTCTTTTGAGAGCAGGACAGACGAGGGGTGTATCGAATTTAACCGCCTCCAAAGCATTGACCTCAATTTGCATATTATTGTATGTTTCTTCGTCAATTTCCTCATCAAATTGTTCGCCAATCTGATCAGGCTCAACTTGTGCAACATGAGCATGATAAGTAGACTTTTGCTTACTACCATGTTCCTTATGATTAACCTCTTCTTTTAGCATTTTCTCATATTTGATTGCACATCGGGTCAGTTCTGGGAATCCACAAAGGTATCGCCACCGAATTTCTTTCTAAATTCGAGTAACAATCCTTCTTGTGCCATTTGCACAAATTCATGTTCCGGGACTGACACTGGGCATCGCCCTTTTAGACTCTTAAAACGATTAAGATAGTCATTAACTGATTCTCTAGGCCTTTGCGTTATCCTAGCTAATTCGCTCAGAGTAATTCCTGGATCCATCCTCAAGAAATGTTCCACAAATTTATCTCTAAGGTTTTCCCAACTGAAGATTGAGTTAGGTGGTAAATTTATATACCAATTAAACGCATTTCCAGTTAATGAACTGGAGAATAACCTCAATTTCAAGTTTTCATTATCAGCAGCCTCCCGACATTGAGTTGTGAAACGAACCAAATGTTCTGCAGCCGACATCTGATCATTACCCGAAAACAGGGTAAAGTCAGGGATCTTAAACCCTCTCGGAAATGGGTTATTTCTATCAATGTAGGCTGGATAAGGGGAATGGTCGAAGTTCTTATTCTTACTCCTACCGACAGGGATACCCATCCTTTCCACTATCACCTCAATCATACCTTCAAGCGCGTTTTCTGCTTGTCGACCAACTCCTAAGTTGGGCGCGACATGGTATTGATTTTGATAATCTCCACCATAATTAGGTATGTTAGGTTCAGCCCTATAATAACCTGCAACATTGTGCATCACAGGTGGCTGTTGACTTTGGAAATTATTATGCCCCGATCCTATACTATTGTGAGTATAAGTCTCTGGGTTCTGATAAGGCATTCCAACTCCTCCCATAGAAATTCCTTGACCTCTCCCTGAGGCAGGATAACCAAATTGCCCCGATGTTCCATATGTGCTATGAACTGGGATATGGTTAGGGTTAGCGTATTGTATCCCGCTCGTAGGGACCGACGCTGTAAAACTTGTTTGGGTATTGTAACCCCCTAAACCAAAACTTTGTTGGTTATTTCCTGAGTGTACTCCAACCGTTGGTATACCGCCAGTTGTCGTATCATTACTTATATGCGCAGGATCAATCCTATTCGACTGAGCACCTGGGCCTGCTGACCAACCTGACCCAGCCTCCGCTCCCTGGCTCTCAGATCTCCTAGGCTCTCCCCTGTCTTCATTAAGTCCAAAACCTGGAGGAGGGTTTTGGCGTAATGAAGAAGTTTGCGGGTCACTATTAGGACCCCGAACCCCCTGTCCTGTTAGGACTGTCGCACTTGGTGGATACCCTATTGGCCGGGCATCTGCACCATGACTCCTTTCAACGCCACTTGGTTCATCAATCGTTATGGCTCTACTTCTAGTTTGGGCAATAGTTTGTCCAAAATCGAGGATTCTCTCAAGTTTCTCGTTTAATTGAGAGTGCCTCTGTAGTAATGGTTCAAGGCGACAAACAACCTCCGTCGCAACACTTCTTGTGAGTGCATCAAAGGTCGCATTAAAAGTTTCATTAATATCAAGTATAATCCTATCAATTTGCCGTGATATTCCATCCCGAGAATCCTCTGTAACACCCCACATTTTTGGGTTACTTTAAATGGTATTAAGTTTTGGGAAGAGTCTATTTTAAGTCTATAAAGCCTCGTTTTGGGAATTTAGAGCATACTTCCACTTTTGGAGACACTTTCCCGTTTTGGCAGTTGTTTGGCAAAATTACCAAAAATACCCTTACTATATTTATTCTACTTATTAAAAAAAAAAAAAAAAACAAAACCCTCCCAAAACCCCATCACACGCACAAAGTCGCAGAAGAAGAAAAAAAAAAAGAAAGAGAGAAGAAGAGAAGAGGAGCCGCGCGAAAAGAGAAGGAGAGAGAGAGGGAGAAAAGCCGCCGGAACCACCACCGTCGACCGCCGCCCTGCCGCCGGTCACCACCGCCACCCTACATCCTTCCTCTTGGTTTTATAATCAAGAGTAGTAAGTCTTAAACCCTCTTGATCATTATTTCTAATTAGGGCTTACTTAGATTATTGCCTATTGTATTGTAATTTGGGTTAGATTGTTAGAAATTATTTAATTGTATTGTGATCATGCTAGATTATGGTTTTGAATGCATGATTGATTGGTTTCGAAACTAGGGTTTTGAAGTTAGGGCTTATGTGAAGTTTATGAGTGATTTTATGGGTGGATTGCTATGAAACTTGTAGGGAATGTTTATTATGATTTGGGTAAACGTTGGTATTGATCTGGTGAAGTTTTAAAGTGATTTAAGGGTAATAATACATGCTGCCCAGATCTGAAAATTGGCTTAAATGGTTGTTAAAGTTGTTATTATGGTGATTTAATGATAGAATCATGAAGTTATTGTGCTTAGGGGGTTGTTGTGCGAATTTGGCGTCAATTGGAGTTCATTTGATTGATGAAATCTAAGTTTAAGTGTCTTAGATGCGCTAAAAGGGTATTGGTTAGTAATTGGAATGTTGTTGTGTGATTTTAGGTTGTGTATTCGAGGAAGTTCCGTTTTAAGACTTGATTTGATCTTGAGAATTCGCAAGTAAGGTAAGAACGTTGATCACAAACACCCTTGCCTTCTATTGAATCATTGATAAGTTTTGTGTGATCATCTATTGCTTTGTTTCACTCAATTGATCACATTGCATGATACTTGTTCTTAATTCCATCGTTGAATCCATATTACCGTTGTTTGACTTGTTTAATTTCGTCGCAAATCATCGCATGCGAACGGCCATTCGGCCGTTCTTCTTTTCGGCCTCTCGGCCTCCGTTTCCTCGGTCATCCGGCCCTTCGGCCGTGGCCTTCGAGCCTCTCGGCCCCTCGGCCGAGTGGTTAGGTGCTTGTGTTTTTGTTGTTTCGCATGTTAGCGTGATTTGTTGTACAATCGTAATAAATCGTATCATCGAATAATTCATCCTCAAATAACGTACATAAAATGGATGAAGATAATTTATGAAATCCACCTAGAGTTTAGGCGTATGTCAGCTCAGCTGACCGCCGTGTTATACCTCTGATCAAGGTACTTCTGGCCGGGTTAGCTACCGGTCCTCTATTAGTCTTCCTCCTAGATGGACAACTCGTCCTACCAGCTGTCTAGCGAGGGGTGTGCACACTCGAGATTAATAGGGTCGTTTATTCCGACTCTAGCTCGAACGAAGTTCGATAAGTGGGGCTATGGGGTAGGACCCTAGCCAAAATAAAATAACAAATTCCGTTGTATGAGCGGCGATGCTCTTTTGATATTATTATCTCTTATTAACGATATTCTCGTGACATAACTTCAATTCGTTCTTGTTAGCTACGCGCCTTTATTCTTAGTATGTTTATTTGCTTCTTACGGCCTGTGCTGACGTTCTGTTTCCGGTTTGTCCCTACCATTTTCTGGGGCCTATGTCAATCTTCGATGGCATAGTTGACAGGTCTTGATGTGTGGCTGCATGCTAGGGAAGCTGGTGCATGAATGGGAATTATTTCTTAAGACACATTTCAATAAAGACTTTATTTCATTTCAGTTGTAATTTGATAATTCGTTTGAGAACTGTAGGTTTGACATTTTAAGACTTCCGCTGTATTATTTCTTTTGGTCTATCGTAATTGAATTTCCAGCCTGGCAATTGACTCGATAGTCAATTGTGGCGTGACAATTCTAAATTATTTCTATTTATGGTTGGTCAAAATTTAGGGTTGTTACACTGTCGCACTTGGTGGATACCCTATTGGCCGGGCATCTGCACCATGACTCCTTTCAACGCCACTTGGTTCATCAGTCGTTATGGCTCTACTTCTAGTTTGGGCAATAGTTTGTCCAAAATCGAGGATTCTCTCAAGTTTCTCGTTTAATTGAGAGTGCCTCTGTAGTAATGGTTCAAGGCGACAAACAACTTCCGTCGCAACACTTCTTGTGAGTGCATCAAAGGTCGCATTAAAAGTTTCATTAATATCAAGTATAATCCTATCAATTTGCCGTGATATTCCATCCCGAGAATCCTCATGTAAGCTCTGAGAAATCTGTGCGAAGGCCCGCGATGACTCTTGTGTCAACCGCTGAATGTGGGACTCAAGTTGTTTTCGTTCAACTTCTTGTCCATTTACCAACAAATCTTAACAATTTTCACATATGTTTTGTGAAAGCCTGTTAACTGGGTCCTAGATACTTTGCTAAGATCCAAATCTGCTAGTAAACTCTCTTCTGCCTGACTACGGAGAGCCGGCGTAGTTTGGCCTTGTCCTTCAGAACTCGATGATGAGTTATCTGAACTTACATTGATAATGGGTGTATCGTTACCCATATTCTGGCTAGACGGCTCGGTCTGTCCATCCTGAGGAAGAGGAGTCTCTTGCTAATTGTCTCGCTGAGAAGCAGACCTTGTCGTAGGCATTTCTTGCTTCTTAAAATTACAAGTCAGTTTGATGTCTGCACTTGACTTAATCAAAAGGTTTATTTGGTTGCGAAAGGTAAACAATTACAATTCTATCTAAGAATTATATCTTACCTCCCACTGTGGTCGCCAATTTGTTGAACGCTAAAATTAAGGACACTTATGTGAAGTGTCAATCCTAAGAGCACTTAATTTAGACTGACCGCGATGAACTAAACACCTATGAAATAAAGTACTTAAATGCAAAGACAAAAGACGGGTTCTTACAAACTAAAGTAGTAACCATTAATTGAAAGAAATGTCAGGTTTGCTAATGAAGAGTCCAGGAAGAGATGGAATCAATTACCTCCATGTCTTCTATCTTCACCATGGAAAAGGGAAAAACTATACTAAAACATGAACTGCTCGCGCTACGGGGCGAGGCGACCCGATGTACACTAAAAAGAAAGAACTAAAAAGACTTTGATAATGTTGTTGATGCTTGATTGTTGTTTAATGCTGCTCCTTGTTCTACTATTTATAGGATTGGTCTCCTGGCGGTTGCTTTATCCTCCAAAACTTCTCTGAACGTGAGGAAGAATACTTGCCAGCGGTTTGCTTCTCTAACTTCAACTGCTTCTACGTCTTGGCGCCTTCTCTTAAATTTGAATAAATGGACTTCGTGAATTTGCTGTCAGCCCAAATCGAGTATTGTTTCTAGGTGGGCTTTTCCTTGTTTTCAGCTCATCGAGGTTACCTGGAAAATAACCTTCCATCGCTAAGACAAAATTATTTTTGTCATCAACACACACTCTCGGAAGCACCATGCTCCTTTTCAATAATTTTAAGTGTGATCCCTACCCTTCTATTTTTTTTTTTTTTTTTTTTTGAAATCAAACGTGCCTTCTCATTATCTTAAATCGAGATCAGCCAGTGTCATAAGACCTGCCGGGAAATTTCCCACAAGGATTTGTTCGGGATTGTCCCGGTCAGCTAACCTAGCTACAAGATGAGCTACGGTATTGCCCACTCGCTTCACATGTGTCGGTATAAATAATTCAAACCTGTTCATGAGTGCCCGAATATCATTCAGAACCATATCCTCCAAGCTTCTTCCAACTTTAGGCTTCTGTAAGGCAAGTATAAGACCTTGGGCATCGCTTTCGAAAATTACTCGCCTAACATCCTGAGCTAGCGCCAATTCTGCTCCCCATCGACTAGCTTCAAGTTCAGCCATGGCTGGGCTCCAACTTCTCCTTAGCCATTTCG
Source organism: Spergularia bocconei (assembly GCA_963457585.1). Lineage (NCBI taxonomy): Eukaryota > Viridiplantae > Streptophyta > Magnoliopsida > Caryophyllales > Caryophyllaceae > Spergularia > Spergularia bocconei. The sequence goes on along the minus strand of OY734951.1, from coordinate 3,693,639 downwards.
ATGCAACCCACTGTAGATGCCCAACAGAATCTCGACACACCACACCAAGGCCGACACTCCCATCCGGAAAACAGGCAGCGTCAGTATTGATCTTGACGACATTCTCCGGGGGTGGCAGCCATGCCTGATTGGACGAATGCCGGGGCTCCGTATCTCCCATCGTGGTGGCCTGTTTATATTCCAAGAAATCATGAGTGAGCCGTATAAAACCTGGGACAATAACTTCCAGTGATGGAGTCACGTCGTTGAAGACTTTCTCGTTCCGGCAATTCCACATGGCCCAAGCAATAGCCAAAAATTCACAGAACGGTATATCATTAAGGCTGCTCCTAGCCGTTTCCACGAGGTCATTGAAGGAACTCCACTGTTTGGAAGAGATTAAATCGTTGAAAGATGAGTTCGGCCATACCTGTTTAGGCACCGTGCAATATAGAAGGGCGTGAGTTACTGATTCTGCCTCTGTACCACAGATGGAACAGTTTGGTGATGCCGTAACATGCCTGTAGTGAAGGCGCTCCATCACACCAAGTGATCCCGTGCATGCTCTCCAAAGAAAATGTTTCAACTTCGGAAGAGTATCCAGATTCCAGACAGTTTTCCACAGCTTGTGAGATGGAGAAACAGAGTTATTGTCATTCCATCCTCTCTCGCCCACTATTCCCAACCAGTAACCGGTTCGAACAGTGAAGATACCATTCTTACAGGGCCACCAGTAGATGATATCATCCTGTAGTCGGGTGCTCAGCGGAATGCTCATAATATCTCTCACATCAGCCTCGCAAAAAAACAAGTCAAGCATATCCTGCCGCCAAGACATTAGGCTATGATCAATTAGTTCGGACACCAGCATGTTCTCGTCCGTCCAACTAGGCTTCAATGGTACTCTTGACGAATGATTCCCCGGGAGCCAAGGTGTGGTCCGACTCTTGGCTCCCTACCCTTCTATTTTGAGAAGGATCACCATGCTCCTTATACTTATGGGAACATGATATAACCATTGAGTCTTGACTTTGAGTCATGCGTGACACGTGAGAGTTGAGACTCAGTGCAAGCATGGATATACTCATATACATACGTAGTAGTATAATATGCATATGTGTTGAAGTACACCCAAAATACTCCACATTTAAGTGTCCCACATTTGAAAAAGAGAAGATATTTGTCTACCTTATAAATCAAGGAGTTACTCCTCCAAATGCTAATTGGTTTTAGGATGGAACCTCACTGGACTTATCAAGTGGACTCTCTCTTCTCCTTACGGGTGTGACCCATGCCCGCGTAATTTCACAATATGTATTGTGCGGAGACTAGATTTGTATGATATCAAAAACCTGGTCAAGTGATGAGCAATAGTGGCCAAGTTGGGAATGTTGGGGCTCAAGGGTGAACCATAAAAGTACTCCGTATAACATAGATGTATAGAACAAGTGCTCTCGAGCGGCAGGACTTTTCAAGAATTACAGTCAACCAAGTTGAATTCTGATGGCCTCACAGCACATATCATAACTACTTCATTCATTCCCTCCGTGAATTTATGATAGTGACGTGAGTAGTTATTAATGATTAAACTATTTTGTGATTATGACAGTGTATGTAAATTTCTGTTCGTTGAGCCTACTTTGATGTCGTTATCATTTGCGTGATCTTCTTGTGAATTAATATGTTTTGAGGGAATGAATTGATTATGTCTTGATGAAATGAGACCCTTAATTAATAGATACTGGTTAAGCATAAAATACAATTGAAATGAGTTGAAATCACACATTAGATCAGAAAAATATGTTGAATCATACATAGTATATTCTAACCACATACACATGATTTTAGACACAATAAACATCATAGATCGATCCTAATAATTTTTGCAAAAATTTTTGGGTATGTGTATGCATGATCATATACGTATTACGGAGTACTGTTTACGTGCAATGATTATCCTGATTTACAGGGCCACAAGCCCACACAAGGTAGGCAACAATTACACACTACGAAAAGTCTAGGATGTTTACATTGTTTGCATTGGCCGGTCTTAGCTGATCAGGTCAGTCACGCCGCACGCCGGTACACATGAATGACATGATATTTCTCCAACCTTTGGAAATCTTATGCGCCATTTCGCAGCATCTTAACATTGGCTATTAGCATTAGCAACACCCATCTGCATTAGTGTTGAAACCGTCATTAGATTGTGCACGGCTATTTCAAGTGGTTTAATAACACATACCATAATATACGGAGTAGATGACGTATATAGTATCTTCCCTTTTTTTTCTTTTTTTGAAAAAGATAGTATCCTCCTTTTTGTCATTCACTAATTCTTACGGAATATGCTAGTAAATGAAAGAAAATAAAAATTCCCTCCATAAATAATTCCCTCCATAAATCAACATATGACGTTAACGAATAACGAGGTGAGAGTTTGATTTGCGATTGTATTATTAAACATATGTCGCTGGATTCATATTGAAAAATACTTTCACGCAAGTATAGTTAGACCATCTCCAATGGGGGTCTCAAGATGGGTCTCAAAGAGGAGAGAGAGGATTTTTTCCCAATGGAAAATTATTTGATGGGTCTCGTGTTTTGAGACGGTCTCTGTTTTCAGAGACCGTCTCATTGTCAATGAGACCCTACTTTTGCCAAAAAAAGATTTTAAAATAATTTAATATGTTTAAAGCTCAACTATAGAGACCCATCTCAAAATTTTACCAATGAAGTATAGGGTCTCAAAGTGAGTCTCAAAATTTAAGACAACATAATTTTGGAAATGATTTGTATTTGAGACTCAAGTTGGGTCTCACCAATAAAGATGCTCTTATAATACAGAGTTATATCTTATGAGATATCTTATGAATAAAAGAGATATTTCGGAATCTGAGAAAATCATATATAACTTTATAGCGGGCAATGAAAATTGGGTTAGTGAAAGTGCAAGAGAATGTTAAAGGAGTGCCAATAGCATTTCCCGAAAAAATAAAAAGTCGAGACAAGAGAGGAATTGAAAAGGAATGGAGGATGGTTTTTCCTGATGGAATTGGGCTGAACCAATTAAAGTTCTAAAAGGTTGGGCCGGGCTCGCCTGATTCGGCCCAATTCTAGTATTGAATTCTAGACTTCAGCTTCCAAACACAACTCATGCAAAATTTAGACACTTCTTTTTTGATTGCCTGATTCAGTAACGCTGAACTGTTTAAGCTTGTACTCTTGTGGTGTTGAGGTGACAACAAACTGTGAGTCTGTGATACACATGGTTCATATATGATATTTATGCTCTAAAGTATGACAGCATTTTTGTTTTTAATTCTGCACTCGAGGCGCTGTACTGTGAAGAGTCCTGATTCCTGAAAGCCCCTGCGCTAGGCACCCCTCAACAGCACAAGGAGATTTCGCGGACTGTAATAATGGACTATTGTTGAGTTTTACGGTGCACAAGTGCATGATGCATCAGCTATATTCACCTCAGCACCTTGTATAAAATGGAGTCGACTAGTTGATAGAATATGTAAATATGTAAATTATTTACTAGCCATGTACTTGTACTTTACAAGGTCACAGTGCTTGACGAGGATGTTTGAAAATGCATCTTTTAGAATCTGACAGTATAAGATTTTCATCTCAGGGTATGCATCTAGCAAAAGTTTTGTACCGAGGTTGAGTACTCTTTTATGACATTGTACATTTGTACTCACTAGTGCTTATATTATGAAACCTTCTTTTCATTTGGTCTCACCTCGTCTCTGAACATGTGAAAATGTGAAATACGAATCGAATCAGCAAGGCAATCTTTTGGCTGATACAAATACTCAGGTAATCCAGAGAAGGGTTGCAGACAATGGCAGAGTCGGAAGTGAGTTGGCCCTTAATTAGAACACATATATTCGCATTCACCTGGCTAAGAACCTCATATAGTCCAATATGCTAACCCTAGAGTATCAGACATGACTGTTCTGGCTGACACAAATTCATCACAGGGAAGAATTTACACTTAAAAACATCAAAGTTGTGGATTTACAAGTCGTAATCAGAAATCGAGTTTTCAAGGATCATAGACCAGAAACCACATCTCTTTATGAGTGCTGATCCTTAGAAATTCATTTAACTAGTCCTGTACTTAGTCTGTAGGTCCTGTAACGAACATCCTGGTATATGAAAATTGCAATTGGTGGCATGGAGATATGCTAGCTCAGAAGATTAGTGAACCAGTAAATAATAAGCAGTCGATAGCAATCGATGTACTCTACTACTCTACTTTGCAATAATAATGTTCGACAAAACTCGAATCAATTGATGAGTAAGGATTTCATTTCTTACGGTAACTGACGACAATTGTCTGTCAGGATACAATTTCTGATCAATCTTACACTCACAAAATCGATGTTAGAGTCTAACAGATGACGACTAACACCGGGAGAGGAGGCCGGGAAAAAATGGGGAGGGGGGGGGGGAGACATATAAAGTTATAAACTACACCGTACCTATTATTGGCCTCTACACACATATATAGTCTAGTGTTGTTCAAGCTACCACTTCTTAGTCATAAACTGTGCAATCTGCAGAGCATCATTGAGAACCAGCCTTGTTACAGCAATGGGATCATGAGAAAGGATGGCTATAACATAGTTCACCATAGCAGTCAGAACTGTATAACACACGCCACTTCCGCCTGAATAATAACTTGATTTCTTCTTAGACAGTGCCCATCCCTTTGATTCCCTCCTAAGCTCCTCCACAGCCATGTTCACCACACAGTAGACATGGTAACCGCGTTTCTCGTCCTTTTCGTACACGTAACAATATCCAGGGATACCATCATCTTTACCCTTGCAGCCTTTCACGAACTCAGAGTTGCATCCGTGACAGTTTGACAGCTTCTTCTTCTCTGTGTCGATGACAAGTTTGTCATCGTTGATCTTGAGAGTCTTTTGCAGTGAGGCGCAACACGGGTGTAAGTCGTACCCCAAGCTGCTGTCGTAACAGTGGTAGACAAAGCCGAGTACTTTGATCCCACAAGCGTCGCAGTATCTCTGCGGCGCTTGTGTGATTGGAACTGTCATGAACTCGAACCAACGGTGTGGTAATAACGCCGGTTGTATATGTTTTTCCGGGTTTGCACACTGTGGATGTAACACATAGTCACATTTCTTGCATTTGTATCCTCGATCAATTCCTTCCATTTTGCAACCATTGCATTTGTAAGGCGTATCATATACTCTTTTCTCCAAATTTGATGAATGCCGACGGCATTTCATTTGACCAATTCTTGACATGATTCTGCGCACCAAAAAATTTGATCATAACATCATTAGTTAAGAAACCCCAAAAACACTTTTTGAATCCTAAATTCGAAAACGAAAAATGCACATTTAATAATTTTAAAATTCCAAATCTATACTAACTACTTCGATCATTATCCTCTGTTTCCTCGAACAAGACACAAGAAAACTTAATATTCAAACAAAACATAAAGAATTAAATTGGCAAGACGAAGGGTGTACAACTATATAAAGGGGCACTATAGAAACGTATTCCCTCCGTTTTTGTCATTTATTTACATTTGATTAGAATATGCGAGAGAAATTCAAATCAAACAAGAAATGAATATAACCGAGGGAGAAACAACTACTACTCTCTCCTGGCCTCCTCTATTTCCACGGCACCCGCCCGCCGCAAAATTTGGCCGTCGTGACGACAATTGCTCTCCGACGTCGAGTTTGGCTCCCCCACCACGCATTCCGCCAACGTCCACCGTCGAACACCAATTATATACGACGACCACGATCGAGTTTCGGCGAAATCTCCGACCACCTGAAAACAACACTCACCCCCAACCCCGAGACTAAAAAATGACCATCGACAACCACTACGCAGCTAACGCTTGTCGAACACGGTAGCTAGCTAGTTAACCGCGCTAAGGGAACTACACGACTACACCTAACACTTAAATATATAAATACAAAAAATACTCGTATAAATTAAATTTAAAATATAAAGAGACAGAAAGAATGAAGATGACTTACCAAAAATAGCAAGTGAATGATGAATAAATTGGTGGGTTTTCACTTTTCAGGAGTGCTAGTTACTAAAATAGGAAAGTGGGAGTATGGGAGTATATATTTAGGGGGAGAGATAGAGAGAAGGAGAGGGAAAGAGAATATTTTTGAAGATACGTTGAGAAATGGGAGACGTTTATTATATAGAGGGGGCCAGGGGCATTTACGTCATGTTTTGATCCCCCTTAATTACAATGAAAAAGAGAAGAAAGAATAAGGAATAAGGGATCACTCGGAGACGCTTACCGAGTAAGGATTGCTTAATACAATGTATTAGTACTGATAAGACACACGTGTCAAGTAGATGTAACATGTAGAAACATTTGTTGACGGTGTTCAGAGGTTTAAAATTTTAGAATTAATTAACTAATTTATTAATATATCTTGATGTAAAATCACTTACAAGATGTAAAATTACTTCCTCGGTCCCTGGTGTTCAGGAAAAACCGAACCGCGGTTAATCAAACCGAACAACAAAAAACCGCATAGTTTTTTTGGTTTGGTTAATCGCACCACGTATTCTTCGGTTCGGTTTCGGTTCTGTGTTTTGGAATTCGATTAACCAAAATCGTACCAATTTTTTATTTTTTGAAATTTTTTCAAAAAAAATGTATACTAGTATGGCGGTTCGGTTTCGTTCGGTAAACCGCAATAACTGACCGATTTTCGGTTAACCAAAAATTTCGGTTCGGTTTCGGTTTGGGATAAGGGCAAACCGAAAATTCGATTAACCGAAAATTTCGGTTTGGTTTCGGTTCGAATTTTATCCGGACCGAATTAAACGAAATTATTGTCAATATTAGACAAATTAAAATGTGTAGACATTTAACCTTTGAGAATTGCCTTTCAATTTTTGATTTTATTAGTTACCGATTGAATCAAGGAAATTTCACATTTTCTTTTCTGCATCAATTCTATGTTGTATATCGTATTTTCTAATTGTCGCAGTTGGAATCTTAATTTCTTCTATTTTTAAGAGATGGATTAAGTTATACGTAAACATTAACCGACAAACAAATATATTTTTTGTTCCTCAATCAAAAGGATCGGTTGGATTCTAAATTTGATCCTTGATGCCCAGCGATAATTTGATATTCAGCTACAAATTTCCGAAAAAATGCAACGTTAATAGAAGATATATTGAAACATAACATTGTCTTTATCATTATTTGGACGTTACTTAGCTCCAATTCATTTTCATTAATTACTTCATTAGTGTATGAAATCCCCGCCAAAACTTCCAATTGATCTGTATACAGCTATTGAAAACGGTAATTCACTCGGTGTCTACGAGTCTATGACTACGTCAATGTTGGGCTCGATTGAGCTTGGCTTGCAAGCCTAGATTACTGAAAATTTGGACACATGGAATTCATAATCTTAGAATAATACTCCGTAAGTTATTGGTAGATCGGGTGAATAAGATTCTTTAACGGGATAAGTGAATAACATTCGTTGAAGACTTGAAGTCGATAAGTAATTCCACCACGTCTTATTCGTCGAAGACTTAAAGTCGATAAATAATTCTAAGACGGAACATAAGCCACCAAGTATCTCCGGTGAAAATACGGAATTTTTTTACCTGTGTTACTCAAGCCTCCACAATTTTAATGCTCTTCGTCGACTAATATTACATTGCACAAAAAATCTATAAATCCTATACAAAGGCCAATTTGATAGGTTATTTGTCATCTCCTGTTTACATGTCGATGATCTAGGGCTACAAATACTCCGTAAATGGCCAAGCGTACAGGGGAATCACTCTAGCATTATTATTATTTTGCAATATCAATGAATCAAAACTGTAGAAAAATACATCGAGAAAGCTCATTTGGTAAACATTTGCTAGCCGGTAGCGCTTACGCAGTAGTGTTCATTTCAGCAAACTGTAAAACTTGGTTCCTATATATCATAATAACTATGCACTAAAGTATGACAGCAGTTGTTCCTAATTCTGCACTCGGGATGACGTGAAGAGTCCTGAAATGCCCTTCGCGAGGCACCCCTCAACAGCACAAGGAGATTTCGAGGAATGTGGACTGTTTAGTTTAAAGGCGGCCAGCTCTTGGCTTGGAGCATTTGAAGGGGAGTTCTCCCCGCCTCTCACAAACTTGCGGAGCGGTTTCTGCTTTCTTCTTTTAAAGCTAACTACGGAATTCGTCACACCAGATGGAAGAGAGCTGCAGATTGATGAATCATTTCCTTGGAGATCATCACGAAACTTCCTCTTGAAACCGGGCAGCTCTTTCAAACCTGCAAGGGCTGCAACAAAGTTGTAACATAACAAAAATAGATTTAGGGAGTCAACGAAACCAAAACAGTAACAGATACAGATCCAGTAGTGTTAGTCCCCTTATATCATTAACATATTGGATTAAGCACTAGGTGCAATGTGCAGTTGCCGTGAGAGGAGCAGAGATAGGGAATAGCTTAATTTGGTCGAAATTAGGTACCTGGAAGAGGCTCTTCAAATACAGAGGACTCGCCCTCCGGATCACCACAATGACAGGTGAGATTGTGACTACTGCAGTCGTTAGATCCAGTTATTCTACGTGACAGAAAAGGTCATGTCAATACTGATATCATAAAGATTAACACATACAGTTCAAACACTAGCAATAGATTAAAGTTTTTCAAACAAAAAGGTGACCAAACACTATGTCAATCAGAAACTTCATGTCACCCTTTAAACATGTACTTCATAATCGTAAAGGTAGAATGACGAGACAAAAGAACATAACCAAAAGCCACACACTTTTGGAAGGTTAAAAACTAATACTGTAGATCTTTTGATTCTATGCCACATCGTGCAACACTCTAACAGAATTCTGTTCCATCTAGTCTCGCTGACAATCTGACATTGACCTAACATGCGCCACAATCTGTAGAGAAAGAGATCTCCCAATCACATAGGCATATCTCCTCTTCTCATTCCACTATCGGAACTCCAAAATCTCCCACTCCTTTACCCCCGTCTTTTTACATCATTAGTATCTGGTCCGGCATGCCTCCTGCTCAATTTTTCTTCCCAGCTCCACATAATCTTCCACTAAAACTTCCAGACGAAACCTTCTCCCTCCTGGACCTTAGCATTCGAAAATTGGGGGGGGGGGTTCAATCTTGTACATATTCAATGCCGTCTTGCAGTATTAGCAATAGACACCATTAAATCAAAATTAGCAATCAAAGATTATACTGTCCTGTCAAATAAAAGAATATAACGGAATGGTTTCCACCTTACATACCCCTTCATACAAGATATCTGGTCCAGGCAAAGGAGGTCTTTATTCTTTTGGACCTTGTTCGTGTTCCATTTCAAGTGCATACCCAATTAAATAAACCAATGCCTCTCACGAGGCTCCAACTAAAGTCCCACATTTGGGGGAAGGAAGCAATGGGAAAAACATTATTTGTAAAATCATTCTCAGGCCCTTATAGCCGAATAGCCTATCATTTATAAGTAAGAAGGGCTGTATGAGCCACATACTTGACTCCACGACAAGCTATTGCACATAACTGCACACATATACATTGCTATTTAAATCAACCCTGCTACTTTTAACAAGGAACTAATTATCCGCAAAGCAACTAGATCCTATAAATCACTACCATCAGGATCATACTCGGAAAATGAAAAGAACACCACACACTAAACAACGAGTAAAAAGAATACTGTAACACAAACAAACATGTCGAAACTGTCCATGTCTAAACACTAGTTGAAAATATAATGAAAACCACAAGCTGATACAGTATGGACTTCAGGTTCAACGTAGCTCCACAAATTGCAGAATTAATAATCATGTGTATATAAAAAACAAGTCATACCTGTACATATGCTCAACAAAGTCATCGATTAATGAGGGCCAAGCACCTGTCAACCAATAGACGAAAGTAAATATTATGTTGTGTGCTAGCTGACTTAATCTGAGTATAACACTAAACAATTGTCCAGGCCTTGACATTGATTATCTCTTCAGAGTCTGAAACTTGAGGCCTTGATACGACCACACCACAACTGGTAACTCTATATAGTGAACATTATCCAATTCTTTCAGCCTCCTAACACTTTGCGGATCAATAGAATTTACAAGAAAAACAGGCTGAAGAAATCGTTCATATTCCATAAAGTGTCAGGACAAGCATCAGCATTATTTCAGCCTAAACAAAGAGAGCAGAGACAGAAGTGAAGCAATATCAGGCAAGAAACAACAAAGTATCATTATTCCCAAGGGCCCGCCAACAGCCAACCTACTTACCGGCTCTCATTGAGAAACCCACAAGCAAAAACTGTATGGGATAAAACCAAGGAATGCTACAAGTATGAATACTTTTATTTGGAAAGTTTATAGAAGATAAAATTTGTTCCACATACAGAACACAACTACGATACGAAATAAATTACAAGGTTTTGAATTTTGAACACTTTCTGTATCAAGGATCTAAAAACAAGGAACAGGCACCTCTGTAGTCAAAGTGCTCGTAGCTCAAGATACACGCAGCTCTTACCCTCTAATTTGTTTAAATAGTTCAGAAAGGTTGCTTCAAAGAGCATCATATCGAAAACAACAAAAAAGGCTGTTATAAAAGGCAAGTAAAATAAACATTGACAGTAACTTAAACAAATTTTGTTTTCAAAAGGGGACAAAAAAGCCAAATGAAGGGCAAAGAAGAAAACTCATTGCCAACACACTGCACATCCAAAGAAAAATGACCACATTCATACATTATCCCCACAACACACCCCATCACCAACACATATAATGTTTCCTGAGACTGCTAAGTAGAAAGAATTAAAGTGATCACTACCTTCAGGATCATATCCTTCCAAATCTTCATGTACACACCGACTAAAAGCTAAAACTTGACGCCACGTATCTTCTGATATGTTGTACCGCTGGTTCGCCTGAAATTGATAGAACAACAACATCATCATCACCCCAGCGCCTTAAAGGCTTCCGCCATAAGGCGGAGTGAGGGGGGGTTGCTACACGTATAGTCGTATACCTGTAAAACGGGTCGGGCGGGCGGGTTTCGGGTTCGGGTAGATTCGGGTTCGGGTAGTTTCGGGTTCGGGTGTATTTCGGGTTAGGGTTAAAACGGGTCGGGTCAAAACGGGTTTGGGTCGGGTTACGGGTTGACCAGCGGGTCGAAAATACATATTCGCGCCTTTTTTATCCGCAAATTTTAACAAGTAAATTATTATTTTATTCTTATTTTCCAAAAATTTTATATATAATATAATATAATAATTATTGATTGCTTTATATGTCTTAAAAGAAAATTTTAATTAAAATTTTATTAATATTAATTGTTTTATATTTTTTTTTTATTATTATAATATTTTTTTACTAAATATGTTTGACCCAACGGGTTGACCCACTCGGGTCGGGTCTTGACCCTGACATTTCGGGTCATTTCGGGTTTCGGGTGCTTTTCGGGTTCGGGTTGAAAAAGTCCGGGTTTTTCGGGTTATTTTCGGGTCGGGTCTCGGGCGGTTTTTCGGGTCGGGTCAGAAACTTACAGGTCTAGTGCCTACACGCCACCCCGACATATACTGGACCATCAACAATCAAATCTCAGCGCACACCACAAGACCCCCCACCCCACTCCTCCCATACCAAAGCGGACACTCATTTGGGACTCCAGAAAAGCCCAATGGACATGTACTTTAGTATGGAGGCAATATTTTTTATTTACCCAAAAGAAAATAAAGCTTATACTTGCAAGACGGAATGTTATAAAGAGGTAAAACGTAGAAGTGCTCTAGCAGTTTGATATAAGATAACTAGCCTTACATATGACATAACGTGGCATGCCCTCAGACTAATAGACAACGTTACACACTGATAAAGAAGCATCCTTTGTTTACCTCAACAAAGTCACACCATTGATTAAGCAGCCGAAACCTTCCAGCAAGAGCTAATTTCCATGCAGCAATTGCCCTGCTTACAGCTAATAAACAGCCGGGGAAAAAAAAGGCATGAGAAAACTGGCTCTAAGTAATTTAATTCTTGTCACAAAAAGAAGATCATTAAGTGATTGTAATATGTTATCCTTAATAGCATTGTTCAATGTAAAGTAGGAAAAGTTAATTACTCACTGATGTTCTTTTGATTATTTTCGCGGCACATAAAAAACACAAAATCATAGAAGTTAGAAAATTCCGAGAAGTCCCCCTGTAAGGAAAACAAAGCATAATCAATGTCATGTTTCCAGTGAGTGGGATATTGATCCATCAATTAAACCTTTCCAAAACAATATAAAAATATCCGAGACCCTAGAGTTTTTTCAGTAGGTTAAGTTGACCTACCATTGTGTTTTGGCAGGCCATCAGCTTCTGTAGTTCATCCAAAATCGAAACTCTGCAAAGAAAAGTAATATCAAGATAATTACCACTAAGAATGTCTCAACATTCAGGCAATCTGAGGATAAGCAGGTACAACTGATCTTACAATCAGCAAAGACATCTTGCATTTACCAAAGGTACTGAATGTAAACACTGAGATTAGTAAAGGACAGGATGACCCATGAGGAAATCAAAATTGTTTTAGTAGTTATCGAAGAACACTCTTTCAGCATAGGCCTAAGAGCGCAGAACCTAGGACCTACTCAAAAAGAGGACAAAAGCATCACAACGTACAAGAAGGAAAATAAAAGAAAAAGAAGAGACGGTAGTGAAAGACAGGATGATTCATGAGGAAATCAAGATTGTTTTAGTCAGCATTCATCCAAGAACTATCTTTAGCATAGGCCTAAGAGCGCAGAACCTAGGACCTACTCAAAAAGAGGACAAAAGCAACGCAACATACAAGAAGGAGAATAGAAGTAAAAGAAGAGACCCTACTACAACCGACAATGTCTCTATAAACATATTAACGTAAACCACAATGAAATGAAAGGAGGGTCTAAAACCTTGCCATTATTTCCTAAAGTCCTTAGTAATTTCAAATTTGAAAACTTTATGAAAGCTGTAATTTCTGAATTGTCAACCTGAAGATGGTTACTTCAATACTCTTAAAAGATAGGACGGTTAATTCATATTGTATCATACTTGGTTTTGGAATATAACGGAGTACACCAAAATGGCTCACTAAATAAATAACGCTTTATATCATAAAGTGGCAGTCATTCAGTACCATTCTCAACAGAAAAAAGACTCTTTAAGTTCTCAACATGGAAGTACGGTTGTAGACATCTAACCCTCCTTACCTCACCATAGGCGGAAGGCTTTGAAGGACTAGGGTAATGTTGTTGTTGTTCTTGTTGTCACAAGGTTACTTTAAAGTGTTTAGTAAACCCAACTCTTTTTTTATATTAAACAAAGGATTGTTTTGCATTGTAATTCACTGAATTTTTCCATTTCTGTTTCCCAAATCACGCACCATGGCTAACACTCTTTAGGTGAATGATCTGGCCAGAATCAAATATTCAATCATTTACGCTGGACTGAGTATGACGGCTTAATCAAGAGCTTACCTTGTACTGAAGCTAGATTCCACAATCTCTGACAGCTGTGCCATTGCCTCTTTCGAAAATTTCACCGTTTCTATATTATCACCGACAGGACAGCCATTCCCTAATTTGATGTCTGCATAATGATTTAACCATAATTCAGACCTAATCGACGGGAATATTGATCAGGATGTTCTGAAAGCACTAAAAACAAATAGAAAAAGGTAGGCATTGGACCATTTATACAGACTGCACATAGACCGGCACACACACACACACACACACACAAAAAAAAAAAAAAAAAAAAAAAAAAACTTTTATTTTGAAGATGCTTCACAAAATGTACTTCAGGATTTTTGGAGAAAATGCACATACTATACCAAATCCAAGTAAAAGCAGATACTCCCAGATATATATGAGAAAAGAATAGAGCAAGGACCAAGGTACCATCATTGGATAATTTGGTTAACAACAAACATAGAGCATTTGCTGTCATCGTTGAATTCTATGATATCTACTAAATCATCACCGACCTCGTGATAAGAATATACACAAAGTTTCAGTCAAGCTGCTCCCATGGTACTCGAATGGATAGACACCAGGACATTATGAGTGTCAATTTGACCAATCAAATGTTCACAGGTAGCCTATGTAACTCTAAACACATACCTTTTGCCCGAGTGTATCCCCAAGACGTAAAATTTCTAATTCATATGTGCAACTCCTTCCCGTCTTAGTAAAAGGCAATGTAAAGGCATACAGTACATGGCTTGACAACAATCATGACGAGACTTGGTGGCATATCATTCCCTTTGCTAAATCAATTAGTCATAAACCAACACGCCCCTGAATACGGAAATAAACACTCCAACAAAATTACACCTCCTAGAGCTAGACCCTTGTGCTCAATTGGGATCAAACACTCCTAAACATCTACCACGCTCGCCTTCAACCTCTGAACATTGTTCACAAACTAGAATTCGCTCGAGCATTCAAATTCAAGAAACCCTCATCAAACACCACCCGACAGAGATTTCGTTCCAATAGGAAAACGAAATCAAACACTCAAGATTCCCAATCTAAAATCGGCCGCATTTCGGCAGTTCTGTATTCTCTAGTACTCCAACCTCATTACACCAGCAACACACACAAACAAAACTAACTATATCATCCTTTGCATTCTGCATTAATACCCAAAATTACATAAACTACACCATCATCAATTCATCAATCATACACTATTTAAAGCAACCTTATAATAACAGCACCCAAGAATCGAAACCGAAACCGAAAAAATTAACTCAAAACTCGAATGCACTAAGCTAAACGATGCAACAACTAAACAAGATCATAACTTCATCAGGAAGATACACCAAAACAAGCAACTAATCAGTAAAAAATAAAATACAATTGAATTGGGAAATAAAACATATAAAATTTAAAAGCAAGAAGTGAGAATTATACCACGAAATCGCCGATAAATATCAAAGATATCGAATTGGTGGGAGAAATCCATCATACAAAACTACAAAATTGGGGATTTTGAATTTTGATCAATTAAATTAAATTAAGGAAACGAAACCCTAATTAAAAAACCCAGCTCACAATCCCTCTCTTGTTTTTATTGTATGGTATCGCCTCTTCCCCCCACCCAACTGGGTTTATACACTGTATCTTCTTAAAGAAGATAAACAAGGGGGAAGGGAAGAGAGAGAGAGACAGAGAGAAGGGAGAGAGAGTTTTGAGTTGTCGGGAAATGTGGCCGTTACTGTGGTTGTGTGTACCTGTGTGCTTTTCTTTTTTGTTTTCAAGTTTAGCCCCAATTCTAAGATTTTTGAGTTGCGATGAATACTACTCCAATTTAAGAGTACTCGTTAGAAAAACTGATCGGGTTGATTGCGATTTCGTTCGAGGTGAAAATCTTCTGAACCTCCGTGTGCGAAGGAATTGCTTTTTGGAAATTTCCAACAAAAAATAAAGAAATTGCTTCTTTTTTTCTCCCATTTAGTTAAGCTTAAGGGATGGAACCGAATCGAATTGGTCAATTAGACATAATGAGTAATGGAATGGTATTTGATCCATTGAAATTGGAACTTCGGGCCGGTGCGGTCTTAAACTGATACTTACGCAGCTTGCGATAAGATCAATAGTGTGTGTTTGGTTGGTAGAGAAATATAAAATGCTAAATGCAGTGTCGAACTAATTTTTGGTGTGACAAAATTTGATACACATTGATTAAACCATGTCACTCACTTGCCCTCCAAATAAACTAATAGTGTGAGTAAGAATGCGAGTCACATATTGGTTAGTGAATAGTGAAAGTGTGGAGTACTCCCCCCCTTTTGCCTCCGCATCTACACTTTTTGATACCATGTGTTGTATGAGATTGAAACAAATGACATATATCCTTGTTCGTCCAGTTTTTAAAGTTAATTAAATTTTCTTGAGATGAAAACGTGAATGAATGATTGAAAATTTTCATTGAATTTGGTGAAGTTACTAATAATATTGGAGTTAGACAATTTACTTTATTGAGTTAACTCACTAGAGTTAGACAATTTAATTACTACAGTTAAGTGACTGGAGTTAAAAGTTATAGTTAGTAGAGTTACGACTGACTGGAGTTATGCAATTTAGTTACTACAGTTATTACTTCTCATTTCTCATCAAAATATCATTTCTCACTAGATAGGCCCCCTATATATATACTCCCTCGTACCCAAAGAGAGGGTAGGACACAACAACCAATATTTAATACTAAACAAATGTGGTAGTGGAATTGCAAGTGGGAAGTGAGGTTTAGAAAGTGATTAATTAAAATCTTAACCAATTCTAAACCCTCTAATTTGACTGAAATCCCACCCCAAATTTCCCAGAAAAACGTACTCCATACTACTCCATATTTTTCTCTACCAACATCCTTCAATCCTTCATCGTCTCCATACTCTAATAATCATAACAACCCAACACCAAATCACACACCTTTTTCAACTTAACAAAGAACAACAATTTAAACTATCACCAAATCACTTGAACACAAAAGAAACTGTACCCAATAAAACTTCTCCAAAATACCCAGAAATCGTCCAAAAATTTCTCCAAAATACCCAAAAAAACCGTCTTCAAATATCCCCAAATAACCAAGAAAAACTTTCCTCAATAAAACAAGAAAAACGCCCTTAAATTCCCCCCATTAACCCAGAAAAATCGTTCGAATTTCCACCATCAACCCATAAAAAACGCCATTAAATTTCCCCCATAAACCCAGAAAAATCGTTCGAATTTCCCCCATCAACCCAGAAAAAACGCCCTTAAATTTCTCCGTCAACCCAGAAAAAACGCCCTTAAATTTCCCCCATCCCCCATCAATTCGAAAATCACGACAAAAACAGAGAAATAAGAGAAGAGAGGATGAGATCTAAAAATCAAAAGACCGACACTGAAAATTGAAGATCTTGTGAGTGATTAGGGTTTTGATTTCATCAGATTTGAAGAGGAACAGTAAGAGGGAGACGAAGAGAGATAGAGGGATTAGGGTTTGAGTTCATAAGAATGAAGAGGAAGAGTGAGAGGGAGATGAAGAGAGGAAGAGAGAGAGAGGGAGTAGAGTTTTGAGCATCAGAAAAATGAAGAGGAAGTGAGAGGGAGACGAAGAGAGAGAGAGAGAGAGAGAGAGAGAGGGAGTAGAGTTTTGAGCATCAGAAAAATGAGGAAGTGAGAGGGAGATGAAGATCAAGAGAGGGAGTAGGGTTTTGGATCTTCAGAAGAAAAAAAAATAGGGATTGGGTTTGGGTTTGGGGTAGAAATGAGGTTTGAATTGGGTTGGGTTTTGTTATTGGGTTGGATTTAGGTGGGAGTAATTAGGTTTTGGAGGGAGTTGTTAGTGGGCTAATAGAAGATTAGGGGAAAATCAGAAAAATTAGTAAGGGTAAAAATGTCAAAAAAATTTGCCATATCGGGTAAGTTTCGAAAGAGGAAAATCATAGTGAATCGTCCCAAAGAGAAATACAGGAAAATCTCTTTGAATAGGAGGGAGTATATAGATTTAGGTTCTGGTAGGAACTTTAGGTATATAGGAACTTTAGGAACGAATCTCAACCACCCATTCAGTTAGATCCAATGGTCTATAAATTAACGAATAAAAAAGCAAAAAAAAAAAAAAAAAACCACACAAAACAATTTCTCTCATTTTCTCGTTTCACTTTCCCGCACTCCTCTCTCTCTCTCCTCCCTTTTCCCCTCCCCCATGCCGGCCCTTCACCGGACCGCCGACCACCATGTCCCTTAAAACCACCACCAATCAGCCGGCGTTCCTACCCGAGCCACCACCAATCGGTCAAACATAACTCTCATTTTCTCCAAAGTCCAAACTGATACTCACTCCTTTCTCTCTCTTACGACCGCCTGCATCCGCCCTCCAATTCCACGCTTGCCGGCGACACCGATCGATGATGTTCATGGACCACGCGGAAGGTAAGTTTATTATTCATCAATGAACATCCAGTGATTTTGATGAACATGCAGTATAAAATAAGTGAACATACGATTGATCTTTGATGAATATGCAGTTTAATTTGATGAACATATATATATATTGGTCAATTAATGTTCATCAATTTATGATTGCTCTAGAATATAGAAATTATCTTTAAAAATATAGAATGAGTTCCTAAATATTATTACCATTTGATTAGTTTGTTTTGCCCCTTTACGCCATATTAGAACTCTTATTTTACTCTTAATTAGTCTAACTTTTTCTTAGAGTGAGTTACAATATGGCAATATCCTGTACAGCTTTCCATTATGCAAGTGTTACATGGTAAGTTTTGATATATAGTTGTTTTTGTCTTCCTCGTGTCTCTTAATCTGATATATTGTTGTTTGTCTTCCTCGTCTCTGTCTTAATCCTCCATGTGTTTGGTGTGTGTTTCTTAATTGCTTATTCACCGTTTTCAATAATTTTGTTCAAAAAATTAGGTTTTAATCAGATCCTTCTTTGTTCGGAGGACTTGGATTTGTGTTAGGTGTATATCTCTGAATTACTTTTAATTAATCGGACTCAGATACAGTACGTCTTGTTATCAATCCATAAAACCCCAATAGGACTGGCCCTTTATTTTTCCCTGGATTTTAATTATAGTTATATGTCATAAGATAAGAGGGTTTTTATATTGATAAGTGTCGTAATTTGATGCAGGTTTTATTCATGGCTGATTGGACTCAGTTGCCGTTTGATCTTCTAGGCGAAATTGTGATGAGGTTAGAAACGATGGAAGACTTGGTTTATTTCTCTCTTGTTAACCGTACATGGAATTACTTTGCGTCCACAATTAAACATAAGTTTTGTGTGAAAGTAACGCCATGCCCATGGCTGTTGCTAGGTGAGAATACAGAAGATAATAATCCGGATGGTTTAAGGAAAGTTTATGATATTTATAGGAACAAATTTTATCAGTTTAAAATCCCCGAGACTATTGGGTGTAGATGTTGGGGTTCTGCATACGGGTGGATTGTGACGTATAATAAAGATCTTGAGCTACATCTATTCAACCCACTCACCAAAGCTAGAATATCCCTTCCACCCATATCCTCTCTCCCTTACCAATATGGGTTGCATCACTCTTCACCCAAAGATGTTTTTGTCATCCTTAAGATGCGGTTATTATTTATTAGAAAGGCGTTTGTAATAAAAGTAGCCGAAAACGATTTTATTGTTTTTGTGAGTTATTGTCTCCCTTGGAGCAAGTTGGCATTTGCAAGGCCGGGTGATAAGTCATGGATCTCCATCGATGATGATCTAGAGCACGCAGGGAGTTTGAAAAGTGTAGGATCGAGTAATAGTGTGCATGAAGTTATATGTGTTGGTAACCAAATATTAATCTTGTACAAAGATAGTTCGCTTGGCTATCTTGATATCTCTGATTTAAATGATCCACATGACCCTGTTGTAGATCATTCGAATCATTGCTCATTCTATCTACCAGATGTTGTGAGACCCGGAGTTCTCGGTATAAGAATTAGAGGCTATATACCTTCTCCTCCTCGGATACCGAATGAATATCGTGAACTTATAGTTGGATCATACTTGGTATACACAGGTGGTGTAATTTTCATGGTCCTACGAAGTAGGGGCTTTCGATCTCGTGAACATGAAAATAATGTAGATGATGTTGGTGAAAATGTAGATGATGTTGGTGGAGATGCTCATGAAAATGAGCATGAAGATGTCGATGAAGATGAAGATGATAGTGAGTTTGAAGATGAGTACACAACATTTGGGTTTGCGGTGTATAAGCTTAATTTTGATAAGAGAAGATGGTATAGAGTTTACCGCCTTGGCAATGTGAACTTTTTTGTTGGCAATTGTTCTTCCATGTCGGACTCCGTTATTAGGGGGAGATCAGACTATATATTTTACAATGATGATCTTGATGAGGCTTTGTTTTGGCTGAGTACTTGCGAGGAAGACATGGGTACTTGGGGGGAAGACATGGGAGCTTGTCGTTTGACTGATGGTAGTCTATATGATATAACTCCTGATTGTGATAAATCAGATATATGTTCAAAGGTTTAAACCCCTTTGTGGTTTATGCCCCGGTTTTAGGTTACCGTGCAGGCTATATAACGTTAGTTGCAAACACTTTTCCAAGGGTTGCTGGTAGATTTTATTTTTTTTGGCATCTTGGTAGATTTTCAATTGTCTTAATTTTTATCATTTATTGTAGTTTTAATCTATCTTGCGAAGCTTTTGTAATAAGAGTGGTAATATTATACATGCATTTGAATGTTACTCCCTGGATATGAGAGTAGAAGTGCAACAGAAGCAATCTATATCTTCGCCAATTATGAAAGCTTTCTATTTTTTTTCTCCGTAAGTTAGGAATTGCATGTTTCTGGCTTAGTCCGACTCCGATTCTAATGCCAATACAAATCATACCGGATTACTAGGTTAGATGTACTCCCTCAGTTATAAGTTCGGGAATCACAAATAAACAAATAGTTTCCATTGTTTTTTTTTTTTTTTTTTTTTTTTTTTTTTTTGGTTACAACAAATAGTTTCCATTGTTTAACATTGCGTATAGTAAGACATTGCCATGCGAAGAGATCTATTGTTGGTATTTAAAATGAAATCTATTAGCTTAAAAAATGGGAAGTTTAGTCTGAGCAGCAAAGTCGGTAAGGATGAATTAAAAACTGTCAGCGAAATGGCAGTATAAGTACAGTTCGTTGTCTCTTGGGTGCCATGGCAAAACAACACGCAAAAGAGATACATCTATAAGAAGAAACATTTGAATAGTATCTACTTCGATCCTCCTCGATTAGTTGCGCACTTGCGAAAAAATGAGAAATTCTCACCCTCTATCTTTTTAATATTTTATAGACACGGTTAAACACATACATAGATTTGTTTTTTTATTTTTTATTTTCTTTTACATGAAGGAAACACAGGTCTTTTTTTTCAAGAACTCAACATGGTCTGACTTTGGGTTTAGGAAATGAAGCCTGAGACGTCATTTATATGAACTTTCGACAAAGAAACCACTTACAAAAGTGATAGGCTGAATTCCGAAAAAGCTCACAACAAAGAAATCTCTCTTTGTAGAGTAATCACTAATCAGAAATCTCGACAATAGTGATTAGTTAATCAACACAGAAAAGGTGAGAAGATTCGGAGCTGTGTTTATGACTTTATGCATGAAGGTATCAAATAAGCAGAAGAACATACACTATGAGACAAATTAGCCGTGGGCATACTCCAACTTCAATGACAGCCTGAATTTTGTCATTAGGACCATCCGACATATCAGAGAGGCCCATGAGGCATCTGTTAAGACTTCCTCATCATTAAGATGGATAAGGTGTCGAAGAACATGCAATGCTGGTTTCACCTGCAAATAAATAAACAGGGAATGCTTAGTGCCCATGTGTTCGATTCATAATTTTTCAGTAGTAACTTATGTGTCATAGGAAGGTAAACCTGCTCAATTTTGTTTTTCTTTGAATACTGCAGCTAGTGGTTTGGTTTTCATGCCAATTCGAGGACATGTTAGCAGCTCTTTTGGTCCACCCATGCCATAACCACTGGTTCCTGAATAATCTTAATCTGAATGCTCAGAAGGATAGTATGCTTTACAGGAGGCTTGTAGAAGTTCCTTGGTATCCACTCCTTGTTCGTCGATCATGGGGCTCTCCATTACTGATCCAACCCTCGATTAAGTGGAATCTCTTGGCTGTTAAGCCTGTTATTATTCAAAAGAGTAAGGGTCATATCAAAGAAACCAAATTAAAGAAAGTAAAGTTTGAAACCAAGTTACAGTGAAGTTGTGATACCTCGTCATGTTGGAGTCTAAAGAGGGTGCCTATTAAATCTTTGAACATTATAAAGCTCCTAATTCCATCATAATTCTCAACCCACCATCTTGGAGCTTGCCGGTTGTTAAACATTTCTCGACTGCACGGAGTTACAACCATTGGAAAATCGTCTAGTCTAGCAGAAATTAACCAAGTTGAATAGTCGGATTTTGTTGTAGATTTTGTAGTCATCGGACATCAAGTTAAATAACTGACTGTAGACGCTTTTCAGGTTACCACTTATGGCAAATGAAAACCAACAGATTTAAAAGGGTAGACAGCAAAAATCTACTTCTGGCAAATAATACCTTACTAATTCTTGACTGTTAAATATTCAAAACGGGATTTTACACTTAAACGTCAGTTCACAAATGTGCAAAGACTTATGCCACGCTTAATTATGACCATCATAAAGGTTCTCTATATAATTATACAACCAATCTATTCTCTCCAATGGTAATAAAGGGGGCCGGGCAGGGAGAATGAGATGGACATGAGTTCAAAGTTTAGTTTTACAGCCCAATGACACAAACCACGACTTAATTCTGAGTATCACGTGATGACGCTGTATGAAACCGTTTATAGTATCATGGTCGTCTAGAGGAGAAAATCGAGAAAAAAGGGCTGCACATTTTTACGATAGAAGTAATACGTGCCTGAAGGTTATTGTAGCGATTAAACGTTTTGTTACAAAGGTGGCAAGAAAAATGAGTGAAGCCCACTATAAATTGAACAGCAGTTGGTATCCAATATTGGCTTGGCCCTTCATTTTTACAGTTCAATTCTCCAACAGTCTCATTGTCACCTTCTTTCTTGGCCGAATGACCATGATGATTCGGTAGCCCAATGTGCAATGCAACCGTAACACCACCATCATCTTCTAGTTCATCATCATTCGAGACCCTCTTCGGATTGTCGAAATCCTTAGCTGATGATAATAATGCAGGGTAGTCCTCTGCCTTGTTCGGAAAAAGATCGAGTGGCTCGATGATTTTGTTTTGACGTATTGAAGGGCACTGCATTGTACTCTTTAAGTACTTGTTAGACTATATGCTATATATCTATAGTAATTCCTAGGAAACGCTACACAACTCATTCATGTTTTGTTAGGCGTAAGACATGGTCCTTACTGTACTTGCGCCAAAACACTAACAATTTAGCATCTTCAGTGAAAAGAGAAAGATCAACCAGATTACTAAAACAGTTTTTACATTAAAATTACAAAATCTAAGCTATGTATAGTAGTTAAAATACCGAGCCAAATCCACACACGACATGTGACATATTTACAGGCTAATTAAAAATCGTCCTTCCTAATCATAAAACCGCCAAAAAAGATTTTGAATGTTGACACTAATCCCTTTCAGATAAGCTATTTAGTCTAACAGTCAATCTATTAAGTTCAATGATAAAAACACGTACACCACGATCATTCGAGTATGTATTAGTTCTAGCATAAGAAGGGGCTAACAACAATCCAAATTCCAAAATACCTTTGGTTTGTAAGGCTGAATTTCTGGAGGAGCCCATTCATCAGTAATTTTCATAAACCTGTCAATGTCACCAAACAAATTCCCAAAGAGCCGATATTCCTTGCCCAATCTATATCCCTCAGCCTAGCCTTGTTTCTAGCTGCTTCAGCTTCCTAAAGAAGACGACAATATCATATATCATATATAAGTATACACATGTTATTCATCACCACCAAATTACAAAGTTATTGTTAAGTAATTAGTAAGACAACAATTTCCATAACTATGAAGAGTTCGCCTTGATGAACAACCTTTATACACGATTTATTGATGGGTACAATAACATAAGAAATGTTGCAGTTTAACATGAGAAATTTCTGACCTTTTTATCCCGCTTTTCTTGATGTTGCACAGTCAAAGATGATAAGAAGAGAAGGCAAAAAATAGATCTCGAATAGTTGTCGCTCCTATACTTCGTTCCTATAAATGCCAAACACCAAAACCCAAATCAGTTTGTCGGAATTTTAAAGCATTAAATCGAAAAAATAGAATGTACTCCTAACTGTTAATTGCAAAACACAACTCATAATCACAAAATTCATAACATCTATGCACATAATCAATTGCATAACACCAATAGGAAGTTACAAACTTCACAAAATGCCAACCAAAATCACAAAGCAAAATTAACACCTATATCAAATTCAAACACTCACACGCAACCGGCTTTGAAGATCAGAAAAACAATTCTCTTATTATACAAAGCTAATTCAATGCAACATTCTCATTACGGAAAATTAACGTGGTACCCTCGAACTTTGACAGATTGCATATGCTACCCAACTTGACAAATTTGTGCACATGGTACCTCTGAACTTACTACTTTGTGCACATGGTACCCAAATATTAACTTCCGTTCGATTTTCCGTTAAGCGATGATGTCATGGTTAGTTGTTAGGTAAATTAGTTAATTAAAGCTACCAGTTTAAGTTATATGATTTGATTTTCAATTTAAAAATAAAATTTTAAGTCTTTTAAAATCAAATCTAAAAAATTATTTCATGAACAAAAGGTACAAAAAAAAAATTCATAAAAATATATATAGTTTTTAAAGTATTCATAATTTTTGCACATGATACCCTTCAAGTTACTACTTTGTGCACAAGGTACCCTTGAGATCACAACATTTCGCACATGGTACCCCTAGAAAAATAGTTTTTTTTAAAAAAAAAAACTTTAAATATTAAAAAAAACAATTTTTTTAGAAATTTGTTGGATTTATTTTTATTAAAAAATTTATTCTATATTTTAATTAACTAAATTACCTAACAACTAACCATGACATCATCACTTAACGGAAAATCTAACGGAAGTTAATATTTGGGTACCATGTGCACACAAAGTAGTAAGTTCGGGGGTACCATGTGCACAAAGTTGTTAAGTTGGGTACCATGTGCAATCTGTCAAAGTTCGAGGGTACCACGTGAATTTTCCGTTCTCATTATGATTAAAAAAAGGCAGCAAGTCTAAATTACAATCTATAATCCAGTTTTTTCCTCGTATAAAAATATTCAAAAGAACACCCGAATCACTAACAACATAAATCTCATCAACCACATAAATGAAAAAAACAATAAAAAAAAAAAAGCTTCCTCGTTTTAAGACAAAAACAGATTGGTTTCACGTTTTTGAATGAAGGTGGCTAATACTACTTGTGCTTCACTTCATTTCCATTGTTTTGCTTCTAAATTGGGGAATGGGAAGAGTATCCAGGTTTAGTGATTTGTTAGGATCAGTCTTACCTAGCATCATTGTGTCTTCTTGGATGTACAATTCACTGGAGAAGGTGAAGGAAATTTTTCCACTTTACAATGAAAATAAAAGAGAGAGAAGGTGAAGGAAATTTAATACAGAGTACCATTGAAGAGGCTTTGATATGTAGATGAGTAGATGACAGTTACGAAGACGTGCAATAAGGTGGTACAAATGAAAAGGCCAAACGACGGATCGGAGGCTTTTTCCTGGAGTAGTTTCAAGGAGGAAGATGAAAAGGGAGAGCCATCGAAATTCCGTCGCGCGACTGAGAGAGGGCGAGAGCAGGGAAGGGAACCGCACATCTCAAAGGACTTCGGTTCTCTTCTGTTTCTGAATGTGAATGGCAGAGGAGGAAGATGAAAGGAAAAAAGAAAACAGAAAATCTGATAAGAAAACGATGCAAATTATACCATGCTCCCGGGAGCACAAGGAGCATGGTGGTCCTCCTCACAATAAAGGAGTGGGGACCACACTTAAAATGATTTTTCATTTTTTAATATGTGGTCCCCACTCATCTATTGTGAGGAGGACCACCATGCTCCTTGTGCTCCCGGGAGCATGGTATAAGCACTGAGAAAACGAAGAGACGGGACTGGGGAGGGGGACATGGATACCAATAAAGTACCAAAGAAGTATTTTTTAGCCACCAAAGTGATGAAGGTGAGATCTAAAAAACACCAAAGTTGTATTTGGTATTTATAAAACACCAAAGTTGAATATCTTATTTTTAAAACACACTTTAAACTATTTGGATATTTATTAAACACCAAAACAAATAAAAACATTAAAAAATAAATTGAAATTATGTTCTTACTTACCGAAATTAAGAAATATTAAGCTCGTTTCACAATAAGTAAAGATATGGAGTAATTAAATCCAGTTCATTGATCTCAAAAAAAAAAAATACGAATATGATTGAACGGTACTGGGAAGTTCAAAATGTAGCATACAATTGTTTAGAAGTGCCAAAATTCTTGCGCTCTCGCTCCATCAGGTGTAGGACGACTCTCATTTAGATTTTCCATAATCATAGGTTCTAATTGTGAAGTTTGTTGGATATGACTTAAGCTTGCGTCGTGCCTTCGTAGGGAAAATCGTTGGTGGAGAATTGGAGGAGAAGAAGATGAGTAATTTTTTTTTTAAACGTTTAAAAATAATTTATGAGGTAAAATAAAAATTAACATTTTTTTATTTGTTTTGGTGTTTAACAAATATCGAAATAGTTTGAAGTGTGTTATAAAAACAAAATTTTCAACTTTGGTGTTTAATAAATCTCAAATACGACTTTGGTGTTTTTTAGATCCCACCCTCCCCACTTTGGTGGCTAATAAAAACTTCTTTGAATAAAGTACAGCACAGTTTAAAGCCGACAATTAAGCGCTTAACTAGCTTTTTTCCCTAAAATCTCTCTAACACAACGCCACATCAGCAGCCGCAGATATTAGACAATAATTAAAGGGATTATATAGATATTGGTGCTAGTTAAGAGTGTAGCTCACAAAATGTCTAAGAGTAGCAAAAGCAGTAGTACGAGTACTAGTAGTTCAAGTAGTAAAATATACTACATAGCAGAAATGTTAGCAAAAGAACACAGAAGAAATTAGGGCTAAGAAATTTTCAATAGGAAGTGAAGATGTATGTTGGAATAGAGGCGTCAAGTCCCAACAATGCTTGTTCGATAGGTGCGAGAAGATCAACAACGTGATATTAAACAATAACACGACAATATGAACGTAAAGAAAAGACACCGAATTTAACGTCGTTCACCAGCAACTAGCCAGCTACGTCCACCCAACAGAGGAGAAACCAATTTCACTATGTGGAGAAATAGTGCCAATACACCAAGCCATCAAATTAAAAGATATGTACATACAACATATCAACATACAATTTTTTCTTATTTTAACAAGATCCACACAAAGTGCGAAGAGGGAATTACACATGGGGGGAAATGGGAATATGTTCATATGATCACGAGTTCACAACTCAGTGAACTCACAACTCACAACTCACAACTCACAAGTGGAGTAGTCTCATTCAAGGCCTAGTTGGGCTCAATCAAGCCCAAAGTAATGGGCCGAAACACATCAGAAGCTTCTTGTTCAATAAAATTGAGCTGACTTTCATAAAGATGCATGTACACAACCCAATCTCCATTACCCGATGGGCTTGGCATGGGCATCACATAACCACAGCTACCTCCCCAAGGGAAATGGTACGATCCGAATACGGGTTTTCCCCACCCGAAATCCACCTTCGAGACCGGAAATCTCTGCCCTGACGAGACCACCAATGACGGCCCATCTTCAACACATTTGGAGTAGATTTTGGCAACTGCGGGTTCGGGCCTGTGTATCTCGACCCAATCAATTAGGCCCAAAAAATGGTCCTTGCTCATTGAGGGTTTCAAGAAATTGTACACTTTATTTGCGACTAAATGTAGTGGCATGTCTTTCAAATATGTGCAATTTTCCTCCCCAAATGGTATAGAGAGTACGTTACCAAAGTAAGAAAATAAACTTGTTGATTTTTCTTTGCCTTCACCTTCACCTAGCCTTGTCCTCCCTGTAGTTTTAAATTAAATTGAGGCGCAAGATTTCGGTAGAACAATTTCATACAAATTTGTTATGCAATATATAGTTTATGAGTACACCAAAATCTGATAGTATTAAACACTGAGTTTTCGTGTATGTCTTGACCGTCCTGGTGTCCCATATAATAAGAATTCGTGTAAAACTATATTAGCAATGAAATATTGTAAGCTTACCGTCCACCACAACACCCATGTTGCAAAGATCAGACCCATGACGTCCATATTTGTATGCATGTGAACCAACCAATTTCCAAAGAAAGGCAGTAAAACTCTGAAGTTTACTTCTCTTACAAGTCTTGTGGCAATACCCTATCGAACAATTGCTAGCAAGGCATTGTAGGTGAGAGAGTTGGTCAGCCGTGATGCAATATATACGGCTGACGAGTGGCTCTATAATATAGTTTGCTTCGGGTTCATTTTGTTGGACTAGTGATGAAATTGGTACGTACATTTCGTCAAGGGGCGAAATTTCGTGCTCGACTGGATGTCTAGGGTTAAGAAGAGATCGTCGGAAACAAGGGTGGATTGTTGCGGGTTTGGATGTGGCCATTTCTGCCCATGTAACCCAAAACATGTTAGCTGAGTATGCATCTGCAACTCTATGGTCAAATGTGCACCCTATTGTCATTCCTCCACATTGTAACCTTGTCACCTGCCCAAAATCCACATGGTTTTTAGACAATACGTGCATGTTACGTATAAAAACGTTCCCGTCATCATATATTGAAGCATAAGACCGTTATCGTTATTTCAACCATGAGATTAGGGGTTTTGCTGAGATTTGTTCTTTCGTATGGTGTTAGAGTCTCAATATTTTGAGATTATTTCAAATATAATAACGGTTGAGTCTCATATATTGTTCACGTCTCAAGCACAAAGAGCTATATACTAGCAAATGAATTTAGACATGACCTAATATTATATAGACTTGTAACCCTAAATCCGCCGCCTATCAGTGAAAAATGATTAACGATGATAAATAATGTTGCATGCAATCGTACATTGAGATTGAGCCTAAAGCTTAACAAAGGTATTAGTAGTATCTCTTTTCCCAGGCCATTAACTTTTTACCTTTCGGTTGGATATTAGAAATCCATAATATCCTCTATTATTGGATTCCACAATTCACATATTGAAATCAAATGTTAACAATAATTCAAAAAGATTAACGGAAAAAGTATTTCGTTATTATACCTGAATAGAAAGCACACCATTCTTCTTAAGAGGGACTAATTTACCCTCCAAACATTTAGCAGGATCATAAAAGTTAAGATCACACAGATTGACCTCAGCAAATGTTTCAATGAAATCAACTCCACGATTATTGCACAAAATCTCAGGCTCACCAGCAGAGTTCTTGACAAGTTCACCTGCAAAAGCATAGAAAGACACTAGAGCTTGGCCTAGGGCTTTCTTCAACACACTCACCTTTTGCTTATAATCATAATCATCAACTTTCTTGTAACAGAAGATTACATGCACGTCAAGTGGAGGTAGTAGCAAGTCTAAGTTTGTCAGGGGTAGCCAGTGCTCCTGCATGGGCAGCGCGGCCGCCACCACGTCTTTCGTGGTCACGGTCACGCCGAAATCACGTACAACCCATGCTTAATCAATTCGATCAAGGACACTACTAGCTTAGTGTAAGCTGGTTAATAAAAGAGTTGATAGGAGCTAGCTTAATGTAGAATAATATAAGTTGGTGTACATATATATGATGTGTGTGTACTACTTGTGGTATAACTTGGGTGGGAATTTATAGGAACAAAGATCACCTGTTTATTCCTAATCACTAAGTTAAGTACATTAAATTATTATATTATAAGGTAGTAAAAAATTAGGGATGTAGGAGTTGTTGGAGGTAGCTCTTAATTAATAATGTGCTTAGAGTGATGAGTGTTTGCTAATACAGTGATACAGGTGTGAAATATTTTTACTAGCTGCTTATTTGCTTGTCATCATATAACTTTACTCAGCATGACGTCGTGGTTTTCTTTATTTCTTTTTAGTAAGGCACAAAGCTAGACTTGTATGTGAAACATATAGCAGTAAAGGGAAGGGAAGAGCTAGTGTATAAGAGTATAAGACTAACACTATAAGCTTAATTGTAGAGTATGAGAAAATATGCATGGAAAACAGGTGTGTCAGAGTGTGGGTATGAAGTGAATCTTACTGATAAATTTAGTCTAAGTGTATCCACGTTTGAGATTTAAGGCTAATCTAACACCGAAATCGGGTCGACGTATGGAAATATTAGATGTTTATGTCCGACACTTAACAAGTTGTACGTATATGATGAGTCCATTCACTCCATTGTTGGGGTGACGCCCCCTACACTACACTAGTGAAGGATCAGTAGATCAGAGATCATCAACAGTCGAATTAAACCTAGGATTTGATGTACCAACAATTCTGATTTGCTGTATGTGCAACCACACAACCAGGCCACACACGGGTTTTGTTGCTTTAGTATGTACGAGTTGAATCGTTGATTGGATCACATGCATCTAAGTATCTAATCCATAAACATTTTGCATCATTGTTAATTTGAATTGGAATTTTTGGCGTTTTTTTTTTCTTTCTAAAAGGAGCTAGGCAAAATTGTCTCCAAACAATAATCCTTTTTGCTACTTGGTGCGCTGCATTCATTTCAAAGAACTAGCTAGCTAGTATTGTTTTATTGTTCTACACTCACAAGTCACAATAATTTTGTGTTGACACTGTTTGGACTATTTAATTTTAACCATGTTATATTAGGGGTTTATAGTGTAAAATTTGTGAACATCTAAAATTGTTTAATGTGAACATTAGTTTGGCTACAATAACAGAATTAGACTACCAACACAACTATTTTGACCATCATAATTTTATTAATTGCAAATAAGTTTATATTACTGCCATTAATTCATTTTAGTAGTCCAACCAACTCAATTTTACTACCACTTAGGCACCTATATATAGACAAATTAATAGTGTTTGCATTGTAAACCTCTAACATCATTGTCTTAATTATTGTACTTCACTACTTATTCTCTTGATTCTTCATACATAGCCGGTGTATTTCATGTTTTAACTGACACTCCTTTCCATTTCATTTTGACGTTCTCACTGTATACTTTAGCTTTAACTCTGCTTGTTTATAACACTACCATAACTGCACATGCTTGTACGTAGATCCCAAATTTTCACATTATTATTACTTTGATCCACTTGATTCTTCTTTCTTTTTTTGAGGTCACGTGCTAAAGAATCATCTTAATTAAACGCGCAGACTTATAATTTCTCTAATGTAGTCTATATATTAGAATTATTGTAGAATTGATATAGATAATTCCGAAGAGCAACACTCAATAATTCTAAGATGACGAACCATGCCAACATATATAAAAATGCATGAATATGTTTATTTCTTAACCACATTTCTGCTCTATATATCTACAATTGATAGTTCATCCAATCATTTTATAAAGTTTTCAAAAAGTTACAATATTAGTAGATGCTATGTCGTCTTCTTCCTCATCTGATCTTACCTTACTTAACATTCTAATCGTTTTATTAATGAGGGTCCTATCGGTGGGAGGTGTTAAACCTAAACCAAGAAGATGGGTTTTTATTTAATTTGGAGTCGTAACCAATTAGAGTATATATTTCTCCCTGGTTCGCGGACCAAAAGCATCATGACTTCATTTGGTACGGACATGATCGATTCTATTAGTCAAGCCTATGTATACCAATGTTACCATAGTCGGTCTACCAACTATATTTGGTATGGCCCTCAAATTAGTTCATTTTATATTAACATCCTCTGATGAGTCATAGTTCATACTTTTAGGACATTTTTATTACGGAGTACAAATCATGGAAGAATTAAGAAGGTAACGTTGGCTCAATGATTAAGATCGAATAGGTAATATCGGGTGTTTTATATATAGAGTATTATCTTTTTTATGCATGTGATTGGTTGCATCGTAGTTGCTCTTCTATATAACGCGCCAGAAGTAAATTCTATACATTATACGAGTAATGACTTTTATTGTGACATACATTATGCCAAAAAATTAATTTCGACAATTTTTTTTGGTACAAAGGAGCGGGGTGGGGTATGAGGATTTGAACCCGAGACAACCCCCCAGACAGGTTGAGTTCCTAACCACTAGGCCAACCTTAATCCTCATTAATTTCGACTAAAGGAAAAGTAAGTATTTGGCAATTAGCGGTTAGACACGTACCGTGGTTTTTCACCTTTTTTCTTCAAGTATCTACCATTTATTCACCTCATTCCTTCGAATTCTCGTATACAATTATATCGTTTGCCAAAAGTATATTTTCACTTGTACATTTTCCCGAATAATAACTTCTCTCAATAATTCCTGATAGTTATGGTTTCTGCTGCTTCGCAGTAGACAAATTTTTCTTCCGACCCGATTATAAACAAATATTTTGGTGTGTATCAGTGTATTATGAGTAACGCAATAATACAAATGCAACGAATGTTTGGGTGATTTCCTGCAGTAGATCAGACAAACACTTATTAAAGAGTAAAGAATACTCTACTAGTCAAATATTCGAGCGAGGGTGGAAATCTGGAAATAAAACAGAGGGGTAAATCAGTCATTCACTATAATAGGAAGACTTGGGGACTTGGGTGCGGCGTATTAAATGAAAGCCATGTTATGCGCTTGTGGTCTGTGACAGTCTAAGTATAATCACCAGCAGACAGACAGCGTATTAGCCAGCCTTCCTTCTTCTTTTCGCTTTGACTTTGTTTTTCCAAAACCAGCGCCAATTTCTTAGCATTGTCCCTTGACTCTAATTAGGTTGACGTACAAATAATCCTTAAATATGGTGTTAGGAAATCATCGACTATATGTGTAAACTTAATGCAATCTAAATGTAATAGACGGGTTATATATATTCGGATAAGATTTGAATAATCGATCACCAATAGGTCAAGTCAATTTTAAATTTGATCTAGTCAATTAAGTTAGACATTTTCCGATGGGGTCATAATGCGGACAACCTGACAAGATCAAAATGTGATGTTTTAGTAGTACTCGTGTCATCGTAAATCTTAAGATCTTAAATTGATGTTCTCTTGGTATTTAGCGTATGTGCAGAGTGAGTGAGTGACTGATTCTAATTGTGTTATAGTTCACATAAATATGGATGATTCGGTAAGTCCTGCGATAATATGTAAGATCATTTATTTTACAAAATTATCGACATTACATGTTAGTTACTAGTCTGTTGCACAAGATAACTTTACTTATCTAGAACTTTATTTACTCCGTACGTAGATATATATTTCACGTTTAATATTGACGGGCATTAAATGGACATTTTGACTTGGCAATGTTTAGTTCCAATTGTTCATATTGAGAACTCATTATCTTCTTATTCTCTTTAGTGTTTACATCAGATCTTAATTCCGATCTCAATCTTAGCTTGCGAGTCACTGTAATGGCCGCAATATAACCAACTTACTCCTTTCTCAACACAACTATCAAATCCACTATGTGAATATAGCTAGAGGCCAACATGGTAGTCAATTGGTTGGCTTATTAAGGTTACACATCTTATATATGTTCGTCGGATACGACTTACGAGCCCTTTACCCTAATTTGAGTATATCTTGATATATTATCGTTTTCTTCAAAATCGGGATAATTAAATCAAGTTTTCACCATAGATAGAAAGTAGCCTAGCATAACTTACATTTTGCACCCTAGCATAAATCAAGTCGGGATAAATTAAGTCGTAGACATGTACATATATATAATTTCAACTAAGGAGGTCTCGTGTCAAGCCTTGCCAGAACTGGTAAGGCTTAGACTCGAGACCTCATAAATCAAAACTAAACTGTCTACGACTTGATCAAACCCTTCGTCGACATCATCTTAGCATGAGTGAGAGGGAACTCAGGGAAGCTACTATCCCACTACCATACTATCTTCCTAGTCGTGAAATTTATATTACAACTTGAATCTTTATTTCACTATCACAATCCTAAAGAAGATATGAAGGTAATCAAACCAACAAGTAGCTGAACTTTTGATTGACGTATGCAATCTTCAATCTACAATATCAAATCTTTCGGTATCATGGAAGGCAGTTTAATTAGATTAGATCTCAATTTTAAATAATAATCTTCCATCTCCATCCTTTGAATTGCCTTACCCGCGCTTTCTAGCTACTTGTCTCATGAAACTTGAACGTCACAACATTTGATGAATTTTCAGTGTTAAGTGTCATCTTTCAATTTCACGACTACTTGCTTTCATGTAATTTTAGATCTCAAATTTCAAATCATGCATGCTTTCCATTAATTCTAATTTTTATTTAGGGCACTAACAATTAAAGAACCGAAGAGTAACTTGTGAAATATAAATTTTTTTTGAAGGAAACTTGTGTAATATAATTGATGAGCTACTATATAGTTGTTCTTTAACAATGCAATAATGGTCATCTTGTTTTCACGCAAAAAAGTGAAGGCAGGTGATAATGCCACGCTTAAATCAACCACGCCTCATGAGATTGTGTCAGTGTCACACACGTTGCTCATACGCACAAATGCAACACACTAATCAAACACATTCTCGTGTGGCAAGGTTAACATGTAACGTACTAACGTGACACTAAGGCTTCCCAAAATATTTAAAATCCGGAAGAAAAAAATTGTCATTTGATCACTAATTAGTGAAGAATAACCATCGTTATTGAATTGATGCTCTTTAGTATTGACTTTTGCAAGTCTTTAATTAAGTAGGTTAGCACAAGCAAACAAAAAACTCATAGTAATGTCAAGCAATCTATTTTTTGCCCTTGAAATTTATCTTAGCTTGCTAGACAAATTTTGGTTAAAGACGACGCTTACTGGATGACGTTTCATGTTAACCGACCCTAATCATTTTGAAAATAAGACTTAGTTGTTGTTGTTGTATGAAAGATACTATGCTACACTCAAACCTAAGAATTAAGAAGCAAAAAGATGTAAATTTCAGCATTTCACCAAGAAAATTTCTACATAATAATCCCTCAAATCTGAAAATTAATACAAAGAATATGCCTAGATTGATAAAAGAATTAGCAGTAGTAGTTCTTGATTATTTTCTTGGAAGTACATGAATGATGACTAGTAAAACAAGAAACCCTTCTCTATTGAGTAAGTTGTAAGCTTCATCAATAATCAGAGAAAAGCTCCAAGGAATATGAAAATGAGAATTTTCCCTGAAAATTTTCATTGTCCTTGAAGCTTTTCGCGAAAATTAAACCAAATTAATCCGATTACAGGAAATCAGCATTCTCTTGCAAAGGCATATCAGTGAGTTCTTGATCATGATCTTCACCATGAGATCCGCAATGCTGAATCGAGCAGTCCTCGAACAGCCATTTTTCGAGTATTGACAGTGTCGTGCCTCGACCAACATCACTCAACGGCTTACTCTCTTGCTCGAAAAAGCTGCTGGCTTCAGGAGAGACTGTAGCCTGTGAGAAATCAGAGTAAGGAGACTCTGTAGACTCAATTGTGCCGAACAATGACTGTAGCACGCGGTCATTGTTCTCGTCAGGGAAGTGCTCGTTAGGGAACATTTTCGGGTTTTGCTCCTTAGAGTTGGCGTGATCATTCTCCAATGTGCTGCAAAGAGAGTGATGATCAGTCGAAATTGAGCTCGAATACTGCTCTTTCTTAGGGGATTTCCTAGACCATCCCTCGAGTAAACGAGCAATGTTCTCTGTACTCGAAGCATAGAGTGATGATGACGCTGATGATTGCCCTTGTTTTTGAGCCGCGAATGAGGTTGAATTCGATGAGTTTGAGAGCAAATCAGGGATGCTGTTACAGTCTGGTTTCTGGTTGATAGATGACAGTGCATCACATAAGGCCTGTTTGGCCGTGTGAATATCGGTCTGAAGACGTCTTTCCCACTGACCTCTGCTGCTCGAGCTGTGGTTCTCAGGGGATGACGATGATGGTGAAGATAACACGCTGTCTGATGTCGAATTTTGTTGGTGTCGATGATGATTAAGTGATCCGTGTTTCTTAAGCTTCTTCTTAAGATGTGTGTTCCAGTAGTTCTTGATGTCATTGTCTGTTCTCTGTGGAAGGTAAGATGCAATTGCGGCCCATCTACAAAAAAACATGATTTTTTCATTAACTTCATTTTCAAGCTAACTAAGCAACATTTAGTCCCAACATTATAATAAATACGAAGACTTATATCACGACAAAAAGTTCTATTACTCAATTTTACTACCACCATCTACAGCTAACACTCGACCAGTTGACCCTACTATGAGAGACGTTTCTAAAGGTGATTTTTCAAAAACATGTAAGACACTGTCACACTGATATGCAATCTAAGGTCGTCGCTATCTTATCTTCCTTTACCCTATCACTACAAGCAAGTGGGGAAAATTTGAATTTAATGAGTAATGTAGACCTAAACCTTGCTCACATAATCAATTATAATTTCCATGGATCTATATTGATTAATTTTACGATTCTTGATCGAATGAAATGTTAACATTTAATTAATCTATTCTAATCTAATGTTAACAATAATTCAAAAGAATGGAATGAGTACTACTTCACAATGATTTAGACGAAAAATGCACAATAAATTATAATGAGATGAAACATTGAAAACTAACCTATTCCCAAGAAGAGCTTGAAGGTGAATGATCATTTTCTCCTCTTGCTCAGTAAAATTGCCTCTTTTAATTCCAGGCCTTAGATAATTTGTCCATCTTAGCCTACAACTCTTGCTACACCTGAGCAACCCTGCATATATATCAAATAAATTATTAGCAAATTGAGTTTATATCATTAAAGAAAAAGTAATTAAACAAACCATTTAGATCCTAGATCTATATATGTTGTTAGTTAATTTTAATTAAATACACTATTATTTATTTATACAACAACATTAAACATCCATGTTATATCAAATGGAACTTGATTAATTAAATTAATTAAACTATTCAATCTATCCTATTACCAAATAGTTTAATTAAACTAAACAAATAAACTACTTACCAAGTAACCATATTCTATAGTCATTACGACTTTTAAAATACATCTGGTTATATCTATATACACTCGAGTGTATGGTAGACGAGTCGCGTAATGAGTAAGTTGTCTGTATATGGATCTCATGGAAAGAAACAAAATGACATAACAACAAAATATGAAAAACATCAAAAAAGGAAGATTTGCTAACCAGTATTGGTAGGAACTGCCCTCCAATTACCAGGACCATGTTCTTGTATATAAGAGACCAATAAAATGTCCTCCTCAGGAGTCCAAGGTCCTTTCTTAACCCCTTCTTTGTCACAGCATGGTGGTCTTCCCATCTCACCCTAGCTCTTATTAATTCGATCTCGACGATAATATATACTCGTAACACAATATAATTATTCTTCGGTCGATACTTAATAATTTTGGTGCTCAATAACTTAATAATTATGCATATACTACTATAGTATAGTGTAGTATAGTATGGTACTTAGTAGTAATAGTAGTAGTAGTCTAGGATTTTTCTTGAAGAAGTGAAACACAACAAAATAAAACACAAGTCTAAAGATTTGAGCTTAAAACTACATAAATAGAAAAGAGGGAGAGTTTTTATAATTTATTTGATGGGTGGATTAAATAAGAAGTAAGGTCCATGATTGGAGAAATTCTGACCTATTATATAATTTTTTTATAAGAAGAAAATTGAAAAAAAAAAAGAAGAAGTGGGGGTGCAATAACGAGGATAAGAAAGAGTCAAAAGGGCTGCAAATTGCATTAACTCGTCGGCTTAGATAGAAAGAATTTAAAGCTCTAGGGTAAAGTAATTAAGGTGGCAAAATGGCTAAATAGTCAGCTTTTGCATTTACTACCAAGTTTTAGTGTTACTTAATTAGTAGCATGGTACATTACATATATTAATATAAGATGCGAAGTTTGGTACAATAAAACGAAAATGAAAACGAATGACACTTGAATATCTAGTAGTGTATGCAATATTATCTTGTTAATCGCTAGATTGCGACATTATTGTTTTGAACTTAATTAAAGGATATCACTGTTGTAAATTAAAGCCGAGAAATATCAAGCTAGGTATAGTAGGAGGAGGAGAGGGAGGTGTGACTCTCTCATACCGTTACTTTCTGATGCGAGGAGGGTATTATCTAAGTTGCGTACATGTTAGTAAGACGCAAAGATTGATTAATACAATGAAGAGAAAGAGATTCGAACTTGAAAAGTGTAATGCAAAGCGCGATACTTCATCTTAACCGTGAGTATGGTCCTTATTAACCGCTAGATTATGACTGACTTGAATTTTTAGAACTTAAAGGGTAACTTAAATTAAAAGGTGGCAGAAGGATGCAAAATAGTCAGCCCATGCAATTACTACTAGTAATAACTGATCAGAAGTAAGATTGCGAATTTACTTTCTTTGTTTGTGATACTACTAGCTCGGAGTAGTACTATTTTTGTGTGCCTCGCAAAACCGCGTGGCAATGAATGAGATTTGCATTTATGAGCACCCTTATTGCTATGCTGGCCTTAAAGTTGAATGAATGGATCAATTTATTTTTAACCAAAAGCATAATAAAAAACAAAATTTGACAAAAAAAAAGAAGACATTAATGTTATTTTTGTTTCATTTCTTTTGGTATATATTGATCAAGTGTATTCCACGTCGATAAACAATATGAGCAATCTCCTTTGACTCCTCGAGATGCCAAAAACCGATTCAGTTGGCCGGACCCCTCTCCACATCAGGAATCGGCTCCTAAATGTACATTAGCCAACAATCGAACCTCTTACACCAAGAACACATACTAACGAGTAACGACCACTCAGACCAACCAACTTCGATGCTAGAAGAAATAAATGAATATATGAATGAATGAAATGAGGAATTAATGAATGAACAGTGAATAATGTGAGATTGTGGCATGTTATCAAGCAAAGAAAATACCTTTTTTTAACCTTTGATCTTTTTTGGTTCAGGAATAATGTGGATGACCATAACTTTACTACAGTAGGCAAACATGACATGAGTAGTAAAATTGAGGAGGAAGGAGGTCAGAAAGTATAAGTGGTACCAATCAACCAAGCATTCAAAGCTATGCTATGATCTCATGCATATTATTATAAACTTTGCCCAGAAAAACAAAGTCGAAGGAGGCTTTCCAATCAAGCTTTGCATGGGTCTACATGCATTTAAGAAGACTTGATCATCCTGCTGCAATTGCTATTAAAAACACTGGTGCTCCAATGTCAACCTAAAAGATAATAATCTTCCAATCCAGTCCTTCCCAATTTTTTAGTATGTGGCAATAATTTAGGTATTGGAGTGTTTTATCGGAGGGTCTTGTTCAAAGTATAGCTCGTACTAGTACAAATAGAACTTGCGAATAAAACTGTTTGTGAAAATTTTCGGGCCTGTTTGGTATCGTTTCTGTTTTCTGTTTTCTGTTTTTTTTTTTAAACCATCCTTCAATTTAAATAATCATACAGATTTATACCATCAAAATTAAATTCAAGAGAGACGGTCGATGTAACCACAACTAAAGCTTCTATGGTATCCCAGGGTACCATCCTTTTCGTACCCCCGCCTAACTAATCCAATAGTATGTCCGGCCCAATATCTTTTTCTGGCCCAATATCCATGTGACAGCATTTCTTTTCAACTAGTCAAACCTAAATTAATTAAAATAAGGAAAAAATTCTAACTCCTACCTTTTATGTACGAAAACTTCCAAACTCCTACCTTAATCTTAAAAACTTTCCAAATCCTACCTTATAAAACACTTTTTTTTTTATCAAACTCCTACCAAAACTTTGTCTCCGGCGGGTTTGACTGTTTTTTCCGACATTGACCTTATCACATGTCTAACACGTGATCATTTGATCACCTCTCACATTTCTTCACCCGCGTAACTCCTCCAACCCCCCCACCCCCGTTTCATTCCACCCATTTTTCCCTTTCCTTCACAAATTTCTCCGTTTCTCCTCAACAATCCCCACCCGCGCGCGTAACCCGAAATTCATCTTCTCCTCACTTTTCCTGACCCAGCCTCTCCTTCACGTTAACGCGATCATCTTCTCCTCATCTAACGGTAATGACGGATTGGGATCAATTAGTACTACCGATCAACACACAACTACTCTAAAAAGGTATGTTAAGGCTTTATTTAGTTTCAATTTCACTTTGATTGCATTTAATGTCAATTTAGGATCAATGGTGTTGTAATTAAACCCAAAATTTGATGGGATTAAACCCTAAATAATCAAAAAAAAATTGGAATTATGCGTCAATTAGTGAAATAATTAGTAGTTGGATTGAGTTGATTTTTTCATGTGGTCAATTGAATTGAAATTATTACTAGTTGAATTGAAATGAATTCGATTTTTTCGTTTGAATTACTAGGTTAATTTTAATGACGTTGAAACTTCGGGTTTATCAGGGGGTAAGTTTGAGACCAGTAAACATACAACTACATATGTGGGTGGAGGATTGTATTTGGGTGATGATGATGATGAATTGTGCTCTCTGACATTGCAAAATGAAGAATTAAACAAATGAGATGAGAGAGAATAGAGAGTGTAAGATATGAGAAAGAGGAGAGAGAAAGATGATATTGGAGCTAGAAATTGGAGGGGAAACGAAGGAAGTCGCGCTAGAAATTGGAGGGAAGACGAGGGAGAAAGGTTGCCGGAAAAAACAGTCAAACCCGCCGGAGACAAAGTTTTGGTAGGAGTTTGATAAAAAAACTGTTTTATAAGGTAGGATTTGGAAAGTTTTTAAAATTAAAGTAGGAGTTTGGAAGTTTTCAAACATAAAAGGTAGGAGTTAGAAATTTTTCCTTAAAATAAACATCCAACCCACATTCTATCTCCTCCCCCCATCTACCGTTCCCCACCATTTCACTCCGTCACTCGAAGCACGCCCCATCTCCGCCACCAACTACACCACCTCGACGACAACCACATATAGTGGCCAAGATAAAGGCATAGGAGAGGCAGATACGGCGGATGAGGAATCGAGAGTGTGTGAGGAGGAAGAAGGGTCGATTAGGGGGCCGATAGTAGCCGACAATGGTATTGTTGGCGTCGATATGGGCGAAGGTGGTGGTTCGTACGGCGAGAAGCGGCGACTTCGCGGTGGTTGGTTAGAAGTTGCCTAGTTGGGGGTAAATGAGGGAGTGAGGAGAGGAAAGAGAGGGAAATGGCTTAATTTTTTTTCTTCTTTTTGATGGAGAATTGATTATGCACAAATCATTTCTTAACATAATCAGATCACCAGGGAACAAATTTCAATCATTTTCTAACGGGTCCGGATCCTCTGAGTTATTTTTCCTGAAATTCCCTGAAATTTACTTGAAATGGAAATATTACTCTACCATGTAGTGTTTTTCCTTATTTAAAAAAAGACCTTCATAAAATTATTTTTCCATTTTAAGTAAACTCCAGAGAATTTCAGGAAAAATAACTTTAGAGGATCTTGATCCGCTTATCCTTTTCTAACATAATTAGATCATTGCAAAACATTATCTAATTTTATTTGTTCTAAAATTCTTTGTTTTGTTTTAAATTGATCCGTTTTTGTTATAAAATGATCCGTTTTTGTTTTAAAATGACTTGTTTTTTCAAAACAGAATATTTTCATTCCACAACGGTAACCATTAATTTCAGAACAATAATCATTCATTTCAGGACAATCAGAACAAAAACAATTTATTTCAGAACACAAACGATTCATAAAAAAAAAAAGAGTCGCATGGGGTTTCAGGATGAGAGAAAAATAATTCTGTTTTCCCCCTTTTTTTTTTTTATGTTTTAT
Organism: Spergularia bocconei; assembly: GCA_963457585.1. NCBI lineage: Eukaryota > Viridiplantae > Streptophyta > Magnoliopsida > Caryophyllales > Caryophyllaceae > Spergularia > Spergularia bocconei. The sequence goes on along the minus strand of OY734951.1, from coordinate 3,652,064 downwards.
CAATTTTTTTTTGTGACAATGTTTTATAATTTTATAATAGGACTAAATCATTTTATAACAGAATTAGGTCATTATAGAACAATAGCTAGTTAAGAAAAGATAGACTATTAATAAACAAAAATAATTCATTACGGAATAAAATTGGATCATTTTAGGACAAAAACTAACCATCCTAGGACAATAAAGCAATCATTTCTTGACAAAAAATCATTCATCCCGCAACAAAACCTAATCATTCGAGAACAAAAAACAACCATTCCTAGTCAAAAATCATTCATCCTAAAACAAAACTAACCATCCCGAAACAAAAGTTGTTCATTCCAGAACAAAAGTCAATCATTGTAGGACAAAAACTAACCATCCCTGAACAAAAAATAACCATCTTAGGACAAAACCAACAATTCCTAAACAAAATTTATTCATCCCACAACAAAACTAATCATTCTATGACAAAAACCAACCATTCATCCCAGAAAAAAATAAACCATCCCGAAACAAAAGCTGTTCATTTCAGATCAAGTATCCTAGGACAAAAATTTTTCATCCCAAAACAACAACTAATCATCCTCGGACAAAACCAACATTATTTATCTTATGTTATGTCTTACATTAATATCGGTTGTTTGTTATGTCTTGCAATAACTAATTTATGTCCCATGATGATCTATGTATATTTTGTAATGATTTATTTTGTTCTATAATGATATTTCGTTTATAATGGTTTGTTTTAGTTTTATAATGATACAATTTTGTTTCGTAATGATTTATTTTTCATAATTATCTATACTCTGTAATCAATTTATGCTCTATAATGATCTAATTTAAATACATTAATCAATATCAATAATATAAAAGAAAGCAAGAAAAAGAGAGATGTATTTTTCTCTCTCCCCCCTCCCACTGCCTCTCCGGTGGCCGACCATCGCTATCAGCCTATCACCACAGAGTCAACAGGTTTCACCCCTAACGGAAACACCTTCTCCGGCCACCCCAACCCTCTACCACCGCCTCTATTCTCCTGCCTTTTTTTTTCCTTTTATGTCTCCTCGATTCACTCACACAATAGCTCATTAAATTCTTTAAATTGTTAGCGTGTGAATGTTGTATAACGACTCAAGATTGTATCTCCGACACACTTTATCTCCTCGCAAACTCAATACATTGCTTCATCTATTTATATTGTTAATATGCAGAGATTGTTATTATATCTCGTCCCATCACTTTTAATTTCCTTATGACTCTCCCACTCATCGACTTTATTGTATGGATTATGCAAGTATGTAGTTTTAGTTTGTTCGCAACTTCAGTGGAGTTCTTTCGTAAGCGTTTCTTTCTTTCATTCTTTTTCTACCCCTTGATGGACATGAATGCATGACTAAGAATGGAGCATAACTTCTCCAAAAATAGTATATACTATCTGATAAGTAATTTGTATATTTGTCAATTTCCATCGATACCATGCACAATTTTTTAAAGTTTAGATAAATTAAAAATAGAATACTCAAGTCGATTTTAGAATCATTTACGGGTTTGTATAGCTGATAGAAAAATGTAGAAAAAGTGTAAATATTATAAAATAAATACTTTTATAAAAACTAATGTAACAACCCTAAATTTTGACTCAAATATAATAGTATTAAATTTAGAATTGTCACGCCGCAATTGACTACCAAGTCAATTGCAAGGCTATTTATTCGATTACAATACTAATTAAAATGAAACAGCGGAAGTCTTAAACAAATGTCGAACTACTATTCTCAAACTAGTCTTAAATTACATAATCAAACTGAAATATAAATTAAATAGTGTTTATTAAAATCCCCATCATGCAGACGACTCTTCAACCAAGCATCCACATCATCAACAAAACCTGTCAACTACGCCATCGAGAATGACGTAGGCCCCAAAAATAAGGTAGGGAACAAACCAGAATAAAGAACGTCAGCATACAGGCTGAGTAAGAACAACAAAAGAATACAAGAAAACAGAAGATACGCGCCTAGAGGCGCGTAGCTAACAAATAACAAGCTACCGTTACACCATTAACTTAAATCATCACAGCGTTAAGAGTTCAGTAATCACAATATGTATTAGCATTCATTAAGGCCGGGTTCCTACCCCACAGCCACCACAAACCTCGAACCAAAGCGAGCTAGAGTACCATAAACAACCCCTAATGACTCAGAGTGTGCACACCCCTCTCTAGGGATCCAGTAGGATGCGTACCCCTAGGAGGAAGCCAAATAGGAAGCCGGTAGCGAACCGACCAAAGACTCCCCTCTTGTAAAGAAGGTACACAGGTGACCGATCTACGCCGAGACACCTTACTCTAGGTGGTAAAGTCGATATCAACATCAATCACAATTATTAGTCAATAGTCATAATCATGCTTACCTTTAAAAATATCAAATTCATAATTATAAGCTTAAGGAACAACAATAACAAAACAAGAAGAATCGAGGAAGGCACACTCGGCCGAGAACGCCGAGCGGCCGAGGAAGCCGAGCCGGCCGAAGGGCCGAGCCGGTCGATTGGCGGAGGCCGAAGGGCCGTACGGTAAGGCGAGCCGAAAGGCTTTAGCTGCAAGGTTAATTTCAATCGATAGAGGTAGGAACAAAAGCAATGGCAAGATATTCATGGACAATGATCATTGAAGACGGGATTAGAATCAAGAAGCATAGTCTTAGAGAATTGGTTATGGTAGTTGGGATTGTAACCAACGTTCTTACCCTTTCTTAGCAAATCACAAATCAACACAAGACTTAGAAGGGCACTTCCTCGAACACAGAACCTAGAAATCACCAACAATAATCAATTACCAAACAATACTTCCAATCAACACAAAAGGCATCTATAATCGATCCAAACGATCTCCAATTATCACCAAATTCGCACAACACTTACCCAATCATAATAACAATATAATCCCATCATCAAATCATCAAACCATCATAATAACACTCAATTCTAGATAAATTCAGATCTGGACAGCATATAATTTCCTCTCTAAAACATCTTAGAACATCCCCAAATTATAAAAACATGATCAACAAGTCATAATAATTAATCCCCTCAATTACTACTCAATTCCATTCATAAAATCATTATTAATTCAACATAAACTCCAATCATATGAACTCTAATTATAAACTTAATTCTTTATGCATCCAAAACATAATCAAACTCAACTATGAACTCAACAACAACTAATTATCATCTAATCCATGCTTAAACTCCAATTAACATGAATAATAATCAATACCCTAATCCGAAAATCATACTAAGGCTTAGAAACTTACGATTCTTGATTGCAAAACCAAAAAGAAAAGACAAAAGGGCTCGGAAAACGGCCTAGGGCGGCTAGCGGCGGTGACGGGCGGCGGCGAAGGCGCGCGGCGGCGGTCTCGGGTTGCGCGCGCGTCTTCTTCTTCTCCTTCTCTTCCCGCGGCTCTTTCTCCTTCTCTTCTCTCTTTCTTTTCTCTTGGGCGCAGGTAGTGTGAGGAATAGGGTTTGGGGTTGGTTAGTATTTATAGTTTATGGTGGAAGCTTAAAAGACGGGTTTAGGTAAATAAACTCCAATTTCCCAAAATAGAATTAAAACTCGTAAAATGATTATTTCTCATAAAACTTCCATAATTAAAACTCCCAAAAATACGGGGTGTTACAGTCTTCCCTCCTTAAAACAAAGATTCGTCCCGAATCTTTAAACCCATCCTTAAAAGACACGCTCCACTTTAAAACATCAGTCACAAGGTAACAAGAGTATTCGGAAATGGTAGGATGTGAACTTAGAAATGTGCTCAAGTCGAAACATGAATAAGAGTATAAAAAGATAAGAAATGTGGCAAGGCATGGTAGTTGAGGCATGAAGCAATCAACCACAGAAAGAAGAATCAAAAGTCACATGAATCACAATCAACAAAATGTCAATCACATCACACAAAATAATTAAAAATAAAACGCGCAGGGTTCTCATCCCCCTTAAAACAAAGGTTCGTCCCGAACCGAAGTACCTTAATCGAACAAATGAGGGTACTTTTCACGCATAACCGACTCTACTTCCCAAGTAGCCTCCTCAACATTATTGTTACACCACAACACCTTTACCATCGTCGTTTCTGTTCGCCTAGTCTTTCGCACCTTAATGTCCAAAATTTTCAGTGGTGCTTTTTCATAGGTCATAGTTTCATCCAACTCAATGGTTTCTGGGTCCAAAATATGTGACGGATCACTGACATAACGTCTGAGTTGAGAAACATGAAAGACATTGTGAACCTTGTCAAGATTCGCAGGCAAATCTAATTCATAAGCGACTTCCCCAATGCGCTTAGTCACCTTGTATGGTCCAATAAACTTAGGGCTCAATTTCCCTTTTTTCCCAAACCTCATAACACCTTTGGTAGGTGACACCCTCAACAACACCATATCACCTTCAGCAAACTCTATATGGCTGCGAGTCTTATCAGCATAACTCTTTTGTCGATCTTGTGCAGCCTTGAGTCTCTCCTGTATCAATTTCACTTGTTCTGTCATCTCCTCAATGTAGTCTAGACCTAAGACCACTGTCTCACTTATATCATTCCAACAAATTGGACTCCTGCATTTCCTTCCATACAGAGCCTCATATGGTGCCATCTTTATTGAGGCTTGGTAGCTATTGTTGTAGGAAAACTCAACCAAATCTAGCTTGTCCTCCCATCCTCCTTGATACTGCAAGGCACAAGCTCTCAACATATCCTCCAATACTTGGTTCGTACGTTCCGTCTGACCATCCGTCGTTGGGTGGAACGCAGTGCTCATAAGAAGTTTTGTACCTAAAGCCTCCTGCAACTTCTTCCAGAATCGAGAAACAAAACGCGCATCACGATCAGACACAATCTCCTTTGGAGTACCATGAAGTCGCAACACATTGTGTATGTAGGCGTCAGCCAACTGTTTCTTCTTCCATGTGTCCTTCATGGGTATAAAATGTGCGCATTTCGTCAATCTATCTACTATTACCCAAATCATATTGTTGCCTTTAGGCGTTCTAGGTAATCCTGCAATGAAATCCATGGATATGGAACTCCATTTCCATTCCGGCACTGGTAAGGGTTGTAATTTACCTTGAGGTCTCTTATGTTCACTCTTAACCTTTTGGCAAACTAAACACCTAGCAACGAAGTCAGCCACATCCTTTTTCATTCCTGACCACCAAAACACCTTTCTCAAATCTTGGTACATCTTATCTCCTCCTGGATGTACTGAGTATTTGCTAGCATGAGCTTCTGTCAAGATCTTACTCCTTAATGCTTCATCATTAGGTATACAAATCCTTTCCTGAAATCGAATTACTCCATCTTCACCTCTTTTGGAAAATTCAGGCTCCTTTGCCATCTTGTCCATTATCACTTTGTCAGCCTCTTGTAATCCTTTGATCTCTCCAAACAAATCATTCTCAATTGTCATCGTTCCTGGGTTTAATCCTGGTTCCGTCAACTGAACTCCAAAGTTGACAAATTCATTCCTTAGTTTCTCTCTTAGAACAATCAATTGCACTGTATGCAGAGACTTCCTGCTTAGAGCGTCAGCTACAACATTAGCTTTTCCTTCATGATATTGTATTTCCATGTCATAGTCCTTGATCAACTCCAACCATCTCCTCTGTCGCATATTCAACTCCTTCTGAGTAAATATGTACTTCAAACTCTTATGGTCGGAAAAGATCTTGAAAGTCACTCCAAACAAGTAGTGTCTCCACAACTTCAATGCGAAAATCATTGCAGCTAACTCCAAATCATGGGTTGGATAGTTTTCCTCATAACTCTTGAGTTGCCTAGACGCATAGGCGATTACTCTCCTGTTCTGCATTAGGACACATCCCAATCCATTCTTTGAAGCGTCAGTATACACCTCGTATGGTATGTTCTCGTCAGGTAATGCTAACACTGGAGCTGTAGTTAACCGTTCCTTTAAAGTCTGGAAAGCTTTCTCACAGTTTTCATCCCATTTATACCTTGTGGTTTTCTTCATCAAGGTTGTCATTGGTTTAGCAATCCTTGAGAAATCCTTCACAAATCTCCTGTAATAACCTGCAAGTCCCAAAAAGCTTCTAATCTCAGACACATTCTTAGGGGCTGGCCAGTCCTTGACCGCCTTAATCTTAGCTGGATCCACCTCAACTCCATCCTTTGATATCACATGTCCCAAAAATGCTACTTTATCCAGCCAAAATTCACACTTCGAGAATTTACCGTAAAGTTGCTTTTCTCTTAAAATCTCTAAAACTGTCCTCAAATGTTCCTTATGTTCCTCCTTGTCCTTGGAGTAAATCAAAATATCATCAATAAATACGACCACAAATTTATCCAAATAGGGTCGGAAGGTACGATTCATGAGGTCCATGAATACTGCTGGTGCATTGGTTAACCCAAAGGGCATCACTGTAAACTCATAGTGCCCGTATCTAGTCGAGAATGCAGTCTTTGGTACATCCTCATCAGCCACCTTCAATTGATAGTATCCAGACCTCAGATCGATCTTTGAAAACACACTTGCCCCCTTTAATTGGTCAAACAGATCATCAATCCTGGGTAAGGGGTATCTATTCTTGATGGTCACACGGTTCAATATCCTATAGTCGATACACAGCCTCATCGATCCATCATTCTTTCTTACAAACAGGACAGGTGCTCCCCAAGGTGAAACACTTGGTCGCACGTAGCCTTTTTCCACCAGTTCGTCGAGTTGTTTCTTCAGTTCCTGCATTTCTACTGGCGCCATTCGATAAGGCGTCTTAGCAATAGGACCTGTTCCTGGTACCAACTCAATCTTAAATTCCACCTCTCTCTTCGGAGGCATCCCTGGAATCTCCTCAGGAAAGACATCAGGATACTCACTTACTACCTCAACATCTCCCAGCTCTGGGTATTCCACGCTGGTATCTTGTACATGACATAAGAATAGGGGCTCACCCTTTGACACTTGCTTCTTCAAATTCATGGCAGACACCAGTTTAATCCTTGGTCGTTTAGGAAGTACGCGATAGGTAACATGAGCATTCTTCTGTCCTCGAAGAGAAATCTTCCCTATCCAACAGTCTATTCTTGCCTTATATCGACCCATCCAATCCATTCCCAAAATCACATCAAAATTTGTTAGGGGAAAAACTATCAAGTCCGATTTAAACTCATGACCACAGATTACCACTGGCACATCCTTAAATTGACTCTTACATTTAACGTTAGATCCATTAGGCATAGAGAACTCAAAGTCAACTGTGGAACTGTCATTAAGTCCACATTTATCCACAATCCTATCTGCAATAAACGAGTGGGATGCACCACTATCAAACAAGACATGTGCAATTACTGAATTAACAGGAAATTTACCCGCAACGACTTCGGTATTTTCAGTCTCTTCAGCATTCATTGCATATAGTTGTCCCGAAGCTTTCTTAGCTGTGGTGGCCACACTGACTGAACCTGCCTGCTTAGCTGGGGCTGCGGAGGCAGTCCCCTTGGTTGGCGCTGGGTTTCTGTAAGTATTATTTGAACCAGCATAACCACTTGGAGCTCTAAAGTTTTGAAACCTATTCGGAGCCGTAGATCCTCCCGCAGGCACTGACGGTGGGTTCCCTCGCATTTTAGAGTAGCATTCCGTGACCTTGTGTCCTGGTTTGCCACAATAATAGCAAGTGATCTTTTCACCTGTACAGGTTCTCCCCACATGGTGTTGCTGACATTTCTTACAAGGACCACCCTGGGGTATACCTGAACTTTGAGCTTTATTGACAGGAAAATTCTTAAATCCTAGGTTTCCAGTTCCTGTCGACTGTGCTTTTCCCTTGAAGTTCCCAAAGTTTCCTTTCTTGGGAAGATTGCTCATCAGTTCAATGGGGCTCTCCTTCCTCTTTCCCCCAATCTCAGCACTCATTGTTTCCATATTTTGCTCCACCGTTGTGGCCTTTTCATAAACCTCCTTCACAGTGTGGAAACGCTCAGAAACAAACCATCCTTTAATGCTCCAAAGAAGTTTCTTCCTGAAGCTATTCGCCCTTGCAGACTCAGTTGGGGTCACGCTCTCAGCAAACCTGTTCAAATCTTCGAATTTGTCATAAAACTCTTTGACAGACATTCCCTCAGTCTGCTGTAAAGCTTCGAACTCAGCCACTTTCTGTTCTTTCAGATGCTCTGGAAAGAACTCTGTCTCAATTAGGACCTTGAAAACTGCCCAATCTCTATAGTGCTCTACTATTGTTCCATCAGCGAGCTTCTCCTGTACTGGTTTGAAGAATGCGTCCTGAATCTTCATCCACCAGCGTCCAGCTACTTCCTTAAGATAGAACACAGCAACTTTAACCTTACAATTATCAGGACAACCGACAGTTAGAAAGATTCTCTCCATGTCTTCCAACCAATCCAGAAGTACACTAGGTTCCCCCTTTCCTGTGAAATTGTTAGGCCTCTTTTTCTGTACGGCATCAGACATCTTTGCCAACAGCATTTCGTCATCATTCCCAGCATTGTTATTTATATGACCATTCGTCCCATTGTTGGCCATCTGTGCCATAGCTTGGGCCATGGTGTTCTGGTTTTGCACCAGTTGATCCAGAACAGCTGTCAAATCAGGTATGCTGTTTCGCACCATTGTCTATAAGGCATCAACATTCCGAATCGATTATAATCACATTACCAATTGCTAAATCATTCCATGTATTCAAAATCATAATCAAGATATTTCAATCAATAATCAATTGCATATCAATCAATAATCAATAGCATATTCGCATAAATCAGTAAATCATGTAAAGAATTCATTCCAGAATTATATATATACATGATAATCAACATCTAGCTACTCGTCTCGCGCGAGTTTAACTTTTCGAAATATTTTTTTTTTTTTTTTTTTTTTTTTTTTTTTTTGGAACACGACCCGTGTTCACTGTAGCACGAGTCGTGCGCACATCAGAATCGAAAACGGCCGAAACAGAAAATTAATCACAACATCAAATCGCACGTAATAGACTTTCAAATAGCAATTAAATCACATCGACCATTAATAATCAAACATATATCATAGTAATATTGGGGTATGGTCCCCTCTTATGAATTATGCAATATCTAACTTGTTTTAACTTTCACATTACACATTATTCGACGAAAAGTAAATGCAATAATAATATTAAAATCCTAGCACATAGTCTTCCAATACTTTGGGTTATGGCTTCAAGCATTTCTCTCGTGGCTTCCTACTTCATTTGATCCTTCACTTTCCCCTTGTGCGGCATACTCACTAGAGTTCAAGGGTGCATAAGGGTCAACATCATCCTCCTCCGACTCCTCCCTAATAGGTTCACGGTTGGCCCTACGCAGAACGATGGGTCGTACACTCTTTCGAGCAGTACGCCTGAGTAATGGTCTCCCCCTAAGAGATACTGGTGATTCAGGTGGGGAAGGAATGTAGTAGCGTTTTCCAGGCTTAATATTCTTACTAGCAAGGTGGACTGCTAAAGCACTTCTCCTCTTTTCCTCAGCCTTGTCCTTATAGATCTTATAGGGATCTGGATGAGGGTAGTTAGGGTGAACTGTGGCTTCTACTAGATATTCAGGTAGCTCCTCCAAGTCATCCTTGGCATTCCTGTAGAGTAAGTCCTCGTATTTCAGCACAGCTTTCAGTTCCTCTACTGTCATGGGCTCTCCTGAATCAGTGTATAGGTATTTTAGGTCACCGAAATGGCAAGCATAAAAGGTCATTCTCTCGAGCTTCTTGTGCACGTGATCCCATCGTGCCTCATTCTTCAAGTTGACCATCACCACAAACATTATCACTTCTTCATTCAAAGCCCATTCGTGCGTTCCTCTGGCTATCTGGAGCTTAGCTATCACCCTGTCAACAAAGTTTGTAACTGTCTCTCCCCATCCTATAGGTATGCAAAACAATCCTGGATTCATGGCTATTGTGTCTGTCTTAGCTTCTACTGCTGGATCCCCAATTTGTCCATCTATTCCAAAGTTCCAGCTAAATCCAAGTGGGTCGGTATACATCTGTCAATTCAAAAATCATTCATCCTAAAACAAAACTAACCATCCCGAAACAAAAGTTGTTCATTCCAGAACAAAAGTCAATCATTGTAGGACAAAAACTAACCATCCCTGAACAAAAAATAACCATCTTAGGACAAAACCAACAATTCCTAAACAAAATTTATTCATCCCACAACAAAACTAATCATTCTATGACAAAAACCAACCATTCATCCCAGAAAAAAATAAACCATCCCGAAACAAAAGCTGTTCATTTCAGATCAAGTATCCTAGGACAAAAATTTTTCATCCCAAAACAACAACTAATCATCCTCGGACAAAACCAACATTATTTATCTTATGTTATGTCTTACATTAATATCGGTTGTTTGTTATGTCTTGCAATAACTAATTTATGTCCCATGATGATCTATGTATATTTTGTAATGATTTATTTTGTTCTATAATGATATTTCGTTTATAATGGTTTGTTTTAGTTTTATAATGATACAATTTTGTTTCGTAATGATTTATTTTTCATAATTATCTATACTCTGTAATCAATTTATGCTCTATAATGATCTAATTTAAATACATTAATCAATATCAATAATATAAAAGAAAGCAAGAAAAAGAGAGATGTATTTTTCTCTCTCCCCCCTCCCACTGCCTCTCCGGTGGCCGACCATCGCTATCAGCCTATCACCACAGAGTCAACAGGTTTCACCCCTAACGGAAACACCTTCTCCGGCCACCCCAACCCTCTACCACCGCCTCTATTCTCCTGCCTTTTTTTTTCCTTTTATGTCTCCTCGATTCACTCACACAATAGCTCATTAAATTCTTTAAATTGTTAGCGTGTGAATGTTGTATAACGACTCAAGATTGTATCTCCGACACACTTTATCTCCTCGCAAACTCAATACATTGCTTCATCTATTTATATTGTTAATATGCAGAGATTGTTATTATATCTCGTCCCATCACTTTTAATTTCCTTATGACTCTCCCACTCATCGACTTTATTGTATGGATTATGCAAGTATGTAGTTTTAGTTTGTTCGCAACTTCAGTGGAGTTCTTTCGTAAGCGTTTCTTTCTTTCATTCTTTTTCTACCCCTTGATGGACATGAATGCATGACTAAGAATGGAGCATAACTTCTCCAAAAATAGTATATACTATCTGATAAGTAATTTGTATATTTGTCAATTTCCATCGATACCATGCACAATTTTTTAAAGTTTAGATAAATTAAAAATAGAATACTCAAGTCGATTTTAGAATCATTTACGGGTTTGTATAGCTGATAGAAAAATGTAGAAAAAGTGTAAATATTATAAAATAAATACTTTTATAAAAACTAATGTAACAACCCTAAATTTTGACTCAAATATAATAGTATTAAATTTAGAATTGTCACGCCGCAATTGACTACCAAGTCAATTGCAAGGCTATTTATTCGATTACAATACTAATTAAAATGAAACAGCGGAAGTCTTAAACAAATGTCGAACTACTATTCTCAAACTAGTCTTAAATTACATAATCAAACTGAAATATAAATTAAATAGTGTTTATTAAAATCCCCATCATGCAGACGACTCTTCAACCAAGCATCCACATCATCAACAAAACCTGTCAACTACGCCATCGAGAATGACGTAGGCCCCAAAAATAAGGTAGGGAACAAACCAGAATAAAGAACGTCAGCATACAGGCTGAGTAAGAACAACAAAAGAATACAAGAAAACAGAAGATACGCGCCTAGAGGCGCGTAGCTAACAAATAACAAGCTACCGTTACACCATTAACTTAAATCATCACAGCGTTAAGAGTTCAGTAATCACAATATGTATTAGCATTCATTAAGGCCGGGTTCCTACCCCACAGCCACCACAAACCTCGAACCAAAGCGAGCTAGAGTACCATAAACAACCCCTAATGACTCAGAGTGTGCACACCCCTCTCTAGGGATCCAGTAGGATGCGTACCCCTAGGAGGAAGCCAAATAGGAAGCCGGTAGCGAACCGACCAAAGACTCCCCTCTTGTAAAGAAGGTACACAGGTGACCGATCTACGCCGAGACACCTTACTCTAGGTGGTAAAGTCGATATCAACATCAATCACAATTATTAGTCAATAGTCATAATCATGCTTACCTTTAAAAATATCAAATTCATAATTATAAGCTTAAGGAACAACAATAACAAAACAAGAAGAATCGAGGAAGGCACACTCGGCCGAGAACGCCGAGCGGCCGAGGAAGCCGAGCCGGCCGAAGGGCCGAGCCGGTCGATTGGCGGAGGCCGAAGGGCCGTACGGTAAGGCGAGCCGAAAGGCTTTAGCTGCAAGGTTAATTTCAATCGATAGAGGTAGGAACAAAAGCAATGGCAAGATATTCATGGACAATGATCATTGAAGACGGGATTAGAATCAAGAAGCATAGTCTTAGAGAATTGGTTATGGTAGTTGGGATTGTAACCAACGTTCTTACCCTTTCTTAGCAAATCACAAATCAACACAAGACTTAGAAGGGTACTTCCTCGAACACAGAACCTAGAAATCACCAACAATAATCAATTACCAAACAATACTTCCAATCAACACAAAAGGCATCTATAATCGATCCAAACGATCTCCAATTATCACCAAATTCGCACAACACTTACCCAATCATAATAACAATATCCCATCATCAAATCATCAAACCATCATAATAACACTCAATTCTAGATAAATTCAGATCTGGACAGCATATAATTTCCTCTCTAAAACATCTTAGAACATCCCCAAATTATAAAAACATGATCAACAAGTCATAATAATTAATCCCCTCAATTACTACTCAATTCCATTCATAAAATCATTATTAATTCAACATAAACTCCAATCATATGAACTCTAATTATAAACTTAATTCTTTATGCATCCAAAACATAATCAAACTCAACTATGAACCCAACAACAACTAATTATCATCTAATCCATGCTTAAACTCCAATTAACATGAATAATAATCAATACCCTAATCCGAAAATCATACTAAGGCTTAGAAACTTACGATTCTTGATTGCAAAACCAAAAAGAAAAGACAAAAGGGCTCGGAAAACGGCCTAGGGCGGCTAGCGGCGGCAACGGGCGGCGGCGAAGGCGCGCGGCGGCGGTCTCGGGTTGCGCGCGCGTCTTCTTCTTCTCCTTCTCTTCCCGCGGCTCTTTCTCCTTCTCTTCTCTCTTTCTTTTCTCTTGGGCGCAGGTAGTGTGAGGAATAGGGTTTGAGGTTGGTTAGTATTTATAGTTTATGGTGGAAGCTTAAAAGACGGGTTTAGGTAAATAAACTCCAATTTCCCAAAATAGAATTAAAACTCGTAAAATGATTATTTCTCATAAAACTTCCATAATTAAAACTCCCAAAAATACGGGGTGTTACAGTCTTCCCTCCTTAAAACAAAGATTCGTCCCGAATCTTTAAACCCATCCTTAAAAGACACGCTCCACTTTAAAACATCAGTCACAAGGTAACAAAAGTATTCGGAAATGGTAGGATGTGAACTTAGAAATGTGCTCAAGTCGAAACATGAATAAGAGTATAAAAAGATAAGAAATGTGGCAAGGCATGGTAGTTGAGGCATGAAGCAATCAACCACAGAAAGAAGAATCAAAAGTCACATGAATCACAATCAACAAAATGTCAATCACATCACACAAAATAATTAAAAATAAAACGCGCAGGGTTCTCATCCCCCTTAAAACAAAGGTTCGTCCCGAACCGAAGTACCTTAATCGAACAAATGAGGGTACTTTTCACGCATAACCGACTCTACTTCCCAAGTAGCCTCCTCAACATTATTGTTACACCACAACACCTTTACCATCGTCGTTTCTGTTCGCCTAGTCTTTCGCACCTTAATGTCCAAAATTTTCAGTGGTGCTTTTTCATAGGTCATAGTTTCATCCAACTCAATGGTTTCTGGGTCCAAAATATGTGACGGATCACTGACATAACGTCTGAGTTGAGAAACATGAAAGACATTGTGAACCTTGTCAAGATTCGCAGGCAAATCTAATTCATAAGCGACTTCCCCAATGCGCTTAGTCACCTTGTATGGTCCAATAAACTTAGGGCTCAATTTCCCTTTTTTCCCAAACCTCATAACACCTTTGGTAGGTGACACCCTCAACAACACCATATCACCTTCAGCAAACTCTATATGGCTGCGAGTCTTATCAGCATAACTCTTTTGTCGATCTTGTGCAGCCTTGAGTCTCTCCTGTATCAATTTCACTTGTTCTGTCATCTCCTCAATGTAGTCTAGACCTAAGACCACTGTCTCACTTATATCATTCCAACAAATTGGACTCCTGCATTTCCTTCCATACAGAGCCTCATATGGTGCCATCTTTATTGAGGCTTGGTAGCTATTGTTGTAGGAAAACTCAACCAAATCTAGCTTGTCCTCCCATCCTCCTTGATACTGCAAGGCACAAGCTCTCAACATATCCTCCAATACTTGGTTCGTACGTTCCGTCTGACCATCCGTCGTTGGGTGGAACGCAGTGCTCATAAGAAGTTTTGTACCTAAAGCCTCCTGCAACTTCTTCCAGAATCGAGAAACAAAACGCGCATCACGATCAGACACAATCTCCTTTGGAGTACCATGAAGTCGCAACACATTGTGTATGTAGGCGTCAGCCAACTGTTTCTTCTTCCATGTGTCCTTCATGGGTATAAAATGTGCGCATTTCGTCAATCTATCTACTATTACCCAAATCATATTGTTGCCTTTAGGCGTTCTAGGTAATCCTGCAATGAAATCCATGGATATGGAACTCCATTTCCATTCCGGCACTGGTAAGGGTTGTAATTTACCTTGAGGTCTCTTATGTTCACTCTTAACCTTTTGGCAAACTAAACACCTAGCAACGAAGTCAGCCACATCCTTTTTCATTCCTGACCACCAAAACACCTTTCTCAAATCTTGGTACATCTTATCTCCTCCTGGATGTACTGAGTATTTGCTAGCATGAGCTTCTGTCAAGATCTTACTCCTTAATGCTTCATCATTAGGTATACAAATCCTTTCCTGAAATCGAATTACTCCATCTTCACCTCTTTTGAACAATTCAGGCTCCTTTGCCATCTTGTCCATTATCACTTTGTCAGCCTCTTGTAATCCTTTGATCTCTCCAAACAAATCATTCTCAATTGTCATCGTTCCTGGGTTTAATCCTGGTTCCGTCAACTGAACTCCAAAGTTGACAAATTCATTCCTTAGTTTCTCTCTTAGAACAATCAATTGCACTGTATGCAGAGACTTCCTGCTTAGAGCGTCAGCTACAACATTAGCTTTTCCTTCATGATATTGTATTTCCATGTCATAGTCCTTGATCAACTCCAACCATCTCCTCTGTCGCATATTCAACTCCTTCTGAGTAAATATGTACTTCAAACTCTTATGGTCAAAAAAGATCTTGAAAGTCACTCCAAACAAGTAGTGTCTCCACAACTTCAATGCGAAAATCATTGCAGCTAACTCCAAATCATGGGTTGGATAGTTTTCCTCATAACTCTTGAGTTGCCTAGACGCATAGGCGATTACTCTCCTGTTCTGCATTAGGACACATCCCAATCCATTCTTTGAAGCGTCAGTATACACCTCGTATGGTATGTTCTCGTCAGGTAATGCTAACACGTAGGCAGTCCTCATGGATGCGGGCACTACCCCTCAAACCTTGTCGATATACACGAGTCTGCTAATTTTGTGAATATAATCAACCTTGTACAAAGTTTTGTAAATATACACAAACTTTCTTTTTCTACCTTTGTAAATATCACAACTATTTTCCAAATACCAAAGTTTTTGAACTTGTAAATTTCAACATCAAAAAAAAAAAACTATCAATCCAAAGATTAATACAGGAATTCTCCCGAAACACACTTGTAAATAAGTTTTGTCGTTTCATCTCCCGTTATCAATAAAATTACGTTTCTCCCACGACCATTACTAAACCGCTTCTTTTCCTCAATTTGTAGGTCAACCCTTTGGCTTCGATCCGGGTCTAGATTAGTTCGAGCACCTACTTGTGAGTCACCAAAACCACCATCTGAAATGGCTGATGCTCAAGGGAGCAACGACAATGACAACCGGATTAACCCCCACTCCGATGCTATGAGCGAGTTGAAAGTGATGATGCAAACCATACTGGACCGTCAGGACACGGTCGAGCAAACCATTCTCAATATGCAACGTGATCACATCCTGAGGCCACCTGTCCCTTCCGAGATCGGAATACCCTTCAACTTAGGACCTCCCTCCGAGCACCAAGAGGTAGTGCCGAATAGGTTAGGGGATGAGATAAACAAGTTGAAAGACGTCTTGAAGGGTATGACCCAAGCTGAACCCTGGTTGGACATCCATGGATTAACGCTATTCCCCAAGGCTCACCTGCCCGAGGGATTCCGCAGCCCAAGTATCTCCAAGTTTAACGGAACCGGCAGCCCTACCAACTTCCTCAAATTGTATGCCGGGACCATGAGTTTACTGAAGTTAGACGAGCCGCTGATGGCTCAAATGTTTCAACAATATCTTGAGGGTGCGGCTTTGAATTGGTTTCTAGGCCTAGAGAATAGCAAGAAGTCTACTTGGTCCGATATTGTACGGGAATTCACTAACCAATATAAGTACAATGAGGAAATCGACATCACCCGAAGAGACTTGGAGACCACCTCCCAGAATTTCAATGAGACCTTCTCCGCTTTCATCACTAGGTGGAGATCTAAGGCCGCTCAAATGGTTAATAGGCCTGGGGAAGAGGAGCAAATCCAGATGGTAATCAAGAACCTCTTACCGGCTTATAGGGAGCACATGGGCTTTCA
This sequence comes from Spergularia bocconei, assembly GCA_963457585.1. Lineage (NCBI taxonomy): Eukaryota > Viridiplantae > Streptophyta > Magnoliopsida > Caryophyllales > Caryophyllaceae > Spergularia > Spergularia bocconei. The sequence continues at coordinate 3,635,185 of OY734951.1, read as the reverse complement.
ATACTTTCCATATTTTAAGGCTTTGATAGCAACCGGGTCGTTGGTAGAGGATGCCATTAAGAAAGGTGAAATCAAGAAGACTGGATCTAACTCCAACACTAATCAAGGTCCCTATAGGTTTGGTTCCAAAAAGCCTGTAGCAAATGAGGGAGGTACCTCGGAACAGTACACGGGAGTGAATGCTGTGACGTCCAGCAATTTCTTTCAAACAAGACAGAGAAGAGAGTTTGTCCCAATCCACATGAGCTACACCCAAGCTTTTTCAAAACTGACAAAAGCCAATCTGATCAAACCTCTGACTCCTGAGCCACCTCCAAAGAACCCTTACCCTGGCTACAACCCAAATGAACATTGCAATTTCCATCAAGGTCCTGGTCACGATACAGAAAATTGTGGAGCATTGAAGCACACAATTCAAGACCTTATCGACCAAGGAAAACTTGTGGTCAACCGAAATGACAATCCTGGCATCACAAAAAACCCGCTACCAAACCACAAAGAGACAATCTCAATCAATGCAATTTCAGTGGTACCCTTGGAAGAAGATCCCATTGAGCAAATTTCCTACTTTAAGCCCTACTTCGACGAGACGATTCTGAATGAAGAGGAAGTTCCCTCAATGCAATCTATGGCCAACTCCAACGAACAACCGTTCTACCCTCCCATTCGACCCAAGGTCATTAGAGGTCTCAACCAAGATTGGGGAGCGAGTGCAAAAGCTGATGAATACACTCTCCCAGAACTGAACTTGTTCCCTAACTTCCGATATCCCAAGGGTTTCACATTCCCAACAACCGACAAGTTTACCGGAAAAGAGGATGCTCAAGTCCATCTCATCAAATTCTTCCAGAAATTGACAATCCATGGAATCTCGGAAGAAAACTTTCCACCTCTATTCGGTACAAGTCTGGACGGCCCAGCTCTGAAATGGTTCTATCACTTGAAAGCATGTTGTAGAAGCTCGTGGCCGAATTTGTGTGCTGCATTCCTCGGGTGGGCCCGATTTTATCAACGAACCGATCCAGAAAAGATAAAGTTGAAAGACATAAGCCAAGGGGCATATGAATCATTCTCAGACTATTGTTCAAGGTGGGTGCACCAAAGCAAGAAGACCTTTTCCCCACCATCCGAGAAGCAAACTCTGCTGATGATAGCCTCGGGGCTGAATCCTCGATACTTTAGCCAAATGGGGCAACTGTCTTACTCGACCATGAAAGAGATGGAGAACTATGGCTATGAGCTCGATGTCGCCGAGATGCAGAGAATGTGGGAATCAAATCAACATGATCAACCACCTCGAACTTACCGTGAAGTTTTGTGCCAAAACCCTCGGTCTACTGTGCTACCTCAACCTTTGGGACAAGCTTTTGAAGAGCTAGAGAAATGTGGGGTGATATCTCCTCTCAAGCCACCAACTCAACCATATTGTTGTGATCCCGACTGTTTGGGATTCTGCCCTTACTGCCAATGTTGTGGCCATGATGTCAACGACTGCGTGAAACTCCACCACAAAATCCAAGACCTGATTGACTCCAAGGTCATCGACCTTTGAAGCTTCATCAACCTCCAACCTATCATCGCCTAGAGTATTAGGAATAACGTAGATCCATAAAGAACTACGCAGGGCCTGAGTCCCCAAGTCAATGTTCCTACAACATTTGACCCATTTTGCACTCTTTGTAATATAGTGTGGGGTTACGTAGACATCCTACTAGTGGATGTGGCCACGGATAAGATCTTGTAAAATAAATAAAAAAAAACAAATTTCTCTTGTACTCACAAGAACTACATCGGGCCTGATTCTCCAAATCACATGCGCTTCAACACCACAAACAAGAAAGAACTTCCAAAGTTCATTCACACATGGAGATATGTAGGCAACCCACCTCAGGGTTCGGCCCAAACTAATTATAATAAAAATATTGTCCACTTTGTAGGAACTCAACCGACTATGTCTCAAAAGGGAGACGACTCTACTCTCTTCTCTTGTACATTTTTGTATACAAATTTAAACTTCAAGTGGGAAGTGAAACGGCAAAATCCTGAATGGGGAAATTCGAACTGTCCATAACAAACAACAATCAAACAAACCAAACAAAACAAAAAATTGTTTTCTAAAAAAAAGGCACAATCGGAAACAAAGAGTTTTTCGTGTTTTGTCATTCAACCTTTTTGTGTAAATATTGATTTCATTCTTTGTTCTTTATTCCTAAGGGCAATCTCCCGAGAAGTCCTTGGAGTTGTGGTTTGAAAGTAGCTAATCCTAACCCACCACGACCCCACAAAATGACCAACACTACCAAAAGAAGCAAGAAAACCCAAACCCGCCGTGAGCGCGAGCACCCACCACCAATCCCTACCTTCCAACCCCAAACTCTACACATGATGGACAAGATGGGATATGTCTCCGGAAATGGCCTAGGAAGACAAGGCGAGGGGATCAAATGTCCAATTGAGGTCACCAACAAGCAAAACAAACACGGCCTTGGTTACAACCCTAGTGAGGAAACCTCAACAGCCACAAAAGCCAAAAAGCCATCTCTAACCCTCAATGGCCAATTCATGCTGCAGGGAGAGAGTGAACCTTACCTCGAATTCCCAGAACCCTGGTTCGACGAGAAAAAGCGAGAGAGGCTTCCGGGACTTGAGATATTCTTTGATGAGGCTTCCAATGAGAATTTGATTAGAAGTTGGTTTGTGAAAGACGAACCGGTCAAAAGGGACCAAAATTGGGTGGAGACCATGTGTGGTGAAGCGATGAAGCGCTTATTCGAGTCAGAGCTGAGTGGTGAGATAGATAACGACCCCACCACCTTGATCGAGATGACAACGGACCACGCACGAGAAGAGGAGAACGTGGAGCGCGGATCCAGGAGCGAAGCTACCGAGCTAGGCTATCCCCTAGGAAACCTCAACGCCAAACTCACTGACCAACCAAATCCCGACTCCCCTACCGACTCTGACGGCTACGAAAACGACAGTTCCTCATCCGACAATTTGTCTCTTTCTACCCAATCTGACTTTTCTGATAATGAAAACATTGTGTATAAATCAATATCCGAGTATGTTTTCATAAATGACATTGCATCTGATCATGACGCATCTTCTGACGCTGAGTCCATAGGTGTTCCTGAATCATGCATGACTCCCATGGAGGAGCCCATCATTGTAAATATAGAGTAACATGATGACGTTAGAGAAGTCAAAATAGGCTCATCCCCCTCCTCAGAAGAGAGTCTTGCATTCATTGCATTGTTAAAAAAAAATACATAGATGTCTTTGCATGGTCCTACGCCGATATGCCAAGTGTCGATCAACATATTGATGTGCATCGAATTCCACTACTGCCAGAATGCAAGCCAAAGCAGCAACGACTTTGCCGAATGAAGCCTGAGGTGAGCCTCAAAGTCAAAGAAGAGATCGAGAAACATCTCAAAGCAACTTTCATGAAAGCAATCAAACACCTAGATTGGCTTGCCAACATTGTGATTATGCCAAAGAAAGGAGGAAAGGTTGAGTCTGTGTCGACTACAGAGACCTCAACGCAGCGTCGCCAAAAGATTGTCTCTCGCTGCCTGACACCGACGTCCTAGTTGATAACACCGCCGGCCATGCCATGTTATCATTCATGGACTGGTTCTCCGGGTACAACCAAGTTCTCATGCAGAACAGGACATGAACAAAACTTCATTCATCACTCCTTGGGGTACTTACTGCCATTTGGCCTGAAGAATGCCAGCGCCACCTGCCAAAGAGATGCGACGACCATCTTGCACGATCTCAACCACGACACCTTCGAACTCTACGTTGATGACCTGATTTTAAAAGCGGAGACCGCTAGGGGCATCTCCGAGCATTGAGAACTTTCTTTGAAAGGATAAGAAAGCACAACTTGAGACTGAACCCGCAGAAGTGTGTATTCGGGGTAACCTCAGGCAAACTGCTTGGCTTCATTGCGAGCCAGGATGAGATCAAGGTGGATGCCGAAAAAACCAAAGCGATCATCGAATTACCGCCACCAAAGACAGAAAAAGAAATCAGAGGCTTTCTGGGTCGTATCCAGTACATCAGCCGATTCATATCTCAACTCACAACCAAATGTGAACCAATCTTCAAACTGTTGAGAAAAGGAGTCTCTAAGGAATGGAATGATGAATGTCAAAAGGCGTTCGACTCAATGAAGGAGTATCTCGCCAATCCACCAGTTCTAATGCCACCAAGACCAGACGAGCCGCTGATCTTGTACCTCACAATGACATAAACTGCAATGGGGCCATTATTGGCACAATACCAAAAAGGGTCCACGAAAGAGGTGGCCATCTACTACTTGGGCAAGAAATTCCTTGAGTACGAACGAGATACTCACCCTTGGAACGAACTTGCATCTCCCTGGTTATGATACCAAGAAATTGAGACATCACCTTGAAGCTCACACGACATACTTGGTCTCTACGCTCAATTATCCGATCAAACATCTCTTCGACCAACCAATACTCAGTGAAAGGCTTGCGTGGTGGCATGCTATCTTGTCTGAGTTCGACATCCAATACATGAATCAAAAATCCGTAAAAGGAGGGGCAATCTCAGAAGCCCTGGCAAGTAGGCCAATTTCGGAGGATGAGTACGATGACTCTTTCCAAGACGAACGCATCCATGCCATTGAAGTACCGATATGGAAAATGTATTCCGATTGGGCTTCCAACAGATGACAACAAATCTACCATAATTTTGGGCTAACAGGAGCCCGAACGCTTCCAACAGATGACAACAAATCTACCATAATTTTGGGCTAACAGGAGCCCGAACGCTTCCAACAGATGACAACAAATCTACCAGAATTTTGGGCTAACAGGAGCCTGAACTACGCATGACCTGATTTCCAACAACGGAATACGTAGGCAACCCTTCAGTGGGTCCGGTCAAAGGTTCGCGAGAAATTTTTAAATCTCGTGGACATACATCTACCAATAAAGTTCTCTAGAGCCGAAAAGATCGTTAGGGATCCGGCTAGACGACCCGATAAGCCAAAAAAAAAAGTGAGCAAAAAACAAGAATGATGGCTTATGCAAAAGTTAGGGTCCTGGAAAAAACAGAGAGACCAAAAAAAAAAAAAAAAAGAAAAAAAAAGAAAAAAAAAAAGAAAAGAAAAACGGTTCGGGTGAAAACGGGTCAAACCCGCAGTCGAACCACACCAACTCCTACCTCAACTTGACTATCTGGCAATCCACCACGTTTCTCTAATCTTGTGCATCTCATTTGCATTTGGGCTAATCTATTGAGTCTTCATGCATCATTTTAGGATCATTTTAGACTCATGTGTTCAAAGGATGCATACTTTGATCATTATCATTCATAAAAACATACTTGGATTGAAATTCATGCACTACCATCTCATTGCAACCCACTCCATCTGTAAGTACATGAAACTTACTTGTCCACCAAGCCACGCTAACTCCACCTGTGCAACCTAACGACCCTTTACTACCCCACTCAAATTGTGAAAATTCTAACCATTTTCTCCACCTCAAAGTAATCGATCCCCAACCTCGACCCATAGCCATACCTACTTCAACCTTCAACCTTTTCTACTTCGACCTTCTCAACCACGACAATTTCCAACTCTACCGTTTCAACCTCCACTTTTTCCAACTCTACCTTTTCAACCTCGACCTCTTTCGACCCAACCCTTTCAACCCCGACCTTTTCACTCTTTATATTTTCGACCTCCACCTCTAACTCTACCCTTCGACCTCCACCTTTTTCCAACTCCACCGTTTCAAACTCTACCCTCTTCAACCTCCACCTCTTCTAACTTCAACCCTCACCTTATCAAACCTCATCCTCCACAAGTTGAAACAACCCTGCTAGCTTGGTAGCTCGGCTCCACCGCAAAAGCTTCAAAGACGAAGAACGGCAATGGAAACCTGGTGCAAACGCTAGAGACAAGACAAAGTTGCCTCGGTCGAAAGCGTTCAACATCTCTACCGACAAAAAAAAAAAAAAAAGAAAGGTGAAAAGGAGGAGCTAGGTTGAAAACCCGAAAGGGCGACCTATGCTAGAAAAGAAAAGTTACTCCCATTTGCAGCAATTTCGACCAATTCAATCTACACCATATCAACCCGTCAACATCAACCCGACAACTGAATTTACAATCCTCCCTTCCTTGAGAAACCCACTCAACACTACCTAACGTCAACCCTGAGGATTGCTACTTGATCACCATGATTAATAGAGTCAAAGGAATTGGCCCTTGATTTTACTCTCAAACTCAATTTTCTTTTTTCAAAATGATAAACGTTTTTCCAAAAGTCAGACCACGACAATAAGGTCGTAAATCTACCTCAACCACAACTTCAACTCAAAAGTCAAACAACGACAATAAAGTCGTGATCCGACTTCAAATTCAATCTCAATTTCAATCTCAACCTCGACCTCAAACCTCAACCTCAAACTCGATCTCAACCTCGACCTCAAACCTCAACCTCAAACTCGATTTCAATCTCAAACATCAACCTCGACCTCAACCAGTGATAAAACGGCGACGAGCCGTATTTTTGAAAACTGAAAATTATTTTCACCTCAAAGACGACAACTCTGTGACATCCAACCAATCTACCTCAACCAAACAAACGGCGATGAGCCGTGTTTTGAAAATTAAAAGGGATTTTCAAATTCAGACAATAGGGTCTTCTCCCCCCGAACAACGATGAAGTTGTAAATCGGGATCCAAAATTTTGCGTCTTCTCATGGCGTTGATCTTCGTTTTTGCAAAACTCGACCAACGAGGGGCAAACTGTAGACACCAAATTTTGTCTCACCTTTTTATTTTCATTTTTTTATTAATCTATTTATATTTTCTAATTCTATTTCTATTTTCTAATTCAATTTCATTCTATTCATTTCTATTTTCCTATTTCTATTCGTTTATTTGCAAACAAAACGATTTCTCAACAATTCCAATTTCACCATTTTTTCTATTATTTATATAAATTTCGAAATTGTGTAAATAATATTAATAATATTGATTTTTATCATTTTGAGTTCTAATTTCATTAATTCTTTGATTTAATTCACCCGGTTTTCATTTTTGCGCAAACCGAGGTAAATTTGCTCGAGACGAGCCAAACTCGATTTCATTTTTTTACTACTAAACCACATAGGAAATGACATCATTTTATATGTCATGCCCATGTCACTCATATTTACACTAACAAGATGCTAACAATATGCTAACTATTTGATTTTTGATTTATTTTTGAATTGATGACTCATTGATTCTCTCCCTTCATTACAATTGCAAAAGACAAAAAAATTTTGATGAGGTGTGTGGCAAGAGAGGGCCGGCCAAATGAAGGGCTTGGAGAGCAAGTTTTGTTTTAATTTAATTCTTCAATTAACAAGATATTTAACATGCTCATTCATTCTCATTCACTCATTTTATTCTCTTCTCTTCATCCTTAAGCAAACACTCCCCATTTAGTATCATTCAACACATTCATTACTCACAAAAACAAAGCAAAAACATTGAGAGAGAGAAGGAGAGGGCCGGCTCTTCATACTCACAAAAAGAGAGAATTTGCTCTCATTCATTCACTCCTACATTCATTCATTTTCTCTTATTCATTTCCACCTCAAAACTCCACTTTAATTCAAATTCAATCTAATAAATGAATAGCATTAGTATCACCTTAGATTATAATTAAATAAAATCAACCAACTTCATCTAAATTAAAATCAATTTAGAGGATTTAATGCCCTAGCATTGGTGGATTTGCAACCATTGATCTCAAAAGGTAGTATTTCTTCTTCCCTTCTTCTTTTTATTGTAATTTCATTTCATTTATTTTCTCTCAAATACCTTACTAACGTTTTTCTTTGTTGAGCCTTGGTCGGTAACGATGAAATACGTGTTTATTGAGCCGTATGGATTCGTAAGCTTGCCTCTAGGGCCTTTTGTGGCCGTTCCCTTTACTGAGGGGAACATTAGATGAGAGAGTTTTAGGAGTGGAGTGCCCATTGGTGTGATTTTTCTTATGTCTACTGTTTTATTGACCTTTTGTGGTGATTTGATATTTTTCACAAATTTTTCTACAATTATTTCCATGTACAAAAACTATCTACAACTCAATCCGATTTTTTGTTCTCTGAAAACTGTTTTTCAGTCTGATTTCAAAAATCCGTATAAAATCTTCCCTTTTGGTAAAATTCATGATTTTATAAACAATGCTTCTTTGGGGTCTTAAATGCAACCCTGCAAAATTTCAGATCCAAACTCAAACCAGATTATTTATGATGATTTTTGCAATAAAATGACTCAAAACTGGTCCCTGCTCCGACCAGTTGTATTCAACGAGGTTTTTCGAGTTGAAAACGACCTTTTCTGGGTATGTCTCCTTCACAAAAGTTGAATATCAGACTCCCAAGTTTCCAGAAAGCTAAGGTTCAAAATTTTGTCATGTCTCTATCAACAGCTATGATGTTTTGAAAACAGATCCTGTTTTGCTCAGAAATCCGAATTTCAACCTTAAATTTGTTTTGTGAGTAAATGGACTTTTGGGGTCATGAAAAAATTCATGTGTGATCCCAAGATGTTCATGAGCCCACCTTCAACCCAGAAAAATTTGAAGATTTGATTTGATCTTTCAAACCATTCGATTTCCATCAATTTTCTGTTTTTGGGGTTGAAAATGACAAGTTTTTCACCCAAATTAATTGTCGTAATTAATTAAATGGTTAGACTTAATAGGGAGTCTAATTAGTCCACCTCATTGAGATGTCAAAATGTTAAAATCGATTTAGACTTAATTAGGAGTCTACTCAACCCAATTTATAAAAACAATTAGACTTAATAGGAAGTTTAATTGATCAATCCATTCGTTTGATGACTTTAAAACACTTAGAAAGAAGTCTAGGTGAATCTAAGTCAAGTCTACATAAGTTGAGTCTACCTAAGTCAAGTCAATCGAGGTCAAGTCAATGAAAGTCAACCGTCGTCTAAAACCAATTCAATTACAACCAAGTCTACCAAAGTCTACTAAAATCCAACCAATTACTCAAAGTCAACCAAAGTCAACCAAAAGTCAACCAAAGTCAACCAAAAGTCAACCAAAGTCAACTAAAGTCAACTAAAGTCAAACACGTCTATCCAAGCCTACCAATGCCAAATGTCTACCCAAGTCTACCAATGTCAATGTCTACCCAAGTCAAACCCAAATCTACCTAAAAGTCGTCTAAAGTCAACTTTGCAAATAGGTGCAAGTCAACCGAAGTCAACCCGAGTCAATTAAAGTCAATAAGGACTAAAATCGACCCCCTTATGTAAATAATGTAATTAATAAAACCAAAAACCCCTAAAAATGTTTTCTCGTTTGTTTTCAAACGTTCTTTTCTTAGTTTTTCTAATTAAAGTTGTTTTCTCCCTTTTCCTCAACGTTTTAGGAAATTCACTTCTTTTTCCAAAACATTTTGTACATGGAAGTAAATAAACTTTCTTTGATGTGCTTTGCATGAAAAGTTTTATTTTCCCGTTCTAGTATGGACTTTGGACGGGGCCCTACCCCAACACTAGGCAAGGATTGCCAATTCGCTTATGCGCGATCATGAGGTCGATCTACATTCACCTCTACCATCTATTCCACCAACACCCCAGTGGAACACCACTTGATCGAACGTAATCGAATCGGCGATTTATTTTCCTTATATTGTTGTAGGGCCTACACGGGCTGCTCTAACGATACGGCCAATTCCACCGAGCCCAAACACACAACCCAATCCATTTTCCATTAAATCTCCCCACGATAGTCAATTCAACCTTAGTCAAACTATTGAGAGGTCTAATCTTTAAACTCGCCTTAGAGAGGTCGAGTCATCTACTTTAAGACCTCGTTCAGGAGGCATGCCTGGTTCAGGAGGCATGGTGATCATGGCGATCGCCGTCTCGACGAGAGACACATAGATGCAAGCGGAATATACCTTGCTCTATTCTACGTGGATCGACTTGACTCTAAAGTGAGTCATCTATAAAGTCTCTCAATAGTACGACTTTGAATGAAACGACTTTCTACCACTTCCAAGCGAAGTAAAACCCATCTCTAGCCCCACATTGGTGATATCCCCAGTGGAATCAACCCGATCATTTCCCCAGTGGAATGATATCTACCATGTGGATTCATCCATCCACCCTCGCGGATATTAACCGCTACCCCCCAGTGGAAAAGGCCGTTGTCGTGGGGCTGCCCGTCAGAACTACGTAGGGTTTTGATCCTCGAGTGGATTCCAATCCCACGATGAAAGGTACGTAGGGCAACTTTGGTGCTCAAACCCCCCAAGTCCGTACCCAAAAGACTCGGGAAATCTTTTGTAAATTCTTTTTCTAAACTCTTGCATGTGAATGACAATGTAAATATATATGCTTTTCTATTTCTACTTGTTTATATGGATCTTAACGTAATCAATTCACCGAGAATCTTTAGAAGGATATGATGTATTAGTAAGTGCCCGCCCTTATGACGGAAGGGGAGACGAGTTCCAAATGTTCGCACCCCTTAACTAAGGCCCCGAACCTTTTTTCTCTATTTCGCAGACCAGTTTTCCAAACCGTTTGGTAAATATAATAAAACGGAATTTTGCCTTAGGGCGTATGGAGTCATTTTTGGTTTTAGAGAGGTTTTCCGTAAAATTCTTTCATTTGTTTTCGAACTTGTGCTTTTTAAACTTGTTTCGAAACCCTTCCTTGTCGGGGTAAAGACAGGGTGGCGACTCTGAGTTTTCAACGATCCAACTTCGGTTAGTTCAATAACCATTCAAACCTCAAACCAATTTTTTGCGGGCGCCGCAGGCGGCTAGCGGCGGCGAAGGCGCGCGGCGGCGGTCTCGGGTTGCGCGCGCGTCTTCTTCTTCTCCTTCTCTTCCCGCGGCTCTTTCTCCTTCTCTTCTCTCTTTCTTTTCTCTTGGGCGCAGGTAGTGTGAGGAATAGGGTTTGGGGTTGGTTAGTATTTATAGTTTATGGTGGAAGCTTAAAAGACGGGTTTAGGTAAGACGGTTTACTTTAAATAAGTAATTGGGCTACCCAATTAGGAGATTAGCTAAATTAGGAAAGTAAACTCCAATTTCCCAAAATAGAATTAAAACTCGTAAAATGATTATTTCTCATAAAACTTCCATAATTAAAACTCCCAAAAATACGGGGTGTTACAACTAAAAATTAAGGTACCGATTTGCACAACTTGAGATAGCATTGACCACCGCGAGGGTCATAAAAAAGAGGAATAATACTAATTTTTAATTGCGCAATGGTGAAAAGATGAAACTTTTAATGGTTAGTTATCATGGATAACCCTACAGTTATGAGATTTTTTTCCGATATACTGTTTCTCATGTAATTGAATGAAAACACTTTCTAATTTCTTTACATATCTATTGCTTCAATGGGCAATCCTAATTTTTTCATTTAATGTAATATCTATTGCTTGAATGGTATGAATGACTTACTTTAATCTCTCTGTCTTGCTCGTCACAAAGACCATGATCGATCTATTTGTGGTATAATTGAATAATCGTATGTAAAATTTATATTACCCTTAATAAGTTTATTAAGTTGTTTGTTTCCAATTTGCATAAAATCACGAGCATCCATTTGATACATAGATTCCTTTACTAAGTAGTGATATATCTTTTCCCCATTTTGGTTCTATAACACAGTACGGCACATTATATAATGATATATATTAGAAGTCAAAGCAACCCATTAAAAATTTATGTAGAATATAAATTCAAAGAGATATGACGAGTGTTACATTGAACTATAAATTCATTTTGCTTAATTACATTTTTTTTTTGCAAAAGCTACATTTTAAGTATTTTTTCTACTAGGAAAAAGTGATATAAGATTCCGTTGGTTATGATTTACAAAGAAAACTATTTAAAATTAGCATTTCTCAAAAATGAAATTAAAAATAAAGGACAATTTTTGCAAAAAAAAAAAACGAATTTATATGAGCTCTTTAATAACTAGCAACATTTATGTGATCTAGGATTGCCATGTAAAAAAGAGAGGATAACTTGTATTAGTTCATGATGCAATGGTGAATCTCGACTAGTGTAGTTTCAAATGAGACCAAATAAATAAAATACACATTTTAAAATAATAAAATAAAATTACAAATAAAATTATTTTTTTACTATGTTAATTATTTTAATTTTTTTTTTAAATTCCCAAGCCATATAGTTTGGTAGAGCTACAAGTTGAAAAAAAAAACAATGAGGAAGTTGATGACATCAGGCAAGTCAAAGGCCCTGTTCGGCAACATATTAACAAGTAGAAAGTAACATTTTGACCGGGTCAAACTGCTACTTTACCTGTTTGGCTGAGATTTTGGAAGTAGCATTTTACGTAGTAGTTGGCATTTTAGGTAGCATTTGGGAAATGTTTCCCAAAGTAGCATTTTGAGTAAAAAAACTATCATTTCTATTTTATTTTTCTATAAACTATATTGTTTTGATAAACTCAACAACTATTTCTACCGAACACGTTTAACATCAACTGTTACTTTTAGAGCCAACAGCTACCTGCTACCTACTAATAAAACAGCTACCTGCTGCTCAAACAGCTAGTGCAGCCGAACAGAGCCTAAGTACAAGAATCGATTTTACCATTGGAATGCTCAGATAGTTTGTGATAGAAAAAATATTCAAGACACATACAATTTGCAGTGACGTATGCATCATATGGTATCATTAACCTTAATACTTTTAACTCCTTAAGAATTTTTATTGCATCTTGGAAAATCTAACGTAAGACCGTGTCATCAATATTACCATACAATGTTGTTTTCAAGTAGATGCATTTAACGCATATGTTAAAAAAAAGATTGAGAAACACTATTTGTATTTTCTTATACAATAACGAACATATATGAGTGATATTTTGAAGCATTACTCCTTTTACCTAAAAAGAACTAAGGAAGAGATGCATATCTCATATCCAAATAGCTTTACTCGATAAATAAAAGGGGGAGCCCAAAAAATAAATAAAAGGGAGGGTGTAAAAAAAGACTAATCAAAGACTCGGGAAAGCTTCCGATGTAATGCAGCTTTGCGCTTCAAATCAATTTGTTGATATACTGTACTAGTTGTCCAAATAACATGTTTCATAAACTTACTTGTTTGGTATCATATTTGATTTTCCATATTTGATTTTTTCGAAAATCCCGGCTAGACACGTAGGACAAATCCGATAATTTAAAGTTGGGTAAGCCATAAGGTGATTCTACCATAAAGAAATGGACTTATTTGGTGGTTTCCCAAAAATAAAATTTTATTAGGTGGTTCCCCAAAAACTAGTATAAGTTATAGGTGGTTTCCCACAAATTTTCCTAAATTTATTAGCAAATTCATGAAGTGCCTCGAAATGTCAAAATTGCCGGGTTTGGTGCCCATACGTTTAAAACTTGTACAATCCGGTACCCTTCGAATTGTGTTCTATAAATACTCATGTATAGATGTATCTTTTCGTTGAAATGTATTTCCCCACTCATTTGATGCAGTTTTTTGTGTTACTTAGGCCCTGTTTGATAGGACTTATTCGCAGTAGTATTCAGATCAGTTCAGAATCATTCAGATCAGATCAGATCAGTTCAGAATCATTCAGATCAGATCAGATCAGTTCAAAATCATTCAGATCAGATCAGATCAGTTCATAATCATTCAGATCAGATCAGATCAGATCAGATCAGATCAGATCAGATCAAATTTTTATCAATGTATTTGGCCCATAACTGATACTAATTCGTTGAAATTCAATCAAAATTTCAACACATTCAGATCAGATCAGATCAATTCAGAATCATTTAGATCAGATCAGTTCAGATCAGAATCATTCAGATCAGATCAGATCAGATCAGAATCATTCAGATCAGATCAGATCAGTTCAGAAAGATGCAGTCCTATCAAACGTGGCCTTAAAGTTGTGTGTACTCCCTTTGTCCCACATTCTTCTTCTTTTATACTCCCTCCATAAACTTATATATGACTTTCTCACATTTCGAGGCGTCTTCTTTATCCATAATATCTCATAAGATATAGTAGTAAAAATTATACTTGCGTGAAAGGATTTTTCGAGACGAATCCAATGATATATGTTTCATAATTTTTCGATATGTATTTTTCTCTCAAATCGCAAGTCAAAGGCTCACCTTGTAATCTCAAAACGTCATATATTTATTTATGAGGGAGTAATATTATTTTGTTGCCTAGCTAATAAGCGGAATAAATAATAACCATTAATTATGGATTTCTTTCCCAATTCTCGCAACATTGGCTGCTCTTATGTACCAAATAAACTATGACTTATTAATGTTTTGACTTGATCTCGTACTCACTGTTTTAAAAACCACTCCGGACCGGCCGATTGGATTGGTTCAACCGGGAATCGGCCAGTCGTCTGGTGCATTTGACTTAAAAATGGGGGATGGTCAAACCAAGGTTGACTGGACAAAAACAATAATTAAACCACAAGAACCGGTTGACAACCGAATAGAACCGGCTGCTTCAACCCAGTTTTGACGTATTTGACCAATCTAAACCTTTTTCGTATCTATTTTAATATTTTGGCAATATTTTATTATTTCATATTTTTATAATTATGACATTATCCGATTTTTTAATCCGGCCGATCCCCTTGATCTATCGAACCTGCGAGACTACCGATTACGGAGTAATGTCTTGTCCGGTATTTAAAACATTGCTCGTACTGAAAAAAAGACCTATAAAAGTTGATGTTAAAGACCAATAAAAGTTAATGTTTTTTGGAAGGAGGACTATTTCCTAAGTTGGAACTATTAACTAGGTAAAAAAAACTTGACCCCTTACTCACTCCAAAACAAAAACATTGAAATCGTCCCATAAAAACAAGTAACGGCTCTGAATTTTCCCCGAATGTTTCTCATCATCTTCTTTCAAAAGAAAATTCTCCAACACGACACACAAACATACATACATGAATAGTGTAATATATCCCCCAAGTAGCTGACATGTTCTTTTCTCCTCCTCTTTTAATTAGGTCAAATTTCTGCCTCTTCCCATTTTCAACCCTTATTTTCTCATCATCATCATCATTATATTTTCCCCCAAATTTTTCCACACAAAAATTTCCAAATTTTTACTGACTAATAAGGTAGTTAGTCTGATTCTCATGTGGGTATTAAAATTCTCAAAATTCCCACTATAAATAAACCCTTCCTCTGTTTTTTACTCCTCTGTTTTTGGTTAAACATGAATTAATTGGATTTTTATTTTCTGGGATTTTTTTTTTGATAAAAGTCTGAAATGGGTGCGCAAATATTGTTTTTGATTAAAACCCAATTTGTTTTAATGTCGAGAAAAATGGTTTTTTTAATTAGGGTTTTGTGGGTTTCTATCTTCACTTCTCTGTTCACACTGTTTAATTTCTTTGGACGACCTTTATTCAGGTAATTTTTAATTTCTATCTTTTGATTTTTTTGAAGTTGTTTTGATTGTTATTTGAGTTTGGATGATTTGATATTGTGTTGTGTGTTTCGTGTAGATTACGCGAAAAGTTCGTATGTCCGAAGAGGAGGATTGTAATTGAGAAGGAATCAGAGGAATTGGAGGAATTAGAGAAATCAGAGGAGTCATTGCTAAGGTTTCGATTTCAGACTTTCGAAGAATTTGTCCGAAATAATGATGTTCATTTTGTTAGTGATCGAAGTTTATGTGAGAATTTAGATGATGATAAGTGTAATGTTGTGAATTGTGGAATTGGTATGATTGCGAAACCTGTGGAAGGGATTGTTGAGCCTGATAATGCGAGTGACATGATTGCGAAACCTGTAGAAGGGATTGTTGAGCCTCTAGTATGTTTTAGAAATGCCAGTGATATGATTGCGAAACCTGTGGAAGAGATTGCTGAGCGTCACATAAATTCAGAAAGTGTAATAAGTTGGATGATTGAAATTATATTAAGTGATATGATTGCGAAATCTGTGGAAGAGATTGCTGAGAGTCACATGAATTCAGAAAGTATAGATGATATGATTGCGAAGCATGTAGAAGAGATTGCCGAGGGTGAGGGTATGATTGCGAAGCCTGTAGAAGAGATTGCTGAGCGTCACATAAATTTAGAAAGTGTAAGTGGTGTGATTTTGAAGCCTGTAGAAGAGATTGCTGAGCGTCACATGAATTCAGAAAGTATAGGTGATGTGATTGCGAAACCCGTTGAAAATGCAAGTCCTGTGGAGGATGTAATTGGAAATTTCGTAAACAAAGTTTGTGATGTCAACGGTGTTCGTGTTGAAGATGATGTGGAGGAAAGTTCGGAAGAAATGGAAGTCGAAAATGGTGAAGAATCAAGTCCTTTGGTTAACAATTCAAAGGATAGTGTACGTGTTATGAGACGTAGGAGTGATTTTCTAAGCGAGGGTGAGCCTTTAGTGTCGGATTCTGACTCGGATTCAATGGATTCTAGTAGAAGATTCAGCTTTAGGAGCTCATTTATGGACTCACCTAGTGATGGATTCTTGTCTGATATTGATTTCGAAACAGCATTTGAGATTGAGTGTTTGATGGAATTTGGTGGCAAGGATGTGAAACTTGACAGTGAAGCTTTAACAGAAGAAGATATAGAGCTGCGAAATCTGAGCAAGGGTTATGGTTGTGATGATTATTATGAAGATGAGGACGAGGATATATTACAAGAGTATAAGAACATGGTCTCTGATATAAAAGATGATGATACTGACAGTTTCGACTTAGAAGACGAGACTAATGTGGAAAGCGAATTACTAAGTGAATCAAGCTCTGATAAACAGGATTTACAGGCCAATTTAGTTGATGTTATTGACAGTTCGAACATGGAAAGCGAAATACTTGCTGTGCAGCAAGATTTGGAGTCCAATTTAGTTGATGTTATTGACAGTTTGAATAAGGAAAGCGAATTACTTGATGAGCAGCAAGATTTGGAGTCCAATTTAGCTGATGTTATTGACAGTTTTAATATGGAAAGCGAATTACTTGATGAGCAGCAAGATTTGGAGTCAGATTCAGTTGATGCTAATGACAGTATGAATGCAGAAGATGACAGTAAGGTGCAGAGTGAAGTAGAAGCTAAACAGAATTCCGAAAAGTCCAGTTCAGGTGAGCAGTTGTCATCAGATTCGGACGAGCAAAATGGACTCGAACGAGAGTGGGAGCATCAGGATTTAGTAGAACAGTTGAAAATGGAGATCAGGAAGGTCAGAGCTACAGGGCTGCCAACCATACTAGAAGAGTCCGAGTCTCCGAAAATCATGGATGATTTAAAGCCATGGAAGAAGATTGAAGAGAAGTATCATCAGCATGAAGGTACCATGGATGAGTTGCACAAGTTCTACAAAAGCTACAGAGAAAGAATGAGGAAACTGGATATCCTCAACTACCAGAAGATGTATGCAATTGGTAAGTTAGTACTTAGCTGTTATTCTTGTTACAAAAGTTAGTATATTACTTGTGTTTTTTAGACAAGTTAGGGAGTATTTTAATTACTTGTTGATACCTCTTGAAGTCTTGATCAACTTGGACTTCCAACAACATGCACAATATTGTCCCTTTGAATATTCCTGACCCTAATCGTCAAGACGCCAACTAAGTTTTGGATAAAATCGTCATATAAAATGTGTGAAACTTTTACGGTTTTTGTAAGACATCGACTCAATAACTTGAACAATGATTTTTGTCGTCCTCTAGCATACGTGGCGAAAGGGGTGTTATACCTTTCTGTAGTGGTTTTGATGTTTTACCTTATTTGTTATATGATGATAACTCTTATGACCTTATCAAGAAATTGTTTGAATTTCACACTTTACCTTCCTTACCTACCCATGAAGTGTGTGCTATTGAAGCAAGAAATATTATGAAGTATGGACACACTTGAACTTGGTATTCAACATCTGAAATGTAATGCATGAAAGGGAAATGGGAACTCTCATACTTACTCGCTCGCTTAAATTATCAGCATCGAGTTTAAGCTTTCTTTACATATTCAAATCAAGTGTTTTAAAAGAATTCGATAGACCGACTTATTGTTGTCATTTCTGTCTTACGTGCATGTTTTGGTTTCTGCCTGAAATGTCATGCTGTATCATAGAAGACTCTATTAAGAAATATCAACATTATTAGCTGTGTTTATGATGTGTTAATATTCGATCTAGACATTGGACCTACTTTTTCCACAATTAGGAAAATCCCTTTTGTCTCTGCACTGTGTAGACGTCATATAGTTTTGTAGCTTTGCTTCATTTTGTAATGAATAACATAATCATATGAACTATAATTTCATGTTTTTTTGCTGTTAGAAAATCATGATTATATGTCAATTATAGCTTCGTTTCATCCCACAATCTAGTGTATTGATTACGAAACTCCCCTGGGCCATAAAATCCTTAATGTAATCTTTAAGTACATAAGTCAAGCCTCCTAATCAATTAAAATCTCTATCATGACAAAATATGATTGGGAAGGCTGAATTTGAAGGGAGGTAGTATTTCCTTTAATTTCTCGAATCATTGTGTATAGAACTTTTTAATTTCTAGCTAAAAGACTCGTGGTGGTTCGTCATTCGTGAGTCCATTATGATTTTGCCTTTCCGATATAATAATATAGCAACGAGGATGAACATAATGAAGATTACTTTGATCGACTGGTACTTCACAACATAGGTAGCGTCAATAGTTTAATGACGCATTGTGCCATTGTGGCATACTGTCATACATGATACACCCTTAGAAAATGCAACCTTTTGTTAACAAATTCTCCTTAAAAACATTCATAAATGATCTAGTTTTTCAGGGTATTTTGTCAAGTAGATTGTGCACTTGTCTCAAACGACATATAAAATCGTGCGTTTAATCTTGAGCATAACATCAGTGCAAATGTACAGGTTTTCTGAAGCTGAAAGACCCACTGCAATCATTTAGCAGGAACAAAATCTCAACCCCAGCATTAGCAGCCATTGTATCAGTAGACTGCTGGCCATGTAAGCCGAAATCGACATCAGAAGTACACCAGCCAGTGATGAAGAGATTTACCAGAGAACTAGCGAGTGACCTCGAGACAGTGTACGTAGGTCAGATGTGTCTTTCTTGGGAATTCCTTTGCTGGGAGTATGGCAAGGCCTTGGAGCTTTGGGAGTCCGACCCGCATGGTATGCGTCGATACAACGACGTTGCTGATAAGTTTCAGACATTTCAAGTACTTCTTACCAGATTTCTGGAAGATGAGCCCTTTCAGGATAGTCCTAGAGTGCAACATTATGCCAAGAATCGTTGCGTCCTTCGCAATCTTCTTCAAGTTCCTGTTGTTCGAGGTGATGTTACTTTCCTAATTCCTCTATACATTTTGTGTGCAACCGTTGTACCCAAAATTTTGCGTGAAATGTGTCATGTTTACAACTTTGTACTTAAACACGACATATTTCTTACAAGTTTTGTATGCAGAGATTATTTTTACACACCTTATTGTGAGAGAAGCATTGTGAAATGAACGTACTCTAAATTTTCGGCACTCTACAGATGATAACTACAGGGATCGTCGGAGGACAGAGAAAAAAGTGGTTAGCAGCAAGGACGCCATAACAAGTGTACAACTCTTAGAAATCATTGAAGAATCCATTCGTGTACTTTGGCAGTTCATCCGTGCTGACAGAGACTCCAGCAATGCCGTTCTAGTGAACTGTCGACGGAGCTCGAATGTCATCGAACTCCAAAGTCCGGCCGATGCCAGTCTCTTAGCACAAGTTCAATCAACTTTCCAAAAGGTACACACTTTGGCTAGTTTTGCATAAGACTTGTCACGTCTTCTATTTCGGCTAGTTTTGTATTAGACTTTCTCACGGTAAATTATCATGACATGACACGTGACTCGTGAGAGACACATGATTCGCTTGTCATGATTTACCGTGAGACAGTCTTTACCTAATTATCTTTGCGCAAGTACATTTTGTTTGTTCATAGTGAATTAATACATCATTTTTTTATGATGTAGAAAGACAAGAAGTTTCGAGAATTGACACGAAGTGAAAATTGCGTATTTAGGAATTTCAAGAGAAATCATGAAGACTCGGACAATGTTTTGTACTTTTTTTCGAGGGTTGATTTGAAGTTGGTTTCAAGGGTGTTGAACATGTCAAAAATAAGAACAGAGCAATTAGTTTGGTGTAGTGATAAACTCAATAAGATTAATTTCGTAGGAAGAAAATTACACGTTGAACCATCAATTTTGCTATTTCCTTGTTCTTAGTTAATCGAATTTGAAGAATAATAATAATGGTAGTGTTAGTAATAATGTAGGAGTCTATAGCATAGGAATAGGGCATCCATGTATAGTTAGATTGTGAATCACAATAGAGAATAACCATGTATACATGTATATAATTGGATTGTTTTTTTTTTTTTTTTTTTTTTGTACAAAGGAGCAGCTAATGCTGCGGGGGTGGGGGTATGAGGATTTGAACCCGGGACAACTCCCAGCCAGGTTGAGTTCCTATCCACTAGGCTAACCTTGATCTCTATATAATTGGATTATAAGCGTCATAATCTTCATTTCCTTGTTTTACCTTTATGATAGATTCAGTTAAATTGGATAGAAATGAATAATACCAGAGATCAGATCTAATGATCAAACACACAACTCTCCAAAAAACACATGAGCGAAAACAATACGAATATGTCGTGATTTATTTTATTTATATGATGTTCTTGCATTATCTACTCTCAAACTAATCATTTTTTTTCCAAAGCCGCGCCAAGGCTTTTGTAGTAGTTGATTTAGTTCAATTCAATTTAGACGAGTTTTATTGCTTATAGTATATCCTAATCTATGAACAATTTTTGTTACTTCTCAAAAGTTATTACCAAAAAAGCAGCAAAAAATAATGTCAAGAATGGGATTCGAACCCATGCCCTTTCGGACCAGTACCTGAAACTGGCGCCTTAGACCAACTCGGCCATCTTGACTTGTTAACGCTAAATTGCTGTACTACGTATATAAAATTTCCATAATAAGATGAGGTAAAAAGTTACTTTGTTGTTTTTTTGGAAACCAAGCTCTTACTATCTTCTCTGTTTTACTCAATTATCCCACGTTTAACTTTTGTTTTGGTATGTTTCGATCAATTATTTGTTTCGTAATAATTGATTCCAACATGTGAGATGATAATTTTACCTTAGATTAAGTTCCATGGGCATTAAAGCAAGTTAGTTGGTAAACAATGGAGGGAAATAAATCGCTCGACCGTGTATGATGAAATCAAGGAGCACTTGATGAGCTTAGTAGTACAAGCATGCAACAATGTTAGCAACCAATGGGCGAGTATGTCATCATATACGGTCATTTTAGACTTATATTCAAACTAAATCGGATAGTGCAAACCAAAAAGATAAACGGATAATGAACAAAAGAGAAATATTATAATTTCTATTGGTTTCTTTATTTTCTTCTTCTTCTTTTACTCCTTCTGTGGGGGTACATAGCTTAGATTGTCAAACAACATTGATCAGAAATTAACATCCAACCATAAAAACCTTTCTTTCCTCTCTAGGACCACCCAAGATCTAATTATAAGCAACATGTAATTTTTCAAAATAAAACTGTGAAACTTAAGCCACCCTGAAGTTTAAGCCCCATTAAGAATATGTTATCCTTACGTGTCGTTTTATAATGGGTCGCGACTACAACCAGTGATGATATGCAGGCGAATACAATGATAATAAAAACCGAAACCAGCTGATAATCTGAACATCACCAGTTCTTTCCTGGGTACAGAACTACAGGTTTCCCTCCTCAAATCCATAGTGGAGAGGTTTTACAGAAAATTGGGAAATGAAGCTAACAACTTTCGCATAAGAATTAACATAAACATTTAAGTTAAAAGTTCCTAATTAAGATACTAATTGCATTCTAAGCTCTACTCCCACCTACAGCTCTAACTTAATGACCTAAATAAGGGAAACTGTCCTACAGTCAGATACCTGAATACCTCTCTATGTCTTTCTATCAGTCTACCTAAAGCATTTGTTAGAGGAAATACTCGTCGACAACTCGCTAGGACAAGGTGCTGAGTCCCATGACAAAGTGCCAGGGTTGGAGATTGATGAAGGCAGATTGAACGGGAACCCGACTGATCTGATGCTTTGCCATTGCTGATTTTGAAGCTTCTTGAAGTATAACTGATCTTCAGCATGAATATTCTGTGCTAAACTTACAGGAAATCCATTAAACTGCTGTTGTGACAAACCAAAGCCGCCTATAGTGTCCGTGACTTTAGCAGCATCAGTGGTGAAAGCAGGCGAAAGATTGAGCAGCATAGAAGAGACTTCTGCTGATGATCTTGGGATCCCGAGCATGTCCAAGGTAGGAAACATCAAGTTAGCAGGAAGGTCTGTGAGAGAAGTGGGAACAGTGGACACTTTCGAGACAACAGGACTGTTGATGGTTTTGTAAGAGGGGCATTGATCAAGGGTAGGGAAACTTGCTGAAGAAGGGCTATTCTGTAAGTCACTGTTGCAGACCTGTAAACCTGATCCTGCTTCTGTTGTGCATGAAAGGTTCTCTGGGCTGAAGTGATGAGAGCCAATGGAATTCGAGGCTTGGTTGAACATATCAGAGATTGCATTACTTTCTGGTAATGGAGAAATCCACGAGTGAGATAGCGCTCTTTGTGCCATCGAGTTGGTCTTCTTGAATATCCTACAGATCGCCCATGAATCCTGCAAAGTGCCATCAAATACTACTCATTAGAATGTGCCCTTGCTAAGTATAAACACCCTATCATTTTAACATAGTATATGCAGGAATACTTATGAGTATTATTTACATATTACAGAATCACCAGTTTCACAGGGTTCTTTTAATCAGCTGTGACATCAGAAGAAATGTCTAAGAAAACCCTAAAAATGAAGTGTTCCAAGAATGAAATGCATGAAGTAGAAGATTTTCATTTCATCAAAGAGTATGTTAGTCAGAGAAAGAAAACTTTTTAACTTATTATAAGAAGAAAATTTCTTGGAACTGTACAACAAAAAATAATTATGCACTCATGCTGCAGGAGAAGGAAAAACATCTTTTTTTTAGGGTTGTATGCACAAGAACAAGATAAAAACTAGGGCTTACATTTGCAGGAAGACTTTTATCGAAGTACTTCTTAGGAGGGCCAGAATCGGTCAGAGAAGGTAAGCGAAACTCATGCATCATCCAGTCAGTCTTGATCCCTTTAGCAGCTCTGCCTCTATAGAACACAAGAGACTTCTTCAATCCTATGCACTTGGCACCTTCAGAGGAGTAAATCGGTCTGTCAGTTCCAGTGGCCTTCCAGAATCCAGCACATGTCACTCTGTTAGGCCTCGCGCTGTTCCTGTATTTCCGGTCTCTTGGACAGTAGAAATACCATTCTTTCTCCCCGGTAGATGCCAACTCTGCACAGAAATCATATATGTCAGGAAAATGATGAATCTACCTTACAAGTTTAATGAACATATTAGTATGCACTTCATATATACAAAATAGATCAACAAAATTTCATGTTAACTTACTAGGAAGATCCCAAGGGTCATATTTGTAGATGTCAACTTGTTTAATAAGCTCAATGGGTAGTGTTTGCTGGAGTATCTTCCTCCTGAGATAAAAACCAACAAGCTCTTCATCTGTTGGATGAAATCTAAACCCGGGTAATATAACATCATCAACCTTATCGACTTCGTTTTTCTCCATCTTTCACTCAACTCAGACTTTTTATAACTAAAACACAAACAGAGAAGAGGAAGGACTAAGGATATGATAATGAGAACTCCACACTCTCTCCCCCTTAAACCCGTCCCCGAAACTGCGCCTTTCTTATCGCTACCAACGTGAAGACACAAAAGGGTAAATTCTAACTCGAAATAGCATTCCTTGGAAGAGCTAAAACCAAGTCCATAAGTAGAAATTACTACAAAGATAACGTAATAACCCTTTCTCTCTTAGAAATGCTCACAAGTGTAGTACAGTTTCACAGTAATCAATGTCTTTGATATATGCTTACTCTAAGGGGGCTCTGAATGCGAAGCCTCAGCCGCTCTTTATGGCTGATTGTCACTGAATTCTGTGTTAATTAACAATTATATGATAGTACATGAGGTAGTTTAGTTACACTAATCTCAAGCTCTCACAAGAAACAGTAAAAAAAGAAATCAAAGTCAAGCAAATGGTGGTTAGAGTAGTCTTTTTTAAACAAAACTACCACTACCGCTTTGTTACTAATGAGGTCTTGGCCTAACAGTTAAGATAGGAGTATAAAGTTCTAGAACTAACATTATATATATTACCACCTCCTAGCACTACGTATCGGCCTTGACGCTCATATATACCGGCCCAAATCAAAGTACTACTGTCACTCTCTTGGCGGGATTTTTCTTTTTAGCAATATGAATCATGTTAGCCGACCCTAAACCATTATCGGAACAATTTCAAGAGAACAGAAAATAGTATATAAGAGAAAGCAGTGGGGTTTTCCATTCAACTGCTTTGACATTTCTATGAATTTGGAGCCTCCACTTTTGAGTTCAATTTTTTCAAAATATTTTACTAGCAAAGAAAGGAGGGAACCATGTTTAAACATTTAATGATGCTAATTTGTTTAATAATACAGCCATCAATGCAAGAGAGTCAGTGCAGATTTTATTGAAAAACTTTGATAAGAGTAACATAAATTAGTTGTATATATAGGTGAGGTTAAAGAAGCCCTGGATCCAAAATTTCTATTCCATTCCTCAGAAAGCTTCTATTCCTGCTTCATTCCCTTTCCCCCAGGTCACTGTTTACCTTGACCTGTCAGAGTAACAATTTTGTAGTTTTATGACAGATTCCCTTAAACTTATTGTATCTAATTAAAAAAAAAATTAAGTCTACTAATTAATTAGTCCTGTCATTTGACCACCTGGAAACACACCCCCACTACTTCTAACACTTCCAAATTAAACCTGAAAATATGTGTTCTATTGATTTGGATCATTGGATGCTCTTTTCACTTGCTCATACTAGTAAACCAACCAACCAACCAACCAAACCCTTCTCTCCAATGCTATACTCAAGCAGATGAGATATAACTTATAAGTTTACAACATTACTTTTTATGATGTAAGATAAGGGCACGAATTAATGATGATAAATTTGAGCAAAAGTTTTGTAAATATTTGATGGAAGCAAACTCTTATATATTATGAACAAAGTATGAATTTAATCCAAATTGTACAGTATTGGTTTAGTTATCATTGTTGATTTGTCACCTCAATACGTGTCCGAAAAATCAAGTGGCAAATGGATGGGAGGGAGTAAACCCATTGTATCAAAGTTCAAAGATATGGACCTCAAAAAAAAAAAAAAGTTCAAAGATATGAGGAGTTTTAAGCAAAAAAGGAGTACTGTTTAGAGTGAAAGGCAAAACAGAGTCTCTAAATTCTTACATGAACATTTAATCCAAACTTTGTATACACTATAGAACTGTGTTGCTCAAACTCTCATTCTCTTGGTGTGTTGGTCTTGATAACCCCACTCAACACACTCACAGTCCACACCCTTTATTTTAGGCTAAAACTCGAAATAGCTCCATATACTAGCCGAGTTTTAAACACTCGCGCACACACGAGTTTTGACAGTTCTAAACAATTTAGTAACTTATTATGATGAATATTCACTGATGCGTTCAACTGTTTTTCCAACTGTTGTCTAACTTAGAAACTTCTGATAATATGTGACTAGACCTGTCAAAAACTGACCCGACCCGAAAAACAACCCGGGACCCGACCCGAAAATAACCCGAAAAAACCCGTTTTTCTCAACCCGGACCCGAACGTGACCCGAACCCGAAAACGACCCGAAAGTCTGGGTCATAACCCGACCCGGACCGGGTCAACCCGTTGGGTCAAATAAATTGTGCAAAATATATATTATAATAATAAAAAATAAAGAAAAATAGATAAATATTAATTAAATATTAATAATTGATTAATTTAAGACATATAAGATACAAATATAATTAAACTATTATTATTATATAATATAATACATAAAATGCCTTTAAAATAGTAATAAAATAATAACTTGACTATAATAATTACCGAGAAAAAAAGGCGCGAGCATATATTTTTGACCCGTTGGTCAACCCGTAACCCAACCCGAACCCGTATAAACCCGCGTATAGTCGACCCGTATTTACTTGACCCGTATTCGACCCGTATTTTACTGACCCGACCCGAAACCCGCCCGCCCGACCCGTTTGACAGGTCTATATGTGACCCATTGCAATTTCTCAAACCAAACCAAATTCAACATTTCCTATTTATATGGCCCTTCTTGTGGATACATGTTTTCAACCACAAAGGCTGATTTAGCACCCCTCAACGACTATCTTTTGTGCCCTCAACAAATTTGGTGTTAATTAAGAGATTAAAGTGTCCCAAATCACGTGGGAAGAAAATAAAATAGGAATATAATAAGTAATGTAATACTATGTAATTCAGATTTTCAGGAAGCAGTGAAGATACTCAGATAGAGCAGTTCAACGACTAAGTTGACTCTTTCTTGACGAGTGATGTGCAATGACATCAATGTGATAAAATCCAATCACCACAAGACGTCATCGAATGATACAGAATTTGTATAACACCCTCTCGCAAATATTCCGTAACTTATACAATGGGGGGAGGATTTGAAATGTACTTGAGAGGACGGCATTCAAGTTCTATTACCATCATATGAGTCGATGTCGCTATCTAAATACCAAAAGTGGTTTTTGACCCAACGAAAATCTTAAACCAGCTTATCCCAAATCATATTAAGTTTCATATATATTAATAAATGGAAATCAAAACAGCAATAATATGGACTAATAATAAGATGCATACCAAACAAAGAAGATTGCTTAAGGTTTCAAAAAATGTCTGCTACAAAGTTGACAAATAGAAGTGATGAAACAAATGATAGATGATCTTCGAGTCAGCAAAAACACTAAAAACGAACCAAGGTGTGCGCCAACTCCCACATTTTCCAGAAATTCAAGCCCCTCGAAGTTCCCCAACATTTGTCTATTACCTTCCTTGACCTTTGATCTTATTTTAACCCAAGTTCGTGTACAGAAACTCAGTCAATATCTTCAAATTTAAGCTTCCTTGAGCTAACCCCTATGTGTAGCAAATCCACATCAATTTCTTTAAAACACCCTTAAGTTCTCTCTAATCCATATTTGTGTTGCTAACAAAAATATTTATTTAATGTCGATGTCCCATAGTTCATCGTCATTTTTTATTCTAGGAAGGCACGACGTTGGACAAAAAGAGAAGAAAGTCGGGTTACCTTCTTATTCGGTGTAAATAGTGCATTGGCAATTTGCCACGGAGTGGATCGGAGTTTTGATGAAGAAAGTATGCCTATGGTGTTCCGAGATCTACATAAATTCTGAATTGATACGAATGAATGCACGAAGTGTATTGAAGTTGTTTTAGGCTATACTTGTTGAAGCGACGGGGGCTACGCCCGCGTCACTCAACTCTTAATTACGGTTATAGCAAATATATTTATCGTGAAGGTCGTTTAATTTCTAACAAAAACTAAGGTTTACTTTGTTTTTCACATCTCAACTACATATCATCATATGCCTCCACCGACGCCGTACCATGCCACCCTAGCACGTCATACACCTCCACCTTTGTCGTACCCCGCTTCCCTATCACGTCAAATGCCCCTTACCCCACAGCCCATGTCACGCCAAACTCCTCCACCTCCACCTTACTCCGCCATCCCTATCACATCAAACTCTTCCACCTCTGCCATACCCCGCCACCCCTATCACGTCCAACTCTTTCACCTCGCAACACCTCGTCACCCCATGACGTAGCTCCTCCATTTAGCCGCACCTCCCCCCCTATGAAGTTGAACTCCTCCACCTCTCCGGTACAACACCATTCCATCTGATAAAGGCTCCACTTATTCTATCCGTATTGCACCACTACTGCATCCCCTTGACGCCTCTACACCTCCGTGGTACCCGCGCCACCCCACCTCTTCAATGCTTCCACCTCCTTGAAACGTTGATATACTAACTAAACTTTGCTCTAAAACTTAACCCATTGGTTAATAACTTATAATAGAAAAATAAAATAAATAAATAATTAGAATACATATCAAAATTATTCTCAACCTTTCATTCAACTTATCTAAAGCTAGCAACTTTTTCTAAAAAAAATATAAACTTTTTTTTTAATAAATTCTCAACATTTGGGAAAGCAATCGAAGAGGCACAAATAGATTTTACTAATCTCAAGAGAGTTTTGTAGAAAAAAAGACAAAAAATATTGGTCACAAAAAAAGACAACAAAAAAAATAAAAATAAAGAAATGGGTCATGATTTGGATGGCAGAAATGTAAATATTGAGGAGAGAAAAGGAAAAACAAAGGTAAAAAGCTCACTCCAACCCCTAACCCCATATTCTCTTAGGTAAGGTATAGATTATCTAAAGCTGAAAAAAATATAAAGTTTTTTTTTAATAAATTCTCAACCTTTGGGGAAGCGAGTGAAGAGGTAAATAGCTTTTACTAATCTCAACAGAGTTTGTGAAAAAAGACAAAAAAAAATTGGTCACAGAAAAAAGAAACAAAAAATGGGCCATGATTTGGACGGCAGAAATGTAAATATTGAGAAAGGAAGAAGGAAAAACAGGGGTAAAAAGGTCACTCCAACCCCAAATCCTATAATCTCTTTTAGGTAAGGTATAGATTCCAAATTGATGATATGACTTCTATAAACTTCATATAAATTTACAAGAGAAATGGAAGGTAGAAAAATAAAAGCTTTGCAGCACTTAAAAAGTTATAAATTTTGGCAAAAACCACCTTATAAATTTATTTTGATGTTGTTTGGATCATTATGCTCCATCTCAATATTATTATTACCGCTGTTACAGGTCACCGATGTCAATCTACAACATCAACCGTTGTTGGTATGCCTGCGCCTGCGCCTTCGCCTTACACAAGGCTAATTGTTGCAACACAAGCTCCAACTCGGCCTTACAATACTCGATTTGTCTCTAATGATCATGTAACAACCCCCTACGGGATCCTTAGCGCGCGCATCAGACTCATGCATTATTGTACGCATCGCTATATCCAACTAGCAAGAAAGTATGCATATAGTGTTCTGAGGTTTACAAAAATTCTGAATTGATACGAATACACTAGGTGTATTGAGGTTGTTTTAGGCTTATATTCCGAATTGGTGATAGGACTTCTATAAACTTCATATAAATCTACAAGAAAAATGAAAGGTAGAAAAATTAAAGCTTTGCAACACTTAAAAAGTTCGAAATTTTGGCAAAAACTACCCTATAAAATGTTCACTTTGCAAACAACTTTATAAAACAAGCTTCCTAAACAACCACCTTACATGGAGTAATATTTTTGCATTGGTTTCACACCTTAATTACTTCATTCCACCACGACTTAAACACCCTCAACCGCCACAGACCACCATAAACCACCACCAACCACCTTATATCATTGACAAAGGTTATATTTGAGTGAAATTTATAACCTGATGAACAATAAACTTCTTCATTGCTATTCTCATTGAGTTAATATAATTGCACGAGATTTTCATGTATAGAACAAATCAGATCTACACCATAATATGCACCCAAAAGAAAAAGAAAAGAAAAAGAGGCAAATGCAATATACAGATATCGTAAGTCAAAATCAGGAACTCGTTTCCTCCAACTTTATAGGGATCTCTAAGCTTTCACTACCCCTAATGATCTTCAACCGAACCTCATCTCCAACATTGTAGTCATCCAGCACCTTCACCAACTCAGCTTTGTTTCTCACCTGTTGATTACGGCAATATTTGTGTTAAAAACGACCTATTAGCTTCACCCTACACGTGAATGTCCCATAATGAAAAATGAGAAGAGAGTTTATCACTTTATATACCAAGGAGTTACTACTCTCATTACCAATTGGTTTTGAGATGAAACCTCCTTGGGCTTATAAGGTGGTTCTCTCTCCTCTATGTGGGTATTGCACCGTTTTCTGTGTACTAACAAGACTCCAATATTGGATCTACTTCCGTCCACATTCCATCCCTAGAACATGTGTAAAGAACTCCGAACTCCAGTGACTGTAGACCACAACCCTCTGAAACACATAACACGGTTTAGTAGTATGGCAAATTGGCGATACTACACACTTCCACACTTCCACTGTTGTCAATCTTACAATGCAGTTTCTTCCGATGTGTACATGTGCAGTTCAACTCAATTACCTTATAGACCTAATTGACTCCAACCCCCTACCCCACTTCCCATTCCCCAGTACCCTCCCCTTATCGCTCAGTCATTAAGCTTTTTCTCAGTTCTGAAAAGCTCAGTTGGTTTGGGTTGCTCGTGAAAATGATCAGAAGGCATAGCTCATCTAAACAACAGTAGTGGAATGTATCAGGACAATAAGGGCCTTGACAAGGGCAACAGAGAATCTGGCATCAATGAAGGCCTGAGTCATCATTACAACTAAATTCAATTTTATGTTTCATAGACCAACGTCATTTAGGTCACAATCGCCAAAAGGTTCTAAGAAAGCTTACCGGCTTGTTATCCACTGCAGCAATAATATCTCCAAGAACAATGTTCCCAGCAAAACCCCTTGCAGTGGGACGTAGTCCTGCCTCGGCAGCCAAACTATTCATAGGAACCTACACAAAATATAAAATGACCTTGCTCATAAAATGGAAACAATAACTTCCACTCTTATATCTTACTCCAAAACACATTAGCTAATATACAAACCTTTAAGACAAGAGCTCCATTCCGAACGTTAAGTTGACCAGCAACCAAGTCTGGAGCAAAATCGACATTCAAGCCACCTCGGACAACCTTAGGATTTTAGTTGACATTAGCAGTCTCCCAAGCAAGTGAATGACATAATATTTCCTCATCACACATAATCTTGCTGCAACTGCTTCTTGAATATCCATAATGGAATAGCATAAATCCCGAGAAAAAAAAAAAAAACAAAGAAAAAAGTAAACTAGGACTTACCTTGCCAAACTGAATTAACTGAGGGATTATCTTGTATACAGTAGAGGAAGGAATGGCAAAACCCACGCCAGCTGAAGTCCCTGCGATAAAAAAAAGTCGAATTTGAATATATAAGCTCTAGATATATCTTAAAAAAATTTAAATGAAAGAGAAAAGATCAGAGAAACCCTCAGAGAACAAAATGGTTTCTACACAAATCACGAAGGCACCACACGAAGCATCCATAATTGAGAGTTGAACTGGAGACCGGAGATTTGAACAGGATAAGAAGTTACTTTTAAAGTGAAAGCATGTTATCAGTGAGCCAGCCAATTCAAATAGTTTACCTTTCTGAACACAATAGCTTGTACTTGGGACTACACAAAGCTACAATGACCAGCAAATAGTACTCTAGGAAAACAAATGCTCAACCTCAAATATTACACTAGTGTAAACTGTGGACTACCATCATATGCTCCGTTTGTTCCTTTAAAAGTCAGCTTTGCTTTCATTCTCCGGAAGTAAACAGATCTTTACTCAGGGAACTTCGTGGAACTGTTATCACATAATCCAGAATGTATTTTTAGTCCATTCGTTTTCACAAACCTGGTTTAGTATGAATGTTATACTTCAACCACATATAAATGAGCCATTTTTGTTCCATGGTCATTTTGGGCCAAAAACCGTGGAATACATACTTCAATTTTTGCAACTTTTTGGCGATTACTTTGAAAGGAGGCAAATGTCTTCAAAACCATAGCTTGGACAACATTGGAGTGCCTTAGTTGGATATGACGGCCAATTCTTCTATTAGGGAACTTCTTTAACCATTTCGGCACACGTTTGCCCAAGCCTAACGTGCGTATTTGGACGAGATTGAGTCTTAAATCCATAATATGACACATAGGGGTTTCCACAAAAAATTGAGCCGATTTTATTTCGAGCCCAATTTAGCCAAGAGTAAGTCTTGTGTGAGACGGTCTCACACTAACTTATTGTGAGACCATCTTTCTCGATATAAATAGTGATCTCTTTTGCATTTTTAGTAACCATTATACTTCTTTTAGTGATTGTTTAAATTTAACGTAAGATTAAAATGTCCCATATAAAATGAGTAAATAGGTTATTTCATAAATCATGTCTAATTATCTATTTTGTGACCCTTTTAAAACTTATGTGGTTAAATCGTAAACTAACTAGATAACTAAAAGCAATATAATGGTCACAATGTATGTTAAACGGTTCACTTTTTAAACAACTAAATCCGTCTCACAATAAATTATCGTGAGACCGTCTCATATGAGACTTTGCCACTAGCCAAAAACTGTGGATTATGTACTTTGGTTTTGGGGAATTTGACCACGTTTTTTAAAGAAGCCAAATTCTCCAAAATCATTGCCATGAACAATTTCAGAGTGCCCTTATTGGATATGGGCGCTAGTTCTTCTATTAGGGAAGTTGTCCAAGCCCTTTCGGCACATATCATCTCCTAAGGCCAAAGTGCAATTTTTGCAATTTTGAGACATACCCCATGCTTTTTACTCTAATAGTTTGCTAGATAATATGACTCCTAGGCGCTTCCACAAACATTTCAGCTGTTTTTCTTCCGGCACCAATTTGGCGAAAAATCGTGGATTACATACTTCGGTTTTGGAGACCACTCTTTAGAAAGTAGACACATGCTCCAAAAATCATTACCATGGACAACTTCAGAGTGCCCTGGTTGGATATGGGAGTTGGATCTTCTATTGCGGAAGTCATCTAAGCCCTTTCGGCAAATATGACCTCTTAAGGCTAAAGTTCGTTTTTTGCCGATTTTGAGAATTACGCTAGGTTTTTGGCTCTATAATTTGGCTAATACCCATGGTTATGACACCTAGAGGCTACCACAAAAAGGTAAGCCTTTTTTGTTCCGCGGTCACTTTAGGCCAAAAACCGTGGATTATATACTTTAAGTTTGGCCATTTTTGGTCATTTTTTGAAAGTAGCCAAATGTCTTCAAACTGTAGGATGGATGGATAGCTTTGGAGTGCCTTAGTTGGATATGAGGATTGATTCTTCTATTAGGGAACTTCTCTAACCCTTTCGGCACACGTTCGGCCACAAGGCTAACTTGCGTATTTAGTTGAGATGGAGTCTTATCACGAACCCCCCCACATGGTAGCGATCCAACTAAAGATTTTAATTCCAGTATATTTTTGGCTCTAATATTTGGCAAAGACCCATAATATGACATCTAGGAGTTTGCACAAAAATTTGAGCCGTTTTTATTTCGGGGCGAATATGGCCAAAAATTGTAGATAATATACTTCGGTTTTGGGGATCTTTGACCACTTTTTTGAAAGCAAAATCCTCCAAAAACATTACCATGGATAGCTTTAGAGTGCCCTTGTAGGATATGGGTGCGGGTTCTTCTATAAAGAAGTTCTCTAAGCCCTTTCAGCACATATCATCACTTAAAGCTAACATGAATTTTTTTCCGATTTTGAGACATACCCTAGGTCTTTGGCTCTATATTTTGCTAAAGCCCATAATATGACCCCTAGGGGCTTTCCACCAAAATTTGAGCCTTTTTTGTTTTGTGGCCAATTGGCCATAATCGTGGATTATATACTTTGGTTTTGGATTCGACAACTTTTTTGAAAGTAGCCATCCAAAAACATTACCATGGACAGCTTCAGAGTACCGTGGTTGGATATGGCCTCTGTTTCTTCGAAGTTATCTAAGCCCTTGCGGCACATATTGCCTTTTAAGGTCAAAGTGTGTTTTTTAACAACTCTAAGAATTATGCTCGGTTTTGGGATCTATTATTGGCTAAACCCAGAATATGACACCTAGGGGCTACCACAAAAAATTATTCTAATGCGTTTTTTTTTTTTTTTGCTTCCGGTTTTAGGACACACAATTGTTTTTTAGATCTAATATTTTGCAGAAAAAAATAAGATTACCTCTAGGGGCGTCCACAAAATTTGAGCTTTTTTTCGTTGCGATGGCAGTTTGGGCCAAAATCCATGGAGTATATACTTCGGTTACGATTTTAGCCAATTTTGAACATTTTTTATAGCCAAACTCAAAACTTTACCATGGACCGCGTTCGAGTTCCCTTGTTGGATATGAAGGCATGTTCTCCTTCAAGGGAAGTTCTTTAACTTTCATCACACGTCACCTTTTGAAGATAGCGTGTGTTTTCTTGCTGATTCTGGAACCTTCCATATTTTTTTAAGGCTCTAATGTTTTGATAAAACCCATTATACTACCCTTGGTGAGTTACCACAAATTTGAGCCATTTTGTTGGTCACGGGTCATTTCAGGCCTTTAGTTACTTTTGAGTATTATGTTTTTTTTTTTAAATAATCATGTTACTTTGAGAATTGATGGGTTGTATGTGCCCCGTAACTCCCTAAGTTTCTTAAAGAGCATTGTAGATCGAATTCCAATCGATATGACATATAACTTTTTAAAAATAAAGTCCGCCCAAGCAATAACTTTAAGGTTTTACCCGAAAAAGAACCAAAAGATTACCTGTCTGAGTAAATATTGCTGTGTTAATGCCAATTAAATTACCCTTAGCATCCAGAAGTGGTCCTCCACTGTTATTATTGAGACACGACAAAGCAATCGATTAGTTAGTAAGTTAAACTAAGCAATAAAATGTACATCACACAAACAGAATAGAACCAGGAAAGCAGGGTGACAAGCGAGGAAGCAAAAGGAGTAATTGTATTTTGTAAACAGAAACTGTTTGATAGAGAGACTCAGTCAGGGGTACAGAACCTTGTAACCACTAACAGAACTGATAGAAAAGTCAGAAGTAAAACCTGTTTCCAGGATTAATTGCGGCATCTGTTTGAATACCCCCGCCTATCGTAACCCCAGTCTGACTAATAATATCGCGATTTAATCCACTTATTACACCAACAGTGAGAGTATGATCAAAACCAAAAGGATTTCCGATTGCTAAACACTGTTGACCAACTTTCAGGGAAGATGATGGTCCCACAGTAACAGGTTTCAGCAGGTCTTCAGCAGCTTCGATCTGAAAAGTGTGCAAAGAGCTATAATTATAAAGCGAATTATTAGATGTCTGAATATAGTTTAAAAGAAGCTGGCGCATTCATAAGCCATCATAAAAGCTATGAGTCTGACTTCCATCTATTAAAAGGCCATATTTATTATACAGGAAATATATAAAAGCCACCCAAAACCAAAAAGTGGGACAAATTGTAAGAAAATAAGATTCCATGACCAGCGTTGATAATTTTCAACACAAGTGACACATGAAATTTTAATATAGGAATTGACACTGATGAGAATATGACTTCAAATAAATTGATGTGGAGATAGGTTATTATGTGGGAGGATGTTCTTTCAGTGCCACTAATCGGTAATACTTCCCTGTTCCTCTGTGCTACATAAAGTTTGTATAGTTCCTAATACTGAAAGGGAAAAGGAGAATTACTGATGGGGTGAAATGGTATATAATATTTTATTGTCCCAAGATGATCCCACCCACCCCCTCCCCCAAAACCCC
Organism: Spergularia bocconei; assembly: GCA_963457585.1. Lineage (NCBI taxonomy): Eukaryota > Viridiplantae > Streptophyta > Magnoliopsida > Caryophyllales > Caryophyllaceae > Spergularia > Spergularia bocconei. The sequence goes on along the minus strand of OY734951.1, from coordinate 3,599,569 downwards.
TTCTATACCGTCCCAAAACCCCCTTTTTTAGCAGGAGCATCATATTGTAAGCACTCGCCTGAAATAACTCGTTGAGGGGAAGAAAGAAGATATGCTACTGGAGAGCAAAAAAGAATGTAAGAGGTTCAAAGATAAAAGAGCAACACTTCAAAATTCTTGCTTACTCCACATCATAGATATTAGAAGATGAGCCAAGTTAAGTGCTCCAGCAATAACACCCTAGGATACTAAAGTTAATAGGGCAGTACACCACTTGATTCATCAAACTAACGTCAAACAGAGGTGACAAAGATAATGAACCTTTAGGACAGCTAGATCCTTTGCACGATCCGCTCCAACTAATCTAGCCTCAAAGCTTTTCTGGATCCTGCAAATATTATGTCGAATTAGTAACAAATTTATAGGAAGTGATTATGTTTTATTTCTACTGTAGAACGAAATTAATGATTGAGAATATGTATTCCTTACGCATCTGCAGCTAAGATGTTGACACGTGCGACAACTTCTCCAACACTAGGATTCCTCGAGAGCGAGTTACCGATCACTGAACCAGTTAGAAAAAGTACTATTAGCTTGTGCTTTGGGTTTTTTTTATTTCATTTTCCCCTTCCAATGAAGCTGAAGGGAGAGAGACTACAACAAAATCTTTAACCCCAGTGCCTTAAAGGCTCCCGCCATAAGGCGGAGTAAGGGGGGGTCGGATGCACGCAAGCCTTACCCCTATTGAAACATAGAGAGGCTGCGCACGGATGACCCAAAATGAAAATTGCTTCGAGAATCGCACTGACTGACTGCTACTTCACAAAAAAAGAAGCACAGACAGTTTCATGAGCCATTTTGCTTTATTCCATTATATCCCAAAAACCAAAGAATAATTAGTCTTTGGCTCCATCGGGTATGGAAACTGAAGGGAGAGAGACTAAAAAGACAAAATCAAAAAAGCATCAGTGAAAGTTTTTCATCCTTTCTCAACTGAGCATGAAATAGAGCAGATGAGAAAACTCATTGCAAGCATAAAACTACATGATTTCAACACTTTTATGTATAAGAATAAGTGATAGAAATACTACAAACATGTGGATTGACTAAATCCTAAAGTAATAAAGAAAGAGCCCTGTATGAAAAGGTTTGATTTTTCAGAAGTTCATCACCTGGATTAATGATATAACAACAACGAGATGAATCAGTTAACACATTAGAAACCACTGTGAGAAAAAAAGCAGTGACATCCATTGTGCTTAATTTCAGGACACAAAAGTTAATATCAGATTCTACGCTGTTCATATGTATCTTCAAGTGGAGAACTAGTGCCAAGATGTATTCTACAACAAAGTAGGGAGCAGAAGAATATCTTGGGCAAGTAGTTCGAGAAAGTAGTATTTTAAGGTCAGTTCCTTGCTTTGCATAGCGAGAAAAATAGGACTTCGAAAAGGATAAATAAATTCTCCTTTTACTCGCAAGATGTGCTCACGTTGAAAGAACATAGGAATGGGTTTCAGTTCTTATTTCACAGAGAAATGTTTTGCTATCACGTCCTCGTCTACCATATGCATGGCAGAGTGACAAGTTCCATGTTCGCATGCCTCAAAGACAATCTGATCTTCAAATTTTACAATGTAATAATAGTCAATGCTGAAGAGAGCTTGTTTCAATGGAAATCTGCATGTTATAACGCATATTCTTCCTTCAACAGTAGCTTAAATGTAATAGAGTGGATAGATATATTTAACTCAAGGGACAAAACAAGCAAGACAACTTTGACGTGCAGCCAGATGTACAATTAAAGACGACAAAGCTAACGAGGAAACGAAAGATACAATAGAGAGCAAATGAAGATATAATAGAGAGCCAATGAAAGACACAACAGAGAAGATAGATATAAGCAATCCCTCGAGAATTCAGAACAACATCAATGTAAACATCATCATTATATCTGAAACGGAAGAGAAGAAAACCTTTCTATGCAAGTCAGCTCCTAGGCATAAATACTTAATTTGCTCAAGTCATTACAACAATAGCAGAATATTTTGATATTCCCAGAGTCTCAGTTATAAATTTGTCGATGCATCAAACATACCATGATAGTTTGTTACAATGTGGCCTTGTGCATCCCAGACTACTCCTGAACCATTTCCTTCAGGAATCTGTTAAAAAGAAGGCAATACCAGCCCGCAAATATTACCAAATGCAGAGAGATAAAAAACATCAAAGGTGACAAAGCAGAAAAGTTACATATCCAGAATACATGAAGCATGAAAATGCTGAAAAGCTATCAATCTTTAGAGAAAAAAGTAATTACCTCGACCACTCCTGTAGCATTAAATTGGGGACGCAATGTCACATCAAATATGTTGACCACAGAAAAAGTATTCTTCTCAAACAGCTGGACGACTCTTTCCTGTCAAGCATACAGATATCAATTCACCTGCCACAATCACCGGAATGAGTGTAAACATCCTAAAATATATGCCATGTAGGACTAGTTATTGTTATCGAAAGTTGGTAATATAAAAAAAAAATGAAAATAAAAAGAAGAAGAAAAAACCTCAGAAGGTAAAAGAGGTCCAGATGGGAAAACTGGCGGTGTTGCTTGTTCAACTGTCATAGATGGATCCCCTAATGCATAGGCTGCAAACCCAATAACAATCATCAGGCCTGGGGGACTAAAACAATACAGTAAACACAAAACTGTTGTCCATTCAAATAGCAAAGTGAACATTTTGAAGCATAAATGGCCATAGTTATAATGTCCCACATGCGACAATTTAAATGCAAACAGGCACTACGCTGACAAAAAGCAGTGGTAACCCGTTAAACCTACATGAGATATATATTTTCCATTCTGTTGGCAAAAACATAACAAAATCAGCAGAACAAACATTTAGCAAAATAACATAAAAAAATTAGATTTTGTGGTAAAAATCACGCTCCCTAGTACTTGTCTTATAAAACTGGAGAGAAATTCAATAAATCCACCGAAGTTTAAACACAATTAGGCATAGAGAACACACTTTGAACATACTGCCACGTGATACCAACAAAGCCAATTTCCATGTACGAGAAAGTGGTTGTTTTAATGTCACTTCAATCTCTAGGAATCGACACACTGATTAGGTTGTTTCATTGCCAAAAGTTTAGGAATTACATTTTCCTTGGAACTTCCCATCCTTCGTGCGACCAAAATTATCAATTCACACGCTCTTTAGAAACCCCGGACGCCCAAATTCATCGAAAATTCAATTTTCTCATGGGCATCCAAACCACCACATCTCAAAGAAACTTAATTCGCTACAAAAAAAAAAAGTAATGTGCAAATTCTCAAAACCACACTATCAAACTGTCAAGCATTCAATCAATTACGCCTTCGCGCATACATACCGATAATTACAAGTAGATTAAATCACACAATGTAGCCTCTCAAATCCTCAATGTTCCAAACAACCACATGAATTATTATACCAAACACATAAACCCGAAAAAAGCCGAAAAATTTAATCAGAAAGAGAGAGCAAAGACGAACCATGAAGAACAGAAGAGGATAAATAACAAGCGAAAACTCCGAAACTCCGCAGAATTGCGCGCCTGCTCGCCAATCCACCAAAATTGGCGCTTCTTCCATCATTCATTAAACTTTGGCGAACAAATTCATCATTTCTACAAGTAATTAAGAAAAATTCATCAGCAAAGTTTCATAAAACTTGCAAAAATCAATCAAATGAACAAAAAAATAATATAATTAAAGAGAAATACCTTTGAATTTCGGTGATAGGAGAGTGGGAGGAGAGAGAGTGAACGGAGGAGACGCCGTCGAGGAAAAGCTCACGGCGGCGGAGGGGTTTAGGTTTGGGTTTAGAGACGGCGGAAGTGGTGGCGGACGTGGTGGTGGTGGTGGTGGTGGTGGGAGAACATGCTGATATTAGTGGCGAAGCTCTCATTTGCAGTTGTATCTGCATTTTTTTTCTCCTGAGAGTGGAGTGGAGAAGAGTAAGCGTTGGCTGGTCGTTTGTTTGTGACTTGATTTTTATCCAAAGTTGGTGAAAGTAAAGAGGAGAAAGGCGCTACGTAGGTATCACCGTGCGGCCTATAGAGTTGCACACGAAAAGACGAGCTCGGTTTTTGGCTGAAATGGTTTGACACGGGTTGAAAATGAACTCGATTTTTGGGTGAAATGACAAAAGATACGGGTTTACGATGCGAAATCAAGCACCACTTGTATAAGAGTTATGGTATGTGGAGCAATTGATAACAAGTGGCTAGCAATTGGTAACCTTGACAATTTAAGAAGGGATTTTAACGTGATATCATGCCAGCTTTAATGTGATGCCCCTAAACTTTCTTTTTGCATTTTTGTCGTAATTTTCATCTAAGGAAGAATATAAGTCAAGTCATGCCCGTTTGAATGTTTTTGCATGTTAATTCGTGGATCATGACGTTAAATTGAAGTGTGTCGATGTACCAAGGGGGGAGAATGTAAGAATGATGGTGCACAATTTGTTGCACATCACGGTCATGTCTTCATTATTCGTATTCCGAATGTCTAGTGCAACAAATTGAATCTAAGTGCAATGATTTGAATCTAAAACCAGTTGTTGTCTATCAATTACTTGTAGCATCACTTGATTTCCAATGAAATTGCAAAAGAAAGTCATGTCCAACATTTGCAATCCCCCATTTCTAACTATTGACAGCAGCAGAGATGCTTGTTGCCTGGTGCAGTGGTGCCTATAAGCCCCAGCAAAAGAAGGCGTGTAATTCCTCTAGCTTCTCCCCAGCAAGGGAGGAGAGGCTGTGTGTTAGAGCTAAGCCTAGAGCAAGGAACGTCCTACGAGGATTGGAAATTCGGAATAGAAAGTACTCCGTATTTAAGTTTTTACAAGCCAAATGATAGGAGAAGCAGAAACTATGCGGCACCCAAAAACTTCTGCTGCAAAGTGTGCAGTCTCTCACTTACAGTTGACCTTGATCATCAAGTATCTATCAGCATGGCTTCTGTACCAAAAAAGACGACGACTGTAACGTCCATCTGGACTTTCTTCTGAATATCAGATAGTGTCTTCAAGCTCGAATCTTCTGACTGCAAGAAAGGCAGATGCACAGTTTAGTTTTAGACAGGGTTTTGTTACTCTTTCCAAAAACCAACCATAAGCATGAATGTATATAAGATATTAGAAAATCACTGCATTTTAGTGGCTGATAAGCTTCTGACTGCAAGAAAGGCAGAAGCACAGTTTTGTTTTCGACAGGGTATGTAAGACAATATTCCGAGTCAGAGGACAATAGCAAAACAGAAACTATCATGACAATTAAAGACTTAAGGTAGAGGCTAGAGCTTTCAATCGGTATGATATGACCAAGCCTAAGTGTGTTAGAAGTAGATGCTGAGAAGATATAATTCTGTTAGATCATCAAACAGTCTAAGACAGCATGTGTAGAATGTCGAAAGCATAGGCCGTTGTTCATAGACAGAAAACGAAGCTGTGCATCCTTCTACAATAATAGCATTCCTGTTAACATGTGGACATGAGAGTTAACATACTTCTGACAATATTCTTTAACTTTCGATCTTTACTTGCTCATCTCATTACTTATAGGCCGTAGAAGACACATCAGGCTCACCAACACTAGCACTAGTCAATCAGGCATACTCTAATTGTGAATCCTATCCTTGGTGCTCTTTTGCGGGTGTAAAGGGAGGTAATTAACAATTTGAAATAAATCATGAAAGTACTTCATCAGAAGAGAAGATATTTCCTGACCTTCTCAGACAGGCAGTGTGAATTGGTGGGAATTCCTTGTCCTGAGCGCGCTGAAGCTGGAGTTTTGTCCAGGGTATCAAATCAATTAGCTTCACCACATTATCACACACTACGCATTTGTGACTAAGAGTGCCAACTTCGGCAATCTTCATGGCCTTTGATTTACAGTCAGTGCACCACACCAAATGTTCGCATGGATAATTGGCCCATAACAATCTTTTGTCTCCACAGCCAAAGCAGGTGCCTTGCTTGACATTGGCTGCATATTCCTGCATCCATATTGCAAAAGTACAGTGTAAGCGTAATTGAGACAAATTGATATTAAATGTGACATAAAGATAATTTGTGTCATCTTACATTATAGAATTTTATGCTTCTCAGGAAGAACACCTCCCCCTTATTTTGGGCAAGGTCCTCAAGGACTAAATGCTTAGGCCTGAAATGCTCATCTGGAACCTTGAAGCCTCCAGTTGGAAGCCAGGTTCGACCAAGAAATATAGGGTCTGGCAACAAAAATTGCAGAAACCTGGGGCTAGTTTCAGGTAATGTATCTGTGGTTGCCTCGCCCATAGTTGTATTCCCAACTGTAGCCTCAGGGCTTGTTGCTGAAGTACTGCTAGAAAGAGTGTCATTCTCAGGTCCTCTTTTGGTTAGGTCAGCATCTTTGTGATCAGAAGGCAGAGGATGCACAAGGGCATTTGGGCTATCAGATCTGCTATCCTCATCATCAATATGTTCTTGGAGTGGTGATGGAGAGGGGAGATCAGGGAAGTCATTCTTCGATACAATCAGTGGTGCAGGCCGGGAAACCTTTGGCGGTAAGAGAATCATATGATTTGGAACTTTTCCACCAGTGTTGATGAACTTTACTGTACACAATTCACGGTGAGATTTGACAAAATCACTGAGCTTAGCATAGCCAAGAGAGGCATGGTCAAGTTCGAGGCCAAATAGTGCTTTGAAATCAGTTTTGACAGATGAGAGGGAATAATACTCATCTTTTGCGTTCCTTGACATCTTCTTCAAGAAATTAGGAAGCCACTTCCTAAAGGTTAGATACCATTTAGGCATATCTTGCACAGATGGCCGCTTGGGGGCCTTGCTTTGCTCATCCACTGATTCCTTTGCTTGTGCTTTGACTCGACTTGCCCAAGACAACTGATCCTGTTTCTTGTCACCTGAACTCCTGTCTATGCTGCTCATCTTTTGTTGAACTGGCACTTGAACTGTCTCTTTCTCAGATTCCTCTTGCAGAGATTCATCCTCAGAGTCATCAAGGGACAGTAAACATTTTGGGATGGCAGTTTTCATCTCAACTTTCTTTCCCCATATATCAGTATAATGGGCCTCCAAGGCAGCAGCTACAGACTCTTCATCAGTGAATGTAACAAATCCAAACCCTCGGGATACTACTTGGCCATCAACCTCCGTCTCCAAAACTTTGGCATCTACCACAGGTCCAAATTTCTCTTCAATAATGTAAGCGAGTGACTCTGTGATCAAGAAGTTAAAAATAAGTAGCCTGGCATATGATATTTTGCTTTTGAATCTATCTAAAACTTAAAAGCTCAATTGATCTAGAAGAGTGCTAACCTGTGTCCAAATCTGCTGGTAGACCTCCTACAAAAAGCTTTTTCTTGAACTCCTGCAGAGTTAGAGAACGAGCATGTCCGATTCTTGATCTTTTATTACTGGGCTCCTCTTCATCATGCTTGTAAAAGCAGTTAGACCCTCTAGCACATCCTGATCCTGATGTGAAGTATTTGCAGACATCACCATCTGAACTTGAGTTGACACTGCATTTTCCAGAATGGAAGCATGAAATATTAAATCAAAACAAGTGAGAAGAAATCAAATCTGTTGGATTCTTGAATCAGCCCTATTTACCTCTCGTAAGAAGACCATGCTTCCTTCAGCAGTACTTCACTGGTAGAAACCACCTCATCATTCTGAACTGTGTATTTTTGCTTTGAATCCCTGTTGGCTGCGTTGAGGTAGAACTCGAAAATTAGCTGGTCTGTCTCAAATGTGAATGACATCAATAGCTATACTGTATTGATTTTGTGCACATCTAAGGAATTCCAACGAATGTGATTAGGGTCAAACTTACTGATGACAACACTGGTACAGTTCAAAACAGACCGCATTTGCTGTGATTTTGCCAATTCTATAGGTCTTTCGCGACTGAACCAAACAAAATAAGAAAGGGAATTAAGAAGAATTGGATTAACTAATGCAAATCAGGCTGGGTAAACAACTAACAGCCAACCAATATGTCTATAAGAATGTTAAAAGAGTTCCTAACCGCAAATTATGGACTTCTGTGTTTGCTCCATAGCGCAGAAGGAGCTGAGCACACTCTATTAGGTCATTCTTTGCAGCAAGAAACAGAGGGGTTTCTCTGAGCTCTGATTTTATATTAACACAGCCTTGATCCCGTGCTAGCAGGATCTGCAATTACAGCCAAACTAAGATTCAGAGACAAACACAAAAAAAAAAAGATTAACCAAAATTCCAACAATGACTTTGAGCATGATTTCAGAATTTAGCAAGCACTTCATGGTACCTCAAGTGCTTCCAGATTTCCGTTTCCAGCAGCTATGTGAACAGCAGTAAGTCCGCACTTATCTTTTTGCCTCACTTTAGCACCATGCTTCAACAGGAGGTTCATAATTCTAGATAGCAACCAAATTGCGATACTTTAGTGACTGAATTCTGTAGATGGTGGAAATATTCTGAGCTGCTCAAATACCATACCTTATTTGCTCAGGGCTCGACACTTTTGGAGCTTTAAGGCACCAATGTAAGGCAGAGTTACCTTCAGCGTCAACTTCATTAACCTTAATATCGGTGCTCAAAACCAGCTTCATCACTTCTTCATCTCCAGCCTTTCAAAGAGAAAAAGAGATGGGGGAGTAAAAATATAATCATCTGAGATCTTATCGCTGACATAACTGTCGTACCTTTACAACACAGGAAAAAGTCTAAAAACACATGCTCATCACAGTTCAGCATATATTGCCTGTGAAGCTCATCACAGTTTCCACAAAAGCTAGATCTTATCAAGAATTGCCAGTTTAAGCTATATAATGAACTAATGAAGTGCATACTGTATTTGGAGTTTGTTACATTAGGTCCCAATATCGCATCATTTGTACACCAAAAGGGTTTTGGTCTGATTTTCAAGAATCCATACATGCTAAAGGTCTAAATATCAAAAAGCCAGTCGGATTAAGAGGCCATTGCTTACTTCGCCACACCAGGTTTTGAGTGATATGCACGTGTAATATGCAAAGTTAAAAGAAAAACAGCAATCCATTGGTTTGTAGGCTTTTTGTCTTTGAATGACTGCTAAAACTGCCTAAAGAAATATTCTTGGTCATCACTATTGCGGGATAATAAACATATAAATGACGTCTTAGACACAGTGTTAGCGTGTATACCTGGGAAGCCAAGATAAGAGGAGAGGTAACTTTCTTGCCAGTAATACCACTGTTAGTATGAGAAGCCTCAAAGAAGTGAAGCAGCTCTATCTCTCGAAGTAGTAGCATCCTCCTCTCCCTTGCCCCTACGCCATGGTAGACGTGGTCACCAATCTCTTCTTCACCTTTACGACTCAAGCTGAAGATCGATATAGCCTCCCTGATCACACAGCTGTATACTGTCGTCTTCTCAGCCGCCAACTCAGAGCAATTACGGATCTCCAACACTGACCCATTCACCTTAACAGCCGCCACCATAAGCAATGCTGCCAGTGCAGCAACCCTCCCTTCCATGGCAATGCGGTAGGCTACCTCCCCCGTCTCCTTTGTCTTCTCAGCCAACACCCTTACGGCCTTCAAATCCTAGAAAAATGAAACCAGTAAAACAATATTTAGCAACAGAGTCAAATTTAGTAGCATCTAAAATTCTAAAATAGGCTGATACAACAATCAAAATCTAGTTCCTCCTCTTGCTGATGACTATACAAAATTGTTCAACTCTAAAACAAATTTGTATTCGAGTCATACATATGTGATGGACTTAGATTTGAAATCATCAAAGCACAATAAACTACAATTAGTTGATAACATTTTTGCTCGTACAACATAGATATGTACCCTCTTTGTTATCTTGAATGCTGATGTTTGTTTCATATTCCGCTCACACTTTCAAATTAAGCGTTAACAATCCAAAAAGATTGAGTAAATGCTATCGGAAACTCAGACGACTGAACTTTTGTCCATTCCTGCCTGGATACGAGTATATGACAGTGACTAAAATTATAGTTGGCCTTGTAGTTAACTAATTAGCACTAACAAAAACCAAGTTCACTTTTGTTTTAGTGGGCAATTAACAACTTTTAACAAACAGTTACAATGCTTAAACTTTTACCTAATCAACTGTAAAAGACAATGAAGCAGTGAATTTCAGAGTACGAAAGAAGAAGACAAAGGAAATTAAGACAACATTACCCTTTCGCTGAGTATGAGTAGCAAATCATCCAGAGGGTCATTAGGTCCCCACTTTATGTCCATCCTTCAAATTTTCATGAAATGACAAACTGTATCAGCGCACCTTCGCCATAAAGTTGCCAAAGTACATCCCAAAAATATTTTTTATGATACTTCACGATTTGCACGGAAAATGACACAGAAAAAGTTACAGCAAAGCTCATCTGCAAAAGGCAGTCTCATTTTTCTCTCTGTTTTCAAGCCGAACTTCAGCTCTGAATCTCCGACCAAAAGAAAAACTTTTTTACAAACATTGGAGAGCATGAAACAAAGTCCTATTACGATCATCGACCGTGGACATATTGGTATTGACACAGTTTTCGTAAATTGACTCGAGACAATAGTATCTTAATAATAATATTAGGGAATTTTCGAATATCACGTGTGTAACAAAAACTAGACTTTATGTTATTTTTGTGCGATTAGTTGTAGTGAAATATAATCAATCCCTTCAAAGAAAATCGAGGCCTCCATTTGCCGTCTCATTTTCTATCACGTTCAGATTCTCCGAAAAATTATTACTCCGTACTTCTTTGTAAATTGCACCAAATTTCAAAGTAAAAAATCTCAAAGATTTCAGTTTGTTAATAACTCTGATAAAATGAGACACATAAGTGTAACAACGGACCACAATAGATCCCAGCAAATAGTTCTCCCCTCCCAAATTTTATTACTCCAATAACGAAAGTACCAAATTTCAGAAATCAGAAACAAAAAACCTGCCCACCAGAAAATGACATTCCGCACTCACACACACTTTCCCACAACACAGAACACAAGACACGAATCAGAGAAATGCAGAACAACCTACTCCATAAAACCCCAAACAGCCCCTTTCCTTAAACGGAAACTTTCTTTTTGTCATTTTTTCCCTACAGTTTACAGTCTTTAGTCTTAACCTATACTACCCTACACAACATTAGTAGTCTAGTACACTACTCAATATTCACACAATCACACCCCCACAAATCAAAATTGTGATCGAACCAAAATTATCACATTTTTTAATTTTTATACGTTTTACGTTTGTCTAAACCAAACGTAAAAAAACCCGAAAAAAACGTAGAGAATGACACTTTAACAAAATTATCACATTCTCCTTACGTCTTACGTGTATCTAAACATATACGGAGTAACTAAATCAAACCAAACGTCAAAAACCCGAAAAAACCGAAAGAATGATCAGACACTTTAACTCCATGTTAACATGTTTCACACACATAACTAACACAAACACACTTTTATTTTCATAATAAATGAAGTAACCATGCCATGTGAATAAGAAATAGAGATAAAAACAAAAAAAAGTTAAGAGAAGGCAAAACGAGACAAAGGAAAAGGACGAGTGTGCGTCAGGATAAAGCTACCTGACACAACGCAGAGACAACTCCAGGGGGAGCACATACTGTGCCACACTACCAGTACTACTCGTACTATTACTCCCACCACTACCACTACTGCTGCTGCTACTGCTGCTTTTCCCACCATTACCACCACCTGGTTTTCTGGTTTTCAGGTCTGTGCGCCCTCTTTTCCGAATAAGCAGCTCGATGCACCTCAGGGAGTGATTCTCTGCGGCTGTGTGCAGGGGAGCGTACCCTGTCCCCACGTCTACTTCGTTGATCAGCGGTATTACCCCGCACACCTCTCCGTTCAAGAGAGCTGCTGCTGTGTCCGCGGCGTCGAATTCGCAACATAAGTGGAGTAACCGTGACGCTGTTGGACGGTCGAAGGATTGGGTGGTGGAGAGGTTGGTAGCTTGTTTGATAAGTGACTCTTTGTTGTCTCGGACTATTGATTTTATCAGTGCGCTTGGTGATGATATTTCAATGCTCTGATTTAATTAATTGAAAAAATGACAGTAAATTTTTATCAGAAAAAATCATTGAAATTTTAACAGAAAATCTACTGATCAAACGAATAATTATTTCACATTTAAAGCGGAATCTTATCATTGAAGCTAAGTTGATGAACATTAAATGAAACACTTGACATAAATGTGGAGAATTTTTAGGCGTTCTGCAAATAAATTGATGACTAATTTTTATTAGAATCGGGAGATTTTGTTCATGTTGTACTACTACCTGTTAGTTACTTCATTCAATGTCATAAAACAGGTAAAAAAATGAGAATTTTTCAGCTTCCTCAACAAGATTTCTTATGTAAACCAACAGAAAAAGTACGAAATCATGCGAAATTTTCGATACGAAATAACTAAGATAATATGCGATTAAATTAGACAGGTAATATACGAAATAACTCAGCGAAATTGCAGAAGTAAAACTGTAAAAGAGACAGAGAGAGAAACAGAGGAATTACGGAAGAATTTACGGTTCGATTCGGAACAGGAGAAGAAAATCTCCTCTTCGGCGATGAATCTTCAGTTCTGTGAATACTCACCTCCATCTTCTGCAACACGCAACAAATTTTCCAGCGAAAAATTAAGCAATTTCTACAGATTTCAAGCAAAAACAAAATTCCGGTAAAAAAGTAAGAAAAGTAATGAAAATCTCACCGGAGTTGGAGAATGATAGAGATTTTCCGGCAGTGAGTTTATTAGCTCAGTTTCATCAATTTTCTGCCGAAAACAGTATAAAAATAAATAACAGAATCTCAGCTCCAAATAACTGAAATTTTATTTGAAACACACAGAGAGAAGAAAACTTACAGAAGAAGCTACTTTTCCATTCGAAAGCGGCGATGAATAACTGCTTTTCGCCGGCGATTTCAGCTCCATTTTCTGCAACAAACAACAACAACAACAACAACAACATTTTCTTAAAAAATGAAGCATTATTTTATTACCGGATTCGTGAAATTGCAGTAAAAAAATAAAGCGGTTAAAAAATCTCACCGAAGATGGAGAATGATAGATTTTATCCGTGAGTGAGTTGAAGAGCTGAGTTTCATCAACTTTCTGCTGAAAAAAAAAATTAGAAGCGTAATCAAGAAGAAACTTCAAGAAAATGTCAGTGATTTATATATGAAGGTGAAATGAAAAAAAAAAAGATGAGGGAAGAGGAGAGGAAACAGAGGAAGTAGTACGGAAGAGTGGTGTAAAGAAGAAGATAAGAGTAATTGAGAAGCTTCATAGCTCTTCTGCTTCTGCAGTTGTTGTTCTTGTTGTTGACGAACTTCCATTTTCTGCAAACAAATTAACAACCGAATAATCGATGATAATAGAAATTTTAGCTATTTCTGGAAATTCTTTTGAAGATTAAAACGCGGAAAAACGAAGGTTCTGAGTAAAAATTGATATGATAATGACAATGTAAAGATTTTGATTTATTTTTATAATTTTGATTTTGAATTTAAATGTTGGTTTGTTAGAATTATTATTATTATTAATATTGAGTTTAAATTTGGAAGCTAACCTCTGAAATAAACGAACTGAAGACTTTTGTTGAATACATTTTGCATGTAGTGCTTTTTTTAGGAGAGAAAAAGTGAGGTTTAAGTTACTGTGGAAGAGAGTGAGAGAGAGAGAAAGAGAAGGGAGGTTTGAACTTATAGTGGTGTGTCACTGTGTGTGTGTGTGCGAGTAGAGTGTGATCGAGTTTGATCTTTTGTCTTTTCGAAGTTCGGATTTCGGTTTTGTGAGTTCGGAATATATGTAGATACGATTTTCGTTGCACACTTTAAAATGGTGGATGAGTCATCGATCTAAGTGATTTTGGGTATGGTGTGAGTCGTGTGACTTGTGAGGACAAGTCCCTACCTCTTAATTGAATCTCTTAGTGATGTTTTTTGGTGGTTTTTAACTTATTATGTTCACTATATATGTGGAAAGTTACATAGTAATTTACTTATCTCAGCCTTAATTTTTTGAGTTGGTTCACTTTTCGATAATGTTGTATCATGTTACACAATTTAGCAATGTTTTTGTGTGCGAAATGGTGTGAGGACGAGTCCCTACCTTCTAATTTAATCTCTTATTGGTAGTTTTTGTGGTTAATAACTTAATATGTTCACTATATATGTGGAAATATTATATACTCTGCTTATCTCAACTTTTTTTTAGTTGGTTCACTTTTTGATAATGTTATAACCTGTAACACAGTGTAGCAATGTTTTTGTGCGCGAAATGGTGTGATGACGAGTCTCTACCTCTTAATTGAATCTTTTATTGGTACTTTTTTTTTGTGTTTATTATCTTATTATGTTCACTATATGTGGAAAGATTATATAGTACTCTACTTATCCAAAACTTTTGTTCTTATTTTTCTTGAGTTGGTTCACTTTTCAATAATGTTATATTATGTAACACGGTGTAGCAATGTTACATGTTAGTGTGCGTAATTGACAAGCCGTAGTTTTGTTCAGTGTAGCAGGGAAATAGAAGTGTATAAACCGGAGTTGCTAAATTTATCAAGCATAACTTTGTTCCATAATTTGGCGCATTTGGTTGGAATCTGATAATTACCGTACTAGTCAGTCCTTCAAAGACAAAATTAAGGTGTTCAAGTTTTCTGTTAGTGTGTTGAAGTTGGCACTTAAAGTTTAATAGCTTGTGAACAAGTTTTGTCAAGTCCTTCTAATCGAACTCTCTAAGTGAGTATGATTTGGTCATGTCATATCGACAATATGCGAGAAAGTCATATACGAAGTACTTTCTCTAATGTTGTGTAATCTTCATTTTCCTTATTATACTCTAATTATGGTCATTGTGATTTGTGACCCCACATCTTTTACCCAACTGTACTTCTTAGTTTCTACTACACTTTACTAGCTACAACTCTACAAGAAGAAAAACGCGTGAAATAAAAGTAGAAGATCCTATGAAATTGGAGTGAGTACTAATTTTATAGAGAATAATAAGTGATTTAAGGTATCCTTTCAATTTCAACCATATGAATTTCTATTTCCTACAAAGTAAACAAAATCATTGAGTTGTTTTGTTGTCAAAACCACGGGAATTGTAATTTCTTATTATTAATTTACATTTTTTATGTAATAGAAAAAGTTGCTTACCTAACCACCTCTAGATAAAGTAAAAGTTGTCATGGGAAATGCAAATTTCTTGGAATAGTGATATTTATATTCAAGATTTATTTTTACACTCCTGCATATGAGAGAAGCATTGGAAATTGAGTCTCACCCCTTGGGTATCTAAACATTTTTAACCCTCAAATTTCCTAGGGACTCACTTAGTCACTTTTCCGAATAACTTTAAAATCCTATGACCATCCAAACGACCACTAAACATAGCTTACATTTCTTTTTAAGTTGTATGGTAATACCGAAGACGACATGCATTATGCTATATAGGGAGTGTCTTTCAAGAACTACTATTTTACGTTCCGCCACTAGTCGTTAATTAGTCGTGTCCCGAAATTAAACTCCCTACTTCATTTGAAATCCTCCACATATTCAAATGAAGTAGGAAGTTTAATTAGGACGGAGGGAGATTCACTAAGACGATCCTCGGAAATCCCCATCTAAAATGAAAAGATTTGGACAAGGGCTTTATACACATCAAACACACAAAAGCTCATCCTCACAAATCATTCTGGTCTGTAAAAAGTTCAAAAGACTTGAAATCAATTTTACCTTCGCAAAACAAGTGTAGAAGCTTACAAAAGGAGCGAAGAGATCTGACAGACCTGGAGATAGAGGATAGAGAGAAGCACTTGGTTGTGGTTTAGTACATTAGTTCAAAGTACCTCTCAATCTGCTCGAAAGTGTAGAAAAGACGGTAAATTACATCAGGCCATCAGCTAAAGATCGCCTTTGGTAATAGAAACATTCTTGTCTTCAACCACATTCGTAATATTTGAAGAGATAGAAGCAGGAGCGGAAAACTGTAACTCCGAATTCTCTGCTGGAATGTCATGGAATGACATGTCAATGCATGGGGAACTTCGTATACAACTATACAAGTCTGATATGAAACAGACGCATTCCCTCAATGCCAAGGATCGGGTATTTGCCGAACAAGGTGGCAATGGAAGTTGTTCTCCAAGGCATCTTCTATGTTCTTACAGACAGACAATGTAATAAGCTTCAGCCTGTTTGTGGAGCTGAAGACAGCTGGATGACTGACTTATCAGTCAGGTACTCTGAACAGAACTCTGAAAATAGGCGATAATTGACATCGCAATTCTTGTTTGCTTGGCGTGTGCTTGGGAAGCTGAGCATGATATGAAGCTTCCTACTGTCAGGCTTTTACTCCAAACTAGATCAACTCTACTGCAACTGTCACTTGCATAACCCTTGCAAACAGTACGTTTCGTTGTAGTGAACACGCTCCTTCAAGGTACTAGAGTGAACTCATATAAGAATCTTACTAGCAGCAGCTACACTAGCAAAACAGGAAGCCAAACATAACAACGGGTTAGTTTTGACATTCGGAAATTTTACTTAATGTCTCATGCCAGAATTTATGTCAAAAGTTAAGGTGACTGAAAAAAAAAAAGAGATTACCTCTTTCTAGATCTGGCAACCAAACCATACAATTACATCTTGCTTCAACCTTCACCTTCATGTTGCAGTGTAGATTCTGTCGTTTCCATCACATTAAGAAAATCGCAAAAAGCTATCCTGTTCAATGTCCTCCATATCCTGCAGAAAATGTTAAGTGTCAGCAGAAATCACCCAGTGAGCCATTTTATATTTTTATCTACATTAGCAGCTCTAGAAGCTTTCCTAATGCACATCTCATCTCACAAAAGCAAGATGCTAGTACATCCGAACTCATGCCTCAAAAGTACATCTCAAAGTAAACAAGATATAAGGAACACAGCATAAGTACGGCTATTCTTGCAGGCTTCCGTAGAAATACATCTTTCCTCCTTTTACGGCAATATGCAACAAAAGATTCATTATTAGTTGAAGTAAGGTTGACTAAAACAAATAAAATGGCTCACTACACTCCCCGTGCTTCTTAAATCGTGATGCAGTCGTTTGACTCAATTCTCAATGCAACTTTCATTCCAGGTCATTTGAAATCAATATTTCTCTGTTTAGTCTGTTATAAACACAAGGATATGGTTGTGCACATCTACCTCCCCCCCACCTCCGCATACGAAGCCTTTGAAGCATTGCAAATGGGGATAATGTAACTGTTGTATAACTGCGGACCTGCATTTCAAAATTTGACGGTCTCCATTTGAGAAACTAGACTCTGACTTATGGCAGATAGCATTTAATGAAGCTTCCAACATCTAAGGCATGATTTCGGAACATAAGCTGCAAGTAAAAATTCCAGAATCACTTGCTTTGGCAAGTAAACTGCAAGTAAACTTTTTCATCCCCATTATCAATTTTGCAACATGTGGTGAGCGGAAACTCAGTAGTATGTGGAATCACTTATTCTCAGCAAAATGCAAAGAAAGTCTGATGTTATAAACTGATAACCCCATCAAATTTCTTTATGCACGAACAAAGTTAAACAAACAACAAGACCAGGCACAAGATCATTCGGTCATCATCAGTATTGACACACAAGGATCATCAGTACCAACATTAAGAATTGACTACGTCACCCATAATGTGTCAACAACAAAGTCCTTCACAGCTTCTCGTCGAGAATCACATGTTCAATGCAAAAACTGAGGGCAATAGGAAACACTCTTAATATTTCTCTCTGCACACAGCAGATCCATCGTACCCAAAACACGATTTTAAATTTTTAAGTTTTAACACAGTCTTGTTTCACCCTAATGTGCTTCCCCCAGTGCCTTTATGACCCAGCCAAGTCGAGCTAAACCAGACTTGTATCAAAACCCTAAACAGAAGCACCATGCTGAATAACGAAGAGGTTGATGCCTAAAACAACATCAGCATTGCAAATTGGCACATATAGTCTCAAAGACGTATTATACACATACTCCATAAAAGGGCAGCCCGGTGCACATTGGCGTCCCTGCTAAGCGAGGGTCCGGGGAATGGTCCCACCACAAGGGTGTAATGAGGGCAAGCCTTCCCTTGTCAATTTATTTGACAAGAGGCTGCTCCCAGGACTTGAACCCGTGACCTATCTATCACACGGCAACACCTTTTACCGGTGCGTCAAGGCTCCCCTTCAAAAAGTCTCTTGTACTCGAACTTTATGGATCACCCGAGCGAAGAAAATAGGTGCCTGTCCTACTCATGTTTTGGAAGGGCCCCACTTGTTAGAATCATTAGACAACAAGCAGGAAATACATAGATACGTATGTTTCTCAATGGAGAACAAAGCCAACTAGCCAAAACAACTAAACAGGGAACTTATAAAACTATGCATTGTGCAGGTAAGAAATATTCCATAAACAGGAAGGAAAAAAGAAGAAGAAGCAGCAGCAGCAGTGTTTAGATACAGTACAAACCTGAGCTGTAGTTCACCATCTTGGAGCTTCAAATCAGGCATGGGAAAAAATAGGATCATCAAGGCCGAAGTGCCATCCTATAACCCTGAAACCCTGTAAGGTGTGTGAGGCCTGCTCTAAACCGATGAATCATTTGCATTGTGCATCTTGCATTATTGCGCAGTGCTCATTCAAGCGAGTAAACATGATAGCCAACTTTCTAGCTTCTTATAATCACATCCAAGAACTGGTTGCCCTTCTTGTAACATCGGAATCAGTAGAACTCACGCTCTCCAATATTTGACCAGTAATCAGGGCTTCAAAAATGCAATCAAGCTTTCCCAATTAATATAGATCAAAACTCTAATACAAGCGAAGATTGCTATTCCTTTAGAGCCTTCTCCTCAACAGGGATCCACTGTATACCCTGGATAAATGATTTGAACCCAACAGCGTCATAACAAGTCAACAGATTATGTCCATAATGATCATAATGTTGTAAGAAGATCCAACAGAAGACATTTTTTGTGTTTTCATATCATTAAAAAAATAACAACATAACAAACTGACAAGCCAAACAGTGAATTTTCTTAAGACATAACTACTATCTTAGGATTAAACTGCTAAAGGCAGTGGCGGACCCACGTTAGAGGTTTTGGGGGCATTTGACCCCACTTGGAAAACAATAAGTAAAAGTTAAAGTGCTATGAATCAACCAAATGAAGCTGGAGCAATGGTCACCATATGATAATTTCTCCCAGCAGACCCGAGTTCGAGCCCAAGCGTGGCTTTTTTTTGTGCACTTTTGTATATTATTATTTAATTATTACTAGTGTTGAGTTATTGACCCCACTTGCTTATATATTGACCCCACTTACTTAACTTTCTGGGTCCGCCACTGGCTAAAGGACAAGTACTTGGTTCAGACTTGTGCTAAAGCAGTGTCTCAGCAGAAGAAGATAATAGGGGAGATCTTCTCCAAAAAAAAAAAAATAATAATAATCAAAACACCTGTAGCATGCATTTCTAGAAATATACACAAGGGAGCAGAAAGGAGAAGGAATGAGAAGAAACTAACCAGTTGGCATGTGCTATCCAAAATTTGAAGAGCTTCTTCCCAACGATCACTTTTAAGAAGTCCAATGATTAGGTCAAAAAATACGGTTGGCTCTGGAATTCCCCCATTCCTTGTCATATCAGAAAGCAGCTCACAACCTTCTTCAACCTTTGATGCAAGGCACAGACTCTTAATCGTGGAAGTAAAAATATTAGTCACTGTAGGGGAGGAAGCAAACGATGACAATTCTTTACATAGTTGAACTGCTATCTCAAGTCTCCCGGCCTTACAGAAACTATCAACCAGAACTTTGTAAACTGGAGCAATAGGCACTTTTTCATTACCACTCAGAACATCTACCAGCCCTAATGAGAGGATAAACTCTTGGTTAAATCCTTCAATGACCTTCTGATAACTCGCAACATGCATAGGCCAATACGTCTGTTTCATCTCCTCGAGAAAGTGATGCGCTTTGTCAAGAAGGCCAAAACTACAACATTGATTTATAATTACCCTATACGTAATGTAGTTTGGAGCACATCCCTTCTCTTGCATTGTTTTAAACAGATCAAGACTATCATTAATTTTACCAGCTTTCCCAAAGCCATCAATCATTGCAGTATAGGTCACAACATTTGGATGACAGCCCTTCAAATCCATCATCAGCAGAAGCTTATATGCCTCATCCGTCTTTTGAGATTTACACAAACCATCAACCATCGCAGTGTAAATGACAACATTCGGAGCACAATTACTTTCTAGCATTTTCGATAATAATGTCAGAGCATGATCCAGCCGTTTATCTTTAAACATCTTGTCAATGAAAGCACCATAGGTATACTCATTTGGACTATATCCACGTTCACACATTCTAGTAAATACTTCTTGAGCTTTTTCTAGCTCCCCTACCTTGCAAAATCCATCAATCAGGGCATCATATACAATGTGATTAGGCTCACAACCATCTGTGAACATCGTTTGTAACAACTCATGAGCATCTCTAACCTTGTGTGCTTTGCACAGCCCATCAACAAGGGCACCATAAGTAAATACATTTGGTTCACTCATCTCGGTAGATTTTACCTGAAAATACATATCCACATCAGGCAAGTTTCCTTCTCCTCTCATTCTTGCATAAATTTGGCAAGCTTTATCAGTGTTACCAGATTTACAGTACCCATCTATTAAAGCAGTATACGTCACAACATTAGGTGGGCACCCATTAGACAACATCATCTCAAAAACCTGATTGGCATCATCTATCTTGCGAATTTTAAGGTACGCATGAACTAAAGCAGTGTAGGTCACCACATTAGGAGAACAGTCATTCTCAACCATCTCATTGAACCACTTACGTGCTGGTGCAATAAGACCAGCCTTACAGAAACCATCAATCAGGACAGTATAAGTGTATACATCAGGAACAACGCCACATCTCTTCATTTGTTCAAAAAGCAGAAAAGCCTTCTGGACTTGAGAACGATTACATAAAGATTCAATAACATTGGTGTATGTACTACTATCAGGCACAAAACCCTTGCTCATCATTTCCTGAACCACATTATAAGCTTTCTCGAATTTTCCAGCCTCACAAAGGCACCTAGAGAAACTGCTGACATTAACCTTGTTCAAAACCAACCCAAGGTCAAGCATTTCACTGTAAACATTCTCTGCTAATTCCAGTTCATCTGATGAGGGCGGTTCATTTTTACTACAGATTCCACCAATTAAGATGTTATATACTAGATAACCAGGTTGGCAACCACCGTCTGCCATTTTCTTAAACAATTTGTAAGCATAAGAGTAGTCTCCCGATGTACAATACGCATTCACTAACGAGTTAAATATCCTACGATTAGGGTAACAGCCTTCAACCATCATCATGCTTAGAACCCTCTTACACCTACCAAGCTGTTTTTTCCTCAAGCACCCGCAAAGCAAAATCCTATAAGTCAAAGTATTAGGCAAAGACGAACTACACCTCATTTTATTCAAAAAATCCATGGCATCATCAAAAAGTGAAGCCTCACACAAACCAGAAATCATCGTCGTATACACTTTAGTATCAGGAACAAACTCCTCCTTCTCCATCAAATCAACCGCCTCTCTCCACTTCCCCTCCTTACACAACCCATAAACAAAACAGCCCAATGTCGAAACATCCAACCTAACCCCTCCAATCACCATCTCCCTATAAAGCACACGCGCAGTATCCAACTTCCCGGCCTCCAAAAAAACCCGAACAAGGGCATTATAAGTCGCCCTAGACGGATTAAACCCGAAATCCTTCAACCTACCAAGCTCCTCCAATACCACATTCCACTTACCATTCCTACAACACTTCCTCACCAACACATTCAACAATCTCCCTAAAACCTCCCTATCATCATCCCTAATTTCGCGGAACAAATCCTCGGGAACCCGAAACCCGTCCCCACACCCCATAACATCCAACAATGCATCATAAACTAAATTAGTATGAGTATAACCAACTTGCTGACCTGCCCACATGAAAAACTCAACACCCAATTTAGGGTTTTTAACATTGTTTAAAACCCTAATAACTAAAGAATCACTCAATTTATCCCTAAATTTCCTAAGACATTTCTGGGTATTCAAACCAAACACAGTATCACTCTGATTAATTACACCTGAAATAATAATTACAGCATCATCATCATCATTATTATCATCCGAAGAAGACTTACCAGGTGAAAATGGTGGGGTTTCAGTGGGGCCCACAATGTAATTTTTCAGCAAGGTGAAATCTTGGGGGGTAAAATTTGGAGGGGGTGGAGGTGGGGTAAAATCATTTGGGTCAATTAATCCTTCAAGAGTATCAATTTTTTCAGAGGGTGAATTTGTTGAAGAAAAAGTGCAGAAGAGTAATTTTGAAGGGTTGATGATGAATGTTTGAGGAAATGATGGTGGCTTGTTTAGAATCAAACTCAGTAATTTTTTGTTCATTATTTGTGGGATTTTTTTGAAGTGTGTTCATGTGCAAATGCGGTAGTGTGTGATACAAGCTGCAGACTGTGTGTGCAGTGAAGGTATGAACTTTGCGAGTTACAAAATGCGAAAAATTGGCAATTGCACACTTTGGGGTGGTCAATGAGCCGTCAATTTGGGGCGTTTGGCTTCCTCATACCTGGGTGCGATAGATGGGTACTTGGTCGTGTTGTGTAAAATTAATCACTCTTAACATTGAGAAATGGTCTCGGCCTCTCGGGTTGGTACATGTAGAGCTGGCACCTGCCTTGTGCTTAACCACCCCGAAGGCCGGACTCGTGCCTTGCCCAAAATTTGAATACCGTGGAATTATAGTGTCGGCCTTCGATTCGGGCCTTTAGAAATATAGTGGAATTTCATTTTTTCTAAAAAAATGGGATAAAAGCTATGTTACCCTGACTCGGATCCGAGAGTCGGACACGGACACGGATCCGCGTGTCGGATCCTCCATTTTCAACAATCAAGGACACTGGGACATTGTCCTAGTTTTGGACACGGGTGCGGGGACATTGTCCTAGTTATGGACACGGGTGCGAGGGCATTTTTAATAATTAATAATTAAAAATATAAATATAATAGAAAATTCAAATTCTATAAATGAAAATATTAAAGTAAGAAGAAAAAGTTACAGTATAATAATTGGGACTAATTTAAAGGGTTTTTTTTTAAGTTTTTTAAAAGTTACACACTTAAGTAGTTAAGTGTATGATATATAAAAAATTAAAGTTCATAATTCCCGTAAAGAATGCTTCTTGTTTTAGTGACATTGGGAAGTGGTGGTAATATTTTATGTCTTTAGTGGGTTCAACTTTACACGTGCAACAATGAAGAGAGAGAGTGTAACAGCTGGGGACGCATTTATTTTTTTGATTGACCCTTATCTCTTTTCCTCGAATCTCGATCTCCATTGTTGCCCCTTCTCTTCTGTCGATCGGCGACGGTTTCTTGCCTTCAATACACCTGGGTTTCTTCTTCTTCCTCTCCCCACTGAACCTTACACCTGGGTTTCTTCTTCTTCCTCTCCCCACTGAACCTTTTCCTGCTGACGGAACCTTGCCGTGTCCGTCTGCCATCTGCCGTGTCGGAGCCGGATTTTGTACCCGGATCCGTGTCGTGTCGTGTCGACACCGGTACAGGGCCCAAATTGCCGTGTCCGGGTAACATGGGATAAAAGCATAGTAAATCGGGCTTGGGCGGGCCAGGTTCCTCGTGCCTTGATCGGGCCGGGCTGCCGGGCCAAGGCACGACAATTTCCACCAATAGTAAGCCGCGGCCCAGGTCACGCCCGTCGTGCTTTGCAGACGGGCGGGCCACCCGCGACCCATGGCCCGGAATGCCAGCTTTAGGTACATGGTGTTGTTGCGTGTAATTATACTCTGTCTCCGTAAATGTAACGTGATTTTAAAAAGATTCACTATACATCGAGTCTTGGATTGGGTTTTGTGAATGGAATCGATCAGATAACACCTTTTGTTGCTACTTTATAGTAGAAAATGTCAAATATGATGCTGGATTTTGCATATAGTAAGGAAGATCCAACGCCAAATTATTACTCATCTAATTTCTTTTTGGGACAAGGCAAAATCAAGAGAAAAAAAAATACAGACATATGCAGGTGAAGTAATTATGAAGAATAGCAAACTTTAACATTTGAGTATTTGACACAGGTAAAGTTCGCTTTGTCATTCCCTGTGTTTCTATATATGCAGGTTTTTCATCAGCAGACGATTTCGAAACTTGTAACACTACTAAACTTTACATATTTCAATGGGGTTGAGCCACCTGAAATGTAACCCCCCAACAAAATCAAATAATGTTCCTTGGCAATCATAAGAATTGCATTCTCAAAACAATGCATAATTGTGAATGTTTTTCTTGAAGCTCCAAGGCTGATGAAAAAATCAATGTCGTCTAATTCTTTGAATATTAACAGCTGTGAGGGGAGAAGTCAGGTTGGCCAGTGGAGGTGAGACACCTGTGCCACATCCGACTATTCTGGTTCACTGTCCGAGGAGCATGGATCACTTCTGTGATAGGTAGGTAGACATAATGTGTATTACAGATGCCAACTGTAATACCGCTAAATCCTGCAAATGCACCATGAACCTGCAAAAAGTTTTAGTCTTCCTCAGGCCATGACAAGACACATGATTGGGTAACTAGCACGCTTCTGCCCTTCCAAAAGAAGAAGGGGAAAAAAAAACGTCTGATACAAGTTTGTCACTTTACTCATGAGGAAGACGATACAGACATGCCATATACTCTTTGTCCAAACCAAAGCAAAACGAAGGTCTCCAAAAAACGCTTCAAGAAATCGATAAGCAGGACTGTTTGATACTGTTAAGCTATGCGATTGTTTATGCAATTATGCCAAACACTATTCGTAAGTTTTGGAGGAATAAGAACGTAGAAGCCTGGATTAAGCAAGGTTTTTGATGGACATGGACAGCTAATAACATATTAACACATCAGCACTTCACAATAACAATTTCCTTCAAAATACTGATAATTAAGCTGATCTGCAAGAAATATCATAGAACTCACAGCATTTTGCCCAAGAACAGTGCACAATATGGCGTCAGAGGCATTGGCACGAACTGATCGAACCATGTATGTGGGATCGATGTATTTGACATCAGCGTGAATACCTTTCTCCTTAAAATAGCGTTTGATCTGTTAAATTTGTTCACCCCTCATGTAAGTTAATGTGACAGAAGCAGAAAAGGAGGAATGTTTAACCCAACTCTATACAGAAAACAGAAGCTACAGAAATCAATGGCCACATACCTGCTGCCGAATATGCACTCCAATATCTCCAAGGATGGCATTTCCAGATGCATCCTTTAGATCTGGTGCTGACAACAGTTCCTGCACATAAATGATCATTAATATTGGAAGTCTCAAATCTCGGGCAAAAAAACATAACTGAGGCTTAAAACTGCATCAAAGTTCGCTAAAAACAAATTTTACTGCAGGATCATATTTCATCCACAACTATTTACAACTGCGAAATTTTGAAGTTATGCATATAACTTGGAAGTATGAATATCACACTCAAAAGTTTAGAAAATTTGTAGGTCTGTCATAGATTGAGAAACTTACTTGTCCTGCTCCTTCCGCAATACACAATACTGCTGCCCCTTTGGTTCGAATAAGATGCTCCAAGTGGTTGAGGACACCACTGGATCCATCTAAAGTAAAAGGAACCTGCATTGATACCATTAAGAAATATTAGCATGACCCTTTAGAATCAGAAGCTAGTATAAAGTCAAGTCATCACAGAAGGCAAAGAGGCCACATATGAGAAAAGCATTCCAACACACCTCAGGGATGAGGCAAACATCAACCTGACCACTTGCAAGTGATGCATGCATGGCTATGAAACCACTACTTCGTCCCATCAGTTTTACAACACCAATCCCATGGTAAGCGCTGTGTGCCTACATCCCAAATATACTTAATTTTCCATAATTGTGAAAGAAAAAACATATATTCGGACTCTAAATTTCATTCTTGTATCTACAACTCTGCAACCTAGTACCACTTACCTCAATATACGAAGAATTAATTGCTCGTTGTGCTTCTTCCACAGCTGTATCAAATCCAAACGTCTTATCCATCAAGAGTATGTCGTTGTCAATAGTCTTTGGTATGCATACAACTGAAACCTTCAGCTTTCTCTTTCGGCACTGCAGAAATACATTAATGAGTTCATAAATCCATGGTATTAGTGAGTCACACCATCATTTCCCAGACAAGATCCAAGATTTTAAGTTACAGCTTTTCATGGATATCAATGATTGCAATTCCAACGTATAAGACAGATGGGAAAATTTTAGTTAACAACTTCGATCACCCTGTAAAAGTATCCAGCAGTGTGTCGAAACTCCCAGGGACGCACAAAAGTTCCGCATAGCCAAGGAAGAGTACAATCTGGATTTTCCGTCTAGGACATGAAGAGTTGCTTCTTACTAGATGCAATATGGATTTTATAAATTCCTCATGAGGGAACATACATAGTAGGCAGATACACACAATTGCTACAAATCGGAAATTTGATTTCGAACATGATACTGTACTTAATTTGAAAATGATACCTCGTTATGTATTGCATTGGCTCCGGCATGAGTACCATTCCCACCAAGTACGAAAACCATGTCAATCTCCTTAGCCTGAAAGAGACAAAAATTTAACATAAAATAATTTCTCCGCACTGTGTCACTGACAGCCACAGGAAGGAATGTATATCTATAGCATTGGAGTACTAAGAAAAATTGGTGAATATACATAATCATCCAATCATAAATAAGGGATGTGGAAATGTTTGAGTACCTCAATGCTGTCAGCAATGTCGCTCATACTAGCACCTCCACGTGACACTCCTAAAAGACTCCCGCCTTCAAGATTAATGTCTTGAACTTGCTCTCGTGTAAGCTGATGACTTTTTGTTAAAATTAATGGCAGAATGCTTTAGACAAAAAATTTAGTCAAATACGTAAGGAAGTAGGTCTCACCTTCTTCAGAGGTAAATCAGGGTCAAAAAATCCACGAAAGCCATATCTAACACCAAATATCTTCTCCACGCCGTATCTTTCCAGAGTGAAAAATATCTGAGATCAAGAAGAAGAAAAAAAGCATCTAAACCCTGAAATCTTGCAATCTGTGGTACAGACTAGCAATCTGTAGTCCAGACAAAAAACAGCTACTCCCTCCGTTTCTTTTGTTTCTTTACGTTTCGTTTGAATTCCTCTCACATATTCAAACGAAACGTAAAGAACCAAAAGAAACGGAGGGAGTACAATAAATCCCTCGCTCTCTTAACACAGAAAAGCAGGAAAAAAAAGTATACTGGACTGAGAACAAATGACCTAGTGATTGTCCAGTAATAAGCATGAGAAAGAAGCAGGAGAATAAAACAAACCTGTCTTATAACATCATTAAGACCAGGACAGAGCCCTCCACATGTCACAATTGCTGCTTTCACCTTCTTAGGCTCGAAGTATATGTCCTTGCGTGGACCTGCACGATGTACCCTAAGCAAAAGAAAATTAAATTAGCTATTGAAGATAAAGCAAAGCTAACTAATGATACAGATTTACTGATAACAAGACACGGAAACAGGGAACAAAAGTTCATCCTGTACAAATTTGCTATTTCCGAAGGGTATGTATAATTCTGTTAACTTTGCATTCATTTTAGCAGACTGAGCCCAAAAGAGATGAAAGTTGCAAACCTAGTTCCGCAGCAGACATCCTTTATTACAGATCTAAGAGATGGATTATCTCCCTGTCTGTTCTGTTTATTAGCAGCGAAGTCTCACCATATCGAAAGCTACACTAAACGATGCGTTTCATCTGAAGATATGAGCTGTAATCTTACCTCATGCACTCGAAGCTTAACAAATAGGTTTTTATCTGAGACTTCCCAGTTTTTGATCCAGTGAACAACACAATTACTTGTGTGCATGCTAAAAGAGGTTTTCAATTCACATGAAATATTTAGTCACTTTAAGCAACAGCTATATGCTACAAATCCTCAAGTCCAAAAGCAGTCCTGCTTTATCTCTGTCACCTTTTTTGCCTCTATGATTGACAGAGATAAAGCTAACCTCTATCATTATTCATTAGTAGAAGATGTTTGCCTAACATGTTCACACCATTTTAGGGGCAAGTGATCTCATATACTCACACCTATTATCTCTAATATATGATTGACACTAAAACGAATAAATCAAACCTCCACCCACACACACACAACTAAAAGAAAAAAAAACAAGAAGAACTGTACACAATTTTTTCACAGCTATCTTCAGACTAAATAGCATTGCAAGTCTTATCACCCACACGTTTATATTCATCTTTTCATAATTTTTCCAGGTCACAAAAAAGGGCGAATTTCTAAGGTTCGAACTGAACAGAGTGTGTATGTAGGTTAAAGTTGTATGAATCACTTGCCATAACTTCAACAGTATGGGAGTCTCACTTCCTTGAAATAGAATTTTCAAAACGATAAGGAACAGTCGGGAGAACACCATATTTTACATTGGTCACAGTATTTCTCAAAGAGTATTAAAACAATGAAATTAGACTAAAAGAATGAGGACTTTACCATTGCTCAACCCACGTACAATTCGGGTCGATACACTCAGCTCCACCAGCAGCTCCAGCAGAAGTAGGCGAAGCAAACTTAATAACCTTCAAATAAGCAAAAGAATAATAATAAACAAGAAGCATAAGCAGCATTTACAAATGTGTTTCTCAGCTGGCATTAACACGACTAAAATGATCACTGTAGGAGTAAGACCATTGGACCTTTTGACATAACAGAGGGCAAAATTTAAAATGTCAGTATAGGAACTCACTCTGCAACCCTAATACTTTACATGCCCTCATCATGACTGTAGTTCACTTTCAAAACACAGGGAGCAATAGAGCATAAATTATCACTACCCAGGTTTTTTTCAAGTGAGAGTATTCTATTGATAGTTCCTGTGAATGAGGTAACTGTTTGTGCTTTGGTGGCAATACCGGAATATCAAGATGATGTCACCCTGGTAATTTTGAAGGGGGGGAAAACATCTTCCGCAAAACAGTAAATTGTCAGACAGCTCACTGAAAAGTATTGTCGGACTGCCTCATACAGGACATACCAACATACTTTGCTACGAAATTCTAAATTCAGATGGCTTCAGTTAACAGTTCTTGATATCATAAGACTGACACAAATATTTTTGGGACCTTTTTGAAAACCAAATACCACAATGCATATAGATTCACTCCAGACGTAAGATACGGATAATCTATGACCGCATAAACGAGATAATTCAGATGTATCACGAGCCACCTAATTTACCTTCAGCCAAGAGCTCAAAGTTTTCTTAAAACAATGTCAGATAAATTCTCTCCATTATAGCAGAAGTAGACAGGCATATTACCTTAAGCAGTGCTCTATCATCATTGTTCACATAATCATTCTTCCGATCCTGTGGTTCAGCATCACATTCTGCCAGATTTTCCTCTCGAAAACCTGCTCCATTCCTGTCACAATCAGAAGATGTAGCCATTGTTATGATTGCATTTAGAACCATGAATAAACAAACCACAAAACAGATTATACTAAGGAAACCAATCAAATTTCTAAGTTGAACAGCCTGAGCCCAAATCTTCACCATTTGAGCAAAATGCGAGATTATGACATGAATACCCAAGAAAGGCAGTCACCTTTTCATCAGCGAAAATGTAGTTGGCCTTGGCTTCACATTGAGAATGTCCTTGAGATGCGGCAAATTGAAACGAGCTTCAAAGTCACTTTGATATTTTGCTTTCCAATCAGGGTCAGAGAAATCAATATCCGACCTCAAAGCAGTGACCTTAAACGCACCCAAGCCTCTCTTTCGACTACATCTTTCCAGGAACTTAACTTTCCCAGGTTTCAAACATAATGGCTGGCGACTATCCAACGGACTTTGCACAAGACGTGCACTCAGATTCATACAATGAGCCGCAGCCATTGCTCATTAACCCCCCGACAGACTAACCCTAGCCAAACTATTTTTCACAAAACCTACACATTTAACCAGAAAATCAATCAAATCCATAATCTAACACCGTCTAATCGACTACATTATCGATATTCTCTAAAAAAACTAGTTCAACTATAGACTGACATCCTACTCTACCAGCTCAATTCCCTAAAATCGCCATTTCTGACTATTGTGGTCAAATTTCTTCAACCTCAACTATAAATCTCTTAAAATTTAAACAATGAATCAGTACATAAAAGCAGCAACAGCTACGAAATCTCGACCGATAACCTAAATTCAATGCCTGATCATAATTACGCCTAAATTAATTTCGATTGCGTTAATCTCAAGCCACTTGTATACAGAAAAATCACTACCAATTCAACTCGCATAAAATTAATCATTATCTCTACACTAATCAGCCAATCAAAACCTAGTAAAAAATTCCGACAAACCATTAGCATTTTTGACAAAGTGATGAACAATTGGAGTAATTGATTATGTAGCGTCACAAACACTCAACATTCAAAAGGCGACACCGTTGACCGATCAAAACGACAGTAAGATGAAAAATGAGATACTACTATACAATCATAAACAGTATAAATTCCACCTGTAATTAAAAATGTCTCACTAAACATTTCTCATGATCAAGTTACGACGAAAACGACAACGACATTACCTAAGTGACTACTATGGCGAGGTAAGGGGGGTCGGATGTACGCAAACTTTACACTCGTATCGAAAAATAATACTAGTAGAATGGGGAGGATTTATTATTACCTCGAGGAGTTGGAAATTTGGAATGGTTACTACGGAGTATGAGATTAGAGCAGTGAGTTTGTGATGCGTGAAGTGGAAGATTCTGTAGAAACTAGAAAAGTAGGGAGCAACAGAAAAACGAATTTTATGGGATTTGGTAAAAATAAATGGGCGGAATTTTTATTCACGATAAAGTTTGAAAAAAGGAATTTTTGTTGATTGATCGCACTTTTCATTTGTAAATAGTCGCACGAAAAGTTTGAGATTTTGGGACCCTGGGTATTGTTTGATTTTTGACTTCCGGGTAGGTTGGGACGTTAAGCACTGGACCGGTCAAATACGCCGTTTCGTCGGGTTATAGTTGGTTAAAGTTTGATGATTTTGAGTTCTGTTAAAAATAAATCGATTCTTAAAAATAAGAATGAAAACATTTGCGTACGAGGAATAAATCTTAATCCGAGATAAGTTTGATATTAATTTATGAAATCCGAGATAAATTGATATTAATTTTTGCACTTGATGCTCTTGTGGTTCATAAAATCCGAGATAAGTTGGTATGCATTTTTGCACGTGGTGTCCTTTGGGTAAATGAAAACTTGACGGCACCATGAGCAGAAGTACGAACGCATGGGCAACATGTGCAAAACTACAATGAGTACAAACTGGAAGGACACTACTAAATTTTCCGTAAATATAATCTCCAGTCGTACAAGATAGTCTTTGGAAGAATCATGAATCCTTGGTATGCATAAATATTTATCTGCTATGGTACATAAAGTTAACAATACAAACGGCTAACAAAATTTTGCTGTTCGGTATACTAGGATCTAATTTTTTTTTTTTTTTTTTTGGTACAAAGGAGCAGCTAATGCTGCGGGGGTGAGGGTATGAGGATTTGAACCCGGGACAACCCCCAGGCAGGTTGAGTTCCTAACCACTAGGCCAACCTTGATCCTCGTATACTAGGATCTATGGTTACATGAAATCACCGTAATAGAAAATACGGGTTGAACCCGTCCCATAACTGAACATCGTTCAGCAATGGAGCGATCAAATGGTTAGCGTCAGCACCAACCTTCTCCTCATGTAATCTTACAACTAAGATGTACAGGTTGCAGACCACAGGGTTTCCAAGGAACGGCCTGATGGACTTCTCCAATTCATTAACATCGGAGAGTAGCTGCATGCCATCATCAATAGCTCCGACAAAAATGCATTTTGAGAGAACATACAACCCAAGAAGATTTCCATACAGTGGTAGAAATGCGTCCTTGTGGTTTCCCACGCCACCAATCCAATCAGCTCCTCCCAGGTGCATTAAATGGTCGTTAGCAAACGACACCAGCTGATGCAGGAACCTTGTTCTCCATGTCCTCAAAAGGTTGAGAAACTCATGCTGCTGTGTCTTTGACATTGGGAGCATCTCCAGATGGGAACAGCAAAGCTGACAAATAAGTAACTTCTCTTCATGATAATTATCAAGTTCCTTGTCAAAGACGCGTCTGATCATATCACCTTCAGGGACAACATAGCTAGCAGCATCTAGCATCCACCTCAAAAGATAGTCGAAGTACCTATCCCAGTGGCCAAACACTGATGAAAGGAACTCAAAGCTCAGTTCAATCACCTTTTCCACCTGAGCAGGAACCAGACCTGCTAGAAAACGGCTTCTGAACTGCTCAGGAAAACATTTCTGCACATCCGAGGCAAGTTCCTTTCTGATGGTAACATCCTCATCCTCCAACAACTTGATACACATAAACCACAGCTCCAGAATCAGAAAGGCAAACATATTAGCTGAACCCTTCAAATGAATATTGAATTCACAAGATTCGGAAGGAATGCCATGATTTTTCACAAGAGAACTGAGTACTTCAGCTTGTTCCAGCAACCCTGAGGCTACAATTGATTCAGCAGCAGCCTTTCGCAGATTATATTGCTGAGATGCATCACCATATTGTGTGATCAGGCACACAAAATGCTTGACATGTTCGTATATGAGGGTGCATCTAGTTAACTCATCAGGGTCGCCAGACTTCGGGGATTCCAGGGCTCTAAGAAGTGAACTTGAGAAGCGTTTTACGCACAATCCAAAGCAGCAGATAAGTGTTTCCAGAGTTTTCATATGCCCTGACTTCTCATGTATGGAATTCAGTTTATTCCAGAACAGAAAAAGTGAATCAAGGTCCATAACTCCAATATAGACAGTATCTCCACATATCTTATCACTTTTCTGATACTGTGACAGGTTCCATGCGAAAATAATCCTCAGAATATAATACACACATTTGTGATGAGTTTCCTTTGACAAAAGTGCAATCAAGGTCACCTGTAGATTGGCCTTTGCCCAATGTGCAATAGCTGCAATCTCACCATCTCCCTCAGTAGGAGCAGTCTTAACAAACTGGAGAAGCCACTTAAATGTTGCATGGCGAACTTCATAAGACACATCTGACATTAAGCAGATAAGCCTCTCCACAACACCGTCAATTCGGCTCTTTAACATAGGTTTTGCCTTCAGCGTATTATCATTACAGTGTGGCAAAGGAAGTACTTCTGCATATTCTTCATACAGATAGACACAACGAAGATAAGATATTGCAGCTTGTTTACGAAGTTCAGCAGCAGTTGGATCACTGAAGAATGAATCCTCCAAGGAATCCGCATTTAAGCATTCTAAGCATAACTCTGTAAGTAGACCACAAATGACATCATGATTATTGCTTGCTTGACATGTACCAGCTATACTGAACATGTGGTCAAGCACCCTTAGGAAAGATATGTTAAGAGTAGGACACCGACAGGATATGGGGCTCCCGATCCATGAACACCTATTGAGGATCTTCATCAAGTCATCCAGAATCAAATCTTTTGACGAAAATTCGGCAAGGTTCCGACAATTGGCATCTAGAAGAGCACTCAGTTGCAACAGTATCCCATGAATGCAGTTAAAAGAAGCACTAGTGTGTGAACCAGTTGTAACTGAAGCCTTCCCTGTCTGATTTTCACTACATGGTAACATTGAGGCAATATCAAGTAAGACAGAGTGCAGATTCTCATTGGAAACAAGACCCGTCAAAGCTCTTGATGCAAGTTTACGAATGCGCATATCACTTTCGGTTGCACACTTTTGTAGAAAAGGCATAAACAGAAATGGATCTAACTGATCTCCTACTTCACTTGCAATTGGAGAAGGCTTAAGCCTTGACAGCAGGATCAACACAGGGCACAAACTTGGATGTACGACACTAGTCAGCATAGATTTAGACCTTCCATCTTGTAATAGCTCGGTGGCGACTTTCAGTTCATTAAATACAAAAGAATGCAGTGACGGATACCTGAAATACCATGAAACTTCTAATCAATTGAGCCTCAAGAAAAAGCCACGAACTAGAACAACTATACAAAGGGTTCATAGCTAAGCCACTTTGCACTCACTCATATTATAAAACACACCTACTGCAGGAAAACGAAAAAAGTTCACGGAATCCAAACAATGTGAGAGACAATTTGTACCATACGATTTCCAAAAACAGTAGTTCAATTATGATAGTGGCAAAGATAACTTCTAGTTGTATTTGTACAAGTTGGGACCTAGGATTCCAGGCTTGGCAGACAGTTCTTCAGGTCATTGCTATAACTATTTTTATGTATAGAGTCTGACACCTTGCCCGGTGCTGGAAGGTTTTGTGATGGCATGACAACAATCATATAGGTCCTCAAATAGTTGGCTGGAGCAACAACGAAATACAATATAACCATACAAGAGAAATATTGCATGTTTAAAAAACCACACAAACTACAGAACCAAGCTGCATCCCACAGGACATATAAATCAAAAAAAGGTCACTTCGTGTGATGAGTAAAAGCGTTAGTAAAGCCAGAAAGAGAAATTAACATAGTTCTTCCAAAAAAAAAAAAAAAAAAAAAAAAAAAAAAAAAAAACACACATGTACTCATAGCAACAGTTAAATTAGAAAGAAATGACTTGGCAGTCCAGCTAGAGTCGAGGTATTACTAATCTTACTAAGCTGAAGAAGGCAACAGGATGGAAAGCAGGAAAATAGAAGGCAGAAATACACAAGTAAAAGGATCTGGAAAGAGAAATTGAGAGCAGCCTGAGAAAGCAACCCAGTAGTGCCAAGGAATCTAATAAGGTGTCAAACACAGTTATTTAAACTCCTAAAGATCAATAAAAAAAAAATAAGAAATACTATAGAAGGGGAACTTTTCACACCTGTGAAAAAATTCCAGACTGGTGAGAGCATGCCTTGAAGAGTCTCGTTTATGCACGTTAAGAAACCCAATCATGCGACGAACCAAGGCAGTGTACGCAAGGCATGCACTATTACGGATCTCCCAATGTGGAGAAGAGAATGAACGTATCGAAATTATCATTGCTTCAGCAGAGAAACCAGACGTATCGGTTGCTAAATTGGCATCATTAAAAGCTGCTTTGAGAACATTGAAAGCGTGAACAGTTGGTATAACGCCTTCCACACGGATTTTCGAAGATCTTAAATCTGCGCTAGCTTCACTGATCTGCATGGAACCATCTTCTGCTCCTAAAATAGCAGTAGTTGTATCAACTATCTCATTTGGCTCAGGTTGAGCAAGCAGAGACCCGCCAGCCACTTTAATCAGCCATTGTAGAGCCCGTGGCAGCAGCTTTTTCGGCGCTCCTTGCGGTTCTGAGAGGAAGAAGGCACTAAATGCAGCAGGAATACCTGCACTTCTCCTAAGTAAGTCATCTACTGTTTGACCCTTGGCTATTGTTCTCTCCATAAGATGATCCATCCAAGATTCTATCAGCTGACAGAGTCTGCAGAAAAACTCAAGAAATTCATGCATGAACCATTTAAGTAAACAACAAATGACAGAGCAGAATCTTTCCAGATTGTAATTCTGCACAATGAGTGAACAAATCTTCAATACGAAAACTTGAACAATCAAACCCAATACAGGTCTTGAGGAAAGATATTCTGTACCCATATCCTACATGGCAATAACAAAAACCCTATGCAAAGAAAATATACATAATGAGCCGATCAGGAAAAGACACAGGAGTTCCTCTCTATCCAGGGAACCCATAAGGGCATAAAAGACATGCTGTCATCTCTATTTTAAAATCTCTGAAAGGCTGCTAGTGATGAAAGAAGAACAAGCATAACAACCACAAATAGGTGTCTCTTCTCAGATTCTACATTTTCTTCTACTGAGAGTGATACAGCTTAATCACAACAACCCTTGATCCCAGAAAAAAAAAAAAAAAAAAAAAAAAAAAAAAAAAAAAAGAACGGTATTGCAGCCATTAATGAGTGATTAGTTTTCTTTTCATTTGATAGAATAAGAAGAATTTCATTAAAGGAATTAGACCAGAATTAATGAACGCCAACTCTAATCTATCCATTTCTTCCACTTTTTCCATTTTGGCAGGTTCAACTAAATTTTTCCCATTTCCTTTGGCCCTCACTTATATTGGCCTTACCTAGACAATTTGATCCAACAGCATTTGGGAAGAAATGGATGGAATAGAGAACATAGTTGATGAAGGTCACCTCGTAAACCAAACGGTAACCTCCCCCCCCCCCCCTCTCTAAAGATTGTGGCCATCAACTGTTCAGCAGGTAGGCACAATGATGATATGCAGCCAATTTAAGACTACTTAACGGAAGGGACAACAGACCTTGGATCATCAGAACATAGCAGACGGTTGCAAAGAGCAGTGAATCCTGCTCTGGTCTTATCGATGGCACCACTGTGTTTCATTTTCAGGAGAACCTCCAAAAAGTGATTTCCAATGACTTCTAATTGTTTCACATCAAGTACTGCATCAGTTGTAGGCAACAAAGGATCCATTACAGCATCAGCAGCTACACAGTCGGCAGATGTGGCAGTTGGCAAGGGAATTTTTCTAATGATGGTCCCAAGAAGAAGACTAACCTGAATTCAATATAGGATAACCAATGTTAGAACTACAGAGGAATTTATTTTCCAACAAATCCATGGGACTCATTTAACAGAATTAAATGTATCTGGCTTTCTAATAGAGATGGTCTAGTAATTACCTCTTTCATGGCAAGCCAGCATCCAACCATGACAATCTGTTCTGTTGGTCTAACATCTTGCTTCACTTTTATATCACTTGCTTCATGCGGTTCAGATTCTGGCATCGCCATCTCACCAGGAATTCCCAGAAAGCTATCTTCATCAATATCATCCATATCCTGAGGCAGATGCCAAGCATCAGAAGCAACCACCCATAGAGCCAACGAAGTTATCTGCAATACCAGCTCGAGCAGCTTTCCTAATGCACACCTCATCTCATGAATGCTAGATGCTTGTACATCAGAATTCCAATCTAATTCCTCAAAAGAATATCTCAAAGTAAGCAAGACACCATGAACAAAGCTATTTTTGCAGGCTTCCAAAAGATCCTTTCCCCCTTCTTCTACAGCAACTTGCAACCAGTCTAACAGTGAATTTATATACTGCATAACTGGGAACCTGGATTTCAACATTTGATGGTCTCCATTCATAAACGTCGACTCTGGCTTGTGGCAGATAACATTTAATGAGCCTCCCACCATCCAACCAAGCTCCAAAACATACTTCCTGAATATAAGCCGCAATGCCAAAGCCCCAGCATCACTTTCTCTCACACGGGGACTGCAAACTAACTTTTTCGCCCACAATATTAATTCTTGCACCCTGTGTTCGTTTGACAAGCCAGGTAAAGGTGTTGGGAAACTCAGTAGTATTCGGAAAGAACTCTCTCTCAGCCTATCCCAACTATCAATTATTGAACCAACTAATAACATGGTTGAGTCTGGCCTAGTAATTCCTTCACTGAAAGGATACAAAACTTCAGAAGTGCCTGGCAAAGGAGGTATTATGGACCAAACACCAACCATTATCATAAGCAGTTCCATTGCCATGATCTTTCTCTCATATGGAGCTGCAGGATAGCATGAGAAAAATAAAAAGCAACTCAGCCATTTCATAAACCGGTATAGCTCTTCTGCTTGGCTAACAATTGTATTCTCATTTTTACTGCTTTCAAGTGGTTGCCACATGCCTTGTTTGATTTGCCTCTCCAAAGCCGTACGAACTCGAGCAAAAAACTTCCTAAACAAGCTAGCCCACTTCATCTGAAAAGCTGTTGAGCAACATCTCATATTCAGAGGGACTGATAACCTCATCAGACTGAGTTCTAAAGAGGACGGCAGACTGGCTGTTTTAGGGTTCAAGAAAAGTGACTCAGCTGCATCAACTCGAAGTGATTCATCGACATGAGTCAATGCCAGTGCAAGCCACTCGGCAGGTATTTTAACCTGAATTCCCTTTATATAGATATTAGCATATTGATCTTTGATCATGCCCTCTTCTGAGGGAACTGTCGGATGCTCAGTTGAGTCGATATCCCCTTCAAACAGAGCAAGTGAGCGAGACACTTTTAGCAATGACACCAAAACAGCCACTTTCTGCTCAATACCAAAATCCATGTTCAAACTATATAGTTCTGGATATACCACCCCAGTGTCTGCGCCAATATCAACTGAAAGGAAAGCAATCATAGGAAATATACTGTCCACATCCACTTCAAGTAAGCTTGGCAAAGAATAGGTATTTAAATTTGAGCGCAATTTCGAGTTCCCAGAAGCAAGTCCATGCAGAAAAGGAGGCAAACAATAGCCACGATAGATCTCATACCCTCTTTCAACACCATCACTGGCCCAACACTCATCACGCATGTGCTCAAGGAAACATTTCAAGAATGATGTGGCAGCAGAGCAGACATCATCATCAGTGTATGCCTGTGCCACTTCAGATAGTAGGTCTGGACTCATCTCAAGAAGAGCTTTTGCTCCCAGTCTCCTAGTTACAGAAGCTAAGGGGACATACCTACCCTTACACCTTGAACCAAGACAAAGTAGATCAGCAGCAATCTTCTGAAGAAATGAGTTTATTAGCACGCAATCATCTCCCCTATGGATAGTTGCTCTAATGTCTAAAAAGAGATCAAAGATGAGCTGAACTTGTTTCACTGTTTGGCTCAAAGTGTCTTCCAGATTATTCCATATAATTCTGAGTAAACGCGTTTCAACATCTTCAGGGATTGGATTACAGCCAGTGGTCAAATCAACAAGATCAGACAAAATGGATGTTTTAATCTGCTGTAAGCATATTTGCATCACCGTCAAAGCATGGAAATTCAAGTGGCTATCAGTTGGATTCTCGCAATAATTACAAAGCTCGGGCAGTATGCAATCATACAATAAACACTGAGAAGGATTTCCACCATTTTCAGCAGCAATAACACCATTCAAACCCCCCGTGTTTCCCACAAAATGAAAATTTAGTGTTGTCCTTGAAACTGCAGTAAGAATCCCTCTTATCAAACAGAGCCTACTCAACAAAGAAAAATTCTTGATTTCAAGCGTCAAGTTTCCTTTATACGGAACCCTACTTGCAGCATTCTTGTAATCACTATCAGAACTAACTACCAACTCACACGCTTCCTTTGCAAAAACACCTTCCAGAATAAAATATCCAAGCTCCTCGGCACTAAGGAACACTTGAAGAGCAGCACAGAAACTCACACCCGCTGCTACTAAACAATCCCTTGAGAAAGCAACAGACTTCAAAATACACAATATAACTGTAACAACCATCTCCGAAAGACCATAACCTTCGGACACCAACCCATTCAATGAACTACCCACATCAATAAACTTATAGGGGAACCGCTGCAACAAATAATACAAACAAGACAAACCCTCCTGGCATTGCTCCATCACAAGAGGCGAAGGCCGAGCACTCCCATTCGTCTCCTTAACCACACACTCCAACCCAGTAACAACATCCAACGCCACCAAAACACAACACTCCTCCACAACATCCACTAAATACCCCAACTTGGGGGTACCCATCATCGACAATGCAGCCCTCGACACACAAAACCGCTTCCCTTTCCCTTTCTCCTTCCCACCCAACCCCCCATACTCCTCACACAATTCCCTAAAACACCCACCAATCAACCCCCAAAACTTTCGATTTTTCGATAAAACAGACAACAGTGTCCTATGCACAGGGAGCGAATTCTCGAGGAACAAAAGCTCCAAAAACAACCTCGACGACATCGAAACCAAACCCTCATCATCAGTTTTACCCAACAAATCAGTAAAACAAGTGGCCACATTCTTAACAAAATTAACTTGGGAGTAAATTGAATTAAGAGAAGCAAGCTCTTTCAAATTATCGCGAAAATTACGAGATAAATCATTATCACAAGGTAAAAGGGTAATTAAATCTGTGTAAGATTGTGGGAAAATGAGTGCATTATAAGTGTAACGATGGCGATGCTGCAAAGCTCGCCACTTTGCGGACATATTAAGAACTGGGTATTGTTCAGGATAGAGTAAAGAAGAAGAAAGAATGAGGAAAGAGTTCACCTGGGTTTGGCTTCAAGTTGAAGCTTCAGCAGTCGGAATAATTGGGCAAAAACCCTAGAAATGGTAGAGCAGCAGCGTAAAACCCTGCAATTAGCGGGAAGTAAAGGGTGAACACACTAATTTACCCAATACTGGTCAAACCAATTTCCTTTACTTTTTTTTTTTTTTTGCTTTTTTTTTT
This sequence comes from Spergularia bocconei, assembly GCA_963457585.1. Taxonomy (NCBI): domain Eukaryota; kingdom Viridiplantae; phylum Streptophyta; class Magnoliopsida; order Caryophyllales; family Caryophyllaceae; genus Spergularia; species Spergularia bocconei. The sequence goes on along the minus strand of OY734951.1, from coordinate 3,559,049 downwards.
GGGTGGTTTTTTCTACTCCGTACAAGTTACAAGTTCGAAGGACTTAGGCCATGTTTGATAGAATTGCATCTTTTTAAACTGATTTGATATGATTTGAATGCTTCTGATCTGATATGAATGACTCTGAAGTGATCTGATCTGAATGACTCTGAAGTGATCTGATCTGATCTGAATGTGTTGAAATTTTGATTGAATTTCAACGAATTAGTATCAGTTATGGACCAAATACATTGATAAAAATTTGAACAATTCTGAGCTGATCTGATCTGATCTGAATGATTCTGAACTGATCTGATCTGATCTGAATGATTCTAAACTGATCTGAATAATACTGCGAATAAGTCCTATCAAACAGGGCCTAAGTTAGAACAATTTAACGTGTTCGGAAAAAAAAAATGTCAAACAAAATGGGTGGAAAAAAAAAACTTGTTCAACCATATGGGTGCACGTCACCCATATGCAAAACCGCCACGGGGACTAACGGTTTTACATTGTGTAAAATCGCCACTGTGTTCACAAAATTTCAGATTTTTGTTTTACTGTTCACAAAGCCTGAAACCGTCATGCTCCTTTGCGGTTTTACAAATGGGTGACGTGCACCCCCATTATGTTGAACAAGTTTTTTCTCGACCCATTTTGTTTAACATTTGTTTTTTAGCATTATTTCATAAAATTGTTTTATAAGTTACTAGTACGAAAGGTTTAGCGCCGTTAGCGGCTTAGCACATGAGTGACGAGGTTCAAATTTACAAAGTTACACGCAACAAGGAGGAGACCATATAACAGTGTTGTCATGCTATCACCACAAACTCTCGGAAAACAATTATTGCATTGCCTTAGTCAATAAGTTACGTAGAGTTTAAAGAGTGTTAAAACATAAACAATTTGAGTCTTCACCATCAGTTCAAACTTTTGGTTGAGTCGACTTTTTAAAATGTTATCAGAGTCTTAGTGACCCTGAGGTTTCATCGATCTAGGCAACTCACTCCAGCAAGTTGAAAACAAATTCACTCCAATACTAGGCAACTCTTAATCAGCTTGAGTGGTCCTACTTTATATCTACTTTTAATTTTTGTTCCCATAAACTAAAAGAGTAAAAAAACTTATGCGGGCCCCTTTTCCTGCTTCCAGTAGGGAGCTTGGATAGCCATATTCCCCAAGATGGGCAGAATTGCATTCTTCTCTCCAATGGTCAAGCAAACTCCTCAAACCTGTTAAGCAACTCCAAGCAGCTCATTTTTTATTTAAGGCAAGAACGGGAAAGGGGGTCATTCATTCATGTCAAATTCCGCAAGGGTTGTGACCCCTTCCGGAAAAGTATCTACAACAAATAATTCTTGACCACCAAGGGAACCAAGCCTAGCTACATAGTGAGCTACTGTATTGCCCGCCCGTTTAACATGAGAAATAGCAAAGTCGTGGAAACTACTACCAAGGTCGTCAATGTCTTCAAGTACGAGATCGACCACGCCGGAGCCCAACTTCTTGTTTATCAAGGACAGCGTCATAATTTGTGAGTCACTCTCTAGAATAATATCTCGAAACCCCGAGCGTATTGCAGCGTGAACCCCAAATCTCGCGGCAGCTACTTCAGCAATCAAAGGACTCCAACTCCGTCTTAGTCTAACGGCAGCCATTCCAACCACATGCCCCAGATCGTTCCTTGCAACAACCCCAAGACCTACTGACCCATCCCCAAAAATAGCTGCATCAGTGTTAATCTTGTACATACCAACAGGGGGAGGGGTCCAGGAAGAAGATGTGATTAGCCTTCGCGCACCACATTGTGGGTGGACAAATTCAGCATATTGACGTTGCTCACGGACTAACCTGATAAATCCCTGGACCACAGTTGCAGAGTCGGGTGAGACATGATTGAAAACTCTTTCATTCCTGCACATCCATGCAGCCCACGCTGTTGCCAGGAAGTCACTAACTGTCATCGAATCCATCGTGTCCAGCGCCTGCATAACAAGTTCATCAAAGCGAGAACTGGTTGTACTGCAAATGAATGACGCAAAGGGGCTGGCATTCCAAATCAGAGAAGGGGTGTCACAGCTCAACAAAGCTCACAGACCGGGTCAGGTGTGATATGTCGGAAGTGAAGGCGCTCCTTCACAGCAAGGCTTCCTGAGCAAGCCCGCCAAATGAAATGGCGGAGCTTTGGGAGAGCATCAATAGACCAGATTTTCCTCCATAGAGAATGCCCCTGAGACGCGTCGTAGAAATCCAAGACTCCATTTGAGCCGAGCAATCCTAACCAGTAACAAGAGCGAACCGAGAAGCACCCATCCCTAGTCGGCCACCACATCCGCACATCCTTTGGAAAACGCCAGCTCAAAGGGATGTCTAGTACTAACCTGCCATCGTCGGGGCTAAGAAGGGCGTCAATGACCTCCTGGTCCCACTCCCCGCTAACAAAATCGATCAGCTCCGCAACACGGAGGTCAGTTGGAGCCCACAAAGGACGCGAGAGAGTCAGCTTGTTTGGAATCCAATCACCATCCCACACATTGATATCACTTCCATTCCCCACACGCCACTGCAGCCCTTCAAGCAGCAAGGATTTCGCCCCCCAGATACTTCGCCAAGTATAGCTCGGGTCAAAGCCTCGTAACGCGCCCAGGACATCTCCATCCTTGAAGTAACGGGCACTCAAGACACGGAAAAGGAGGGACTGCGGGTTATTAAGTAGCCGCCAACTCTGTTTTGCTAAAAGGGCTTGGTTAAACACTTTCAAATCACGAAAACCCAGACCACCCCATTTCTTCGGTTGACAAAGAGAGTCCCAGCTACGCCAGTGAGTTTTTCGCTCCCCTTCTTTCGCACCCCACCAAAAGCGTGCTATAATTGAGTGGATCTCGTCCACCAGCCTCTTCGGAAGCCGAAACACGCTCATCATATATGTAGGGATGGCTTGAGCCACCGCCTTGATAACGACCTCCTTTCCGGGCGCAGAGAGAAATTTTTCCTTCCAACCTTGAAGTTTTTTCCATATTCTCTCTTTAAGACCAGCAAAAACCGCTTTTTTCGACCTCCCAATGATAGTAGGCAATCCTAAGTATTTCTCATTTTTGTCAACTTCTTGAACACATAATTCTCTAAGTATCTCATTCCTCCTTGCCTCTGGTACTTTTTTGCTAAAAGAAATCTCCGACTTTGCATAGTTAATTTTCTGTCCGGATGCTCTTTCATATTGGCTGATGATGTCAGCTAAAACCGAGCACTCCTCCAGATTTGCTCTAGCAAAAAGAATACTGTCGTCTGCAAAGAACAAGTGAGACACCCGAGGTGCCCCTCTGCACACCCGTGCCCCATGGATATGACCCAACTCGACTGCCCTACTCAAAGCCGTTGAGAAAGCATCTGCACACAGAATAAAGAGGTACGGTGATATGGGGTCACCCTGTCTCAGACCCCGAGTCGGGATGACTTTTCCACGAACTTGCCCATTAAAAGAGAAAGCAAATTTAACACTGCTTACGCAGCGCATAATCTTGTCAATCCAACCATCACTAAAACCAAACTTCCTCATGACCATTTCTAGGAAACACCATTCTACCCGGTCGTAGGCCTTACTCATGTCAAGTTTCAGAGCGAGCGTCCCACAACGCCCTTCCCCTTTCCTTTTCATCGCATGAAACGTCTCAAACGCCACCAAAGCGTTATCAGTGATTAATCGACATGGGATAAAAGCACTTTGATTTTCCGATACAATATTAGACAAGAACGGTTTCATCCGATTAGCTAAGGTTTTAGAAACGATTTTGTACAAGACGTTACAAAGACTAATAGGACGAAACTGAGGAAGGGATTTGGGGTCCTTACATTTCGGAATTAGGACAACTGAGGTCTGGTTGAGTGCTCCAAGGTCAGTCGTGCTTCTCCACCATTTACGAATAAAGCTCACCACATCAGCTCCCACGATATCCCAGAATTTCTGATAAAACAAAGCATGGAAACCATCAGGTCCCGGTGCCTTATTTGGGTGATCTGGTTAAGGGCACCAAAAATTTCTTCCTCTGTTGGTTCTGCATCCAGAATAGCATTTATTTCACTGGTGATGCGGTGCGGAATCCCTTCCAGAGCTTCCTCAAATGAGTCAGGTGGCCTAGCAGTGAACATGTCTTCATAGTAAGCTGTGATCATCCTTTCCACATTGTCATCCCCCTCATGCCACACACCCTCATCGTCTGTTAGACCCTTGATTGTATTACGCTTGCGGCGCTGGTTAGCCTTATGATGGAAAAACGCTGTGTTGCGATCTCCGTCTCTCATTTCATTTGTACGGGCACGGATGAACCAGAAAGTCTCCTCCTTTCGGAAAAGATCGTCTAGCTCTGAAGCTAACTCTCTACAATTGGCTAAGACGTCCCCTGATGGAGGACGTGCTTGCCATATTTTTAAATTCTTCTGGGCCTTCCGAATACGCTTCTTAATGTCACCAAAATTATGGCTAGCCCAGGTTGCAAGACCAGCTGCACAAGCACAAATGCGTTCCTCAGGTGGAGTGTTTGAGGTTGACCCCCATGTATCTCGAACTACCTGAATGCACTCTGGATTTGAGAGCCACAACGGCTCAAACTTGAAACCCCTCTGGCTCCCTCCGCGTCTTAAGCCAGAAACCGGTCCAAGCAAGATTGGGTTGTGATCAGACTTGTACCTCGGGAGGTGCTTTACATACATATCTTGGAACAAATCATACCAATCATCACTAGCAAGGAAGCGATCGAACCGTTCGCGAATTACAGTGTTCTCGTCCCGACCCCTCTCCCAAGTGAAAATACTCCCTGTGTAACCAAGGTCCCGTAGTTCACAAGTATCAATTGCAGCACGGAAAGCATCAATTTGACGCTCAGCCCTATTAGCTCCACCCAGCTTCTCGTGCATACCCAAAATCTCATTGAAGTCACCAAAAAAGAGCATAGGCAAAGTGCATTCCCGTCGTAGTCTCTCCATAAGTGCCCAGGTTAAGTGCTTGTTTGTGGCTTCGGGCCAACCATAAATACCAATAGCAGTCCATTGAGCCGTACCCAAGGAGTCAAGGACGTTTGCAATAACATGATGTCTGTCGTAAGACACAATATCAACGTCCACCCCATCCCACCAGAACCCAACTCCACCCGAACGACCCACACTACTCAAGCATAAACCATTCACAAAACCGCATCTATTTCGAACTTTTTTTAATTCAACTCCACTTATCATCGTCTCCATTAAGAAGACGATGTTAGGGCGACTCGTCCAGCACATATCCTGGAGAGCATTAACTATACGGGGGTTGCCCATCCCCTGACAGTTCCAGCTCATGAGTTTCATTGTTGTTCGCGGAGTTGGGTCTCCCCAACTTCCGCTACTGAGCAGCTAGGTGAACCACCATTTCCCTCATCCACCTTCGCCTTTTTATTTGGATCATCAGGCAGCCCCTCACACATTTCCACATCCATTTCCTTTCTTTTCGATCGGTCTACAGGGGTATTAACATGACCCTCCTGAGCTACCCTTGGACCTGTCAACTTGAATAATTTTCTGGACCCCTTTCGCCCCTCCTTGGAACCAGGAGCTTTAAAGCACACACCAACTTCATGAGATGGCTGCTGCGTAGCAACCAAAGTACACTGCACTGCATCAGGGACAACAGGGTCTGTCACAGTAGTTGGGGAAGTGGTACACTCAGGACTGTCATGTCTACTAACTTCCTCTGGCATTGGCACATGACTCTTCCCAGAAGAATTGGACTCCCCATGGTTATTAAAAACAAGCCTCCTACTGCCTGATTGAGGAGACGAATTTTTTAGAGAAGAGAAAGCCTCAGCCTCCTCCACTAGGCGGCCCCTACCCCTGCGGGGGGACGCCTTCACCCATACACCCCACTTACGTTTTTTAACCAGATCCTCCTCCGCTATGTTAAGACAATCTTTTTACACGAAAAGCAGAAAAACGGAAGACGCTCATATTTGATATTAATGTGGCACTCTTCCTTTTTCAAGTCAATCGCTTTCAGATGCGTACGTAATGGTTTATGTATATCAAGCAACACTCTGACCTTCCGAGACCGCTCCCAACCAACCACAACCTCTTCAATTTCAAGGACTTGACCCAACATTGACGCAACCTCCTTCCAAGCAGCTCATTTTGTTCCACATGAGTTGCTCTAAGGCCGGGAAACCATTTTGAGAAATCTACAATCGCATACATTTCTAAATGTATATGGCTAATTTTTTATTCATATGTCTTATCAAATTCCATTTCTGTCTCCTCAATCTCACCATATAAAAGTAGAAAAAATGTCCAAATTACTCCCCGTATATGTTTAGTAATGTATATGGGATTCTGTGAAATAACATTACTCTATAGTATGAAATATCTAGTTTGACTTCCTGAGTTTGTCCAACCCTACGAAATACGAGTAGTCACTCCAATTCAAGAAGCCAACTTGGGCTAAACTTCAAAGTCACCTTACATGGACCATCAAGTATTAGTTGACCACAAAAACCATCAGAAATGTGCATGAGATGATGAGACGTAACTTCAGACCAAATCAAAGAAGATATCGAAAGCCAAATGTATAAATAAGCCACCTGTTCTGCCAAATTTCCGTCCAAATCTTTGAGCAATAAATTGGTATGAAATGGCCACGTGGATGTCACCAACCACCTCCATTACAATCAGCTTCTTTCATTTTCCGTATGTGGCAAATTTGTATTAGTTCTTCTAAACTCTTTTAATAAGCAAGTTTTCCTTGTAACGTAACCATGCATGCAATCTTGCAATCATTGAAACATTATCATCCAATCTTTCTCGGGACTGTTGAGTACTTGAGTATATGCAGTGGCAGACCCAGAAATAAAATTAAGTGGGGTCAATTTATAACACTCACACCACAAAAATTTCAAGTAGGGTCAAGATTAGCCAACATTTCAAGGAAACCACAAAAAATAAGCCTATTGAGGCTCGAACTTGGGTCTTTAGCTTGAAAATGTACAAGTATGACCACTACTCCATGTGCATTTGACTTAACCAACTATGCATTATGTTCTACTTATATTTTCCTAAGTGGGGTCAGTTGCCACCAAAGTGGCTAACGTGGGTCCGCCACTGAGTATATGAGGTTTTTTTTTCATAATAGCAAGAATAAGAACGCAAGCGTACATAGTCAGATACTCTCCTGATCAGGATATATATCACCTAATATATCATTTGTTTATTTAAGAAATTTGTTAAGTTCACGTAATTTACAATTGTTATGTGTCAGGTTGTGTCAATAGCTTACAACGTATTCACTAGACACAATATGAAATGAGTAAACGAAAAGTCGTGTGAATTCGTAGTTATTACGATCAGACAGAGGGTAGATGGTCATAACTCGTATAAGTGAGATTAAGGGAATTATGCTTAACTCGGAGATTTATATATAGAGTGTGCTTGCTTACTAAGTATAGTAGACTAAATGATAGTGACTTAGTGAGACATGTAAAGTTTACTTTCATATACTAACATTATAAGTGTACGTAATGTTTTATTGTGGCTGACTTTTGGCTCATAGGTGCATATACCTAACAAAACTCTCGATTATAAGATTATTTATGCATATTGACACAAATAGTTTAAAGTAATTTTCAAGTATGCTATCGAACCAACGAAAGAGACCACAATAATTTCTTAAATAATGACAAATGAGTAAGATACTAAATCTGATATTGGAGTGATTATGAGGGATTGTGATTGATGCCCATTGACATCAAGGTTGAAATTGTTTTAATAATTTTGCTCAACTTAATATAGAGTGAGTCAGAGAGAAATTATTTTCAGTTCAGATTATGTATAAACCCGTTGCATATACAATTTGTGTTCAACGGTATTCGTCGATGCTAACCGTAATCGATTATTGTTGTAAAAAAGATGCTTACTACGCCAAATAATAATCGATTATTGTTAATAATGGCTTAAACTCGATATATATGAAAATATAAAACTCTTGTGTCATCCATTTGATCAGATGAACTGTTCTACAGTTAATTAGTGAAGTTTGTAGACCTAACATCACCCGGCTTATACTCTACTCCACAAAAAACCAAATCATGATCTCATAAGCAAGATCCACTCTTTACTTCATCCTTATCCTAAACTACCCCCAAAAATAGTAAAAAGCCAAAGAAAAAATCTTACCACACTCAACAAATAAAATCTGAAGAAGTAAGAAATAAGGAATTCCTAAGCAACGTGGCATACCAAACTCAGCAAACACCAACGAGAATGACTTGGCAACCAACTCATCAACACTAAAAAAAAGAAAAGAAAAACGAAGTCGCAGTCAATTGTAATTTGTACGGTATACTTTACACCGTGAAATTCTCTACCTTGACTACCTATATCCAATTCTCTCCCTAACCAAGTATCCTATGTTTTTATTTTGAATTGTACTGTTAGGTACTTTTTCTTCGTTGACGTTTGATTTGAAAAGAATATTACGATTCATTAATTTTTGTTTTGCAATTAAAGGTATATACGTACATTTTTAGTACTAGTAGTGAAAATAAAAAGGAACATAACATTGAGGAATTTGAACTTCAACTATAGTAAAGCAAAGAGTTTCGATTTCAAAGTAATAAGCAGTTCTAGCTACTTTCGTTTCCAAAATATTACCGGTATTCAAATCCAATGTTAAATTCTCGAATTAAGAGGCATATTACTACATGAATAACATGATCATGACTCTAATTTAGCAGTCTAACCTATGTGAAACTGGTCGTAATAATTTTAATACTTTGCATTATCGACGTCACCAATCATTTTTTTTTAAATTGTTAACATTTAATTTAAATTTCGTTCAACCCAAATACCATATATTGTTAACATTTAATTTAATCATTCCGCACGTGATTTCGATACACATTATGTCATACAAAGCGGATACCGTAAGATTTTTCAGGAGAAATTTTTGAAAAAATTATAAATCTTAATTTTCAAAAATTGTTGGCACTAAAAACACGTGAGAAGTGACTGACCATGCCAACAACCTTCCCCAAATTTTTTTCCACACGTGTCATACACGGAAAACACTCCTCCAACTTTCCCTCCTTATATATAAACCACACCCCAACTAACCTTTCCCAAATTTTATTTCCCACACCAAAAACTCCACCCAACCACACCACACCTACCTACTTTCTCTCTCCTCTCTCCTCCTTCTGTAATGATGGACGCCTTTATCTGGACCACCACGGCGGCGGCGGAGCAGGGCGGCGACTCCTCGTCGACGGAGGAGGTGGAGTCGCCGCGGTCAGTCGTAACCGCGGCGGCAATTTCCGCCGCGAGGAGAGGGTCAGGAAGGTGGAGATTATGGCGGAAGAGCTGTAACGCTAACGCTAACGTTAACGCTTCCGCTGCGGCTGGGGAACGAAACGTGAATCAGAAGGAAAAGGAGGAGAAGGAAAAGGCGTGCTTGCATATACAAGTTTTGAGGCTTAAAGAGGAAGAATTGCAGATTAGTGAGGATTTGATTGGTGATCATTACACTTGTTATGATTACGTGGCGGATTGTCATCCGTTGGATGATGATCTTTGGTGTAGGTCTAACTTGCCTGCTTCTCCTCTTGGGAGTAAGCGTGAGAATTAGTGGATCATCGATCATTATTACCGTTGGATTTCATCAAAACAGAGCATCAGGTAACTCTTCGTTTTTAGTAATTCTATTTCCTCTATAAGTTATTGTGGGACGGTTTTATACGATACGGTGACCATTTGTGTTTCTTTCATTTTTAGTATTAGAGTTGTTTGATTGTGAATAATTGGTGATGGATTTGTTATTATGTTTTATAATTACTAACTCATTTGTCTTATAAAAAGGCATAAATGAAGGATCATGTTATTAGAATTAAAATTGGAATAAAACAACGGATTGAAATTGTAGGTGAGATCGTTGATTTTGTTACGTACTTACGTAGTAAAAAAAAGTTGTAGGTGAGATCGTTGAATTCAATATTACGTGGACAGTTCTCCTGAACTTAAATGAAAGGTTAAAACTCGTCATCGACTTTTTAGACTATTTAGGACATATCAGAGTATGTACTACGTAGAGGGATAGACTTGATTTGTTAGTCTTAGTCACACAAAACTTACACGATTTCTCCTGATTTTTCAAAATTCTATTGGTTTTACAAAGATTAGTCATCAACAATTTTACAAGCGTAAGGGACAAGATTAGTCTATTTCTCCTAACAAGATATTTTGGTTTGACTAGAGATATTTTTGGAGTTTGAATCATTCTTTAACTAATCACAATGAGCTACAAATTAGAATCCAATGGATATGCTTTTTTTTTTTTTTTTAAATGCAAGTATATTTAACTTTATTAGGAATTTAGGATTTGTGGTGGCGTGTTCCATACTAAACATCATGGTAGGTGACTTGGTCATAATCTACAACTTCCCAACCAAAACAAAAAAGTTTTAAACTATTTTTAGAATTGAGTACTCTAGAAAAGTCTCATAGCATTTGGAGTATTGTAGGAAAATGATGATGACGAAGCACAAATTACGTATAAGATCACTCGATGTCTCGATGACGTCTTATCGCACGTGTGAACGAAGTTCTTTGCCATATATGTGACTAATGTGAGTAGATCGACGATTAGTTAAATGTGAGAAACAAGTTTGCGTTATTTTTCGTGTAGCTATGTCAAGACTTGATGATTGTACATACTAGTACATGTGTATGTATTTTCCCAATAAAATTTCGGGTTTTTTTTGTTATTGGAGGCAGACGCTAATGAAAGTTTATGTTATTTTCACGACAAATGCAGGATCGAGAATGAAGATGGGACGAGTCTACGACAGGGGAGATCAGAGGAGATGTAAATGCAGGAAGTAGGACATGACTTATGATCGAGTCGAACTGGGTCACCTCCTAGTTTTGTTGCAGCGCATACGAGTGCACGTATATATTAGAGAGAGCGAGAGAGAGATCGATCTTTAGAAGTTTAGAGCCACTTGTACAGTGAATCCCATGAAGATCGAATACACATGCTTGTTTTCTAGTTTCTCCCACTCCATCTCCATCTCTTTCAATGGATCTTTTTATCAATTGTTGTTTACATTAGTGTTGGGATCGGAGCTGAAGTTTCGTAATCCGTCACGCTCAAACTTATTCGAGGTATAAGCACGAGTTTTAAGAAATCGAATCAACAACAATGAAGATCAATCAAGTAATAGAAGTAACATCAATCAATGTAGATATCAATTCAAGTTATCAACCGATCGATGAAAAATGGACTATATGACCTTGACTATGGTTCACGTTACAAAATAAGACGTTACTATATTATCAATTATTATGTTACATCACTACATCGTGATCGATTGAGTTTGTGTCCTACTCCTAAGGATGCGACAGTGTATGTAGTTGTAACTTGTAATCATTTCATTAAAATTTACGATATGAAGTTACAAGTTAAATGAAATGATTACAAGTTACAACTACATGCTACTTAGGCCCTGTTTGATAGGACTTATTCGCAGTAGTATTCAGATCAGTTCAGAATCATTCAGATCAGATCAGATCAGTTCAGAATCATTCAGATCAGATCAGATCAGTTCAGAATCATTCATATCAGATCAGGTCAGATCAGATTAGATGAAATTTTTATCAATGTATTTGACCCATAACTGATGCTAATTCGTTGAAATTCAATCAAAATTTCAACACATTCAGATCAGATCAGATCAGTTCAGAATCATTCAGATCAGATCAGAATCATTCAGATCAGATCAGATCAGACCAGAATCATTCAGATCAGATCAGATCAGTTCAGAAAGATGCAATCCTATCAAACGGGGCCTTACTTATTCATTTTGACCAAAACATTTTCACTGTAAATTTCAAAACTTTGACAGTAAAATCAAAAACTAAGAAATACCCATTTCAGATCTCTCCAAAATAATGATACCCACCTCATTATTTCAGATTTTCAGATCTCATTAATGGTGGTGCAACAAACTCTGTTTTCAGCTTAACGGTCACGTTTTCTCTCTTTACTACTTCCAAACTCACAAAAAAATGGCAGCAAATAATAATAATGAAGGAAAAACAATGCCAGTAGAAGTAGAGAAGAAGAACAAGGAGCAAACGCTGCCGTTTTATCAGCTGTTTAGTTTTGCTGATAAATATGATTATATTTTAATGGGTTTTGGCGGGTCGTTTGGATTGAGGGAATAGGAGGGGGATGGGATTATTATTCCCATTTAGCAATATTCCGTTGTTTGGATAATGGGAATAGGAGATGAGAATTGGGTGATAGGAATTTCTTATCCCTCCAATCTAATACCTAGGGGGGGCAGGTATTAGACTTGGGAATTCATTAAATAACTAAAAAGACTTAATTGCCCCTTTAAAAAAATTATATAAGGAAATTTTGATATTAAGTAGGGGTATATTCGTAAAGTTCATATATATTCCCCATATCTCATCCTTATTCCCATGTTAATCCAAACAAGGGAATTATACTATCTCACTCAATTTCCTACCTTCAATTCCCACCTCTTATCCCACTCTCTAATCTCCCAATTCCCATCCCTCAATCCAAACGACCCCTGGGAGTTTAGGAGCTGTTATACATGGCTCTTCTATGCCTGTTTTCTTCCTTCTTTTTGGTCAAATGGTTAATGGCTTTGGTCAAAATCAAACTAATCTCGATACCATGGTTCATGAAGTCTCCAAGGTACATATATATACTTCCCATTTACTTTTCTTTTTTCGTTATCGACGATTCATGTTAGCCGACCCCAAATACTTAACCGTTACCATACTACTACTCCCTAGTCACTAGTGGTTATGATTATTTATCGTTATTGACTATTCATGTTAGCCGACCCTGGATAATTTACCATATTACTACTCCCTAGTGGTTGTTATTTATCGACTTATCGTTATTGACGATTTATGTTAGTCGACTCTGAATAAATTTGAGATGAATATTAGTAAATGATGATAGGATTAAAATTAAAATTAGCAAGAAATGCACTTTGTTTTAGATCTAAGATCCTTCATTTAAGTACATTATTTTAATTTAATGGGTTGTTGTTTTTTATTTTTGGGCAGTATGCATTGTACTTTGTCTATCTTGGGCTCATTGTATGCGCCTCGTCTTACGCAGGTAACTTGTTTCACCATTTTTTTTCATGTACTTATCACTAACTTTTTATTATTTCTGACCAAAGTGACTAAAGTGAGTGATTGAGTGACAACTGTTTGATTATGTTGTTCTACATAATATAGTAATAGAGTGCACCATTTTTGGTATATTCACATTATGGGTAACTTGTAGAATATAACAGTTTTACTAGTATCGGGTTCGAAATGGGATAGTAAGGTTGCGTACATGTGAACCCTTAAATATAATGGGTAACTTTGTAAAATTAGCTGTTTTACTAGTACACTGTAATAGACTAATAGTTTCGAAATGGGATAGTAAGGTTGCGTATATGTGAACCCCTTCCACGGTTATTTACTCGAATTGGATCATATGGGGTAGTAATAGTATGAGACTATGAGTTGAGGTTAATTTTTTTTTTACTGTGTAGTGTCCATTTTTGTGTAGGTTAGAACTCGCACGTGGTTCCGTGGACCGTTTCCTTGTCGTTATTATCTTTAAGCTGTCAATTTTTGCAATTTTTATTTGATCAATTATCCCTACCACAAACTCTTCATGTTCTTTCATTCTTTGTATTTTTATTTTGTAGGGTTTTGTCGTGTACAATTATTAATAATTATTATTCTAAAGGTTTTGTTCTTCATGTTCTTTCATGCTTTTTTTTTTCTTTAAATGCAAGTATATTTAACTTGATTAGGAATTGTGGAGGCGTGTTCCATACTAAACATCATGGTAGGTGACTTGGTCATAATCTACAACTTCCCAACCAAAACAAAAAAAGTTTTTAACTATTTTTAGAATTGAGTACTCTAGAAAAGTCTCATAGCATTTGGAGTATTGTAGGAAAATGATGATGACGAAGCACAAATTACGTATAAGATCACTCGATGACGTCTTATCTCACGTGTGAACGAAGTTCTTTGCTATATATGTGAGTAGATCGACCATTAGTTATATGTGAGAAACAAGTTTGCGTTATTTTTCGTGTAGCCATGTCAGGACTTGATGATTGTACATACATGTGTATGTATTTTTCCAATAAAATTTTGGGGGTTTTTTTTTTGTTATTGGAGACGTATGCTAATGAAAGTATATGTTATTTTCACGATAAATGCAGGATCGAGAATGAAGATGGGACGAGACAACGACAGGGGAGATAAGAGGAGATGTAAATGCAGGAAGTAGGACATGACTTATGATCGAGTCGAACAGGGTCACCTCCTAGTTTTGTTGCAGCGCATAGGAGTGCACGTATATATTAGAGAGAGCGAGAGAGAGATCGATCTTTAGAAGTTTAGAGCCACTTGTACAGTGAATCTCATGAAGATCAAATACACATGCTTGTTTTCTAGTTTCTCCCCACTCCATCTCCATTTCTTTCAATGGATCTTTTTATCAATTGTTGTTTACATTAGTGTTGGGATCGGAGCTGTAGTTTCGTAATCCGTCACGCTCACACTTATTCGAGGTCTAAGCACGAGTTTTAAGAAATCGAATCAACAACAATGAAGATCAATCAAGTAATAAAAGTAACATCAATCAATGTAGATATCAATTCAAGTTATCAACCGATCGATGAAAAATGGACTATATGACCTTGACTATGGTTCACGTTACAAAATAAGACGTTACTATATTATCAATTACTCATATGTTACATCACTACATCGTGAAGGATTGAGTTTGTGTCCTACTCCTAAGGATGCGACAGTGTATGTAGTTGTAACTTGTAATCATTTCATTAAAATTTACGATATGAAGTTTCTTATTTATCGATGAGGAAATTGTCACCAAATAAAGTTTTCATCGATCGATAAACTACGTCATGAGACTACCCAAAAGTTGGCTAGGGCCTTAGAGTTAGAGGTACACAATAACACAAGCGAACAAGTCTTGAGAAACCGCAACTAAAAGGGCTGGATGTTTGGAAATGTAAAAATGAAGGGCCGGGTCGTATTGATATGGGCCGGGCCCGATCTCACGCATAAGACAGTTGGTTGTTCTCTACAAACTTGGGCCATTTAAATTGGACTGAACTATCTCGTTTAACTTTGACAATTTTTAGTGGCGCACTTTAGAAAAACCGTTTCTATATTTCATTTCAATAATGTCAAATTTGAATTTGTTTACGAACACAAAGTTATAATCAAACGTATATCTATTGACACCACACACACAAAATGAGTTAAAAATAAAATATCATTCGGCTCTAAAGTAATAAAAATGCTTCTAAGTGTCACTAAATATGTTTTAGGTACTTACTCGTATAACGTTAAATTTTATTAAATAATTTTGTCGAGCAAAATTTAACAATAACAATCCAATGTTACGGAATTTTTATGCTTATAATCAAACCTTACAAAGTAAATAGATATAATCTCATGTTTTAAAAGCATATGATAATCAAATTAGTGTCCCTTGCCAAAGGGTCATGATAGAACAAAGATCTCACTCTCTGAATGTTATGGACAATTTTAGTCCTAGTTCAGGCACCTTCAGACCAGCTAATAACACAAAAGTATATCTCAAAATTATGATAGTGAATTAGGTGAGGAACCTCATTTACAATTTAAGCAATACTCCATAATTATTAATTTCCTAATGTTTATTTGTCTCCCTATCCTAGCTCTTCTAAGTCCTAACCCATAAAAATAAAGGTTATTGTTAGGGGTGGATTTTCACCCTATGGGGTCCTGAAACCCTGTACTATGGATCCTGGAATTACCCTTTAGAAGTCAGAAATTACCCCATAGAGCTGTACGTGGTACAACAAAGGATGTAGGTCGTTTGAATGGGTCAATAGCCGTTATTCCTATTGATTATGATTAATGGTGAAGATATGGCAGTTACGAAGAAGATATTCAAGTCAATGGAGCCGTTTATTATGTCAATATAGTGCATTAATGACATTTAATGCTATGGAATAAATTCTGGATTCGGGGGTTACAAAGACAAGCAAGGGGCAGCAGCTATAAAAGGAGACTCCAAGACAAAGAAGAGAAAAAAAACTATTCTCAATCACACTCATATACTTACACACGAAATCCTATACAATTATCTTGTAACCCTAGTCAAATATCCTAAGGAACATTACTACGTCACCTACAACACATCTAGTGGAAACTTGGTGGGACAAAGTCATCCCCCGGTGGTTTTTCCCTTATTTACAAGGGTTTTCCACCTACAAAAGTCTCTTGTCTTATTTGTTCATTGTCTTTACTTATTTCTTGTATTATCTACGTCCCTTACCCTGTACGGATTTCTATGTCCCTCCGGTAGCCCATATCACCACTTCGTTATTCTACAGCCCCGATCTGTATCCTACGTCCCTAACCCATATTTCTGTAGCCTAGGCCCTTAGAGCTATACACCAACTCCCGAATACGCAGTTCCCTATAGTAGTATAGTGACTAGATACCCCCTTTATCGAAAATAGGCCAAAGTGCATATTTTTGGCTAAAACAGTTATTAGTCAGCCAAATGACCCAAAATGTTTCAGATTTAGTCATCATAACTTAATTGTGTTGCAAAAATAATAAGTCAACTTTAATTATGTAAATCAATTTAAGACTCTTTCAAGTACTAAAAACGAGAATTGAAATTTATAGAATTGGATATTTGGACATGATCATCAATTCATTATAAGGATGCTCTATCTCATTTGTGTTCCACTATCTGTATCTCTCCATCAGATTTTAGAACATCATTAATTTTAAAAAAGTAAAATGAATTAATTCACATTTAATTGTGAAATTGCAAGCTTCTAAATAGAGGGGTATAGAGAGTGGGACACAAAATAGGACAAAGGATCCTCATCGATCAATTCATCCCCGTCAAAAAAAAAAAATTCATCATGGCTCGTATTGGTCAGGCTCGGCTTGATCTCAATTTGGCCAAACTCGCCGTGCTTGTTTTATTGAACTCGAGTCGTGCTCAGTTTGACTGGACTTGGGCCGGGCTTAACAAAAGCGGGATCAGTGAGCAAGTTTGGATCTCTAGCGATCCTAGCTACTATTTGAAAATCTGGTTAGCTAGCTATAACCTCTATGAAATACACCAGTTTTGGACATGAAACATCATAAAGGACGATACTTTTGGGGTTAACTTGAAAATACCAATTTATCAAAATTATCGTTGGCTCCACAACGGTCTCAAGTCGTTTTCATGCTCGAATCGAGTTCAAAAGAATCAAGTAGCTCATAGACAATGATTAACACACTACTCATGATCACTCCAAAACACTAATCCTAAAAGCAGAAGAATACATGGTAAGCATTAGTTGTTTTGATTGATTATTTTTGAGTGACAATAGAAAGTATGAACACCTTTCAATTTACTCTACTAGTATTAACTTGAACAAACCACATGGGTGCATAGTTATGAAGAAAAGTACAGTAACAAAAGGACTACTACACCCCCAAATTTTATTTAATCTTACCAAAACAGATCTAAATGTTCCCAAAAGCTGCTACAAAAATATTAGGACCTTACCCATGACTTGTAATTACAATATTTATTTTGCATAAATACAATAATAAAGATACAAAATTCTGTCTTTTTTCAACTTTTTTCATAACTTTTTCTCTGGAAAACTATAATAAGAGTATGATATTAGTAACAAAATCTTATGAGTTTCAGAGACAGCCGTATAAGGATATTACACTTAGTTGTCAAATGAACGCCCGACCATTTCTTCCCACTAAGCCACCTTAATCAGACCTTTTGTGCTTGATTATTATGATTAACTGTCTAATTAATATTAGCAAATTGAGAACGATCATGATTTGGGATTGTACGGTCAGGAATTGTTGTCGCTGCCACCGGTGGAATCATGGGAGATTATCTTAAAGTAAGATCATATATCTTTAATTATGCGGAGGAATGTTATACGTAATTCTGTTAAATAACGATGTGTACAGTGAAGAGTTTCGTTTCAAAAAGGTAGACCTTGCCTTAAAACTCAAATGCATGCCTTATGTGTATCAATGTATGTGTAGCAGACTAGCAGCCCTTATACACGTATAACATTCATCCGATATAGTTTAGGTGGTTATGTCATTTAAGCGGAACTATATAGAAGAATTTAAATTCGGAGTTCGAGTAACTTGACATAAGGAATCCGGTATGGTTATGTTGGAAAATTATTGTTATAATGTTATCTAATAAGTTTGGACCATGATGCATTGATGCATCAAATAGCGGATAATATATAGACATTACCCCAAAGTTATGCGTAGGTTTTGACCACATCCTAGTAAGAATTTAGTGATTGAATCATATTCTGTTGCTTTGTAAAGATTGTGCATTGCGAGGCCTACGAGTCTACAACATAAGCTAAGTAGCACTCCACTCTACCATGCACGTAACGCCTATTTTTGCTGAGGTTTAGTCACACCTGCTACACTACCACTATTTAATTTGAGGCCAGTTTTTACTATGAAAATTGGAAAAGGTCTTGGCTCCTAGAGTCCTAGCAATAGGTAAAGTAACAGAAACGAGGGAGGAACTTTAGTAGGTCGTTTTCAATTTGTAAAAGGATTATAATAGGTTACGAAATCATCTCAACTAAAAGTTTAAAATTGATGGTCAAAATATGAATTGATGGTATAATACACATGTGTACCTTTAAGGCTTGAAGCGTGGATAATGCACATATCCGTGATCAAACAGAAATGGACCAACAAATTCGGTCACTCAAAAAGAAATTCGCCTCTCGTGGCGTAGTATGGTCATTTCACGAGTAACTCATGGTACTTGTTACTATAAATACTCCATTATTCAATCTACCCGTAAACATTAAATTCATATATGTTCCAAGTCTAACACCCTCTTTGGACTCATAATTGCCATAAAGCTAACCGAACTCATATTTAACTACACCCTTAGAATGAGATCTTCCCGATCACTTCCCAAAGTAACTCATAGTATTTGACGACCGCATCGACCACACATGCCGCGATAAGGGATAAATCGCTCCTACTAAATCAATCATTCACCTCGTAACATCAAACACAAACCCGAAAACCCGTTCCAAAATCCTATTTCCATATCGTTAACAATGTGACTAGTACTCAAGACGACATTGGTGGCACAGGCCCACGTAAAGAAAGAGAAGCCATCTATAAAAAGCAACCCACAATTTACAAACACACCATTTTTTCCTTCTCCATCCTTCACACCCTTTTGACCACTGGTCTCTTCCCTTCTCTCTCTGGCACTACTCTTACTCACTCACTCAGCTTCTCATTCACTCTTCTTTCTCCCCATACTCACTTTGCTCGAAAACTCAAACTCTATATTTTTCTCTCTCTCTCTCTCTCCTCTCTTCAAGAAAATGCATTGAAAAATCACCCCATTTACCGACACTTCCTGTCAGTTTTTCGAGGAACACAACAACACATGCTCCTACTTACTTATTCATTTTGACCAAAACATTTTCACTGTAAATTTCAAAACTTTGACAGTAAAATAAAAAACTAAGAAATACCCATTTCAGATCTCTCCAAAATAATGATACCCACCTCATTATTTCAGATTTTCAGATCTCATTAATGGTGGTGCAACAAACTCTGTTTTCAGCTTAACGGTCACGTTTTATCACTCTTCTACTTTCTAAGAAAACTCCAAACTCACAAAAAATGGCAGCAAATAATAATAGTGAAGGAAAAACAATGCCAGTAGAAGCAGAGAAGAAGAACAAGGAGCAAACGCTGCCGTTTTATCAGCTGTTTAGTTTTGCTGATAAATATGATTATATTTTAATGGGTTTTGGGAGTTTAGGAGCTGTTATACATGGCTCTTCTATGCCCGTTTTCTTCCTTCTTTTTGGTCAAATGGTTAATGGCTTTGGTCAAAATCAAACTAATCTTGATACCATGGTTCATGAAGTCTCCAAGGTACATACTTCCCATTTACTCTTCTTTTTTTTCCGTTATCGACGTTAGCCGACCCCAAATACTTAACCGTTACCATACTACTACTCCCTAGTCACTCGTGGTTATTATTTATCGTTATTGACTATTCATGTTAGCCGACCTCGGATATCTTACCATATTACTACTCCCTAGTGGTTGTTATTTATCGACTTATCGTTATTGACGATTCATGTTAGTCGACTCTGAATAAATTTGCATTGAGACAAATATTGGTATGATGATGAGATTTAAATTAAAATGCAATTAAAATTGTTAGCAAGAAATGCACTTTGTTTAGATCTAAGATCCTTCATTTAAGTAAATTATTTTAATTAATGTGTTGTTTTTTGTTTTTGGTTTTGGGCAGTATGCATTGTACTTTGTCTATCTTGGGCTCATTGTATGCGCCTCGTCTTACGCAGGTAACTTGTTTCACCATTTTTTTTCATGTACTTATCACTAACTTTTTATTATTTCTGACCAAAGTGAGTGAGTGAGTGACAACTGTTTGATTCTGTTGTTATACAAAATATAGTAATAGAGTCCATCATTTTGGTATATTCACATTATGGGTAACTTGTAAAATTTAACAGTTTTACTAGTATCGTGTTCGAAATGGGATAGTAAGGTTGCGTACATGTGAACCTTAAACATAATGAGTAACTTGTAAAATTAACTGTTTTACTAGTAATAGACTAATAGTTTCGAAATGAGATAGTAACGTTGCGTACATGTGAACCCCTTTCGACGGTTATTTACTCGAATTGGATCATATGGGGTAGTAATAGTATGAGACTATGAGTTGAGGTTAATTTTTTTTTACTGTGTAGTGTCCATTTTTGTGTAGGTTAGAACTTCGCACGTGGTTCCGTGGACCGTTTCCTTGTCGTTATTATCTTTAAGCTGTCAATTTTTGTAATTTTTATTTGATCAATTATCCCTACCACAAACTCTTCATGTTCTTTCATTCTTTGTATTTTATTTCATTTTGTAGGGTTTTGTCGTGTACAATTATTAATAATAATTATTCTAAAGGTTTTGTTCGATTTATTTGATTATTAATGTATGGATAATATTATATTGTTGTTGATGATGATGTAGAAATTGCGTGTTGGATGTACACTGGTGAAAGACAAGCAGGAACATTGAGAAAGAAGTATTTGGAAGCTGTTTTGAAACAGGATGTGGGGTTCTTTGATACAGATGCAAGGACTGGTGATATTGTTTTCAGTGTTTCTACTGATACTCTACTTGTGCAAGATGCCATTAGTGAAAAGGTTCATTTCCAATTACCCTCCTAATTACGATTTTCGTGTTCTCGAGAATTAGGGTACACGTTATGATGTTAGCTGACCCCAAATCATTTTGTGACTAAAACTTTGACGGGTTTTGAAACCAGGTTTTGGGGTTGTTAAGTGCATTTAACTTTAAATGGGGTACTGGTTGATATAATTAGTCCACTGAAATAAAGGTCCCCCCTTTATTAGATTAGGCTCATGATGGAAACATGTTATGAAGCTGCCTGATCAGGCGCCTGATATTTTTTCGACCCATTTTGTGTATGCATATACTGTCATAAATGATTAATGTCACTACTGCATGAATCTGCTTTTATGATGGGGATTGCCCTCTATGTTGTATGGACTCGTCAATTTAGTTAAGATGTCTTGATCTAATAGTTCCATATTTTGGGACCTGAAATAATATGAAGTGACTAAAGTTTTGGATATTAACATGAAGGGAGATATAACAGAATGGAAAATGAGATAGCGTCACCTGATGGTACCTAATTCTGATTGTAGTGGTATTTTTAAAATCTTTGTTTATGGGGTCGTAAGCCACTAGCGTGTGATGTGACAGTGTGACTGTGAGGGTGGTATCAAAATCGAGTACCCAAGTGACGCACTATTTTATGGTGATTTATTGAGTCTTACAGGACAAATATACGTGTAGTTGAGTCAATGTGATACAATGCATTGTGGCTGTCTTTGTTGACAAAGAAATTTTCGACTGCTGTCCTTGGTGCTGCGTGACTGTAATAGAGTATTGATGGGTGTGAACAAAATTGATGCAGGTGGGTAATTTCATTCATTATCTGTCGACGTTTTTGGCGGGTTTGGTGGTCGGATTTGTATCAGCATGGAGGCTAGCATTGCTCAGTGTGGCAGTGATCCCAGGAATTGCATTTGCTGGAGGTCTTTACGCTTATACACTCACTGGCTTGACTTCCAAGAGTCGTGAATCATATGCCAATGCTGGTATTATTGCTGAACAGGTTAGTCTACTTTTTGGCTTTTGCAATTATTCACTTGAGCCAAAAGAGAAAAATACAGAAAATCTATAAGAAATCTTGATGATGAAATAATGCCATGATTTTGAACATGCTAGATTGCTAGGTGGTTGCGTACCTTCATGAGCTTGGCATGCAGCATGTTTTTGAATAGCTGGCTTTCTTGTTTGTTTTCTGAATGATGACTCTTCTAATGCAAAAAGTTTCTATGAATCTTTCTTCTGGAAACTGTAATTATAATGGGATGTTCATGTCTTTTAGCTATTTTCCTTCTGTCTTTATTGTAAATAGTTTGAAATAGCTTGAAAGATTTCGCATCTTGTAGAAAATAAATCCTCTTGTCATTTATCGATCCTAGTATACGCTGTAATATAATGCAATTAGTTTGACATAAATTGAACTTAATTTGGTGAACTTATGTTGAAAATTCTGGATTGTTTGAACTTTCTTGATAGGCCATTGCACAAGTCAGAACTGTTTATTCATATGTTGGGGAGACCAAAGCGCTTAATTCATATTCAGATGCTATCCAGAACACCCTTAAGCTTGGTTACAAGGCTGGAATGGCCAAGGGTTTGGGACTTGGGTGTACCTATGGCATTGCTTGCATGTCTTGGGCCCTTGTATTCTGGTATGCTGGTGTTTTCATCCGGAATGGGCAGACTGATGGAGGGAAAGCATTCACTGCCATTTTCTCGGCTATTGTTGGTGGCATGTAAGATTACACCGTCCAATAATTTGTTATAGCATCTATCGATTATTCAATATCAGGAGTGAAGAACAATGGATTTTTAATCATGTAATTGTAAAATTACAGGAGCTTAGGTCAGTCATTCTCGAACCTTGGAGCCTTCAGCAAAGGGAAAGCGGCTGGCTTCAAACTGATGGAGATAATCAGACAGAAGCCAACCATAGTTCAAGACCAGTTAGATGGCAAGTGCTTGGAAGAAGTTAGTGGAAACATAGAATTCAAGAATGTTTCCTTCAGTTATCCTTCTCGTCCTGATGTCACGATCTTCCGAGATTTCTCAATATTCTTTCCTGCTGGCAAGACTGTTGCTGTTGTTGGTGGAAGTGGTTCAGGGAAGAGCACTGTTGTCTCACTCTTGGAGAGGTTCTATGATCCTAATAGTGGTAAGTATGAGCTCATTTGATTATTGGTTGATATGTTTAGCAATCTGTTTTTCTCAAAATGGATTATTATTGCACAGGCCAAGTTTTGTTGGACAATGTTGACATTAAGTCTCTGCAACTAAGATGGCTGCGTGGTCAAATCGGGTTGGTGAACCAGGAGCCCGCTCTTTTTGCCACCACCATCCTTGAGAACATTCTTCATGGAAAACCCGATGCAACAATGGCTGAAGTTGAAGCTGCTGCCTCTTCTGCAAATGCTCATAGCTTCGTTACCTTGCTCCCAAATGGATACAACACCCATGTAAGCATCCATGCAACGAATTACCTGAGTTGCATTTTTCCACTGATTCAGACTCTCCTTTGGAACATCTGGAATTTTTTTCCTCGTTTGTGATGCATTGCGTAGTATTGATTAGCGATTCCCTTTCTTTTAATATGAGTGTAGGTGGGTGAAAGGGGGGTTCAGCTTTCTGGAGGTCAAAAACAGAGAATTGCAATTGCTAGGGCTATGTTGAAGAACCCCAAAATTCTCCTTTTAGATGAAGCCACAAGTGCGCTTGATGCCAGCTCTGAGAGCATTGTGCAAGAAGCTCTTGACAGGCTAATGGTTGGAAGAACCACAGTGGTGGTTGCTCACCGTCTTTCCACAATCAGAAATGTTGACACAATCGCAGTACTTCAGCAAGGGCAAGTTGTTGAGACTGGAACTCATGAGGAGCTGATATCTAAAGCTGGGGCATATGCGTCATTGATCAGGTTCCAAGAAATGGTAGGAAATAGGGACTTCTCAAACCCTTCAACACGTCGTACACGCTCAACACGATTAAGCCATTCACTGTCGACAAAATCTTTAAGCCTTCGTTCTGGAAGTCTGAGGAACTTGAGCTACTCATACAGCACTGGACTTGATGGTCGTATTGAAATGATCTCGAATGCTGAGACGGAGAGGAAGAATCCTGCACCTCGAGGGTACTTCTGTCGGCTTCTGAAACTTAATGCCCCTGAATGGCCATACTCAATCATGGGTGCTGTGGGTTCCGTACTGTCTGGTTTCATCGGTCCAACCTTTGCAATTGTGATGAGCAATATGATTGAAGTCTTCTATTTTACCAATTATGCTTCAATGGAGAAAAAGACTAAAGAATACGTCTTCATTTACATTGGCGTAGGCCTGTATGCTGTCATTGCATACTTAATCCAGCATTACTTCTTTAGCATCATGGGCGAAAACCTGACTACTAGAGTTAGAAGGATGATGCTTGCATGTAAGATTCATCAGTCTTTGCATTCTTCAGTTCCTGAACATATAACTTTGCATCTTCTCCACATACATTGTGCATTGGAAGTAGGTGTCTGAAAATGGAGAGTTTGTTTATCTTTGTGCAGCAATCATGAGAAATGAAGTCGGATGGTTTGATGAGGAGGAACACAACTCGAGCCTACTGGCAGCTCGTCTGTCAACTGATGCAGCTGATGTCAAATCTGCCATTGCTGAGAGGATCTCTGTATTACTACAAAACATGACCTCTCTTCTCACATCATTCATCGTCGCGTTCATTGTGGAATGGAGGGTTTCTCTTCTCATTTTGGGAACTTTCCCACTTCTTGTCCTAGCAAACTTTGCTCAGGTAAGCATATTCTACTTCTCAACTCTCTTATGTATTTTCTACCTGAAATGTTTTCATTGTTAATAGTTTGCACAATGCACAACATAAATTGGCAACATATCTAAAAGCTGTCCACAATTAAAAGTCTTGTTAGTTGTTGCATCTTGGGAGGTTCAGATGCAAACAACTTTTAATTAGTAGCCTAACAAGGTTACAAGGGCCACATAGGAAACACCTTGACTAATGGAATAATCCATAGCAGTTCTGAAAATCCCTTGTTCCGTAAAATTAAACTTTTACACTCTCATGGTTGATTCTCTCATTCCACTACGTGAATGATTCACAAGAGCTGTGGCATTGCAAAATGTCGTCTCACTAAGCAGAGTGTTGAGATCAATTTTGAAAGTGTAAAGTCATATTTTCTAGGAGTTTTCTCTTGCTCTAGATGCTAATCCATCATGCTATGTTAATGCAAAAACTCGGGAAAAAAACAGGGGGTGTATAGTGATGCACTGTGTATCATCATTGCATATATAAATGATGAACTTTGTTGCCCCATGCATGCCTCAGCATTTTAACATCAAACGATCTTGTATTATATGTGCATCGGTAATGCACTGTGCATCACTAAACATTTATCGAGAAAACACCGTAGATGTAAGTAGAAATTTGAAAGGCAAGAGTGGTTAGGCCAAATTGTCAAAGACATTTAGTATTAAATTAGATCAACAGGATGTCAGGCACCCCCTGCATTCTGGGGTCTGGGTTGTCATTTCTGGGAATCTTGTTTTCATTACATGCAAAAGAGGTAAACGACAAAACAGTAAAGGACCCCCTCTTTTCTCGCATCTGCCATGCACGTGCTTCCTTTTCATCTCTCTCTCACCTTTGGAAATCTACACAAAATCTCTTTTTAATAATACTTACCACTTCAACTTTTAGTGCTAATGTAATGCAAACAATGTGTGGAACTGTGGATGGGAAAGTTCCAAGGAAACCAACCAAAGTTTAATACTCCGTACTGTATAAAGGGTGCATTATCTTTTCACTCGCAATAGCTATTCTCGCACCCTTTTTACCTACCTGCCAATTTTATATACACGAGTATAGTGAAAGAGTGCATTCTCTTTTTAAATCTTGGTGGTAAATGCCGTAGAACCGAACGATAAATGATTCAAAATAGCAACTTAAAAATTATATACTCCGTATGCAACTATACTCGATAAAATAATTAAGATAAGATAGTATGGACTATGGAGTGAAATAGATTAAAAGTAGAAACGTTCCCACAGTTTTCTGTTCCAACAACTTATTAATATCTCTAGGCTGCAAACTCTCCCACTGTTATCTTGCTTTCCTACCAAAAAAATCTCAGGGTGCCCATGTTCATGTATAAGTAACATAGTATAGTATTATTGAAGTTGTCTCCTTTTCCTACTTTTAACTTTTTACCAAACTGCCACTTTCCTGTAGAAATGTGAGGAAAGATTAGAGAGAGATGGCTATGTGAAGTGTGAGTTTCAAGATATTCTAGTCAGTCCCGTGATCACATGCCATATTTTCTGAAACTCATGCTCTTAGTCAATCTTCAATCATACACCTCTTTTTTTTATTGTTTAAGACAAAATAGATAAGATGGGGATTTTGTGGAAGGGGTGAATGTGATGGATCAATTTTGTCAATTGGATTTTTGTGTTTGATTGTGATTGTGTTCACTTTCTTATGTTAGAGGACATGTTGTTTACTTTGCATGGCTAAAATTCATGAGGTTGTTGAATTGTCACACATTAACAATCAACCTTAAACGTCCAATTGTTACTCGATAATTGATCTCGAGTACCTTTGTATCTCATATATACTCATTGCAGTGTGTGATTATACCATTTGATGAAATGGTACATGAAACATTGTCTCACTTTGTCTAATGGTATGTTATACGAATAGTATAGTTCGACAACATAATAGGAAGATGGTGTGAGAATAGTCGGTACAGGGGTACATAAATAGTTGCTTGTACTCCGTCATCTAATACTATATATTAAAACCTGAAACCAAGTCTTTCCTAGGAGGACACTTGGCATACATTAATTGGATAGAACATAAAAAGAGCATTAAATACAATTATCGGTTAGGCTATGGTAATAAATTATCATACATTAATTGGATAGAACATAAAAATAGCGTTAAATAATTATCGATTAGGATATGGTAATAAATTATCATAGAGTAGTTTATTATATTAGCTAATTTATGAAAAATAATCATTATGTTAATTTATTAGAACAAAAATAAGGCAACATTTTTTTGTATAAAACGAGTATAATTAATAGAAATATATAGTCCGGGCATGGCGCAGGCATGCAAACTAGTATACATAAAATCTAAAAGACATGATTTTGCTCTAACATTAAGAGTTTAAGACATGGTTTTGGTCTTTTGGAGTAAGTAAAAAGAATTCATCTCTTCTTCATAATCTTTTACTCCTTTTTTTGGCTTTTTACTGTTGCACATGGCATGGTGAAGTTTATCTAGGCCTGCAGAAAGCTTTACTCCTTCAATAATGTTGGTTCTGGAGCCTGGACCAGGCCACTGGTTGATTTTTTCTTTTCTTTTTTACTGTTTTCAACTTTTTCTTTTTACTGTTTTGTACTTTGGGGGATAAAATTTTGGGTGTTTTACATTTCTTTCACTGTCCTTTGCTCTGCAACAAAATAACGTCTTCTGATATCAGACGTACCAATAAGGTTTGATTGCACCTCACATTATTTACCCCACAGTTTTACTGTTTTTACAAGTATTTAATAAGGTGACCCCACATTTGGTCAAAAAAATTGTCTGTCTTCCACGTGTCAACCAGAGGCCTCGACTTGTGGTCTGGTCCCCTCTCATTGATTTCTCTTGCACCTGACTGACCAAGTCTGGAGGGCTTTCACTTCAGTAGTAAGTCTAGTAACTAACTTGTGAACTTTGATATGCCGGAAATACCCAGGTAATGATTTTTACACTCCTGAGATTCTTTTTTTTCACTCCTGAGAAGTACTCGGAACTGTGACTCATATGAAGAGGTGTCAAACACAGTTACGGATGTGTAAGAAACATCACTTATTTGTCGAGTATACGAAGTACATTTACAAGTATGTATTGAAAGGGACCAATTAACACAGTAGGACTCCCTCCGTTTAAAAATAGGAAGTTAGCGTTTGGTTTGAATATGTTAAAAAAATTTAAACAAAATGTTAACTTTCTGAATAAACGGAAGAAGTATCATATTCAGGGAGCTGTAAGACGCTCTTAGTTCATAATTTGAGTGGACTTGCTAGAACCTTAGAGTCTTAGACAATTGTTATGTGCTTATCTTGTGTTGAACATATGCTTATCTTTAGAACAGTTGAGATACATTCAGCAAAGTATTGTGACTGAGATGCTAAATGTCTTCCTGCAGCAACTTTCACTGAAAGGATTTGCTGGAGATACAGCAAAGGCACACGCAAAAACAAGCATGATTGCAGGAGAGGGGGTGAGCAACATCAGAACTGTTGCAGCCTTCAATGCCCAGGAGAAGATTTTGTCCCTATTCTGCTCTGAACTCCGGGGCCCACAACGACGCAGCCTGCGTCGTAGTTTAACTTCTGGTGGTCTCTTCGGCCTGTCTCAGCTTGCATTGTATGGTTCAGAAGCCCTTATTCTGTGGTATGGAGCTCATCTTGTGAGCAATGGTGTTTCGACCTTCTCCAAAGTCATCAAGGTCTTTGTAGTCCTTGTCATTACAGCCAACTCAGTCGCAGAAACCGTGAGCCTTGCTCCTGAGATCATAAGGGGTGGGGAAGCTGTAGGATCAGTCTTTTCTATCCTAGACCGTCACACCAGGATCGACCCTGATGATTCTGAAGCAGAACCTGTTGAGTCAGTCCGTGGGGAAATTGAATTTCGTCATGTTGATTTCGCGTACCCTACACGCCCTGATGTACTGGTCTTCAACAATTTTAGCCTCAGAATCCGTGCAGGCCAGAGTCAGGCCCTTGTCGGAGCAAGTGGATCAGGAAAGAGCTCCGTCATTGCATTGATCGAAAGATTCTATGATCCAGCTGCTGGGAAAGTTATGGTTGATGGCAAGGACATTAGGAGATTTAATCTGAAAGCTCTGAGGCATAAAATCGGATTAGTGCAGCAAGAACCAGCTCTATTTGCTGCTAGCATCTTCGATAACATTGCATATGGAAAAGAAGGGGCAACGGAGGCTGAGGTTGTAGAAGCTGCTCGTGCAGCGAATGTGCATGGTTTTGTGAGTGCATTGCCTGAGGGCTACAAGACGTCTGTGGGCGAGCGAGGAGTTCAGTTATCAGGAGGTCAGAAACAAAGGATTGCTATTGCTAGGGCTGTGTTGAAAGACCCTGCCATCCTGCTTTTGGATGAGGCCACCAGTGCACTTGACGCAGAGTCTGAATGTGTGCTTCAAGAGGCACTAGAGAGGCTAATGAGAGGCCGCACCACTGTGGTCGTTGCTCATCGGTTGTCCACTATACGTGGAGTAGACAGCATAGGAGTGGTTCAAGACGGGCGCATTGTGGAACAAGGTAGTCACTCCGAGTTAGTCAGTAGGCCCGAGGGTGCTTATTCTCGGCTTTTGCAGTTACAACTCCACCATGCGTGATCAATTTCTCGTCTAATCATAGGGTTGTTAACCGGTTAATGATATCGGGCTTGCTAATTACGAATGAAGATTATGCTAGGTCCTGTTAACCTCTCGCGGCTTTAGCTAATTTTTCTTCGTCAATGATTGCTGTAGATATGGGCTTAGCAAGGCTATTTCTAGAAGTGTTTTTTCTCTTCTTTTTTCTTTCCCCTTGAATGTACAACCAGGGGAGAAAGAATTGTATTATGAATATGTATGAGGCTTAATGGAAAAGGGACTGTTTTGCATGTGACATGGTGTTCTTTAGGCTTTCTGGTAGGGTTGTTCTTCCATAATCTCGTATACCCAACAACTAAGTTTTACGTGAAATGATTTGAGATCGGCTAACATAAATGGTCATTTGCGCAAAACAGATCCTAGATGCTGAAGATCTCCTTTCCAGCATAACTAAAGTTTAAAGGCTTATTACTTTAGAAACAAAAATGTAGGTCACTTGAACGGCTTACTTTAGGTTGTTAGTTGTGGTTTCCGACAATGAACATGTGTATAGCTGGAGCAACATTTCTCTGTGTGGATTAGGACAGAAAACAAAGGCTCTGTGGATAAGAGTAATTCATTATTTCTTGCTAAAGGCAAACATTGGTAAAGGCACGATTATTGGTGATTAAACGATAAACTAAAGTATAGACCGTCTCAGAAGACAATAGACCGAGAAAGGATGGTGACACAATACTAATTGGAGAGACGCCGGTCTCCTATAACTACGCCTCAACCACAAATAATCATGATCTAACGGACTAACGGTACTCATAGAGAGCTACTTGATCAAAAGTTTATGAAATGCCACTTTTTCGTAAGAGCTTTACTACAAAAATGTCACATTCAGTCCCATATGTGAGTAGATAAGCATGGCTGACAGCGAAGTCGAGTACTTAAGGATATGTTTTTGTACTAATGTGCGAATATATCATGATATAATTGATATTTGGAAGATATGAAACTTCTAGTAATGGGACTTTCATGTTGTATGGTTGTGGGTCCTACGTAATTATTCAGCCCTCAAAATTGCGCATGAACATCAGTAGCTCTAAAGTTGAAAGAATCAAAGCTTTCCAGTGAGTTAACAACTTAATTAATGTCAGGCCTGACCGCCTAATCCTGTGTGATCATAACATAACTTTGGGTCAAGAAAGCAAGGTACTTATACTAATTCTGTGGTCTCGTGAATTGTTTACCTTTCCCGACATCAAATATTTCGAAAAGGAGTAGAAAATCAATTGGGACGAAAAGAGTACTATATTTTCTGGTATTAGCCGGAAATATGTGACATGAACCATGTTGACAGTCTTGAGTTGCTACTATCAATCCAATGATCAATGTCGGAGAATAACAGTATCCTGATTTAGGGGTCTACTTTACAGTGTTATGCATCGGTTACTTATGACTCGTAAGTTCAAATGCGCAATACAACCACAAAAGCTTGCGAACAAGGCACGAGAAGCATTGAATGAACTCGGAAAAAGTTCTTGGCAAGCATGGGATAAAATGGGGGGAGGGAGTTCATTATGTACATGAATGTACAAGGGTCAAAATTGATGCGATTGCTTTGAACCCGCCAGAACTGGCTGACCTTATCTGCAGCCATCAACACTCGACAGTGAGCGATTGCGTTGATCCCGCAAGCCTTTCCTTGAAACTTTCGACACAAAGAATGGATTGTGAGCAGGCCGAAACATTCACAATCGCGGTGCGAGACATCCCATTTACAGGGTCCAGTGGTTTGGTTTATCTGAGCATGAATCGCATAAGCGAAATGTATAAGCTAAGCTTTGTCTCGCTAAACTTTGTCCGCCACCAAGGTAGTTGATTCCATGAGAACTATACGGTTTTTGGTCAGTTTTATCTTCCCTTCCATCTCCTCTGCCTTTTCTTGAACCCCACGGACAACTTCTTCAGGAGCTTTCTCGACAAACTACAAGTGGAAAATGACAAAGCATGAGTAAAGCTACGCCATGATTAGGCTGCCTGTGTCATAATGCTAAAGCTTTCCATATGTTACGGGACACGGGTCTATGCTTGATGCAAAAAAAGTTCTGGGGGGCAATTGCCTCGATTCTGCTAGCAGGTCTCCACTCTTGCCCTATTACAGTTCTCAAGAAAGCACACAAGGGCGGGAAATCTATTTTGCTCTATAAATGTAAAGCAGGCCTCAGCTTTACCATGCGAAATAAAACACGACTCCACACATACAGATCTAATTTCTGAAATCCCCTCAAATACCACTCTCACGGAGTTCCTGATGTTAGTATGACACCTAATACAATACAACCATGAAAAGATAACAACTTAGATGAGCTAATTGACATTGCAACTTAAGGTTCAGTCTACGGGGAAGGGCAAGGCTATGCCCTGTTGACATCATTTATATGCCCTCAAAAAAAGATAAGCCTATCAGTGGGATTGCAGTATCATGACAAATCTGTATCTAGCTGCTTTTGACATCCGCCTACGCACAAGGTTCCAATAAAATTATAATGTAATAGACAGATATTTGCAAATTTACGCAGAACTCTAGTCCAATCAGGAACAGGCAAACGAACATATATTCCGCAGGCAGTATGTACCATGCAGAAGAAGTAAAAGAAACTGTTCCATAATATAGCAGAGGAAATGAAGTGTAGTCCCCTCACAATGATCAAGACAATGTAAGAGAGTCACTAAAGCCTCTCCTATTATTACAGAATACCAGACAAAGGTCGATAGGTATATAGGGTTTGAATGATATCTTCCTAAAAAATCAAAGAAGGTCGTAGTACAATTCATATGCGTGTTGCATGTAAACATCAAACAAAGCTATTATACCATCCCCAACCACAGTTGAATAACTAACACGCATGGAAACTACCAATCATTGGATTCTGCATCAAAATATAACCAACTTCTCAAATTACCTACAATCATGATATAGCCTTAACATAGACATGACAAACATGCATGGCACAGGAGCATAGGCTAAGTCAACATGTAGCTAGAGCACCGGGACACCAACTCTAGCCATTCAGAGAAGAACGCAACAAACCAAAAGCCAGGCATGAATCAAGAATAAAGACAAGGACAACTAAGAGTTCAAAATTTATGAAGTAGCTCTCCTACCTTTGGGGAACTAAGGCGAGCCTTAAGTGCTTTATACTCTCCTTCCATCTTCACGAGGCGCTTTTGAAGTCGCGGTACTTCAGCAGAGATATCTACCATATCAGCCAGAGGAAGATAAGCCTCTAAACCTTCACTGGCAACTAGGTGGACCGAATGTTTTGCGTAATCTGGAGTTGATATGAAAGGTATTACAATATGCTTACCAACAGAAGCTAGACGTTTCTAGCAAAATTAACTCAAACAATGGCGACATACCTGGGAGTGATTCTGTGAAATGTATGCCACCAAGATCCAGCCTAGATAGGAGAGCTAGAACTTCTTTCTCTTCCTAGATCAAAAGAGGACAAATTAATTCTATAATCAGATGAGAGGACTTAGTAAAAATATAAAACCCATCAAATCGTCATAAGATCTGACAACGATACACAACCAGACAAAAAGACAACAATTAGAAATAATAACAGTGAATCTATTAGTACAATGATATAGCTACTGCTTTGAGAATGTCCAAGCTGACAACGCAACTGCAGTGTTTTAGCTTGGTGGACTTCTTATCCTCTGTGTTAGTAATAATTGTCACATTTTATTTTCTATCAAAAAAAAGATAATCACATACTATATAATTATATAGCTTATCGAGCTATTTTAGGGTATTTCCTTTCAGTATAAGAGGAAAATTGTGAAGCTCGTTCGGAGGCAAAAAGCACCCTTTGCTGAAATACCAACAAGATGGGGATATAAAAAAGATATGGAAACTGCTGGATGATCCAATAGGTCTTTTGCATAGGAAGATAACCAAACCCAGGGTATTTGAATCATTCAAAAAGAAACTTAAACAGAATTGAGGAACAGAACCAACTTCGTACTTACAGAAATGTACTGAAGAACTTCTGGGTTAGCAACCACAGTTGCAGAAATTCGTTTAGCCGGCTCAACCGAGTACTCAGCTCGGGCATTACGGATAGCTCTAGTCTGTAAGTGAGAAACGAGTTAATTAAGTTTGTTCTTTTACGAACACACTGCAAAGTAGAAGGAAAAAATGATAAAAAGAATAGCACTGGTCATAGAACTTTATAGCATTAGATGATATAAGTCTCACCAGAGCTTGGAAATTCTCAAAGCGTTTAATCACATTTGAATACGACGGAAGGCCAGTTTGAGGCCAAGCTGATATTATTAGAGGATCTTTCCTGTTAGGGAGTGCCTGCATATTAATAATAAAACAAACATCAAAATCACAACATTATGATCTGACGCAATATCAGCACTTCCAACGTATCACCTATCAGGCTTTATCATGCGAAGGTGATTTTAAATTACTATGCCAGAGGTTCAATGATATTTATTCGGAAGGTGATAGATCATATATGATTCCTGCATATGCGTGTGGACAAATCAATTTGGCACGAAGGCTTGGTTGTTTGTGGTTGTTGTGTGTTGATAAAGAATCAAACCACAAGAGGGTGCACGCTCAGTTCACATGCGGAGCAGCCTAAAATTGCAAAGGCATCAGAACTACGCTAAGTTGTCTAAACAAATAGTAGAGATCGGAGTCATTCACATTAAGAAATTCAAATCTATCCCTGCCTGACAATTAAATGCAAATTCACAAATAGTAACATTTTTTGTAATACCAAATTACAAGCAAAGTTGAATCACTTAAATCAAAAAATTCTAAACTTAGAACTCAAAAGTGGTTGCTGAGAAGCATGCCCAGCTTCAGATCCGATGAAAAAGGAGCCTCGAAGAAGGCTTAACTAGATATTAACTAAAATCGTCTAACAAGAGAGATGATACAAAAGTGGGCACTTATCATCTGCTATCAGCAATAAAGTCTCCTTCAGCAGGGGGGAGGGGGAGAGAAAGAAGAAGAAAAGAAAACTACCATCATAAGTGATGACAAGTGAAGAAATTTGCTGATACTCACCCTATTATTGTGGAAATTCCTTTTGTTTCAAATAAGTTTTAAAGCAAGGTAGACTCTTTTTCCAAACACATTTTAGTTAAGGAGTACAAAAGTGTTCGTACTGTAGAAGAGCTATGGAAGTCACAAGCAAACTTGTAGTATATGAAACTAAAGACAAGCACATTACCATTGAGATCCAAAAGCATTGTTGGCTCATAAACAAGCACACACACAAAAAAAAAAAAAAAAAAAAAAAAAAAAAAAAAAAACATGATGCATGTTTAGACTTCTGAACCTAACATAAGAACATGGACAATACGACGATTGAACAACATTTGAAAATCGGAAGAAAGTGAACAGTTTTGCTAAAAGGAGAGTCAGAAACAGGGGATAAAGAATCACTACTCACTATTGCATTACCTGCCAAAGAGCCTCAGTAACAAATGGCATGAATGGATGCAATATTTTCAATATGTTCTCGAACACATACAGGAGCACTGCTTGTGCTACCAAGGTCATAGGTTCACCAGGCTGGTACAGACGAGTTTTACTAGCTTCGATGTACCTGACATATGAAAACACGCTTTTAGAAAAGAGGCTTTATGAACCTCACTTTCCTATTTATAACTCTCTAGCTAGACATTCCACAAGTGACCCCTAACTTAATGTAGTTAATGATATCCACTCCATTTTCATTTCCTTCTACAATTTGTGTGCTGGCTTGATGACTTGAGGTGGGTTTTTCTATAGCAATTTTTTTACCAAAATACCATAGGCTTCACCAATTCCAGATAAAGGAGAAATTTTGGCAGTTTGGGGTATTGCACCTTTCTTCAAAAGGAAATGGTTTCATATGTAACTTTGTAGCTATGGGATTTCCTTTTCATCTATTCATCTATTCATCTCGGGCTACATATTTTGCATAAATTTAACTGTTGTAATTTCACACAGCTAGAAGCATGTGAAGAGAGAGAGAGAGCCCTTGTCACTAAGCATGTTAAGAAATCACTGAAGCTTTTGTCGAGAGCTAGACGATTCATTTCCAAGTTATGTGTACTTCCTGCAGTAAAAACTTCACATTCAGTACAATAGGAAGAAGTGGTATTAGAATAAGCATACCAATCAGCAAAGTCCCCCCAGAAGAAGTCATAAGTTTCTCTTGCAATATCTCCAAAGTAGTATTTGTCGTAACTTGAGGTGACTAGGTCTATAAGGAGGTGAAGTTTCGAGACCTGTCCATTCATGATTACATTAATGATATTTAACTTAATAGAAGAAGTCTAACATGAAGCACGAGAAAAAAATAATCTCACCACCCAACACTCTGGAAGCGGCAGCTCGAGCAGTGATTCTTCATTATCAAACTGAGAAGAAAATGAAAATCAGTGATAAACAATGCAAAAATAAAACCTTCAGTGAAAAGGTAGTGCTTATCTAGATTTAAGGGACATGAAAGAATGATAGTTTCATGCTTCTATATATATACTATTATATAGAAACAGGGCTATTGTCAAACATGTGTCAGCCACCAGAAATAAGCTCACTGGATAAATTCAATATCTCATGACAATATTTATTTAATATACAAGAATACGGTGTACATCACCTCACAAAAAATACTTTTCTACAACTTTTTAACTTCATTAAAGAACTTGTTTCTCTACTCGAATAATAATTGTGAAATCATGTTTAAAATCTATAAAAATTCCTTGATCTTTTGAATTCATAACTTTTAAGGACGCTTAAATTCAATGGAAGTTCATACTGACATGGGCGTGCAGATCAAATATCAAATGCAAATTCCGTAAACTATACTACAAAAGTAATCAAGGATCTTGCACTAGAGACTATAAAGAACTACATGAAACAAATAACAGCCAACCTAATCTAAATCCTGATATGGGTTCTTTGCTTATGACTTTATGAGCAATGCATCGAAAGTATTAAAGGATTTAAATAACTGATAGCCTCATGCTGCAAAATATGACAAGAATGCTTAGGTTTGCTAACAGTTCTGACAAAATGCTTATGTATCATACTGTAAGACTAAGTAAAGTTTAATGAAAATAATTATCAACGAGACTGGTAAAAAAATCAAGGAGAAATATTGAGACACATGCCAATACACTAAAATTAAAAGCATGCAAACAGTGTAGGAACCAGAATGACGTGATCTTTGGAAAAGCGGCTACAAGTGCAGTGAATATGAATGCAAACGACTCGCAGCGACAGAAGCATCAATAAAGTGCTTTGTAGAAGTTGAGAGAAACCAGTTTCTAATAGCACTAGGGTACAAGTTAATAACATATAACACAGTCCATGTGATTCCTATAGATAACAAATTAATGTGCAAACCTCATATCCAGACAGGGAATTCCAAGCAGATTGATCACTTTGACTGGGCAAATTCTGCAGCACAAACTTCCCAGCATTCCACAACTTATTAGTGAAAGCCTTGTTTGATGTCAACCTTTCAGTTGCCAAATTAAGGTCCTGGGAACGAAATCAAGTTGACAATTATTAGTATTTGATATGCAGAAGAACCGTTATTGTTGACTTCATGACTATCTAGTCGTTCAGCAGTGCTCGAAATCCTAGTAACAAGAAGCAAGAAAAAGAGTTTTTTTTTTTTTCCAAGAATAAGTGAGAATGAGAGGAAAATTAGCTCCAAATAAAAATAACGACATCAGCTACGATCAGGAGACGGGTTTTAGAGGTTAAATGGAATAGAGAGCAGAAATGTAGCATGACGTTATTAATTTTATTTTCACAAGGGCACTGAAGATTTTTTTTTTATTCTTAAATACAGCCTAAATCAACAAACCAAAAGAGAATGCAAGATACTTGACACCAAATGGTGGTAATCTTCTAGTTACAGAGGCTGTCAGTCATTGATGTGGCTTGCTAGTTACAACAAATGTTTTTTTTTTATAAGATAGGATATCAATATATTCAAAAGAAAACTAAGGGGGGGTCTCCCATTTACAAAGAGGCACCCAAAGGGGTGACGCCCATATACAAAAGAGAGATAATCAAGCTCTAAGACTATCTTAAGATATTTTATCCACAAAAAGAAGGAAAGTCAAGTGTCGATGGGAATGTAACAGATGACTCCAACAATACAACATCCTCAAAAACCTAAGTTGTGTCAACATCGCAATAACTCGCAAGCATGTCACTCAATAATGCCCAAAGAATGTTTCATACCGGAGCCAAATTTTCTTGGTAAGGAAATATTTCTAGCCATCTAATGAAAATTCTTAATCTCACAAAAGCAATTGAGACTTGAGAGTCAGGAAAGGTGTTCCTAAATGTGAGGATAGTAGATTGTTATGGCAGGAGTGAGAAAAGAGGTCAAATAATTTACTGTATATGTATAATTTGCTAGTATCGGTAATTTAAACCAGAACTTTGATTCAACTGCAGCCATATACTTCTATAATAGACGGACCTGACCGGCAGTTCCCAGGGCAAGTGCAAATCGCAAGGCATCAGTTCCAAACTCCTTTACCGTATCAACTGGATCAATGACATTTCCTAATGTTTTAGACATTTTTCTCCCCTGAAAACCACAAAGTTGTAAAAAAATATAGCATTAATTATTTGACCTGCATGCAACTATTAAAGTATTAATCATTCCTTTTTGCCTAGTGTAACTTGATTCTCTTTTCTTACGAGACATGAAAACTTTTACCACCAAAGGGAAGGATTAATACCACGTAAAGAATGTGAAATGAAGATTCCAATCAAATACAAGATCATGACACCAACATACTTGCTTATTGAGTTATTATTGTCAGCAGTCACTCAAAAACGTCCTAATAATAATGAGTTCAGTTCAGGATTTCATTTAGTTTTATTAACTCGAATGTTCTCATAACTACTATCTGATTATATCCATGTCAGTTTAGCTTTATTTGACTACACTTAGTTTAGTACAATGATTTTCAACTAAAATGAACAGGGCTGAAAGAAGCAATATTCCCCAAGCAAGAATTTCTGATATGGAAGCACTAAAGTGAAACCAGATAAAATGAGCCAATACTGAGTGATTAACTACACATCTTGTCACGCATAACTTGCAAAATAAACAAGTTCTGAATTTAAATATACACTATCAGGAAAAAAAAAAAAAACTAATGTTTTTCAGTTCTCAAGGCCACAATGATTTACTGGTGTTTGACCTTGCAACTGACAGTTCCCAGTTCCAGATCCCATATAGTTATGTCATATGAGCATTCCGTGAGAAGAGTAATTAAAACAATTAGCATACATACTCTGCTTACAAAATCAACAGGATAGAACAAAACTCACTTGGGAGTCACGAATAAGACCATGAAGATACACATAGCTAAAAGGAACTTTTCCAGTAAATTCAATCCCCATCATAACCATTCTAGCCACCCAGAAGAAAAGTATGTCATGCCTGTTCACAAGATAAGGAAGCATCTATGAGGTTATCAAAACTGCGATAATCCAAAATGAAAATTACAAGGAATGACTTGCTGGACTACAGGAAAAAAGGACAGAAACTGCAAATGAATTAGATCTTAACCAAGCTTCTCAAACATATCCATTT
Organism: Spergularia bocconei; assembly: GCA_963457585.1. Classification (NCBI taxonomy): domain Eukaryota; kingdom Viridiplantae; phylum Streptophyta; class Magnoliopsida; order Caryophyllales; family Caryophyllaceae; genus Spergularia; species Spergularia bocconei. Next base: position 3,519,683 of record OY734951.1, on the reverse strand, counting down.
CCAACAACGGGCGAGCCAACTAAAAGCTAGTCCTGTAAATACCAGCAGTTATACTGGTATATACCAATACATTGGAGCTTCCTGGACCTGAACTTGGAAAGCAGCTGACAGCTACAAAGGCATGGCGGTAATGTTCCCTGGTAAAGTCCATACACTCAACCTCTACGCTCTTTTTCAACTTTATTGAAGTAGGACATTTAAGTATCTCACTATTATCTTTACTCCCTCCATCCCATTATATTCTTCCTATTTCATTTGAATATGTGAGAAGGTTTCAAATGAAATGGGAAGAATATGATGGGACGGAGGGAGTATCAGTTATACAGGAATGAGATATGACGCTCTACTAATGGACATACCTGCCCTAGCATCAGATTTTCAGACCTCATCTTCACCAGAAATCCAGAAGAATTAAGAATTCACCTCAAGCTTTCAAACAACAAAAGACGTGTAACCCGACAAGTTTTTAAATTAACTTTTGACATTTTTATTATGTGAAGGATGATGGACTACCAGTGAGAATAATGAAAAGGTAAAAGCCAATACTATGCCCCACATTTTCAGAGTTCATATTCATGCTTAGACAGTCAGCCAAGGAAAATCACACTCTATAAAGCATTGCTTACTTCAATAGACCTTGACTTTTAAGTAATCAATGAAGTTATACACTGACATTATGAGACAGCCAGGGAAACATCACACTCTTACCCTGTTTCAAGCATTGTCGTTGGATAGAACCTTCCATAATCTTCTTCTGACATATCAGGCCATCCTAATGTACTGAAGGGCCACAGTGAGCTGCAAAAAAACCTTTGTAAGTAAACCTCATCATGCCAGCATAGGTGTACTCAGCACAAAGTCAGTAAAGTAAGTCATAGATAGAAGCTGCATAACTTTCATAAAGCTATGCCTAATAAGCTGTGGTGTATGAACCAATGGAAGTGAAAGTATAATATGCTTATATAAAGATGTCAGATATTTCCTCTGAATTCTCTGCAATTCTCTACTGAAACAAAGCAAATGCAAATGCTAAATCAAAGTTCGTAGATTAACAGATGAACAGAGTATTCAGTGACGAGTGTATTCTCCACATCACCAGCTAACAACCCATCCACGCAACTCACCCATTGGCTTAAGCCTAATTACCTTAGTTCTCTCTAGCCTATATGAAAAACGCTCAACCACCTTCTCCACATTCATAAAAAAAAATTATACCAGGGTGTCACAAAGAAATAAAAACTTGCCACTAAAACAAATGTTCTTCATAGGAATTATAGTAGACATTTGAAATATGAAAGCTAGGGGGATGGAAGACACATGAGACCCCACATTAAACTACATCAGTCATAACATTGAATAGCAACCTTGAAAACCAAGTGTCAAGCACATCTGGATCCTGATATATCTCTGCATCTTTTCCATACTTTTGCTGAGCAATTAGCAGTGCTTCATCAGAACTCCTGGCAGCTATATATTCTTCGTCAGAGTCTCTTCCCACAACATACCAAACTGGTATGCGGTGTCCCCACCATAATTGCCTACTTATACACCAATCTTTGATATTTGTGAGCCAGTGATTGTAGATCTATGAATGCAAATACCAACGAACAAACGTGAGGAAAACCTTCAATGCTAAATGGGAAAGAATAAGGAGTGCTGAGTATAATTCCTTTTAGACTAAGTCTTTATAATCTCCAGAAACCTAAAGAAAGAAAAACACCTAGACTCAAGCCTTTCGTACTATTTCTTCCTCCAATATTAATAGTAGCATCTTGAGAGTTGAGAGGGCCAGAACCCTGCCAGCAAGGAAACCACCTGGACTCAAGTCTTTAGTACTATTTCTTCCTTTAATATTACAAATTAGAGAATCAATTAAGGTCACTATACAGCTTAGCCAAAAGAGAAGTAAGGGTTATTTATATTTTATTTCCGTTCTGTGCTCTTGGTGTTTATCATCGACTTCTGTTGGCTTCTTGACCAGATCACACCTGAGGCACAAGTTACCTGCTTACTTAAGCTTGGTACATCTATCCAAAGAAATTTGAAAACATTTGAAAGGCCAAAAGATATATCAGTGCTTAGTTTGAAAAGAAAAGGAAGAAGCAGAAATCAGACATCTTTCTCGTTAATTTATGAGCACTTCAGTCATAAACCAGTATGTTTTCGAACTCTAATTAACACAAAATAAGTTCATAAAGGCCCCCTTTAGATTAACCATTCTCACACACACAAACAAGCCTGAAATACCGAGGATGGGCTTAAGTTCGAGGATATCTTAAATCGAACTATGAATGTGTACCTTCTCAAATCTTTCAGGGATGATAGTCAAATCTCCTTTTTCAACCGCATGAAGGGCCTTCTCTGCAAGCGGCTCCATAGTTATAAACCATTGCTTGCTTACTAATGGTTCGATTATCTGGTTCAGTAAATTTTGGGCATAGATTATGAATACAAATATACAAACATACACATGCAAACATTTTAGTCAGTACAGAGGAACTTTAGTGACTAAATTAAAGGTACGCACTTCTCCACCTCTCTGAGATCTTGGGACTCGCAAGGTGTGCGGTTCCTTTTTGACAGCTAAACCCGTGTCCTGAAGCTCTGCCCAAAGTTTCTTTCGGGCCTCAAACCGATCAAGTCCACTATAACAAACAGTATCACATGGATTACAAGCCAAGGATGATGCTAAACTTAGTGAAGTACAAATATTGTAAGCACGTACCAATAAAGTCCAGCAACTTCATTTAGCGTGCCATCCTTGTTCATGACATTGAGAATAGGAAGACCGATCTTTCTAGCGAGCAGATAGTCATTGTGATCATGCCCAGGGCTTATCTTCAAGACGCCAGTGCCAAACTCTTTGTCAACTAGCTGTAAAAAATCAAGTAAAACACCTGATGTAAGGAACTCCAGTACTAAAATAAAAGAATTTTCTCTGCTATATATGCCGCCGATTTGGGTTTGGGCTGAGATTTAGTTTGTGCCGCTTTAGTATGCAAGGTTCTTTTCAAAGGTCACTCTTAACATGGAGGAGTAATAAAATTAGAAATATGGAACTGTTTACTTCTTTTTCATACAAGGACATTAGTGTAAACTGGGGAAGTAGAAAAATGTTACTCTTAGCCTATACTGTACTCGTATATAATAGAAACCAGTAAACTAGAAAATGCATTTTTGAAAAGTTATGCGGGCCCTCAAGAGAGGAGCTTCGATTTCCACCCTGCAATTTTGATTTGAAACTTCACAATAATGGGACCCTCATCAAATTTGCACTTCAAAGAGGACCCAATGCTCAAGGAGCGTAGGAAGAAGAGAGAGAATCCACCCCACCAAAAAAGAAGAAGAAGAAGAAAAGAAACGGCTACACCGTTAGAATTACACCAGAATCAATGCAGAACACAAGGTAAGAGATTGAGAAAATGGAACCGAAAAAAGAATTAATACGTCCTATGCTCTAACAGTCTTACCTTATCTGATAGTATAGGGACGTGGCGACCATAAGTCATTGGAACGATTGCTTGACAGCCTATATATTTTGCATAACGTTCATCCTTCACAACACAATAAGAAATGTCAAATGGAGAAATGGGTGACAGATATTATCTACAATCAAACACGCATCATAGTCAACGTGAAAGCTGACTACAGCAACTTCCATTGCCCTAATGTCAGGAATAGTCTGCACGGGATACGTGCATTGACACCCATATGTAACTTGTTCTTTGCAATGTAATGTAAATTGTTGCCAGAAGCAAAATTCTAATCTAGATCAAAGGGTTAGTTCTTGTGAGCAGATCTTAAGATTAGACCAACGACAGTAACATTAACAAATACTCTTCACCAGACAACAATTGGTGAGAACAATCCCATGTTTCCAAACAATTAATGCTCAAATAAGAATGCTGGAATCAGGCACCAACTATACGAAATGTTGTGATGCACCAATGCAGTTGAAAAAAACCTACTATATTAATGAAAAGTAGACTGAAATCCAAAACTCAATCACAGCAAGCAGTTATAAACCCTACTCTGACCCAATCATTCTCGACTACTTGATATGGAGAGTACAATCTTACAACATATGCCTCTAAGAAATAAAGAATCGGAAAATAAAGAAAAATTTGTAAATAATGTCAATAACCTCAGGATGTACTGCTACCGCTGTGTCACCAAAAAGGGTTTCAGGCCGTGTTGTTGCAATTGTCAAAAAATCGTCTCTGTAGAAAATGCAAAAGGTAAATTACAAGTTAGAAACTCTAGACCCTAGAGTCTCGAAGAACACGGTATCATGAAGGTGAAATCAAAAACAAAGGGTAAAAATGGGAAAAATAAACAAGGCACGATGCTCACCGTGAACCACCAGCAACACGATACTTGATATAATAGAGTGCACCTGGTTCTTCAGAGTATTCTACTTCCTACCAGAGAGTGCACACACACTCAAGTAGCCAAATTGACTTAATATAGCTATTTGAAACACTTAATTGAGAAAACATACCAGATCTGAAACAGCTGTCTGAAGATTAGGAGACCAGTTAACCATGTATGAACCTGTAACAACGGAAATGCAGTGGTTAGTTCCTTCATATTCATACGCAAAGAAGCTTTTGGTTTTGAGAAACACACTACTGTGCGGTCCCATCTCAAATACTAAGAATCAGAAACCTTGTCCCAGACCATGGTGAAAGCAACAGCAATACTAAAGTTAACAGAAAGAGCAAACTAATACAAAAGGCTAGAAACCCTTCAAAAACTGCCATAAGTAACTCTACTTTCTATCTGACAAGTCTAAATCATAAAAGAAGAAGTCAACTAAAATACCTTTGTATATCAGGCCTTTCTCGTGGAGTCTTACAAAGGCTTCAATTACAGCTCCTGTAGAAGTTACAATTTTCAGATCACCAATCACAAGGCCATGCAACGAAGAACTCGAGACAGATGGATTAACATTTACACAGCACTACACCAAGCCTACTAATCAAAATGAACCAAAGACAACTGTCTTACGACTTAGCTGCTCATCAAGAGTGAAATGCTCTCTACTCCAGTCACAGGAAGCTCCAAGCCTCTTTATTTGTTTCGTAATGGTATCACCATACCTGCATACCAAAAAGGTAGAAAATAGAACACACTATGTCATTCAAATTTACCAGAAAAATTTGAACAAAACAAACTGCAAATAGTGGAGCAAACAAGATTCATAATCTTATATCAGTAAATAAGGGTACAATTAAAAAGGACATTTAGCAGATGAAGCATGTACGCAAGGAGGGAAGTAAAAAGTTACACCATCAAGCATTCCTGCATAGTGTATCTACAAAAGCAAGAAACTAGAAGATCTCATCATTGTGAAGCACTTGGCTCGGATGCACAGCAAAATCCTAACAGGAACAGGCAATATCCTAAGAAATATAATGACTCCAGGTGCACCACCAGATAGAAAGAAACGTTAATAACCTCAAGGATTGTGTCATAATTCCCAGATCATCTAAGAAACTTTTACAATAATCAAGGATAAAAGTTATGTGTATCGCAAGGCTAGATGGTAAAATTCGGACAACCCAATCAACCCATCAAGTCTTGTAAGTTTTAGCAATCAATTACCTAAAAACCACATCTTAATGAAAAGAAGGCTAGGGGTTACTACTCACAGGAACCAAGGTAGGCCAGTGGCAACTCCGAGGTAGTACAAGTGAACAACCAACAGTGTTAAAGGATACCTTTCCATGCTCAATCTAATGCCCAATACAAGACTCTCTAACAATGTCAGGTTCTGAATACGAAAGATGGTACAGGAGGAAATAGCTGCAAAGTGATGACCCTAACCTAACACTAAATCTTATTTCTAGTCCCATTTAACTAATGCTCCTAATGCACAAGACCACAACCGAACCAGTAAGGCAGTAACCATCCCCATCCACAATAATGCCACAAGAGTATCCTTCGGTATGCGGGAGTCTCGTTTTCAATCTATCCCGTAGAATTCCCATAGATCAAACAAGAAATGATGATCCAAATTCAGGCATATTAAGCAAAACCATCGCGCCAATCACATGGACCAAGAAGTAAGCATGAGCAAACACCCGCAAATAGACCAGATCTCCGCTTATAAACAATTACTATACAGTTCTAACGTCCAACTGCCAGAATCTCCACCTGGTTAAAAATGGATGTTTGACTTATAACTAAGTCCAAATTGGAATATCTCCACTGGAAAAATTCAGCGGGATTTCCTTTGGAATAACAAGGACCCGAATAAGGTTTTCAATTGGGTGAATTGGGGCGAAGTTTGTTGTCCTAAAGAAAAAGGGGGTCTTGGTATAAGACACCTTCGTGATGTCAATGAAGCTCTCAAATGTAAATGGCTTTGGAGGTTTGCCAAAGAGTCAGGAACACTTTGGAGGAACATCATTGCCCTAAAATATGGGGTCCAACGACTAGGCTGGTGGAGTAATCAGGTTGCAAGTGCTCATGGTGTTAGTCTTTGGAAATTTATTATTTCTGGTTTCCAACGTTTTAAATCTTGTGTGGGTTTTAAGGTGAACAATGGAGCAAGGGTTCTATTTTGGCATGATATATGGTGTGGGGAGCTTCCTTTAAAATCTCTTTTTTCGGATCTCTTCAGAATTGCTTCTAATAAAGATGCTACAGTAGGTAATGTTGTTTAATGGGAAGGCAGCAATCATCATTGGGACATTTTGTTTTCGAGGTCTCTTAATGATTGGGAGGAACCTTCAATGTTGAATCTCTTGGAGCTCCTTTCCTTAGTTACACTTGTTCGAGAAGATGAGGATGAGATTACTTGGCTGCCTGATGGTTTGGGAAATTTCAGTGTTAGGAGTTTTTGTAATGTTGTTCAAAATTCTGTTTCCGGTTGATTTTCCTGTTAGTGCTATTTGGAGATGTAAAGCTCCGCCAAAAGCTTGTTTTTTTGCATGGGCAGCCACCAAAGAGAAAATCCCAACTTTGGAGTACCTTAAACGAAGAGGGTCTAGTTTGGCTAGTCACCGCTCTTTGTGTTGTGATGCGGAAGAAACCGTGAATCACCTTTTGCTCTCTTGTCCTTGGGTGCTATCTTTGTGGCACATTGCTTTGTCTTTGTTCGGTATGAGCTGGGTTCATCCGCGGACAACCAAAGATGTCCTCTCTGCCTGAAAAAGGAGAATGAAGAAAAGGTGGCTGGCCGAAGTGTGGAAGATGGTTCCAATTGCAATTTGGTGGTGTACTTGGAAAGAAAGAAATCATGGCATTTTTTATGATATTAGGTTGACACACCAAGGGTTCACTTTTAATTTCTTGTGGGCGTTGTATAGTTGGAGTCAAGTGTTAAATTCACATCGAAACTTGACTTTCATTCTTTTTGTGGATAAAATTTCTCATGATAGTCCTAGAGCTTGATTAGCTTTCTTTTGTTTATGGAGGTCGCCCTTTAGGAGTTTTTTGTACATGGGAGTCACCCCCTTGGTGTCTTTTTGAATATATTGATATCCTATCTACTTATCAAAAAAAAATATATCTCCACTGTATCTTGTTTGTCATGAAATGTAATCTCAAGTCTTGTCTCTTATATTTTTTACTATTATTCATGAAGTCTCATTGTAATGATTAAGTTCTAGCAAACACGAACAACTCAAATGTACTCCTCCAATATCAGTATCAAACTTACTTTTCCTTCCACTCCCAGACACGCGCTACAAAATCCTCTCTGCCCAAATCAGCTCTCTTTATCCCTTCTGAGGCAAGCAATTTTTCCACAACCATCTGCAAGGAAAGGAAAGCAGTTCCCATAATGTACAAGATAATTAGTTCAATTATGCAGGAGGCCACGACTGCATGGATACGGGGATATCTAGGCAAAACGCTTGGTGCATTTGCCAACAAGTAGTTGTGCTTCACACCCCTCAACCTACAAAGCCTGACCAAGCATACACCTTAAGATTTAGGGTGAAGATATTGCCAAGGCAGAGATTCATAATGCCAAGGCAATTGTTCTTGGAGTCTGACATACATTATACTGCCTTGGCATAAGTAAAACCTGCCTCGGCATAAGTAACAACTGCCTTGGCAATATCATCACCCAAGAAATAACGGTAACCTTTTTGTTGATGAGAAATAATTGTCTTTTTTTTTTTTGATAAGTACGATAGGATATCAATATATTCAAAAGGACACCAAGGGGTTGACTCCCATATACAAAAAGACACCTAAAGGGGTGACGCCCATAAACAAAAGAGAGCAAATCAAGCTCTAGGACTATCATGAGAAATTTTATCCACAACTAATTGTATTAGCACAGAAAAGACAGGACGGCAGTACAGGAAATCTTAGCTAAAGATAGCAATGGTACCAACCCTAGGAACATGGGTAACTCAACCACCATCAAGAAGCAACTATGACAGTCAACTGAAAGAATAGCTATACAAACTACTATTTGCTAACCCCCAAAGATACTCCAAAAGCTTCTTATCAATTTGAGAGTTCCCCGACACAAATACAACAAAATATGGGTAGGACGTACACTTCTAAAGAAACTCTCTCTTAGCCACTAACCAGAACAACATGAGTACAGTGCCTCAGGGACTAAGATTAAGATTTAAGACTTACGAAGCTCACTCACTACCCCAGCTAAACCTCTGTATTCTTCAACCTTAAAGGCATATAGCTCAACCAAACCCAGAATCTACAGTCACAATGCCTTCTGTTCTCATTTTCGTTTTTGACATTAACCAGGTCGATACCTAAAATGTTGGATACATTGGTGAAAACACAGATAGCAGTCATGTCGTCAAAAGCAGGCCGGCAAAGGAGATGCACACATTATCAAGAGTAAAGGGCAGCCCTGTCGCACATTGGCGTCTCCGCAAAGCGAGGGTCCGAGGAAGGGTCCCACCACAAGAGTGTATAGAGGGCAAGCCTTCCCTTATCACTTTTTTGGACAAGAGGCTGCTCCCAGGACTTGAACCCGTGACCTATCGATCACACAGCAACACCTTTACCGGTGCGCCAAGGCTCCCCTTCGCACACATTATCAAGAGTAAAGGCCAAAAAACAACCATCTCTGATTTCACATATTGTAAGCAAATGTATTTAGAAGATACAAAACCAATATGTATCAGAAGCTGATCTATAAACAAACCTGGGTAGCAATTCCAGCATGATCAGTTCCAGGAATCCAAAGTGTAGGTCTTCCTTTCATGCGGAAGTATCTGGTCATAATATCCTGCAGCAGGGCGTAAAAAGATTTCATGAATGGAGATGAGATACTCAAATCCATAATCAAGCACAGAATCCACACCAATGATTAAAATATTTATCTAAAAAGTGATACGCTATATGAAACCCAGGGCTTTTTCCTCCAACCTCTGGGCAGTGCATCAGTAGCAAATATCCTCGAACAAAAGTTCACCTAAGTTACACAAAAATACTTCTGACATAATTAAATTCCCTCCAGACCTCTACTTTCCCTAACTCTCATCAGTACATTTTCAAAATGATATGTTTGTGCGGAAAAAAAATAAAAATATAAAAATCATCACAAGGGTTGAGCATAAAGTGAAAATGATATTTGGTTTTCTCTATTAAGATGATATTAGTTTGCGAAGGGGGTGATATACATATTGAATCTTCAACGGGTTACAACAATCAGTTACGGTACTTCTATTTTATGACTTTCTCCATGAAATCCAAGATGAAATCATAGGGAACAAAAACAGGAAAACTAGGAGACAAACTCCTTTCATATGCACTGCAACAAATTCACAAAGAACCAACCTCAAGAGTAAGATGATGAACCCACTGAGATAACAAATTCACAAAGAACCAACCTCAAGAGTAACAAACATTGCATGCCCCAAATGCAATGACCCGGTGACATTAGGTGGTGGCATAGAAATGACGAAAGGCTCACCACCCGGCTCCATGTTTGGCTTGAAGTAACCCTGAGATTCCCACCTAACAACCAATTCCAGATCATGATGATAAGAGACAAGTTGATATTAACATATGGCAACAACACATTGGCATATACAACAAAACTAATAATAGAGATCCCAACATTGATTACTAACAAGAATGCTAGATGGGAAACACTTAATGAGGATAACTCTAGAGCCGTCTTATTCAATAAGGCAGTCTCATGGCACAGTGCATCTATTAAAAAGTAACTCAAATTTGCAGTCATTATCGGCATAACATTAGTGAGCAACAACAACAACATCTTTAACCCCAGTGCCTTAAAGGCTCCCGTCATAAGGCGGGGTAAGGGGGGGTCGGATGCACGCAAGCCTTACCCCTATTGAAACATAGAGAGGCTGCGCACGGATGACCCAAAATGAAAATTGCTTCGAGAATCGCACTAACTGACTGCTACTTCACAAAATAAGAAGCACAGATAGTTCATAACATTAGTGAGCGATCAATAATAATATGATGTTAGCTGGAACAACAAACGATTGCCTTATCTTCCTCATTTACAATTGGCCGTTAAGTGCGAAGAGGTCCTCCAAGGCATAAACATGAAAACGTCTCTGCCAATTTCTTTCTTTAGGGCATACGGAATATCATGTTCTTCAAATACTCACCACCATTTCTCTCATTTTTCCCTTGTTTTAGCCCCTATTACCCTAGTAATGATTACTTCCAATCGAGGCAAGCCCTAAATGGTAAACAGAAATAGAAATTGCATTTTCTAAACCAACAAGAAACTCGACATTGTCGAGTTATCTTTCCATTCTAACGAGGCTCTACATGGTAAAGTTATTTTCCGACTCCAGAGGATCTCAATCCCTATCGTACTAAACAAACATAGATACAGCAACAATTACTCCCTCACTACCATCACAGATAACAAAAATCCGCTCCAATTATATAATGCATGCCGAAAATGTAAGATTATACATTATAACAACAATTTACGGCGAAAACACGAGTAACGTAAAACACGAACACAACGGAATTATACCAGCTGTAAATGCGCTCCTCTGAGGTGAAATCAAAAGTCTTATCAACCTCCGGCGAAGGAAAAACGCCATTCTGCGACGCCGAAACTGCCAATTTCAAAGAAAAACAATCAAATTAGGGGAATTTAATCGCGTTAAAACCTAATTACAACAATAATTCGAACAATTAACAGCGAAAACAGTGAAATGCACAGCTTAAACAAGGGTTTTAAGGTTAAAAAGACACCTGAGAAAATTCGGCGGGAAAATTGAACAGAAGATGAAGGAGAAACCCTAATTATGAAACGACGACGTTGAGAGAGAAAAACGGGATTGAGTAGGCGAGAAGAGTAGGAAGTGAGGAAGGAAGGAGTGGTGAGTAACGCCATTGTTAGTGGAGTGGTGAGAATTTTGGAGGAGAAGAGAAAATGAGAGATAAGAGTGTCTTTGGGTTTTTGGCTATAACCCAACCCAACCGAAGGTGGCTTTGAGAATTGACCAAGGTCGAGCTCGAGGCTCGAGCCGAGCTTGGACAAAAACGAGTCGAGCCCGAATACTATAGGATATGGTTTGGCTTTGAGCACGAAGACTAACATCTTCATTTCATTTAATTGTTTACGATAGACCAGTTTTTGTGATGGGAAACTAGACTCAACGTTAACAATTGAATGAGATGGAGGGAGTACATCAACTTATGTGTAAATTAAATGATATTATATGGTATGCTTAACAAGGAGATCTTACAAGTGATGTTTAATGCAATTCAAAGCCATATGTGTGAGCCCTTTTTTGTTAGTGAGAGAATGATTTAAAACACAATGTAACGAGGAAGCATATTTTTAAGGGGTTATGATAATGTCACGACTTGAATCAACTGTTCTACGCTCTTTTGTGTCTGGCAAGCCATAAACTCGCGTGGGTCTATGACTTGTCAATCATAAAAGAGCGTAGAACAGTTGATTCTTAGAAAAGAAAAATATCAGATAAGATGAGATTTTCAAGAAACGGAAAAGGTAATGGGGCCTTAGAAAATGTGGTTTTTCTAGACCGAGGAGAAGAGTAAGATTGATATTAAAAACAATCTCATGAATAGGTCCATTCTCTTACGGCGGACATTGTCCTTAGATGACCATGTTATTCATATAAACCTGTACGAAACAAGTTTTTTTTTTAAATACAGTGTGCTAATTTAAAGCTCTATGCATAGTAAGACGATTAAGTATGGACATTTGTTTCCAACTACTCCGTATAAGGTACAAGCACAAACCCCTATTTTTAAGATCGAGGCTATTACCATAAACATGTACACTTTACAACCATCTACATTTTCCAATAGAGCAAGGCACCAAGCATACATGCATTCAAAAAAAATCTATCATATGGTCGGAAGCCACGCCACTATTGTACTCCTCCACAACAAAATTGTGATTTTATGCCTAGACTGCTCCATCTCATAGCATCATGCGATGCATAGTTAATGTATTCTCGCGAAAGAATTCTAAAGGGAATGGTAATATGTCTTCCCTAATATTAAACACGAGTTACTAATAGAAATTTTGGAGTAGTAAAAAAAGGTAGAACACTTATACAGACTAGAAAGAACATAGCAAGATATAAAAATCTGCATTATAAAGCCTCAAACAAAGTTTATATTTGCTTTTAGTATGAAGCTTATGTCATAAGGATCTCCATGATTTATGTTTTACCTTGCTACGTACCAAGTAATCACTGCACGTCCAAGCATGGCATGTGTCCGTTTGACTAAAGGTTGCCAACCTCCCCCTCCATTCTTGCCTAATCAAATGTCCTGAAATCTAGGAAAGAAAAACTAGTTCCTTTTCCTCCATGTATGGTAAAAGTAGCTTACCTTTGCCCTCGTGTTATGCTAACATGTTTGGAATGCTAATATGCCATACCTTTTTCCATTTCCTTTTTAACGGATAAATCGCTTGTTCAAAGATTTTTAATTTGATCTCTAATAAGATAATTCAGGATCGAGTATGAAGTTATAAATTCTTTATATATTGTCAGGTTAAACAGTTAAACACAAAAATTACATTTAACTTTACAAGTTACACGTAATGAAAGTTAAACTCGGCATCATAGTTAGGGTTGTGGCATGCTTAGATTTGTGTGTGAAGATTTAGTTTGGAGTTGCTGATTGGAGAAGATCTCCACCCCAAATTAGTCTTTCCATCCTTGAATGATCACATGGGACGTTGTCTACCATTGATTTAAACCACATTAAGGCCCACTCTTGTTAGCTAATCTACAAACATATGTATTTAAGCCCACTTGAACATAAACCCCAGCTTGGGAACATATACTACAGGGAAAATAATGGCCTTCTCCCTTCTTAAATTTCTTCAAGTCACATGTCTTCTACACCACCAACATCGTTGTCTAACTAACAAGGTTGACCCAACTGATTAAAGTACCCGAAGATTATGTGGTCCGATCCTTGATTAGTGAAAATATAACAACATATACATTCATTTGTAAATGTATAAAGAGTCTGTTAATTCATTCGTAAATCTTAAAAAGGTGTTATGTACTTCATCGTGATAACTTTATCTTGGACTGAATCAGATTACCCGTTTAGCCAAAAATATCATCATAGATCAAAAAGGAAAACATCCTTGTCTAATGTAATTGTACACTTCTCCTTTGGTGGTCCATCTTTCATAAGTGAACTTTAACTCCCACAAATTAAAAACATGCATATATACTCCCACTCTTGTGTTCTTCATCTTCCTCTTCTTCTTACTAGTTCCTATTATACAATCAACAAGCAACAAGCTTTACTACACATTTGTCACACATTGGAGTCTAATAAGTACGCCATTTCATAGACCTATATATTGATTATATAATATACAGTTTCACTTGCACAAATATACATTAATTGAAAGTAGTATTTATTCTATTATTTCGTAGTAACTAGGAACAATCTTTGGTTGGGTTAAAGACATAGAGAGATGTCAAGCAGAAGGTCAAGACAGCAACAACAACAGTCAGGAAGTTCAAGAATAATCTCTGATGACCAAATCATCCAACTTGTCTCTAAGTTACAACAACTTGTTCCTGAGCTTCATCAACGTCGTTCTGACAAGGTAAGCCCCATAACCATATACATCTTTCAAACGAAACGTTGAAAATCAAATGAGTATATTCTATATAATATAATTTATTCATATAACCACCTCTCTTATTAAAAGCGTAAATCATGTCTCACGGTATAATATGTTCATTCGTCACGTAAGAAAGGAAATTAATAAAAACACTTCGCAAACTCACCCACTCTACATTGGAGACTTGATTGGAGTATTATTTCTCTCGAGCAATGCATGTTTGTATATATATAGAACAACTAAAACAATGTACTAAAAGTGATCGAACATTTCATTTCTCATAATTATATATATAGCCGAATATTATGACAAATTACCAATAATGTTGTGAATAAAATTACGTTAGTTGTCCAAGATGAAATTGCCTTCTAATCAAGTTTTGCTAGTAAGAAAAACTCGTGAATAACCAAAACATACAAAAACTAGTCGTCAAACTACTAGTAGCCTAGTACGACTCCATATATACTTGATCCTCTGATAATGTATACTTGTAGTACGTACTATGCATACTTCATATATATAAAGTTATAGTACTCCATAATCGACCAAATTAAGACTTGTTTTCTCTCTTTTTGAGATCACATTAATAAGACCAGGATGTATCAAGAGAACAAGTGAAGTGATGATCATGTCATACATGATGCAAGAATAATATAAGGTCAATCATCACAAACAAAGCTGCCTACATAAACGAGTAATAATTTTGTTTGATGATATATAATCCTACACGTACTATACATTTAAGTCACGTAAACATATAACAGTAGGGGCGAATCTAACTACAATTTAGAATTTGAGGTTGTAGTAAATTAAAATACACTAAATCAATAATTGATCTCAGGTTTGACATATTTGTTGAGTAATAATTTAGGAGTGTAAACACCGGTTGGGGTTGAGATTGCAACACTACTTCTACTGATTGCCTTCCCCTTGCATGTATGTAAACCCTATAGAAGAATATTTTTTCCAAAAACATGTAGGAATGTTTTTGTGTGTGAGTGATGCATCAAGAACACAACTCCAATGCAAATGACATGCAGGTGATCGAGCTAGGTCTATCATATACGTACACATTCAACCTTAAATAAAGTCTAGTCAAGAAGAGATGAGATCATCAACCAACTGAACTCGTACGTCGTCGTCCCCGATAAGGCAATATCGTCATTAGGAAGGTAGACAAGAAGGCAAAATGTTTTACCTAGGGAGTGAGAGCAATGGACTGATACCTAAGTCGATCTTTGTAGTTGAGGGTAGAAGTACTCCTAGCTTGACTGTTACCTGGAAGTTTCTTGTGGGGTTTTCGTACAGAAATGTTGGTTATATTAGTTATGGCAGTAAGAGTAATTGAGGGGTCACATGCCCTATGATAAAGTATTTCCTAGAAAGTGCAAGGGTTAATAGTGACGTGACTTTACCACTACAATGAAATTTCTAACAGCTTGGGTCCCCTTCTCTTTGCCGTACCTCAAGTATACGCTAACAACTATAGGACACCCCTCGAAAATGACCTCTAGGGGGGAAAACGCAACAAAACCCACCATGGGATAATGACTTGCCTTACTCCTCTCCTCATTTACGGCACTGAGTAGTGATTTTCACACTCTCACTCATTTACTCGGGATAGATCACGTGAAGAAGTTGAGATTTCGATCACAAGGAAAAGTTTAATTTGGTAAAATAAACACAATGTGGATGTTAAAATCATTGTCGTCCATCGTCGTACCCCTAAGCTTATTTCGTGCAGATTGTTTTTAACTACGTCATTTCAGCAGCTATTGGCATAAAGCTTGTATTGGATTGACGGCTTACATTATGCACATCAAATCTTAACATTGTCATGAGAAATAGCAAATGTGAATAACTAGAAATTCCAAGCATAGACGACACCTAAAGTGAGCAAAAGTATAGGACGGTAGGAGGGATTATTATGCATGTTATTCTACGTACATAATTCTAAAGCTATATACCATGAGATTAATATTTTATCATTTACGCTAACTAATTAAATCGACACAAATTAGAATTTATTCCATATATACAAAGTTACGTAACACTTGAATTTTATTACTCCGTATAATTAAAACTAATCATATTGTGATCTATTTTGTCTAAATGTAATTCCGATAGCAGGTGTCAGCTTCAAAGGTGTTACATGAGACTTGCAACTACATCAGAAATTTACAGAGAGAGATGGATGACCTTAGTGATCGTCTGTCACAACTTTTAACCACGGTGGAGGCTAATAGTGAAGAGGCAAGGATCATTAGGAGTTTACTTAATTAATTAATTAGATTTTTCTCTAATTGATTACTACATACATATTTATAATCACCACATATATCTATCAATAATTAATAATCTAACTAGGTTTTAAAGTTGTATTTTTTTTCTTCTCATGTACGAGTAGGACTTTACTACTCGAGATAGAGATATATAGCTGATATATATATTGTCGATGTGGAATACTCTCCCAAGGACTCGACGCATATGCATGGATGGGCTACTAGCTAGAATTAGTACTACAGATTTAGCGTGTAATGCAAACTTCTAATAGATATGAATCTTGTAATTAAGCTTTTTCAATAATAAGGTTTTGCACGCATCAATAATCTAGGACCTTTGTGTGTATGTTAAGCTAGTGAGCCAAGTAGTAGTGTTTTGACTAAATCTAATGATAACGCAGGGTTGAAAAAGATAGTAATTAATCATTTGCACGGGATATGATTGATGTTCGACGATCGTTTTGCTATATTGTTTGTAAGAAATTCGAAAGCTAATTAATGCTTAGAATACGGAATATTCATGAGTGAATCTCAACATGCAACTTGATTCTTGGACCAACATTACTTTTACGTGATTATCTATAGGTTTGTAATTGTCAAATTTGATTTGTATGGGTAGTAGCATGTATAGTAACTCCTAAAACGAAAACCTCGATATTCAATTAGTTTGTGTATGAAACAGTCAATATCGTGGATGGCGTGAGCCCATTAAGTTGAAGTAACTAAATACTTCAAAGTTGATCGCCTATGGAGACATGAGTAATTTGGGATTTTGGGCAACACAAATAGAAAAAAGATTTAAAAAAAATGTAAAATTGGGGACGAGAGTACATTTGATTTAGGTGTTCACTTGGAATAGGGTTGATTGTTTTACATATTCCAAGGTATATATCTATGGTTTTAGATTTTTCCGTTGTAATATGTTGGTGTTTCAAAAAATATGCGCAAAACCCTAAGATATATGTTTGTAATTCATTTAAAGTTCAAACAATTCTATTTATTTACAGATAGTCTAAACACAACAATAAAAGTGTCTAAATACAACAATTAAAAACCAAACAAAGACTAAAATACCCTTCATATGTCGTTTTACTCCATTTGTCTTCTCTCTTGCCATCTTCATCTCCTCCTTCTACATTCCTACTTCACTCTGATCTCCTACTGAACAACAACAAGGTAATTGACGATAAAAGGAAGATAAAAATCGAAGTTCTCGTTGCATGGGGTGGTCGTTACGATTGCTCGACGGGGGGTCATTTGGCTTGGTTGACGAGGTGGGTGGAGGTGTTGAATTCTGGGCCGACGGGGTGGGTGGGGGGTCGGATTTCAAGGCCGACGGGGTAGGTGGGGGTGTCGGATTTCTAGGCCGACGGGGTGGGTGTGGGGGTCGGATTTCATAGCCGACGGGGTGGGGGTCGACTTTCTTAGTCGACAGGGTGGGTGGGGGGGTCGGATTTCAGAACCGACGGGGTGGGTGGGGGTGTCGGATTTCAGGGCCGACGGGGTGGGTGGGGGGGTCGGATTTCAGAACCGACGGGGTGGGTTGGGGTGTCGGATTTCTGAGTCGATGGGGTGGGTTTGGGTGTCAAATTTCAGCTTATCAAACGTAGAATGTATCAAATTCATGGTAGAATTGCATTTAATCGACATTGTTGTTGATGTTTTCTAGAATTCAATTGGATTTGGGAATTCTGTTTAAGTTTCTATAAGGGCAAAATGGGAAGATTTTTTATTAAATTGTTGTATTTAACCTTTTTTGTTGTTGTATTTAGACCGTCCCTTTATTTATTACTATTTTATAATTAAAGACAAAATAAAAGCGATAAGACACATCTTAAAGGTGTACTCCGTATTACTTTCGCATAACATTTTTGTTCATTCCAACAAAATGACAAATTCAATCCCGCTACTAATGCAATTGTAAATACTACTACTAACAACTCTAAAAACTCGGTTCAGCATACGCAAATTAGATCCAATTCAACAAATTTAGTCCACTTCAGTTTTCAACTCCCCTTTAAAAAGAAGTCGACATAGTTTGCCTCAATAAATAGCCGAATTACTCAAACTCAAACTCAAACTCAACTCGACAATCGAACCCCTTATATCTTACAAGTCACGACCCTAACAGGTTAATCATTAGGCCAACCTTACTCCTCGAATTTAGCGATTTGTCGGTCCGAAGACAATCGCTGCCGACCACTAATCCCTCTTGGACTCCTGGTGTAGTCAGGCGCAGTCGGCAGCACCTCTGAATCTTCCCCTCCTCATTCAGTGGGACTTAATTTCTGGGGAAAAATCTCCTTTGCTTTCAACGCAAACTGTCACAGACACACTTCTTTCTTGCATCTGAAACTACTGAGTTCAACAGACTTAATTAACCCACCAACCCATAAAAGAAACCTTGACCAACACACCTTCACATTCACATTCACATTTCAGGTATTCTCCGATTCTTTAACTTTCCCAACTTTTCCTTTTTTACAAGTATTAGTCAGCTTACAGATCTTTTCTACTGTTTATTATGATTTCTTTTGTTTTTACTTTTTTGGGTTTTTCTCTGTTAGTTGTTCATTTGATTATGCCTTGATTTTTGGGATTTTTATAATACTGTTTTGTTGAATTTACCTGTTGAAAGTCAACTTGACCCACAATTTACTTCTGTTTCTTTGTATTGATGGGTTCTATGAAATCTGATGTACTGTTAAAAGTTATCATCTTTCGGTTTCATTGGGTTCAATTTGATTGGGTTGTAATGGAGTATTATAGGAATAATGTTGCCCATATGAATGAATGATTTTTTGCCCTAAGTTAAATAATTATGACAAGATTCAAAATTTTCGGTTTTTCGGAACTTTACCCTTAGCATGAAATGTGCAATCATGTGTGGCCGTAAGTTTTCTGTAATGTTTGGAAGGGATTACAACAGTAACTTACAGCGGGTTGCGAAAATTGGTTGAATCAATTAAGATGGGAGGAAGAAAATTGGACTGTTGATTTGGGATTTAATTGAAAGTTATGCTTGTGGATATGAACTGTGAATTTGCGATGGGATGATTGTTGGAAGGCAAAAGGAGTAGGATTCGTGGTGGGTTTGTCGTTGATGGTTGTTTTACTTTCAGATTATGCAACATTGATTTCGGACTTTCAGCTGCTTTGATAAATTTATTAGGGATTTGGAGATCTTGAGTCTGCAATGTATTACCATGGACAGATAGTCCAGAGATGGAAGAAATTAATTGTTATAGGTGGTGTTAAGTTTGGGTTTGGTCTGTCTGAAAATCGAGATGTGCTGATGAGTGATGACAGAGCTTTTTCCCATGGTGGTGCTGAATCACACTGCATGTGCCCAATAACAGGAATGAGAAGCTAGTGATTTTGCGTTTATTCACCTGACAGCGGAAGTATCCTGAGATGAAAAAAGTAGTTTCACTAGGCTGTGCTAGATTGATGTTTGAGTATCTAGATTGTTCGTGTTGTTGGGACATTTAAGGCAATATATTTCAGCTTGGTTTTGTTGAATGGGAAGCTTTTTACATTGTTGGCTTAGGGATGTAAAGAGAATTGCCAGTTTGAGAGTCAGTCATTTGAATACAACAACATCTTTACCCCAGTGCCTTAAAGGCTCCCGCCATAAGGCGGGGTAAGGAGGGGTCGGGTGCACGCAAGCCTTACCCCTATTGAATCATAGAGAGGCTGTGACGGATGGAGAGTCAGTCATTCGATATGCTAGTAAATTATCCGGATAGTCTATACTTTACGGCTTCTAAATTAACTGGTGAACAAGGCATTCAATGACTAAAAATCACCGATTCTTTCAGCTGGAAATGTCGTGTCATGTGTATTTGTGTTTGATAGCTGAATGCAGTGGCGGATGCATGTAGAGGGTAGGGGGGTCCTAGGACACCGGAAAATTTTCCGAAAACGCAAATTTTTGTACTAAAAACTATGCGAAAGTCCTAAAAAAACAAGAGAGGGACACCGAAAATTATTATTAGGACACCGGAAAATATTTTTTCTGGATCCGCCACTGGCTGAATGTTACCAATTAGACGAGTGTTACTACTTTGGTCCCTTTGTAGAGGTTACATATTTACCTGTAGGCAAAGTGATGTCTGCTGAACAGAAAGAAAGATTTCTATAGGAAAGCTAATTTTTTATTGATGCATTGGCAAATTTGAATTACTTGGCATTATAGTTTAGAGACACATGCACTGATGAGGATTCATTGTTAAATTTATATCGTTTCATGTTAACGTAATACCTATACTAGTTTTACCATTGATATTGGAGCGCTCGATTACCCCTTCAAACCTCCATTATGAGCTTATACGTCTTGTGACCTGTCTGATGATATGTAACCTAAAAATAAATTCTTTTAAAAACTACGAGTATGCTTTTATTTTGTGCTCATTATTTGTATTGATTCCCCGGACATCTCTAGCAGGTCAAAGTGGCCTTTCACTGGACCGACTCTGCAAGAAGCTCTACAACCGTGTAGAGGAACAGGACAAACCATGTATCCTGGTGGCTATACTGTAGAGGTTACTACTCTTTCTCCCAGAGCAACCGAGAAAGATGTGCGGGAGTTTTTCTCGCATTGTGGTGCTATTGAGCATCTTGAAATTATCAGGTATCTCTCGTAGACCAGACAATTAATACGACTCCAATGTTCCCAAAGTTAGATCGGTTTGTGTTTCCTTTTTCTCAATCTGATCAAACATATTGCTCATGTTTTTCATCCTGTGTTTATGGTTTTTGATTAATGTTTTAAATGGTCTAGCCCTTTTTTTATGTTCGTTTTTGCATTCCTTAATTCCTGGTAGAAAATGATATTTGTGACCCAGCTTCTTTGGTCTTATCTGTGCTGTTAATTACCTCAGTTTCTGAAATTTCTCATTCCACAGTCTTAATTGTTTGATGAGTGAGCTCTATTGATCATTTTTACTTTGTAAACGTAATGATGTCAATTTTGATCATGCTCCAGATCTGGTGAATATGGATGCACTGCGTATGTAACATTTCAAGATGCTTATGCGTTGGAAACTGCCGTCTTACTAAGTGTAAGTATATCTTTTGTTGATCCTATAAATGCCCAGATTGATGGACTTCTGTAAGTATATCACTTGTCAGCATCGCTGAACATATAGAATATAGAACTACATTGAGCTTGAAGATTGCATTTGAGGGTTTTGGCATTGTCTTTCGTCTGCTCTCACTCTTCTTCCATTAGGACATGATTTATGTCCAAACTACAAAACTTTTCAAAGGTCAAATGTACTTCGCCTGAAAGATACTGGACAGATTAGTGAGGCCCTTCTAATTGTCATTAATGTTTCGCTTTAATCGTTCACAAATTGGTCCTCACTTAATATATCACGCCTGGTTCTTTCATCTGAGTAATTAACCTTTTGTTTGTCTGGGTAGTACATGAAATACAATGTGGGTGAAATTTAGATAAAACACGGCACAGTTTCTAATGGAGGTCTGGCAGTGTACGTTTCATTTCACGATAAGCTTTTTGCTGTTATACAGTAATGATTTCCGTTGCTCTGCATCTTTCACGGGTGCTATTTCCCCATGTGCTGTTTTCCTGATTGATAAGCATGAAGCTTATGGATAATGTAAAGGATAGGCAGCCGGCAAGCGCCAAAGAATAACTTGGATAATAAGTTAATAGGGAAGTAGTTGTAGTGAATGTTTGAAGTTAGGTAAACGAGGAAAGTATTGGATAAAGTAATGCATGTTTGAACTTAGTGATTGTAGTGAATGTTTGAACTTGCTGCTAGACAATCCAAGCACCCTTATTGTACATGCGTGAATCAGAATCACAGGATGATGAAGCGCCCCCCCCCCCCTGCTGCATTATGTGAAAATATGTAAACCCAACCCCCCCCCCCAAAAAAAAAAAAAAAAAAAAAAAAAACACCTCTTCATAGTGAGGGGTGGGAAATTGTTTGGATATAGTTTTAGGGGAAAGGGGAGGAAATGGAGGGAATGATTTCCTTTTCATTTCTCTCATCTTGCGTTCTTCCTCAGGCGGAGAGAGACTTGGAACTTGGAAGGAATATAAGCCTTATATCTAACTTGACCTAGGACATGACTATGATGCCCTTCAAATTTCTCTGCCACCCGTTTTCGCCACTTTTCTCCACTAGCTATGGTTTAAGCCATAAGTACTAGTATTTCTCTCTGCAGTTGCAATTTTCCCCTCATTCATCATCTCCTCTCTCTTCTAGGTTTCCATTCTAATCGATTGGGTAAATTCTAGTCATCAATATTACACGTTACGCGTCATGAACCCACAAATTCCATCATCTATAAACCTCAATTCCGAATTCAGTCACTTGAATAGTTTGCACTAAACTATAAAAATTTCAGCCCAATTTGAAGTGGGGCGTAGTAGGGTTGCTGATATCAATGGGGAGCAGGACTGCAGGAGTGGGGCTGATGCACCATTGTAGTGCTGATGGAGGTGTTAAGTGCAAGAAATGGAGAGGCGCAGGAGACATAGAAGTGTTTTTTGAATTGATTTTTGTAGTTTTCTCTCCCTTCCCCTCCGTTTTCTCGGTTATCCAACAAGTGAGTGTCTTACTCTTACTCCTTTGGTACTCTTCCCTCTCAAAATTGTGTATCGACACACACTGATGAATCATTCTTAAGTGGTCTTTTGATTGCCCGCTTGAAAAGACATAAAATTTAAATTCCCCGGAATTACAAGATATGAGGTTGTTTGGTTGACATAATGCATGGGAAGTGGAACTTGCCAGGAATTCCAATTCGTCCATCTTGGGGGCAGTTGCTTACCTGGTCTCCCCTAGGTGATTGGAAGTTCCTACTTGAATTTCAGTTCTTGTGTTAAACTATACAGTGTTG
Source organism: Spergularia bocconei (assembly GCA_963457585.1). Lineage (NCBI taxonomy): Eukaryota > Viridiplantae > Streptophyta > Magnoliopsida > Caryophyllales > Caryophyllaceae > Spergularia > Spergularia bocconei. Next base: position 3,496,454 of record OY734951.1, on the reverse strand, counting down.
TCAATTCCTATGAATTAGATTATATATTCCAAATTCCTAGCACTGTGAACTCATACGATGAACCAAACGACCATTAAGACAATGGGTCTTCACCCTTCAGAACCTTATTTTTAATATTTGCATTTGAGGGTCAGGTTGTTTTTGGTGTTAGGACTCTTGAAGTTGGGATATTTTCTAAACAGCAACAGAGATGAAACTTTGGGGAAGCTACCTGAAACATAGTAGAAACATTCTCGGGGACTCGTGTCTCTCTGTCTCTCCCCCCCCCCCCCTTTCAGGGTATATATCAGAGTTACCTGCATTGGTGATTATGTGATTGTTGATCTTTTGGGGCTTATGACTATCATGAATATGTACTACCTCTACTGCTTCGGCCTTCTATAAGCCTGTAGATATAGGATTATCTCGTTCGTGCGTTTTCTCCAATTGCATATATTTCGTATGAGCTACTCAAATAGTTTTATGCCTTGGGCCTTCAATATAGTGATTCTTGACTTGTTCATGTTTCTTGGCTTATTTTCTGTGCTCTTCTAGGGAGCCACCATTGTTGATCAACGTGTATGCATCACTCGTTGGGGATCTTATGTGGATGAATATGATCCTTTCAGCCGTACATCGTGGAGAAGCGAAGACAATTCTAGTGACCAGGTATATATTGTTTCCATTAAAGATATTTTTCTCTTATCTTGTGGTTGCACCAGGCATCATGAGCTCCTGTGTTCACCCCAGCTTTATTGTCTTGATGTATGTTCCTTCATCTGCTGTATTACAGCTTAAATAAGTACTTCAGCTGCCATAGTTCCAGCTTCTACGATATCTTAGATCTTTCAATTGGGTGTCTCTGCTCTGAAATTTTGTTTGTTAACTTCTATTCCATAAATTATAACGCTATTAACTCTTGCCCAAAGCTTCTACGTTCTAGGAACAGTAAATTCTTTCGTTTTTGCATTCAGAAAATAGATTCATGTAAACTGATATATTTCTCATAATCTATCTGTTCAGACAAGTCACAGTCAACCATTTGTTTCCACCCCTGGAGAAGCAGTAACAGTTGCACAGGAAGTTGTGATTACCATGCTAGCAAAGGGTTATGACTTGGGCAGAGATGCGATGACCAAGGCTAAAGCCTTTGATGAGTCTCATCAAATGTCAGCTACTGCAGTTGCCAAAGTGGCCGAGCTGAGCAACAAAATCGGGCTTACTGATAAGCTTTTTGCTGGTATGGAAGTCGTTAAGTCTGTTGACCAAAGGTACCAAGTTTCAGAGACAACAAAGTCAGCTGCTATGTTCACAGGAAGAACAGCAGCTTCAGCTGCCACAGCTGTTGTCAACAGCAGCTACTTTTCCAAAGGCGCTCTTTGGGTTTCCGATGCTCTCAACCGAGCTTCTAAGGCAGCAGGTAATTTGGGTACTCAAGCTACTGGAAAATAAACTCGTTACCTTTTTCGATCATGTAAAAATGTATAGCAGTGTCATGCATTTGATTACCGTGGCCTGAACCAATATTCCAAACTCCTCCATATCGATATGTTGTATGAAATATTGATGCCAAAACCGGATAATCTTCGTCTATAATGATTCCGAAGTTAGGATTAGCTGTTCAGTTGATAAAATTACTTAAAGGGTATGGAGTACATTATGTATGTTTGTGTTTATTTTGCAATTATAAGATGAACTCATGCAAAATTATTTAGATATATCTTATAAGACAAAAATATACAAACAAAAATAATTTTATTAAACATAACCATGGTTTAATAAAAATATATATCCAGCAACATAATTAAAATTATTAGATGGTTTCATGTTTTTTTTTTGTGATTTTTAGAGCTAATAAGTAATTTTGTGACCCTTTGTCCCCTTTATATGATTTCATATTGAATCTGAATTTAGAAATTTGAAAAATGGTTGAGGAAGATGAGAGATTTTTGGAGCAAAGGAAGGAATTGTTGAGAGTTTAGAGAAGAGGAAAGCGTTAGATGGAGGATAATGATTTTTTTAGATATATATTAATTGAGGGTAAAATGGAGAAAAGAAAAAGTAAATGCTACTGCTACCTAGGAAATGCTTCTTGTGATAGCATTTTACAAATGCTGGTCAAAATGCTAAATGCTACTCCTACTGCTACTAATAATTTTACAGCCAAACATGTAAAGTAGTGTTTTGACTGGGTCAAAATGCTAAATGCTAAATGCTAATGTACTACCAAACATACCCTTAGTTTATGAGATTTGGTATCATCCAACTCTTTCTTATGAGCACAGGAAGTGGAAGAAGAGCTAAAATTTAATTAGAGGTTATCAGGTTAAAGAACAAATTAAACCTGAGAATCCGACAGTCGGAATTCAAATCGACTAATTGTCTCGTTTTTAACGATGGTGAAAATACTTTCTCGTTTTCTTTTTATTACGAGCGTCTAGTGGAGATACATCCTCCATTTCCGAATCAAAGGTGAAATACTTTTTGCGAAGCCAGTTGACATGTATTTCCGAACCAAATGTTAACTATCTGGAAAACCAATAATGGAGCAGTGGAATACTAATCATCATTCATCAAGTCCTTAGTATCGAAGGGTTAGTTTAAATCCCTTAAATCATTACTCCGTCGTATATACATGATGATGATTCAGGGAATGTTTGTGGTTTGTTTGATATGTAAAAATGTCAAAAAGTTAGTAATTAGGGGGAGTATAAGAGATTAAAGAATAGCCGTCTACGGCGTTTAGCCGACAAGCTAAGGTATGAGTCTCACATGGCGAACTAATGCCCTACATCTTTTGGGACTATTTGTTTAAATTCGACCTACCTTTATAATTAATCAACTTTAAAACTATATAATAAATTAAGTTTGGCAAATAATTGTGCCGTTTGACAGACAAACTGCTGAGTGCTTATACCATGCACCACGGTGCACAATGTCCATGGTGCACCTCCTCACAATAGAGTAGTAGGGACCACACTTAGAATAATTTAAATTATTTTAAGTGTGGTTCCTACTCCTCTATTATGAGGAGGTGCACCATGGGCATGGTACACCGTGGTGTACCATATAATTTGCGCAAACTGCTGCCCACATCAATATCAGATTTTGTGTTTCTCCTCCCCAACGTGTGGGTTTCCTTATCCTTAGCTTTCAATTGATTGGGAGGCGATTTAATTCATTCTGAACAAGTTGCTATATTGATTCAGTAGCCGTTTAACGGATCTCAATCATTAGTTTAGACGTTGATTGGTTTTACTTATTTCGTATAATTATAGGGTTTCGTTAACATTGAGATTTCAAGTTCAAATCTTGTGCAGATATCAACTAGCTTAATCGATAAAGTTATTAAAAGTGGTGACTTTATGAGTTGGAAATGAGTGAAGTATGCATAGTTTGGTAGGGAGTACTACCCTATTTCCCGACACCGCGAAAATTGATATGAGTGGAAGGAGTATAAAATTTGCGGTATATAGGAAAACGAAGTTGAAACCCTAGATAAACTTCTACGATCGACTGAAGAGTGAAGACTTGTGTATTAAAGGCCAAAGAGAAGGCAAAAACAAAAGGAAAGAAACATAGGCGTGTAGTAACGTTTCCGCTTGTCTTATTACAACCTTAGGACATAATTCAAAGTCTAAGTCTAATCTTCAACGTTCATATGTCAATTTGCACAGATTATGGCACACATATATTACACGGAGTATTCCCTAATCCCTAGTCCCTATACTATGTATTCTTCACTCACTTTCCAACTTTTTAACGAGTCTATGATGCTAGAGTGTAATTCAAGTTTATTGTTTTGTTCATGATGAACTGGCCCCCGTAAGCTCATCGATCACGGGAAACAGTGGAAGACTCTTGCATCCTTTCTCCACTTGTCGCTCTATTAGTATCATTGATACTTCATGTGTGTGGTTTCGATTATTCTTACATATATGTCTAAGCCAATAGTTAACGACCTAAAAGAACAGGACGGAGATAGATAACCGAATTGAGCATTTCAAAATTATTAATTCAATGGTATTTCAATAGAATGCCAGTCACAATGGACTTCACTAACGGTACACACATGTCACTAGATAAGTCACGGATTCAAGTTGTGGCCTAACCAAACTTTCTAATTATGTGTTCCAACTGACATGTGAATGAGGCGCATTTACATAGATCAATATGTACGTTGTAATTATCGATTTACGATAAGGCTAAGTTAAGTTAGGTGATGCACTGTGTAGCATTGTCGCACATATAAAATAGGGAAATTTCAAGATAATACTAAATCTAGTTCAGTATATATAAATACATCTGTACAATAAATTAAGACTCAAATTGCGTGCACCATCAAACATTTCTCCTTCTTCATGTCAATTAAGAGTGAGAGTGCATGACAATCCTGAAAGAAACATGCTCAGGATATCTAGGCGAATAAATTCCCATTTCATCCTGAAAATATTATTTGGAGTCAAACATACGCACACATTAAGCAACAGTAAGCGAGGAAATGGTCTTGTTAGTGGTGCAGCAAAAAAATCCATTGGAAATGGTCTTCCAGCTTGGAATTTCTCACATAATAACACTGACCAAATCCAGTCTACACAAAAGTTTTACGTCCAAAAAAAAAAAGTCCACTTAATTCATGAAAATTTGACGCGTTCATAATTTCATATTATTATTCTTATATGTATTTTTATAGGCCATTACCAACTTTTCTGAGCTTCTAGTAGTTAATGTTGCCGACTGTGACAAATAATTGGACGTCCAACTTTTATTTTCTGAAAGAAACTCAGACAATCATTTACTATGATTATAAACACAACGTGGCAGACTTTAAATAAATCATGAGCTTGTCAGACTAATGATTTTTCTTTATGGTGAATATAAGGATTTCTAATGTAAAGGTTTGGCTAAAGTTGGCAAAAGGGTTTGCTCAGATCAGATGATTTTGCCTGTGGGTTTATGGGTTCGAGTCGTTTAGGACAACAAGAGCGATAAAACTCGACAAAACTTCTAGTTAAGGAGGAAAGTCAATGTACTAGTAGTTGATCAGGTGCTTGTGGTAGAACTGTTAGTTCTTGTCACTTGACTAGCTTACAGCTTATGCATACAGTTTTACTACTTGCAAGTGAAAATGTAGTACGGAGTACTTAGAATCTGACAGAAAAACAGCATATGTTAGTTGTCAGACTAGCTAGTTTCTTTGAACTGACCCATGTCACTTGACTAGAGTGCACCTTAAATCTCTGACAAACAGCAAAAAAATGTGATCGGCTAACATGAATCGTCATGTGAAACCAAGGCATTCAACAAAACTCGTATGTTTATGGCCAAGACTCGGAAAAAGCTACTGCAATACTTGACTTCTGTTAATGTATCAGCAGCTATCAGAGGCATGAATATGACAGGAAATAAAGTAGACAGACAAGAATGCCAACAATCTGAGAATTTATTTCTCCATTGTTGAGTAATCAAGAAGTACACAAGCACTGATATATGATCTCTAAATAGCGAGATCGTGTAGTATACACTGAGACAGGCATTTGCAAGTGAATGCCCTGCTAAGAATCACTGGTCAGCAATTATCTGAACTGTATGTATCACCAAAAAAACCCTTTTTTTTTTCCTGATACATCAAACTTTTCCTACTGTACAACAAAGATCTCACAGAAGAAGAAACAAAATTTTCAATGATAAAACAGATATGGTAAACATACATTTACCATAGTCCCCCTTACAATAATGGAACTCAGTAGCAGCATAACGGGCATCGAACGAGGCCGTTCTCGTTACAATCAGGACACCTCTGAAATCCATACTCATCCAACTCATATTCTTCATCATGCTCCTCACACTCATAGTAAATTTTACAGCTTCCTGAGCACGTTTCACAAGGAACAAACCTAACATCACCACAAGCGTCACAAACATCGATTAAGTTACCACCATCGTCGTCCATCATTTCACAACCCTCAACAACCTCCTCCAGCTTCCCGTCTTCGTGTAATTTACGTATCTCATCGACACCACCAATGTACTTCTCCCCTACAAACACCTTAGGGAGGCCGCCTTTAACGCCTTCACCAAGAAGCTCCTTCAACTCATCCCTAAACCCTGAATGCATAGAAACATCCCTCTCATCAATCCTAACTCCTAACCCTTTTAAGATGACCCTCACATAAGAACAATCCTCATGTGTTTTCCTCACCCCTCTTAAGCTTGTGAAGTACAAAATCACTCTCTCTTTTGAGTAATCTTCGGACTCGTACTCGTGTTCCACAACACTCCCATCATCCTCCATTTCATCCTCATCAACTATCTCCTCCTCAACAAACCCACTAGAAGAACCATCTCCATTTTCGGACGGAGCCAAATTCTCCTTCTCTTCTTCTATCACAATCCTATCAACAAACCCATTAACATGACCAAAACCATTCATTTTCTTCTCTTGAGCTACATCATCACAACAAATCTCCTTGGTAACTTCAAGAGCAAGACTCCCATCTCGAGGCTTAAGATAAAAAGGGTTTGTAGGAGACAACTCCTCAAGCGCCTTCCTAAACGCAGATATAACTTCAGGATCAAACTCAGACACTAATGCTTTCGACACAAACCCACGATTACTCTCCTTCTCTTGACAATCAAACCATATCGTCTTCTTAGGCGAAACAAGACCATCATCCTTCCCTCCTCCTCCTCCACCACCTCCAGCTCTCGGAGAATCAACAAGAGGCGGAATCGAATCAGCCGAAACATGGAAAGAAAAGCTCCTAACGTGTTCAGGAAGCCTCAAAGGGCTACTCTCCTCAAGCCCTTCCATCAACTCCTCAACATTAATCGTCTCAGGCTCGCCCGGGGGCGTTCTTATAGGCGTTCTAGGAGCAACTCTAGTAATTTTCTCATCAATCATCTTAGACCAAGCTTTAGCCTCAATCATTCCCATAGTAAATTCCGCAGTTTTATCAACACTAACTTGATTATTACTCGACTTTTGGCGCTCATTCGCTTCAACTACTTCATCTTCATCTTGATCCAATTCATCCCATATCGAATTTCTCGACTCGTCGAGCTTGATTGATCCCAATGTGGACGATGTAAGTGCTACCACATGGTAGCTATCACCCCTCTTCTCCGGTGGGTGATGAACGTTCATTGAAAAACTCCGGCGACTCATCGGAGAATACGGCGCTGCTTGACAGTGCCGGCATTTCGATTGTTTAGAACCCGCACAACCCATTTGCGTATTGGTGAAGTTTCAAACAATGAATAAAAAGATTCAATCTTTGATCAATTTGTACAACCCCACATGTAAAAAATCACTAGTGGGTAAAAAAAAACAGGGGATGTGTAAAAAAACAGAGGAATGCAGTAAAAATTTAAAAGGTGGGCGATTTGATTGTTCTTGAGATTGATGAACAGATAAGAAAAAACATTCCCCAAAATTTGGGGATTGCTGAAAAAGTTACTCAAAAAAAAAAGCCCTAGACTTAATAAAAATGGAAAAAAATTACTTAAATTATGGAACAATTTGAGCAAATGGGAATGTTCAAAATGATTACAGCTTGTATGTTACACACAAATTTTGGACCCTCAAAAGCAGAGTTTATTGAACAAAACAATGAAAATTATACTAATAAGAAATCAAGAATAACTAATAAGCAAATTAAAGTTGAATAATTTGAATTTAAATTTGTGGGTTGGATCAAATTTTGTGAAGAAATGGGTAATTAGTGGGGAAAAAACGGCTAAAAAAACAAAATCTTTGAGGAAATAAATGAGATGGATATAATTAGAGTGAGATGAGATTCATTAATTTGGGGGAGGACAAGAAATTAATTAGAAATAATGACCAAAAATAAAACCAAGAAGATGGTTATATAAGATTTGAAAAAAAAAATTGGGATTGGAAGGAAGGGAGTTGGTAGGAGAAAATTCGAGGAAGAGTTCAACAGTCAAATGGGAGAAAAGATGAAGAACTTCAATGAGAAGTTTTGTGGGGGAGAGAAAGTGAGGATGGTGATCAAATGAATAAATAAATAAATAATTTTGATGGAAAATGGGGGAAAGGAGGTTGATGGTGAGATGAGTATTTAATTGGAATAATTAAAAATTTTAGGTGAGGAGTATAATTAAAGAAAGAAATAGAGATTGGATTATAGTGGAGTAATTAATTAGTGGGTAATTAGTAATTTGTAAGGAAAGGGAGTAAAGAGTGAAGAGTAAAGAGGGAAAGGAGAAACATTAATAAATGGAAACGCAAAGATGTCAATTGCGTGATTTATTGCTTGAAAGGCTCCTCCTCCCTCCCACTATCATGCTATATCCAACGAGTATATATCCAAACACTACCACGTTTTCTTTGATCGTTATCGTTTGATTTTTCCTCGCATAGTATGGAGTATTTAAATTGAACGTTAACGAAATTGAAAATTGAAAAATATAAATAAAGTATAAATTCTAATCAAGTTAGATTGAGATTTAAAACTGGTTACGGATACCATTTTGAACTATTTGTATCTTCAAATAATCTCATTGCAAGGATATTTCTAGAGCGAAATAATCTAATCATCTTTGTAATATCGTTCTAAGAGCTTCTTCACATTTTCCTTTGTCAATTTGCCTCACTACACTGAACACATAATAGTATCTCACAGTCACCGACCCCGTAAAGCCATAATAACTCCAAATGATACAAATTCGTACATTTCGTATTCGTGTCCGTGTTCATGCAATCCTCACAGAAAACACTACTCCTATGCTGTGTGCCATACATCACACTTGACTAGCAGGACGTATAAACTGCGGCCTTGACTCCAATATAAAGGTTACAATTCGGGCTGCCATTTCCACCAGCCGAAGAACAGGGAGAAAAGTAACCCTAATGAATATAATTAATAAATAATTAATGAGATAATACAACTTAGTTGACCATAACAACTAAGGGTGTCCTGTAAAGATGTCCATTGCAACGTTCTCCTGGGAGTGAATGTTTGTCTGCTCAATGTCCCTTTACTGCCTAGATTGTGTGCTTGCCCTCCACTAAGTATGGTTTACGCTACACTGCTACACCAATCATATCTACTTAATTTATACCATCAATTTTGGGGGAATTTCAAATAACAGTTTTCTAATTGCATGGTTGTTAGAAGGAAGTGCAAAATTGTTGAGTTGTTTATCTATCCCAGTTCTAATAGGTACGGTAACACCCCATTGTCTCAAAAGCTCCCACTTTATGGCGAATTTGGAGAACGTCGGATTATATCTTACCGTGTACCGCAAACCGAGTGGTAAGAAATATACTAGGTAAAAATTGAGCTTTTCTGACAAAAAAAGAAAGAAAACCGAGTTTTTATGTTAAAGTTTTGTTGAACGTTTGCTCCTCAGTCCTCCCCCTACGATTCCAGTTTATTTGGATGGCACTATATATTTCGACCCTAATTTAACTCCGAGGGGAGATGGATTTCTAGAGGATCCAAGTAATCACTAACATTTCGCTTGAATACAAAGACGTGCTACTATTTTTTCTCTCCTAAAAGAAAAAAGTACTCTCTCCACCATTTTTAATTGTTAACGTTTGGTTTGAATATGTGAAAATTTTAAACCAAATATATTTCTCGGAAAAATAAACTTGCTAAGGGTACCTGACAGTAACATCACTCGGCAGCAAGTGCTTTATTAATGCTAAATAGAGGGGTGCATCAGCAATCTGTATCGACCAACTTATAACGGGCTGACCTGATAAGCCGGCTCAATTATTAAATTCTATTTGTTACACCAACAACTCAGAGGCTAACTTCAAATTAATACCATCCTCAACAACTAATCGTCTAAACCTAAAAACAAAAAGGAGATTTTCTATGCTGCTCCTATTTTAAACATCACTGACAAGCAGAAGTCGGGCGCAACGGGAGAAAAAGGAACAAGGGTGAAATCATCAACCATTAACACACTAGGAGTATGTCTTGTTGCTTTCGCTATCAAGTCTAGTGACGAAATAACCTTCACCAACAAACAACCAATTCTCTCAAAGTCCCAAGTCCAAATTCATTCTAAAGGACGGCAGTAACAACATAAATGATCTATGCCGCCCTTGAAAAAACTATCCGTGTGCTGTAGGCCTGTAGATGTAATGTAACATCAGTATAGTTATCATGATCAGACTTTGGATTCAGGTAATTGGAAACCAAACTAATTCTTAGACAAGAAGCATAAAGCTAAAGACTTTTATTATAAAGTAGAATGTTGAATATTTCAAGTCATACGTACACACTGCACAGCAGAGGGGGCTTGCTAACACAAGGTTCACCAAGCTTATGGCGGCAAAACAGATTAACAATCGAAAATAAGCAACAAAGAGATCAACAATAATGGCTTAAGCTTACACTGACACCCACATAAAACTTACAATTAGTCATACTTCTTCACAGTAGAACCAGCCACCAGGTGCCATATCCCACCTGCATGATGAAATTGTTTCAGGTCGTCACATTAGGCTCACACAGAGGCCAAGATAACAGTCAAGAGAAGAAACTTGTTATATTTCGAATAGGCAAAACAACTCTGAAGCACAACCATGTAACCAACACCATATATCATTTCCTCAGGTAGTAACAACAAGTACAATCAACATACAAATATTCACCTCATATGTAACATGCACACTAATACAACAGAAGAATACACCAGAAAATCGCACAATCTCTCTACAGAGCTTAGGGCCTTAGGCACAAGAAAAGTGGCCAAAGAGCCTCTAGCTAAGCCTCATACAGATATACAGAAACAATAAGTCAAGCGAGTACCCACAGCAACAGGAAATGCCAAAGATTCAATTACTAGACCTCATTACCAGCCCCCATATTGCTCAAAAAAAAAAAAAAGAGCCCCCGTACGGCTAAAGAGGCAATGACTAACATTAAGTCCGAATTATATCATACAACTGGCATACTGGATCCCAAAACCTATTCCGAAATGACACAAGGTAAATAGCAAGAAAGATGTGTTCCAGATAGAATGGGATATCGGATTCAATATCCTTGACACTTGCCTGCTGCAAGATTATCGAAATTAACAAGAAATGGTAAAAGATGTGCAAAGGGAAACATTATTCTGAACTTAGTTGCAGAAATGAGCGAAAACAAAAGATGCTGGAACATGAAAAAGTCAGTGGGTGGCTACTGCATTATTCATCCCTCTCCTTCTAGAGGAAAGAATCCATCCATGTTTTATATGTTTTGCTTCAGTAGTTAGCTGAATAAATTATAAATCTGCATGAACTGAACAGAAATTACCATGGACCATATAAGGTAAGCCTACTAGTCAACTATAGATCTCTAAGCACCACTTTTACATCGGAATGACTTCAGGTGCCATGTTAACAAAAATGTTCCGCAATCTAAAAACATTCAAGGAGGACTTGGATTTAACAATCAACAGTTATGTTTGGCCAGCAATCAGATTGTGTCTTTTCCACTGTTTGTAAATCTCAGTTAGGAGTTGTCATCTGAGAAACGTCACAAGTTAAGAGAATCTCATCACTCGTTTTTGACCTATAGTCCCACTTCACTGACCACATTCAATCTTAGATCCTCCACCTAAACAGGTCCGAATTTGGAACAGACAGACAATTACACAAACCAGGTAGAAGTGTAGAACTTCAGAACTAAAAACCTGAACACATACCAATTAGGACATTGGAACCTTCCCTCAGCTTGTCAGTGTACTATCAACACTAAATCACACCAGAACTTTGTCATCACACTAAAGGTTGACATCATCACCAAGAGAAGGCACACCATGTATCAGGGTAGACTAACATTTGAGACAGCCCTTGCAACAATTCCAAGGGGCTCCTTCATCAACTCAATTGAAAATCCATCGGTTCTGCTTTGGAACACCATCACACAAAACACAATGAACTCGGAAGTCCAAATCTCAAGACCCAAGAGTCACATATACCAACTACCAAGCCCCCACTTGGTCACCTCAAGTTCAAATCTGAAGACCCATAAGTCACATATATCAGCACCATATTTGGACATCAGCACCTCAAGTCCAATCCTAACGATAAACCATGCACCATCACTGCCATCTTATATTCTTATTCAATCCCTATTGACATTTATTGTTCCTTACTGAAACCAACAAATAAATCCTCGTGAAAATAGATGGTTTTGCTAAAATCCCCCTACAGTTCCAAAAAAATGTTCGTTTGAGTGGAGTTAGGGTCTATCTCCGACACAAGTACACAACAAACATCCGAAGGCAATAGAACTTGTTATCAAAAAACTACAAAGTACATGTCTTTACTAAAATCCTCTACATTTCAGAAATAGTCGCTTCAGTGGAGTCAGAGTATGTCCAACACAACAATCAACTAAACGAAATAGCAGCCATTTCCAAGAGGATACCAAATATCAATGTCTCTACTAATATCCCTCTACATTTCAAAATCATTTGCTTAAGTGGAGTCACAGTACGTTATGTCCAACACAACAATTAATTGCACGAATGTAAGCATCAAGCATCACTAAAACAACTCAAGCATCACTACATTGAACTAATGCTATCAATCATCATACAAAAGAAGCATCAAGCATCACAAAAACAACAATGTAAAGCAAATGTGAGATTTAGTAACTTACACCCAAACTAAGCCAAAATCCCATCAAACCAACTCGAAGGCGGCCAGAACAAATTCCGAAACTCCTCATTATCAACCAACCTGCAAATAACAGACTTCTCCACATCCCAAACCTTAACAACATCATCAACATCAACAAAATAAATCACATTCCTCACATTCCCATCATAATCCTTACGCGAAATCGACAAGTTAGCGTAATCACCAAGGAAGAACACACATTCACTCAAATCATACTCATAATCCCAAAACCTCCCCTTCTCATCTAATTTCAACACCTCAAACCTCACCAATTCACCATCCTCATAAACTCGATCGATTAAATATAATCCAGCATCGGACCCCACCAAAGATGTACGGCCACCACACCCGTACATCACTCTAGCAACTATGTCAATCACTGTTAACCCATCGTAGTCAATTTTAACCAGCCTTCCTCTCTTGTCCGCCGTGGCGTAAAATTTACCACGGTAATTAATAATGTCATCGAATAATTTCACCCCGTGGTTAATCATAGTCCAGTTTTCATCCCCTTGTTTCCATATAAATAACCTCCCGTCCTCCGCCGTGAGACCTAACGCCGTGATACGGCCGTCCAAGGTTTCGGAGACGACGATTTTTCGGAAGAAGGTGGAGTTTACGGCGGTGTGGGAGTTGCAGACGGGGGTAATTCCGTAATTTAGGAGGTTTAAGTGGTGGATGGGTTTGAGGGAGGGTTTTGTGGAGAGCGGGGTGGTAAATGTGAAGGTGGTGGTGGTGGTGGTGGTGGTGGTGGCGTGTGGTTGGAGGTTGATGATGAAGGGGGTGGTGGTGGAGGTGGTGGTGGGGGGAGGGGTGAGGAGGTAGAGGGTTTGGGGGAGGAGAGAGAGGGGAGGGTGGTTGGTGGGGGAGATGGGAGAGGGGAGGGAGAGAGGGAGTTGCGGTGGTGGTGGTGGTGGTGAAGTGGTGGAGGAGAGGGTGGTGCGCCAGGGGTGGCAGGTGGAGCGGAGGCGGAGGTGGCCGATTTTGGGGGTGAGGAGGGTGGCGATTGTGGTTAAGATGTCGGAGGGGAGATTTGGCCATGGTGAGGTGGTGGTGGTGGTGGTGGTGGTGGTGTTCGAGGAAGAAGGATCCATTTTTATTCTTTTTAGATTAGGAGGATCCATTTGAAGGAATGGGAGTATTGCGTGTTTTGGCCTCATTTTTCAAAGTGTTTTTCATACGGAGTACTTGAAAACGTTTTTTTTTTTTTTTTTGTTACAATGAGGGGCAAAGCCCCGAAAAAGAAATAAACTACTCCGTACTAAGTAATTAAACGGGGTCTCGAGACCCCTAGGTACATCCTCCCTCAGTATGAGACGGAGCTCAGTTGGGAAGTACTTAAAAACGTGGGTAATAGTAGAAACTACTAATTTTAAGCTCATATAAAGGATTAAGGTTGACCTATTGGATAGGAACTCAAACTGCTTGAGAAGAATTGTATCGAGTTCAAATTCTCATACCCCCCCACCCCGTAGCTTTAGCTGCTCATTTGTACCAAAAAATAAATAAAGCTCGTGTATTCCTTAAAAAGGAAAATTATTTGTCTATGAGGTTAGGAGTCGTTTAATCTAATTTGCCTCATAGACAACACCATAATGAGTTCCCAAGTCTTCAGTGCTTATTAATCCATTTACGTTTCGTATGATGAAAATAGATAATAAGTCAATAATGAAATATTATCACCACGAAGAAAAAAAAATATTAAAAAAAAATCAATGCCTAGCTAATGAAATAGTCATGGTTGACTTGATGCAATATGTCAATACACATTCGATTAAAAAAAATTGTGTTGTACGATTAATACTCAGTTTGACGGGACTGCACTTTTATGATCTGGTCTGATTTGAATGCAACTTATCAAACCTGATTTGAATGACTCTAAACTCATATGATCTTAATCTGTTGTAAATTTAGTTGAATTTCAATGAATTTATCCAAAAATAGAGTAAATTCATTAATCATTATTTCAACAATTCTGAAATGATCGGATCTAATTTGAATGCCCGGTTTGGTTTGGATGTATCTAATCTAATCCGATCACACTCAACAAAATAGAGATTGATCATCATGTGGACAAATAACGAATAATGTAAAAGTTGTTGTAATCAAATCAACGCGCTTGATCAATATATACTCTACAAAAAAACCTCCCTAGTACTAATGACATCAAGCAAGAGCTCCCATGATAACGCCACGGTATGAACCAGCTCATCCACACTCATTTTGGCGCATATGTCATACACCATTGGCGGATCTACCTTAGGGGAGGGGGGGTCCTGGGACACCGGAAAAAATTTCCGAAACGCAAATTTTTGTACTAAAAATTATGAAATGGTCCTAAAAAACAAGGGTGGGACACCGAAAAATAGTATTGGGACACCGGGAAATTTTTTTTCTGGATCCGCCACTGTCATACACCCGTGTGAATTTATGACATACTAACATATAAATCCTACGGGAGATCGAGGATCAAATAGAGAGGTTGATACGAATCAAACAAAAGTAAACATACACATATCTCTTAACTAATAGCGTTGTGATAGAAAAACTAAGCGTACTTGCTAATGTGGCTCCAAACACACCCTTAGGGGTACCTAACTTAAAGAGGTCCACCTAACTTCAATGTCCTTCCGGCCCAATATTAGAATCCGGACGAAAAACAAGAGTTTTGCCTAGACGACAACCACTAGAGCAAACATGTTTTATTTATATCCTTTATAACAACACATAATGTAACTCTGAAAAATTAGGATTAGTTGAAGCAACTCCAACGGGTTGCTTTTTTAACTGCTTGAGAAAGTGAGCAGCTTGCCCCACCATTGGGGAGGGAAAGGTATTGAGCTTGGCCTGACAAACCTACTCGTTTGAGCAGACTGTCCAATGTATAATAACTTTCTTTTTATTTTTCTTTGTACTTACGATCAAATTTTTAGACATGTGGTAGGGTTATCATTCCCAATGACAGTGGACCGTACTCAAGTAGTTTGGACACCCGCTTAACCTCGGAGAAAATTTCCGTTCTATTTTAATGATATGGCAACTCCAAGTAAGGTGAATTTCCGATTAGCACTGGAGTCGCTCTTATAGTTTGATTCCGCCCTGATTTAAAATGAACAACTTGCTCAAACTCCCCACGCAACTTGATCATATAGCCCATTGTTCATGGACAACTATACAAATTACAATTCGTTACCTCTCAAAAAAAAAAAAAACAACTATACAACTCGTTGGCGAGTTGACCACTATCCACAGACGGGTCGTTTGGATTGAGGGAATAGGAGGGGGGATGGGATTATTATTCCCATTTAGCAATATTCCCTTGTTTGGATAATGGGAATAGGAGATGAGAATTGGGTGATAGGGATTTCTTATCCCTCCAATCTAATATTTAGGGGGGGCAGGTATTAGACTTGTGAATTCATTAAATAACAAAAAAGACTTAATTGCCCCTTTAAAAAAAATTATATAAGGAAATTTTGATATTAAGTAGGGGTATATTCGTAAAGTTCATATATATTCCCAATATCTCATCCTTATTCCCATGTTAATCCAAACAAGGGAATTATACTATCTCACTCAATTCGCTACCTTCAATTCCCACCTCTTATCCCACTCTCTAATCTCCCAATTCCCATCCCTCAATCCAAACGACCCCAGATTGTCAATTCCCGCGGATTCCGTCTTTTATGACCTAACTAAAATAAGGAAAATATATAAAAAAAAAACGGAAAAAACAAAAAAGGAAAAGTAAGGTCGGCAAAAGAAAAGAGATAAGATCAACAGAAACTTTCCAAATAACGCGTCCGACTCAAAGTCATAACCGCCTCATCCTCCCACTATAAATACGACCCTTCGCTTCCCTCGTTTATTCCCCATCTGCTCTTCTTCTGTCTTTTGCGTGTCCTCTACGTTTCTTCACTTTCTCTCTCCTCTCTCTTCTTTCGTGATTTTCATCCATTAGTTTTTATTGATTGATTTATTTCAATTATTTTAATTATCGTATATACAGTCTTTCTTGATGATTGAAGTCAATTAAATGTTCGTCCTATTCGTTGCCGGAGAAATTAGGTATTCGATTTTAAGCGTGTTCTTCAAGATTCGATTGATCGGTGATTTCTATGATGTGATTTGATGTTGTTGCGTTTCGATGATTGGATTTGATTCTGCTAGGTTTCGTTGAGATTGATTGAGATCGATTGGAAGTTCGTCGGCTGTGATTTTCGGTTCGGTAGATATTTTCTGCTTTCTGATTTCTGTGACGATTTCGTATTTGATTTGAATTGAATATATTGGAAGATTGATTAACACGCTAATTAGGAAGGAGTTTGGACCGTTTGTGTTGATGATTAGGTTTTGTTCGCATGAGTAATCGTATACGTCTCTGCGTAAAGGCGAAGCTTGATTTACACGCCTGGTTTGTTATATGAATCGGAATCTTCTCTACGATTGATTATTTTGCGATTTCAGTTCGTATGATGATAGTTGCGTTGTGAAAACGGTGGTCTGATGTGTTTTTGTAGGACGGTGTGTTTCGGATTTCTGGTTCCGGACCTGGATGTGGCTTCGGTAAGAAGTTTCATAAGAGTAGCTGGAATTTTGTTGGTTTGATGTGTGCGAATTATTGCAGTAAGTTCGTTAGGGTTTCTCAATGGATCGCTGGTACAAATATTGGTGCAGTGTCTACACCTAGGTTTGGATTTCCTTCCGTATCGTTGAATTCTTTACGTTTGATTTGCATGGTATGGAGGTAATTAGGATCGAGTGACCTTTTTCTGATATGATTAGGTTGTGAGCTATATGTTATGCTTGCGTAAGGAATAAGGCGCAGCTTGATTTATTAGGCTTTCACTTGTTTTATAACAAAGTTTTTAAAATTTAATTGCTTGCTTTTTGACGCTCTTTCAAAGTTAAAAAAAAACTTTTGCTAAATTTGTTTTCACTGTTTTTTTTTTAGGACTTTTATGGCGCTTGGTGGTTGTTGTTTTTGCTGTCCGGAAGCTGTGATCTCGTGTTTCTGTAGGTCTGTCTTTTGGGATTTCGATTCCATTGTGACGAGGCTTCGGTTAGAAGTTTCTTAGAGTGCCTAAAAGTTTTTTGCTTTTAATTTGGGGAATAAGGCTTGTTTGTTGTTAGCGTCCGGAATCTTTGGTCTGGTGTTTCTGTAGGTCTGTCTTTCGGATATTCGTTCGGTAAGAAGTTTCTTAAGATACATCAAAGTTTGTTACTTTCGATTTGTGCAAAACTGCAAATTGCAAATTGTTGGTGTGAGTTTGTTAGGGTTTCAATGGACTGGTGATCTTATGGATTTGGCTCCTTTGCTTGCCCCGGTATGTTGTTATGATTAACTGGAGCAAAATTAATCTTTATAACTCTTGGTTTATGGACTAACCTGTTTGGTAGAACGGAGCTCTCGTCCTGTGAGGTTCGGCCTAGACTTCCTCTTTTCAGTTTGTTAGTATTTAGTTTTTACCGTAACTTGGTGCAACACTTGATGGAATTGACTGAGAGGTCATGAGGATAGACCGATGATGTTTTAGCCCCTACTTTTAGGTTTTCTATCGTGGAGGATCGTATGGATTCAGTTAAATTTGGGGATTGGCAGTCGATTCTGGAGTATATTATGGTTTGACCACCTTGGTATGTGATCATTACTTATTAGAGAAGCTCTTGCTCAACTAAGTTAAATTTTCGAACTTTTTAGTCCATCCCAATGCCCTAGTTTTCCATATTTTTCCCAAGCTTCAGGTTGCAGCGATGATCAGGGTTTCCATTGGGTGTGTAGAGGTATTTTTGTTTTGATCAGATCTTGTAGTGCTGCTCTGGAATGAAGTTGCATACAAGATTGGCGTCTACGGGGTCAAAGGGAGTTGCTCTTGCATTCTTTTCTTTCTTGATCATTAGCTTTTGCTTGGGTTGATGAGTCCCTTAGATTTATTTGCAGACTTTGTCACTTTCTCAGGTGTATGCTGGAGAATCCATCACATCAGTTGAATGATGATTTACTTGCTAATTGATTGAGAGCTATTGCTGTGCGGTTTGTCTGAACGATGATATAAGTGGAGTAAGACATGATTTGCGTTTCTCCTGTTCAATTTGATGCTTGGTTTAGTGAGATAGTGCTCAAGTGGAGCCAGCCACAGGTTTTCTGTTTTATTCTTCTGATTATATATAGTTAATGACAACCTTAGCTTGCAATCCTTGGGGTTGTTTTTCTAGTTTTTTGCCATTCCTGTTGGCGCTAAAATGTGCCTACTGCTGCAGTCTGCTTTGGAACATGGCATATGATTCTGGGGTAGATTATGACTTGGTATGTCAAACCTGGTATGTGATAATGACTGAAAAAGTGGCATATCAAACCTGGTATGTGATAATGACTTGCGAACGCAGTTATACTTTTCCATTAAATTAGAATTTACTAATTTCTCAGTCACGACGTACTTGTTTTTGAATTGCCTCTGAAGCTTCAGGTTACAATGATTTAAGGTTCTATGGGTTTTGGTTCCAGTTGAAGGTGAAACCATGCTAAGCTATTAGTCGCCGAGTATTATTATTCCCTTCTCGATCTGATCTTTCAGTGCTGCATTGGAATGATGTGGTGTATCTTTTTCCTTCTTCACCTGATGCTTCACTTTTTCTTGGGCTGATGAGTCCCTTAGATTTATTCGCGGACTTTGTCATCTCAGGTCTTCGTTCTTTCAATTATTTTTGTTATCGTATATACAGATTTTCTTGATGATTGAATTCAATTAATTGTTCGTCCGATTCGTCGCTGGAGAAATTAGGTATTCTTTACGACGGAGGTTTGTGTATCGCAATTGATTTTGTGCGTGTTCTTCAAGATTTGATTGATGGATGATTTCTTTGATGTGATTTGATGTTGTGGCTTTTGGATGATTGGATTTGATTCTTCTAGGTTTTTTTGAGGTGGGTTGAAATCGAATTATTGTTCGTCCGATTCGTCGCCGGATAAATTAGGTATACTTGTGGCTGGAGGTTTGTGCTTCACAATTGATTTTATGCGTGTTCTTCAAGATTCGATTGATCGATGATTTGTTTGATTTGATTTGATGTTGTGGCGTTTCGGTGATTGGATTGGATTTGATTCTGCTAGGTTTCGTTGAGATTGATTGAGATCGATTGGAAGTTCGTCGGCTGTGATTGTTCGGTAGAGAGTTCTCTGCTATCTGATTTCGGTGATGATTTCGTATTTGAATCGAATTCAATATTTATTGGAACATTGATTTACACGCTAATTATGAAGGAGTGTGGACTGTTTCTTTGATGATGATTAGGTTTTCTT
The DNA here is from genome assembly GCA_963457585.1 of Spergularia bocconei. Taxonomy (NCBI): domain Eukaryota; kingdom Viridiplantae; phylum Streptophyta; class Magnoliopsida; order Caryophyllales; family Caryophyllaceae; genus Spergularia; species Spergularia bocconei. The sequence continues at coordinate 3,476,520 of OY734951.1, read as the reverse complement.
CGCATGAGCAATCGTATATGTCTCTGCGTAAAGGCGAAGCTTGATTTATACGCTTGGTTTGTTATATGAATCGGAATCTTCTCTTCGATTGATTATTTTGCGATTTCAGTTCGTATGATGATAGTTGCGTTGTGAAAACTGTGGTCTGGTGTGTTTTTGTAGGACAGTGTTTCGGAGTTCTGGTTTCGGACATGGATGTGGCTTCGGTAAGAAGTTTCATAAGATGTGGTTTCGGATATTTATTGGAACATTGATTTACACGCTAATTATGAAGGAGTGTGGACTGTTTCTTTGATGATGATTAGGTTTTCTTCGCATGAGCAATCGTATATGTCTCTGCGTAAAGGCGAAGCTTGATTTATACGCTTGGTTTGTTATATGAATCGGAATCTTCTCTTCGATTGATTATTTTGCGATTTCAGTTCGTATGATGATAGTTGCGTTGTGAAAACTGTGGTCTGGTGTGTTTTTGTAGGACAGTGTTTCGGAGTTCTGGTTTCGGACATGGATGTGGCTTCGGTAAGAAGTTTCATAAGAGTAGCTGGAATTTTGTTGGTTTGATGTGTGCAAATTGTTGCAGTAAGTTCGTTAGGGGTTCTCAGTGGATCGCTGGTACAAATATGGGTGCAGTGTCTACCTAGGTTTGGATATCCTTCCGTATCGTTGAATTCTTTACGTTTGATTTGCATAGTATGGAGTGGACCGTTTTCTGATATGATTAGGTTGTGAGCAATCGTATATGCTTGCATAAGGAATAAGGCACAGCTTGATTTATTGGCCTGGTTTGATTTTTGAATAGCTTGATTTATTAGGTTTTTACTTAGTTTTTTTTTTTACTATGTTTCTTAAATTCAATTGCTTGCTTTTTGACATTTTTTTAAAAGAGAAAAACTTCTGCTATATTTTTCACTGGTTTTTTAGGGCTTTTTTGCAACGATCTTTTAACTTTTGTGGCCCTGTACGACGCTTGGTTGTTCTTGTTGTTGTCCGGAAGCCTGTGGTCTTGTGTTTCTGCAGTTCTGTCTTTTGGATTTTCGATACCGGTGTGACGCGGTTCGGTAAGAAGTTTCTTAGAGTGCCTGAAAGTTTGTTATTAATTTGGGGAATAAGGCTTGTTTTTTGTTGTTAGTTGTTTGTTGTTGACTTGTCGTCGTTTTATTTGTATGATCATAGTTGCGTCCGGAAGCTGTGGTCTGGTGTTTCTGTAGGTCTGTCTTTCAGATTTTTGTTCCTTAAGATACCTCACAATTTGGTAAGAAGTTTCTTAATACCTCACAATTTGTTAGTTTTGATAAGTGCAAATTGCAAATTGTTGCTGTGAGTTTGTTAGGGTTTCAATGGACTGGTGATCTTATGGATTTGGCATTGTGGCTCATTTGGGCGCCCTGGTATGTTGTTATGATTAATGATTAACTGGAACAGCCTTTAATCTTTATTAACTTTTAGTTTCTGAATTAACCTGTTTGGTAGAACTGAGCTTCTAGTCTTGTGAGGTTCAGCCTAAACTTCCTCTTTATGCTTTTGTCCGTAACTTGGTGCAAAACTTGATTTAATTAACCGATAGATTATAAAGGATAAACTGTTGGTCTTTTGACCACTACTTTTAGGTTTCCTATCATATGGATTCAGTTGGATCTGGGGGATTGGCAGTCGATTCTGGAGTAAATTGTGGCTTGACCACCTTGGTATGTGATCACGTCTTAAGAGAGAAGCTCTTCCTTAACTAAGTTGAATTTTCGAACTTTTTAGTCCATCCCAATGCCCTAGTTTTCCATATTTTCCCCAAGCTTCAGGTTGCAGCGATGATCAGGGTATCCATTGGGTGTGTAGAGGTATTTTTGTTTTAACTTGATTTTGTAGTGCTTCTCTGGAACGAAGTTGCATACAATATTGGCGTCTACAGTGTCAAAGGGAGTTCCTCGTTCGTTCTTTTTGATTGAGAGGTATTGCTGTGCGGTTTGTCTGAAGGATGGTATAAGTGGAGCCAGCCACAGGTTTTCTTTTTATTCTTCTGATCATATATAGTTAATGACAACCTTAGCTGCAATCCTTGGGGTTGATATTCTAGTTTTTTGCCATTCCTGTTGAGCCAAAATGTGGCTACAGCGTCAGTCTGCTTTGGAACATCGCATATGATTCTGGGGCAGATTATAGTTTATCAAGCCTGGTATGTGATAATGACTTGCGAACGCAGTTTCTTTTCCGTTAAATTAGAATTAACTAATTTCTTAGTCACGACGTACGTGTTTTTGAATTTTGCCTCTGAAGCTTCAGGTTACAATGATTAGGGTTTTTGTTCCAGTTGAAGGTGAAACCATGCTAAGCTATTAGTCGCAGAGTATTTTTATTCCCTTTTTGATCTGATCTTTCAGTGCTGCATTGGAATGATGTGGTGTACGCGAGTGGTGTCTGTTGGGTCATAGGGAGGTTCTCGTTCCTTCTGATGCTTCACTTTTTCTTGGGCTGAGGAGTCCCTTAGATTTATTCGCGGACTTTGTCATCTCAGGTCTATGTTGGGAGGATCCGTGGATCATGTCTGCTGAGTTTAATGGATATATGCTGTAGCTAGGAGGTCATGCTTTGCTGTTTGTGTGAGGGATGTCTATACTGCATCAAGACTTAATTTCTGTCTGCTGTACTTTTTATCCTGGCTTTGAGCGCTGTCCTCTTTAATGAATTTTATGTGGCCAGGGGAGCTTTATTAACCTCTTTGTTGCTGAATGTTGTGTCTTATGGTTTGCATGTTCAGATCTGGAACCGTGCTGAGAAGTTAGTACGCCTTGGTGAACTTTGCTAACAATAATCTTGAGAAGCTTTTTGTTTGTGATTTTGGATGAGTGAAGTTTTTTGTTGGATGTGTTAGCGTTATTTCTTTGGAGGTAATTGGTATTTAGTTGGTTGCGTTATTTCTTTGGAGGTAATTGTATTCAGCTGGTAGCTCCGCTCGCTTAATTAGTTTGATGATGATTTCCATTCCATGTTCTGTAGTCTTGGAGGTAATTTGTATTTCTGTTTGATGTGATACTTGGTGCTGCATTGGAAATGACGTGGCATATGGGAGTAGTGTCTACTGGGTCAAAGTGAGTTGATCTTTCCTTGTTTTACCTGGTACTGGAGCAGGTTTAATCTTGGTCATTTCTTATTTTTTTAATTAATTATATGTTTGTTAGAAAGAAGCAGCGTCTGTCATGTTTAAGGGTGGGCTAGACTCTCTCTTCTCAGTTGGTTGGTATTTTCCCTAACTGGGGAGGTTAGTGAAGGCAACACTGTTTTTGCCCCTATTTTAGGTTTCACTGTTTTCTGCACTTTGGTGGGTGAGTTGTCGCGATTGAAATGATTGTGGAGGATCATATGGATTCAGTGGTTTTAGGACCACTTTGGGTATGTGAGCTTTTCCTTGATTAAGTTGAATTTTCGAACTTTGTAGTCGATCATGGTGCCTTAGTTTTCCATATTGTCCCTAAGCTTCAGGTTAGGATGATGTTCTAGGTTTTCCATTGGGTGTGTAGAGATGTTTTTGTTTGATCTGATCTTGTAGTGCCTGCTTTGGAATAAAGTGGCATACAAGACCGGCGCCTACTTGGTCAAAGGGAGTTGCTCTTTCCTTCTTTTGTTTGATCCTTAGCTTTTTCTTGGGCTGATGAGTCCCTTAGATTTATTTGCGGTTGTCATTGTGTATCTCAGGTCTAGGTTTGAGACTCTGTATTAGTTTTTATATTTTGCCCCAAAGCTTCAGGTTATGACGTGGTGTACGAGAGTTGTTTCTACTTGGTCAAAGGGAGTTGATCTTTCCTTCTTTCAACTGGTACTTTTTTTTTTATGGGCTGATGAGGAGCTTAGATATATTTGCGCATGTGGTCATCTTGTTGCAGATCTATGCTGGAGATTTCAGATCAGTCAAGTTTGATGATTTGGCCATGCTTGCGGTTTGTTGAAGGATGTCATATTATTGGTTTAAGTCTTAAATTTCCGTCATTTGAAACCTAGTTTGATGCTTAGTTTAGGAATTGCTGTCACCTCTATTGAATATCTTGTGCTCACTTTTTTGTGATAGCATTGAAGTGTAGCTCTCTTTAAGGGCTGCATTGGAGTGACGTGGCGTACTGAGTCGATTTGGGTAAAAGGGAGTTGCTCTTTCCTCCTCCTTCCTGATCCTTACCATTTATTTTGGCTGAGTCTTCCCTAGATTTATATGTAGGCTATGTCATATTACCTCAGGATGCTGTTATGATGGTATCTAGATTTTTTTTGTCTGTTGGGGTTGCAGTCTTTTGACTCTTCTTCGCTTGTTTTTGGGCTGATAAATTGCTTTGAATTATTTGCAGACTTTGTGATTTTATCTCTGGTCTATGTTAAACCATCCATATTTCACTTCAGTCGACCTTGATGGATCTATGCTGACTGGGATGTCATGAGGGATGTCATTCCGTTTTCTGAGTTTTACTTTTGATGCCTGGGTTTGAGTTGCTGTTCTGTCTAAAGATCAATATTGTGGTCACACTTTAGTTAGCGTTGAGGTGGATCCAGCCGCGGATTTCTTTTAGTGCTGCATTGGATGCCGTGCGTGCAAGAGAGAGATTTACTTTGGCAATAGGAGCAGCTCTTTCTTTCTTTCACTTGATCCTTAGCTTGTATTTTGGCAGATGAGTTGTCTAATTTTTTTAGATTCGTCATCTTATCGCGTGACTTTGTTATGATGTACAGGATCTTGTTTTTTTTTGTACTTGGTTTTCGATATTTAAATGATAGAGGTTTGTGTTTTTTTGTACACTGGAGTCTTTTGGGTCGCAACTCAATACTTGTGAGATCAATATATTACATTTTATTTCAGATGATGATTGATTTTTTTTTACTCGACGTGTTAGCGTCTTTTCTTTGGAGGTAATTGGTATTCAGCTGGTTGCTCCACACTTAAAATTTGTTTGATGGTGATTCACGTTCCATGTTCTGTAGTCTTGGGAGTTTATTTTCTTTTCTGTTTGATGTGATACTTAGTGCTGCCTTGGAATGGCGCTGCATATGAGGGGCGTCTACTGGGTCAAGGGAGTTGATCTTTCCTTCTTTCATCTGGTACTCTACTTTTTCTTGGGCAGATGAGGACCTTAGATTTATTTGCGCATGTGGTGAACTTATCTCAGGTCTATGCTGGAGAGATTTCATCAGTCGAGTTTGATGAGTTTATGCTGATTGGGAGGTCGTGCGTTGTGGTCTTTAGGGAGGATGCCATTATTGGTTTAAGGCTCAATTCCCTTCTTTTACATTGATGCTTATGTAGAGTTGCTGTCGCCTCTACTGAGTGTATTGTGACCATGCTTTTGTGATAGCGTTGAAGTGAGAGAGCAACTGCTTTCTTTAAGTCCTGCATTGGAATGGCGTGTTATACGAGTGTCGAGTGAGTCAAAGGGAGTTGATCTTTCCTTCCGTCCTTCCTTCGCTTTTCTTTTGGCTGAGTTCCCTACATATGTGGACTAAGTCATCCGAAGTTATGCTTATTGATTTAATTTTTTTTGCTTGCTTTCTGTATCCAAAGTTTAGTTGCAGGAGAATTAGGTATCGCGTGAGCAGTCGTATAGATCTGCAGAAGGGCGCAGCTTTCTCTATATGCCTGGTTTGACTTTTAGTTGCGTTGCAAAGCTGTGTGGTCTGGTAATTTTGTTGGACTTCTGTTCCCAATGTGGGTTTAGCTTCGGTATGAAGTTTCATTAGAGTAGCTGGAATTTTTTTGTTTTGATGTGCTCAGATTGTTGCTGGGAGTATATTAGAGTTTCAATGGATTGCTGATCATATAAATTCAGTCTCTACCTAGGGTTGGGTATCCTGGAGCAGCTTTTTGATCGGTCTGGTTTGTTATAAATTGGTCTTGTCTACAAATTATTAGTGTACGAATTTAGTTCGTATGATAATAGTTGCGTCGTGGAAGCTGGGGTCTTTTGATTTTGTAGGGTAGTATTTTGGATTTCTCTTCCTCGTGTGGGTGTGGCTTCGGTAAGAAGTTTCATAAGAGAAGCTGGAATTTTGTTGGTTTGATGTGTGCAATTTGTTGCAGTTAGTTCGTTAGTGTTTTCAACGGATCGCTGGTTCAAATATGGGTGTGCAGTGTCTACTTTGGATTGGATATCCTGGTATTGTTATGAAAAAGGGCATTAGCTTACTATTCATTTTGTTCTTTACTCCCTCCGTCTCGTTGAATTCTCTACGTTTAATTTGCATGGTATGAAGTTAATCTAGTAGTGGACCGTTTTCTGTTGATTAGGTTATGTCCAATCGCATACGTCAGCCTTAGGCAATGCGTTGCGGAAGTTTTGGTTTGGTTATTCTGGAGGTCTGTCTGTCTTACGGATTTTTGTTTCCAATGGCGTCGGTAAGAAGTTTCATAAGTTACTTGAAAGTTTGTTATTTTTGATTAGTGCAAATTGCAAATTGTTGCTGCCAGTTTGTTAGGGTTTCAATGGTCTGGTGATCTCGTGGATTTGGGTCCTTTGCGTGTCCTGGTATGTTGTTATGATTAACTGGAGCAGCTTAATATTATTATTAAATCTTAGTTCTTGAATTAACCTGTTTGGTGGAATGGAGCTGTCAACTTGTAAGGTTCAGCCTAGACTTTTGTGAGCTTGTTACTGTTTACTGTAACTTGTTGCAAAACTTGATTTAATTAACTGAGAGGATATAAAGGATAAACCCTTGGTGTTTTGGCTTCTACATTTAGGTATTCTTTTTGACGGTATTCTATCGTGGAGGATCATATGGATTCAGTTGGATTTGGGATTGGCGGTCGATCCTGGAGTAAATTACGGTTTGACCACCTTGGTATGTGATCACGACTTAACAGAGAAACTCTTCCTTAACTAAGTTGAATTTCAGAACTTTTTAGTCCATCTCGATGCCCTAGTTTTCCTTGTTTTTTTTCCCAAGCTTCAGGTTACCACTAAGGTCAGAGTTTTCCGTTGGTGTGTAGAGGTATTTGTGTTTTGATTGGATCTTGCAGTGCTGCTTTAGAATTAAATTTCGTACACGACTGGTTATCTACTGCCTACTGGGTCAAAGGGAGTTGCTCTTCGGTTCCTTTCTTCCTTGGTCTAGCTTTTTCTCGGGTTGACGAGTCCCTTAGATTTATTCGCGGACGTTGTCTTTGTATCTCAGGTCTATGCTGGAGATTCCATAATTCACATCAGTTAAATGATGATTTAGCTAGTTGGAGGTTTTGTCTGAAGGATGCTATAATAAGTGGAGTAAGATACTATTCCTGTTTTTCCAGTTCAGTTTATGGTGCTGGGGTTAGTGTGATAGTGCTCAAATGGAGCCAGCCACAGGTTAATGGTGGAATGGAGCCAGCCACAGGTTTCTTTTTATTCTGCTGATTATATAGTTTACTGACCACCTTTATTGCAAATCCGTTTGGAGTCAATTTTCTTGTTTCTTTCCATTTCTGTTGAGCCATAATGTTGCTACAGCTTAAGTCTGCTTTGGAACATGGTATATGATTCTGGGGTATATTGTGGTTTGACAAGCCTGGTATGTGCTAATGACTTGCAAGAGCAGCTTTTCCATTCAGTAATATTTCAAATTTCTTAGTCACGGGGTTTTTTCAATTTTGCTTCTGACAGGTTACTGTGATTAAGGTTCTTGCTTTTGGTTACAGTGAAAGGTGAAAACATGCTAAGCTATTAGTCTTCGAGATTATTATTATTTCATTTTCAATCTGACTTTTCAGTTTTGCATTGGAGTGATGTGGTGTACGTGAGTGGCATTCTCTGGGTCCAAGGGAGTTTCTCTTTGCTTCTTCACCTGATAACGCTTCCTTGAATTTATTCGCAGACTTTGTCATCTTGTCGTCAGGTTATGCTTTGCTGTTCGTATGAGGGATGAGGGTTGTGTCTACTGTGTCAAAGGGAGTTGATCTTTTCTTCTTTCACCTTGTACTTGGCTTTTTCTTGGCCAGATGAGGACCTTGGGTTTATTTGCGCATGTGGTGTCTCAGGTCTATGCCGGAGATTGTTTTTAGCTGAGTTTAATGAATTTATGCATATTGGGGAGGTCATGCTTTGCGGTTTGGAGGGCGCCATTCTTGGTTTAAGGCTTAATTTCCGTCTTTTGAGTTGGTAATTTGATGGTTAGGTAGAGTTGCTGTCCCCTTTAATGATTATATTGTGACCATGCTTTTGTGATAGCGTTGGAAGTAGAAAGAGCAATCACTTTCTCAAGTGCTGCATTGGAATGACGTGGTATACGAAAGAGTTGTCGACTGGGTCAAAGGGAGTTGCTCTTTCCTCTTGTCCTTTGATCCTTAGCTTGTCTTTTAGCTGAGTCCCCTAGATATGTGGACTAAGTCATCTTATCTGTGGATGTTGTTATGATATCAGGATTCCGATTGATTTCAAATTTTCTTCTTTTGCCTTGGTATTGGATGTTTCGTTGCCGGGGAAATTGGTATCGTCTTTGCTAGATGTTGTGCTTATGCCTGTGAAACTGCCAGATCATTAATCATGTGATTGATTTCATGTAATTGCGTTTATGACTTTGATTATGGTAGGTTTTATTGAGATTGAAATTGCTTAGCTGCTATTGTTTGGTAGGTAGTAGGGATTGTGTACTGACTTCCGGTGGTTGTGCTCTCTGATTTCGGTGATGGTCTTGTGCGTCATTCTTACATGAGTTGGTTTTAATTTCTTAAAGATTGATGCATGGTGTTATGCAAGTAATTTTGATGCCTGGGTTTGAGGGATGTCAATACCTACTTTTGCTGCCTGGGTTTGTTGGAGGATGGCATTATTGGTTTAAGGCTTAATTTCCGTCTTTTGAGTTGTACTTTGATGCTGAGGTAGAGTTACTGTCGCCTGTAATGATCTGTTGTGACCATGCTTCTGTGATAGTGTTGAAGTGGATAGAGCATCTGCTTTCTTTAAGTGCTGCATTGGAACGACCTGATGTACGAATGAGGTGTCTACTGGGTCGGGAGTTACTATTTCTTCCTATTTTTTAGAAAGAAGCAGTGTCTTGTCATGTTGTGAATTTCAGCCTAGACTTCCTCTTCTGAGTTGGTTTGTATTTACTCTTAACTTGGTGTAACTGTTGATGTTGGAGGAGCATGTAAAAATCATCGATGTTTTTGCCCCTTTTTTAGGTTTTGTTATTGTTCTCTGCACTTTGGAGAGTTGTAGTGATTGTGAAATGTTGTTACCAGCATGGAGGAACATGGCAGTTGACTCTTGAATATTTTTTGACCACCTTGGTATGTGAACTTTTCCTTGATTAAGTTGAATTTTCGAACTTTGTAGCCCATCATGATGCCCATGTTTTCCATACTTCTCCTAAGCTTCAGGTTACGTCGATGATCAGGGTTTTGCATTGGGTGTGTAGAGATATTTTTGTTTGATCTCTTGTAGTGCTGCTTTCGAATGAAGTGGCTTACAAGATTGACGCCTACTGGGTCAAAGGGAGTTGCGCGGTCCTTATTTTCCTTGATCATTAGCTATTTATTTGCGGACTTTGTCACTGCATCTCAGGTCTAAGTTGGGGAATCCCCCCATGATCTACTAGTTTTAAATTTTTTTCCCCCAAGGCTTCAGGCTACGACGATGATCAGTGATCTGCATTGGGTGTGTACGCTCTTGATTTCAGTTACCTATGGAAACCATGTTTAGGTTGTTATTCGTAGAGATGTTTGAGCTGATCTTGTTGTGCTTCATGGAATGACTTGGCATGCAACATTGACGTGTACTGTGTAAAAGGGAGTTGATCTTTCCTTCTTTCTGCTACTAGGCTTTTTCTTGGGCAGATGACGGCCTTAGACTTATTTGCGCATCTGGTGATCTTATCTCAGGTGTCAGGTCTATGCTGGAGATTTCATCAGTCGAGTTTGATGTTTGTTGGAGGATGTCTCTATTGGTTTAAGGCTTTAATTCCATCTTTTGAGTTATACTTTGATGTTTAGGTAGAGTTGCTGTCATCTCTAATGAATGTCGTGACCATACTTTTGTGATAGCGTTGAAGTGGATAGAGCAACCGCGTTCTTTAAGTGCTGCAGGTGTCGATGGGCAAAGGGAGTTTCTCTTTCTTCCTCTCGTTTGATCGTTGGCTTTTCTTTGGTGGAGCAATCGTATAATCTGCATAAGGCACAGCTTGTTCTATACGCCTGGTTTGATTATTAGTTGCATTGCGAAAGCCGTGTGGTCTGGTGATTTTGTAGGACTTCTGTTCTCGATGTGGATGTGGCTTTGGTAAGAAGTTTCTTTCAGTAGTTGGATTTTTGTTGTTATGATGTGAGATTGTTGCTGTGAGTTTGTTAGAGTTTCAATGGGTTGTTGATCATATGGATTCAGTCTCTACCAAGTGTTGGGTATCCTGGAGCAGCTTTTTGGTCGGTCTGGTTTGATTTAAATCGGTCTTATCTACAATTTCTTATTTTGTGGTTTCAGTTTGTATGATAATAGTTGCGTTGTGGAAGCTGTGGTTTTTTTATTTTTAGGACGGTATTTTGGATTTCCATTCCCCTTGTGGATGGGTGTTCGGTAAGAGTAGCTCTGATATTATGTTGGTTTGATGTGTGCAATGTGTGCGAGTAAGTTCGTTAGTGTTTTTCAATGGATCGTTGGTTCAAATATGGGTGCAGTGTCTACCTTGGGTTGGTTATCCTGGTATTGTTGTGAATAATGGCCACAGCTTTTAACTATACGATACACCATTATTCCATCCGCCTGATTGAATTCTTTACGCTTGGTTTGTTGGAGAACGTAATTTTGTGTTTAATCAATTAACTTGTTTTTGTTTTTAATTTGTTATAAAAAAGAAGTTTTGCTAAGCGTGTTTTCATTACTCTTTAAAGGCTTGTGTGCAATGTGTGCGAATGGATCGCTGGTTCAAATATGGGTGCAGTGTCTACCTTGGGTTGGTTATCCTAGTATTCCATCCGCCTGATTGAATTTTGTTGGAGAATGTAATATTGTTTTTAATCAATTAACTTGTTTTTATTTTTAATTTTTTTATTTTTATAAAAAAAAAGAACTTTTGCTAAGCATGTTTTCATTACTCTTTAAAGAATTGTTTGCAAAGATCTTTTATATGTTTCGCACGTGATGGTTACAGAATACAGATTAGTTAAAGCCAACCTGAGAACCCTTTCGGAGCAAGGCTCTGTTGTTGTTAAAGTTGTTCAATTCGTATGATGATAGTTGCGTCGCGTAAGCTGTTATCTGGTGTATCTGTAGGTCTGTCTTTTGGATTTTCATTCTGAATGTGACGCCGCTTTGGTAATAATTTTATTCAAGTACCTGAAAGTTTGTTACAACTTACAACTGATTAGTGTCATTTGCAATTGTTGCTGTGAGTTTGTTAGGGTTTCAATGGGTTCCTGATCGTATGGATTCGTGTCCTACCTAGGTTTGGGTATCCTGGTATGTTGTTGTGATTAACAGGCTGCAGTCTGTTAACTCGGTTCGGTACACTTCTATTGCATCTGTCTCATTGAATTCTTTACTCTTAGTTGGTTTGAGTACGTAATGGTTTTTTTAATCAATTAACATCTGTAGAACGGAGCTGATGTTGGTGTCATGATTGATTTCCATGGATGGAGTTAATTAGGAAGGAGTAGGGCCGTTTTTTTGATGAGCAGGTTATCTGCGTAAGGCATTTAGGCTGATTTTTTAGCCTAGTATAACTTACTATTCATTTGAATTTTAAAAAAAGAAAAAACTTTGCTATGCGTGATTTCACTACTTTCTTAAGACTTGTTTGCAAAGATCTTTTATAACTTTGTTGTCGTTGTTGTTGTTGTCAATTCGTGTGATGATAGTTGCGTCGCGTAAGCTGTGGTCTGTCTTTTGAATTCACATTCTGAATGTGACGCGGCTTCGGTTTGAAGTTTCTTTAAACTTAAAGATTGTTAACTTTTTTCTTTTAGGTCTAAAGTTTGTTACTTTTGATTAGTGCCATGTGCAATTTGCTGCTGTGAGCGATCATATGGTTTGGGTCTCCTGGTATTGTGGTATGTTATGATTAACTGGAGACAGCTTTTTATCTTTGTAACTCCTTAAGGATAAACCGATGATGTTTTGGCCCCTACTTTTTAGGGTTGCTTTTGTTCGCTGGACTTTGGTGAGTCCTCGCAATTGAGGAATGTTGTTACCAGCATGATCGTGGAGGATCCTATAGATTCAGTTGGCTTTGGGACGCTCAGTAGTCGAGATTTGAGTATATTATGGTTTGACCACCTTGGTATGTGATCATGACTTATGAGAACAGCTCTTCCTTCATGAAGTTGAATTTTTGAAATTTTAGTCCATCTTGGTGCCCTAGTTTTCCATATTATTCCCGAAGGGGTTTTCCATTGACTGTGTAGGTAGTATTTTTGTTGATCTGGTCTTGTAGTGCTGCTTTGGAATGAAGTGGCATACGGGATTGGCGTCTACTGGGTCAAAGGGAGTTGTTGTTTCCTACTTATCTTCCTTCAGCTTTTTCTTGGGCTGATGAGTCCTTGGATTTTTTGTGGACTTGGTCACTGTATCTCAGGTCTTGGTTGGAGAGTCCATAATTCACAGCAGTGGACTCTGATGATTGATGCTAACCGGAAGGTCTTGCTGTGCGGTTTGTTTGAAGGATGTTACAAGTTGGAGTGAGATATGGTTTGTGCTTTTCTAGTTCAATTTATGAAAGGTTGGCTTTATACCAAGGCTCATGAAGGATGGCCAGCCACAGGTTTATAGGTGGAATGGAGCCAGCCGTAGGTTTCTTTTTGTTCCACTCATATGTAGTTTAATTACCACCATTGCTGCAATTTTTGGAGTCGATTTTCTAGTTACTTATCCTCTCTGTTGAGCAAAGGTGTTGCCTACTGTTTCAGTCTGCTTTGGAACATTGCAAGGCAAGACGATTCTGGGGTATATTATGGTTTGACAAGGCTGGTATGTGATAATGACTTGTAAGAGTAGCTTTTCCATTCAGTACAATTTGCTAATTTCTTAGTCACGATGTTTTGGTTTTTCAATTTCACCTCTGAAGCTTCAGGTTACGATGATTTCTGGCTTTTGGTTCCATCCAAAGGTGAAACTATGCCTAAGTTATTAGTTGTACGAGAGTGGCGTCTGTTGGGCCAATGGCAGTTTCTCATTCCTTCTTCACCTGATGCTTCTCTTTTTTCTTGGGCTGATGAGTCCCTTAGAATCATTCGCAGACTTTGTATTCTTATCCTCAGGTCTATGTTGAAGAATCCGCAGATCACGTCAGTTGACTTCGATGGATTTATGCTATGACTAGGAGGTCATACTTTGCTGTATGTATGAGGGATGTAAATACTGGATTAAGGCTTAATTTCTGTTTGCTAAGTTCGTACCTTTGATGCCTTGGTTTGGGTGCTGTCCACTCTAATGTATTATTATGGGCTTGTGGCAGGGGAGCTCTAATAATCTCTTTGTTGCAAGCTTGGATGTGGAACCGTCCTTAGGAAGTTAGAACGCCTTGGTGAACTTTGCTAATAATCTCGAGAAGTTTTTATTTGTGATCTGGGATGAGTGAAGTTCTCTTGATGTGTTAGTGTTATTTCTGGGAGGTAATTGGTAATTCATTTGGTTGCACCGCGTGAAATTAGTTTGATGATGATTGCCATTCCTTGTTCTGTAGTCTTGGAGATAAATATTTTATCTGTTTGCTTGGTACTTTGTGGTGGATTGGAATGACGTGGGATATGAAGGTTGTGTCTACTTGGTACTTGACTTTTTCTTAGGCAAATGAGGACCTTGGATTTATTTGTGCATGTGGTGAACTTATCTCAGGTCTATGCTGGAGATTTTATTTTAGCCGAGTTTGATGAATATATGCAAATTGGGGAAGTCATGCTTTGCGGTTTATTGGAGGACACCATTCTTGGTTTAAGGCTTAGTTTCTGTCTTTTGAGTTGTACTTTGATGATTAGGTAGAGTTGCTGTCACCTCTAATGAGTGTGTTGTGACCATGCTTCTGTGATAGTGTTGAAGTAGAGAGTGCAACCACTTTCATAAGTGCTGCATTGGAATGACGTTGTATATGAAAGAAGGGTCGACGTGGTTAAAGGGAGTTGCTCTTTCCTCCTGTCCTTTGATTCTTAGGTTTTCTTTTAGCCGAGCCCCCTAGATATGTGGACTAAGTAATCTTATCAGGATGTTGTTATGATGTCAGGGTTTCGATTGATTTCAAATTTTCTTCTTCTGCCTTGGTATTGGGCGTTTCGCTGCCGGAGTAATAGGTATTGTCTTTGCCAGATGTTGTGCTTATGCCTGTGACGCCACCAGCTCATTAATCATGTGATTTGATTTCATGTTATTGCGTTTATGACTTTGATTATGGTAGATTTTATTGAGATTGAAATTTTGCTTGGCTGATATTGTTTGGTAGGTGGTCGGGGTTGTGTACCGAGTTTCGGTGGCTGTGCACTCTGATTTCGGTGATGATCTTGTGCTTCATTCTTACATGTGTTGGTTTTTATTTTTTAAAGATTGATGCATGGTTTTATGCTAGTAATTTTGCGGTTTCAATTCCTATGATGATGATTGTGTTGTGGAAGCTGTGGTCTGGTGATTCTGTAGGATGATCTTTCGGATTTTAGTTCTGGATGAGGATGTGGCATCAGTGCTTCATTAAGAAATTTTACAGGTGGAATTTTGTTGTCTTGATCTGTGCAAATTGTTGCTGTGACTTTGTTATTAATCATATGGAATCTGTGTCTACCTAGGTTTTGATAACCAGGTATGTTGGTGTGATAAACTGGAGCAGCTTTTAATCCTTATCATCTCTTGTAGTTTTAATTATTAACCAGTTTGTTAGAACGAAGCAGTCTGTCTTGTTATGAGGTTTGGCCTAGACTTTACGTTGTTGGTTTGTCTTTACCATAACTTGGTGCAACATTTGATATAATTGACTGGGAGGTCATTAAAGAAAAACCAACGATGGATTTGCCCATATTTTAGGTTTTGCTATTGTTCTCTGCACTTTGGTGAGTTGTTGTGATTGAAAATGTTGTTACCAGCATGATCGTGGACTGTTATATGGACTCGGTGGCTTTGGGAGACTTATATGGACTCGGTGGCTTTGGGAGACGGCAGTTGACTCTTGAATATATTATGGTTTGACCACCTTAGTATTTTAGGGGGCGTTTGGTATGAGATTCGTAATGGAAACGGAATGGAATGGGATTAGTATTGGAGTGGTAACGAGTTCCGTTACTTACCTTAACTTGTTTGGTTTGACTAAATCATGGAATGGAATCATTTAAACAGGGGCAAATAAGTAAATAAACAAATTATCCAAAACCTTTGGCTTTCTCTTTCCTCTCTCCTCCCCCATATCCCCACCCTTCCACCACCGCAGAACCACCGTCATTCAGCCCCAATGACACCGGAGTCGCTGTCTCCACCACCTGACGACTTGGCCGGCGCCGGTACCACCCCGACCATCCGACGCGGGCCTGCCACGCCCCCCCCCCTTTCCTCTTGAGCTGAGAGAGAAAACGTGAGTTGGAAGAAGCGAGATGCGGCGGTGCAATGGTCGGTCGCCTGAGAAAGTTTAACCTACGGTGGAGGGTGGTGGTCGGTGAGGAGGCGGTGGTTGTTAGGTGCAAGAAGTTGTAGAAGAGAAAAAGAGGAGAAAAAAGGGGAGAAAGGGAGGACGCCGGTGGTGATGGGTGTCGCCAGAGGAAGGCAGTCGGCCGGTGATAGCCCGGTGGTCGGAAGTTCGGCCGAGGTGGTGGCTAGGCAGTGATGTGGGGTGGGGTGGGTGGGGAAGGAGGAGAGAGAAAATAAAAAGGGGGGAATGGAATGGGATACCTCAAATTTGAGGAGGGTTTCATTTAGAGGGATTGGGTTAGAGGAGAGTAATGGAGTGGGAAAAGAAAATTTCAAACCAAACAATTGGTAAAGTAATCGGATTGGGATTCCGTTACTTGGACTCAAAAAATGTCCAACCAAACATGCACTTAGTTTTTCTTTGATTAAGTTTAATTGTTGAACTTTGTAGTCCATCAGCCTTAGTTTCCCGTATTTTACCTAAGCCTCAGGTTACGACGATGATGGTTTTTCCATTGCGTGCGTATATATATTTTTGTTTGATGTAATCTTGTAGTGCTGCTTTGGAATGACGTGGAATACGAGATTGGCTTCTACTGGGTGAAAGGGAGTTTGCTCTTTCCTTGATCATTATAACTTTTTCTTGGGCTTATGAGTCCCTTAGATTTTATTGCGGACTTTGCGATTGTATCTTAGGTCTACTGGTCAAAGGGAGTTGATTATTGCTGCTTTTGCTTGATCCTTAGCTTCCTCTTGGGCGGATGAGTCCCTTAAATTTATTTCCGAACTTTGTCACTGTATCTCAGATCTATGTTGGAGAATGCATAATTCACATCAGTTGACTGATGATTTATGCTAATTGGAAGGTCTTGCTTTACGGTGTGTTTGAAGGATTTTATATTGGAGTAAAACAGGATTTGCCTTTTGCCAATTCAATTTCAATGCTTGGGTTTAGTGCTAGTGCTCGAGTGGAGCCCCGATCACAAACAGGTTTTTTTCTACTGCGCTGATTTTATTGTTTAATAACCTCTGTTGCAATCCTTGGGACTCAGATTTTCAAGTTTCTTACCATTCCTGATTAGCCGAAATGACCATGCCAGTTTTGTCTAGGTGGTTATTTTGTTGGGTATCATGCTTTTCAATTCTAGGCTAATGTGTCTCATGGATTTCTGTGTGGGAGTTCTCTTTTATTCAGGTTTGTGATCGTGAAGCTGTATCTCGAGTGAGCCGTCTAGGAGTTGTGTTGCTATCTGATGGAGTTGTTTTTCGAACAGATGTTTGTTCTTTTGGGTTTGTCTCTTGCAAAAACTTGGATGTGTTGGGAATTGCTGTAGGTGAATTGCACTTGTATTTCAAATGTCAGGTAGAATTTTTGGGGTTGAGCACTGTGAGTGGTGTTGTATTGTGGCAACCGACAGGTTCCTTCTTATCTAGCAGATCGTATTTAATTACCTGGTTCGTTGTTGTGATTCATTTTGAGGACTTTTAGATGACTTTGCTGGTAAGAAATTGTGTATCTGTTCCTTGGATGAATCGGGTTTTGCTTGTCGATTTTGGTTGGATCTATTTTTACTCTGTTTACTGCTTTTTTTTTTTATTTTTTTTTATTTTTTTTTTTTTTGACAACGTTTCTGTTTACTGCTTTGATCATGTAAAATTAGTGAACTCTGTCCTAGGTTGGCAGGGAGAGTTTTCGTAGTTGATAAATTGAATCACGCCATCATGCACATTGTTGTTTACACTCTGCAGTTACCTAGTTTGTCAGTAAGATACTGAATTTGGGTTAGTAAGATTCTTAAGAGCATATGAGTACATGACATACTGATTTATGAAAACCTTTAATATACGCCGTAGTTCGATTTAATTGATATTTGAGATATGCGAAGCTAAATTCCATTGCCTCTCTTGTTTGAATCTTCATCCGTGGGTCATAATGTGTCGATTGAGTTACTAGGTGCTAGTGTTATTTGACTAGTGATAGCTTTAGTGTTAGTATTACATGATGTAACTCCGCCTGTGGATGTTCTCTCGACATTCGCTGCCGGTCTCAAGCCCGGATAAAGGAGGAGAGTTATATTGGCTTTGTAGCGGCCAATTTTAAAAACTGTCCCATATATGGACATGAACAGAAATTTGATAATTGTTCGGGCGTCCCCTTCGTCTTTAGCTTATGATTTCTAGTGTAACCTGTTTGCTAATACCGTCGGACCTTTTGAAGTGGTGGTATGGCTGCTTTAGGCCAAAACATTTGCACCTTGATACTTTAGTCCCTAAAATTCTTTGCTTATTCAAGCTGTGGAATTATGTTTCTATGGTAGACTGAAATCCACTGCAGCTTACCACCTTATGATTGAACCAGACGGGAGTTTCCTGGATCCTTGCTATGAATCTAATAAGCCGAACATCCCTTGCGACCGTGTCATATGATCGTCCTCTGTGAAATGTTGATCGTCCTCTTATCTTAAGGTTGCTGGCTTGCTGTCTTTGCTACCCCAACAAATATAAAAGCGGTTATCACACATAATCTATTAATGGCATCGAAAAATTAAGCTTACAGATGATCAAACTTGGGAACGAGATGAATTTCGTTGGGATGACCGGATGAACGTGTATTTCAACACTAAGAAGTACCAATCTCCATCACTAGTTAGTTGTTACTTTGTTAGGAATGTTGTACTCCCAGGCCATCTAGTAATGGCAACCGAATGCCTAACGGTTAAGTTCTTGAAAGTTACTTGCTCACTTAGTGTATCGATTCTTCTCTATATAATCGATATCCAACCCTTGAAGTGGTCGTTTGATTTGGGTAGTTTTCAAATTTTAGCGTTTACTTTGGTCGTGAACTTCGTGTTATGAAGCTTTGGTCGTGGTTCGGAAACAAAGTGGTATTTTTATTTTTGTTTTCTGATCTTGGCTAGCAGAGTCGAGGTTCATGTCAATTCACATGGGGAATGGTGGTAGATTGGGCGGCTAAACATAATCTTATCGATATCAATATCTTATAGTCGGGCAATCTGAATTCAGTT
Organism: Spergularia bocconei; assembly: GCA_963457585.1. Taxonomy (NCBI): domain Eukaryota; kingdom Viridiplantae; phylum Streptophyta; class Magnoliopsida; order Caryophyllales; family Caryophyllaceae; genus Spergularia; species Spergularia bocconei. The sequence goes on along the minus strand of OY734951.1, from coordinate 3,457,967 downwards.
TGGTCGTAACGCACGTACAGTAAGCTGTTTGGAATTATGTTTCTTAGGTTACCCGTTAGTTGGAAGCATAATAACCCTAGATATTTATGTGGGTAGTGTTGGTAATAAGGACATGGAAGTAGACGATGATATACACCGAAATGATGGACTTTGAGCCATAAATTGCCTTTATCATACTTGACACCTGAGAAAGTGAAAGCGACCACAACTTTCCCTCATCCGTAAAGAGATTGCAATTATCCCTTGTAACCTTTTTCTTAAAAAAGCCTCATCTCATGCTACGAATAGCCTCATGATGGACTTAATATACGTAACATCAACTATGTATGTGCCCTATTTTTGAAAGGGACCCCCTCGTTTTCAGGGCTATCACTTCCATCTCCCTTCCATCATTCATAGTACAAAACATAATACTCCCAACGGTTGAGCTCAGCTTAGATAGTACTCCTTTCATTTATGTGCGGATATTTCAATTTCCATTTCAATAGATCACATAGTAACACCTCTAGATAGTGCTCGTATTTTATGTGTGAATATCCAATTTCGATTTCAATACTACTCTTATTCAAATAGATTTTCCTGTTTCTTTTTACAGTTTTGACTTGGCATGTTAGGAGCTACTTGTAGACTTAATGAAATACCCGTTTGCCTTCAAATCAAGTAGAGTTGGTAGATTGCAATGCAGAATGAAATATTTACTAAATTTTGTAGCAATTGAATGATTCATTTGGTCTAAAAATAGCTCCCAACAGGGCATCTCAAAACTGGAAAAAGAAACAGGAAAATCTCTTTGGGTAGGAGGGAGTATACAGTATCACGTAGTAACACCTCTATATCTTCCATTTAATCCAAACGTAATTGTTTATTTTATAAAATCGTTGTGTGTGTGACGTAACTATCGGTCTAAATTTTATGTTGAAGTCTTAATAAATAAAAGACCTTTCGTTATCTAACAATAACTTTAAGTAGGCTGGTAAAAAATGGCAAGATGAACGGAGAACCTAGACATATACGACTATACGAGGACTAATGATATCATTGCTACGAAGGACTCGTAGGGACAAATTGCAGAAAAGAACACCTGGTGCAAAGTACATCTTTGAAAAGTTCTTCATACATTTCACGAGGTCTTAATGTATGTACGGATCATAATATGAGCTAGGAAACTACAACAAGTACTATCTGAACTCATCATTAGAATGAATTAGTTGGATGCTAAAAATCTATGCTAGCTAGTTTGCAACACTCTGAAAAGTGAAGTAGTTTCCTCATGCATCGATCGTGCTTTTGCAATTCCACACTTTGAATCGGACAGTGGGATATTATCTTAGCACTACACAAAGGAAGTCATAAGAGAAAACTAGAAAAGTACTTGTTTTGCGAAGGATCGAACACATGTTAACTGGCATTGGAAAACCATTTCATCCGAAAGCTTAAACTTGTTATTAAGGTCCCGTAAGTAGTTTACTAGCTACTTTAGCACGCCCCTCATGCAAATGCTAGATAATTAGATATGTGGATTGACAGGCTTTTTCCATATCTTGCACCTAAATTCCACTTAAGAGGAAGGGGCTCTCAGAATTCAACCTGAGATCATTGAGAATTGAGATCCATGTTAGATAGTCGTTTCAAGCAAAATGTAAACTGAAGTGACAGATAAATAAGTTTAATAATTAATACATACTCATCATACATAGGCTAAGGATTAGATACCACATTTGGCCAATTGTCTCATTTTCACATTTTAGAGACAAATAAGAACATTCGATCATAGGGCTTCAACCTCGCTTCAGATTAACAGACAAGTATTAACTTCATAACCAAAGAATTCTTCCTCTTTTGTTTTGCTGTTTTAACTTGCAAATGTTGAGAGCGCTTTTAGGCCAAATATATCATTCATTTTATTCTGCATTAGCAACATTTTACCAATTTTACTTAGTTTTAACATAAGACGGCTCTTTCATTTTGTCTAGAAGTACCTCCCAGTCTCCCAACATCGCGAGTCCAAATGAGAAAATAGTAGGGAGAATTCTTTAGATAAAAGAGAGTGTGTGTTCAATCAATGTATGGTCTTGTACTTTTTTAAAGAGAGAAATGTTTTTTGAAATAGAATTGTTGATTTGAATTTACTTTATACGGAGTATATTTGAGACCAATTATCCTGTTAGTACAATCAATTAAGTTAAATGGAACTTAAGTTTACTCTACACTAGATGAAATTCGAGATTATAGTGTTCATGGCGCCACCATGCACCGCACATGGTAGACTTACATTCTCCAATAAAAAATCATGTTGCTTCCAATACTTAGCTCACACCAACAGGATGCAACGTTCCACGATGCTTGTTAATAAACATGGGATCTCATGGCATTTTTTTTGGGAGGACAACAACATAATTTTTATGCACATTAATATTTCATGTGCTCTTATTTTCATGGGACATTTTTCCTGTCCTTTATTCTATTAGATCAAGATTTATATGGGGAAGTGCTAGACATACACAATCACTTGATCAATACAATTATACGGTTCTCAGTTGTTTAAAATATGTCACTAATTAGTTAAAAGTTTTAATGTTATTATGTAGTATAGATCGGCAGACCAAAATCGGGACATCAGTGATCTCTCAATGAGAAAATTTGACGTATTCACAAGGTCGCGTAGAAATAGTTGTGGGTAAAGATTGAATCGGTTTTAATGATTAAAACAGAGAAACACGACCATGGTAAAGGAAATTATAGAGAAACATGCTCTGACGACTTCGATCGTTTCATTTGATGAGTGTGGTGAAAAACGAAAAATAAAAAAACATAAATGCTCTGACTTGAATTAATTTATCATCTGATTAGTGTTTGTTGTCAAGACTTTGGATCGTCTGCCAGTTTAGAAGCATCCCATGTTTGTAAAAGTCGAGGTTATTTGATTAGTAATTCTTTATAACCACATACGAAGCTTCTAATCAAATTATTTTCAATCTTGTTGAGGAAGTCAGTCTCCTTTATTCTTTTAATTAACTATATTCTCCATACTACAAGCCATAGCAGAAAAACTTCAGTACAACGGTTCCGTGCAAGTACGATGAGACGAGGAGATGATTTTAGATTTTGGGGTGAGATTGTAAATTTAATTTGCATTATGATCTCAACAGCTTAAAACTCAAGTATAATGTACAGCATTAGTGCATTACAACCATTATATGCGTAAAGTACATAGTACATTGACGTTTCTTAGACTGTTACGGATGATCTAGAATTACATACCTTAAAGTCTTTCTTATATACTACTCTTACAATAGTTACAGAGTAAGCACCTAAAACACTCTAACCTTGAGCATGCAACAATATTGTTATTTATCGTACATGTCCGGTACATTGCTTTGCGCATTTGCGCCTCCCCCAATGGGCTGGGGCTTAGCTTATTGCTCCTATAAACCCGTCATTAGTGAGATTCACTTGTAAAAAATAATTGAAGACATATCATTTTGTTCCATTAAATTGTCAACGTCTAATTTGTATTTCTGTCACGTATTCATTCTAAACGTAAACAAAAAAAGAACGAATTGAAGGGCATAACGGCCAAAGATCTGCATATGACGACGATGTTATACAGTACAGGCGTACAGCAGTAACACCTAATGACACCAATCGATATCTCTGGTGGCCAGAAGAAGGGTGTCAAAAATTGATGCATATATGGCTGGTGCATCTCTCAAGTTGCGATTGGCCGCACAGATATTTCTTTTATATTTTCATACTTCACAGATCTGTATCTCCTCAATTATTAATTCCATTTTTTCGTACAAAAATATAATAAAGACATACCAGTACTAGCAAGTGCACCTAGTATAGAGTATAAGCTTGCCTCATACAACGTATAACAAGTCATATCCACACTACGTCTACTACTACTGTGACAAAACCGTGTACCTTATGACGGAGCCAGGTTTAAAAGTTAGATTTGGGTAAAACTTATTTATCGAAGTAAGTTGGATTGTGCGAATACTACGATTCACCAATTTTAACTAGTTTAATAGTACATATATACACAAAAAATTTCGACATTTCGCAAACCTGGGCAGGGCGCAGCTAGGGTAAGCGGTAAGCCCCCTAACTCCGCCCCTGCTTATGACAAAGGTTAAAAGCTTGTCACTTATCTAGTTTATGCGAGATTTTCCTCTATCATTTTACCCGATCTTATAGTTTGTTTTACCGAATGGAAATTTCGAAAAAATAAGACATGAGTATAATAGACTTCTTTTTTTTAGGGGAAGTATAATAGACTTTTAGCGCATTCTATTGGACCAAAATACACAATAGAAAAACCGATCTACAAAAATCCGTATTTCCTCTCTCCTCAAAAATACCCTTCTGTGCTTCGCTGCACACATCCCTTTCACAAAATTAAATCACATGCAAAAGTCAGACCCCCCCAAAAAAAACTCTCTTTCTTTCATCACCACCTCCCTCACTCTCCTATTACATTATTTCTCCCCTACATAGGCTACATTACATTTACATACACTTTGTTTTTTCTTCTATTTTTCTTCATCATCAATATCTTTCTCTTCTTCTTCTTCTACTTCTTCTTAGTACAACAAATATGAGAGAAATGGCATTTCTTTCCCAAGATTACATGCTCTACCAACAACCTCATCATAATCATAATCATAACCACGATTTCGACGATCATCATCATCATCATCACCAAGACCCTTCAATCTCCCTTAACATACTTTCATCATGTCCTTCTCAAGAATTCCAAGGTCCCCCCTACTTCTTTCTTACTCAACTTAGATTTTTTTGATCCACTAGCTTAGATAGTCTTATGTTATCCAAGATTCATTCTTGTCCCCCCTCCCCCCTACTATTTATAGTCTTGAATTGTGCATTTTATGAGTCTACTCTTACTACTATCACTAACTGAATTCCGGCCAATGGCGAACCGAATTTTGCCCCAGTATCGGTTCGCCATTTGCCGGAATCTTTTCCTGCAATTGTGGTACGTCAAATTATATATCCGTACCAAAAAATTTAAACTTTTATGTACCGCTACTACACATTTCAGTGTAACGTACTTCTTACATCTGAATTACTGTACGTAACTACGTACGTACGACTTAGCATAGACACGTTAAGATTTTGTCCAATTATGATTAGTTGATTTATCTCGTATGATATAATTCTTACATAAGTAAGTAACATTTCTAATAATATGTTTAACTTAAATGTAACGTTTTCGAATTATGATGTGTGAACAGGTGGCCCAGGTGTTCCAACACTAGCCATGCTGAACAGATCAATGTCATTCCAAGGGTACCAACACGACCAACAAGACCATGATCACATTGTTAGAAATAGCAGCCATGAGAATGAGCATGACCAAGATCACCACGGCGGTGGCGGTGGTGGTGGTGGTGGAGGAGATCAGGACGATATGTCGGACGACGGGTCGCAGGTGGTGGTGGTGGGTCCAGGAGGAGGGGAGAAGAAGAAGAGGCTTAACATGGAGCAAGTGAAAGCATTAGAGAAGAATTTTGAGCAAGCAAATAAGTTGGAACCTGAGAAAAAATTGCAGCTTGCAAAAGCACTTGGGTTGCAACCAAGACAAGTCGCAATTTGGTTCCAAAATAGAAGGGCTCGTTGGAAGACTAAGCAACTTGAGAAAGATTATAGTGTCTTGAAAAGGCAGTTTGATTCTCTTAAAGCTGACAATGATTCCTTGCTTTCTCATAATAAGAAGCTTCATGCTGAGGTAAAATTCACAATTCCTCCTTATACTATACAGCATTAGCGATATTGATGCAGACGGGTTTTGAATTTTCAACTACATATGAGATTATCTATGCGGTTTTTAACGACTTAAGTAGCTAGTTCACAATTGTGTGTGTAGGTATACTTCATAGTTCGTTCTTTATCGTGAGAAATGATAACCTAGTTAATATAGACGGGTTTCGAATTCGTTGATACATAATAACCGAGCTAGCTAGTTAAATTGACGAATGACATATAAGTCCTAGTTAATTATTCTTCCATTTTGTAAGCACTTGTATGAATGAATTGAGGGGTATATTCTAGTTTGAAATGAGCTAGCATGTCTCAAATCCATGTGCTTGGTTTCTTGTTGTTTTCTTTAATTTTCTCCCATCTCTCAAATGGCTGAATTGGATGAGTATAGTGCATAAGATATGTTATCTTTCAGTGTGCAAGTTTGACGTAGGACCGTGATGAGCCCTAACAGATCTTCCTTACTTTTGATGTATTTAAAAATCATCTAAGATATAATATTTTTATTACACGATTAAAGAAAACCTATATTTCAAGCAAATATACAAATTATGCAATATATTTTCGTTTATGATGTAGTCACAAGATGCAACAGAATTAAAGAAAACATAAAGTCTTGTATAAAATAGTCTATGAGATGATCCGTAAATTTGTAGTAGTTATCTTACCATAATTTTGTTGTAGACATACTGTATAATGGATGGACAAAATCTAAGTAGGCAGTACACTAAAAAAGGCCAACAACTACACAATTCTTGAGGTGGAAGATAACCTGCTGACTGACATTTGATAAGAGGAATGAATGTCTTTTGCTTTGGTTGGAATGTACTGCACTTCCACTATTTACGTTAACAGTAAATTATTCATCACTTTTTGTGTCATTGTTTGTGTGTCTCTTTTCTCATCCAACTTTCTTAATAATGCTTGTAAACCTAAACTTATGGCAAGAGCTTATGACAATTGACAAAGAACATGTTTTTCGAGGAAGGCGAAATAGTCAATACAACAAAACTTGTTGCACTTCTATTGACCGAAAGTAGCCTAGCTAGTGTCACATGAATTTACTATGTTATTAGCGGTAGTTTGTCACCTATCAGCAAAGATGTGTTTTTTAACGTAGAACTATCACGACGTTATATTATGTTGTCGATGTTTTATTTCGGAATGTTAACTAACAATCTGAGTTTTTTGGATGCAGTTAATGTCACTAAGAAACAGGGAACCAACAGAATATGGAGCAATAAATCTGAACAATGTGGACACAAAGAGCTTTTGGAGCAACAATGGGAGTGAAATAAGCTCAGAAATGAACTTAAACAACAACTCAAGAACACCACAAACTGGAAGCCCATTATCTTCAAACCCATCAACTAAACTCCAATTTTCACCAACTTCATTTATCCCAACAAGCATCACTCAACTCCTTCAAACAAATTCTTCCAAGCCTGATTTAGACCTCCAATGCTCCAAAATTGACCCACAACTCCAAGATGAGACCTTTTGTAACATCTTCAACGGCGGCGCAGGCGCGGCCGCCGCAGCTGGTGGGGGTGCTGGTGCTGGTGGTGCTGGTATTGAAAATCAAACACCAACATTTTGGGCTTGGCCTGAGCATCAACAAAACCTTAATTAAATATTATCATTATTATAGTTAATTTAGTAGACTAATTAGATCACCACCCATTTTTATTCTTTTTTTGCATTTTCCTAAGTTTTTTTTTTTATTTCAATGGTTTTTAATGATTTGGTGTATAGTGAAAAAATGCACTGTTTTCTGTCAAGTTTAAATTTTTATTAATATTATATTATTATTACTAGGAAGATTTACTAGGTAAAGGCATATTTTCAGAGTAATTATCAATATATGCTACTTAGTGGGTTTGATCCTGGATTTGGATAAAATAATTAAATGTCAACGACTTTTAATCATAAGGGTTCCTTTATTTATTTATTTTGTAATAAAGAAATTAGAAAGAAGTATGAAAAAAAAGAAAAAAAAAAAAGAGAAGACAGATCTGTCAGCAGGTGGGATCCAGCTTCTGGCATGTGGGAATGGGGGCATGAAATTGAAAAAGATTCTGTTGTTAAGTTCTTTTCATAAAATTTAATTTAATTGGATTTTTATTACATAGTTTTCTGGTGCATTCTCAATCAATCAATGTACTCTTTTTACTACTTGCAAAAATTTATATTGTAATGATCGGCTGATAAAAAAGTGATCAGCAGAAAGTTCTGTTGCTGTGGCATTCCATTGATCCATTCATTTCATTTATGAGCAGTAGACTTTATATAAAGTGTAGTGGTTACAGTCTACTGCAAGTGTTATATGCTAAAGGTCTAATGATTTGCTCCTATCGTTTCATTCATTTAAGTACTTTTTCATGGAAGACGTAATGTCAAGATGGCGGATGTAGAGACCGATATATTTGGGTCTGGAACACAAACCTGTCATGGCCCATTGACGAACCAGTCAGCTAGAGAAGAGGCATGGTCCTAAGTCCTAACTAGCCTGGTTTTTCGAAACTCTGTCCTGCACTCCTGCTTCATGAGTCGGGCTGCGTCGCGCCTATTTGGCAAGCCTGGGCGGATCATTTCTGTGCAGTGTGGCCCAATTCGATAACAAGAAGCAATTGACATGAAAATATATTGCTTTATTTGGATGTATAATGAACTGAATCAGAATAGCAATCAAATGTACCTATTGAGACCCAGACAAAGTTTCGACAAAAGCACAATAAGTTTTCATGTCAATCAACATGAATTATTGGGGACTTTTCGGTTAACTCATGGTCGAAAACTTGAATAGCATAGCATGCTCATAAGTTTCCCCGGGACTGACCATTACCGAGGGGAAATTAGGATGATTCACAGCATCAGGGAACCCCTGAGTCTCCAAGCAGAGAGCTGCATGAGGTCCGTATACATAGCCTCCCTTGCCTGTCACATTCGAGAGCATATTGCTAGTGTAAAACTGGACACCAGGCTTATCTGCCCACAGCTTCATAACTCTACCTGACTTTTTCTCCATCACGACAGCAACTGGCTTCATCAATGTATGTGTCTTACTAACATCGAGCACATAGTTAATGTCATAGCCACCCGGAAGATCATTAATCCTGCTTCCAACAGTGTGAAGCTTGAGAAAATCAAAAGGTGTTCCCTTTACTGCCTCAAACTTTCCTGTTGGAATGAGCTGATCATTAACAGGAGTAATGTCAGAAGCAAAGATCTGAACGTCGTGATTTAGAATGTTTCCACTGTTATGGCCTCCAAGGTTCCAGTATGTATGAGAAGCTAAATTGACTGGAGTCGGCTTGTTTAAAGGTTTGGCTGACATTTCGATAGACAGAAGGTTCTCCCGGATTATTCTGTAGGTCACTTTTACCTTGAGAGCACCAGGGAATCCTGCATTGCATTTTTGCAGTATAATGTGTCACAGTTAAATATGAAAGACTTTCAATTGCCAGTTTCTGTTTACATTTGAAGTTAATAAACTAACCTTCCTCTCCATCAAAGCTGTAGTAACTGAAAGTCACAAACGGAGAACGACTTTCAGGAGAATACTTGTCTACCTTCCAAAAAACTCGACTGAATCCTTTCGGCCCACCTGTTCCGTTACAATCATCAGAGATGTCACATGTCAGTTATAACTTGAACTGCAATAAGATTTCCATACTAGGCCTGACACAAGACAGCTAAATTTCAATTGTGAAAGTCTTAGTACGAATGTAGAAGGTGAATTTACCATGAAGTATGTTTTTCCCTTCATTTGGAACGAGTTTGTAGTGAACCCCTTTGTATGTGAACTGCGCACCAGCAATCCTGTTGGCCACACGTCCCACAATCGCACCAAAGTATGTCGTATCATTCTGTACCATAGAAAAGTTTCAGATAACAGCTCGAGCTTACTCCGACAAAGTTCAACAAACAAAAGATTGTCATTCAAGATAAACTTTGAAGGATCTTAATTCGAAAAATGATCCTCATAAACAGGCTCGAGAAGGCAAAGCAAAATTCTTCTGAGACCCTTATATTTTCTGTCAGCATTTAACATAATATTTTGATCATCGATAGGTCACGGGTTCAAGTCTTGGGAGCAGCCTCTTGTCAAATAAATTGACAAGGGAAGACTTGCCCTCATTACACCCTTGTGGTGGGACCCTTCCCCGGACCCTCGCTTGTCGGGGACGCCAATGTGCGCCGGGCTGCCCTTTTTAATAGCACTTCTTCATATAGGCCTAAATTGGACTCTGCAGCATACAGCCCACTGCTTATACTTCCACGATCTACCTTATAACGATGCAGGCATGATTAACGAAACATGGCCATCATAATCCAGTGCCTCAAAGGCTCCTGACCACTTTTTTATGACAGGGTAAAGGGGGTGGATGTAAGCAACATTTCGCTTGTGTTGAAAATACAAATAGGATGAGGCAAGGGAGCACTTAATGTCATTAATCAGCCTACAGTTTCTATTAAGATCTTGCAAACGATCTTATAGTTAAAATCTGAGAAAGAGAAAGTTCTGTTATGTTCTCATATAGCACGTTCTCGTACACAGTTCTTTAAACTACGATATATAATAACATGACCACAGTGCCTTGAAGGCTCCTGCCTTCACGACAACAGTTATACGGTAATACCTAATCAGAACTTTAACAAATAAAACATAGTTTAAGACAAGAGTCAAAGGGCATAGGCTATTCTCCTGCCTCCTGCTATCAAATAGCACCTCCTCAGAGGATTCGTTTGGAGTGTATAAAAAGGTCGACGACGAAAAAATAAGGGACATTGGCAAAGGTTGTAAGTTTGTAGTTGGTCCAAAGATGTGCAACTTAACAATAAATCCAATTTTGATACACCCTGTACCATGTGGTAAGAGAGGAGTGACTCCATCATGGTTCTAGAAGGAGATCTTTGGGAGTATATTACTACATGTGTAATTTTGATTCCCATGAGATGGTTCAAAACACACAGGGACAACCATGATTAAAGATAATGTCGTTTTTGAGATCTTAATATACAAGGATATATTGCCAAGACACTAATCATTGTTAATTAAACAATGTTTAGGAATTCGATATATTGACTTGAGTGTTAAATTACTACTCTCAATTAACTAGAAGAGAAGGAGAGAGTAAGTGCGGAAAACATATATCATTGGCCAAAGCTAGTCCGACCCAAAGTACCCGGACCAAAACCAGGCAGCTCATACACGACAAAAGTCTTGTAAGTAAGACTCGGTGATGACCCGGCCTACAATAACATAAACGTAGCAATTGCTATGTGATATGAAAATGTAATGTAGTATGGATACGCAAAGGAAACGTGTGTCATACATTCATGTGACACAAAGTAATAGAGCACACACATCATTACTCATTCACAATGATCTTCACCTCAATAAACCGTGACTCATAAAATTGTGTCACAATTCCCAAAAGTCAAATACGGAGTATATCTTTGAATGAGAGCGAGCATGAGTCAAAGCGTAGCATTGACAAATAAGAACAACAAGTCCCACAACTCCACTAGTCATAACCATAGACAGATAGACTCACATTTGTAAAGACTGACTATTCCAGCACTCTAAGCTAAGTCCTTACTCCTATCTATAAAACTCATGCCTCGATCTCAATACGATTATCTTGAAATACTTATCTAGAAACTCGTATCGTATGAGATATTATGTAAGGAGAGCTGCTCTCTTTAAGATATAAAGACCCCGGAACATATATTTATCAACCACATCAGTTTTCGAATTTGTTGCAGCAAATGAAAATGCCCGGACAGAGGACAAATCATAAACAATGTATAGAGCAAGTTCATTTGTGGATAATGTAAGTCTTTAGGTCTTAGGGCCATTCTTAAAGTTGGGATGAGGACCTTGTAATTATCAAAGAGATAGAAATAGTGAAGGTTTGAAAGTTCGAGGTTGAAAAGTCTTTTTAGAATACAAGTCACAACTTTTGATATTTGCTTACTACTACAATTCTACAAATATGACATATGACAATGCACCCAAATCTTGTGACTCGTGAGGGGGAGTTGCTAATTGACTAATGCAAGTAGGAACGACAAATGAGCATCTGATTGAGTTGTATTATTATCTATTAGTCATGAGACTCAACCAACATAACTAGAGGTTTTGCGTTTGAGCGCTAGAAATGCAGGAAATCAACAATGATAAAAAATTTAAAAAGTTATGTCGCCCTACTATATATGTAGTCCTACACTCCTACATGATTCGAATTGGATTAAACCCGATCATTTTAAAGAAGTTTCAAACTCTATGAACGACGCATTTTTCTTCATTGTTAAGAGTATCATACTTCCCCGATCAAGACAAAGGAGAAAAGGCTTGTTTAGTATATCATGCCAAGATAAGTTAATATCAGTTATGTCTGACTCACTGCCAAGTCTTACTTCAATTAGGAAATGTACAATAAAAATTTAGTTTTCAGATATGAATAAAGTAATTAAAGAGATTATTAAAGGCAATTATCCAGCTGTGATCTATCATGTATCACGAACCCAAGAGTTCCAGGATATGGCAAACCTTACACTTTTGTGTCAATTTGTCTTATTACGAGTAGTGATTTTTACGCTTTGTTACATCAATTTTTACACTATTCCATTCAAGTAACGTAGTAAAGTGAATCTTACGTCGAAAACCCTTATAGATATGAGTACGTTATTTCCAGGATCCACTCTTAAGATGTCTTATTACTTCGAAGACATATCAAACTTGTGGTAAAGTTAATGATCGATAAATACAGCCTAATTATCTAAGGGTTGACTCGGATGATTAAAGAGACGTTACAATTTCTATTGATCTCTACTTCTAGCTAACACTTGCTGAAACATTTGTCACACTCGTACTGATAAAAACATGTGGTCATCCAATTCACACCTACGGTTTTTTCACAAATGTCATTCAATCAAACATTATATTAAAAAATGGCATCACATGCATTGTCCTACCATTAATATCAAAGTTCCACAAGGCAATGTGAAAAGACAAACATACCACATACTCCTTCACAGTCTCATATCCAAGCACCACATCACCAAGCTTTCCTGAGGGGCAAATCAGTAAACATCATTTTAACAAAGCCAAAGAGCAAAAGAAACTAAAAATGCTGGAGGTCGGGATACGAGGATTCGAACATTAACAACCCGCAGCTCGGGCGAAAAATGAATGAAACAGTAGAATATATCAAATAAAAAAGGGTTTACCATATTTGTCAGGAAGAATGACGGAGATAACAGTAGCTCCATAGTTAGTCAGCTTAATGGAGAAGTTACCCTTCTTAAGCTCGTAAACTCCAATGTTTTGATTTACTTTCTTATGAAACTTGTGGTGTTTGTGATGTGTAACATCTGAAATCTCTGGGTTTAATGCAAAACTGCTGATTAAACTTACAGAAAACAGAGTTAGAAACACTAACAGTATAATTAAGCAACAGGGTTTAGCCATTTTTTGGGTTTTTCAAGAAAAAAAGTGGTCAGTATTTTAGCTATTCTAGTGCAGAGGTTTTATAGTGTGAAAATAGTAGTGGTGGTGTGTGAGGGTTATTATAGTACAGCCAATCTTGTCATTATCCTTGTGAACTTTTTTTTTTTTTTTTCTCATATGTCCTGATATATAAATTACGGAGTATATTTTATATGTTATAGGGTAACTTTGAGGTGTCAAAGCTCTACCTCGTGAGGTTTAAGCTTTTAACTTTTAAGCGTCTTAGAATTCGAACTTGTACATAAGCTAACTAACCTCGTTTGGTGTTAACTCAACCAATTGTTCAAGAAAATTGAAAAGTATATAATGAATTCCTGTCTAAATGTGGCATCACCTCTAGTTCTGGACTTCTAGTGGTTGAAAATGTGATTATACGGCACAAAAGATTTAAATTTGTACTCTTCTCTTTATTATATCGATTTTTACGACTTATTATAGAAGAAAGAAATGTACGTTTTTCTACCTCCGTTGCTCTTGATATGACTAAAGATAGTTGGTCACTGACACACTTCACACTTACTCATCTCATTTCCCTTTGTTCATTTGTTGTAATGCAGAACAAGAAGTTCAAATATTACTTCATGTTTTCAACTAGGAGACGTAAATCATATCTTGAGCAAATGTTCTATTAGACTGTCTAACCATAACTCTATAGCTACGAATTTTGGAGTGCGGGTTTCAGTGGTTTTAGTCCATGTCTCGGAACTCGTAATCCAGGCCATTCAACTAGAAGCAGTATTATAGGGTCTAGTGGTCTACTATGTGATTAAAACTTCAATTGCACAGTTTTGAAGAGTTGAGACGCTCTTTAAAATGATATTGGAAGATTTGGAACTCATTTGGGAACATTTTAAGGAGCGTTTAAACCCTCAAAATTTTCATAGAAACCGACAAACATGCTCTTGTACAACAGTTTTACCGAAAGCTTTGTAGTTTAAATTGAGCAACATCATTCGTTCTTCTATCTCTTTGTGAAACATGGTGTTACATCTCGGACGCTTCAGATTGTGACTTGTGAGAAGCGTCAATGAGTACGAAAATAATTCCTTATGCAAACAAACCTTGGTTGAACATACCGAGTATCTCATCTTTGCTGGTACCCTTTTTTTGGCTGGATAATCTTTGCTGGTACTTGGTGTCTCTACTTTGTTGCTGAAAGTAAATCCCGCATCAGTAGTTTCATCTCTATTTCTCGACAATGAATTCCTGAATCTCTATGCCAGTGTGTCGAGCTCCACCTTGAACTCTTAGTAAAACTTCGTCACCAATTTTCAGGGAAGTCACGGGAATTGCAGTCCTTTGAGAACCGTGTCCTGAAGCAAAGTGATGCATGACTGCATGAGTAAGTCCACAAAGGAGGAGTGAAAAGATAAGGAAAAGAGATGGGAGTTAATGAACCTCCGTTGGGGATAACGAAACCAACTGTTTCTGCATTTTGTAGAAGTATGCTATATAAACACTCATCAGAACCCTGTAACAAAGGCAAAGCAACTTATGAGAAACATTTTCACAACTTCCATTCCTTCAAAACAAAATTTCATACCAGTAATGTATAAAGCAAGATGTCAATGCAGAGTTTGAGCATAAAAATCAGGGATATATTAAGTAAGAGGAACACCGATATATGGAGTGAAGAGTTCCAACTTCAGAAGGTCTGTCATAACACCGTCCCACGACCCACAGTAGGCCACGATAAATTGTAGGTGACGTTTGAAACTTAGTTAAGTGACTTGAAGTGTTTGATCTACAAGAGCCTTACACAATTTTGGTGTTCTTAAACATGTCGGATGTAAAATAAAACCAATCAGTAGCAAAATAGCACCAGAAGAGAAAACGTGCTCACCCGATGAGGAAAACGTGCTCTTTTTGCCAATTTTAGGAACCTACCATAGGTTTTTGGCTCTAAGTTTTCAACAAAACCCACCCCTAGGGGCTTCCCAAAAGAAATTGAGCCGTTCGTGTTCCGGGCCTCTTTTGGGCAAAAGACGTGGATTAAATACTTCGGTTATGGCTAATTTTGACCACTTTTTCTAAAGTAGCCAATTGTTATCAAAAATTTACAACGCACAACCTATTAGTTCCCTTATTTAATATGAAGGTTGGTTCCCCTGTTTGAATATTTGTTTAACCCCATTCCTCAAACGTCACCCGATGAGGATAGCATGCCTTTTTTTGCCAATTTTTGGACAAAAAATTGAGCCGTTTTGTTATGGAACCATTTTTGGGACGAAAATTGTGGATTATATACATCGATTTTAGCTAATTTTGACAAAAAAAAATCTGAAGTAGCTAATTGTTCTCAAAACTATACCCGGTCCATGGAACAACTAGTAGTTCCATTTGTTTAATCTCATTCTTCACCACGTCACACGATGATGATAACGTGCCTCTTTTTTCAAAATTTGGGATCCTACCATAGGTTTTAGGATTACCCCTAGGGAATTCCGCAAAAATTGAGGCGTTTTTGTCCTGGAGCCAATTTGGGGCAAATTTCGTGGATTACATACTAGGATGAGTTTTTGGTATTTTGATTTTTTTTTTTTGCTTAAGTAGCCAATTCTAAAAAATTCACCACGGACAGCCTTGTAGTTCCCTCATATGATACGAGGGCTGGTTCCTGACTAATTAGTTTGGTAACTCCATTCCTCACACGTCACCCGATGACAATAACGTTCGTTTTTTACCAACTTGGAGAACCTACCATAGGATTTTGGCTCCAAGTTGTTGAGAACACCCATCATATTAACTCTAAGGGCTTTCGCAAAATTTTGAGCAAGTTTTGTTCCGGATCATTTAGGGCCAAAATTTGTGGATTATAGACTACAATTTTTGCTAATTTTGACCACTTTTTCTTGTGTAGCCTATTGTTCTCAAGACTTTAGCACGGAGAGCCTTTTAGTTCCCTTATTTGACATGAGGCTCGGTTCCATGTCTAAGTATTTGTTTGACCCTATTCATTACATGTCACTTATTGAGGATTAATGTGCCATTTTGCCAATTTTGAGAACCTACCATGGTATGGCTCTATGTTTTAGAGAAAACTCATAATATTATCCTTAAAGGCTTCCAAAAAAATTTGAGCTGGTTTTGTTCTGTATGATTCTCTTCCTTTGCCCTTACTCAGGTTATGTCCACCATTATTTATTACGAAACAGAAAGGGGTTGGGGCGTCATGTGGATACTTCCCATATTTTCAAGAGAAGTTTATCAACAATTGAACACACAAACAACCAAGTTCATTACAGTACATGTAAGCGAGTTTAATTCAATAGCAGATGTCTGACAAGCACATACCTTAGCCTCTATGAGCACTAGTGGTCGGGTCTCTATTTTCACACGACCAACAACTGCAGTTCTTTGTCTCCCATTTTGATCAACCACAAGTACTTCTTTACCAGCTTTTAGTTCAGAGAGGTAGCAAGTCTTTCCACCAGGGACGGCAACGTATGAGTGTACAGGTCCCTGAACATGTACAACCATACTAGAGTTTAGTTGGTGAAGCAACAGCGGATAACAAATCAAGAATCTCCTGACCTAAGAAAAACAGCTCTTTACTACACGTTATGAAGCGCTTTCACAAAAAATAGCATCAGGTATCACCATGTACTATGTTTCAACTAATTAATTTTGAACGAAGAAACAGAAGTATTGTCAGTTGCTGAATCAAACTTTAAATACAAAAAAAAAATCTTTTTTGCAATTGTACAGCTAAAGCTACTTGTAAGGGCAATGGGTGCATATCAGACCACCCCTGTTCCTCCACCCACCACCTCCTCTCGGAGGGAGCTTCTCCAGAAGAAATAAGACTACGGGAGTCCTTGTAGCGTAAGTTAACAATTAATGGGACCATAGCATGTGTGACGCAAGAAATAAACTGGTAATAATTAGAGCCTTAGAGGCTTGAGTAATGCAATACTCACCGCGTTAACTCGAAAGGGTCGACTAGCAATGTAATCTGTCTCCAGGCACTCAGAGTGAACAAGAAAAAGTCCGCGAGCAAAGGATCCAACCTAGGAAATTTTCATGATGAATAAAACTTTCAACAGCTGATCAAGTGACTGGAAGATCGGTAACAGAAGAAACAAATACAGACCAGCAGTCCCTCTCCAGGTCTCAAAAGGCTGCATAGATCTACACAGACACGATCCCCCATCCCAGCCATATGTACTTGATTTACGGTTGCCTTTATTAGCTCCAAGCTGTTTCTTGCCTCACTCCTCCTGTCAAAATATTCCTGACAATTTCAACCATGATATAGCGGCCACAATTTTACTGGGGATCAAGGCTTACATAAGAAACTTTACCTTCAATTTGAGAACTGGATCAATATCTTCAACTTTCAAGACAATGCCTCCCAGACCATGCTCCAGAGCCTAAAATATTAAACAGAGTAACAAGATGTGACTAGTGGCCGAATGGTAATAGAATTTCATCCAGCAAAAACCCCGTTTCCGATGGACTCAAAAGATTGTAGTCTTTGGCTTCCAAGTGTAATAAATATTTTCAAATAGGTCCCTAAAATGGGTTCACTTCTTTCTTATTCTTATGTAACATAAAGTCATAGCATTTTTAATCACAAATCTAAGCAATTGTGTTAGTGGGCATTACGTAATGATTATGTTGATATTCAAAGGACCCTTATTGATCTGAAGTTCTTTAAACTTGTCCAGGCAATTCGCCGACAAAGGATCATTTAACTTTCCTTATGATATGGAGACACTAAAAAGCAAAAGGACTCAGATACCCCTAAACACAGTGCAAATGAGCATATGATAAGTTCCAGACTACCCTCCCAGCAAAATCTCAAGTTTTATTTCCATGTGCGGTGGATCAGTGGATGAATACCTCTAAGAAGCTTTGTGCCTCGGACGCACTTTCAGAAACAGCAAGCACTCTTTTGTTGTCTCCTTGAAAAGCTGCAACAATATTTTCCGCAGGAATAACCTATACATGCAATCAAGTGAAAAAACTATGATCAGTTACAGTCTGAGTACATATAACTAAACCCCGATGAACAACTGGTATCCACGATATAGAGAATCTAGGCTCATACAAAAGGTCTATTTTTGTCGATCGATCTGGAACTACAGACACACATCTTAGTATGAAATATGAGCAATCTTACATGACAATTACACCAATTACACCAATAACCCTAGTCCCTAGATGACAGCAAAAGTGAAATCACACAGCCATGATCAGATGTCAGCTGTGCCTAATTCAAGTAACTCAACTCTGGTATTGGTAACAGAAAGTGAACATATTAGAAACGCATATATATCAGAAATGAGTAAATGACTACATTGTATATTTGTATGACACTTCGCAAAATGCTCAGCCCAACTCTCCCAGCAGATTTCCACAGCAAATTGCCTACAAGTCCGAAAAAGACTAGTGCCAGAGAATATCATGTGTGGATGGCGCGCAACAAATGTAGGGTAGAGAAGATCATGGATCATCCGGAGGTTATAGATCAGAATGTTCTGATCAGGGAAAGGGTAGATTAAGATGTCTCACAAAGGACATCAAGAGTAGTGAAATGAGGTGATTAGTTGAGGTAGGTCTTGCTTAGAGACCTTGATTTGCAATTCCAGGGGTATAGCCTTGTGTACATTGTAAAATGGTTTTTGGTCTTCAACATATTTCATGCATTTTAGCAACAACAACAACAAACAAAACAAAACAAACCAAAAAAAAAATTAGTGCTAGAGATTTCATTTAAGCCAAAGAGTAGGTACCTATGGAAATACCTGACACTAACTCTAGGCTAAAGTTTTTTCTCAGGGCAACTATACCTGCCAATCCAGTAACCGGACGACGGCATTTTCCAACTCATCCATAAGAAGCATCTGTTCTATATGTTGAGGAGATGATATCTCAAAGAATGAGGCCACACTTCTGCTTTCAGCATCCAAAAGTACTCCGTCCTTGATATAGAGAGGACTAATCCTTGCAATTGCTGCATGATCCCAAGCCAAGTCATTTCTCAAGGAAAGAAATCTTTTAGACCAAAAACGAAAAGAATGCAAGACGCTCAAACTATAGAAGGCAAAGCAGACACCTTTTACTTTGAAGTATGACATCATCAAACGAAAGAGTTGTGTGAGTGCAGCTTCCTTTTAGCAAGTGCATAAAGATGTTTGAATCTTGATTTATCATCTAATTAGCGATGAGTAACCATAATATCTAATCTTGAACAAGATTCAGAGCAAGGTTGGCAGAAAAAAAGAAGTAATGTGGTAGATACAACTTCTCAAGAAATGCTAGCACCGCACCGTAGTGGTTTGGGCGGCCTGAAATTAGGAAAAGTAGAGGAGATAGAACTTTCAAGTTTATCATATTCATTCTTTGTTCTAATGTTACAACTCTAGACAAACAGGGTATGAACCTAGTTATTAGTTATAGACTAAACAATTTCTCAAGAAAATATACTTCCCACCTTTCACTCGAAAATTACTTTTAGAAACTCCAATCCTAGTCCTAATTAGCTCACGAAGGGACTAAGTTTTAAATGTTGCTCTTTCATCATGAACTCCAAACAACCAACTCCTGGCCCAAATGAGCAGATGCCAGTACTCACTTTTCCATCTACAGACTTAAAACGGCTAACTAATCCACATTCCTCAAAACACCAATCCAAGCAAAAAGTTAACACTACAAAGGTATAATAAGATCATTTAATGTTATGTTCGCATCTTATGATAAAAGGAAGGGATTTCTAGGTCTTGACTTCAAATCTTTGGAGCCTCTACCAGAACTGAAATGCCAACACAAGGTATGATGAAGGCTTATACATTACCCTATTTCCGAGAAATCCTCGCCAATGCACACACGGACATGGGCCAAAAAAGCTCATGTCTTACATTTGAAGCGGTAATGTGCACCGCATCACCTTACAAAAGGCACCCCTCCCCATTTCCCATAAACCAAACCCCACTTCAAACCTTCTCAAACATGTTTAAACCGAATCTGCCACAAGACCGTCTTTCCCAAGTTTTTGAAATACACATTCTACACTTATAATCAATCTAATCAAAGACCGTCTTATACGATGAGACCACTAATTACGGCACCACAAAAAAAGTCGAAAGCAAGACGAAAAAAGAAAAACAAAAGATCAGAGGATACTCACAAGACCAATCTTTGGCAAGCTGAGCAGTATCATTGTCAAAAATGAAAGTATCCCATCCTCTTTCAACAGCAGTAGTCATAACTTGCTTATTCTGGGTCCATATCCAAACCAACTTTGTTTCCCCATTTGTCTTTTTGGGCAATTTTGAACCCATTTTCACACAACAACTTAATTCCAAACTCTTGTTAATCTTAATCTTACTGCCACCAAACTGTAAATTGTTGCTGGGTTTTTTTCCTGGGTTCAATCTGAAACTTTCCCATTTCCCTATGATTAAATTGGACCAAATGTATAGTAAAATCAGCATACATACATACAAGATTATATACAATGCTAACAATTTCATTATTATCAGATTAATATAGTAACTGGGTATCATACAGAAATGAGGAAAAGAGGGAGGAGAGGGAAAATACCTGAAATGTGATGAACAAGCGAGAGGTGATGACTTGGTAATCTTGTGGATGACGCAGACAAGGAAGCCATAAGTTTGCGGTGTCACATAGAATAATAGCAAGGAGACGGTTTGGTCGAGCTAAGCTTGAGGTCACTTTAGTTAAAATTTGGATAATAATAACGTCACGGCATGAATCAACTCATCCACACGTTCTTTTGTATTTAGCAACGGGTTTGTAATTTGTTAGTTTAAAAAGAGCGTTGATTAGTTGATTCATAGCGTAGATTTATAGATATCATAAAACTAAGGGGGTAAATGAGTCGAGCGTGATTGGATATCGTATCCATGGTATAAGTTAACCTGAGAATAAATCTTGGTATTGGTACAGAGGTGAGTAAGAAGTTCTGTGTTTTTCAAGAGTCGATAGATTTAGATGAAAATTTAGCACCAGGGTTTGATGAGAGGAGGAGCTCCTAATCTTTCGTTTTCTTTAAATTTTGAAAGAGAAGTTATATGAATGTGACTATGTGAGTCTAGAAAGATTGAGCGTAATTTAATTACTTTAACAAATGCTTCTACAATATCTTGCTCTTCCCTCTCCTAAAGCCTAACTTTGCTAGTTTTCGTTATTTTTTTGACAAACTGTTCGATCATGAAAATAAAGAGAAATACGTCACAAATACTACACGATTAAAATTTAACCGATAAACTTGCGGAATAAGGAGATAATTTATAATTTAGGAAATAAATCATGAGATTTGCACTAAACTAGATTCAATTATCGAATGTGAGTATGTGACACATCTAAAGGACTCAAATATAGGCTTCCAATCTTCAAGGACAACCACTATTTGCAAATCAATGAAGGGCATATCATTAGAGGTTGATATGTTTCCTAGTCAAACAAATCAACTTACCCTTTTTATCCTAAGATTATGATACATATCAATTTCTGGATAAGGATCTCATCCAAATAAAACTAATGTCTAATCATCACAATTTCCCCTTTTTCCTAAACAACTCACTATATAAAGGCCTCAATATAATCAATCAAATTCTCAAGGAAAAGTTGTTCCTCATCACATTAAAAAAATGACGAAATTTTCACACTTATTATGTCTTGCATTATTTGCCTATGCCATTGTGGTTGGTTCAGCTGAAAAAGAGAAGAAGAAGAAGAAGGATGACAAAAAGAAGCCAGAAATTGGGATTTATGAGCTCAAGACCGAGAAAATGCATGCAAAATTGACCAATTGGGGTGCCTCTCTTATGTCTCTCTATCTCCCTGATAAACATGGTACGTACGTCCCCTGCATCATCAACCAACTGAAGACCGAGAATATGCATGCAATTTTCGCTACGTTTTTAAGTTTGTGTATATATTTTATTAGACCACACGATATGATTTGATTAATCGCGAATTTAGCATAGTTATAATCTAATTTAGACTAAAGATTGTCACATGATTCTTATGTACTTTCAGGAAAGATGGCTGATGTAGTGCTCGGATATGACAAAGTGGATGATTATAAGGTGTAATTTTCTATTCGATCTTTCTGTAACTAACATAATGTGATTAAGATTGACATAGAAATAATAATTGAAACATAAATAAAAAATGTTAATCTTTCCCACATATGTGCATATATTACAGAATGATACAGTATACTTTGGTGCAAGCGTTGGTCGAGTAGCAAACAGAATCGGCGGTGCAAAATTCAGCTTGGACGGAAAAACTTACAAGCTTGTTGCTAACGAAGGCAAAAATATGCTTCATGGTAAGATACGTTACTCTCCCGTTTCTTTAGGATGTACATATAGTTTGGTTGTTATCACGTATTTAGATCAAAAGTAAACAATCGACGAAATAAAAACCGTTGTATATTTACGAGTCACATTTTGTTGCAATTTCATGATATATATATCCCGATGTTTATAGGTGGCAAGCCTGGATACTCTGATCTTGTTTGGAAAGTGCACAAGTACAGAAAAGACGGACACAAGCCTTACATCACATTTGCCTACGATAGCAAAGATGGTGAACAAGGTGAGTATAGATACACATATATATTATTAGACATTTAGACCGTTTTACACGAGACTTAACACTAATGCTTGTACGATGTATTAATTAATCATTGTACATGTACTACATAATGCAGGATTTCCAGGAGAACTCAAGGTTAAAATCACCTACAAGTTGAACAAAGAGGATAACACCCTGAAAATAGAGATGGTAGCAAAGCCAGGCAAGAAAGCCACCCCTGTAAACTTAGCCCACCACAGCTATTGGAACCTTGGTGGCCACAACAGTGGCGACATTCTGTCACACAAAATTCAAATTGAAGGATCCCGCATTACCCCAACCGACGACGAGCTCATCCCTACCGGTGAGATGAAGCCGGTCAAGGGAACGCCTTTCGACTTCTTGAATCTCAGAGCTATTGGAAGCCGTTTGAGTGAAGTTCCTAAAGGGTAAGTCAAAATTCTCTCTTCTATTATCTACATGGTCAAGCCGGTCAAACTTTAAGTTAGTCAGTGTTAAGGTATAAAACCACTGCCTAGTTCGTCCCCAATCTACGCATTAGTATTATAGTATATGCTTTTGGTTGAAATGTTTATTTCACTAGGCATTATTGGAGCCTCAATAAGGTCATGCACAATGCAATGTATGAGCGATCATGTGCATTATCCACGCTTCAAGCCCCTGAGCATTTATGTAAAGGAGCGTTTTCATATGCCAACTGCCAAGCACCATGTCTCATTGTAACAGTTAGCTTAGAATTTTGGCTGAGACGAATTTTTGAGAGTAAGTTTAGACCATTATTCACGCACGTAAAGTTGAAATTGAAATTGGTACATTTACGATATGTATCAGGTACGACATCAACTACTGCATCGATGTAGAGAACAAGGACCCCGACCACATGACAAAGGCGGCCGTGATCTTGGAGGATCCGAAATCCGGGAGGAAAATGGAGCTGTTAAGCAACCAGCCAGGCTTGCAGTATTATACAGGAGGAATGCTGAAGGACGTGAAAGGCAAAGATGGTGCGGTCTATAAGGCTCATGCTGGACTTGCTTTGGAGACTCAAGGGTACCCTGACGCAGTCAACCATCATAATTTCCCTTCACAAATAGTTAAGCCTGGAGAAACTTACAACCATGTCATGTTGTTCAAGTTCTCCACTTGTTAATTAAGTAATGCAAGTTCTAGGTGACATATGCTGAACATAGAGTGAGAGTCAGCGTTGGGGTTAGGAAACCTTGGGAGTATAGTATGCAAGCTATACGTCAGCTTAATTAGTCCTCCGTTAGTTTACTTACTGTATATATTATGTATACCTTACTTGTTACTCGTAATATTTTTATTCCGATGGAATATGATGTTATGACATATGAGCAAATTGTTAAGGTGTAAAAGTGTTATTTGTGCTCATTAAGTTAAACTTTTGATTGAGATGATTCATTGGCGCAATAAACTTTACACGAAGTCTTAAAAATTAAAGTTGACCAATTTGGTTTCTCAAACTTGGGAAACTCGTTAAAAAGAAGAGGGAAATCGTGAAGATGTGTTACTCCAGTGCTTATACCATGCTCCCGGGAGCACAAGGAGCATGGTGGTCCTCCTCACAATAGATGAGTGGGGACCATATATTAAAAAATGAAAAATCATTTTAAGTATGGTCCCCACTCCTTTATTGTGAGGAGGACCACCATTCTCCTTGTGCTCCCGGGAGCATGGTATAATTTGCGGTGTTACTCTTAACATAAAGAGTTGTTAGATGTTGTAGTTGCATTTAGTGAAGAGCTAAAATTAGGTGAGTTAAGAAAATTAGTCTTACTTATGTTCTGTAGTGTATCTTTGGCTCTTTGCGTTGGAGTGGGTAGTTTATATACCCCCTGGATAGATGTTGGTATGTAGGAAAGTTGTTTAGTGTAAAATATCAATCACCTCATACGAAATATAGTTTCCTCGATCTCCCTGATTACTAATCTATTTGGTCCATCAATTTTGCAGACATATCGTGCTCACGTCTTATTTGGTTAGTATAAGACTTCGAGTTGATCGAGCTCATTAAGTTGGATATTTGGTCCATCAATTTTGCAGACATATCGTGCTCACGTCTTATTTGGTTAGCATAAGACTTCGAGTTGATCGAGCTCATTAAGTTGGGTAATTCCATCAAGTCGAGTCATCATTTGATCTAGTTGTTTTGGGGTAATTATTTGGACCATTTCAATTTCCGGTCAAACTTATTTGTCTCGTGTCACCAGCTTGATTATGGTCGGGCTATCAAACAAGTCAGGTCGGGTTGAGCATTGTTTGGTTGTATTAAATGTCGGTTGATATCGGGTCAGACCTAATCAAGTTTGGTTGATCACAACTTCGTGTTCGATCAACCCTGGTTTCCACGTTTACGGGTCGTATAAATCAAGTCGTGTTAGCTTTGCCAACTCTACTATAATAATCAAGAAAAAACACACACCGTTGGTTAAAAGGAATGCAAGGCGGCTATTAGAGGAGAGAGGGAAAACCCTAATAGGAGGCCTCCTCTTCATATAAATACCTCTTCTCATATGTTGTACGGCCTCCCAACACAACTAAAAAAAAGTCAGAGAGTTGTGAGAGAAACAGAAATATGAGAGAGAAAAATAGAACAAGAGAGAGAGAGAAAAAGAGAGATAGAACAGAACATGAGTCTATCCTATCCCATATTGTCATCTATCCCACAAGAGATGAAGGATCCCACAAAGGTCATCTATCCTATCCCATATGGTGATCATCTCATGAGTCTTCCATTCCTCAGGAAGATGAGGATGGTCACACAAGGTTTGTTCTTCAAATTGAATTTGGTCTTCATTTGTTTTACATGTATATACCAATTCAATACACCAATCGGATCTACCAATTCGAATTGATGTACCTACAAATTTTAATTGTTTTATCAACCGATTTGAATTGCTTTATAAACCAAAGTTTGAATCGTTTTATCAACCAAATTGAATTGTTTTGAACTTGTTTTTCCCCATTTTCAATTGATTCTTTTGGTTCCATCATTTTTATATGATGGATCTACAAATTAAATTTTGTTCCTCACTATTTGGTCATCTTACAAATCTACCAATTGAATTGGTTTATCACTGATACTTTCAATCTGAATTTGAATGTTTTTTTTTTCCGTCTAAATTGAATGTTAATTAAAGTCGACTTTTTTTTCACTAACTTCAATTGGTTTAATATGATTGATCTACAAAACTAACATTTATACCTCATTATATGATGTTTTTATAAGTTTTACTAACTGAATTGGATTTTTTTTTTATTGCAAAGGTACTTTCTTTCGGTTTTAATCGAATGTTAAATCAATTTGGTCAATTTTAATTATTTACATGTTTTTTTTGGTAAAACGACGAGTATTGTGTCTGCATTTTATTATAATAAAAATGAAACGACGAGTTTTGTGTATGAAGATTTATTTCAGACCAAAACGACGAGTTTCAAAGATAAAAATCTCTTTAATAACAGCAAAACGTTGAGCTTGGTAGTCTTTTATAAAAACGACGAGTTTTATTAACAATGCCATAGCGTTTGTAAATAAAACGGTGAGTTTCATTTTGCTGATTAATCACCCCCATTTTATGATCATTTCCGGCTCCTATAAATACTTTCAAATCCGCAGTCGCACTTCCAGAAAACCCTAGCGAGCCAATTGATCCTTCGCCGTTTTGATTTCGGTAACTTCCTTCTTCCTCTCTCTCTCTCTCTTCCTCTCATTCTTCTTCATCACGCTTCCATTAAAACAAACAATTTAATCCGTTTACTGCTGTGTTTGTTATCTTTTTTTTTGCAGAGAATCTGTGCTGTTGATTTGCGTTCATCTTTTCTGAGTCGTATTCATCTTTTCTGAGGTAAATTTTCTCTCTCCTTTCTATTTCGTTTCATCTTATGATTTCAATCGATAGTTTTGCGAATGTTATCTTTTGTTTATTTTACTTGTTTGAATCTGTAATTCTTGCCCTAAATTGGTGTTTGAAGTTGAGATATTATCCGGAGTTGTCTTTGAGATTGAGTATTTGGTTGAGTAATTGCTAGATTCTTGATCAGGCGTTATCCTTGATAGGTTTGGGATTTTGGTGTTTGAATATAATTTTGCCCCCAAATTGTGAGTTAAATGTGTGTTTTTCACGTTGATTTAATTATCTTCAAGTATAATTTTAATTTGGTAGATTGAGATGATTTATTAGGTCAGTTGAGTTTCTTGAGTATTTATATCTTTGATATGCATTTAGCGCGTTAACATTGAAATTGAGATATTATTCGTAGTTGTCTTTGGGATTGAGTATTTGGTTGATTAATCGCTAGATTCTTGATTAGGCGACCTGATTATGAACGTTATCAGGTTTGTTACTTTGGTACTTGCATATAAATTTGCCCCAAAATTACGACTTAAATGTGTCTTTTCACGTTGAATCATGTATCTTCAAGTATAATTTTAATCTGGTAGATTGCGATGATTTGTTAGGTCAGTTGAGTTTCTACATCTTGTTGCTATGCAATTAGCTCGATAACTCCGTAACCTGCCAAAATCTCAAGTTATACAACTTGAAGTTCTTCCTACTGGTTTTAGTTTGGGTGTGGAAACGATGGGTGAAATGTCTTTTTTGGGTGAAATGTCTCTTTGCACTTTGCAAGTATAATTTCGACTTGGTTGATTAAGATTTATGAACTGTTTATAGAAATTTATGGCTGTAAATGGTTGTAACCTGTTGAAATGATACACGTTGATTTACATACAGCTTGAAGCTGTAGAACATATTTACGTGTGCTTTCGAATTCACATGTTGTTAACCTAACATGCAAATTTTGTTGTATGCTGTAGATGGCCAACATAGATGATGGGTTGTGTATGAAGTGTAACAAGAAGGGAGGAGGAGTTTCTTTCATTGTGAGAGGGCTTCAGCAGCATTTCAAAGCTCTCCACAAGAGACACTTTCTCTGTGAGGTATGTTGGACAGTAGAGGATGCTGATGACAGGCTCGACCATGTCCACCGCCTCCCACCAGCCCCTGCTGCACCCCCTGCTGGACTTGCCGCACCAGCCCCTGCTGGACTTGCCGCACCAGCCCCTGTTGGACTTGCCGCACCAGCCCCTGCTGGACTTGCCGCACCAGCCCCTGCTGGACTTGCCGCACCAGCCCCTGCTGGACTTGCCGCACCAGCCCCTGCTGGACTTGCCGCACCAGCCCCTGCTGGACCTGCCGCACCAGCCCCTGCTGGACCTGCCGCACCAGCCCCTGCTGGACCTGCCGCACCAGCGCCTCCTGGACCTGCTGCACCAGCGCCTCCTGGACCTGCTGCACCAGCGCCTGCTGGACCTGCTGCACCAGCGGGACCTGCTGCACCAGCGCCTGCTGGACCTGCTGCACCAGCGCCTCCTGGACCTGCTGCACCAGCGCCTGCTGGACCTGCTGCACCAGCCCCTGCCTAGTTTGGGTATGTATTAATATTGGTTGTTGTGTAGTGAAAGATGGGTATGCAATAGTAGTTTTGAATGTTTATACAATAGTTGTATTCATATGGCTGTACTGTTGTGTCAATCACATTATCGTATCGTGATGATTCTGTCTCATGATTTTGTTTATCCTATACAGGAGTCACGCTTGAAGCCAGTGTTTGGACATCAACCTAGCACATATGGAAGTCCTTATGTTGGAATTTCGGATTATGTTAAGTTTCTGGTTTGGATTTTAGTTTCAGAAGTGTTGGGACTATGTTTTAACCTGCTCTTAGACCATGGATCTATTGTACTCACTACTCAGTATTGTATCTCGGGTTTTATCCGTGGATTTCGAGGTGTGTTTTGACTATTTTCTCGATATCAAGGTGTGTTTTGACAATTTTGTCCTGGAAATGTTGAGTTTTAGCTTCAACAGCTATGAGTTTACTATTTTACCAGTTGAACACTATACTCAGAATTAAATTTCTGAGATGCGAGATTATAAAATGCGAATGTAGGATGGTCAGGAATGGTCATGGACTCGACCCAGACCCGCGTGACCTGACCTGGTTGGGCGGATTTGGGTCTTACACATTGGTAGCGGAGCCAGACTTGACCCAGACCTGCGGAGATACATTACGGGTTTGTCTGGGTCCTTCATTTGAGACACCCGGCCAAGATCCCTCAAAATTTCTCCGTTTGTGCAGTATAGTGTGTTCTTCTATCACATATTTATTCATCTCGTTCCGTTTATTCACCGAAACCCCAGTCTCCGCCTACCTTGCCACATCACCGGCAATTGCCGTCTACCAACTTGACAAGGACTTGCCTTCTCCCAAAACCCCGACGAGATTAGAATGTCTAGATTTGAGAAATCTCATTCATTAACTGCCGTTTACAATTCTGTAGAAGCACTCGCACTAGACCCGGACATGACGGGTCCATGTCTGGAAATTTAGACCAAACGTGTCTCGTTCGGGGTCCGTTCGCATGCCCAACCCTAGCTGACTGGTAGCCTGCCGGTCGAGGGTGGCATGCCCTCATTACACGAGACTACAAGAGGAGTCATGTATCAAATGATAAACGACCCCCAACACCCCCGCCCTCCTTGCATGTCCTCGTTGGTTGAATGATTGGTCCAAAACCAACGCAGTGATGTAATGGTATTTTTTTTTTGACAAAGGATACAACAGGGGAAAGGGGGAGAATGGGAGATGTGATGGTATTATGGCCATTAAACATTGTCTAATGGTGTTTAGGTGCTTAGCCATTGCATTTGTTTAAAAGCGGTGAATCCACTACTCCATATCAGTACCCTCTCTTCCTCCCTCACCACTCTCTCTCCCGAAATGAATGATATTACTGTAATTTTCACCATCACTTTTCCAGTTCCCTATCTTTAATTCATTAACTACTTTAATGTTGGTTTCCAGATTTTGTCTCTTCTCCGGTCTTTTTGTTTTTGTGTGCATAGGAAAAGATAGGGAGAAAGGGGAAAAAAAGAAAGCGTATGTTACTTTTCTATATTTATACATCATTTTTTCTTTTCATATGATTGTTGATTTATTAATGGTATAAAGTTCTAAAGTTTCGATTATCTTTGTTGATGATGTTTCATGTTTATGAAGAGGAAGAAGAAGAGGAAGGAGAAGGTGGCTGTTATGTGTTGAAACTTTGCCTTGAAGGTATGTTAATTTCCTCTCAGTCTTTGCTGAAATTATTCTTCAACTTCTTACTTTGTTGTCTGAAATTATTACTTGGTCATTGTTTGATTGTGAAGATCCTTTCTGGGATCTCTAATTTGGGGATATTAGCCTTTCGCGGACCTCAAACTCAAAGGCATACCCTGTGCCAAAGTATGCACCAATTGGTTTTATCACAAGGAAATGGGTGCTTCTGTATCTAATTCCTGTGCTTTTTTACGAAGTTGATGATGTCAGTATTGCCTTTGCCTTGCCATGTTCTTAATTCTCTGTGTATGAGCGGCTGAAGTTTGGTAAATCACTGGTTATCCAACTCTGATATCATATTGGCATTATTAATCCATGGCTAACACATGGTATTACCTTCTCCTACCCTTATAAAAGTGGTGAAAGGGGTTTACTGTGCTTAGCTTTAACAACTATAGTAACTGGTAAACAATCTAAACATTGCGTTTCTCTTTGTTCTTGTCTGGCGTTCTTTCGTCCAGGTTGACCATCTGCCTCTCCATCGTTTCTCTTTCATCAGAACTCCTCTTTCTCTATTTTCTTCCATTTTCAGTCCTTCATCTCGTTTCTCCGCTCCCCTTTTCTCTCTCCCCTAAATCTAGGGTTAGGAAAAAAGGGGGAGGAAGCCGGAAGGAGATTTATTGTTCGAGCAGATTGGCCAGCTTATGCAGTGCAAGCCTCGAGCAAGAGGTTCGCTTTTTTATGGACTTTTCCCTGTAATCTTGTCACTTTTGCGGAAATTGTGTGACATTCTGTTTTGAAACCTGTATATAGTTGTTTCTTGTGACATTAGCATCCTGTGTATGGCCACATTCCTGTATCTTTTTAACTTCTAAAATAGTAGTTACATGCTAGTGGTGACCATGGTTGTGCTATTTAGGCTACTCCAGGGGCATTTCTTATATATTGGGGAAATAATACAAATTTTTATAGAGGAAAACTGTCGTTACAAAATACAATCTTAATTGTTTTATTGCAGGAGCTGGACATGAGTTCTTCTAGACAGATATTGAAGCGAGTTCAGGAGAGTGAAAGCGGAGGCGAGATAAGTTTACAAGAAGTGAGTGATGTGGTGAATGAGGTACTGGTTATGTTACTATG
The DNA here is from genome assembly GCA_963457585.1 of Spergularia bocconei. Lineage (NCBI taxonomy): Eukaryota > Viridiplantae > Streptophyta > Magnoliopsida > Caryophyllales > Caryophyllaceae > Spergularia > Spergularia bocconei. Next base: position 3,426,823 of record OY734951.1, on the reverse strand, counting down.
GCCATAAAAAATCAGACAATTTGAGCTACAATTGGGACGGGTTTGAATTGATGAGTAATTAGGGTTTAGTTTAGTTGGATTTGAATTGCTACAGCCGCGGAGATGATGAGGGATTTGGGGCTATTGATGATGATCCTATTTACTCTGTTATTTGATCACAAATTGATTGTTTGAAGTTTGTTTATGGCTAAATTTGATTGTTGCTGTTACTTTCATGGCAGAATTATTATCATTATTCTGCTAAGGATGAAAGCTAGATGAGGGAGGATAACAACAATGGCAAAGATGAGGAATACACCGCTGATCTTTGAAATACCCGAGCAGTAGAATTTCTTTTCTTAAGAGTCCTGTTTCATTATGTAAAATTGTGGTTTGTCTCTCACCCTATTTATCGTTGTTGTGTGGGTTTTTTTAGGTGGAGTGTTGTCGTTGGAGTGTGGATTCTAGATCATGATCTCCGAATTAGGTGGGTCCTCTATTGAAGTGTTCAATCCTTGATGTATCAATTCTGGGGTTTTAAGTTTGATTGATTGATTATGTGACATTGCTTGAGTTAAGTAAGAAGGGAGAGAAAGGAAGACATGGAGTCACAGAGTTGACCAAGAAGACTGCTAAGAAGAGAGTGCACATCACTTTAATCGCTATATCGTCGTCAAGGTAATTTCTTTCCATTATTTAAGAATCTGGGCATCTTTTGAATAAGCATTTTCAACAAAAGAGTGAGAGAGAGTGAGAGAGGTAGGTTCAAAGTGATGGGGGGGTATCAATTCGAGTTGTTTAGGAAGAAGGGTGTACTCGCCGTTTGAAAGTTGGATGTAGTGAGTCGGGTTAAGTATGTGATTAAGGCACTTTTTGTTCAAACCAAGTGTGAAACAGTGGGGAAGGGCCACTGGGGCTGCTGCTATTAGGAGGTATTAACCTCCTCGAGTTAATTATCGTTTGAGGGTGGTATGTAGGTTAGTCTATTTGCATTGATAGGTTTGTGTTCAACATTCTTTGAATTCTGAATGGATTCTAGTATCATTCCTTTGCGTCACTTTTGAAATGTAACAGGGGGTTCCCTTTCCTTCTGTAAGTGCTCTCTGATTTGATGGACACACTTTTTAGGAAATATAGTATTTGGTTCAGGGACTTGGCATAGAGGGAGGGACAATAGGAATTTAGAAGAGGCTTGAGAGAGTGAAAGCGAGTTAACTTCTTTGATTACGGCGTTATGATTTTTACTCTTAATTGTTTTCAATTACTGTATGTTTGAGCTATGGTTTTGTTTTTTTCAATGTTTTAACTTATTTTGTGCAAAAAAGTTCCGGGATTTGATCAGAGGACGCTACCATGATAAGCTTTCCCCCCAAAATTTGTTGTCAAGTTAGTAGGTTTCGGTGTGAAACTTTGCTAGTTATGACTTGAAAATTTGCCTAGCTTCATTTGTAGCGTGCTATGGACTTCATATTGTATCACAAGGACTCAAGGATGTCGTATGAGTTGCGCCTCTTACTGGTGAATCGAAAATCGGGCATGTATTGACACCTAAAGCCCTCAATTCTTCTGTTTTTACTGAAGCCTCAATTAATAAACATGTACTACCCTTTGCAGTTTTGCTAGATAAAAACCAGCAAACATGAGTACACAACTTAGCTAATGACATGAGCACAACACGCAAACATGACAAACAATATTATTGTGTGACATTGCCAGCAAAGATCAAAACAGAAGCGGAGATACAATATCAATCATTCAATTTTATGTGTTATCCAGCAGAATATATCAGTCTATGCCTAAGAATACTATGGGTGATATTGTGGTCATATCAGTGAGTCCTTCGATGTGTTCATCTAGTATGGCGAGCAGGATTGCCCTTAGTTTTTTAGGGCGGTGCTTGTGACTGTGGCGGAAGGACACATGTCAATTTCATGTGTTAGACCTATGATGTTTAGTGCATGGCTACGTGGGGTTTTAATGTGCATGCTGTGAGAGGGGTATCAATGTGCCTCAGTCTACTGGTGCACTGGTCCCTTTTTAAGATTGGTCTTATAGTTTGGGTGTTACTAGTTCTTGACATGCTCTTGTTTGTTGTGCTTTGAGGTGTGGTGGCGTTGCACTGTTGCTTGGAAACTTGAGTGTGCCAGCTCCATCAGAGGTATTGTATTACCTTTATTGTGCTACGATATGAGTTGCAATGTATTTTTTTTCTCCTTAGCGCTTTGGTTGTGCGGTGACGTTCAATCTTTCCTGCATTTATGCCATGACTCATAACCTCCATTTGATTAGTGGAATGGATGTCTTTTTGTTTCCCTTGTGGTTCTCTCTTGTGATTTTCTGAATTTGTGTTAACAATTCCTATCTGTTTTGGGGCTATGGTGGTCAAGGTCCTAGGTTGTTGGTTGGAGTTGGCCAGAATCAAAGTTTTCTTTTAGGATAGATAAAACTGTTATGCTTACACAATTTTTGAATTATTTTGTGCTGTGTGTAGGCTGTGGAAGACCTTTTGCTTGTTTTTTGTAGGGTAGAGGGCCATAATTTGCTGAGGATGAAAAGGCTTGTTCCTATGTAGGGCGGTTTTTAGATCCGGTGTGTAGTCCTCGACTCCTCGTGTACTGTTGTCAGTGATTAGGCTATTAATCGTGCAGTAGGGCTTGGTTTTAGGCTGTGGTTTGAAAATTGGATTTGCTAGCATGGGTTTTCATAGTCATTAGATGTTTGGGCCTTAGTTTTAATGTGATTGTAGCCTCTTCTACCATGGAATGCATTTCTGTTGGTGGGCATTGAGTTCCACCAATTGGAACGAAAAATGCTTTTGGGTTAATAGGTTAATGTGGGTGGAACACGGGTTGTTGAGTAAGGGGGTCAATTGGAAGTGTTGTATGGGGGTTCCATGAGATTGCTGGCTGTTTGGGTTTGAACGGTGGTGGCAGTGGTGTTATGGAAGCGTGGGAGGTTGCCATGTTCTCCTTAGTTTAAGGGTGCACGATGCCTGATCATCAAGAGGCTGGGATTCAGGTTCCTGGAAAGCTAAGGCAGAATCCCGGCGGAAGGGCTGGGAGTTATTCTGGCCTGGTTGTCGGGATTTACCTTTACAACATCCTTGATGATCGCAGTGCCATCTTTACCATGATGGGCTGTATGTAAGAGCAGGGCATGGTGCCCTATATTTGGAAAGTACTTATTTCATGTACGAAGTTTGTTTTGAGTTGTACCAAAACCCATACAAAAGGATATATCTGCCTTTTAGATTTCTAGACACAATTACTTATAAATTGGTTCTACGGACCATTTGTATGCCCCTGTTTTGTAACGATATTGTTGTGTGAGTATTTTTTGCTCTCATATAGTCTCTTAGAAATTCTGAGGTCTATGGTGTGCTCTACTTGTTGACGGCTATCTTTGTTTATTTGGCCACAATAATGTTCGCGGTATTCGCTGTTTGGCCATAATTGTCTGCTTGAAGAGTTCGGCTTCTTTGATTCTTTACAAATGAGTAGAGATAATGAAACTATGGTTAGCTCTGAGACGTGTAGGTACAATACTTAGCTTAGCTTGCATGCTTGATGCTTGGATCAACATATGAGGGGACATGGGAAAAAGAGAGATTATTATTATACTTCTATCCTTCGAACAGTCAGGATCCTCTGTCCCACTTATGATCCATATCACCAAAGGCTGACACGTAGCAAAAAAAAATAAAAAAAAATTCTATACCCTCATTCCCCTCCTTCAACTTACCCAGAATCCCAGAATCCCAGATTCTGTTTACTCACTCGATCACCTCTCCCAACTTCAACGAGCACCACCGCAGAACAATTGCCGCCGACCACCCATCGTCGGTTGTGCCGGTGAAACAGAACGACACCCTATATCGAGTGGGGTGTTTGAATGGGTGTGGAAAACCCGTTTGGGCCTTGATTGAGGTTGCCGAAAAAGGGTTTATGGTTGGCGTTCCCGGCGCCGCCGCAGTGACTGTGCGTTGGGGCAGATTCCTGTTGAGTGCGATTTGTTGGTAGCATGATTTTCCCATTTCTCTCTGTTCTTCAATTAGAAATTAGGTGGAAATCTGGGTTTTTTGAAGAGCCTTATTTCTAATCTGGTTTTGGAAATTTGGTTCTTTGTTTGATAATGTTACTTGTTTGTTTGATGGGGTGGTCCTGTGGAGGAATGGAGAATGAATTTTTTTAAAAATGACACGTGGCAAGATCTGGGTTATAGGACAGGAGATGAGACACAATTGTGGGACAAATGATTCAGATTGAGCCTTCGAAGTTCTATGTTATTAGGATTTCAGTTGCATGTGTTAAGATCAATATCATCAATTAAAAGGGCACACGACATCTACAATTTATCAATATATAAATGGAATACAAAATTATTAAAATCGGACAAAATCCTCCATTTAAATAAAGATCACTAATGTTACAATATGGCGCTTCTGCATACCCTCTATCATATCGCTATTTGAAACAGGAATCCATGAGGGGGCCCGTGGATCTGGAGTAATTTTGAGGAAAGTAGATTTTATCTAACCTGGTGACATGTAGACGGGTATATGATCGCAATACCGTACCGTTCAAATTCATTACCCAAATCTTCCACATGCTCTAAAATATCAGAGATCTCGACGCTCTCATATTGAGGAGGAAAACCCACACATAGATGGGAAAAATGACCTTGATGCTTTCATATCAAATAATGGATGAAATTGGAGGGAGGAGTACATTATTTGGTTGATCTTATGTTTTAAGTTTGGTGAGGTTATGGTTGGTGAATTGTGCTGAATTAGATAGGATGATTTTTAGTTTGAAGATGGTAGTGCGTGGTTGTGGTAGTATTGGAAGGGGAGAGGAGAGAGAAAAGCAGAGACGTTAAAACCAAGGACGGAGTTAAAAGGGCATGCGGAGTTAAGCTGCCGTTAACGGAGTTATAAGGGGATGGTGGGGCGTTAGAGGAAAAATGAAAAACTGGGTGCAAATAGACAATGAAGATACATTATCGATGAAAGATGAAAAATACTCCGTAGAGACTAGCAATACTCACGTAGGACAAATTTGGGGTTTATGGTATTTGTGTTGTTTTATGTGGTTATGGGGGTATAATTAGAAATTTACTAGGTTACGTTAGTAAGGAAATGTTGCGTTTAGCAATCATGATAAAGAATCTCTATATAATCATTAGCCCACCTTAATCCCTCTTCCAAAACAGCCCAAAAATTAAGAAGAGTGAGGGTTGTTTGGTGCAATCCTTATATTACTCCCTCCGTTTTTTTATATAAGTCGTTTTAGCTATTTTCACAAAATTTTTGTATATTTGTCATTCTCACCTCCCCCTGACCTCCCTCATGTGATTCCCAATTTTTCAATAAAGTTTTATACTCCCAAGGTCTCCTCATTAACTTCTCTTCCAAATACCATGAATCCAGTATATAAACATTGTTACTTTGAGTATTTTCAAGGCAATTATTAATCATTTCTTAATTGTTGTGCCATTTGCTAAAACGACTTATATAAAATACGGAGGGAGTAAGTGCTTTCTTAATTTTTAGTGGTGTCTTTTGAATGCATGTGGGAATGTGTATTCCTAAGAGGTGTCACCTCCCAGCAATATAAATTTACTTAAAATTGTTTGGTTACATGTAGAAAATAAATTCTCACACAAATTTCCAATTACCAGGGGGGCCAGGTAGGAAAAGGCTACACATACAACAGTTGTATGTGTTGTATGAACACCACATCTTTTCTCAATCAGTATGATTGAAACTATACTATCAATCACAAACCTTAAGATGATCTTAGCCACATATTTTACACATTATACAACATCCAATGGCTAAGATTAGTGACAGAAGAAAAAGGTCCAACCTTCTTCCATTCTCTCTCCTCTTCCCCGACCAACTGCAGCCCCGTCCCTACCCCGCCGCCGCCCTCATCACTCAAACGCCAACCACCATGATGGTGGACGCCGGCACCGAAGACCCAACCCCTGCCAGTTTTGGCCCCCGCCGATCCCCCTGCCTCCCACCGCGGCCCCTCCTATGGGGCTCTCTCTTTCCCTTTTTAGCCACCTTTCTAGCACCCCACGACCATTAGATCGAACGCCGACAGCGCCGATGAACCCCCTGCACCTAGCCTCGGCCTCCCTCCCCTAAGTTTCGACCACCCCCTCCTCTTCCCCCAACCACAAAAACAAACCACATCCTCCCACTAAGGCAGATCCGAAAGCCCACATGGCCATGTGCTTGGGTGCGTGACAGGATTGGGTGGTCTACCATCCAGGAGGGCGGATGTGGGTGCGATGGCGCGCCGGTGTTGTTGGTCGGCGTGGTGAGAATCGAGGGTGGTGATGGCAAAGAGTAGAGTGGTTTTAGAGAGGAGAGAGATTTGGGTAGTTGGGATACTGGGATTGGAATAGACAGAGCCAATCACTGTGATTAGTTGATTATTAGTTGGTGAAGTGCTGAGTTGTAACATATTAATTGGGTGTTGTATGACTGGCCCACATACAACATTTGTATGTGTATCATCTTCCGGCTAGGTAAGCTAATTTCCCCATTTTGTAGGAATTGCAAATTTCCATAAATTCTGAATTCCCATAATTTTGGGCCGCTAAATAACTCACATTTTTTTAATTCTTAATTCCCATGATTTTACTTGGCAACCAAACGACCACTTAGGATGAAAATTCATGGGAACTCCGACTTCCCGAATGTATCCAAGCAAGCACTATATCTCATCTTATCTTATCTTATACTCCTACCTATATATTAAAAGTTGTGTTAGATGCAATGACCACGTTCACCGGCTTCAATTAGGCCATCTGTCATGCCACGTTGACATTTTCCATATCAAATACTATACAATATTTTTTTATTATAAACAATCAATATTGCTATCAATTGATTTCATCTCTATCTTATTATTTTGTACCTTCCTTATGACTTATTTGAACAGGAATCACATATCTATATTGAATGTGAAGGGTTTTATTGACAAAATTATTTGTTTACAAAGAAATAAAATGATAAAATATATTTCGGGCATAGCCCGAGTAGGAATCTAGTACTATTAAAAGCTGTGTTAGAGGCAACGACCATATTCACCGGTATTAGTTAGACCATCTCTCAGCCATATCACATCATAGTTAAAAAGCACAATAAGAAAAAATAGTAATTTTACGGTGAGACCGTCTCATTGTATGAGACCAATAAATAAGTTATTTTTGATAAATCAACCAGATACTTCGAAATACGTTGGCTTTGAAAAGTAATAGTTACTTTTGAAATGTGTGAGATGCCTCATACGGCAAAATCAATTATTGTGATTTGGCATTTACCATTACGCTTCTACTTATACAACTTTTATACTCCCTCCCCAAAAAATAAACAAATGATCTGTTTTTTACTTACATATATATATTTTCCATAAATGTGATAACTAATAAGGTAAAAGTTAACTCGTACGTAACTAGTTCTATTATAATTATAATTCCCCAACCAAACTTGAAAGATATCCAAACAAATCCCCGGCTAAAGCCGTTCAAACATCAGAATCCTTCAATTTGGAAACTTTACTAAATCCTCTCTGTTTAGGATTTCGGGCCATATCAGTATATATATAATGCTTGGAAACAAGGTATTAACTAGGGAGTACTTTTCAAAAACCACCATTCAAATCTAAAATTTAAGTAAAACCAAGAGAAAGAGGTATCTGTCTGCTCCTGGGGGGATCAAAGTTTGAAGAGTTACGAGGTAGGCTTTATCTATTTTGATGTCCAACATTCGTTTAAATCCTAATACTCCTTATTTGGTTTGTTTTGGCTCATCGTTTCATTATTTGGTGTGTGATTGGTTTGATTGATGAATTTGTTATTTGGCCGAATTGTGTGTTATATGATTGATTAGTGAAGAATTTGCTACAAATTGTGTGTTATCTGATTGATTCTTGATGAATCTGCTATTTGATTGATTATTAATGAATTTGCAATTTGATTGTCGGCCAGACTGTGTATTATTCGATTCATCACTAATGAACCTGCTGTCTAATTGATTGTTAATGAACCTGCTGATTAATTGATTATAGTTGAATTTGCTATCTGATTGTCAGCCAAACTGTGTGTTATCTGATTGATCATTAATGAATTTGCTACTCCGTACTTGTTTGTGAGCCAAACTCTTCGATTGATTTATTGATGGATTGTATTATTCGATTGTCATCCAAGCTGTGTATTATTCGATTCATTATATTATTGATGAATTTGATATTTGATTGGATTATTGATCAATTTGCTATTTGATTGCCAGAAGCTGTTTATTATGCCATCGATTATTGATCAATTCGGATTATTGTACTTGTTTGTCAGCCCAGTTTTGTACTCCCTCCATTCATATCCAAATGCCCCAATTTTTTTTTTCCAGTTTTTGACGGACTATAGTTGGGTACACCTCTAGATAAAATGAAATGTTCACTTGGTGTTAAAATTAGCAAATACGCTATTGTGCAATGCACAATCCCAGTTCCTTTAAATTCTAAAGCAAATGAATCAATCATTCATTTGGTTGATATGTGGCTCACAATAAGTTAAGTAAAACATTGAAAAGTCAATGGGGGCATTTGGATATGAATGGAGGGAGTAATATTCAATTGATTATTGATGTATCTGATTGATACCAAAATTAGTGTGTGTTTTGTGTGGTTTTGGTTACGAATAGCGGTTGGGTCATAAGATTTTACTCATTAATCATGATGTGTTAGATAGTTAATTTGATATATTTGCTTGAGAATCTGCTGTGTTGATTGGTGAATTAAGTTTGTTATGGGTACTTCATTATGATTTGTGAAACTTAAATTGCGAGAGGTACAATAAAGTTGGTTCATGTTGTTTGAAAACTGGTTTGCTCTTGTTTTGAATTCATTCATAAATCATTGGATTTTTGAGTTTTACATGGTTTTTATCCCGATTTTTTTTCTTTTCTTCTTCCCTCTTAGTTTTGCATATCACACTTAAGAATCCTCCATAGTACCCTAGGGGTTCGTTTGGATTGTGGGATGGGAATTGGGGGGATTAGGGTTGGAATAAGAGGTGGGATAAGAAGGTAGGGAATTCAATGAGAAAGTTTAATTCCCTTGTTTGGATTAGGATGAGAATTGTTAGGATGAAGATGGGAATATGTATGAACTTTACATATATGTCCAAAGTGCCCCCAACCATGTAACAAGAGATGAATATGGGTTACATCAGCCCCTAACCATGTAAGAAGAAGATGAATATGGGTTACATGATGTAGCTCAATCTTGAAATTCAAGTTTGAAAACCGAATTTGAGATGGTTGTCCAAAGTGCCCCTAACCATGTAACAAGAGATGAATATGCATGTGCTGTGTTGGCACCACACCACACGGAGAATGCACGCAGAGTTTTGCACGTGGTACCCCTATTACTCAACTTTCTGCATGTAGTACCCCCGTACTTTGGAGAATTGCACTCGGACCCATTTTTTACATTGCCATTATGTTTTCGGTCAATTTGATGACGTGGCACCCAATAAAAACACTTTTTCCCCAAAATTTTTACATTTTTAGCACATGGTACCCTTGAACTTTGAATGGATTGCACATGGTACCCTTGAACTTTGAATGGACTGCACATACGATCGCATTGAATTTTGAATGGACTGCACATGGTACCCTTGCACTTTGAAAGGATTCCACATGGTACCCTTGAACTTCAAAGGGTACCATGTGCAAACTCTTCAAATTTCAAGAGCAGCATGTGGGGTTTCTTCAAAGTTCAAAAGTATCATGTGCAATCCATCCAAAGTTAAAAGGTACCATATGCAGTCCATTCAAAGTTCAAGGGTAATACTACTAAATTTCGGGAATTTATTTTATTGGGTAATTGTAAATCGTAAATGGGTGCCACGTCATCAAATTGACTAAAAACATAACGGTGGCCGGAAAAATGGGTACGGCGTGCAATTCTCCGGAATACGGGGGTACCACATGCAAAAGTTGTGGATTAGGGGTACCATGTGCAAAATTCCAAAGTACAGGGGTACCGCGTGCATTTTTCGTTATGACTTGCTCACATTTCGAGATGTCACCTTTATCCATCAATATCTCATAAGATAATAGTACTCCCTAGTAAAAATCCAATGACATATGTCTAATAATTTTTCGATATGTTTTTTTTTTTTAAATCGCAATTCGAAAACGTCATATATTTATTTATGGAGGGAGTATTTCTTTTGCTTTTTTCTCTCCTCCAAGGCTGATCGCACTTGTCCAAGTTAGATTCTTAGGCTTGGCAATGGTGGTTCATCCATCTCGAGTTCTTAAATAACTAAAGAATAATCACAAAATGCAAGTTCGTTTATTATGTGAGGTTTAAAACAAGAACCGAGTTCTTAAAGCATTAGCTATGAGTTCTTCTTATGTTATCTCATATTTTTGCAAACAAAATCCATAAGAACTTACACCAACAATGGAAGAACTAATTTTTTCGGCACTTAATTAGTACTTCCTTCGCTCAACTTCCCATCCTCTTTTTAATGGTTCGACTTTGTTTTCCCCGTTCCCAAAATATTTTTTTTTTCTTTCTCAGAGTGAATAATTAGGAAGACAAGATAAAAATGTTGGTGATAAATAACTTTTAAATTTAAAAGCCGAGACCCGTTAAATTTCTCTCCACTAGGGAAAAACTCTTAATCCCTTCTTTGAGAGCCCCTGAATATGGTCTAATGTATGTGTACTTTATCCATTACCATCCATTATTAGTAAAAAATTTTGTTTTGTGCAGGCATACGCACGGAAGTTTTAGGGACTACGCACTCGTCGTTTATTCATGGCTGATTGGTTAAAGCTCCCGTGTGATCTTCTCCCTGAGATCGTGATGAGACTTGCAACAATTGAAGACTTCTTTTATTTCTCCGCCGTTTGCCGTTTGTGGAATGAATTTGCTTCAATGGTTAAACATGAGTTCTACGTGAAAACAACCCCATGGTTGTTACTAGCCGAGAACACGAAAGATAATCCCGATTGTATAAGGAAAGTTTACAATCCTTACAACAACAAGTGCTATCACATGAAACTCCCGGAGATTGCTGGGTGTAGATGTTGGGGTTCCGCGTATGGTTGGATTGTGACCTATCGTGATTCGGAGCTACATCTATTCAATCCGCTCACCAAAGCAAGATTATCCCTCCCATCCCGGTCATGTTTGCCTTATAGAAGTGCCGAAGTGGAGCATATTATTGAGGAGGGTACTGTGGAGGATGGTCCGTGTCTTTGCTTCTTTAATAAGGCATTTGTATTTGAAGTAGCACCACATGATGTTGTTGTTTTGGTAACCTATTTCGTCGATGGTTACAAGTTGGCATTTGCAAGGCCAGGTGATGACATATGGACCTCTATTGAACCACCGCCGCGCATGGGGAAATATTATAATTCTAATATCGTGAGGGACATTGTTGTTCATGGCGCCAAAATACTAATATTATACCGAGATGTTTCGATTGGATATCTTGATATCTCTGATTTTAACGATCCCCAGAAGTTGACTTTGACTCCTATAGATCCAAGATATTGGAGTGATCCGGAAGGTCTTTGTTTGAAAGCGAGAGAATATGTGCCTCCGTATCCCTCGATGTTGAGTGGCCTTAATTGGCCTATGGAGGGATTATACTTGGTAGACTCGTCTAGTAAAAATCTTTTATTGGTTACACGAAACAGGTATGATTATGGCAATGACGATGAATATGACTACGCAACAACTGGTTTTTCAGTTTATAGGCTTGGATTTGACTCTGAAAGGTGGTCTCAAGTCCATGATCTTGGCGATGTCTTGTTTGTTGGTAATAATTCTACGATGCCAGTTCCTGCCTTTAGAGCTGGTAACTGCGAATCCAAATCTATTTACTTCACTGACGATGCATCACATTATTGGAATCTTCCGACTAATGGAGGCAAGGACGTAGGGGTTTTCAAATTGGAAGGCGGTCAGCTAGATGAGATATACGTTGGATCTGATAATAAAAGCTCAAAAAAGCAAACCCCGTTGTGGTTCATGCCTCGATTTTAGGTTATTATGTAATTCTTTTTTTTTTTTGAAACGATATTATGTAAGTCTTGGTTTGTTAGTAGCGAAGACTTTCTTAGTTTCCTGTATGAGTAGTTGCTTTTTAATTTGTTAAAAGTTAACAAATGAAAAAACTGCAAGAACGCAATCGAATCACTGCACGCAAAGTTCAAGAGTCAACTGATCAAGAGATATTATGCTGCGCATAAGATCAAGGAACTTGCTTAGTTTATAAGAGCCTTAACATATAATTAACCACCATGACTTCTAATAAATTACATAAAAATATGATCCAATAATGTAAAGTTTAATTAATTATCACGCATTTCCCTAAGTAAATTACGTAATTGGTTTCCATTTTATGTTCTTCACAAATCAAAGATGGCAATAACAAGAGGCTTCATGAACTCTCACGTCGTCCTCTGCTTTACAGCATTCTTGTTGCCTATTCTTCTCTTCTCCGCTGATTCTCACCCGGTAAGTTATTCCCTCTTTTTCTTTTTATTTGTTAACGTTTGCTTTGTTGGTCGAAACAACTTTTCTATAATTTTGTACAAAAACAAACTAAATAACCTTTAGTTGTCTGCCTAGCTATATATGGACATACCTTAACATTGTACTCGTATGTTGTTACTTGTTAGTGAATCACGTAAATCTGTTTGTTGAATAATCTCGATTACTGTTTGATTACTCTCTTGCATGCCTTAAAACAACATGCTTGTAGGACGACTGGCTCAACCATGGAGGAGACCTGCACAACAGAAGATTCGCGTCAAAGGAGACAAAGATCAGTCCGAAAACAGTACAAAACCTTAGACTAAAGTGGAAATTCGAAGCTAAGAGAGACATAACAGCAACTCCAGCAATATATGATGGAATTTTATATTTTCCTAGCTGGGATGGCTACATTTACGCGGTTAAAGCTTCGGATGGTACACTCATTTGGAAGCAGTTCATACAAGAGCTCACTGGGATCGGCTCCCCTGGTTTCGTGTTCAATGTGAACGTGACCGTGGCGAGGGCGACTCCCACCATTGCTCCCGACATGGGACTTGTCATTGTTGGAATTTACGGACCATCTTATGTGATTGCTCTTAAAATCAAGGATGGCTCATTGGCTTGGATGACTAGGGTCGATAATCATAGTTCGAGTTTCATTACTATGTCTGGCACATACTACAAAGGGTAGGTCCAATTTTATACTTTTGCTCTGTCTTTTACATTTGTTAAACATTTGATTTGAATTCCTCTCACATATCTGAACCAAACAAATGAAAAGAACGATGCAAGGGGTCTATCAAGCATTCCAATGATTTTTAGTCGCAATCTTATAATATGCTCCAAATTGACCTTTTTTATGTCAAATTGCTACTGTTTTCAGGTCATTTTACGTGGGTGTATCATCACAAGAAGAAGAAACTAGCATTGAAGAATGTTGTACATTTCGTGGTAGTTTCGCTAAACTAGACGCGAAAACAGGCTACATACTATGGCAAACCTACATGTTACCAGACAACCACGGCGAGCGAGGGGAGTACGCAGGGGCCGGCATTTGGGGTAGCAGCCCAGCAATCGACACGACTCGAAACCTCGTCTATATAGCCACCGGAAACCTCTACTCAGCTCCACAACACGTTCGTGATTGCCAAGTCGAAGAGAACAACCAAACAATCCCATCACATGCTGATACATGTGTAGAGCCCGAAAATCATTCCGAGTCATTTTTGGCATTAAGTTTGGAAACTGGTAAAATTCAGTGGTACCATCAATTAGGAGGGTACGATGTTTGGTTCTTTGCTTGTAACAATTTGACTAGTTCATCGAGTTGTCCTCCTGGACCTAACCCTGATGCCGATTTTGGCGAGGCGCCCATGTTGATTACTGTTGAAGTTAATGGGACTAAGAAAGACATTGCGGTTGCAACGCAAAAGAGTGGGTTCACTTGGGCTCTTGATCGGGACAATGGTGATCTTCTCTGGAGTACGGTATGTTCACGGGCAACTCTTGATCGAACTAAAGAAAAAACAATAAAAACATTTTCTTAAAAAATTAAATGTCATTTTCGTTTTCTATTTGGTCAATTTTGTTTTGCTTTCCTTTGTTTATGCTCTATTGGTTGCAATATGGCTAATATGTGATCAATAGATAGCTTGTCATCAATCTTACACGCAAGGTGATGTGAAAGTTAGGGTGACTTGTTCGAATTAGATGTGACAGATTTTGGCGTATGTGTGACAGTATAATGGTTGTACTAAAAATTTGGAAAACTTGTGTTCTTGCAAAAATTATAAAAAAAAAGTACGATTAGGTTTTTGTACTTTAATAAATATTTCTAAACATAAGATATGTGTACATAATATTCTTAGTAATTTAAATTGTAGGAAGCGGGACCGGGAGGTCTAGGTGGAGGAGGAACATGGGGATCAGCTACAGATGAGCAAAGGGTCTACACAAACATTGCCAACAGTGATGGTCAAACCTTCAACCTTAAGCCATCCAACCGTGCCACTAATAGTGGTGGTTGGGTGGCTATGCAGAGTCAAAATGGCAAAGTTTTATGGTCCACAGCAAACCCTAGCAACGCCACCTCCAACGGCCCCGTCACGGTGACTAATGGGGTTGTTTTCGTAGGATCAACGAACGGGAAAATAGGACCAATATATGCCATGGATGCCAAAACAGGGGATATTTTATGGTCATTTCTAACAGGAGCAACTATTTTTGGAGGTGTCTCGGTTAGTGATGGTTGCATTTATGTTGGACATGGCTACAAGGTTGCAATTGGATTTTTTAGTCCAACTTTTACTAGTGGAAAAACTCTATTTGCGTTTTGCCTAGATTAGTAGGAAGCTAAGCTGCTTAATGAATAGTAATTGCAATCTCCTGTTGGGCAATGCTAAAGAATACTCCCTCCTACTCACAAAGATCTCCTCCTTTCGAAAAAAGTTTTGGCTATGCATGTTTGGAGCTACTTTAAAACCAAATGAATCGTTCGCTTGTTCTAAAAATTAGTACATAGTATTCTACATTACATTCTTCCAACCCCACTTGATTTTTAAGGTAAGCGGGTCTTTCTTTTGGTCTAGAATCGAAGTAGCTCCGAATATACCTACTCAAAAATCGAAAAAGAAAGAGGGAAATCATAGAGGGAAATCATAGTGGGTAGAAGGGTATACTCGTGTAAGAACACGGAATTTGCAATCTATTGGTGATTATTGGTTATGTAAATGTAGATGTAACTGATACAGAGTGACTTTCCGCTCATGTATACAATAATAATAATGGAGTCAACATCCCATAGGGGATCAAAAGAAGCAATTACCATTTAGCTATCCTTAACATCTCTATATGTTCTAAAAGGAAATGTTATACATATATACAAAAAATTCAGAAATCATGGGGGTGCACAGATTTGGGTGCACGTGTCCCGCTATGCACCCCCTAGATCCGCCAATGTGATTAAGTACTCCTAGTAAGGATTAACGTTGGCTACTTGGTTAGTAATTAAGATATATCAATTTATTCGAAAATTGATTATCTCAAGTTCAAATCCTTATATCTCTACTTCCGCAGAATGTTGCTACTACTTTTATGCTAGTTTTGGATATCACCTCCATATTAAAAGGGTTATTAAATTTCCGTTCTTAACTAGATTCGTACGTGTCTTATTTTACTACGACATAGCGTGATCTAAAGTTTAAACTCGTAATAAATTCATAATTTACGTAACACACAGTTTCATATTTGACCATATTATACTCAACAACGTTTTCATATCAGTCAACGTTGAATGTTCAACTTTTGAGTTATGATTGATAAGATAAGATGAATGCTACTCCAAATAAAATTGTTTTCAAAAGTCAAGTATACTGCATATGACAACTATATATTATTGCGTTATCCAAAATTCCCAAACAATTAATTGAATAGTGCGTTGCCTGAATTATAAATGTGATCTATTTTACATTGTAATCAAAATTAAAGTTAATCCAACTCTACTCTATACTTGAAATTAAATGGAAAAGACACATACTTTAATCTTCGGTTTACTACAATTGCACTAACTCGAGTGTTATTTGCTTCACAACCGCTAAGTTTCTCTTACTCTAAAGTTTGGACATCGTATTTACTATTGTTAACATTTAGTTTATACGTAATGATAGGAGCAAAATTGGTTGAACCATGGAGGCGACCTCCATAACATGAGGTACGCCACCAACGAGACGAAGATAAGCCCAAAACCGTACCAAACCTAGCTCTAAAGTGGAAGTTTAAGCCCAAAGGAGTTTCATATTTTCCGAGTTGGGATGGGTTCATATACGCTGTAAATGCATCCAATATGTTGATCCAATTATTATTCACTTCATCAAAACCCAGCTTCTTAATTACATTCAAAAAAAAATAAAATAACCCAACTCTTTCTTTCTCCCCTCTCGCATTCCCTTTCCCCTCTCACCCACCCCTGCCACCAACCATGCACCGTCGTCGCACTACATCCAAACCCACCGGTGCCGTTAATGACACCACCTGACAACAGGGACGGCGCCGACGACCCTTCATCTCGTCGCGCTTTTTTTACGACTTCATATATATCGCTCCTCCCTTTTTCGCTCAATCTCTCAGGTTGAGGCAGGGGATGGCGGTCGCCGGAGGAAAGTGGCTATGTTGGTGATCTGGCCGGTGCTTAATGTAGTGGTGGCCGCCTGGCCGACGTAGGATTATGGGCAGGGCCGGCTGAGAAAACTCGGGGGCCATGGGCGAAATTTTAAAATGAGACCCTAAACTATTGTTAACCATAAATCAAATCATAAAATGGGGCCCTTAACACACTCAGTACCCACCAGACTTGTCCTAATACAATCGGAGGCCCTGGGCGGGCGCCCTTCTCGCCCACCCTAAAAGCCGTCATTGATTATGGGTGAGGTTGGTCGGAGGTGGGTGGAGAGATCGAGGAGAGAGAAAATTGACTATGATTTTATTTATTCATATTCTCTCTTTATTTTAGATATTTTTTTTAATTTTTTCATAATAAAAAAAGATAAAAAAAAAAAAAAAGTATTATTATGGAACAAAAATAGATCAATT
Source organism: Spergularia bocconei (assembly GCA_963457585.1). Taxonomy (NCBI): domain Eukaryota; kingdom Viridiplantae; phylum Streptophyta; class Magnoliopsida; order Caryophyllales; family Caryophyllaceae; genus Spergularia; species Spergularia bocconei. The sequence goes on along the minus strand of OY734951.1, from coordinate 3,409,682 downwards.
TTTTTTTTTTTTGGGCAGAAACTAATAATTACATACCAAATCAAATTTTAAATCATTATCGACAAATATGGATCATTATGGAAGAAGATTAAGGCCCCGTTTGATAGGACTGCATCTTTCTGAACTGATCTGATCTGACCTGAATGATTCTGATCTGATCTGAATGATTCTGATCTGAAATGATCTGATCTGAATGATTCTGAGCTGATCTGATCTGATCTGAATGTGTTGAAATTTTGATTGAATTTCAACGAATTAGTATCAGTTATGGGCCAAATACATTGATAAAAATTTGATCTGATCTGATCTGAATTGAATGATTCTGAACTGATCTGATCTGATCTGAATGATTCTGAACTGATCTGATCTGATCTGATTTGAATGATTCTGAACTAATCTGATTTGATCTGAATGATTCTGAACTGATCTGAATACTACTGCGAATAAGTCCTATCAAACAGGGCCGAATCATTTTAGCTTGAAAATAGATTATTACAAAGCAAGAAGAAATTAACATAAAACAAATACAAATTATTTTACAACAAACACACATCATTTTAGAACCAAAAATGTATAATTATAAAACAAAAAAATAATCATTAGAGAACAAATATAAATAATTTTAGAACAAAAGGAGATACAAAACAAATCACTAAAGAACAAAAACAATTCATTTTAGAACAAAAATAAAACATTTTAGAACAATTAAACCACAAAATCATTTTAGAACAAAAATAGAGCATTTTAGCACAAAAACATGTCATTACAACACAAAAATAAATCGTTAGAGAACAAACATACATAAATTTAGAACAAAAATATATAATTACTCAGTATAAAACTAATTATTGCAAAACAAAAAACGATCATTTTAGAACAAAAACACGTCATTTCATAACAAAAACAAATTCTTAAATAACATATATAGTAGATCATTTCCTAAAGGGTAAGTCATTATTCGATCTTCGATTCTCTACATAGTCAAGGCGGTCAAACTTTATGTCGGTAAGTGTACGGGTATAAAACCATTGTCTAGTTCCCAAGCTACGCATCACTATATGCTTTTGGTTGTAATGATTATTTCACTTTGCATCATTGGAGCCTCAATAAGGTTACGCACAATGCAATTTATGAGTGATCATGTGTATTATCCACGCTTCAATCCTCTAGAGCATTTATGTGAAGGGGCGTGTTAGGTGCCAAGCACCATGTATGGTTTTAATAGTTAGCTTAGAATCTCGGCTGAGACGGCTTTTTGAGATTAAGTTTTGACCATTATAATGATCACGTATGTAAAGTTGAAACTGAAATTATTAGTACATTTACGATATGTATTAGGTACGATAATACGACATCAACTACTACATCGACGTAGAGAACAAGGACTCCGACGACATGAGAAAGGCGGCCGATCTTGGAAGATCCGAAATCCACAAGGAAAATGGAGTGATAAATATAGAGTGAGGAATCAATGTTGGGGTTAGCTAGCAAACCTCAAGAGACTTGTGACATCAACTAAATCCTATGTACTCGTTTTAGTGTATATATTGTGTATGCCTTGTATATCTTGTTACTCATAATAGTTTTAATCCGACATAATATGATGCTATAAATTATGAGCAAATTTTTAAGGTGAAAAAGCATTATTTGTCCCCCAACCACACACTAACTTGAACTTTGGTTCAGATGATTCATTGGCGCGATAAACTTTACGTTGCAAAGTGGTTAAAATTAAAGTTGACAAATTAGGTTTCTCAAACTTGGGAAACTAGTAAACAAAAGAGGAGGGAACTCGTGAAGATGTGTTACTCTTAACATAAAGGGTTGTTAGGTGTTGTAGTTACGTATAGTGAAGAGTTATAATTAGGTGAGTAAAGAAAATTACTCTTTTTTTTTTACTTATGTAATGTATCTTTGGCTCTTTGCATTACATAGGTTATAGGTAGCATATATACCCCTTGGATGTTTGTAGAAAAAAGTGTTTAGTATAGAACGTAAATCATCTAACACGAAATATATTCTCTCATTAGATGTTTTTCGGTTTATCTCACGTCAACTTCCCGGGACATAAAAATCAAACAATCACAAAAGCCAAAGTTTAGAGCGAGGTCAAGAGATCATACTCCATAGATTACATACTAATCTATGTGATGAATATCTAGTTTCTAAGAGATCCATTTTAGTTTTAATTATCTAGATAATTTCTTTCGTAAACTACCCGAATAGCTTCCAAGCCTTCCATTATATGTGCTTCACATATCAAACATGGCTATTAGAACTAGAAACGTCAAGTCTTATGTCGTCCTCTGTTTTGCAACATTTTTTTGGGCTACACTTCTACTCTCGGCAGATTCTCAACTTGTAAGTGACATTTTCGATGTGTTGATAATTCATAACAACATGATATTTAGCGTTTTGCCTGTAGACGTACCTAAATAACACATAGTTGGTGAATCACGTAAATATGTTCGTTAATTGATCTCGATTGCTTTATTTTCTCGCATCCTTTGCAACGACTTGCATGTCACGTTCGATATATAATTACCAGGATGATTGGTTGAACCATGGAGGAGACATACTCAATAGAAGATTCGCATCGAATGAGACAAAGATCAGTCCAGAAACAGTACAAAACCTTAGACTAAAGTGGAAATTCGAAGCAAGGAGAGATATAACAGCAACTCCAGCCATATATGACGGAGTTGTATATTTCCCTAGCTGGGATGGCTATATTTACGCGGTCAAGGCTTCCGATGGTACACTCGTTTGGGAGCAGTTCATACAGGAGCTCACCGGGATCGGGCCCCCTGGCTTTGTGTTCAATTTGAATGTGACCGTGGCGAGGGCAACTCCAACGATTGCTCCGGACATGGGACTTGTCATTGTTGGAATTTACGGTCCATCTTATGTAATTGCACTTAGGATCAAGGATGGCTCATTGGCGTGGATGACTAGGGTCGATAATTTTATCTACAGTGTCATTACCATGTCCGGCACCTACTATAATGGGTATTATAATCTTATACGAGTATAAGTAGTTTTATCATTTTCCGACTAGTGGATCGACCTTATTCCTTGAATTGACGTATTTGTCGTTTCAAATTATGCTTCTAGGTCCTTTTATGTGGGTGTATCATCACTAGAAGAAACATTCACCAACGTTGAAGAATGTTGCACATTTCGAGGTAGCTTCACAAAACTTGATGCTGAAACAGGGTCCATACTGTGGAAAACCTACATGTTGCCAGACAACCACGGCGAGCCAGGGGATTATGCGGGGGCAGCCATATGGGGGAGTAGTCCAGCAATCGACACGACACGAAACCTCGTGTACATAGCTACCGGAAACCTCTACTCGGCTCCACAACGAGTTCGTGATTGCCAAGTCCAAGAGAACAACCAAACCATCCCTTCACATGTTGATGAATGTGTAGAGCCTGAAAATCATTCGGATTCGTTTTTGGCATTGAGCTTGGAAACTGGTTATATTAAGTGGTACCATCAATTAGGAGGGTACGATGTTTGGTTCTTTGTTTGTAACATTTTGACTAGTTCACCGAGTTGTCCTCCCGGACCTAACCCTGATGCCGATTTTGGTGAGGCGCCCATGTTGCTTACTGTTGAAGTTAATGGGACTAAGAAAGACATTGCGGTCGCAACGCAAAAGAGTGGGTTCACTTGGGCTCTTGATCGAGACAATGGTGATCTGCTCTGGAGTACGGTATGTTGCACGGACAACTCTTGAACTAAAGTACCAAAAGAATTTGCAAAAAAAAGAAGTGTCATTTTTGTTTTGCGTTCCTTTACTTAACCGCTATTGGTTGCAACATGTCTATAATATCTGATCAATAGATAGCTTGTCATCAATCTTACACGCCACTGGTGTTATCAAGGTTAGGGTGCCTTGTTCGAATTAGTGGTGACAGAGTTTGGCGTATGTGTGAGAGTACAATGGTTGGACCAAAAATTAAAAAAAAAAAACTTGTGTTCTTGCAAAAACCTAAGAAAATGTAGTATGATTGGGGTTTCATACTTTCATGAATATTTCTAAACATGAGATGTGTTGTACATAATACTGTTAGTAATATAAATCGCAGGAAGCGGGACCGGGAGGTCTGGCTGGAGGGGGAACATGGGGATCAGCTACAGATGAGCAAAGGGTCTATACAAACATTGCCAACAATGGTGGTCAAACCTTCAACCTTAAGCCATCCAACGGTACCACTAATAGTGGCGGTTGGGTGGCTATGCAGAGTCAAAATGGCAAAGTGTTATGGTCCACTGCAAACCCTAGCAACGCCACCTCCAACGGCCCCGTCACAGTGGCTAATGGGGTTGTATTTGCAGGATCAACAAATGGGGAAACAGGACCAATATATGCAATGGATGCCAAAACAGGGGATATTTTATGGTCGTTTGAAACAGGAGCAACTATTTTTGGAGGTGTCTCGATTAGTGATGGTTGCATTTATGTTGGACATGGCTACAAGGCTGGAATTGGGTCTTTTATTCCAGCTTTTACCGGTGGAAAAACTCTATTTGCGTTTTGCTTGGATTAGTAAGAAGCTTAATAAATACACCGTAGTTGCAATCTTCTGTTGGATAATGCTAAAAATCGTATAAGAACACAAAGTTGCGATCTATTGGTGGTTATGTTATGTAAATGTAAATGCAGATGTAAATGATATGGAGTGACTTATTGCTCATGTATACAATAATAAATAAGTAATCGACGTCCCGTTATTATCAATATCTTACAACCTTCTTGGTGAAGGCATCAATATTATATTATACAATAAACATTATTATTGTTTAAGTACTTAGGCCCCGTTTGATAGGATTGCATCTTTCTGAACTGATCTGATCTGATCTGAATGATTCTGATCTGATTTGATCTTATCTAAATGATTCTGATCTGAACTGATCTGATCTGAATGATTCTGAACTGATCTGATCTGATCTGAATGTGTTGAAATTTTGATTGAATTTCAACGAATTAGTATAAGTTATGGACCAAATACATTGATAAAAATTTGAACAGTTCTGAACTGATCTGATTTGAATGATTCTGAACTAATCTGATCTGATTTGAATGATTCTGAACTGATCTGATCTGATCTGATCTGAATGATTCTGAACTGATCTGAATACTACTCGAATAAGTCCTATCAAACAGGGCCTTAGGCCCCGTTTGATAGGACTGCATCTTTCTGAACTGATCTGATCTGATCTGAATGATTCCGATCTGATCTGATCTGATCTGAATGATTCTGATCTGAACTGATCTGATCTGAATGATTCTGAACTGATCTGAATGTGTTGAAATTTTGATTGAATTTCAACGAATTAGCATCAGTTATGGGCCAAATATATTGATAAAAATTTCATCTGATCTGATCTGAATGATTCTGAACTGATCTGATCTGATCTGAATGATTCTGAACTGATCTGAATACTACTGCGAATAAGTCCTATCAAACAGGGCCTTAGTGTTGCTAATGTTTATGGTTGATTAGTAGTTAAGATATCAATCTACATGATAATTGTCTCGGGTTCAAATTCTTATATCTCGACGACTTTCACATAATGTTGGTACTATGTTTATGGTAGGTTTGGATTTCACCTCCAAATTAGAAGAGTTATTAAATTTTCGTTCTTAACTAGATTCGTACGTGTCTTATCTTATTACGACATAACATATTGATCTAAAGTTTAAAGTCGTAATAAAATAGTAGTTTACCTAGCACAAGATTTCATAAATGACCCTATTATACTCAACAATGATTTCATATTAGTCAACGATGAATGTTCAATTTATGATCGATAAGATCAAATGAATACTACTCCAAATGAAAAAAATTCCGAAAGTCAGTATAGTGCAAGGGACAACTATGAGCATTATCCGATTGCGTTATCCAAAATTCGCAAACATTTAATTTAATAGTGTGTTGCCTTAATTATAGATGTGATCCATTTTACATTTGTAAACAAAATTAAAGTTAATTCACTCTACCCTACACTTGAAATCAAATAGAAAAGACACGTATCTATAACTTTTAGTTTATTACAATTGCACTAAGGCCCCGTTTGATAGGACTGCATCTTTCTGAACTGATCTGATCTGATCTGAATGATTCTGGTCTGATGTGATCTGATCTGAAGGATTCTGATCTGAACTGATCTGATCTGAATGATTCTGAACTGATCTGATCTGATCTGAATGTGTTGAAATTTTGATTGAATTTCAACGAATTAGTATCAGTTATGGGCCAAATACATTGATAAAAATTTGATCTGATCTGATCTGAATTGAATGATTCTGAACTGATCTGATCTGATCTGAATGATTCTGAACTGATCTGAATACTACTGCGAATAAGTCCTATCAAACAGGGCCTAATTCTAATGCTATGTGCTTCCCAACTTGTAAGTTTCTCTTACTCTAAAGTTTTGGGCATTCGGAAATTAAATTAATCTATTACTTTATTAACTCCCCTTTTTTTTTTTGTACAAAGGAGCAGCTAATGCTGCGGGGGTGGGGGTATGAGAATTTGAACCCACGACAACCCCCAAGCAGGTTGAGTTCCTAACCATTAGGCCAACCTTAATCCTCTATTAACTCCCCTTATGAATGTAAAGAAAATAAAGTTTAGTTCTATTAGAATGTATTTATGGTTTGAGTATAAATTTTCATATGTTAAGGTAACCTTATCGATATGGTGTTATTTTCATTATTTTAACCAATGAGATTATGTGTTGTTACGATTGCACCAAATATTTAGGAGGTATTTAAACTAAAATATTTATTTACTTATTTTTTTAATATGTCAATTGGATTGAAATTTAGCATTAGAAGGTTAATTGTACTAATCATCAAACATATGGGGCTAAATTGCTCCGCAATAAAATGTAAGGGATTCAAATGCACAATTAATCAAACCCTTAGGGTGAAATCGCTACAATCACCAATTAATATAAATTGCTCATCAGTGTTAGGCCCTGTTTGATAGGACTTAATAAAAGTAGTTTTCAGATCAGTTCAAAATCATTCAAATCAGATTAGATTAGATCAGAGTTATTCAAATCAGATCAGATCAGATCTGATCAGAGTTATTCAAATCAGATCAGAGTTATTCAAATGAGATCAGATCAGATCAGAATGTTCAAATAACTATCAATGTATTTGGTCCATACTTGATACCAGTTCGTAAAAAATTTCAATGAAATTTTCAACTAATTTAGATCATATCAGTTCAGAGTCCTTCAATGGAATTAGATCAGTTCAATAAAATCAGATCAGATTAGATTAAAAAGATACGGTCCTATCAAACAGAGCTTCAGAATACCATTTCCCTCCTCGGACTCACTAGGGTCGATCGAGAAACCGAACATTTCTCCAACCCTTGGCCTTGACCATGTCTAGCATGTCCCTAAAACCCTAAACCCCAACAAAAACCTTTGAATTTTCAGGGGGGAAAATGGGGTTAATCAGCAGGCTGTCAAGAACAAGAAATTCAATCAAACAAATTGCAAAAATACCCAATTCATTAATCCCAAGAAAATTAGAGAGCAATTTATACTGGGCAAATTCGTATTGTTCACATCCTCGAAATACCCAGAAAAATAGCATAGATTTAAGCCAATACCCACCTGATAAAATCCGGAATTTTTCCATAATTGCCCACGTTGACCATGGCAAGTCAACCCTTGCTGACCGCCTTTTGGAGCTCACTGGTACTATCCGTAAAGGCCTTGGTCAACCTCAGTACCTTGACAAACTTCAGGTTTACTCTTCCCATTTCTCTTGTTGTTGTTGTTGTTGTTGTTGTTGTTGTTGCTGTTGTTATTGTTGTTGTTTTAGTTGTGGCATTGTTTCGAGACCGAGTTTTCGGGTTTTTAGGGGTAAGGTTTGCGTACATTTTTGGAACGTTTGCCGGGCACGGTAGTAAGTTGGTATTCCGAACCACTAGGCCAACCTTGATTATCGCTGTGACCGATAATACTTATTTAGAATAAGATAAGACGGTATGTTGTTAGGGAGCAATGTTAGTTTAGGTATTTTCTTGAAGAATGTGAGTTTTGATTAGTGGGTTTTTGTGGGAATTTATGATATTTAGGATCATTTTGTTGTTGGTTATGGATTTTCGCATTGGCGGTTAGGAGAGCGCGATTGGGATTGTGATTATGGTGATTTGTTACTTTTGTGAAGAATAGTTGGATTTAGTGGTATGTGTTTGGATGTTCATTGGGTGGTGATGAACTTATGTGAGCTGATGAGTCTAGTTTTGAGGCTTAAAGAGCCACATTGCAATAGATTTAGCTTTGGTCACCTTATGATCATGTGACGGGTACGAACAGTAGCTTGATGCTCTTATCGAGATATGTCTATATGTAACTGTTTAGGATTCGTGGTTGTATATAATGGTTGACGCTTTCACAAACCTCAGTATGTGTGTATATGTTACCCACTTACCCGTAAAGACTTTTTTGTTTAAATCGGGACAGAAGGACTGAAGGAGTATATAGTATGGTGTCCTGAATTCACGATCAAAACTGTTAACGATCAACAAATTTGATAGGTGTGATGAGCTTCAGCTCATACGTGTATTGACGAGCTTTGAATTAAACGGGTGTATAGATGTGACTTCATGAACTCTCTATTCCCGTTGCTATGATCAACCTTGCCTAAATAATCTGGGTCATGACTCATGGTGCAGGCTGAAGCTTTATCATTGAAATATTAAGAGAGAGAATTGTGAAGCAACATAATTAGTGTCTCCACTCTCCAGACTCTCCACAGGATCATGGTATACAATTGTTGTTATCGAGTACCCATCATGAGGCTTCTAAATTGTAGCTAGTATTTGCGCGCATGTCCAGTTGGGGGTTGGGGATGGGATGTTTGAACCAGCCTTTCTTTCCAAACATCATAGGAACTGGCTGCATCTGGAATCATAATATCTTTGTTGCTGAACAGTTTTTTTTTTTTTTTTTTTTTTGGGGGGGGGGGGTGGTTGTTGGTAAGGCGGGTATCTCTAAATGACTGATTTATTAATGAAAATAGGCTTTCCTTGTTTGAAGAACTTTATGACTTTCTGAAGGTGACTACTTGATGATAGTTAAGTGATGTACTTCTTAACTGAACCATTGTAATCCAAAGCTATATTACTTTTATAGAAATTTTCTGAAAAGTTTTGGAACTTCCCTTGAATATCATGCTTCAACAATTACTTCATGATTTCAGTGCCATGACCCGTATTTCATTGTCCTTCCATGCTGATGGTGCTTTGAAACTTACCTTATAGGTTGAAAGAGAGAGAGGGATTACTGTTAAAGCTCAAACTGCAACTATGTTCCACAAGGCCACTCAGGTAGCCGAAACTGAGAATGCTGAAGAAGAATCAACATTTCTACTCAATCTTATTGATACACCTGGGCATGTTGATTTTAGCTATGAAGTATCAAGATCATTAGCTGCTTGCCAAGGGGTTCTATTAGTTGTCGATGCTGCTCAAGGGGTTCAAGCACAAACTGTTGCAAACTTTTATCTTGCTTTTGAGTCGAATCTGGCAATAGTTCCCGTCATAAATAAAATTGATCAGCCAACTGCTAATCCAGAACGAGTTTTGGCTCAGCTAAAATCCATGTTTGATCTTGATCCAGCTGATGCGCTTCTCACATCAGCTAAAACAGGTCAGGGTCTAGAGCACATCCTTCCTGCAGTAATAAATCGAATACCTCCTCCCCCTGGGAAGAATGATTCCCCTTTGCGTATGTTCTTGTTGGATTCATATTATGACGAATACAGAGGAGTTATTTGCCATGTGGCTGTTGTTGATGGTACATTGCGCAAAGGTGACAAAATTTCATCTGTGGCAACTAGTGAGACTTATGAAGTGTCAGATGTTGGGATTATGCATCCTGAACTTGTGCCTACTGGAGTCCTTTTCTCTGGTCAAGTGGGTTATGTGGTCAGTGGCATGCGTTCAACCAAAGAGGCACGTGTTGGTGACACATTACATCATGTCCGCACTGTCGTCGAGCCCCTCCCAGGTAAATTTTCCTATCTTTCATGTCAACTGTTTTTTATACACTCAGTGCCAGCAGTATCTTAGCTCAGTTACAAGTATCGCCATTTTGAATTCCCTTTAAATGCTATTTTACTAGTTTTCTCCAGAGCAGGGTGAATGCTTACTATTAAGCATCACCTTTTTCCTTGTGTTCTGAGTTCACCGAAAAATCTAGTGTTATCATGAGTTTTGTACTCTTTCATGTAGAGCTTGTACACAACAAATTGTGAGATAAGAAGCATATAGTAAATTGTTAAGAAAAGGTCATCTCAACTTTACGAGTACTCTGGTAAAAGGTTTTAGAGGACGTTCATGGTGCTATACAGGAAATATATTGATGGTAACTCATACAAAATGCTTGTATCTTTTCACCTGATATCTCGAAAACTAGCTCTTAGACTATGGTGAGAAACTTCAGATTGCTCATGGGTGGGAGGCTTTTGCGGTGGGCTATTGGGCAGGAGGGAAGGAAGTAAGGAACCAATTATATTATACATGTGACTAGTTGACTTCTCTTTGTTCTTATTTGTTCTTCCTTGCTCCTCAAAATTCAAGGGTTCAAGCCTGCAAGACATATGGTGTTCTCTGGTCTGTATCCAGCTGATGGCTCAGATTTTGAAGCACTTAACCATGCAATTGAGAGGTTGACATGCAATGATGCTAGTGTGTGTGTAACAAAAGAAACTAGCACAGCACTTGGTCTTGGTTTCAGGTATTTATTCTATGATTTGCAGCGAACCGCTATTGTCCAAATTGACAATTGGTCGTCATGACTTCTCTAGTTTTATATGGTTTGCTGCTTTACAGGTGCGGTTTTTTGGGTTTACTTCATATGGATGTTTTTCATCAACGCCTTGAACAGGTATAGTTTCCAATGTCTAAACGCTAAATCTGATTTACAGAACCTTCAGAGTGCATAATTAGTTTTTTTTTTTTTAAATCATTTATTAAGTAAAGTTAAGTACCATGTTTGTTTTACTGAGAGGATATAGCATGTGAAAAGGTATACTTTCATGATATGCATGATAACATACAAATGCCTCATGTATCCTCCTGTTACAATAGACATCTTGTGACAAAAGCGAGAAGGATACAATAGACATGAAAAGTTACAATTAATGAAGACGGGAAAGTAGATATCATTTCATTATTTCAGAATAGCAATCCCTCCTATCTAATCCAAAGCTCTTCTAAATTCTTCAATATGATTTGGATTATGAATTAAGGACAATAAAATGCGGCGAAAACAAAAAATTGTGGGCATATCATAGTTGCTTACAATTGCTATGATTTACCCTCTTTTTTTTCCCTTTTACCCCGTTGGACTTCTTTTTGTTGTTAGCAGACCCCAAAGGCCCAAATTATGTTAGGTAGACCTAAATCATTTTGGGAGCCTTTGTTGTTGTGGTCCTGAGGCCCAAATTATTTCGCAGTGTATGATGAGGTTGGTTTTTTTTTTTTTATTCCGAAGCTAATTGAGTGCTTAAACTGGTTTTTGTCTGACAGGAGTATGGTGCTCATATCATATCAACTGTGCCAACTGTGCCATATATATTTGAATATTCAGATGGAAGGTAAGGTTCCTGCTGATCTTACATTAATCCTGCCAGGGGGTTGAAGTCATAATTTGTAATAGTGTATCACACCTACTGCAGCAAAGTTGAAGTCCAAAATCCTGCTCAATTGCCATCAAATCCGAAACAAAGAGTGACAGCTTGTTGGGAACCCACTGTTGTTGCAACTATTATCATTCCTAGTGAGTAAGCTCTCATTTCCCTTGTGGATGTTGATTAAGAGCTCTTTCTCTATTTGACCAAGCTGTTATTTAGTACTAAATAATGGAAGTATAATAATGAACTAAGGCCTCATATGATTGGGTGGTCAACTCTTTGAAGGTTTGTCGGACCTGTCATGTCACTTTGCTCTGATCGGAGGGGGGAGCAGCTGGAATACACCTTTATGGATAGGTAACCAGATCTATATAAATGTTTAGCTTCTTTCTTCTTTTAAGCTTAAGGAAATTTGTTGTTTGATCTGAGCTGTGAGACCTAACTTTCTAAGGAATCCACACAAGTAAGATTCCTATATATGTTATAAAGTGCCTGCTTGGTTGTTGGTTTTGTCTTAGCATGAGAATATTTTCTAAGCTGTTCATGCTTGACACGCGACAATCTTTACTTACCTACTGTCCACCTTCATTGTGCAGTCAAAGGGTCTTCATGAAGTACCAGATACCTTTGCGGGAAATAGTTGTTGATTTTTTTGATCAATTAAAAACCTTGACTTCTGGATATGCTTCCTTTGACTATGAAGATTCAGAGTAAGCCTAAAATCCAAGACTTTTCTCCTTTGTAGGCATCTCTTTAACTTGTGTTTGCATTTGCTGAAGCTCCAACTTATAGAGAGCAAGATATAGTGTTTATTTAAGAGTTCTGGTCTTTTAAGTTCATTTTGACCGACCCCACATCAGTTCGGTCGAAGGCTTCGTTGGTGTTGGAACTTTGGTTTTAATTGCAGCAATTACAAACAGCAGATAACCAACTTTATCTACACTTAGAAATTCTACGTTTGATAAAGGCGAAAGTTTTTGTTGCGTGTACGTAAGAACTCAGTGTGGTCTGCTTGCAAAAGTGGATTTGGATTCCATGGAGTGTTTTTCTCTTCTTTTCACATTTGTGGTACTTTGAGGGAATTCTGCTTGAGTGAAGGGAGAGGGTTCTGGTGTTTGATTACGAGAAAGGATCTGTAAAAGATTTTCAACTGACCCTTATGTCTGATGCAGTTTGGTTGATGCTTATCAGGTATCGTGAATCTGATTTGGTGAAACTGGATATCCTTTTGAATGGACAACCGGTAGATGCCATGGCCAGCATTGTTCATAGTTTGAAGGCACAACGTCTTGGTCGGCAACTGGCTGAAAAGTTGAAGCAAGTTATAGACAGGTTTTTACAATTATTTTATTGAATACTTTTAATTTGATGAGATGATACCGTGATTGATTGCCCTCTCTTATCAAATTATTCTCTTTTATTGTGAATAGGCAAATGTTTGAAATAACAATTCAAGCTGCTATTGGATCGAAAGTTGTTGCAAGAGAAACGTAAGTCCACTCTACCAGTTGAATTGCATATCCAGATGAAGTATCTTTAGCTTTGCTTTTCCATCATCATATAAGAATTGTATGTTATAATTAAACTTTTTTTGTAGTGGATTTACTGCATAATGATGTTTAAGTTCGGGATTTTTTTTGTGCTAAATAATGTAGAGTAATTCTTAAAGCAAAAAGATGCTTGTCTGCAACATACTGCTGACCTTTCTTAGTGCCTTACAAAACTTCAAATGATTCTTAGCACATGGCTAAGTTCACGAAAAAACAGATGAAAACATGATGAGGGTGAAATGAAGAGTGATGATGATAAGGGGTAAGATGCATGACGAAGATCTAATGATTTTTCTATGAAGAATTTTCAACATAGTTTAGGGAACCCATTGAGGATTCGTTATCTTTCATACACGTACTACTCTTTTGAACATTAATAGAACTTTTCTTATCTAAAAGAAGATACCGAGAAAGATTAAAAAGCAGGAGCTGGGGACAACAGGTTAGCTTTTTTCTCTTGTAGTGATGTGTGATCGATTGAACAAGAATGATAGGTGGAATGGGAGATGTGGGTTATAACTGTGGTTAGAGCGTATGGATGTTATCATGTTAATGAAGAGGTTTAAGGTTAGCTTTGTCCTTGAGAAGTGGTCTGTTTGTCTCCTTCGTATGTTGATTTGATAGCCAAATGCTGTGTTGATATCATCGCTTGGTGTATAGTATAGAGTTTTTTTTTTTTTTGAAGGAAGGAATATAGTGGCGTACACAAGACGGTTACTGGATGACGATTCATGTTAGCCGACCCCAAATCATTTTGGGAATAAGGCTTGGTTGTTGTTGTTGTTGTAAGGAAGGAATATAGTATAGAGTTGCTAGCTACATTAAGGCTGACATTGTTTTTTTAAGTATACGGATGTCTTTTAGTTTGTGGAAGCTTGCATTTGCTTAAATGTCCCCAGTCTTGGGTTAAATAAGCTTTTTTTTCCCCTCTACTTTCTTAAGTGTCTGAATTTTTGAAATTGAGATGCTTATCATTTACACATTAGTGGAGTACTTGATCCAACATATTACAACTACTGAGCTGTACCCATGTATTACCAGCCTTTTTCTTTCTATATATTTACAACGTTTTTCATCCCTTTTTAGGATCTCTGCTTTGAGGAAAAATGTTTTGGCCAAATGTTACGGTGGTGATATCACTAGAAAGAGAAAGCTATTGGAAAAGCAAAAGGAAGGGAAAAAACGTATGAAACGTGTTGGGTCTGTTGATATACCACAGGAAGCATTTCATGAGCTCTTGAAGATTTCATAAAGAAAAGATGCTTCAAACAGTTCAACGGTTCAACCATCATAGGAACCTGTAATGTTCTCTATCATTGCACTCAAATTGTCTTTCCCCTTCCTTTACGCTATTATAACTATTCAACTTTTTCTACAAGACCTTTGTTTCTTTAATTGATATATTTGTCTGTGTATATAAAAACGTTTTTGGCTTACAAAGTTTATTGCAAGTTCAATGGCAAAGGTTCTGTTGCTCTATGTCTTCTTAGTTAAGCATGAAATGACTAAATTCAATCAAATTCCAGCAGTAAGTAGTAGCAGGTTTAACTTTGTTTCTTTTTAGATAATGACCCGTCTGATGGTGCAATAGCTGGCCACTGCTTTTATTGTTGCCATCTCTGATTTACAAAGTCAAAACCTTTGTAAGTATGATACATTGATACTGTGCACCCTACCCCTTAAGGTTTACCCCAGTGTGGGATTGTTTCGACTTAAGTCTGGCCTTCTCTTTCTTTCTTTTTTCACTCTTGCAGCTTAGGACCTGCTTTCTTGGCCTCTTGGGGGTTTGTCACTTGCTCTATTAGTTTACTGCCAGGACATGGATTGGTAAATTTTGACCTGTTATTTTTTGTATCAGATTTTTAGTCAAACTAGGATATTAGCTACCACAATACAAGCCCTTTTTTCCATATCTTGTTCTTCATTATCAAAGTTTCTCATTGATCTGCTAACTTGCTGTGATAGACTGTATAGATTTGCTTAGTTGGTAGTACTGAGGAGGTTTTCTGGGGGCTGAGTATCAACTAGGGTGTGTTCATGGATCATTTCGTATCTCTGTGTCTGACTATTCATGATATGTTGACCTTAGGAATTACCTAGGTTTGGGCAGCTGAGCTTAATAGTTTAGTTGTAGACCTGCACTGTTGAGCTTTTTTTGTTGGACTTGTCTTACTCATACTTGGCCAAAACAAGTGGCCTACAGTTCTATATATTGAACATGTGTAATGATTCAATAAGCTTTCCCTAAGAGCAAAAAGAATCATTCAATGACTCAAGCCCCACTCAATTTGGGCTCCGGGGTTGGATACTTCTCGAGTTGTCGGGTTTGATTGATTAACAAGTTCAGGCTATTTTCAGGTTGGGTTAGAGTCAAAATTTGGGTGAAGTTGATTTTTGACTGGTCCAAAGATGTATTGTGCGTGCGTCTTCAGGCTCCATGGATATGTAGCTGCATTTACTATGTCTTTCGTACCATTGTGTGCCTGAGTTACTTCTCATTAAGACTACATCTTTGACTTTAGATGAGTAGTTTTAGTTATAAGCCTATAACACAGTAACTAATTGGGGAAAAATAAGATGAAGTTTCATTGATTTAGTTGAGAAAATATTACAAGAGAAAGAAATGCTATTTACAGGAGCTTGGTTCTGACAACCAAGTCCAGCTCATCATAACAGAATTCTGTTACCAGAATTCAGTTAGTTACAAGGGCAGAATAGTAAAATCTAATCTATGTACTTCACACAAGGTGTCCACGTATCTTTCTTTTTTGGTGAATATGATGACAAGATTGAGTAAATAATATTGGTGTCTGAACGTCACATTTGAGAGATTATTGGTGAGGATTTGAGTCGGGTAAGGCAGAAAGCAAAGTTGAAAAAAATTGTAAGCGAATGTAAAGATGGGCTTGAGAGGGAAGAAATCAGCCCCATTTACTAATCTGTTGAGCTGAATACAATTCCAGTGAAGTAACTATTAACATTGTGATTTTTATTGTCTGTGGGTGTGAGATGCCTGTTAATGACAGAAACATGAATAAAATGCATCATGGGAAAAAATGAACAGTTTAATGAATCGTAATTTTTAAGTTACATTCCTACTAGTTGACCTCTTGGGCTAAATACTTTACAGTAGTCACTTGAGGTGGTCACGCAAATCTGGCGTAGAAGAGGTCTTGGATAGGGAGAACGGGAATGAAGGTTGCAAGTGCATGAAGCTCCCTGCTGCCTGAGAATTTGACATCGATGATGTTGGCCTGTTTAAAAAATTTGGTACACACACCTTGCTGTTCTGGGGTAAGTTACTGATTGAATTCCCTGTACCTTGACCGCTCCAATTCAGGTTCTGAGCCAAAGGGTCCGTGTTTATTCGACCTATGCTCGTGGCGGCATTGTTACTGCTTCCCACCATTGTTGAAATTGCTGCAGCTACTGCAGACTGGAAACTTGGGTCTGAAGTGAGTACCTTAGTTAACGTCTCTGTCAAAAAATGCTGAGAAGAAGTGGAAGAAGCAACACTCTGGCTTATCCTGTCCATGTAGGGATGAATCATCTGCTCTTGGGGTGATTTGCCAAAACTTATTGATCCGGTAGGATTTGTATTTGAGGTCAATGATCCATAATTTAGGTAGCTCGAATGGCTCCATGCTGTTGGGAATTTAGTTGATTCTGAAGATGAGAAGTCGAGGCTTTTGGAGTACTTATGGGAAGGCAGAAAATTAGAGGAAAATCGTTTAGTGAACTGCGAGGATGAGTTGGCAGTGAGGTCCAGGGTTATTGTTGGTGGTGTAGGCGAAGAGCAGTTTGGTAAATTAAGCTGTCCTGGTTTCGAATTATTGTATAAGGTGAAGCTTAATCCGTTGAGATTAGCAGTGGTGGCTGTAGGATTAGAAGAATTAGGGCCTTGTGAGGTTGATGAGCCAGACAAGAGGATAGACGCTGCTGCTGAGGTTGTGGACGCCATTGCTGTGGCTGCGACCGGAAGTGCGTGGTTATGTGCTCCTTCATAAGTTGTTATTAAAATGGACATGTCCTCTGAACATCTTTGCACCTGAGGAAAGATGATGTAGAATGATAAATCTCATATTCATTTTCTGTTACTTTGGCCCTCATATGCTCAATCTAATTTTTAATGAGTAAATATGCATCACTATTAACCCAGCCAAGGCTTCACATGATGCATTATATGCTGTTTTTGTTCTGAAAGAGACGTACTCAATGAAAGTGAGATTGAACTAAAACATCATTCAAATACCTATATAAAAATAAATAAAAAACCATATTTCAGTTGGACTCACTTGCTTTCTTACTGGGCATGCTGGTGCTACTGTGCAGCGATAGTAGGCACGCGGACATGGATTGCCTTTTGCTATTTTCTGCCCATATTTCCTCCATTGGCATCCATCATTCATCTGCATAATTTTCATCAAATGTAAGTTAACTTGTGTCCACCTTCACCTGTGCTAAGTATTGTTCTGGAAATACTACATATTTTCACTTACTGTAGGTGTCTCACATCTTGCTCTTACAGAGACTCTTGCTCTTTTTGGGTTGTTTGATTGTTCAGACTCCTCTTCCTTTACACTATTCTCCACTGTCTTCAATACTTTACTTGGTGGCCAAGTCTCTCCTGTCTCATCTTCTTTTGTGCTGTCAATCTCAGTGCTTCTCTCTGATCCCACATCAGTTAAATCGATATGAGGTATACATTTATATTCCAGTCCTAGAGAAAGTCCTTCACTCATCAGCTCCGCAGACTCTCTAGCTTTACTAGAGGTGCTGCTGTTATCATCCATCTTGCGCTTGATGCCACTTTGTAATCCTAGGCTAAGTGATGTTTCAGGTTCTTCTTTGTCCTTCACCTCAGTTTTTAGAGACCTGTCCTCTGTCATAGGAGGAGGTTGTTCCTGTCGAAGAATGTCAAAGAATTGCATTTGTAAGGATCTGTAATCATTTTCGACTCTTTCCAGCATCTTCTTCAGCCTTCCATTTTCTTCTTTCATCTCTCCCACTTCCGTTTTTGTAGATTCTAGTTCTTCCTGCACAGTTGAATTAAGTTAAGATTTCATAAAATTTACAGATCTCGTCTAATGATGCATGTCAGGATGAAGCACCCCCTCTTGCAGAGTGCTTGTTCCATGATTCCTGGAATATGATGAGTATGATGGTCCTACTTGCATTAGGGGATTGGAGATCATGATCAAATGAACTCTGATTCATATATTTTATATCATGTCTCCAACCTCTCTATGGAAGGGGGTGCATCATGCTCATCATTGTCATCATAAGTATTTTACTTCGTCCCTTTACTTGTAGAAAGAAACAGTTGATGAATACATCATTACTTTCCTTACAAATTTGGGGGCTGTTTTGATTCCGGGTGGAGAAATCGGGGTAAAGAGAATTATGTTTAGAAATAATGTCACATACACGCCACGGGGTTGTCAATGTTAGGGTAGAGTGGCTCTTCCTCTAAACAGTTGTTCCTAAGAACATGCAGGCAGTAGGCTACCCTATAACCTTACATACCTTGATATTTACTGTTCTATTATGTATTTGGTTTAGTTGATTGCCTTAATATTTGTTTTCATGATTAACAATAGGTCAAGTGTACCATATAAGTTCTAGCCCTTGTGTCATCTATTAATGGATGACATTAGCATCTAAAAGACCTACATAAGTTATCGTTCAGGGTAAGTTTGAATGGGATTTGGGTACTTGAGCTTATCAGGTCACCACCATGAGTTTTTTATGGGATTATCTAATTAGTACGTAATGGTCGTACTGTAGAAAAGCAAAGTACTCATGCAAAAGACTGGTCAGGATAGTTAGGAATTGATTTTTACCATAACAAAACAAAAGATGACTTAAGAACTATCTGAAGTCAAAGCTGACACGTGATATCGAAGTAATGTAAATATGTTTTTTTAACCATGTGTCATATAATACTGCTTTATGTAGTTATCTTAGATTCAAGGTAGATGCATATTCTTGGCATACCTAAGGGTTATACAATGTTAATGTTCTCCGTCGTGAAGCGTCTGGCTCTTAAACGCAGTCTTTCTATTGTTCTAATGTTAAGGGAAACTCTTACATGTCTTCTTATAGTATGAAATCAGGTAGTGCTATTAGGGGTGGACCCGAAATCGGAAATTTCTTTCTTTATCATTCACTTTTTTGAGACTTTGGAAGCAACTCTTTTTTTCCAAATCTATGGGGACAACTGTCCATGAATTGCCTTGTTCTAAGTCCACCCCTCACTAAAATTTCATCTGTAGCAAAACCCTGCTGAGATAGTAAACTAGTGATGACGGCTTCATTTTATGTTAAGCAGTGTTTTTCGTCTTCCTTCTCTGTCCTGATCCTTTATTATTTGGAGTTGTGTTAATGGATTGTTGTGTAGCTTACTGTTTTACAGACATTTGTTTAGATGCAGTTACTGCTTTTACATATATTTACTTGTCAATTTGCTCCGTTGTTATTTCAAAACTATGTGATGCCTAAAAAAGTATTTGTGTTACGTCTGCTCATGCTTCCTATGTGTTTGATTAACAGTATATACAAGACTTAGGTATCGAGACTAATATAAAGTGAATACCTCTTTGTCGATCCTAGGATTATCCTTTTTGAAGGAAGAAGTCTTGGAGCTCGTTTCTTCATCTTTGATTACTAGCTGAAATACAAGGGGCGAAAGGAGTATGTATTAGAATTCCATGATTTCTAGTTCTTGGAACATGAATGTTAACCCTTTCCTTGCTAAAGAGAACAGATATATGTTACTTTGATTACATGCGGTTTTAAACGAGAAGTTGGTCGGGAAAGTAGACGAGCTTTTATCTGTTAGAATTAAGCATTCATAACTAAAACTTTGGTATAGTAATTAAGACTTGTTATACTCTTAGGTGCCTAGATAATTTTGTACGTGATCCTAGGAAACAGTTGAAAAAATATTTACCTTCTCTTCTTCTCTGCATTTGCCTTCATACCCGATGTTTTTGACATCTTTTTGTTTGAATTCGTTGCTAGAGCTGGAGTTCTCTCCCTTGGTGTCCATCTCCTTGGATATTCTAGCTTTATCTGATTATCAACTTTTGTCCTTAGCTGCGAAAACCTGCAGTACTTTTCTTATAGAATCGCCAACATTTGACTTGAGATTAAAAAACTACTCCCCATCTCTTCCCATGACCGAAACACAAGTATAAAAACGTCAACTAGCCAACCGAACCCTAGTTAATAATTGCATATTTTAATATTTCCGAGTACAAGTTTATCAGAGACGAGTTCAACTTAAGTCTATATTATGTGGGTTGTGCCATTAAGAATAGTTTCAAGAGGGGAGAAATAGACCTGGAATAGATAAATGTTCATCCTGGTCGCAATATTTTAGTACGGTACGAGTGAAGCTTCGTACCAAGAATGTGTCACATGGATACCAGTCAAGATTCATGAGTGGGATACCTTGCACATAGTTGCAATTTTTTAGAATGAGAACTCAAAACAAATTTCAGCTTTCCTTCATGCTGAATTAAATAAGGAAGACTCTGCTGTCTATGGCATTGACCTGTAGGGCTAATCTAGTGTCTTATTGGCTCATTATTCATAGAAATCTTAGTTAATTTGAGGAGGAAGTTGACTGCTATAGGCACAGTTGGCAATGGCTGTACAACAGCAGACCTGTTAAGGACAGTGTACAACCCTCATAGAATATCTCTAGTATGAAATGGTCGAAAGAATTTATCTTGTGCTTTATTTGACTTGAAAACTGCAGTGTTTCTTTGTATCTGATTGTTACGACTTTGCTTTTGCATGGTAATTCTCTTAGCTTGTATCCAAACTGTATGCATGATCCTTTTTAATATGGAGATAATATAAGTATATGATACTCTACTGAATAATCAGAGAATTAGGTTCCTGCTGTTTGAAAGAAGTCTTTTTGTTCTGTTGCGGGATACTGTACTGTTTTCTTGATTTGATCTTGGAGAGGATTGTGTCTCATAAAATCATATGCTTATAAAGATAGTCATACTCTTGCATGTTTTTTTTTTTTTTTTTTTTTTTTTGTGTTTTTGAAGGAATATAGCTACCCAATATTGTTTATATCGTATATCTGAGGATCGATTCTCGGCACTTCAGATGTTACTTTATATTATCCTCATATGGGTATCACCATTTGTTTATGATCCCTAGGGATTAACCTAGGGTTTATCTTCTTTCATTGGACTGGGTTGGAGAACTAAGGTATGACAAGCTAAGCAACTTCGTTCTTTTCATTGTCCTTGTCTTTGTTCCTCTATCTGTGTCTGTAGCCACGTAAAAAGATTAATCGTATTGTTTTTAGTATAAAGTTTTTGACTGAACAAATTGCGCATTGGTTTTAGGATGGCACCTCAGTTACGCTAGTGATTCCCTATACTTCTTTGCTGACGTATATCTGAAGGCTGCTGGGTTAAAATATGGGTGATGAAGGTCAAGTAAAAGTTATGGAGCTTGAATGCTGAAATTTGTTTTATTATGATCTCACCTTTTTATTTAGAAGTTAATTATTAGGATACTGGCCTGCATGTTGATCTGCCATTGTCAGGGTGACTTCAAAGCCGTGCTTTTATAATCTATTGTCAATGTCTCATTAGTTTTTTAGTTTTACTCCAGAGACTTGGGGTGCCAATTTGCAGTTAACAAGTGATTCTATACTCTCGTCATGGCTAACAATTACCTCAACAGGGCTGTAATTATTGGACAATTTGTGTGTTCAAATTCGCCGATAATTAGTCAATGACCTATGAAGTCATGATTATTTTCTAAAACATTTTGTCATTCATGAGATATTGTTATGTTGTTGTGCAGATTGGTAGTCTGTAGTTTCTACCTGTAAGATGTTTAACAACTATTTCTGTTGATTTGCACTTTTTTCAAAAATGCTTTTGGTTGTTGAGTATGGACCCTTCAGAGAAAATCCTTTCAACTAATCTTGATCTGAAATCCATAAAATTACTGGTTTATTATGCATGTGTTTCTGTGTGCTAATCAGTATCTGCTTGTGATATTCGGATCTCAGTGAATGAGATGGTTATCTTTAATCGTGATTTCTGATCTAATAGACTTTCAGACCAACTTGTCATTAAATTTCGGAACCAAGTCGTTCCACTGGTTAGATGCTAGTAGAAACTTGATTAAAGAATGCCAGATGTTGTTGTTTATTGTAATGCACGATCTCAGCAGTCGACATTATAAACACAGGTTATTACTACTTGGAGAATTCTGCTGAGAGAGATTGACCTGAGCCATATAATTTATGTCATTTACATGATAGTGATGATATTAATGCTTAATTTAGCAAGTGTTGGGGATTAGTGTAGAGTTGAGAGATGTGTTATAGTTTATTCTGGGAAGATCAAGTTTTACGATCCAATTAGGCTTACAAGCATGCATGTTTGTGACATTACTGGTTGGTCGTAATTAATTATTGTTGTCGTAATTAATTATTGTTAACCCAAGATTATCATTGAATCTTTGTCAGTGGGAGTACTACATACTATATTGTCAAGGCATGCATCTCAGCCTTATTATAATCTCAAGCTTCAGATTATATTATTATGCTTCGTAAAACTGCAGGGTTTTTGGCCTGGTTCTGATTCCTGGTATGCTTTTGATAGCAGGTCATAACATGGGAACATAGGAACAAGGATAGAAAAGAGACTATGGAGATAAAGAGATCTGATATCACAAGACATAATAATGTGAGTTAATCTATTGTATTGATGCGATAATTAGTACTCTTTTATGCTTTTGTTTAGGATTAAGTGGGGAAGTTTTCGAGATTTTTAAGAGCCAAGTTGCATTTATATAGTGATGCAAGGACTTCAATCCTGCCTGGCTGAAATTATTAAGGAATGATTCTGTACATTTCATACCGAAAGGAATCAAAATGATTTAATCTAAGTTGGTCTATGAGCTGCAAAATAGTAGCAAGTTGATTATTTTCTGCCTATCTTCTGGTACTTTGTACTGTACTGTATAATAACTCTAGCCTTGTTGAAGACCGATCGATCAAATATGGTATCGGTATATGGATTGTAGCTTCTGGGATCGGATGGCATGTCTTTCAAGGTTGTAGAGGACTTGAGTGAGATTTTCTATTATGTATACTCTTTCAGAGCATTTATACTTGTATATCTCTGTAAAAACGCTTGGCATCCTGTAAAGTCATGCCTGTGTTTATTTGTTTGGGTCTGGTGAATATCACGACGATGTCGCAGCAGTGGTCTGGTTCAGCTGTCAGATGTATATGCTGATGTATTGTTGCAGGAACAAAATTTAGAATGCAGTCTAGTTATATGGTCTCTGTGGATGGTCTTGACTGCCATATATTAAAGACTGGGATAACGACCCTTGACTATGCTGAAATGCACGGTGTAACACACTTCACATATAAGAGAAATGCACATTTTGTGTACCCAACATGTCCGTGTCTTACATGTGCAGCGGTGTAACACAGTTGTACCAGCATTGCCTTGTTTTGTTTTGTTGCCTTTGAGTTTTGAGTAACCATAGTGGAGGTCACCCCCTGGCCTAGACTGAATGAAATGCGCACAAGTCTCAAAATTAAGGGAGATGAGAGTTGTGACATGACTGACATCGTCGTGTGTATAAAGCTTATATTGATTTTACATCAAGCGAACATTTCATTTGACCTATAAAGGCTCTCGAAAGCTTTGGTTCAGTTGGTTGGTCCATTCTAAATAGTAAGAGAGCGCAACCAAGCCCATGAAAGGAAGTCAGGCCCATTTCGGAAATATGACCACTGGTGGGGATCTCCACAGCCCAAACGATTTCTTGAGGGCTTTTTTATCCCCCTGAACCTAGGCAAAAAATTTCGTAAGTTATACTCGTACTAGGATCCCAATGCATCCCAATCGTGTATAGAATCTTAATGATGTAGGATCTATTGATCATACCTGTGAATTTTGTAACATAATTCCACAACCGTATATTCGTATCCATGATCCAACCCTAATATTGAATTGTCGTCATCCTGTTAAATTATTAAAGTTTGATTTAGATACGACGTTATACTAAAATTGTAGAATGTGATATTACCGTCATCATTTGAGGTTAGTTTATTAACATGGATTGTCGTTGAACTCCTAACAAAAAGCACATCATATTTGGATTGCAACCATATTGCGAGTGCTTGCTCAATGTTGCGAATGCATATAGCAACCACGAACATCGGATCTCTCTCATCTTATTATGGCACTGTCGACAAGCATAGTCAATGAAGTATGCTGACCAATGAGCCTGATTATGGTATTGGATAGGGAAATTGTTCAGAGGTCTCGGAGTTTCGCTCTCTAGGTAGGAATCGAGTGGATCTACGGGTTCTTAAATGAATTGGCTTTGCTCGAGAAAAGCCGTGTTCTTTGAAGATGTATCTCGTGTCTAGTAGAACTTAGCTACTTGGGTGTGAAGCTCTCGTCAATTTTATCATATTTAGAGGTTACAAGTTCAAATCTTAACTCCTTTTTTGTGACGAAATTCACTACTAGTATATGACATACCAATGCTATCTTATGTAGTTTTGTTTTCAGTTGACTTGGAAATATTGGGAAAAGTGGACATGAATATATCTGACATGGAAATCCAGTGGGTATCAAAGTTTCCGCAGCTTGCGGCTGACGCAACTGATAAGATACGGCGCATACTTCAAGTGACGACTAAGTGACTAACCTAGTACCATGCCTTTCCCATGCTTTGCTTTCAACTCACGCCCGACAACCTAGTCCGCATATCCCCCAGGCCCATATCATTCATTCATATACTTATATTGATAATGTCCACTGGTAAAAGTAATTCTTCGTTTTTTGAGTAGTTTAATCCAGAATCTTTGAAACCGCACACAGCACATTGGAATAAATACATGTCATTTGTTTCATTGAACTCTTTTATTTGATAAACACGTGAATAACAGAAAGAATCAAGTTTAGTAGTTTAGATTTCTCCAAACTATGGGTTTGATCCAAAAAAAGAATCCGGTTTTCTAATATATGACAATACTTGTCAAGCACCAAAATGATGTATAGAACTACTTTCAGTGCTTCGAATTGTGTTAACCAAACATTTTACCTCCGTGCCCCGGCACAGAGGAAAAGGTTGAGAAATGGTGGAGCTCGAGTAAAAACTCCACATTTAGGTATCCTCTAAGGTTGTGCCCTAGCACACTGTTGGGGTTCGCAAAACTCCCAATTTTGTGCTTGATATGATGAACAAAAATAAGTTCCCTAGTTGACACATCGTAGATTCGTAGAACACTTATAAACAGTCATGGACAAAGGATTCTAACCAAGGGAAAGCTTGCCCCTTCAACAGTTCTACATCCTAGTGGTGGGACCCTTTCCTGGAGCCTCATTTTACGGGGACGCCAATGTATACCAGGCTGCCCTTTTATATGTTTCCAAAGAAAAATAATTACTGTACTTGAAAGAGAACAATTTAAAAGGGTAGAGACAAAAACAATTAATCCGAAATCTGGTTATGAAAAGAGTACAACTGTTTTAAACTGTTACCTGAAGAACACAAATTTGGGCTACCAACTAAGCACACTTCTTTCCTCCTAACTCTCTACCCTTAACTCTTTTTTCCTGTTTTCTTTCGCCTTCGAATTCTTTCTGGCATCCTTCCCTGTTTCCTCTATTATGTACAGAAGTCTACATTAGCTGCTGTAGACAAATTTCTTCAGCCACCTTGTCGCGGTGGCAACAAGGTGAAAGCCTCACAGCAAAGGAACTGAACACTACGCGAGCACAGCCTGGTGACTGGTCAGCAATCTACAATCTTGGGACCTCTGTATAATGCCCCAACAACGGACAATTCTCGCGGTTTGTCCCTCTCCTGGAGCCATGCATACTCTTCCTTCTCACCTTCCTTGACCGATAATCCATCAACTGCAAGCATACAACGGAATGGTAAATGCACGGTACTAGAATGGCCTTCAACTATTGTTTTCACCCTCTTAACTAACACTTAACATTGCCTACTGTTCCTCTAATTGAGCAATTATAAAGAGAGCCATATTCTTGGAGTATAATGCAGTAAAGACTAAAGACTTGACCAATGGTTGTCGTGTGTCGTAATCAGCGCACAAACTCAGAGTTCAAATCACATCCAAGAAGAGAACATAGGGAACATAAGTACATTGTACTATCAAGATGAAATCTTTGTCAAAACTCACACGAGTCCAAATTTGTAGATTCTCTTAGAATAGAGACAAAAGCGTAAATGGTATAAGTATTATCTCATGACATCACCAGAAGAAAGATGCTGTTAGTTTTCAGACAGTTGAAGCACTTCCCAGCAAAAAGGGCAACATTGTACTACTAAGAAGAGGAGGATTTGTACCTGAGAAACGGTCAAAAGGATGTTCCAGGTAGTAAGCACAGTGGCGGCCATCAGGATCAGAGTAAGGCGGACCTAGCACATCCAGTACCGCGCATGCTGTCACTGCAGTGAAACAGTGCATGTTTCCTCCTGCTGCAGGATAAAGGATCGAGGTGTTGCAAGGAGCAACCATGTTGGAATTCACTTTAAGCTGTGCCAACCGAGCTTCAGCACCCAAAGAAGTACCTGCACACCAATTGTGAGATACGCATCTGTCAGCTCGCTCTCATAAGGAACAAGCAGTATAAAATGTAGCCCATCCCGGTTTTTTGCTGTCCAACAACCTAGATAAAATCACTGTGTCTGGACATGATAAGTTGCGATAGCAAAACAGAACAAAGTGTCACTACTTATTTTCCTAGGGAGTCTTTCCTCGATCCTAGACGTATATCATGTGATAAGATAACGACAATAGAATTTATGAAAAAGATGGCTCGAGGTGATGAAAGGATTTGACCTGTATGACTACCTGTTTAGTTATACCAAAAGACATTATTGCAAAGGCCAATGAATCAATAGAACTACTAGTCTTATTATAATAGTACCAGATCTGCAATCTATCACAGAGACCAAGGTCAAGATGACAAGATATCATGTGGTAATGATGGAGTACGATGAAACTTTCCCATTATTGAATGCTACACTCCGTTCATTAAGGCAGAAGACCATACTGCGACCATACTGGCTCAGCAGAGACGAGGGCAAGCTTACGAGTTACGACTACTACTTTAAACGAAACACTCATTGATCAGAAGTACGAAATCTTACTTCGAGAAGTTCCAGTGACGGGAATGCTGGGTACATCATCCACCCAGTCGTACGACTTGATATGCATAGTCCCAAACAGCAGCTTGCTGAAAACAGTCATTCCTGGATGATTGTGAAGCGGAAGCACACCAGATGGAGGCAAGCAAAAGATTCCCATCTGCGAACATTATATGTTATTACACGGTTTTAGGTACGAGAGGAATTCAAACCAAACATAAAGAATTCAATGAAACACAGAGAGTAGTAAAAACAAAAAGAAGCATGCATACCGAAAACTTGTCACACTCAAAGAGGTGCAGATAAGTTATGGCCGGGGTTCGCCCGTTCTTTGTTGCCCGAAAATAGGGCATGTCCGGGCTCAGACCAACATCATCTGGCTTCAGGGCATCTGTATACACATGACATTAAACATAAGATACCATCAATGGTAGTGTAATTGAGAAGCATCAAATTATTCACATACGTTACATGATCCACAATTTATAAAGTAAAGAACAGTGAAAAACAATGCATGCAAATGTTAGTTAGAGTATGTCCTCAATACATGGAATAAAGATAAATCGAATTTTTGAAGAATCTACAAGTGGTGACATATCATATACGAGTAATTGATATAAAACCATTCTTTAATTTGTGAATAATAATGACAGCAAAAGGTGGTCAAGCGTACGGTATTCCGTATAAATAAACGTCAAGGAATAATATCTTATATGCACACATATATAACACGTCGAAAATGAAGACAACATACTCCTGAAAATTTGGTAGCAATCAAAATTATAGATGGCCGTGTATTTTCTAGCTAAAAGCAGCTTAAACAATTCTGCATGACGTGGTGATGTGAACTGAGAAAACACACACGGAAAGTCGGAAACTATCCAAGGGTTCGAGAAATACTCGATCCATCCTTTTGGATTGTTAATGTTTAGTTTGAGCGTGTGAAATTCTAGTAGAACCATATCTTCTATCAAAACAATTTTTTAGTGAAAATAAATAGAGCTCAAATCAATTTTTACCCTGCGATTTTTTGATTGAACGGAAGATGTGAAGAGAAATGAGGTAGAGTAAAACGGAAGTTTTTGCGAAAGGAAAAAAAAAAAGACTATATACCAAACAGAACTTTGCATGAATAAAATGCAAATAATGCGCATGAAATTCATGCTTGAATTGACCAGCTATACAAGTTGTATATCAAATTTGTCGCGGACGGCGGACCATTTATTGAATAGAACGCACAAGTTGCAAATAGAAAACTCTCCGCTTTTCAAACAATTCTTTACGTTTAGTCTGAATATCACAAAAAAGAAACACAAACCAACCAAACGCAGAGAATTTAAAGGAACTCATGAATAGTAGCATTTGAAAAGAATTTTTACATTGGGACCTCATAGGTGAAACATTCACAAATTTAGACATACGTCACATCACTATTAAGCATGTAAGACTAAGGGTTGAAAGGTTAAAGGAGCAAGTAGCCAAGTAGAATGTCCATTGGCTTAAAAACTTGTACACATGCCTTGATTAGTCGATGAACCATACAAAAGTACGGTAAATCGATATTAATTCAGAATTCAATAGAACGGAGGGAGTCCTACTTACTTCCTTGTTTATTTACGATAAACTACGAATACATCAACAAATCAAAACCCCATATTCACCATTCATTTTTATTTTGTTTCTTGATTTCTAGTCTACTAAATGTACTAATAGATGGTGACACTCACCCACATTTTCAACAACCAATAAACCAATGTTCATAAATCACAACTTAGATCATAATATTAAGTTAATAACTAACAAAATAATTATATAATCAAAACCATACTTTACTTTTACTAGTATCACATGTAACTTTATTCTATACTAGTATATTAAATCAAACATGTTTAAATTGATGCCATGTCAACCAATTAAACTCGGGATTGTCACAGGTTCGAATCCTCATACCCCCACGCCCGCAGAATTGATGCAAAATCAAAATTCGAAGCGAGAAAAACTCAAAAACATACCCAAGACAGAGCGGACACGTTCGACATCATCTTGAGGAGGAACAAAACCAACACCACCATTAGCAAAAACCTCCTTACAAGTATCGAACAAGGTTTGAACCGGCGGCTGCTTACGACGCTGCCGCCGGTTCTTCCTCGAAACCCGGTTAATATTCGTGGTTGCTGTTGTTTCCTTAAGCAACTCACCAATTTCCTGACCTTTTCTTCCAACAAAACTCGGCTCAAATCCCATTTATCACAAAAAAAAACCCCAAATTAAATAAAATTAATAAGAAAAACCGGTTCAAAAAATACCCAGAATTATATATAGCACCAATAAAAAAAAATCAACCCAATTCACAAAAATTTGATCAAGAAAAAAAAAACAAAAATGACCCTTGTTATAAACAGGGGAAATTGTGAAATGGGTATGATCAAAAACACTAAATTAGGCTAAATAATCATCTGGGTATCAATTAGTTTTGAAAAAGAAATAGTGTTTTGCAAGTTATTGGAAAAAACTTAAAAGAAAAAACAGAGCAAATAAACAGGGGAAAAGAGTAAATAATTTTTTTTTTTTTTTTTGGGTGATTGTGAAGAGGAAGATACAGTGATATTTATGGTAAAAAAAAAAAGAGAGGGAGAAATGTTGGGAGTGAAAAAATGGAGGTGAGAGAAATGAGATGTGATGGAGAAGGTATAAAAGGGAGGGAAGGTGTGTGAGAGAGAGGAAAAAGATAACAGTTGATGGAAAAACCATGGGCTGTTTTTATACCAGTGGGCGGTTGTAATACCAGACTTTCAAATTAATACTACTCAAATTAAATTAAATGCTACTTTCTTTTTTGTGATTTTTTTAATTTAGGAGTATTTTATTTATAATAAAAATAATAAAAGTAATAAATGTTATAAAAAATTGTTTTAAGAAAATGTTTGGATTACTAGTCTCCCATTTTCCCTCACTTTGTTTGACTGAGAAAAAATGAAAAAAAGAAATTTTGGAATATGGTCTCATTGACTTCATTCACATTGATCATGGAGTATTTTATGAGTATCATGTTTTTCTTTTTTTATTCAACAATGTTGTATTTTTAAGTAAGTAGAAGAAAAGCAAAGAACTCAAGTGGGTGAAGGTTTATCTTTAACTATCATATGGTATCTCATCTAGTATGATCAATCAATTTTTTGTGTTTGTTTCTTACCAAAGTTTTAGGTAAGCCCAAAACAAGTGGGGTGTGTGGATTAGAGCGCGATTACATAAATGTAAAATTCGTGTAGTTGTATAAGAAACCAAAAGATATATTCGTATGACATGTTTCCATGCGACTTATGATCATCTGTAACATAGTGACTATAACATTGTATCTATTTAAGAAATTTTGTATCTCCTAATTAGATAAACACACATCTTTAGCCACTTGAAACTACATGAACATTCGGCCAAGAACATTTTGTACATTGATATTGTGTCTAATTCTAAAACACTATACGATTTCAAATGAAAGGAAAGTGGGAAAAAAAATATAGGAATGACTTTTTTGCTTATTCACACTGGATATCATTTTCTGAGTACCAAGGTTCATTTTCCGGAGTAACTCTTCAACAAGTTCTACAAAAGCAGTTTACAAAATCAAGAGAAGGGGTTTCAATGTTATTGTTGATTTATGTTGATTACTCTAACTCTGATACATGGTCTCCGGGTTTCCCACACTGAAATTTAATATGGGATGGAAAAATAAAGTAAAGTCAGCGATCATATCTCCACCCATAAACGTAACTCTATCTGCCGTTACTTGTAATCGTCCTTTGACACGACTTTTTTAAACCGGTTTTCTCAACTTTTCTCAATGTACCTAGATTGGTGATAGGAGGAGTAGGTGGTAGTATTAGATTGTAATTTTATATATTTATATTTTTTTTTTTTTCAAAATGTGGTCATTATTATAAAATCTACTTTATATGTAGAGGCCTTTTTGTGAACAAAATAAATAATTAAAACTTGATATGACCTAAAATCACAAGTAATATCGCTTATATATGGTTATGAGGTTTTCCACGCTGAAAATTAATATGGGTTTGGAAAAAATCAAAAGTAAAGTGGTCAACGATATATCTCTAGCCATAAATGACACTCTATGACCGTTACTTGTCACCGTTCTTTGACACGGTTTTTTCAACTTAATTTATTCGCTTTTCTGAATTTATCTAGATTGGTGGATTAGAAAACCAGGTAGTGGTATTAGATTGTGGTTTTACATACTCAATTATTCCTGATCAATGTGACCGTTGTTATGAAACTACTCTTTATGTAAAAGTTTTTTTTTAAAGTAAAAAAACAATTAAAACCTGATGACCGAAAATCACAAGTAATATCGCTGCATTGAAAATCAATGTAGTGGTCAGCATATCTCTAGTCATAAATGACACTATCTTCCGTTACTTGTCAATATTCATCTAAACAAGTTTTATAATTCTCATACTTCCTATGGACACCCAAACAAGCACTAAGAATGAGACTTAGCTAGACCTATCTACCGGATCGGGTAGACAGGCTTCGAGTTCGGGTAACTACGGGTCAAGAGAATATGGGCAGGTCAAATACAAGTTGGGTCGACTGTATGTGGGTTAACAGGGGTTCAGATCAGATTACGGGTTGACCAGCGGGTCAAAACTCAAAAGTACATGTTCTTACCTTTTTTTTTTCTCGACAATTAATTTTCGTTAAAATATTATTTTATTATTATTTTACAAGTATTTTATGTATATTATTATATAATTATAATTGTGTCTTATATGTTAGATTAATCAAATATTAGTATTAATTAATGTTTGTTTATTCCCTTGTATTTATTTATTATTATAATATATATTTTGCGTAATTAATTTGACCCAACGGTTTAACCGGATCAGGTAGGGTTGTGACCCAGGCATTTTGGGTCATCTTCAGGTCCAGGTTGAGAAAAACGGTTCCTTTTTTGGATTATTTTGGAGCCGACTCCCAGGCGGTTTTCCAGGTCAAGTCGAATTTTTCAACTAATAGCCCTCACAATAGTTCACCACGAGTGATCATTACCATCTCGGCCAACAAAAATCAATTACCAACTAAGTTAGAAAAAACTTAACATGGCACCACGTGAATTTTCCGAGAAATGAAAATATAACACAAAAAAAAAAAAAACACAAGACACTACTACAGATCAGGCGCGCGACACCACACCTCTGACGCCAAACCAAACCAACAAAAAACAAATCACAACAAAAATCAATCACTTACGACTTACGTGGTACCCCTCTCTCTCTCCAGAAATCGGTTAGGATTTGATCTTCGCACAAAAAAAAACCCCTAAATTGAAAAAATCGATCGAAATTTAGGGGGAAAAAAAAGAAGAGAGCGAAGATGTACGGATTCGAAGCATTGACATTCAACGTACATGGCGGATTTCTGGAAGCTATTGTTAGAGGATACAGATCTGGACTTCTCACTGCTGCCGATTACAATAATCTTTGTCAGTGTGAAACTCTTGATGATATTAAGATGCATCTCTCTGCTACTGATTACGCCACCTACCTTCAGAATGGTCTATTTTCTCTCTCCTCCGATTTTTGTTGATTTGATTTTGTTGATTTGATTGATTGATTGAATTTTTCTGTTGATCGAATTTTAATTGCGAAATTCAATTTGTTGTTGTTGTTGTTTATAAGATTTGATTTTGATTGTCGGAGTGAATTGGCGAGGATCAAATTGAGTGGATTGAGTGATGGTCAAGTTTTTGTGTGTGTATTGTTGCGTGATCGAGATGATTTTAGTGTTGACCTTTGTGGAATTGGTGTGCGAATTGTGGTGAAGTTGATTGGTGCTTAGATGATGTTAGTTGAGAAATCGAGGCGGAGCGGTTTTTTTTTGTAAGGGTTTAGTTTGGTTGGCATTGGTGTGATATGAGAGAGGTGTAATTAAGCTGGATAATGGTGGATCGGGTGGAGTTTCTTCGAAAAAGATGGATTTTTTGTT
Source organism: Spergularia bocconei (assembly GCA_963457585.1). Lineage (NCBI taxonomy): Eukaryota > Viridiplantae > Streptophyta > Magnoliopsida > Caryophyllales > Caryophyllaceae > Spergularia > Spergularia bocconei. Next base: position 3,376,256 of record OY734951.1, on the reverse strand, counting down.
AGGATGGACGTCAAATATGTATTGATTTGAGAATTGTGATGGAGTTTGGTTGATGCTTGGAGGCTATTAGTTGAGAAATTGAGGTGGAGCGAGTTTTTAAAAGTTTCGAGGGTGATCATTGGAGTGTGTTACTACTTACTAGTTTGGTTGGCATTGGTGTAATATGACTATATGAGAGAAGATATAATTAAGTTGGATAATGGTGGATCCGGTGGAGTTTCTTCGACAAAGATGGATCTTTTTTAGGATGTACATCAAACTTGTACCGCGACATGGATCTTTTTGCAAACAAAGGAAAGGAACTTGTGCATTAGTGATGATTAAAGCTTTGGTTAGTTTGGTTTATAATTGTGGAATACGATTTTACTGTTGACCTTGTCTGATTGGAGAATTGATGTGGAAGTTTTCTGAAGTTTATTGATAGTTAGTGTTGATGGGAGGAAGAGATTATTAGCGTAAAGTAGTCAGATGGGGCTGAGTTATCAAGTTTTCAAGGGCGATCATTGGACTGTCTCACTAGCTCGGTTGGCATTGGTGTGTTCTGAGAGAGTATTTGGTTCAGGTAATTGTGGATCCTGTGCAGTTTCTTAGAGATACATGGATCTTTTTCAGGTTGCATTTCGAACATGCACAGGCATGGATTTATTTGTAAATGATGAAGGAAAGTAACTTGTAGTTAAAGCTTTGTGATCAATGTGACTTTGATGTTAAGAGTATTGGAGTGAAACTTTGGTGTTTGAAGTTTAAGATAAACTATTCGAACTGTTGTTGGAGTTGTAAATTTTGGGGTGCTTCTAAAGTTGTGTGTGCTCTCCCTCGTTTTGTAAGTGAGATTAGTGTCAAGTTGCTTTTCGTTTTCTGGGTCTGATTTAGTTGTGTGCCTTGTTTGGTTGTAGAAATATTGGTTTGTACGGGTAACTTTTTGTTGTGATTGCACTCTTAGTCACTTACTAATCTGATGTGTTTGGTGACTTTTTTCTTAATGTAGAACCCTCCCCACTGCACACAACTACCCTCGTTGAGAAATGCACACTGAAGCTAGTTGATGAGTACAAGCACATGTTGGCACAAGCGACAGAACCTTTGTCAACCTTTCTGGAGTATATAACGTAAGTGGACTGGTTTGTTTTATATCTATACAACTATGTAACCCCCCTCTCTAATTTCATGGCCTTTTGAGTGTTTTACTCGTACTCAACATTAGACTTTATGGTGATTGTATCCACTATCCCAATTTTCACCTCTAATTGTATCCACTATCCCAATTTTCTGTCCAATCCCCTGTTACTTCTATAACACATGTGTAGCTTTACTCATTTTAGGTAATTGAGAAGATGAACTTTGCCTGTTCTTGATTTCATTTATGCGCTTTACTTCATAAGTAGCATACAGTGCATCCTTTCCTTAGTTATCTCATGGTTGAACTCTGAATGAAGGAATCAAGTCGTGAAATGTCAACCTCCAAATTTCTGGCATTTTTTTTATCATCAGATGCTTTGGAACCATGGTTCTATATTAGTAGTGTGAGACCAAATTTAGTGATGGTGCTCAATGAACTTGTGGACATTGTTTATCATGTGGGAATGCTTGCTTGAGCTATGAAATGTGAAAGAGAGAAGTGAGAGAAATGCTTGCTTGAATGTCAACATGGTTGTTTATTTACTCTTCATTAATTCATGCACACTTTGCCACTTCGGGCGAGCATGTTATCGTTCATGGTGCACAGACCAGCCCTTTATAACTCACCCGTATTGTTTTGCCTCTTCAGTTATGGACACATGATTGACAATGTTGTATTGATTGTAACTGGAACCTTGCACGAGAGGGATGTGCAAGAATTGTTGGAGAAGTGTCACCCCTTGGGCATGTTCGACAGGTACTTTTGTTGCAGATTTGCCCATGAAGTTTATTGCTTTTCCCAGAAACATTGCTTTACACTTTGTTATTTCTGTTCAGTATTGCTACCCTGGCCGTAGCTCAGAATATGAGAGATTTATATCGGTTGGTGCTTGTTGATACTCCCTTGGCTCCATACTTCTCTGAGTGTATCACATCCGAGGTAACAATCTTGCCATTAGTTGCTCTAGGTTTTGTTCACATTAAAATTTAAAACCCATGAATTTCTAAGATTGTAATTACCTTCCATTTTATCCTTGAGCATGGAATGTAGATTATCTTTAGCGATAGTTACTATTGTTTGATTAGTTGGTAAATTGTTTTTAGCGGATCCGTTATTAGCAAAATTTAGTATTTTTCAGTTTAGTATTGGTAATACGAATTTATCTTCGACTGCCACCTGGTAGACTTCCTACATATTTTAAAATACTATCTAGTATCTACCAGAATTAGGGAAATGGGGAAATGATGGGATCTAAAATGGATATTACAATTCATATTGTCATTAACCTTGTTTCTGTCACTTCATGGCATAAAAGTGAAAAGTTGCCTTCTTGTGTTTGCCCGTTCAATTTTGATGTGTTTTCTCGATTATCTTCGGTAGGACTTGGATGATATGAACATTGAGATTATGCGGAACACCCTGTATAAAGCGTACCTTGAGGACTTCTACAGATATTGCCAGGTAAAAGATTACATCCATATGAGAGACACTCTCTCTCTAACATCTCAACCCCTCCCTCAACTCACTTGTTCTTCTTCTCTCACCTCCATTCGCTGCCTTTTATTTAGAAGTTTATATTCTTTGTTTTGGACTGTACAGAAGCTGGGTGGGGCTACTGCAGCTATTATGTCTGATCTTCTTTCATTTGAGGCAGATAGAAGAGCTGTTAATATCACGATTAACAGGTTAGTACTTTGTGTTGCAGCTTAAATAGGAAGTTCATCATATTTTAACAATTGTACATTTTCGCTACTTGTTATCCGTCGAGCGTATGTCATACGGCTTGATTCATATGTTTGGCGTTAGCTTTTATCTTGTTGTCATTGGGGCTTCTGTATTTGCTTTTGGTTATTGAATGGAAGGGCTTGACTTTTGCAGCATTGGAACTGAACTTACACGAGAAGACCGCAAGAAGCTGTACTCAAACTTTGGCCTTCTGTAAGTAGTATTTCAGATTTGTGATTTATCCTTCTTGTCTTATTCTTCTTTCTAAGACATATGCCTTTGTTATAGGTATCCTTATGGTCATGAAGAGCTTGCTATTTGTGAGGATATAGATCAGGTAAGATTGTTTGTAGCACTTTGTTTGGAATAAAATCATGATTTAGTGGTACTTTTTTACTTCCTTTCCGGTTTCTTCTTTGGCTAGCAGTGTAATACATGATAGTTATAGTACCCTTGAGGTCGATTTCGTACAAAAAATTCAATTTGGATGATGGTGTAGATTAGCTTCACTAAAATTGACTTAGGTAATCATTTAAATTCACTGTCTTTGTTTTTACCTAATTGTACATATTCAACTCACTGCCCCTCCCCCCTCCCCCCTCCCCCCCCCCTCTATCGTCACTCACTATCTCTTTCTCAACCTTGTACACTTACCCCCTGGCCACGTCCCCACCCCTTCCATAACCTCTCCTCTCAACCCCTGCAGCCCTCCTGTTTCCTCCACCACCACTGTTCCCGTCCCATTGACTTCCTCAGCCCCGCAAACTATGACCCTCCTCCCCTCAACCTTCCAACTTACTGCCCTTCCGTCAACTTCCCCAGTCCCTTTCCCTTCTCTTCACTCTTTCAGTCTCACCCTATACAGTCACTCTTTCTGGTATGGCTGGAGGCAGTGATGGGAGTCATGTGAGCCTGGGTAGGGGTGTGGGGAATAGAGTGATTGTAGAGTATCATGGAGAGCCAGCCATGTGAGGTAGTGGGGGTGCTGTAATGGTAGTGGGGTTTCGTGAGATTGGTGGCCTAAGAGCGTGAGTGAGAATAGAGAGAGGAAGAGAGCTGATTGAGGAGAGAACAAAGTATTAGGAAGTAATTGAAAGTTTCACCAAGTCTAACTAGTTATTACTTATTTTAACTTTACTGAGCTAATACCAACATCATTAGTAACTTACTCAGAAAGTTGGATAGCATAAACCTTAGCATGGGGGTGACACATGACGCTTAGGTGGGGATGTCAATTAGGAAAACTGAAACTATTAAGGTTACCATCGGTGGTTTTCCACAGTTGTTTTGCTGTCCTTCTTATGCACTGGCAAAGCCAAATTACACCACTTTCTTTCACTTTTGTCTATGAAGGTTGTTATCTGATGCGGTTTATTGGTCCTTGACTCAGGTTCGTTCTGGAATGGAAAAGTATCCTCCTTACCAGTCCATCTTCTCCAAAATGTCTTTTGGAGAAAGCCAGATGCTGGACAAGGCCTTCTATGAGGAGGAAGTCAAGAGACTCTGTTTGGCATTTGAACAACAGGTTTTATTCTCGTAACTCAAATGATTCCACTGACAACTTACAACAATATTTCCATTGCTTCACGTTAGTTTCTGTTAAAGTTTATGGCGATACTGAATTAATTACATCTCTTTTGCGACTGCAGTTCCATTATGCTGTTTTCTTCGCTTACATGAGGCTAAGGGAGCAAGAGATCAGAAACCTGATGTGGATATCAGAATGTGTGGCTCAAAACCAGAAATCCAGAGTCCATGACAGTGTAGTCTTCATATTCTAGATACTTTCAACGTGAATATGAATACCATGTGAAGTTTTCGCGAAAAAGTGGATCAATCTTTTATTTCTTGTGCTCTGTACATCTTTTCTCATCTCGCAGTTGTAGAATTGAGTTTCATAACAATATTTATACTGAATAAGGCAGAATAAAGCTGTGTATCCGTATGATTCTTTTTAGCTTGAAGATGCATCTTCTATTCCATGTTACAGATGCTTGAATTTTGTAACCTCCACCAGTGCCTATTTTGCTGTTGGGGAGAGACATAATGTCGAAAACAGACTTGAGAATAGTGTAATCATATTTGAATGAGTAATTACTTCGGATCTCTTTTATCATTATTTGTATTGTAATTATATTACTGCTTTTCATCAGCCTAGATATAAAACCGTCAGATATCACGAGGAGATGGATTGCTCTTGTTTAACAGCCCGATATCCTGCTTTTGGGATTGTAATAGCAGGCCGATCTTGGTTCAACTTTCTAAAGACTAGTGTCTACTATCTAGTCAAGACCTACGACTACAAGTGGTTTTGGTTCTAGCATTGCATAACCAGGAATTATGGTTCCGGTTCCGATTTTGGTTCTTGGATTTCTGGAACCGAGTCCTTAGGTTAGAACTTAGAAGCATGATGATCGAGTGCACGACACTGCGACTACTCTGCAACTACTCATTGACCTCAGGAAAAAAAACATGCAACTACTCATTAGACTCACTTGCAAGGTGTGGAGTATAACCTGTAGCTTCCCTCATTTATCCTCGATCCTTGATAGGCCAAAGTAATGCTTGGTGTCGTGTTGTGCTTCTCTACATCAAGAAATAGGAGGCTGAAAAAGAGACCGTAACTATTTTGTCGAGGAATGTTACATGTAACACTGTGCAATAGTGTTGTGCATATAATAAAAGAGTCTTTATGACCTAGGTGGCACCATTTTGGGATCAAGAGTAACATGTTACGTAACCCGTTTCTCCTATTTGAGTATTTGTTTGGTGCTGTTGTGTAACGAAGAGTCATACCAAAACATTTCTCCTAGTCATCCTAGATTCCTAGCATCACTCTATCTTCACTCGTATAAGGCGATATTGTCAAATGGTCTGGCCCTAACTTTTAAGCAGTTAAGGTCGTCGATCGTTTTCAAACCCTTCAAAAGTGTATATAACTCTCATCTCTCACAAACACAACCATGTTATAAACTTAGAATTGAACCAAAATCTATAAGTATGACTGTATGAGCAAATCATACTTGTACACTAATGTTTTGCTCTGAAATACTTATACTCCGTATAAGTTATAATCATTATTCTTGTAACATCATTTCTACCTTACATTACTTACCGAGTGACTGATTCCACATTCGCCATAAGAACTTAAAATCGGTTGAGAAAAATAAAGGCTTGAATATATTTTCAACACGTTATACTATATGCTAAGTTGACTCTTTTTTTTTTCCCGAACTTTGACAAAGTCGATCTCGAGAACCGTCCATGCTCTTAAGTCGTAACTCGTAAGTCGTAACACACCGCCCGTGTCATAGTGCCGTGCGCGCGTCACTTCCTGTGTTTCGCAATTTGTGTGATGTTGTCATCAAAACCTAATAAAAAAAATCCCCAATTTAAATTCTCAACTAAAAACTTCAATCCCAATTTTTTACTCAGCTAATTCCGACCCAAAAAATGGCGGAAACTTCAGCTTCAAGTACAAGGAACAACAATGATGATAATAGTTCATCTTCATCTATAACAAAATTAGACATTGATTCACTGGTACACTGCGCTAATTATTTGAGCATTCAAGATCTCTCAAACTTGGCTATGTCTTCCAAATTCCTCCGAACCGCCGCTTATTCCGACGCTATTTGGCGCCGCCTTTTTCGGTATTTATTCTCTGTAAAAGTTTGCGATTATGTTTGATGTTGTTTTAATGGCGAATTTAATTAGAATCGTAATGTTGAAGATTGTTGTTTTAAAGGTCTTGTAGAGTAATAGAAAGCATGAGAATGTTGTTGTGATTGAGATACCGGTTGAGTTTAATTCAAGTGGCTTCTAGAAGAAGCTTAGTATTGCAGTGATCATGTGATTGTTGTATTGCGATTGCGTGTTAAGATTTTGTGGATTAGGTTAGAGGTTTAGACAAATGTGGAGATTATGTGATTAATGCTGGCGCTTTCGCGACGATGGGATACTCGTTGTAGTGAGATTCCATTTAATGATGTTGTTTGGATGGGGAAATTGGGGGGAAGGGGGGGGGGAGCGAGACATAGGGAGAAAATACGCTTTACCGATATTGGAAATGGTAGGGAGGAAACGAGAGGGATTCGTAAGTTGATTGCGATTTCCGTTGGTTTTTGAGTGCTGCTAAAGTTTCAATGTTTTTTGAATGGTGAATATAGAATCGTCATGTTGAAGTGAAGTAATAGGTAGCATGAGTATGTTGTTGTGTCGAAACTGGATTATGCTTGATATTTTGGCCACAATGTGTGTAGGGGTCATGACTCATGAGCAATTTCTAGAGCTTAACTGCCTGTTTTTGGTTATTTGTTCATATTATGGTTCAGTTACCTTGTATTCCCGGGGAAAGGGGGGGGGGGGGAGGGGAGGGGAGCACCTCATATATGAAACTGTGTGACAGATACATATGATGGGCAATAGAAACTCATTTTTTGAGCCAAGTCCAAGAGATGTGCTTGCTTTGTTGGTTCATTATACGAAATGTTCATGTTCAAAGGTTGAACTTTTCTGTGAGTTCCTGTATTTCATATTGGTACATTCTGAGCCTGTCGCAATTGTCTGATTATAATTAAATTTTCTTCTTATTTGTTGCATTGTAGTTAAACTCATATATGATGTGGATTTTCTTTTTCTTTTTCTTTTTCACTTTTGTATCTTTGGAAGGGAGAAGTGGCCTGATCAGATGTTGGGTCATAATGCACCAGGATTACAAGTGAGGGAGTCTTATTTAAATAGGCACGCAGCAGTTTGGCAGTTTAGTTTAGATGATCCTTTAGTTGCTGATTTCTATACTGATGCAAGACCATTCAGTCATGTATTGTTGGGGAAAAGCAGCATTGTTTTCTCGCAGGTATCGATTTTCACTTATTCTCCTTGTTTCCATTTTTTTGAGCATCTGATAAACATTTTAAAGTTGTATCAAGACTATTAACTATCAAGGTTGAGGCTGGACTTTTAGAAATGTGGCTTATTATGTTTAGGAAGATTTTAAGGCCTACAGACTTTTACTGGTTTCCCAATGGGAGTTGTTTGTTACAGTTGTCAAAATAAAGCCTTGTATTCTTCCATCTCTGTATTGGTTCATAGACATATTGTAACAAATTATAATGCCATTTTCCTATTTGTCATTTATCAGGGACCGCTGGTACGGATACTGAAGATTGATGATCTTATACATGGTAGAAACCTTGTTGTTGAATTAAAGGACCACTAAGCAAGGATTACCTGTATGAGGTCAGTTCGATGAAATTTTCTCCTTATTTGCTTCTTTTAAGTTTTGGGTTGGTAGATGATAGGTTTATTTAGAGGGATTGCTGATACTTATGTCTCTGCTTTTGAGTCTCTCCTTCAAAAGGGAGATTAGAAACCTGAAGAGATATATGAGTTTGTCGTAGGTTGAGAAACCTTCTTCATGTGTTGATTTTATAATATTTATATTTGATTTTTCTTAAGAAGTGCAATATATTCCCTGATGACACTGTGACATTGCTTTTAAGTAATAAAGAGTACAATGCTGATCCTAGTACTGTTCAGTTTATTAAATGGGAATGTTGGCACATCACTTGTGAGCTGTGACAGCTCCATGGTGTATGGCCTTAATGATCATGTTCACTAGGCTCCTTTCCATCAAGAAATGAAGCATTGGTCTCAAGATATTGAATCTATCTTGGTTTCTTTCACTCTATGCCCATTCCATTGATGAAATGGAATTTTAGAAGTTCTCTGACAAATTGGTCTTAAGCTTAAGCAACGATGTCCTTCGACGCCATGTAATTCTAGAAGAGGACTTTTTTGTTTGTTTTTGTTTAAATGCATCTCTGATCTTCCTTTTATGCTCAAATGGAAGATCTTTGTTTTCAATAGTCACAATGCATTAGAATTCATTTGTTGGTAACAGTGCAAAGGTTATTTCACATAACGATCCGTACATATCTTTAATTTACAAACGAGTTAAGAAACACCTTTCATATATTGTATAATATCATGGAGCTATTTTGTGTTCTGTAGATTGTTTGCCATCAATGAAGCATCTTTTATTCGCGAAACTCCGGAAGGTGAAAGTTTATTGATCACCTCAAGCTCAGATCATTGCATTCGTCTTTGGTGGAAGGTATATTGATTCTTCTCCATATAGGAATACACTATTACTCCATGCATCCCCCAATTAGCTAGACGGTGTAATAATGTGCTAAGGTTCACTTTAGTTATTTGTTTTGAGGATAATAATTCTTTTGTACCGTTGGTTTACTTTTTTGTGAATATAACTTAATACTTGTTAAAGACTGTCAATCTTTTCATTGAAGGGGAAATCACAATTCCGGGCCATTTCAGCTTCTGCTGTAAAATATACTCGTATGTTTAAGCATTTAATTCGGGTTGGGCATTAATAACATTGCTTTTAGTGCATAATGGACATAATTTGTTTTTGTTAAAATTTGTCATTCTAATATTCTACGTCTCATAAGCTCACTCGTTTCTAGCAGAAAGTACTATTCTAAGCCTTCATATGCTCAATCATGATGTACTCCATATAAATTCTTTGAAGGCGGATTTGTTTCGTCATTTGTTCAATTACCACTGATTACTTAATGATGACCAAACTATTCTTGTACAATCATGTAGTAATGATAATCAGAGGTTTTTTTGCCTACATAATGAGGGAAGTTGTTGCCTGCCGAAAGGGTGCAATTAAATTGCCACCAATTCTAATCACCAGTCCCATCACCATGCCATATATTGTAAAAGATTTCTTTTGCAAGAAAACATCCTGTTCTTTTATTTAGCTTGATAGAGGAACAATTTGTGTGAGAATGTTTCTTTTTTATAAAGGGTCTGGGCAAACGTTTAAGAAAATGACAAACAGAAAAATCTGTTACCTCTGGGCGATTATTGTAAACAGCCTCTATGCTCTGTGTTATAGTTGCATATATCTTGACCTTTTAAACTAACTATACTTGAAAACTCCTAGCTATTCCGTAGAAAAGCTAATTTGGATACCTTATTATGTAGCACGCTTACTGCTTGTACGTCATGCATATCAGTCGATCTATATCTTACCATAGAAGTTACCTCTCTGCTCTTCAAACAACCTTGAACAAAACTGAAAAGATCAACATATGAAAATTTCCGAAAGTGTTATATAGATATTTCGTCTCCTAAAACTATTACAATGACATAAAGTTCCAAGTGAATTATGGCTATCTTATTCATCTCAGCTGCGTTTTTTGTTTATCTACTGACAGGAGTCATGCGTTCGATGTTTGAGAGGTCACAGTGGTCCTGTTTCGACACTTTCAAATAAACTATTGGGCGATAGTTATAGCAAAGTGCTTGCTAGTGGAGGAGAGGATTGCACAGTTCGCCTATGGTCTCTTAGTTCTAGTGGAAAACGTGGCAAGCATGCCCTGAGTGCAACATTTTATGGGCATGAAAAGCCAGTCAAATTGTTGTCCGTTTCTGGGTATGAGCATTATCTTGATACAATTGTTTTGCTTCTTTGACTTTGTACACCATTAAAGACAGGGATAGAAGGTTTTGGTTGCTTTCCTATGCTTTTATAATTAGTAATTACTTTCTTTGTCCACGGAGGATCTCCTCACTGCCTAAAACTGAAGTTTTGCCTTCATGTCGTGAAAGAAAGGAGGGTTTGCTTGAGTATCTACTTTTGGTTCAGAATAAATGTCACTTACCCTGTTGTCTTGCCGTCTGTTAGCTTGCTTATCATATTGTAGGGCACTATCTAAGGTTGTTTCCGGATTGCGTTGCTTCGGTTTTTCTCGTTAATGCACGTTTCTTTCTTATTTTCAGTTGTGGTGTTGGCCTGTCGGATGTTCATATGTTCTGCTTGTTTTTATCAAACTAATCTGTAAATAATGCACAGTACTTCTTGATCTTTACAGGCACAAACCTTCTCTTTTGGTCAGTGTTGCTATGGATTCCAAGGTATTCTACTCCTCTACTACTAGCCTTTCTGTTCATGTTCATCCCTTTTCTCCTCTAACTGGAACATAATTTGATTAATGAAGTCTCTGCTACGAGGTTTTGGAATTTATTTCCCCCCCCCTCCTTTCTGAAGCAAGAATTAGTCATATAGCTTGCTTAAAATAGAAACCCGGACAATCCACTTAGACACCCAACAGGGGTAAACGTAAACAGTTGACAGAGTTACAATTAAGTTTCTCCCTATGCTGTGAGAACTCTTACCTTTTCTATTAGGTGAGATTATGCTCTCAGTTGCAACTTAATAGTTGACTTAGTCATGGTAGCTTGATGAAAGACTAATTACTAATCATACTTGAACGAAAAATACCATAAGTATAGAGGAAATTATAAATAAAGATTAATAACATGGCTCTTTGTGCAAGCACCTATAGGTAATATCATGTTTTTAGCAGAACATTAGAGCCAAATAGTTATGGTTGGTCCTAGAATGGGCGAAAAATGCACGCTGACTTCAACAGGTGCCTGCTGCGTACTAGTCGCCTCATACTCATCTGAATCTTCTACTAACCAAGTAAACATCACCAAAACCTGCCAAACTTCCAAAAATATTGGAATTCGAACAATGTGGTACCAGATAGAGCAAAACGCCATCATATTCCTTGTGGATCGGGCACAAAATCCATGTAGAAGTGCTATTAAACAGCAGTTAACATTTATTTAGAATCCTCGAGCAATTGCCCTTTATCATTGTTTTTACTTATTGGTTGGGCATGAAATGAGAAATTAGCGGAAATGATGGGAGAAGTTGGGGTGTGGAAACATTGCAAATATATGGTTTAAATTGGTTAATAATATTGTTACATGATGTTCTCCGTCTCCTTTCCGTCTCCATATCTGAATAAGGTTGCGAATTATGTTCTACAATTAGTGTTTCCTAATGTATTAACAGATCAGAGTTTGGGACTGTGCTTTAGCACCTGCATCTCGGACATCTAACTGTGTGGGAAATACTTCCTTATCTGGTGTTCCTGTTGGAGTGAAATGCTTTGAATACATGCTTTACGTGGCTGCTGGATCCTCTGTTCACGCGATCGATTTGAGAACCATGAAAAAGGCTTTTACGGCTGCTGTTGGTCATTCAAATTTTTCCTCGTTTGAACTGCTAGCTTCCAGATCATTGGTCTGCACTGGTGCAAGTAACAGGTAATGTGTATTTCAGATAAAGAAAGCATCACTCCTATTATTGCTTCTGTGATTTTGTAATGTCACTATGCCAAAGTAATGCCTATCAAAAGTATGTCGTAGATGTTCCAAAAAGAACTCTATCCATTCTGCCAATTTTATTTATAACTAAATAGAAGTTAAGGTGTAGTTGTCTAGTGTAGGTGCACTTAGTTTCAGATGGATACTTGTCAGAAGTCCATTCATCTTCTAAAATCCGGTTCCTGCTATCTCATTTCACTGAGAAGAAGAATCCTAATACTACCCGGTTTCTCATTTCATGGGATAGATTTGAATGACTGATAATGTATCAAGTGTGGGCTTATAATCTCAGGTCTCAGCAGCTTTAACATGGGATATGAGCTATTTCAGTAAGATATTTGAGGTGTATTTAGTTGTCAGAACCTTTATATGCATGAGAAAAAGGATCTGAAGAGCAGCTTATGCCGTGTAAGTGTAATCCTCATTGCAATGTAATGATTTTTCTATCGAGTTGAAATAATAATCATAATTCAATTTAAACCCTTGGATGGAATCAACTACTTTCTCCCCCTTGTGAGTCCTCTTTCTCCCTCTCAATGTTTACATTTTATGTACTACACTTCCAAGTTCCAACCATTACACTGTAATTCTGATCCCTCCACCAAACATACCCGTGTTACGTCTTGCAGTCTACCGACCTGATAGATGGTGAAACACTCTTTAGTGTCTAGGAAGAGCCTTCTTCTCCACTGATTCACCATTCACCCAAATTTTACTACTTTTGAAGGCTTCATTCAAGGAAATTACCCTCCCTCTGAAAGGGTGAAAGGAGGACTGTCAGTTACCTCGACTGTCACCCTTTATGAGGAAATATATTAGGTTAAATTTGACGTTCATCCATTATTTACCTTGTCATATGCTGGAGCCTTTGAGGCACTGTAAGAGTTTGTTGTTTAATATTGAACCTCTTTCCTTCAGTCGTGAAAGTTTGGATAGTCTTGATCCATGAGAGTCAAATATGCTTTAGAAATTAGGTTTTCCATATATGATGATCCTCTTCTGGCAAAGTCTACAATACTTGAACTGCAGTGTCTAGGCTTGTAAATGTGTGACTGTTTTTCTTCGAGTTCAATTCTGCTTTCAAGAATTGGAGAATTATGGTAATAGTCCTGTTCGCCTGTGAATATTTTTTAGATTACTCATTTTACTGCTTGGACAAGGTCTTATGTCTTTCTGTTCTTGCTCGTCTGACTGCCCTGACCAAAGATGAAATTCTGTCTTTGTAGAGCCTTGTTGTGGGACATCAGGAAATCCCAGGAGGGATCAAAACCAGAGCCAATGGCCATCTTGGACGGTCACAATGGTCCAGTTACGCATATACACATGGATGCGTACAAGATAGTTACAGGGGGTCCGAATGACTTTTACACTAACGTGTGGGAGGTGGAGACTGGCACTCGTAGAACTTCTTTGATCTGCTGCAATGCCGATGTATTAAATGCGAGGACAGGTTGCAATGCTCTGGCTGTTGGCGGCAGTCGAATTGTTAGTGTTAGCAGTGGCGAAGAGGGACTTGTACGTTTCAGGGACTTCTCTAATGCTTCTTGCACTGTCAATTCTTATGAGGATGCTGTTGCCTCCAAATTTTGGAGTTCAAAATCCTACAGCGATTCAGATTCTGAATCGTATAGTTAAAACTAGATTAGTCTTATGTACTATGCATTTTTGACTTGTATAGTTAAAACTTTATACCTTTTTTTTTTTGAGGTCTAAAACTTGATACTATTAATGGTGTTTTTCATATTGTAAGTCAATTTGATGGATAGATTTAAAAATCGCTTCGGTGATACTCGTTTAACAAAAGTAGCCAACAGGTAAAAACAAATTATATTTTGCAACATTTTGCAAATTTACGCAAAATGTAAATTTGATACACTACTCTTACAAACAAGATTAAAAAAAATATAATTACTCCGTACAAAATAATTACAGAAAAAAGAGAGTAAGAAGAACACCACCTTCAAAGTTCCCACCCTGAATTTACATTTGAATACAAATTTGCTAGCAAATGAAACCAAGTATTGACAATCAAAATTCCCAAGGGTCAATACTTTCAATTCTTTTTACAGTTTTCCAACCTTTTCCTTCTACACATTTTTTTTGGTATTTTCCCTCTTCTATGTTATTATAACACTTTCGGCTCGAAAATATCTAGGGTAACACTATGCTATATCATTCTCCAGATAAAAACAAATACTAGTATCTCATATAACACGGTGTTGCACCGAACATATTTCAGTCACCTCGATAAAAAGTCGAAGTGGAGACCACAATGCTTAGTTGCTTACAATAGGGCGGGCAATGGAATCCCACCAAGATCTTCTCTCCTTTTAAACAAGTTTGCTCAGTCCCTTTCCCTCCACTATCTTGAATGAGTTCACTTGGAAAGTTAAAGCTGGCTAGTACTCTTACTACTCTATGGTAGTAATGGGTACTAAATAGTAACTTTTCTTCACACTTTTTTAATACTCCTAAATATTTTCACCTGCAAAGACAAAAGGATAGTGAAAGTTCTTTAGACTTATTCTTGGTGATGCTCTCATGTAAACAAAAGTGAAGTCACCAAAACACAAAAGCCATGAATATTCCAATTCCAAAAGCAACAAAGTAAAAATAATTAATGGACGTACAGAAAATGGTGACATGTTATCTATTTATCCAATAGGTACTTCAATACGAGAATCCAGATTGGTCTAGTGGTTAAAAAATCAAGGAGTTGTTTAAGGTCAAATCCGTACTGATGCTCCTACGGGCATACCCCCTCAAGCCACTACTACTATGTACTCCGTACAAAAAAAAAAAGAAAAAAAAAAACCTTCATGTTTTATTTTGTTTCTTAAAAATTCAATCAAACTTGTTCATATATTCTTGTTATCTTATCCATTCTTACATTGTAATTCCACATCTCCACCTTACATTGATGATTTAGTTTAGCTAACCAAAATATTATTTAGGACTAAAGTTTTGTTCTTCTGTTGTATAGTATTGTGACATCTATTTTTATTCTTACCACAATACTTATAATTTCATGTATTATTACTTGTTAGTGATACATCAACATAAACATCAATAGTAATAAACAATTATCTTTAATGGTTAGATAACACAACATAACCTTGTCACCTTAAGGTTCCATTTTTGGGTCATAATTTCTAACTTTAATAACATTATTACAATGTTTGAGATCGAATAAACGCCAAAGTTTCGAGTCCACCACATATGACACAAAGATTGTTTATGAGTAGCTCTTTAAGGTTTTGATTTTACACATAGGGTGACAAGTTGACAACTACATCAAAACGACTTTGAACAAACAATGTTCAATTACAAATGAGATTGATAAGAACTAGGTCTATTGATATAGTGCAGTGTTTATCGAATCTCCTAATCTCATGCGATGACCGACGGCAGTCCGAAAGCCTAATTTCACGGAAAGATTCTTGAAGAATATGTCCTTAAGATCCAAAAAGGGGAAAGAAGATCCCCCTAAACTTTGAAAGCATGTCAAAACTCAGTAATTTTGACGCGGTAAACATGAGAAACTCACTCATGGCCCTTTGCTACAACGAAGACGCAGTGTCGGTAGGAGACATAGTCTGATAATCAGGAGGAATGCTCTACCCCACTCCTTAACTAAGCTACATTGAAAGTTTCTGCTCATCTTCATTCAACATCACAATTTCACACCCACCCCTCAATCTTATTATTTTTATATAAACCAAATGTTCATCACAAAAAAACATATGTCAAAAGTATAAGTAAAGGGTCTAAAAATATTCCTAGAGAGTACTCCCTCTTTAGATTGAATAGACAATCATTTTACGACGAAGAAACAAGGTGACGAATTAACAATGATTAGAAAACGATACAGAAATCTATTGCTTGCTCTATATCATAGAATTTCTTGTACTTCATTATGCCATTGTTAACTTGTTGCGTTCAGTAACGCGCTGAAAAGTGATATTACGTTTCATCTGAATAAAAGAGATAGATAAATCATATACGGTGGCACTAACGCCAGAGAAGAAAACCACGTCTTTGCCTGCGTGTGTCGTAGTCATTTCCCATCTTATATTATTGAGATAAAAAGACAAGGATAAGCAGACCAAAATACCAAATACCAAATTGTATAATTCAAGGAAATCCCAGAGTTTTGGACCCAAGTGTATACAACATGATATATATGTGATCTAACGATAAGAAAACGAAAGTATATTCGGTGACGCAGTGACATCTACCAGTGAAGACAACGTGTGGGTTATTACATTAGGTGTGGTCGTGCACGAATGTTACGTTATGGAAGCTGTATGACTTAAGTATGCTCTAATAATGCAGTCTGCTTGGCTTCTGTTATACATAACTCTCAGTATGGCCGTATGGGACCGAAGGTAGAACACTCAAGTGAACAGAAATCACTTAAGACTTTACAACAACATAACCCCCGGTCTCGCTGATGAAGCTGTCGTATGTGGTGAGGTAGGGGAGGGTCGGATGTGGGACAATCACGGGATTTGCAGCGTGTTATGGCTAAATTATAAAGTTAATACTTTTACCTCAGTTTAACAAAGTTTTTGTGGGTCATTAACAGTGGAGGATGTGACAAGGTTTAAGGGCGAAACCCTTTTGCAACTAAGTGGTTGCGCTATTTGTTGGATGTATGTAGTCTTATCCTAGTTACGGCATTACCCCTATGATGGAAATGTCGAAAGTGAAACTTCCACCGAAAATTACATGGACCGAATTGTTACTATTTGACAATGTATGTACGAAAGCAATCCCTAACTAAAAAGCATTGTCAAAAAGTACAATATATTAGTGGTTCATGGTCATTGCCAAATTGCCTATTTAGGACGGCAAAAGCAAAAGACATAAAAGTCTTGCATTTCATTCTTAATTGACCCAAATTATACGGCTTTTATAAACACAGTAATCACTTCACTTTTTACTGTAACATTTACGTATGACAGTTCAGTATTTATGGAGCACAGTCAAACACTCAAAGATAATCATACTGTTAAAGAGTATTAAGGCGTATAGAGCAAGGAATTACCTTTTTGTTTTTATTTTCCTTGGTCATTTTGGTTGGTTTTTTCTGAGACAGCAACGCCCTAACTTGCTCTTGTATGCACTTGCTTGAACGCAACTGTCGGAGCTATTCTACAACTCCGCCTCTGATGCTCGAGCACAAGTTCTTCTGCGAACCAATCCAGTTTCTCGAAATTGCTTTGCTCGCTTATTCTCTTGCCACCGAAGAGCACTGATTCGACATTCTTTTGTTTCAGCATTTCCTCACCAATCCCAACCAGCATTTTCACGTTATTAGGACTTGGATCTGTATCGACATTTGCCCCACATCGACCAGAGCTAGACCCATTCGCCTGTCATAGAGCTCAAGTCATTAAATACTTGAATGAAGAGTAGTAACCTGAGAAATTTAACACATCCAACTAAAATTGTGTCCTAACATCTTTTTCAGGGTAGTTTCAACATTATCAGAATCAGACGACGATTATCTGTACATGACACGAATATTAAGCCCATCGACGAGACATAACAGCATTTTAATCAATCGATAAATATCTTCCATACCATTACCATCAATCCCAACATAATCACAGCACAGAACAATCGTACATGCATGATTTCATCCTAAAGGAGTTACACGAGTAGCTAGCGTATAGGTTCAAAAATGCCATATTAGTCCTACAAATCTTTGTCTAACAGAAATAGAAGGACAATAAATTCATCTCCCATAGATTTCAAGCACAATTTAATTATTTTGGCTTATGTTTTTATGGACCACCAGAAATTTTAGCAATTTCAGGTGCATGTGATGAACTCAAGAACAAGTCATCACATTTCACAATATATACAGCTTCTACAGCTGATTAAGAAGCTAGCATGGACCACCCTTTTTTTCCCTTAATTGCACTTATTCTCTGAATCCATGCTGGAAGAAGTCAACATCAGATTGAATTTAGTAAATTTTTTTCTTTTTGATTCTGAATTACTGATGAGGAGAATCTCTTTAACTTGCAATGCTGAGAAGCAGAACTTCTTAGATGACACTAGACACTGGATCATTGGATCATCCTCGATCTGCACAGGAATGGAGTCGAATCGAATCGAATCTCCTTGCGGAAATTTGATAGGAAAAGGGTACACATACACATTGTTAAAGGTGATACACATTGTACAAAAGACATTCTTTACCTCATTAACTTAAATCTATCATTAAATTTATTGTTAGTGAGCTAAACAGAAAACAGTGTCTTGACTAATACAGTTAACAAGAAAGTTACCGACTTCCTAGACAAGGGTTTTACACCTTACACCAAAAAAATAGTTTGTCCCATAAAGAACTTGGGAACAGGGCTAAAAAGCAAACATTGTACCCTTCACTGTGCAGGGATTAACGAGTGGAGTATTACTATTGACTAGAAAAGGAAACAAAAGTATACGGAGTATTTCCCTTTATATATCCAACAAATCAAATCCGTCCGACAAAAACTTAGATACAACGATCTTATCAATTTATCATATACTTACGGGGTGAGAATTCAATGATTACATTTGGACCAATTCCAACATTACAGACCAAATCCCATATCGAAGAATATAATACCCATAGAAATCAGTATTGTGCTACGATTTTGGCTCCCTCATCTGATCTCTCTGCCCTAATAACATACATACTACGGTATTACCCCAAAACTCGTTGCGTAATGTGTCCTTCCCTTCCCTCAAACAAACAAGAGAAAAATCACGTGGACAGAAGAAGAAAGAGGGGCCTTGTACGTACAACAAGAGGAAGCTAGGAAGCCAAGTAGGTAAAAAATCAAAAATGTGATTGTCTTTTTTTTGGGTCTAAGGCAAGGCAAGTAGTATGTAGTAGAACTCAACAAGTACGTGTCCCCTAACATAAGCCGTAGAAAACCCACAAATCTTCTTCCCAAGAAAAACAATGACGTTAAACATCGCCAACGACGTATGTAACGGATATACTCTTACTCTTCTTCCTCCATACTTGTCTTAAATTGCATCAACCCAAAAAAACACAGCCTGGCTTCTTTGCTAAAATATCAGTGTCCAAACTTTGATCAACTTGTGGGTCACCTTGATGGCATTAACCAGACATTTTGGATTTTGTATCTTTCTTTACAAGCTAAATAAAGATGTTGGAAACAAAAACTATGGAAATGAAAAGAGGATCTTATGTTTCCCTTTTATGTCCTTGGTGTGATCCTCCTCGACTTGACTCCGAAATAATTGAACTTAAATCCCCCTAAGTAGAAATGACAGATGTTCGGGTGGGTCAAGGTTAGGGTTAGGGTTAGAGTCGAGTGGATCACGGGCCATGACTAAGATTAACACGATATATTAGTGTGGAGAATTAAATCAAGATTCGCGCTACCATGCTAAGAAAAAAAAAATATATAAAAATGACAGATGTTCAGGTGGGTCAGGGTTAGGATTACTGGATTATAGTCGAGTCGATCACGGGGCTTGACTAAGATTAACCCGAAAATTAAACCAAGATTCGCGCTACCTGAACCTGGCTAATAAATTTTTTAAATAAAATGTGGGTCGTTGTATACTTCGACATTTAGCACAAATGCGTACCCGTAACACCATAGGAATGTCTGTTAGAAGGTAACTACCAAGATTTTTAATCGAATAACATAACTCAACTCCCCATCACTCACTCTCGTCTTTGGTCATCAGAATTAGTGTTGGAAATTGGTTGTCATAAATAGTGTTACACCTATCACATTTATTCCCTATTAACATACTACGTAGTTCGCATTCCACAATATATTATTACCTTTTAATGATCCGATTTGAGTACCACCATTTCACATCACGTCATATTAAGTAAGTCGTATTCCCTGGTCGATAACCTAAAAAGCATATTAAGTCGAGTCGTGGTAAAAAAACGTACCTGAACCCGGATATAATTACTAGACCGATATTGTCCAAACGCTTTCGCTACGGCGTGGTCCACCATATCGGAATAACCGTCACCCGCAACTCGAGCCATGGGTCGAGCCCAATGTTTAGGTTTCCACCCTTTGACTTCACCAGAGTCAAAGCTACCTTCTAGAAGCTGACCAGTTCCAATTGAAAGGACCATAATATCCTCCACCCCTCGCACGAACGGAAACTCTTGTTTATTATGTAGCACGTGTGTGATTGCGGCCGCGGTAGGGTTAGCCATCGCTAACCCACCATCGACCGCAACACACCTCGTCGAGCCGTTCACCGACCGCATGACGACCGGCTCGAACACACCTGGCTCAGCTGACGTGGCACGGCAGACCTCCCAAAGACGGAAGTCAAACCCATCCGTTTCGAGCGCATCCGCACGTGAGAACAAAAACGGCGCCGTACTGGACAAGTCATAGCACGGTATTAAAACCGGTTTTAGCGTATCCTTCAAGCTTAAACTCCGACCGTTTTTAATAAACTTCTCCTTCATAATCTTCTCCATAGCCACCGTACTGGACCGGGTTCCGGGCCGAAAAAACCTCTTCAACCGGCCCGAACCGGACCCGTTCCCGGCCCGATAAATCCTACTCCCTTGCTCGGCCAAAAACCGCCACGTGTCGTCCGCCGTAAAAAGCGGCCGTGTCCGATCCTTGGTGGCGAAGAGCATGGCGGTGAAAATTCCGCCGACACCGGCGCCGGCGGCGACGTCGAAAAAGTCGGCGATTCCGGCGTCAGGATCGCCGGACTTAACCTTCAACGCGTGCTCCAAATAACTCAACGCTTTGCCGGAGATGATGTTCCGCATCCCGCCGCCGTCGATACTTAATATACATATCTTCCCGCGCTGATTCTTTATCGAACCGACGCCGTCTCGCGGCGGCGTCAACGGCGGTTCACGCGACGGCGACACCTGCTTCGGCAACCTCGCAACAACCTTACTATTATTAGTATTAGTATCATTTGGAGGGATAAGATTGTTGTTGTTGTTTTCGCCGTATCCGAATAAAAACTTAGTCTCGAGAATAGAGAAAATTTCGTAGCTGAGCTTATCCGTGTCGATACTCGGCTCTTGCATCTCCGATAACCAGTTCGACATCGTTTGTTGCGAACTCTCGTTAACGGTTAACGGTTCAGTCAATGGTTTTATACCTTAAGACAGCCGAATATTTACGAAAGTTCGGGAGATTGTTATAAGACAAGCTTCTTTGTCGAACATCAAATAAAATTGGAATGAGTTAAAAGGTTTTTTTAGAATAAGTTGGAAGAAATGAAGTTTCGTCAAATGATCAAAAGTGGGGAAAAATAAAAAAAGAAAGGAGCGGAAAATGAGCCAAAAAGGCTGAGGAGAGAGAAAGTGAATAAGAGAGACAAATTCAATTCAAGTTAGTGCAAGAGCATGAATTAGAAAAAGAGTGGCTTTGGTAGCTTTTTAGCTTAAAAAAACTGAGTATTATAATTTATTTTTTTATTTATTTGTTTGTTTTGTGTCCTACACTACAAAATTCCAAATAAAATTTGTTTTGTTTTTGAGGATGTTGTGGAGTGGAACTTAAATTATTTAGCAAGGCTAACACTTTTGGTTTAATAAGGTTAATCACTTAGGATTTGTTTAGATAGAGAGGTAATTATTGAGAGGTTAACATAGGTTTAGAAGCAAAGAAAACAATGATATGTGGCCTTGGTAGGACGAGAACGTATTAAGTAATATATAAGTACTCGGTAGTACTTTTGATTACGAGTGATTTACTCCATTACATGATATACAGTATTTCGTAGTTTTATTTTAGCTTGTCTCCCTCAACTTACAAATCAAGTAACACAAAAAAACTAACAAATCAACTAAGTCATTGACATACAATATATAATTGTATTGTTTCGATCTCATTAGTAACGTGTAATTCTCAATAAACAATTGTTCATCATTAATTGAGGTTTTATGTCGTCGACATAGCGATATCTGATAAAACATGATGAGAACACATAAAATTGATGGCACTTTCGTTTCGTTGCATTTCGCTAATACGCTAAGATAATGTTATTAATTGTTAATCTTGGACCATGACCATAGTTAAGGAGGAACGTGTACGTGTGTAAGAATAAGAACCGTGGTTGGTGGATTATCAACATAATAACCGACGGCAATCGTGGTCGTGGTTCTTTCTTATGGACCGACGGCTCGCATTTGGGGTTTTTGACGTGGGTCAGGGTCAGTCTTGTCTTTTTAGTTGTCTTGTCCGTGATCAACGGTATGTTTTTTTCGCCGTTAATTTTTTTTTTTTTTTTTTTTTCTTAATTGATTAATGGGGGAGGGTTAGTGTTAGTACGCGTGGGGGATGAAAGTGGGGCCCACCGTCAACAACGAATGCACACAAATCGAGGTAACTCACTCTCTCTGATTCTCTCTCCTCATTTCTTCCAAGAGAGAGTCCACAGGCAGCACAGCCCACAGTGTTTTGGTCTCCAATTTATATCACGAGTAATAAAATCTTTGTCGTCTGACCAAATCGAGGTAATTATAATGTTTCTGATTTTGGATACTATGATTTTATCACGTTTCTAATTTTGTATGATTAATTGCATTTTAGTGTTTTTTTTTTTTGTGTGTGTGAAATTTGTGATTAGTTTTGAGTTGTAATTTATTAATCAGTTTGGTGTTCAGAATCTGTGGGTTTATATGTGCCATATGTGTGTTTAGTGGTTTTGTAATCGATTTTTTTACGTTTGGTTTGAAAATGCGAGAGAAATCCAAAACATATGAATAGACGTGTTATGGGTATTACAGACTCGGCATTTTGGGTTTTTGGTATAATGTGGTAGAATGTTCGTTAATGTTGTCTCTTCACAGTTGTGCAAAAACAAAGGCGTAGATGATGCAATTCGTGCTTCAATTCACTTGTGTTACATACTTGCTTAACCAACTGATATGTGAAGTGTCATACATAGATGATGTCTGCTCGGACTTGTGCAAATTAAAGGCATGTGTTGCCTACTTAGCTTGCTTAACCAACTGATGTGGGAAGTGTGAAGTGTCACAGATGATGCCTGATTGCCTGCTCGGAATTGTGCAAAGGCATAGATGATGGAGTTGGCGTTTCACTTGGACTGTGTTACTTGCTTAACCAATTGATGTGTGAAGTGTCATAGATGATGCCTGCTCAGAGTTGTGCAAAGGCGTAAATGATGCAGCTGGCGCTTTGCTTGTGCTGCCTACTTGTTTAACCAACTGATGTGGTGTCGCGTATTGTTAGCTCATAGTTGCGCAGTGGCATAGATGATGGCATGATGCAGTTGGCGCTTTACTTGTGCTGCGTATTTGCTTTACCAAAATGTTGCTTATTTGCTTAACCAACTGATGTGTGAACTGTGAAGTGTCATATATGATGCCTGCTCAGAGTTTTGCAAAGGCGTAAATGGTGCAGTTGGCGCTTTACTTGTGTTGCCTACTTTCGTACTTCTTCCTGTCCTCCACCCGCCCCTTTGGAGTTGGCGGTATTGTTAGCTTTTGCAGATGCTTTGAAGTTATGTCATTAGGCGTGTCTGTCAGTTTGATGTTCGTTAAACATTTGAGCTCCATGATGAGATCTTCGATGATATATAACTTACATAATACTAGTTTGAATCAGATGTTGTTATGCAGTACTAAAACCTTCTAATATGCTTGATGAATTTCTTATTTGACTGATTCTTCTCGGAATTGGAATCTAAATTTTTGCTTCCTGCCGTGGTTTTGTTTTACAGTATTCATTGCAGGTTGAGACTCTATTGCCCTATCTTGCTGACTTTACTAGTACTAGCTGTCGTGTTCAGTTACGTTCATCAGCTGACTTTCATCTTTTATTCTGTCTAGTAGTTCAAGTGCATCATGATATATCATGTTAAGAACCTGTCATATATATACTCACTAGCGTATGTAGTGTTATGCTTACCTGGATTTCGTCGAGTATTGTGTGAACTGTGAAGTGGATGTGCCGGCATGGTTGTCGGGCATGACTAGAATTCTAGAAAGTCATGTGGACTCTGTCCATTGCAGGTTCAAATCCTGTCATCTGCAGCTTGTAGTTTTTCTCCCCGTTTATCTTTATGATGTGTGAGCTTTGCTAATAGTATAGTCTATAGGTAACAAGATCTTCAGAGTACATTATGTGTGAACTCGTTTGATAAGTCATTTCATGAAACAGGTTCACGCAAAAGTTTATGATCCCGAAATTTTCCAGATTAAGGCATCAATATATAATCTCTTCGTTTTCAAGTCATGGATCCAATGTGTTAACCATTTCAATGTATATCGCAATGTACGTGATGCACCTCCAACCACCATTTCTCTAGCAATCAAGATCAAGGCCTTTTTTTTGGGACGAGGGTTTGAGATAGTCCGTATTTTAGATGAGCATTTCGTGATTAGAGACGTTTATGACATGCATCTCATAAGATCACCAGTTTCCCCGTGTTGGTTGCAGAGACTAAACGACTCAATGTATGTGATGTCTCAATGACAGTGAAAAGCTTATTCCGAGTCTTTCAACCTGAGCACAAATTTTACTCCTATCGGATTTCTGAGCTAAATATTTTGCTCCTCTGAAGTTAGCCCCTGTGAACTGCTGATACAGGGCAATCTACTGCAGGACAGTCCGAACTAAGTGAAAACAGCAAGCGAACCACAATAGCTGATAAGTAACTCCAAGTCCCTTGTTTAGTTTAAAGGTCTTGGTGTGCCAAGTACGCTCATAGCCTCATAATGACCGAGATTTGATGGACTGAACACGCTTCTCAACTCAGGTATGCTATTCTGAACTTCTGCATAGGGTTTTTGACATCCCTCCTGTAACATATGCAGCGAATTCCCACCTTCTAATCCCTAAATTCACAATCCCACTTGCCAAACTAGCCGTAAATGCTGGACAAAATTTGAACATGTACGCATTGTTACTGAATGCGATTGCGGGCTTTCTACTTTCGGAGGATCGATTTAATTTGAAGCTATCCAAAACAGCATTGTTGCTCTTTGAAGCATAATGAGTTGTGTGGCTCCTTTATTGGTTCTCCAATGCTCATGTATCTGCATCAGCAGATCAGTACAAAATGTACAATGTAATTACTAATTAGCATTTTCGAGTCCGAGCCTTCAATTATTTTGTAACACGTACCTGTGATATTGTTAAAGATTAGCTTTAACTAATGCCTAACTTGTGAAAATGCTTGTATCTCAGACTCTCAGGCCTGTGCTGTCTATTAATAGACATTGCTCTTTGCGTAACGCGGTCAAATGTAAAGGGTAATCACTTTCACACACTTCGAATTGGATAAGAGCAAACTCGTGCTGATAACGTGTCAACGTTTGAGGATCAAGTAGGTGCTTAGACAAAGAAAGTACATTGGTTAAGTGGTGAGTCAATTAGGAGAGTAATTGTACTAAAGAGTTGCAAAGAAGAATTATGTACTTACAATCAAGTTGTGATGAGTTTCGACTGTTTTCTTTGTGCTGATACTGATATGCTCAATAGTGTATGCACTGTTATCCTGTCATAGTGTCATTCAAAAGCTTGTGCTTTTCTTCCCATTTATCTTTGATGCAAAAGCTTAGCCGATATGTAGATGACACAATTTTTAGATTACAGTTTGTGTGACCCGTTTGATAAGTCATTTCATAAAACAGGTTCACGCAAAAGTTTGTGATCATGTTCCGTCAATGATCCAATGTAAGCATTTTTTATGTATATCTTTGAAATTACTCCGTATGAGTTACTTTGTGAATAGCTAATGTACAGTCGACTCAGTCGACTACGTATGAGGTCATGCTCAATTGCTCATGCACCTGCATCATTACGATTTTACGATGCATCAGGTAGCATCAAAGTTGTCACTGTATGTGTTGGAGTTAGTCTCCTACAAGTGTGTCTTGCAAAGTTAAAAAGTCCCACATTGGAGAAATGAAATGGTTTTGGTGGGTTTATATATCCCACCCCACTTTACTTGTTTGAAAGTATAGTGGTCCATTTTGGAGGGAAGTGAAAGTGTAATTAAGATATATATTATATATATATATATTTAAAGCACTTTGCACGACTTGCAAGGATTAGCGGTTTTTCATTTCCTGTATTTTTTGTAATTAATTGATTTTAGGGTTTTTTTTGCGAAACCCTACCTTTAAAAGACCAAATTTTGCGAAACCCTACCTTTTATAATGATTTTTGCGAAAGACTACCTTAAAACAAAAATTGTTTGCGAAAGACTACCTAATCACAGTTTCCGTCTAAGTTAACACCATTGACCGTTAGTTGACTTATTTGCACTCTAAAACATCATCCCCAAAAATCGATTTTGAGAAATTTCCCTCGATTTTGTGTTGGCAAGATGTTTTAAGTGAGGTTGGAATTGCTATGGCAGTTATTTTGACAGTTATTTTCATAGCCCCTTAATCCTCTATATAATCAGGGTTATGATAAACATTTCCTTAATTACGAATTATCTTCCTCCTCTGAAATTTCTTCAAACACAATGATGTCCATGGAGATTACTTAATCGCTGTTAATGTAATCTAGTATTAGGGGAATCCTAGGGGTACTTAGCCGGAAACCCAACAGCGTTTATAGTGGGGGCTAATAATACCTTAAGGACAGAGATTAACTCGTCCCTAATTATAGTTTAGTGTGTGATTTAGTTTGTTGTTATTTTCGTAGTTTAATTGTAATTTCATTATTGTAATTGTATAATTCCCTAACAGTATGTTAAGACAAAGATGCACGCTCATTCCGATTTTGCGAGCCTTCAACTATATTGTTACAGCTGGTGATGCTGTTAGGATTAGCTTCAAATAATGTCAACTTATGAGTTACGAAAATGCCTTGTAGTTTTAAGAAGAGTGTCTTGGTGCTGTCTATTTGTCCGTTAAACAGTGTTCTTTGCGTAACACGATCAACTCTAAAGGCTAATCACTATCCCTCACTTCGGATTGGATAAGAGCAAATTCGCGTTGATAACCTGTCAATATTATTGAGGTTTATGAAGGTGCTTAGATTAAGAAAGTACATGGATTAAGTGATGAGTCAATTACTCTTCATTATGATGGGAGTATATGCACTAAAGAGTTGCACAGAAGAATTATGTACATCCAATCAAGTTGTGGAGTTTCTTGGTCATCAATTAAACAATGGCTTAATTCGTCATCAACTCATATCAAAGACAATTATCTCCTCTAATTAAAATGTTTCTTAGGCAGGGTATCATACATTGAATAAATTAAAAGATCCATTGTACAAAAAGAGACGGAATAGATCATAATAATATGATGATAGAGTATGATTTTTTGGTTGCCCATCTAGTTCATCAGAGTTTCGCTCTAACTATTTGTAGTCATTTAGACTAAGTGCAAGTATTACATGATCTAGTTTCAAATGATATCATGGAGTTACCTCTTCAATAGTTCATAGTTTTATGTTCATTGGAGTGTTCAATTATTCAGTATACATAAAAGTATTTGTCACATCCACAAGAATGAAGTATTCTCTACTGTTATTGTCATATTTATAAAATGTTATATCACGAACAAAAAGTAATTATCATATTCATGTAACAATAAAACATTTTCTAAAATTATTCACTGAGCAAATAATATCGTACATGCAATTCTACCGTATAACCATTGCAGAACTCGTGATCGCGCAACTAGCACTAGAGAAGGCTCAAACTCGTAACACAATTTTCCACGGGCAAGACTCAAGAGTCAAGACTCAAGAGGAGGAGTGAGTAGACTCCGAAATACTAACTACGGAGTAGTCAAGCTGAAATACGACTCACTCAGACTTTACACACAAACCTCAAACACTGCCCAAAATATCAGATCAAGCCCCTTCTCCACCACCACCAACCGGCGAAATGCCCTCCGCCGGATCTCTCCCGGTAACCCTCTTCCTCCTCCTCCTACTCACCATCTCCACCGATTCCGCCCCGATTCCCGGCCTTGACTCGTTCCTAACTCAGCAATACCAGCGTGATCCACAAGCTTCCAACGACACTCTCACATCTCTCCCCTCCCGCCTTAAATCCTCCCTTTCTTCTCTCTCCTCAACCGGCGACCGGATCTCCTCCCTCCTCTCTCTCAACCTCCCGGTCACCGTCCACGTCACCCTCGTCGGCTCCGCTTTCTCAACCTCCGCACCTTCCCACCTTTCCTCTTTCATCTCCGCCTCTCTCTCCTCCGACCGCTTCCACGTCATCACTCCTTTCGAATCTTCACCAACACACCACCTCTCCTTATCCCACTCCCTCCACGTCACCACCTCTCTCTCCTCCCCGTCTCTCGCTTCCTCCCTCTCCTCCGCCCTCCGCTCCGCCGTCAACTCCACCGTCTCCTCCCTCCGATCCTCCCTCACCGCCGTCCATTTCTCCGTCGCCGACGACATCATCTCCTCCTACCACCACAACAACAACCACCACCACCACAACACCGACGATGTGATCAACATTTACCTCATCAATCTCGGCCCGCTCTCTAAACCGTACGCTTACTCGTACGGTTCGTCGGCGTCGGCGACGGCGAATGACATGTCATCGCCGGCGTTTACGAAGTGCCTCGGAACGGTCTGGACCGGAAGTAGCCGGTACTTGTGGATTGATTTATCGGCCGGACCGGTTGATTACGGTCCGGCTTTATCCGGCGACGGCGTACTCCCTCGCGGCGAATTCCACCCGCTCGCCGCCGTGCACGGCAAGCCGAAGGCGGAAAAGGCGGTAATTGCTGACCTTGCTTCTTTAGTTTACAGTGCTTATCAAGCTTTAATTGTGCCTTCTTTGAGAATTCCTGTGCCTTATGAGAATAGTTTGGTTGTTCAATTTATTCATATTAATGGAAATGATAATGCGGTTGGTAGTGGTAGTGGTAATGGATTGGATTGGGGTGCGATTGAGAGGAGTTTCACCGACGAGGCGAAACAGAATGGCGTGTTGTATAAGGATCAGAGCTTGAGTTTTAAGAAGTATGAGATTAAGTATAAGGAGTGTGCGTTGTGTGCATTTGCGGTTTCGAAGTCGATTAGTTCGTACACGTCTCGGTTTTTGTTTGATAATTATACTTTGATTGTGAGTGAGTATGTGGACTCGAAGAAATTGCATCATATTTTGGTGGATTCGGCTGAGGAGTTTAAGAGGTTGGGTGGTGTTGAGGAGGAGGATGATTTCGGGAGAGTGTTGCCTGTGTATGTTTTCGATTTGGATCATAGTATGTTGTTGTTGCTTGATCGGTTTCATCAGTCTGTCGCGTTTAAGGATATGGTTATTGCAATTAGGACGAGGAATACTCAGACTGTGAGCGATTATAGTTGTAATGGGAGGCATGTGTTTACTCAGACTAGGGAGCTTGAGAGGCCGCTTATTGGTTCGATTTTGCAGAGTATGTGGGGGGTTTCGCCTACTCATTTGATGTGGAGTCCTAGGCATAATAGTACTCTTGTTGATTATACATGGAGTGTGGGGCAGACACCGTTTGGACCTTTCTCGGAGGTGTCGTCTTTGTCATTTGTTCAGAAGGATGCTGCTCGAAGGAATGTTCTATTGTACTCACTGAATAACAGCATTAGTAGTGCTATTGAAGTGCTTGAATCTGTCAAAGCACATGGTGGATATCAGAAGCTGTTGAAGGGTCACCAACATACTGAGTTCTCGCAGAGATGGTTTCTCTTCAAGTATAAGATTGACAAGATGATTTCGGCTCTATCCCACTTGGATTTCGAGCTAGCATCGTATTACCTGAAATCATGTGATCATGACTTGTATGGCATGCACTCGATCGTTTATCATGCATCACTGGAGGTTGACGCGACACTCACTTGCTTCACGGATCCACCAGTCCCATGGGCTTCAGTCTTTATGTCATGTGCAATTTTCGTTCTCCTATGTTATGTTTATCTGAAGAGAGAAAAGTTCTTTACGAACAAGCGGAAGCAGTTTTGATGGATAGAAAGGGGACCGTAACAAATGAAAAGATCACGTGTATCTCTGTAAAGAGGGTGTCTACCAGGTTAGAAATCATTACTTAGCTTGAATTAGACTTGTATTGCAGTTGAAACAATTTCTTTACTGGGAACAACTCCCAATTCAAAAGGTTCATCTCAGTTTTGATATGTGCATTATTTTGTCTCCTGCTGTGCTTCTTTTGTTGATGCTTAGATACTATCATGATGAGCTACAGCCTACAGAGATGCAGTGCATGTTTATTTTGCTGTACTTTAAATTGTGATACATGTCTTAGTTGCCCATGCTCACGTTATCTCACATATCGTCATTAGACTTTACGTATCGGTCACTTTGTGATTTTGGCTTGTTTGATTGAATATCTTTACATGCAATATAGTTAGTCTTCACTAGTTACTTTTGTAGGCTCTGCCCAACGGACTTAGTGTCTTAGTTCAGATTTTTCCGCTATTTCTTCCCCCCGCTTGTGTAATGATATATATTGTACGTGATGCAATTTTTCAGACGAGTGATGGTGGACCGTTTTCTTTAATATTGCCTTGATTGACTTGATCATGGTAGCTGCTTTGTGTCAATTCTTAGTATGTGGTGCTCAACTTAGCTGCACTGCATCAGTGGTGCATCAGAACTACATAACTCATTTACGTCCTTTAACCAAGGCATGATAGGCTGACCGGTTTGACTCCCTTTTCCCTTTCTATTTGAGAGTTCCTGGTTTAAGTATCCTGTGTAGGGGCTTGCTCAAGGATTTTGTTGTGTTTCTGCACTGCCTTAGTTAGGTCGTTGGCACTGGTACCCAATATAATCCCCAGTTGATTAACTTTTTCTGAGTTTAACACAAGCATGTGGAACTTCTATTGTCGAGCTTATCTATCCATGGATGTGCTCTCAGTCATGTACACGTGACATCTTGTCTTTTGCTTCCGCCCTCGGGCAGCTTCCGCACATGCACCTAGTGATCGAATCTGATTGTGCTGTAGTAGCTGTAGCAATTGACTTTTGATCAGCCAAGTCCCTAACCTGTTCAGCAGGGCTACACAGCTCTCCCTGCTTTTGTTTCTTCCTATCCTCTCTTTGCCTTACTTCTTTAGTTAGTCATTCATATCTGCTTCTGAGTTCTGACTCTCTCCTATAGTTGCTGACTAGTGTTGTATCTCTGGTGTCATGTATCTAGACTATCTATCTGAATGTTAAGTTCCTATATTCCCTTGAGATTAACAGCTCAGTAAGAGACATAGACGGTCGTGGAGAGAGAGGAGCTAAACAGGAATATTACATTCTCTCGGTTATGATTGGTTTAAGATGACAGTTTGGAGGAGTTTTGCATCCCACCTTTTTTCTCATTTCTTTCTGCCTACCAATCTTACAAGTCCCTCAGAATCTTTGATCATACTGTGGTGGAAGCCAAGAAAGTATATAGTATAATGGTCCCTGACAGTTCTATTGCAGCATCAATTTTGGTTATGTTGGTACCCTACACATTACCTTTGGCTAATATAGGTGTAGACCGAGTCTTTTCATGAGTGATAGAAAACTGTGGAAATGTTAACTATTGAGGTTATAAGTTAGTGGGCGATGAGACAGGCTGGCTGCGTGAGTCACGACCAACCAGAGCCTTCAGAGTTCCAAATCGTAAAATTCATGTCTGCGTTATTGCTATAAAAGGATGCAATTTCTGTTAACTCCAGGTGTAAAATCAGCTGTGCTAATAAAGTTGTGTGATATTGGGTTTGTCCTTTCTGTGTGGGAAAAAGGCGATTGGCCTTTGCCACTAAGTTGTATGCCTGACTGCTATCCCGCTTGAGAGTTGAGTTAAGAAAGTCGTCTTCAACTAAACGCCATTTATTCCAGATTCCTTACTAATAAGCCCCTTCGCCTGTTGGCCTGTTGGCCTGTTGGGTGCTCTGCTCCTCCAAAAACATCATCTATAGTTGGTAACAAGTTTTACCCTGTTGAGATCTGTTCTATTTTGAAGTTTATGCTCTTTCTACTGTCTATTCATTCTCTTCTTATCTGATTCGTCTTTATACTCTATCGGTACTATCCCTCCCCGTTTTGTCTCTTCTCTGAACAAGTTTGATGTGCAATCTACACTAACGTTTCTAACCAAATATTGATTTTTTTTTTTACTGCTGAAGCCTGTCTTTGGATAAAGATTACTCTCATCAAACCCTTATCGACTGCAATTTCATCCATACATAGTTTGCTTCAATAACAATTAAGTAATAATAAATCAGCTTAAACTATTCAACAAGAAAAAGGTCTTGGCTTTCTGTGTAAGTTTCTCATTTCTGGGTGGGTGAAAAGCCTTTTGTTTTTCTATCTTCTTTTTTGCTCGAGAAAGGGGGGAAAATGTTTTGATTTTCTTTTTACCAAATGCTGTAAATAAAAAGAAATGAAATTAACATGTATAGATTGAACTAGCACTTTTTGCCTATTCTACATTTGAGCTGACCCGCAAAACGGGTAAGCCTCCTGACGTATGACCCGGGTTTGGATTTGATGAAATCTTTCTTGAAAGGCTTCTTATTCAATGGATGCCCTGATTCAACAAAGTATGCTCCGTTCAAGAACACATCATTCTCTGATCTCCATATCCATGACTTCCACTCATCTCCTACGACATTGTTCCTGTTTGTGACCTGCCACATAAAGGGTAGATTAGTTTTGGTTAAAGCTAGGGTACACATTGCTATTGTTGAATTTGTTGAATACACAACCCCTTACTTACCATCTTTGCCTTGGGGTCTGGAGGAGCAATGAACCGGTTGCCGTGGCTGATGATGGTGGGGTGAGAAGTACCACCAATGGCATACATCAGCCAGTGGGTGTAGTCATTGTTGACGACATGGAAGAACCCATACCTACACCTTGGCATTCTCTGGACAAGCCCCTTTCCAAAGTGGTTGAAAGCTAGAGTTACTTGCATGACCTGGTCTGCTGGGTCGGTATCACTTGCGCCAAACAGCAACACCTGTAATGGTCCTATGTTAGAGATGAGTTTTGTAGTTAAGGAGAAATCCATTGTGCAGAAAGCAAGTAGACATTCTAGCATGTCTACCTAACTATCAATGTTTAAATAAAGTGCTGTAGGCTCCAACAGAGAACACCTTTGTTCTCGATTTTGGTTTCAGGCAATCAGCTGTGTGGCGCTCTTCTTGGGCTGAGAGTGAGCTGCTTACCGGACCAGAAGAAATTGGAAATTGGAAAACGAAGGCATATCTATCAGCGTAACTGAGTAAGGTCTTACATGATCGTGGTGGGTGAAATGACAGTTTGAGACGGTGATGGCGGTGGATGCTTTGACGATATCGATCAGACCATCGTTGCAGTTCCACATGGAAAGATGATCTAGCCAGACATTGGATGATGCGAAGACGACGATGCCATCTCCGTCATCGACACCCCTTATCCCAACATGAGTAGCTGTGTCCCTGATCATCCCTCCCCTTGCAGGCTTAATGTCATGAATCTTGATGTTATGAATGATGACGTTTCTGGCGAACTGAATGGTGATTCCAGCCCCATCAGCAATCTGTACCTGAGCACCACGCCCGTCAATGGTCTTGTCACTGGTCACCAGCAGCTCTGCATTTAGCTTGATCTTCATGTCCCCTGAAAAGATAATCCATAGAGGCCCTGGTTGGAGCACTGCATGCCTGAGAGTCCCCGGCTTAGGGTTTACCAAATCATTGTCGGAATTGTCAGTGACAACGTAATATGGACCAGCTTTCCCTCCGGTAGTGTGGCGACCAAAACCCTTGACACAATCCGCCAATCGTTTCCTGTCGTCAGCCCATTTGTCCTTGCACCTAAAGCAACGATCAATTGGGTTCTGAGCTTTGCATTGACCCTTGTACTTCCCTAGCTCTCTCCTTGTACTGTTGTTTCCTTCTAGAGCCCTGTACTTCATAATAATCGAGTGTCATCATGTCACATAAAAGCTTTTCTTAAGGGTTACCATTACCAATACTACAATTATTACGTCCTAGACAACGATAATTGCTACATAATTTTCGATTCTAGCTCAACTGATAAGCCCGTAAGGAACGAAAATCGAAACAGGAAGAAATATTACCTGTGAACATGGTAATTGAAGTGGTTAACAACTTCAACAGGGTCTGGATGATAGGCTTTCAAAGATTCATTGTAGGCTTCAGCAAGTTTTCTCTCAAACCATTCAGAATGGTCTTCAGTTTCGTTTGCCTCCAACAATGTTGGAATAGACACTACGAAAACTGCAAGGATGAAAAATGTGATCTTCATTTTAAGCACCATCATCCTCTTTTTTTTTTAATTATTTTTTTTTGAAAAAATTTATGTGTTTTTTTTTTCGGGTTTTTTTTTTTTTTTTTTTTCTTTTTCTTTTGGCACAGGGCTCAGGGCAGACTAGACCAAAATGAGAGAATTTTTGCTAAGCACTTATTAGCATGGTCTTGCCCGGCCTATGCGCTTAGTTTTTTTCTCTTTATCAAGAATTTATTCCTTCGTTTTATTGCTCCCTAAAGGTTATCTAAAACAGTGAATTCTAATTTATGCTTCTTTTGAAGGTTATAATAAGTAGAGAATTTGAGGGAAATAAGGTGTACCATTTGTTATTTTTGTTATCTATCGACTCCTTAAAATAGGAGGGAAATTCACCATCTTAAGGTAATTGATTATCTAAATTGTAGGAGTTATCTACTATTTTGGTTTAACCACAACCGCGAGTAAAATCAGACAACAAAGTAGTTTTTTTTTTTTGAGATTTTAATCATAGGTCAAGATTGTTCAATTTTGGTCAACAAAAAAGACGAGAAAACAACTGTGCAAACGAGATTTTTGTTGACAATAATTTTTTTACATTCTTTTTTTAGGTAGTTGAGAATGAATTTTAGTTTTAGCTAAAGTTATATACTCATCATCAAAAGTTAAATGTTTGAATAACCTATATTGGACTAAAGGCACACAAAACGATAGATTGATGAAAACTACATTTAATTCTCAACTAAACCTATAAATTTGAATTTCATATCAAAAGTCTCATGTTATAACTGTTTATGACTAGAACTCTAGATTGATCCGTATGCATCCTGACAAGTGCTTAACCAATATATAAACAAGTTAAATCGAGTTTAACTAGTTTTGACTAATATTGTCGATTGAAATTGCATGCATTGCTGCGCTATCATATAACATTTGAATCAATGTATCAATTACCTTTTTGATGCTGATATTTCTTTAAACTGATATATAAAACGACCATTTCAAACATTACTCGCACATCGACAAATACTCAACATCTGTTCTATAACTCTTTCTTACAACCATCCCTACTTACATTTCACTTTCTTCATGAACAAGAAACACATTTTCACTAACCAACAAAATTTACTCACACCAAAACAATTCCTTGACCATGGCTTTTTCCTCAAGCAACCCAAAAATAAAATAAAACCAAAATTGCTTATCAAGACAACAAAAATATACTTCATCCAACGGCCACGATCACTTCTCACCCTCATCACATACCCAATCCAACGTCCAATATTTCACCACATTTAAAAAAAATAAATAAAAAGATTGAAAATTGGAGGCTTCCTTTCTCCTCTATATAAAACCCTAAAACCCCAATTCTTTGCTCCTCATAAATTCTCAGAAAACTCTAAAACCCTCATTTTTCCCCCTTTCTCTCTCATCCGAAGATTTTATCTCTCCTCCATAACAATGGCGAAAAGAGGTCCAGGTCTTTACTCCAGCATCGGAAGGAACGCCAGAGGTTCGTTTTTTTCCCCAATTTAATTTGAAATTTGAAATAATTCCGCCATTTTTTTCGAATTGAATTTATTTTTATTCATAATACTAATAATAATTTGTTTTTTCTTTTTATTTATTTGTGAATTTAGATCTTTTATACAGGGATTATCAGACTGACCAGAAGTTTAGCATCACTACTTACTCTCCTACTGGTGTTGTAAGTCTTCTTCTTATACATTTTTTAATTTTATTTATCTGATTAATTATTATTTGAATTAATTACATTGTGATTGTAATGTTTTTATTCTATTTTGATTTGATTGTAATTGTAATTATTTACTATTGTTTTTTGGTGTTATTGATTCACTGTCATATTTGTGATTATGATGATGTTGATGTTGGGGTGAAACTAGGGTTTGGGTGTCGAATATAATGTGCGTTTTGTATCATATATGTCGGATATTTGGACCGATTATTTCGGAATTGAAAGAAGTTATCATTCGCGTCAAGCATGTTGTTCGGAATGTGAGAGTTCGGTGCTGTTGTCGAGATTGATTACATTTCAATGTTGTGCAGAGAGTATTTAGGTTTGAGGAGCGACGTTGATCCATTATGTCATTAGTGTCTTTGGGTCGGGAGGAATTAGGTTTTATTGGGGAGATTAATGAAGCATCTCTAGCTTATGATGGACAAGTGATTTGATAATAATTTTTGGTATAATTCGAGTGCTGCCTTTTGTGTTTGGAAAGCAAGTTAACGGTTGTCTTCATTTGCTCCATTAGTATTTGTTTATAATTAGCTGGCGTATGTTCATCTTACCAATAATATAATCTCGGAGAACCTTCACTACAAATTAGATGCCCTACTTAATTCAATTGACGGAGTATTTTAATCTTGGAGAATTTTAGTGATTATTTTGCTACCAAAGGTTTCGAAGGAATATGCCAGTTTTGTTGTAGTTGGAATCTGTTTGTCGTCCTTACTTCTGATGTCGTAGACTCGTATATGCTTTTGACATCGTATGTTGTATGTTTGGTGCAGGCTATTACTTCATGTGGGACGAAGAAAGGGGACTTTTTCTTGGGAGATGTTAACACACAGCTCAAGCACAAGAATGTCACAACAGACATTAAAGTGGACACAAACTCAAACGTAAGTTGCCACGAATATTGAATCATTAGGAAGTTGTTTGATATGGAATGACTGAGTGTGTGAAATGTGTTGGATTTTGGAGTGTTTTCAAATTTTGTTGTTGTGAATAGCCGAGTATTTTCAACTTTTTTTTTTTTTTTTTTTGTGTTGTTGTGGTGTACAACATAAGAACCGATTTGAGCTAATCCTCATACATGAGGAATGAAATAAGTGACCCTATCAGGCTTGTTCTAGGTTGGTAGTGCTCTCTTAGGCTTGTGGGGCTTTTAGTGCTTGTACATATGTGAATATTGTGATTTAGAATTGAAACGCCATTGGTTTGCTAGACCTCACTCGAAAAATTGAGACAGAGATTGTTACTTTTGTGTACTGATATTTAGCTTGCTTGTACAGCTGTTGACCACTATCAGTCTTGATGAAGCTGCCCCTGGATTGAGAACTATTTTGAGCTTCAGAGTTCCTGATCAGAGATCTGGCAAGGTAAACAAGTTGTGCAATTACTGAAATCTGATAGTTTTGACATGAATTGGTATCCTTGGACGAACTTCTTATTATTTCTTTGGCTATCCTAAACAGCTTGAGCTTCAGTACTTGCATGACTATATGGGTTTATCCACCAGTGTCGGGTTGACTGCAAATCCAATTTTGAACTTCTCCGGGGTGCTTGGTACCAATCGAGTGGCTTTGGGGACTGATGTTGCATTTGACACCAAGACAGGCAACTTTACCAAATATAATACTGGACTGAGTTTCACCAATGCAGACCTGATCGCTTCCCTTTTCTTGTGAGTGCTTTAATAGTCAATGTCCTGACTAGCAAATGGTTGCAGATATGTTCAATTCTGTTGTATAGTGATTGAACTAAAATCTTTTGGTTAAACTTCCTAGCGTCATTTGAAGGTTAAATGCAGTCTGTCGTTTATCTCGTATTTACTACTGTGTTCGCGATTCCTTTTGATTTCATTTTCGTTTGTTCTGTTTGTGCTTTTTTTGGGGGTTTTGTGTTCTTGTGTCATGTTTTTTCTGTATCAGATAATAACTATTGACTTGCAACCTTTCCCCTGTGATATGCAGGGACAACAAGGGTGATGCACTGAAGGCCTCGTTCCATCACAACGTCAACCCTGTGAATGGTTTGGCTGTTGGTGGAGAAGTGTCGCATAGCTTCTCCAGAAATGATAACACTGTCACTGTCGGTGCACAATGGGCTGTAGACCCTATGACCACCATGAAGACACGCATAGACAGTTTAGGCAAGGCAAGTTCACTCATCCAGCATGAATGGCGCCCCAAGTCACTTATCACCATCTCTGCTGAGGTAGACACCAAGGCTATTGAGAAGTCTCCAAAGGTCGGAGTCGCACTGGCTCTTAAGCCATGAAGTCCTATAGTAAGCCTAACATCCTAAGTAAAAGAGCTGGGCACTAGTGGTACTATAGTTTGGCTTGGTTGTGCTATCGCTGACATTATTCTAGGTAGGTTTTGTTTGTAGAAAATAATGAGATCTTCAAACATGTGTCAACTACTACTTACGAGCTCTTCTTAGTTTTGGTAACAGTTTTTGGTACTAGAGGGGCAAGTATTCGAGTTTAATGAAGTTACTCTTTGGATTCTGATTAATTTTTTCTATCTTACATCGATTACCCATTTGATTGAGTATGCCTTTTGCTGTATGCACTCCCGCTACTTCAATCAGTTACAACGGGAGAATGCAAGTCTTACTGTGGCTGTGGCTGTGGCCGAGCTTTTGTACTCTTGGCCCATATGATTGAACATCTCCGGAATTTGCTTACTTGCGGAAATCTCTTTTATTCAGAGAAATTTGCATTCATCTATGCATATTATGAACTAATACACTAGGTTGTCATCCTCACTGTCAGTTGTGGATGTGATCACTGCTGAAAAGAAAATCCCTGAGATGAGATTTCGAAGTTGAATGAATCAGTTTACAGTTTACTGTAATATATACTGTCAAAAACTTAGGCTTGTGTCAGAGAGCGCATATTGATGCGCCGGCTCTGTTTTTTCAAGGGTTGCCACAAAATTGTCCTGAACAATCAAACCCATGAGGTTTATTTGCTGGTTTCGACTTGCCTGTGCTTTGAAAATTGAAGGTACTACGGACATATTTGATCTGGTCACCGAGGAGCTATGGGACGTAAGTCTTTCAAGATCCCCGTCTTAACAATTTGGCATGCGTCTCAGCGTCTGAATCGGGTTCTCTCGTGGCGAGTTTGAGTCTTGCTAGTTTAGCATGCCTTTTTTTGGGCAACCCTGGTTCATTATACTAAATCATCTTCACTCAAATCATTATCGAGGTTAACCATTACCAAGTCACCAATCGGGTCAGGTCAATATCAAGTCGTAACAACAAATCAAATAAGTTTTAGTCGGTCACATTATCGGATTCTATCGGGTCGGATATCTAGCTGTTCCGGTCAGGTCAGCTTTACAATCTGTGGGATAACCAGGGATTTCAAAATCCATGTACGTACACACAACAAAACTTCACTTGGCGGGATAAATTCAGGAAACTCTAGAACATTGAAAAAACCAGTAAAAACGACAAAATAAAAAAGAAGTGAACTTTCGATGAAATTATCAGCTCAAAAATAAGTACGAATTTCTCATTTCTGTAAAAAGCACCTTCATATTCATTTGTTCTTTTTCTCTCTTCTGAAATTTCTTGAAAATTACGGAGTATATCTTTTTCGCTTTTTTATTTTCCTCTGCTCCATAACAATGGCGAACGGTCCAGGACTTTATTCCGGCATCGGCAAGAAAACCAGAGGTTCGACATTTTATTCTCTCTACTCAAAATTATCTGCTTTTTTACGTAATTTTGAAAATTGGTCGCTAATTTTTCATAATTTTGGCCCTAATTTAATTTTTTTGTTGCAAATTTTTAGACTTTCTGTACGCGGATTTTCCGAGTGACTCTCCTGATGATTCTGTAAGTTTTCTTCCTACAGTTCCTTCCTTTTTAAGCTTAGTTTAACATTATAATATAATTGTTGTATATATTCTTATAATAATCTTGATTAAAGTCTTTTTTTTTCCTTTTTGCTATGATTTTGTTGTATTTCTTCATTGTTCTTGGAGTATTTGGGACAATTATGTGAGAAAATGACGAGATTGGTGATGCTGTGAAATTAGGGTTTGTTCTTTTTTTAGAATAATTTGCGTGTTTGACGTATCTAGAAAGTTAAGAATGAGGGCACAAATTTGTAGTACAAAAGTTAAAAACTTTAAGTTTCAGAAATTTTATATCTTTGGAGTAATAAAAATGTAATTTTTTAGGGAAAAGTACAGCAAAGATTCCAGCTTTTTCCGGGGCTTGGTTTATATGTCCAATATCTGGACCTATTGTTCCCTTAATCCGAAGAAATTACTGTTCAATTGTGTCGCCTGTAATTGGAAATGTCGATATTATTGCTTACTTTTGAGTAAAATGCAATGTTGTGCTCTGTTTGGGTAGTATCGATTACTCTAGTGTATATAGATTACGAGGAATGGAATAGGACATTATTAGTTGGGACGATAGAGAAGCTGGATGAAATTTGTTGTTAATCCTTGACAAGTGATATGTGAATTGTTCTGGCATGATGAAGATTTGATTGTTCTCGTTGTCTCGTTCTGTTTGTGCATCAACAGAGAGGATAGGCCTTTGATTTGTAACCAGGTTGACGGTTTTCTTTGTACATTTGCTCCTTTACCTACATGAGTATTTGTCTGCCAGTTAGCTGACTTACATTATGCTTACGAATAATGCTAACTCGGTGAACTCTCACAGTCTCACTTCAAATTTGATGCTCGTCTTAATCCTTGTAGTGATTCTGTTTCCTGCATGATATAATGTTGAAATTGCGAGCTTGAATGAAGTTACTATTGACTGTGGTTTTACTTACCAATGGAATAGTCCAGTTTCCTTGTGGCCGGAATGTCTTTGTTATCGTTACTTTTGAATTCATGGGTTTTAATTTTGAAGTCATATTTGACACCTTGTTTGCCAATGTTTGTACAAAGCTGCAGAGGAATGGTGACGAAACTAGAATTGATGTGGACCTCAACAACAAAGTAAGAATCACTAAAAAAATCTTTTGATTTAAGTATGAAATGCGTGGGAATTCAAGTGTTTTAAATCTTTCGTTGTGAATGGCAAAGTACAAGCATTTATATATGGTATGTACATATTACTTGCAGATCATATCGAGCACTCTTGCTCTTGATTCGGATCTCTTTGGACCGAGACACAAATATATTATCCGGTCTGACTTTCCTGATCAGGGATCTAGCGAGGTAAGCAATCACTGCTGCTGTGCCATTGCTGAATGACAACAATTTTGTCGTCAAAGGTACCATTTGTCGAGCTTCTAATTGCTTATTTTGTGACGCTAAACAGTTTGAGCTGCAGTACAAGAATGACTATATGGGTATATCCAGCTGTTTTGGGATTCTTGAAAATGAAAATATCAACTTGTCAGGGGTGTTTGGTACCAATCAACAGGCTTTGGGAGCTGAAGTTTCATATGACAGTGACACAAGAACATTTAACTGGAATGCTGGACTGAATTCTCGCTCTGCTGATGGAAGAATGAATTTTGCTCTAACCTTGTGAGTTGTTTTCTGTAAATGTTCTGCTTACAGTGCTTAGCATTATTACTTTTAATCATGTAGTTCTCAATTCCATGTAAAGTACACGAAATAATGGTTGCAGAAACTGTAAAATTCTGTGTTGTGGTTAATAGGACATGTCAATGTCTGACATGTCTGGTTTCACAGTTTCTGTTTCATCCTGGTTCCGAGTAATGTCAACCTGAAGTCATGAAGTAATCAAATTGATCCCTGCACAAATATTGGTTCTGATATGCTTTTACTGGTTTTTGACTGTCAACTTCACTCTTTGTCTTTTCGTCATCTCGTGTTTATTACTACTATCTTTCCATGGATTACTCTTGCTGGAGATATACAGTTTGGGGAATTTTGTGTTATGTCAATATCCTAGAAGACAACCTGCCCATTTCTTTTGGTTCATTTTAGGTCTTTGCTCGGTTTCTTTGTCATGTCATAATTTCATAATACTCCACTTACTTTCCTTGCTCAGTTGCTTGTGAATTGTAGTAATAATGCTTGATGTCCAATTTTTCCTGGTGATACACAGGAACAACAAGGGTGATGAACTGAAGGCCTCGTACTATAACCTTATCAATCCTGCGAACAAATTGGCTTTCGGAGCAGAAGTGTCACGTAGCAGGTCTACCAAAGTCAGGACTTTCACGCTTGGCTTGCAACAGTCATTGGGTCCTATGACTAGCATGAAGATGCGCGTTAACAACCATGGCAAGGGAGATTTACTCATTCAACACGAGTGCGACCTCAACTCACTATTCCCCAAGGCCTTTGATAAGTTAGCAAGCGTTGGATTAACAATGGTTCTTTAGTAGCCACTACTGGTACTTGCCATCTCTTTAGCTGTCTCGGACTGTTTAGGTGGAATTCTCAAACTCGTGTCAAAACTCGAACCAGCGTTGACAACTTATGAAGCTCTTCTTAGTTTTGGTAATTTCCCAGGTCCTTTGAAAGGCTGATGGGTAACAATTTTTGGTACTAGAAGTCTAGAAGGGCAGATCTTTGAGTTTAACTGAAGTTACTGATGTCCTGCCTTGCCTTTCTGATTAATGTCATTATGCACTTTGCACTCCCCCTGCGTATATCATTTAAACAGGAGGTTGGAATAGTCTATCAGAGGCAAATGTCTTTGTATTTGCGATCTCCTGTGTGTTTGGGTGCATCAGCTGATTTTGATGTTGAATGTTACATTTCAGTTTACTGTAATGCTGTCATAAACACAGGCCTTAATCTGATAGCCTGTACTACTGAGCCCGCTTGCCTTCTGTTTCTCAGCAGTGCCATGGAATCGAAAGGGATGCCACGAAATTGACGAAACATTGTCCTGAACAATCACAACGACAGTCAGCTAAAAGAATTACCTGACGTTTTAACTCGCCTACGCTTTGAGCGACTACTCTCACAATGATATCCATTGAGTAGTCCCTGGAGACCTGAAGATGCTAAAATTGAAAGTAGAAGAAAAACTTAGTTGCGCATATTTGATTTGGAAACCTGATCTTGGTTTTGTCTGACACTGCACATAAAATTGTTGTGTACTAACCTTTCTTGTATCTGGTCACCGAGGAAGAGGAACTAAGGGACTCGGTTCATTGTCGAGTCGAATTGAATGTTGTCTCATAAAAACGGGATAAATGAGGATCAAGGTTGGCCTAGTGGATAGGAACTCAACATGCCTGGGGGTTGTCGCGGGTTCAAATCATCATACCCCCACCCCCCGCAGCATTAGCTGCTCCTTTGTATCAAAAA
Source organism: Spergularia bocconei (assembly GCA_963457585.1). Taxonomy (NCBI): domain Eukaryota; kingdom Viridiplantae; phylum Streptophyta; class Magnoliopsida; order Caryophyllales; family Caryophyllaceae; genus Spergularia; species Spergularia bocconei. The sequence goes on along the minus strand of OY734951.1, from coordinate 3,332,977 downwards.
AATAAAAAATAAAAACGGGTCAAATTTGGGTTATTTCCTTGGTGAGCAATCTTTTATTATTTACCCATGTCGTTTTAAGTTTTGATGGGTAAATTCAGATTATGGGCATCACGGGCATTACGAGTCTTGTTGTTTATTCATTTGTTATCAACTTTTAAACTAATGCATTAAGAGACGGGCCACCTTCATTTGGATCATTATTGAGCTTAATCATTATCAAGTCTCATGATTATGCCATTATAAACCACCACACATCATACTGTACGTGTTGGGTCCATCCGAGTTTAGGTGAGGTATAATCGAATTGTAACGTTAATATTCTCAATCTAGACCGGTCCGAATATCGGATATGTTTCGCTTTGTCACATTTTCGGATTCTACCGGATCGGGTTTCTACGAGTTCCGGACCTCCGGTCGGGTCAGCTTTACCATCTACGGGATATAATGATCCATGATTTCAAATCCATAAACTATTCACTTAACTTGGAGGGAAAGAATATGAAAAATCCAGTGAAAACGACAAAAAAAAATAAAAGAAGAATTTTTTTTTTATTAAAAATTCTCACAAACTTAAAAACTTCTTCAGGAAGCTATTGAAAAGTCTTGATTTTTATCTCTCTCTGCTCCATAACAATGGCGAAAGGTCCAGGACTTTACTCCGACATCGGCAAGAAGATCAGAGGTTCGACTTTTTTTCCCTCTCTTCTTAATTAATCAAATTTATGCATAAATTATCTTCGCTAATTATCATAATTATGCCCTAATTTTAATTTTTTTTTCATCGCAAATTTTTAGACTTGTTGTACACGGAATATCTTTATGATCGGAAGTTCAACATCTCTTGGAAATCTCCTAGTGGAGAAGTAAGTTCTCTTCCTTCAATTTCCTTTTTTTTTTTAATTTAAATCTTAATTAACATTGTAATTATAGTGTAATTTCTTGTTATTATTTGATTAAAGTGTTTTTTTGCTATGATTTTGTTGTAATTAGTTCATTGTTCTTGGAGTATTTGCTAAAATTATGTGATATCATGAAATTAGGGTTTGGTATTCTGAAAACGTATGTCGAATTTCCCGACCTATATATTGTTCAATGATTGGGAGAAATTAACGTTCAGGTGTGGCGTCTGTAATTCGAAAACTTTTGGGTGAAGTTTCAATATTGTGCTCGCTTTGTGTCGTTTATGTACATTAGGAGGGTAGAGACATGATGCATTTCTTTTGGCATGTTGAAATCAAAGCTCGATTATTCTCGATGTCTTGTTTTGTTTGTGAGCAAATTATATCATGCTCCCGAGAGCACAAGGAGCATGGTGGTCTTTCTCACAATACTGCTCATGTATTTTGAGAAGGACCACCATGCTTTTTTATGCTCCCGGGAGCATGGTATAAGCTAAACATTGTTGTTTGTGCAACAAAACTGAAAGGATAGGCCTTAGGTTGACGGTTTTTCGTTGAACATTTGCTCCTTTACATAGATTATTACCTCACATAGATTATGCTTATGAATACTTTATATGGTGAAATTGCGAGTGTAAATGACTCTGCAAATGACTGTGTGTGTCAAGTGTTATCCTTAATTACTTCTGAAATTGTGTGTATTTACTGCAGGCTATAACTTGGGGCATGGATTCATCTCGATCAAAGACAGATGAGACGATATTGACCAGTCGTTTTACAGCGAGGGACAAGAACGGTTTCACAACAGGATTTGAAGTGGGCAACGATAAAGTAAGGAGCACTAGAAAATCAAGTGATATAGTATGAGTATGAAATGCTCTGAAACATTAACTATTTCAAATCTTTGGTTGTGACTTGTGAACAGCAAAGTATGAGCATTTATATATGGTTCATATTACTTTGCAGATATCGCTTTCTCTGGCTCGGGATATGAGTATGATGTTTGGATTGAAACATAATTATAATTTCAGGCTTCGATCTGACCAGGTATGCAATCATTGCTGCTGTGCCATTGCTGAATGGCCACACATTGTTATCAAAAGTATGATTTGTCGAGCTTCTAATTGCTTATTTGGTTACTCTAAACAGGTCGAGCTTCAGTACATGCATGACTGTGCGGGTTTATCCCTCTGTGCTGGGTTGAATGGCAATCCAAATGTCAGATTCTCCGGGTTGATTGGTACCAATAAGCTGGCTTTGGGAGGTGATGTTTCTTTGGACAGTTACACAAGAAGATTTAATTGGAATGCTGGACTGAATTCAAGCTCTGCTGATGGAAGCGCGAATGTTGCCCTAACCTTGTGAGTCGGTTTCTGTAAATGTTATGCTTGACATTATAACTGTCATCAGTTTCATCACGTATTTCTCAATTCTATGTCAAGTACACTACATTGTGGTTGCAGAGTCTGTAAAGTTCTGCTGTGGCTAATAGGGCATATAAACATGTAGTTTCTCAATTTCTGTTTCCTCTTGGTTCTGAAAATTTGTCAACCTTGAGTAATTAATCAGAACCCTGTACAAATATGGTTCTCATATGCTTATTAACTGGTTTAAGAATGTCAGCTGCGCCCTTGTTTTTTGGTCTCTGTGCGCGTCATGTCGAATTTACAACTATTTTTCCATGGATCCTAGTTCAGGTTTATGATCTGTTTGGCCATTCTATAATTTTCTTGCTTGTGAATTGTGATAGTAGAGATTAATGTGCAATCTTTCCTGACAGGAACAACAAGGGTGATGAACTGAAGGCCTCGTACTATAACCTTGTTGATCCTGCGTACAAATTGGCTTTTGGAGCAGAGTGGTCATGTAACATCTCCACAAATGTTAACACCTACACTTTTGGCTGGCAACAGGCAGTAGGCCCAATGACGACTCTGAGTATGCGCCTAAGTAATCACGGGAAGTGCGGTCTAGCCATTAAACACGACTGCAGCCTCGACTCAGTAATACCCCAGTCCTCTGATGTGTTACGCTCACCAGACGTTGGTTTATCGTTAGTTCTTTAGTAGCCACTAGTGATACTTGCTGTTTGTTTGGCTGTTGCTGACATTAGTTTAGGTGGAATTCCTATGTCCTGTCAAATATGCTGGTGGGTAACAATGTTTTGTAGGTCGAAGGGGATGTTGTTGAGTTAAATTGAAGTTACTGTTTGGGTTCTGATGAGTGATTATATATGATTATAGTCTTTGACTAAGCCTTTCTGATTGATGCCTTTCTGATTATGATTCTAATTTATTTTCTTATTTTTGGAGTGATGAGAATAGTTGATAGCGGGATGATGGCTGTGTCATGCAATTAGGGGGTGAGATAGAATTGATGGTTTGGTGGAGAATCTGTATAAAAGAGTTGACGAGGGGCCTTGACTAGAATAGCTGACACGGTTGACGATTAAGAGGCGGTTGGCCAGAAAAAGTTAATATTCAGGTGAAAAGTGAATAAGAGCAATTCTATGGTCATTACCACTAGTGGTAATTACCATAAGAATACATTATTATATTAAGATTTGATATCTTTTGATATTAATTTTAAAGTAGAATATAGTATTTTATTAAAATTTGCTATCTTCTTCTATCAATTTAAAAATAAAACATCTTATTTTTATATGATTAAAAATTGTAAATCCTAATACATATTTGGTTTGGTATCTTATGGTATATTTGAGGGAAAGTATTAAGCCTAATTAAGAAAGGCCATGCCCATAATGCCATAAGTGAGGTACCCTTATCACCTACATGATTTATTGTGATGTGAACTAAACTACCCTTGTTCATTGCATTGTAAGAAGAACAAAGGTGCAGAAACGTAAAAATATTTTAGTCCAATGATATGAAATGTTGTGGAAGAATATATAAAGAGTACTGCCATTAGAGTGGAGGGTAATACAATGGCTACAATATACAAAGCTATCGCAGCCATGATAAGTAGAGTTTTGATGACTTTCACAGTTGTGATGTGAAACAAAGCCACCGTATACAACAATGTTTAATACTCCCTCCACTTTTTTTGGTTCTTTACGTTTGGTTTGAATCTGTGAGAGAAATTCAAACCAAACGTAAAGAACCAATAAAAATGGAGGGAGTAACAATGTTTTTTCTCTAATCAAATGGTATACGGTGGGGATTGATACCCCTAATTAATACCAAACAAATCCTGAAAAAATGAATAAGAAAATATCAATTACATTCTTTAAAAAAAGATTTCTATGCAATTAAAATATTGTATTGAAATATCTATCTTCAATAAAATAATATATTCTTATGGTAAATACCGGTAGCGGTAATGACCATAGAATCATCGATTAGGAGGGAGTATATGCTAATTTGCTCCACGTCTTTTAATATCATTGAAAATCCTTGTACGCAAAGTTAAAGTTTGGATCATCACGTGCAAAATCGGAAAGATAAAGATAAAGATAAGATGGCAAGAGATCCACTTCTATACGTCGGGTTGAAACTTGGGTACTTAAATACGGGTAGCCCGAAACTCTCAAGTCGGGTAGGTTTATAATATTATTATATTATATTGAGTCTTTAGGAGTCGGTGTATCTGTTACGTTGCGCGTATATAAAGAGAGTTAGAGAGAGAAAGAGTAAGAGAAAGAGAAAGCGCAATCGACACGATGGCGACGAGTGTTGAATGGGCGACGAGTGTTGATTTCGCGGCGACGGATGAGGGAAGGACGAGTAATTGGAAGGATCCGAGAATTGGAAGAGATTCTAGCTTGTTGAAGAATGCTTTCATCGATGACCAGGCCAGATGCGGCAAAACTGTTCCTCCCGATTTCTTTGATTATGATAAACATAAACATGATGATGGGTAACTATCTCTTAATCCTATTCTTTTTACTGCCCTACCTTTCTCTTATTTGATTTATCTTTAGAAAGTTTGTGATTTGCAATAAAATTGCTCTCCAATTAAGAAAATTGGGGATCCTCATATGTTTATATACCAATTCTCATGTCTTATAGAGATATGCGCTCCAATCTCTGTATTTTTTTTATGTGTTCGTGCTTGATTTAACTAATATGTATCCCTCATAATTGTTTTACAATTCTATTTTAATAATCTGCAAAATAATTGGTGATTTGCAATAGTATTGTTTAATAATCTGCAAAAGACTTTGTGATTTGCAATAGTATTGTTCTCTGATGATGAAAATCGGGTTGAATTGTTTGCCTTCTTACTCAAAGCCAAAATTTCACATCTTTAAGAAGCGCTGTAATCTTCTACTCAGTTTCCTTAATTGTGTAATCTGCATATTTAATATGGCTTTTTGCGTTGTAGATGAGGATGAATAGAATCTATAAGTCGAGGATTTAGGGTCAGTACTCATCTCTTAGATGAGTATCGTGACAATTAATCAATATCCTTGACGCAATTCGAGCACTTGTGTAGCAATTTAACAACTTTGGGTGTAATAATGATTTAAAGCTTGTATAGGATGGGCATCTTGTCCTTCACTTCTCGTGTCTTTGTTCTCGAGACTCCTTGTTCCGGTGCCCCCCCCCCCTCGATGTCTTGTTTGGTAACATTACATATGTGCATTTTTCATACTTAATCCTCTGTGCTGTTATCTGCAGAAAGGTTGGAGTTTACAAGAAATTTACTCGAGAGCAACTTAACGCGTAAGTTATGAAAAAACAGCAAACTTGTATTTGTAGTCTTTCAAACTTCTCGTGTGCTCTCTGAATTAACAATCCGTTTCTTTTTTTCTTCGGTAGGATTCCTCGTAAAATCCAGAAGCTGTCATTTGAGGCTTATGGTAACAACCCAAATAACCATCCCCAGCTTCGTTGTGACGCTGCCCAATTGTAAGTATGAATTGCCCGTCTTGGTTTATTTCCTCCTTTACTCATTTAACATCCTTACTATTTTATGCGCCACTGCTTTTTTTACTCTTTAGTTGCTTCTTTGTACTTTCCCGGCCTGATGTAGCGTTTGGGAACATGGAATTCATCTTTAGCGTGTTTATTTTGGTTTGGACTTTAGGGAGGAGAGCTTTTACAGGACCTGGAGACAAAACATCAAGGAAGTGGAGGAAAAGGAGGCAGCGACCTTGAAGGACCTTGATTGTAAATGTTCAGAAACAGCTATAGAATTCTACAACAAGAAACATGTTAGTTTTATTAATTTGTTCTCTTCTCTATTTACTTTAATGCCCCCCTTTTCTCTTTTTCTGATCTTTGTTCGGTCAAATTAATCTTTTGGTGCAGCGTACAAACTACAAGGTAGTTGAAACCATTGGAAGTTACTCCATAATGACTACAGGATCGGAAATTGGATATTGGTATCACTGCAATTTCAGAGCTGTGAACAGAGATGGCGTAATCCATGAATTCCGCCCCTTGAGTAAGCTCTTCTTTGCGGAGTTGCATGCTGAGTATAGTGAGCGTAAAATGGAGGCCGTACATTGTCAGATATTAGAGGACGCTGGTCAGAGTAAGTGATTTTGTTCCATTTAATTTATTTTCTCCTTGAATCATAACTCCTTTGATGCTGGATGCCTCCTGTAGTTGCGTCTTGGGTCAATATATTAGACCCTGTCACACCCCCACCCCCGCCCCCGCCCCCGCCCCCACCCAGGAACACTGCCCTATTATTCCCTATTATTCAGAAAGTCCCAAAATAATTCTTGGTCGATTGATTGGGATCATATGGTGTACTAGATTAATGATAGTATGGAAAGTCCCGAAGAAGTTTTGGCAAAAAGTTTACATCCACCCCTTTTCCATGTTAGATCAATGACCAACATATTATATGCTTTCTCATGCAGAGTAGTGTTTTCACGATATATATACTAGATTCTCATATATGTCTGTCGTCCTCGTATAGGTTTCGATATCGTTGGTGGCTGTGAAATATGTCACGATCATATATGGCACCCTGTTGGCAAATTCAGATGTGGATTACCCAAAAAACGTAATGAAGACCATCTCAGAGCACCATGGTTTCTCACAAAAATGGCAGCTGGAGAACTGGGTCCATCGGCGCCATGTCCATTGTGAAAATTGAGCCAGCTCGATCCACATGTTTATGGCAGTGTTGAATGTATGTTATGGTTTTTATCAAGTCCCAGTATGTTGGTGCACTTTGTGATTGTGGAACTGTGTTTGTGTTTGTGTTTTTGCTTCTGCTTCTGTGCTCTGCTTTGTCGAACTCCCCGTATGCCGTAGGATAATTTAAACTTCTTTAGGGACTTTGGAAGTAATAATTTATCTATGTATATATGTATCTATATATCCAACCATCTAGTGTATTTCAGTATGAAAGCAGTGTCATTCTGCTTATGCTAAACATCTGTTGAGCAGAGCGGGAATTTTCCGTATTTGAAAACCACATATTTCTGCCTTAACCCCTCTTCCCTGCAGGTAGGCGACGTTACCCCAGTGGCACTTCACCCCGCCTACCAATTTTCACCCCCCCCCCCCGATCTTTGCTTGTACGATGATGAGTTCACTTAGTTTAAGCATGCGGGACGTATAACTATTCGAAACAATGTATATCCGAGAAAATCTCAAAATATAGTTAGGGATACTTTTATGCGGCGTTGCAGCTTGGTGATTTGTTGAAGAAGATTGACCAGGGTCCCTCAGAGATGCATATTCTTGTTTGGAGGATAAACAGTAAAGCTTGTGAGATTTTTGTTAACCATACGACATACGTCCATACATAACAAAGTTTGCCATCAGACAATGAATGTTCTAGCAGAACTGCATGCAACAGCCATCAACGTGAGATTACCGGCAAATTCTTAGGTAACCCCCGTTGTACCTTGCGCATCTTACGTGGGCGAATGTTTTTATCTGGGCATTTTTATTTCAGCTGAATTACTGGTTTAATTTGGCCCAATGACAATTCAAAGACCCCAACCTCTCTCCCTCCTCTCACATTTCTTCCTACTCCCCAACACTACCACCTTCCCCACCATCACCTAATCCCACCTGCGCCGACGCCACTAGTAAGAGATGTGGTCACATAATTTGGATAATTGGATTTTCAAATGCTCAAACTCAATTTCAATCCAGGTCCTTTCAAAAACCAAAAGTCCAATCCGATTTCATTTTTTGGGTTGAATTGGATTTGGATTTGGATTTTGGATTTCGTTATTCCAATTTACACCCATAGTGGTCACAGCTCGGCTGGTTTGGAATGGCGCCAAAAATGACGCTTTGACCCGGTTATTGAATCTGTATGCCTAATCATAGTTATTGGTTTATCATAAGCAATGTAAGAACCGAAATTAGAGTTCTTCCACCGCCACATCATCTTTTGACAAACCCAAAATATTAACAATCTTTTGCTGCAATTGAAGAACTTAGACACGAAAATTATTGAGAAATTTTTTAGCCATTGATCTTATTTCTAAGCATGAGATGGAGCCGTTAGATTTAATATGTTAAATTTTAGGGTTAATTCACGTGGTACCCTTGTGTTTTGCCGATTCGTATGTGGTACCCAATATTTTGCAAAATTGTACAAAATACCCTCGAGATTTTACTGTTTGCACATGGTACCCTAAACTTAACCCTTCCATTAACACCGTCAACTTTTTTTTTAAAAAAAAAAGAGTTAATTCACGTGGTACCCTCGTATTTTTACCAATTTGCATGTGGTACCCAATATTTTGCAAATTTGTACCAACTACCGTCAAGATATGACTGTTTTTACCCTTACCTTTAAAACTCCGTAAACGTCGTTAATCGGGAAAGAATAACCTTGATTTTCTCCTTCATCACCATATTCAATCTACCCCACCACCGTCATCAACATCTTCTTCCTTTTCCACCACCATCATTTCCACCCATAATAAACACCATAACCACCATTTTTTCCTTCTCCATTGAAACCAACTTTAATTTTAGACGGCGTTAACGGAATTTTCAAGGTAAGGGTATCATGTAAAAACAGTCAAATCTTCAGGAGATTTGTTACAAACTTGTAAAACTGGGTACCACGTGCAAATCGGCAAAACACGAGGGTACCACGTGAATTACCCTATTTTTTAAAAAACAAAAGTTAACGGTGTTAATGAGAGGTTTAAATTTTGGGTACTGTGTGCAAAAAGTCAAATCTTGAGGGTATTTTGTACAAATTTGCAAAACATTGGGTATCACGTGCAAATCGGCAAAACACGAGAATAACACGTGAATTAACCCTAAATTTTAAATTCCTTTGGTAAGGGTCACAGGGCCCACAAATACTTTTTTTTCCGCAAGTTACGATCACATCTTACCAAACACGCGGCCATCTTCTTTTGTCGTGTGAACCACAAAGGTATCTTTTATTGTTTACTGTCTTTAATATCTTTTTTACAAATTGGGTTCGTTTTTACGGACGGAATTCTTTAACGACGAATTCAAGGCTTTTTTGCGATGGAGGAACTATCATTTTTCTGTTCTTGTTAAAGAATTCGAGATTATTAGGTGAAAACCCACTATTGCATTTGGTTTACTGACTGCTCCCATTCAAAAGTAAAACTTTACTGACTGCTGTATTTAATGCACAGTACACTATACCTTTTGTTTTGAATTACAGTCATTGTCGCTGTCTTTTATCATAAAAGAATAATACTCCGTCGAGTCCGTACTTGCGCAATTGTGCAAAATTTTGGGAGTAGCAAATATAGTACAAGTTAGTTGGCACAAACTTCCGAGAATTCCGAAAAATTAAAATCCACGAGAATTCCATAAACACAATGGTAACGAAAATCCACGAGAATAATAACGCCAATTGTGTGTCGACCCAACGCAAGACTCGACCATACATGCTCCATAATCCATACCATAAATATTACGTAAATTAAAATTTTCCACCCGTCTCGGATCCAACCCGACTTCTTTAAAAGGACTTGTGGGTTCACCTTTTTACATGAAATGTACACATTTAGTCAAAAGTACCAAGGTCTATATGGAAATTTACATACGATACCAAAAAATTAGTATTTGAGAAGTCTGAAGTTTGTCGTCATTATAACAAATATAATGATACTAGTATTTTGATTTGCACGGGAATTAAAAAAATATATCAACCTTGTAACATGTTATTACTTTGTATATATTGGAAAACCTATTTCAATAATTGTATACCCTAATATTGAGGAAAATTAATAGAAGATTTGTTTTGATTATAACATATTCCGTATATGATAATAGATAATTGAAAGTAACAAACAAACATTTTAGTTACTAATCCAGAATTTAGGAGTTGATCTACTGTATCCAAAAAAGGTGTCACGTAAATTTTGGAAACCACGCAGCCTTGTGTGGTTTCCAAATTAAATCCCTTGTCCATTTTAAAACCTCGTCCCCCTTTGACTTACTTGAATTGCTCAAACCCCACAACCTAACTATCCCAACTCCACCGCCACACTTACCCACCGACTCTAATACTCAACAACTCTTTTTACCATGACAAGTATCTTAGTCGCCCCTTTCCCCAGTCGATTTTCCTAAGCGACATCATTCAACTTTAATCCATCTACACGCACCTCCAATAAAAAAACATCATCCAATCATCAACATTATTACTATCATACTCCCACCTCTAGATCTTTCCTAATTCCTAACCAAAACTCTTACCAACCAACAATTGTATTAGTTATACCCCTCACCTTTGATCAAATGTTCAAATTAACCGCTCAATCCCCCTCGACTCCTTTTACCTAACCCCACTCGCTAACTGATACCCTACACCTGTTCCAAGTGGCATCCCCTCTAAATTTTCACTCAACTTACTGCACGTGAACTCCTCTACCCGACGCCCTTAACTCGGTTAATTGTTAAACTCTTATTCCACTAACCTTATTTTTTTCTAAACTGTAAATCCGTGAGTATATTATAAATTTCATAACTGAAATGAATGCATTGATTTTCGTAGTAGTCAGTAAAACATATCAAATTGATGCATCACGCTAATATACAAATTACATTAGTCTCCAGACTCTCCACTTATGTCACGGTAAGATTATCGATTTGGTGTTACCTTCACTGTTATGTGCTGTTACCTACGCTGTAAACCAATGAGATCATGTGGTGTTACGATTACACAAATTTTCTTCTGTTTTTGAGATTGTTGTTTACGTATAAAGTTAACACTTAATATTAAATTGTATTTTGTACTAAGCACTTCTTTAACGCATTTGAATTAAAAAAACAAAACTTTTATGGTGAATCATGTCTTTAAAATTGATATCATTGCACTGTTGTAGTCTCTAATCACTCCAAGTCCCAACTGAATCTAGGTCCGCACTTATTAGTTTTTATGAACAAGACCCACTTTAAGTCAATTTCTCCACTCGACCCCTTAAACCGATCGATTCCTATACCCCACCGGCTTAACGCTTGTCCACTTCTATAACCAACCTCATTTAAGACTTTCTTCACTATCTTACACGACTTGCATACCCAACATTACCCTACGCGATACCCCTCACTCTTTCTAAATATCGACCCCAATGTTGGCTATAAAAAAAAGTTAGCTACTAAAAAGTTAGCCTCCACCTCCGCTTCACCGTGTCACCCATCCATCTCGTCAAAGCCTCGACCTTCGTGATATCGGCCGTGTCAATAAACCCAAACCTAGTTAATTGCGAGTAATTAATTATCTTAATTAAAATTTAAAACCGTTGAATTAAATTCTCGATCTTTAAAAACAAAAACAACCATATCGGCAATCCCAATACTCAAACTCACGTAAAAGTTGGAATCAAACCCGTACGATTTGGATCAACGAAGAAAAAGAAATGGTGACGACTTCGATGCTAATCAAATTCATACTCATCACGAGGATAAGATCATAACTTGTGATCTTTGTTTGGAAATTTTTGATTTTTTTGCGAAGAAATAGTAAAAAAAAAAAAAGAACAAAGTGGGGCCAGCAAATAATGGCCGTTTCATAAATATTTAGAGGACAAGAACATATATGAAGGGTAAAACGGTCTACCCAACCCCCAACATCATGTTCTCTTTTATTTAGGTTATGTTTGGTAAAACTAGCTAAAATAGTAACTAAACGTTGAAATAGTAGCTGAATGCTAAAATAGTAGCTGAAAGCTGAATTATTAGCTGAAATGGCTATGTTTGGTATGCACAATAAGCTACCTTATTTGGCCAAAGTAGCTTATTTGACTAGTTTTTTAAGCTATTTGACCAAATAAGTATGTGTTTGGCCTAGTTTTTCAAAGTGTTTTTACTCCCAAAAATTATAAACTTGGCCAAACATAGTGTTTTTTAGAAGTTCTAAACTATTTAATAAAAGCACTTTTCTAAATTTTGACCCCCAAAAGCAGAAGCACCAAATTGGTGTTTCTGTTTCTATTTCTCTCAAAATACTCCTTTTGTGAGATGTTTTTAATTTGACAAAAATATAAAAAAGATTACAGTAACAAATGAAAGTGCTTTTGTAGAATGTTGAACCAAACACTCATCATTCTTTCAAAAAATAGTTTTTAAAGAAACTGATTATGAAAAATAGAAACAGATTTCGAAAAATTTGGCCAAAAGTTTGTTTGGTAACACCACTAGCTTAAATAATAAGCTAGCTTATTTACAATGTTACCCCATAATGTAACTTATTTAAAAATAAGCTAGCTTATCATGATTATATTCCTAATTTACCCTTATCTCTTTACTAAAATAAAATGAGCATAAAAATATTTAATACATCTTTATGTAATTTTATATACATCAGCTCCTATATCAGCTAATTTTGGCAAACACTCAAATTACTATCAGCTAAAAACTTTCAGCTACTATTGCAGTTATTAATTCAGCTTTCAGCTACTTTTTTCAGCATTCAACTACTATTTCAGCGTTCAGCTACTAATTCAGCTAGTTTTACCAAACATAGCCATAGTAGTTGAAAGTTTTTAGCTGATAGTAATAGGAGTGTTTGACAAAATTAGCTGACATGGGAGCTGATATATATAAAATTACATAAAAATGCATTAAATATATTTAATCTCATTTTATTTTAGTGAATAAATGAGGTTAAATTAGGAATAAAATTATGATAAGCTAGCTTATTTTTAAATAAGTTATGGCTATGTTTGGTAAAACTAGCTGAAATAGTAGCTGAACGCTGAAATAGTAGCTGAATGCTGAAATAGTTGCTGAAAGCTGAATTAATAGCTGCAATATTAGCTGAAAGTTTTTAGCTGATAGTAATAGGAGTGTTTGGCAAAATTAGCTGATATAGGAGCTGATATATATAAAATTACATAAAAATGTATTAAATGTTTTTAATCTCATTTTATTTTAGTAAATAAATGAGGGTAAATTAGGAATAAAATTATGGGAAGCTAGCTTATTTTTTAATATGTTACCCAGGGTAACATCTTAAATAAGCTAACTTATTATTTAAGCTAGTGGTGTCACAAAACACATTTATTTGGTCAAAAAGCTTAAAAATCTGGTCAAATAAGCTACTTTAACCAAATAAGCTAGCTTATTTGGCATACCAAACATAGCCTATATATGGGGTAACATCTTAAATAAGCTAGCTTAGTATTTAAGTTAGTGGTGTCACCAAACAAACTTATTTGGTTAAAGATGTTAAAAAACTAGTCAAATAAGTTACTTTGGCCAAATAAACTACCTTATTGTGTATACCAAACTGCCTTAAGTAATTAAGTAGTAGATACCCACCTTGCTCTTTAGCATATACTACCAAAATACTCCGTATTATTTTTTACTTAAACCTTGTGCACATTTAATGAAAATGAGATTTCATTAAATTCAGCAGGAGTCGTGCTTTTTGTGTGTTTTAGGGTCTGTTTAGTGGGAGAATATGAATATACGCTTAAATGAAAAGGGTATTGTGAGTTATAAAGTGGAAGGACACATTAAACGGAATATAGGTAGCATATGTGACCCCCATAGTTCAAGCTTCAAGGTACAATGTGCACAACCTTGAAAGCTCACAGGTAGCAAGCAAATCCAATGATGATAAAAAAAGAGCTGTAGTTTTGTTTGCCATGTTTTGTGCTGGGTTACGCACTTACGTCCCCACAACCTACCTAGCTTGGAATTAAAATAAGAAAGGTAAAATCCGTGATTGGTCCAAAATTATAATTAGAATTAAGTTGAGTGTAACTTAGATTAGTGTAACTTAATTTTTAACCTGGCATTTACCTGTTTTCTAAAGGTATGTTTGGTAGCCAAGTAGAATGTAGCGTTTAACATTTTGATTAAGTCAGAATGCTATTTGACATGTTTGACTGTACAATTATTATTACCATTTGAAATAACATTTGACATGCTATCCGAACAAATACGACTACCAAACACATCCAAAGTGGTAACAAAACTTGGGTTGTATAACTTGTATGCTCTTAAAGAAAAAAAGATCCAGATAAAGAGGAAAAAAGTCTGGAAGAAGATCTAAGGGTGATAGAATCCATAGAAACAAAAACACGTGCAATTTGATCGGTGGGTCTCACAACTAAAGGAGATGGGTGTCGCATGCAGAGGGCCCACCACGACGCATGTCCACCGCTCCATCCGGCTTTTTACTCGAACCGCACTGCTTTACTTGTCACATCACCGCACACTTGATGTTTAGTTGTTTACCGTTACTCTTCCGAGAAAAGCATCGATAAAAAGAACCTTATCTTTCACTTTTTTCTTCTATTTCGGGACCTCTCATCTAATTTTTCTGATTTCAGGACCTCCGTTAACATTTCGTAACTTGTGTTAGTCTTTAGTTGACTCTTGAGTCTTGACTGATAGCCTTTCTCTCCCCAACATTATTTTGCTACTTCTTTCTATTTTTGCTGGTATTTGGACACGTGAGGAGGAGGCCTAGTGAGGCGCCGGTTAGAAGAGTAGAAGGGTGGAGAAGTGATAATATTAGTAGGGGTCGAGGAAGACCCAAGATGACTTGGACGAAGGTGATTAGAAGTGATATGAGCTCCCTAGGGCTTGAAGAGAGTATGGTGTTGGATAGGGCAGGGTGGCGAGACTCTATCCATGTGGAGGACTTTTTCTGACCCCTTTTGATTTGTTTGTTTGGTTTTTCCAACTATTTTTCTAAAACTTTTTAACTTGTGTTCAAAGTTTATCTGTTTTTTGCAATATTTTTTTAAACCTTTTTATTTATTTTGACGACTTTCTAAATTTCCTTTGAAATTGTTTAAATATTTCTAACATGTTTACAACGTTTTCGAAATTTCTTGGCGTACACAAGACGGTTACTGGATGACGATTCATGTTAGCCGACCCCAAATCATTTTGGGAATAAGGTTTGGTTGTTGTTGTTGTTGTTGTATTTGGACAGCCATGGTGATAGGGAATAAACCCAGAAAAATTAATACCCAAAGTCATTCCGGCGACATACAATGGTCATCTAATAAAATATGGAATGCACAAATGCACAATTACATGGTTCGAAATGAACACTAAGGTCTAATTAAATATACATTTAGAAAATATTAGATGCACAATTGCGTGATTTGAAATGCGCATTCAGGTGATGGCGGTGGTAAGGTGTGGCAGCGTTGGTGCGTGGCAGCGCGCCTTTGAGAATGGTGGGGCGGGACAGAGAAACGGTGGCTAATGTATGCGGCGTCGTGGTTGTTGGAAGGCTTGGGCGAGTTCGCGACGCCCTCATCAGTCCAATAGAGGTGGCGTCACGCCTGGGGGAGATTGTCGGAGCGGTTTGAAGGGAGACTGTTGAAGAGGCCACTTTAGTCACGGGGATAACAGCCGTTACGAAAATTGGACGGAAGTCTTGAAATCAAATTTATAAAATGAGGGGTCCTGATGCCTGAAACCAATAAAAAATAAAAATAAAAAAAAAGAGTGAAAGATACTCCGTAAGTTTTTTCACGTTTTCCTCATATCGAATCGAGTCTAAATTAGATTCTGGTTCATGGAGTTTGTTAGGTTTGTTTGGGTCACAATAAGATTGCTTCGTGCGTGCATGCATGCATGCATGCACGCCCACATGTATGTTTTTTATTCCCCTTTAAATAATTCAAATTAGATGTTCACTCTAAAATAATTACCATCTTGATTCTTGAGTGTAGACGGTTTTCTCGACTTTTGGTCAACATCCTTATTGAATGCAGACGCCCAATATTTATGAAAATCTGTAATTGAATCAATGAATTGCACCTAGCAAATCGTCATTGTGGTGTCACCATTTCATAACCACCATAAGAGCGTTAGTTTTCGAACATTTTAGGGCCCGTTCGGTATCACTGCCGTTTTCAGTTTTTTTTTTTTTTTTTGTACAAAACATTTAGTTAAATAAGATATAAAGATAATTCTTAATTGTATACTTAAATTGAAAACTGACAACTAAACGGGACTTTGGTTTTAAAAAAAAAAAAACTGAAAACAGAAAAGATACTAAACATGCTCTTAATATTCAGTTTTAGATTAATATATCCTGATATACCAATGTCCTCATACCACAACACGTGGAGAAGGCCATCTTGTATATGAATGTTTTTTTGTGTTCGATCCTTATATAATTTTTCCAATTCATTGTCTTTCAAAAGTTTTTGAAAAAGTTAAATAACCCCTAATCAAGTTGCATGCCAAATTAATCGTTCCAAAAATCCGTTTTCAAAGATTTTTATATTTAATACTTATTAGTATATTACTATTATTACGATTTCCTTAGAAGGGGGTAATTTAGGTTCCTATTAGGTAGTGTACCACCCGCCATTGAATTGATTTGTTTCCAAAGAATAGGCGTTTAATTTGGATCCTTTCCATAACGATTACTTTTCTTCATTTTAGTTAATAAAGAATAAACATAAATAGATACGCTCTCCTTGTCAAAATATGATGTTTTTGGTAGGTACTATTCTGATTTATATACTCGTTATATTTTATATTGAAATAACGTTTCATAATACAATGTTAATTGCAAATCACCCTACCAAATGTTCCGAATCTTCATATCCCTACTCCCACAACACCAATAGATGTATACCAAAAACAAAACAAAGTAAAATAAATGATAATACTCCGTATTAAAGGTTGAGTGGTAGATCATCATGAGTCATATTCCCCAAGAGATGAGATAAGAAAACGAGAAGGGTTGAGGTTGGAAAACTTCATTATTCATTATTATATAATGAAAGCATCTACCACCCACCCTAAAACACTCCTTCCATTTATTAGGTTTTCATAATCCCTCACAACTTAAATCCTTCTCAAACAACTTGTTGAACACCTTTTGCATCTTCAAAGCCTATGGGTGTGTTTCATGTCCCTTGTTTGTCAATATGCCTTTGCTTATGTATCCTTTGCAAAAGTCTAAGACCGGCCTCTCCGTTGCTTCCCAAGTTTTGGAGATAATTGTTTGTCTTGTAACTATTGTAGATCTCTACTAGTTTGTAGAGATGAAACTTTAATCTTAGAGGAGACTTAAACTTCAAGGTAATTTGAAGATTTGGAGGTGATTCGGAAGGTGATATGAGGATCAAGGTTTTAATGCCGGAAAATCAACCTACCTGGGGTTGGCCTGGGTACTATACTCCCCCCCGTAGAGCTAACGGGCACGCTTCTTAAGGTGGCTGCGTAGAGCTAACGGGCACGCTCCTTAAGGTGGGCGTACACATTAATCGGCTAATCAAAGTTCCAAAAAAATTGCAGGACTTTTTAGATTAGCCAAAAAGTGTGTACATCCACCTTAAAATGCGTGTACGTTGGCACTACGCACTTTCAAGGCGAACGAACGGAGGGAGTACCTCATATATCTACGGTTGTCCGGGGTTCGAATCATCATATCCCGTTTTGTTCCTAGGTTGACCCGGGAACTCTTATAACCCCGGATGTCCCGGTTAGTTTTCCGGGGTTGTCATGGGTTCAAATCCTCGTATTCCGGGATTGTAATGGGTTGAAATCCTCGTATCCCGGGATTGTCCAGTGTTCAAATCCGGGTGTCTCGTGTTTGAATTCTCATATCCTCGATAGTTGCCATGTGTTCCTATCATCATATGGGGGTTCATATCATCATATCCCTTAGATATCGTTCGAATCCTCATATCTGGACTATCTTAGTATCGGGCCCAGTTTTGGCCCAGATCAAACACTTTGTCACTTTTCAGTCAGCCCGACTGCCCTTTACCTCCATCCAACAAAAAACAATCGCTAAAACCCTGAAAACCAGTCATTTCCAACTCGCCTCAAAACCCTTGTTTTCGCCGGAGATTGTAATTTCGCCCTTATTTCGCCGGTGCCGTCATATTTGGGGTTGTCTCGGGGTCATTTTCAAGAGATATCAGAGTTGATTTCAAAACGCATGAAGTAAGTTTCTCACTTTCTACTTAGTTCTTTTCGTTTAAGTTTCATCAATATATTGAAATGTATGATAAATTGGAACGCTGAATCTCCCAACTGCTTGTGATTGGTTTTGTTGAGTTTTAGTTTCATCGATTAAACATTACTGGTTAGTGATTATTAGTTTTATTTTTGTGTCAATTATGTCGCTCTTAGATGATGGCTGAGGAAGTGATTGAGCAAGTGACTGATATTTATTTTCGGGAGTGGTCTTGGAATGACAATGCTATCAATATCATGTCGCCTGCTAAGAAGCAAGCTGAAGGTGATGCCAATTCATTGCCGTTAGATGTTAATTTATGAATTTGTTTGCGTGGAATGTTGAATACTAAAAAATACATCGTGTCTGTCTTTGTAGTTGATAATTGCTCCACCCATACTACGTATAGACAATGTCTCTACCGATATCGTATCAAGCGTGCTCGGGCTGGCCTACTGGTTCCGTATGACATTATGGAACCACCCAGACGTGATGGGTTTCTTGGTGGTGAACATGTTGATCCATATACTGGTGAACTTAGGTTTTATCCTGATATCTTCTTCGGGGCAGCAAGAGATGTTGGCCTGCCAACTACTCTAGATGGTGTTAGACATCATATAATGCATTGGCATTGGATCAAAGGCAACATTGTTTCTACCAACCAGGGGTGGAGGGTGAGATTTATGAGCAGGGGCCTATCAGCGTAGTCATCCGGCTCACAAAATCTTTCCCCCCACCTACTGATCTGGTTTACAAAGGAGAGGAGGGTACTCATGGTGCCAAGGTTACAGAGGTGAAAGCTCTGTGTCATGGTATGACAGCTTTTGGGTTTGGGGCTGAGGTTGCTGTTATTACTGTAATCAATCGAACCACAAATGAGGTCCTTTCTCAAACTGAACAAATCTTGAGCTACTATTTCATTGTCGAAAATTCTTTTAAGGACAATGAAGAGCCCCATAGAATTGATATCAGACAAGTCATTGATGCCTACGTTTGTGAGGTAAGTCGGATAACATACATTTCAGTAGGGCTGTGAAATAGGCAAATTTTAACATGAGAAATCTTTTCTGTTAAAAGGTTGCTCCGAGCTTCAAGATCTGCTCATCTGTAAGTGGAGTATTCCGTGCTGATTTGCAACGTGCCGAAGGAATCTTAGCAAACTTGACTAATTGCTTCTTGGCTGATGGGAAGGTATGATGTGCACTGATGCACTCACTGATCAGCTTATAGATTGCTATGTTGGCATTTAACATCTCGTGTATTGCTTTTTTTTTTTTTTTTTTTTTCTTTCAGGCTGCTGACGAAAGTATGAAAAGGCAAATTATCAGTTTAAAAAGATGGTTAGATTCATCAGTTGAGTCTGCACTTACAGTATCTTTATCTAATCATGATGGTGAAACATCTCAAAAGATGCGTGACATACTTCTGCGTATGGGTAGTTTCAAGGCCCTTAAGGTGTCCTACTTCAAGGTTCATTTTAATCATGTACTAGAACAATGGCGAGGATTTGAGACCACACGTGAAAAATTATCAAGTGTACACTCGAATTCAGCAATCCCCTCTATCGTTACGTGGTTACCCACCTTCTACAACAACATCCTACGTCATCTCTCCGAAGAATGGGCGTGGTATGACTTGTTCTTGCTTGTTTATTTAATTTAGATGAGCAATTGAATTAGGACGTTCCTTTTTTTTTTTTTGAAGTTTGTACTTTTTTGTGATCGCATAAAAATTTAATACATCAATCTGTGCAGGTGCAAAAGCTATTTCCCTGAAGATTATGCAACATTGCTGCCAGAACTACTAACCGAATCACTGAATTTTGTTAGTGAAAGTTTCACTTCGTGTATTACTTTGGAATGTGGAGGTAGTTTAGATCTTTTGGAAGTGTGTTCTGGTGATAACTCCAATCTTCTCCGTGTACTTATCCAATTACACGACCAAACAGCAAATTTTGCTAGAAGAGTCAAACAATTGTTTTCAACCATACAATCTGATGTATGGTATGATCTTTGTAAGGCAATGTTCTTCCCTTACAATACGTATAAGGAAAGGTAGGTCTTGTTTAAGTTATCCTTAAATACAACCTACCGCACCTTCTATTCCTAGTCTTATGTGCTTCAATGAATTGTTTTGCAGATACACAGAAATGGAAAGCGCTATTTTTGCTGCTGAAATTAGCAAAATTGCTGTGGATCTCAAGGGAGTCTCAACTCCCAAAGTGGGTCGATTGAGATCATGGTTGGAAGCAACTGTCCAGAGGATGGGTGAGTCGATTATTCAGGGCACTGCTCTTTTAAGTGCCACTGTGGGTAGGTGTATGGCTTTTACAGGTGGTTTAGAATTTACTGAACTCATTTTGGTCATGGATAGCTTGATGGTAGAGCAGATTGAAACTTTGAACAGTTGTTTAGAATCTGTAAGAACCGTGATATTAGGGAGTGACTTACTTTTAGACTTTGGTGATTTCTCAATCATCAAAAGTATACTAGGTGTACTTTCTATTACTGATACTTTGAAAAGGGGCGTTGGGGATATTGAAGACTTAGTAAGATCCACTATCGAGAAATCAAGGCAAATGATTACTCAATCTTTGGATCTTTCGGACTATATTCGTTGTAATAGGCCTCTATTTGCTATCGATGACCGAGCATTATGTTTAGACAATGTTGCAGTGCTCCTAGTCGATGCTGAGGATAAAGCTAGGAGGCTACGCGACTTTCTTAAGAAGGTAAGACTGAATGTGCAGTGTTGTGGTGTTGTATTGGGTGTTGTATTGTGTGCTGTGTTGTATACTATGTCAAATGTCTGACGCAGGTACCTTTTATATCATGCAGTTTGATGAAACTCAATTTCTAGTCCTACTTAATGCTTCTGCAAGAGCTTCCCTGTTTGAAGATACAGTTAATGAACTTGTTTATGATGTGCTAATGTTGAATGTGCGGCAGTGTTTGAGTGGTGTAAGTAGCATGTCGATATGGTCTTCTGAAGAGGAGACTGGTGCAAGCGTATGCCCACTATCTCAGGTTATAAGTGTTGGAAGATATCTGCTTAATTTGCGTCAACAGTTGGAGTATGTTGCAGAAGGTGTTACCCAGTTTTCTGCTATGGAATGGTTGTCAAAGGTAAGAAATTGTAAGCTTATGTTTTTTATTTAGGGAAAGTGTATCCATATACATTAATGAACATATATTCGACCAATCTCCTTTCTGTTTCTTTGATTATATTTCAATAAATCTTGAGTTGACATTCCCATATTTTGCCTTTGACTGATTTTTTTTTAATGTTCTGCAGGTTGCAGAGGCGTCTGTTGCGTTATACATAGAGAATTTGATGAGGATTCCGAATGTTTCGCCTCGTGGAGTTCAGCAGCTACGGGCGGATGTAGATAACTTATCGGCTACTCTTTCCACGCTCACCCTCTCGGACCTTTCGAAACGTTTGTACGAAATTGGTCCTGTCATCAAACCCGGCTAGAGAAGCCTTTCAGTTTAATGAAAACACTGTTTGGATTCTGACTGATTTTGTAAGCCAATTGTCTTTGAGTAGCTGTTCTGACTGATGTCATTTTTCAATATGCATTTCCTCTCCTTGTATCATTTCAACGGGAGGCCGGAACAGGCTGAATGTTTAAATAAATTTCACATGGATTCCATTGGTGGTATCTATCTATTTATCTATATTCCTCTGTATCCACTTGTGGAGTACTCGTAATGGCCAACTTCATAAATTGTGCTCGTTTGCCTGATACCGAGGTGTGCGACACAATTTCAAGTAATTCATTAGGGCCATTCAGGACTCTGTGCACGATATTTTTATTTTTTAACTAAACTGAGATCTATCTTAACTGCGCAGGACTTACTACTGACAGAAATCGTTAAACATCCCTATGCTGTAGTCTGGGTGGTGTAGTCGGTTTATCACGCTAGTCTTATACACTAGAGGTCACCGGTTTGAAGCCGGGCTCCACATTGTCTCTTTACACACCACCACACCAGGGTTTATATTTTGCTCATTAAGGATGTTGATAATTCATGAACTAACATTAGTACAATGGAGACTTCCAAAAAAACATGTTAGTACAATGGAATATTGTTATGTTTTACTTTTTGTGCGGATTGGGCTAATTAACTGCATTAGCCCCTTCCTTCACCTTAGAAGGTTGGACCTGGGAAACATCTGTAGAAGGTCCTGCCCCTGAGTCATGGGCTGTCAAAGCTGTGAAGCAGTGTTCATGTTGAAATTTTTGTTTTCATAATTCCAGACAGAAGAAAAAGTAGCATTACGAAAAGATACAGTTGTAAGATTCATAAAAGCACTATCAAGTTTCCCTTTCAACTGAAAGCCAAGCAGTCAATCATAATGAGTTACAAAGCTTAAAGAACAATCACTCAAATCTGCACAAAATGATCTTTTCACAAGAGTAGACTGGATTAGGGCCCCGGCTATGATGATGAGGATGCCTGAAGCAAACCATCTCTGATCTGCGTGGCAACATCACCCACAGCACCAGGTCCATGTGGGATAAACACGGCTGATGATTTAGAGTTTGCTCCAATTTCCTTCATGGTGTCAAAGTACTGTGTGACAAGGACCATGTCCATAACATCCTTGGCAGTAGTCCCAGGGACATTGACTGAGAAGCCCAGCACACTGTCTCTTAGACCATCAACAATTGCCTGTCTCTGCCTGGCAATACCCATTCCGGCAAGATACTTTGACTCTGCCTCTCCTTCGGCTCTTTTGATCTGTATGATCTTCTCTGCTTCTGCTTTCTCATTTGCCGCCAGCCTCATCCTTGCAGCTGCAGAAGATCATAGAGAAGCTACTCAGTACTGAGGGCATTATCAGTGTTGTTGTAACTTTTATGTGAGCACGCCCACGAGACACAGGTCCCATTAAGACACTAAATTCTTTACTACTATACAAAACAGACATTTCATGGAAAACAGACTTTTTTAACTAAACAGTTAACTAGTAATATGTGAATTCTTTCAACTAGTATCTTCTGATACATGTAACTTCATGTTCAATTTTGCCACCAAAAATTAAAAGGATGTTGGATTCCCGTATTTATTGTTGTCTGGCTGATAATTAAGCCCGCTAGTTCAATAGGCAAGTCAAATATTCAAATGAGGGATAGTTCAACTGATGCAAAAGGTACCAGAGGCATAGTTTCTGGTGACTTACCGGCATTGATTTCATTCATAGCACGCTTGACATGTTCATCGGGTTCAATATCAACAATGAGTGTCTGAACAATCTCAAATCAATAATGAGACATAGCCTGAAAAAACCACGATTATATTAGCCATACAGTCAACTACTGGAGTACATCTTACATGTAAATAGAAAAGCACTTACTTTTTCTAGCTCACTGCGTGACTATATGGGTTTATCCACCATTTTTGACTTGAGAGGAAATCCATATTACTGCTCCGGGATGATTGGTATTGATCGACTGGCTTTGGGGGGCGATCTTACATTTGACAGCAACACAGGAACATTTGATTGGAATGCTGGACTCAAGTTTTCTGAAGGGGAAGTGAATGCTGCACTTACCTTGTGAGTGGTTTTCTGATCACTTACAAAATATGGTTCTGATATGCTTTTACTGGTTTTTGAATGTCGACTGCTCTGTGTTTTTCCCTCATCTCGTGTTTACTACTATCTGTCCATGGATTTCCCTTGGTGGAGATATACAGTTTGGGGGAATTTCCGCCATGTCAAGATCCTAAAAGACAATCTGTTGCGTGTTCATTGCATTTCTTTTGCTGGCTTTTAGGGTTTTGATCAGTTGCTTTGGCATGTTACAATAATGTAACTTCTTGCATTGTGATAACAATACTTAATGTGCTACAATTCGCTCGTGGTACACACAGGAACAACAAGGGTGATGAATTGAAGGCCTCTTACTATCAACTTATAGGTCCTGAGAGCAGATTGGCTATTGGAGCAGAGGTGTCGCGTAGCATCTCCACTAAAGATAATACAATGTCTCTTGGTGTTCAGCATGGCATTGGGACAAATACTAATATGAAGATGCGAATTACCAACCATGGCAAGTCTGGCTTAATTTTCCAACATGAATGCGTATCTCCAAAGGTTGGATTATCACTGGCTCTTAGTAGCCACTGACAAAACGTGTTACTACTTCTGCTGTCGCGGAAATTAGTATAGGTGGAATGCTCGAGACTGTGTCAAAACTCGAACCTGTATCAACAAGTTATGAGCTCTTCTTATGGTTGTTTCCCATGGCCTGTCAAATAGGCTAATGGGTAACAATTTTTGGTACTAGAAGAAGGGCAGGTCTTTTGAGTATAACTGAAGTAACTGTTAGGATTCTGAGTGATTTTGTAACCTAATATAGTCTTCGAGTAGCCCTTCTGATTGATGTCATTATGCACTCCCTCTCCTTGTACCATTTCACCAGGAGGCCGGAACAGTCTTACCGGCGGCAGAGGTGCCTCTACTGTATGTACTCTTCTGACAGTTGAATGAATTTCCTTGGAATTAAATTGGCCTATTTCAGGAATCCAATTCTTTTTCTTATAAGAGTCGTTAAATAAATTTTACATGGATTCAATTGGTGGTGTATCTATCTATATAATCTACTAATGCAGTTATGGCCGAATTCACAAATTGCGCTTGTTTGCCCACCTAGGTGCGTATAATGTCCTCAATAATTTAAATAGCTACCTACCTATTGTAGATGGATATTGACTATTGAGCCTCCCATTTAATGGGTTTAAGTTTAACCAAGTAGCTTTGAGATGTTACTTACTGCGCAGGAGTTACTAATGTCAGGAATCGTTAATCATCCCCATGCTGTAGTCTGGGTTATCACACTAGTCTCACACACTAGAGGTCCCGGTTCGGACCCGGGCTCAGACATATCTTAGTTCCACACACCAGGGAATTGGCACAACTAGCTGCATTAGCCACTTCCTTAAGCATGCACATAAGCACATCCAGTGTTATAGCATGAATATGGCCGAGGAGAAGGGTGGACCAGGGAAACTTCTATAGACATGGCTGGTTGTCGAAGCTGTAAAGCGTGTTCATGTCGAAATTTGTATTTTTATAATTCCAAACAGAAGAAAAAGTAGCATTGAGAAAAGAGACAGTAATAAGACTCATAAAAGCACTATTAAGTTTCCTTTAACTGAAAAACAAGTAGTCAATCATAACGAGTTACAAAGCTTAAAGAACAATCACCCAAATATGCACAGATGGTCTTTTCACAATGTGATGGGATGCTAATAAGAGTAGACTGGATTAAAGCCCCGGCTATGATGAGGAGGATGCCTGAAGCAAACCATCTCGGATCTGAGTAGCAACATCACGCACAGCACCAGGTCCATGTGGGATAAACACGGCTGATGTTTTAGAGTTTGCTCCAATTTCCTTCATGGTGTCAAAGTACTGTGTGACAAGGACCATGTCCATAACATCCTTGGCAGTAGTCCCAGGGACATTGACAGAGAAGCCCAGCACACTATCCCTTAGACCATCAACGATTGCCTGTCTCTGCCTGGCAATACCCATTCCAGCAAGATACTTAGCTTCCGCTTCTCCTTCTGCTCTTTTGATCTGTATGATCTTCTCTGCTTCTGCTTTCTCATTTGCCGCTAGCCTCATCCTTGCAGCTGCACAACATCATAGTGAAGCTACTCAGGGGGGATATTCAGAGTTGTTGTACATGGAGTCATGGAGCATGCCCACGACAAGCGAGTTCCATTAACATACTGAATTCTTTACTATATATAAACAGATATTTCAGGGAAAAGTGGAAAACACAGACCTTCTTAACTAAAAAGAAAACTTGTAATTTATGAGATTCTTTTAGCAACTATCATCTGATACTTCATGAAACATCATGTTCAACTTTGCCACAAAAAAAAAAAAAAAAAGAAAAAAAAAAAAAAAAAAAAGAAAGATGTTGGATTTCAGGAGTTATGGTTGTCTTGCTGATAATGGATCATAACGACTACAAGTATAATGGATCTGATCCGAGGTAGTACATTCCAGTTCAATATGCGAAATGCGAGTCAAAATTTCAAATGAGGGAAAGTACAACTGATGCAAAAGATACCAGAGGCATAGTTTCTGGTGACTTACCAGCATTGATTTCATTCATAGCACGCTTGACATGTTCATCGGGTTCAATATCAACAATGAGGGTCTGAACAATCTCAAATCCATAATGAGACATAGCCTGAAAAGTGAAAACACCACGTTTTTATTAGCCATACAGTCAACTACTCGAGTACATCCTTCATAAAAATATAATAGCACTTACTTTTTCTAGCTCGCTGGCTACTGCCTTGGCTATTTCAGTCTTCTGCTCAAAAACATCATCTAGAATCAACCTCGGAACAGTGGCTCTGATCACTAAAGAAGCCAGAAACAAACACAATATAAGCTTCCTAAAATTTTTGAAGTTGAATGAATCATTTCCGAAGACTGGTGGAAGTTAAGAAGAGATTGAATTTATCGTGATATACCATCAAAAACATAGGCCTGGATCTGGGAGCGGGTATTGCTGAGCTTGTAAAATGAGTCGCTTGCTTTCTCAGCAATGGCACGGTATTGAATGGATGCGACAACATTGACAAAAACATTGTCCTGCACAATCACATCCAATAAATCATTTAAACAGTGGACAGTCCCAGCTTATCAGGTTTGCTGATTAAATTAAATGCCAAGCAATATCCTAACACCATACTTGTTCATAAATTCAAAAGTCTAGAACAACAACAACAAAAATATGGTGATTTTCGCATTTAGTTTCATTTAGCTTAGTTTCAACGGCCCAGGCATAGAGCACCAAATTTACAGCTAGCTTATCCTACAAGCAATTAAACTGTCTAGCTATCAGATAATACGATATACGACTAGTTGAGACCCAAAAATACGCAAAAATTGGAAGTATAACTAAAATTGGTTGGCACATATGATTGGGAAGGCTGACCTTGGTTTTGGTCTCACAACGAACATCCAATTGCTGCACACGGAGAGTGAGCTTTCCGGCTATCTGGTAACCGAGAAACCAAGGGACACAATGACAACCTGGCTCGAGCACATCAGAGTATTTACCAAAGACCTCTTCAATAGCAACTGTTGATTGGTCAACTTGTATACAACAAAGCAAGTTCCCCATTGTTGTTGTTCAAGAATTTCTCCTAATACAGTCAAATTTTTACGATTATAAGCGAAATCATATCGTACCAACAAAACCCTCAATTATACTACAAGAACCCAAACAAAAAAATAAAACGCAAAAGGTGCAAACTTTATTTCATTACCAACAATTGGAGTAATTTTTTCAGACAATAATTGGACTTGTGGTTCAAGAATTTCTCCTAATACAGGCACATATTTACGATTATAAGCGAAATCATATCATACCAACAAAACCCTCAATTATACTACAAGAACCCCAAAAAAAAAAGTTACAGAAACACAAAAGGTGCAAACTTTATTTCATTACCAACAATTTGAGTGATTCCTTTAAGAAAATTATTGTACTTTGAGCTTGAATTATGACATTTTCATGAAAAATTTGGGCTTTTAGACTTGTTTGTTCCAAATATGCAATTACCAAATAGGGTCACATCTCAAAATCCTCAAATCATTGAATATAGTCAAGAAATCATGGTTTTTCTAAAGAAAAGAAATCATCTTGATTACAATTGCAGAAAGTTACAAGGTATACAAAAACCCCAAAAAAGGGTTTTGGAGTGGGATAATTTTTAAAGAACGTATCTACGTAAAGTCAAACAAGACAATCATTCTCGAGAGCAAAAATCGATAACTAGGCACAAAGTTATCAAAAATTATGAATCTTAAGTACAAATTTTTCTACCAGATAATATCAACATGTAAACATAAATATCATGCAAAACTAATCATATGTTAACAACAACAATTATACACTAATACCCATAACATGTAAAAACTAAAGATATTAATTAGGAAAATAATTAAGGAAGAGAAGATTAAAACTCACAAAGATTGTTGAAAGATAAAGAAAAGGGATGAACTTTTGTTGTTTTGGTGGCAAAAGATAGTTTGTGTAGAGTTGTATTGTATGTAGGAGCTGTTTTGGCTGGCAGTCTTGCGCACAACAATTGCAAAGAATACCAGCAACGTTTTATGTCCCTTTTTATATTACTGACAGCCTTTTCTAGGATGGTTAACGTTGACCGCTAATGCGCCACGTATATGTCGAGATCATACTTTCGGTCTATATATCGAAAATTAATAAGAAATGTATGACTGTTTGAATTTGTCGAAAATTGATTATCGAGATGATACCTCATATAGTGTATAGTCAAAACGATAAAAATTCGGAAATCTGGTCCAGGATAAGTAAAAATTCGGAAATCGAAAAATATCTCAAATGGTATCAAACTCAAAACGTTAACGATTCATACACATAAGGGAGTAATTACTAATTAGTTTCCTTGGTCAACTGAATTTTATTTTGATTCGTTCATCATTATTGTTCCCACTTGTTCATTATGTTTTAGAGATGAGGAAAACTTCCATTCAACTAGAAAAGAAGAAAATAAAAAACAAGTGGAAGTATTTGCGTATGAATGAAGTTAATGTAGCATGAGAAATTTCAGCTAAATTTCCCAAGGAAGAAATGATGTAGGAACTAGGAAGTTGTGGGTATTATTAGGGTTGAGTATATTGCTTGCTTGCAATACAAAGGAGTACTTGACTGACTAATTGATGACGGATTCTATTGGATATTAAGTTATTAACAAAGGCAGGAAAAAACCCACTTTTTTTTTTCTGGATAAACATTGCCCCATTATTTGGATATTTGGTGTGGTGCCCGCTACTATGATGTGTCTTACAATTCTAAGGTACAAAAATTACAAATCGCAAATTGTAGGTAGAAAGATGCACAAATCATAGGGCGTAATTTAAAAGAGAAAAGAATGGGAGGAGAAGGAAGGGCGAGCCTAACGCCAGAGAGCAAGTCGCCTCGTTCACGATGCACGCATCCGTGTGGAAGAGGAGACTAGCTCTCTGTCGACTATCATTACTCGAAAGAAATGTCAAAGGAGTTGACAAACACAACACCAACTTAAGTGAATAATTATTGCTTGATAGCCTTGATTAGCCAAAGGATCACATAGGCGTGGGTTGTGCGACCTATTCCCACATTCGCATTCTAGTATTCTACAACCAACCCATGCTTGGTTTTTGACCAACTTCATAAGTCCACCAACCATAGAGCGCCGATAGAGGTGTCTATCGGGGTGTAAATCCAACGGGGTTCTTGAGCCAGCGAGACTCATGAGGTAAATCCTTGCCCTATTCGGGGGCCTATCTCAGGACGCAGGTCCAAGCAGCATGTCCCCCAAGTCGCGGGCTAATCTTAAGCCAGCAAATTTAGATATGTAAGCCAAGCAGAGTAGTTCAGCTGATTTTTCTGTTATACATTCAAATGGCAACTGACAAAAAAGTTTGGATATAATAGTTGCTGGCGATTCCCCAGCTGCATTAATCGTATCGGAAGATCTCTCAATTTTCTGTTAGTATTTTGGTACAAGGCTAACTACATCAACCTACATTCCCTCCATTGAAAAAACTGACAACACTTGACAGTGGATTTTGAGCTAAGCGTTGTCATGAAAAGTTAAAAACTTCTACAAATTTACAAAACTCGAGTTTTCCTGTTCTTCGTTCAACAGTTTTGTTCTAACCAACCAAGAGAACCCAAGATCAGTATCTTGCCCGGCAACTCCCCGACTGATGGAGCCAAGTATTGGATCTTCTTCCTGAAAATAAGCAAATGCAAGATGAAGCAAAGATTCTTTAAAGATTAACGGGTGAGACTAGTTTAAAATTTTTAATTACAAACCTTTGAACGTCAACTTCATTGATGTAGATAAACCCAGCAACATTGCTGCGATGAAAAAGGGAAGGTGATATCAGTCATCGAAATCATTCAGCAAATATAGAGTTATTAGAGTATGGGCACAACTGCACAAGACTAATGACTCGGGGAAAAATTATCTGAAGTCAACCACCGCCAACTAACACAAGAACGGGGTATCTGACATCAATTCTAGGATGTTGTCTAGACCATCAAGCAAAGCTAGTCAAGAGCAAACTATATGAAGACTAAATAAGAATGAGCACTATCAAGATTTTTAAAGAAAATTTGGGAATCTACTTTTTTCGGGATTAAAGCATCCCAATAACTCAAGCCCTATACGTCTTCGCAGCCTGGTGCTTAGTCTACAATCTCTACCAACCTGTCTCAGCTAAGATGAGCGTAGATTCCAGATAGCCTTTCAAGTTCTCATACAAAATAGTAATGCGCGCTAAAGTCTGTGCCCCTGCTTCAATTAGTTGGGTATTTAACTCGCCATCTCTTTGTTTCTATTACTATCATGCTCATTGCATTTCTGCCAGTACTTAGGCGGCTCGGCCTGTCATCTTTCAATCGTATTCCTATTCTTTGCTACCCAACAGTCAATATGCTTAAGGTAGGAATCTGTTTTCAGAATGTTGCACTCAGAGAATATGGGCACTTAAGATGAAAATGAAATCCACATTCCTCAACATAACGTAAAATTAATTCATGTGACTTTCAGAAGACAGCAATAAGATATGTTTTATATGGGGATGGTGTTGAGGTGATGAGTTTGATTACTGATGCAGGAAGTTGTAGAGAATATGGGGTACCTTGAAATAATTTCTTCCGGATCTTTAGCAAAGGAAACAGCAACAACAAAACGATCCAACTCCTTTGTGATGTTAACCGGAACCACCCTAGTAGGATCTGCAGCAGGCTCTGCACCAATAGGCAGTGCTGAACGGGGTGCTTGTGGTCCACCACCAATTCGATAAAAAGACAAGTCACTGAAATTGGCAATATTGGAATGAGGCGAGAGTACTTTTCCCATGCCATAGAAATATTCCTGTACGATATCAATGTAATTTAGATTCAGATCGGTACACAACTTTCAACAAAAGGTTTATAGCCAGATGTTACTCTCCTCTATTTTGTCTACAACACTTTTAGCTAACATGCAAACTGGCATATCTAACAAATCATATAAGACCAGCAGGCATCAAAATGTCAACAAAATTCACAATCAAGTTTAAGATAGTTAGATCGTCTACGACAACTTAAAAGTTGAAGTGAAGACATGAGTTTAATCTCAAACAAAGCAAGTAAAGGCCCAAGAATAAAAGCATGTGTAGGCAGCAGGCCCGCTTCATATACAAAGGTTAATGCATTACAACAAGAATGGAACGAAAAACAACGGAAGAGGGCTAAAGGTTTGTTTGTCTAATGCAGAACGCAAAGAACAGGAGGGTTCAGGGAGCAGAAACTATGCAAAACCACCTTTTTCTATCCTTAGCAATGAAGCCAAATAAGACAGACTACAGAAATTACAGACAAAATCCAACAAATCAGAATGTCAAGCTTTTTGGTAAAGTTTTGAATGAACCAGGGAAGGGGAGGGAGGTATAAAGTTTCTGATAATCACCTGTATCCTGCTTGCCCTGGATATTTTACGGTACTGCACAGGTCGAGACACAACACCTCCAGATTTCTGCAGTTTTACAACATCAACTTTGGGCTTGCTCTTCAGCACGTCTCTAAGCATACTACAAAGCTTTTCCTGCAAGTAATAAGTTAATTAACACCCCCACAGTTACAGACTATTCACCATGCAGATAGTCCTAAAAGGCTGAAACCCAGAAAATAAAAGTTAGGTGTACAACTTCAGTGTAATTCCTGCCAGTGAACGATGCAAAGAAAATGGCTACAGCTCATAACCCACAGAGGTCACACATAGAAAGGAAATTTAACTGTGCACACAGGTCATTAAAGAGGCTGATAAAAATTCTAACAAAGCTAAATAATTAGATATGCCAGATTATGTAATGAATGGGTGTACTCCCCAACTTTACAAACAGAGCCTTCAAATCCAAAATCATTTATAAGTTAGTATCAGAAGCACAAATATAGCTCATAGCTCTTGAAAGAAATAAGAAGAATAATTAGTTTCCAAGTCTGTCAACATCTATTGAGAATCGAATACACATGTCACTCAACTGTCTATTTCTCACTTGTAGTAATCTAATTTATTCTTTATATAACAGCCAAACAGACAATGAATGAACTTTAATTGTCAAGGGTATGACAGGACGAGGTCATATCAGGGATAATATGTTGATAAGCTTAAACACTGAGCCTCATACATGAAAATTACAGTCTTCTCTGCCTTCTACACAAGTAAGACATTTAGGGACTGTTTGTTTCAAGAGTTGCAAGGAAGGGAAAGCGAACTTTGATCCTTATTCTCTTTCAGGGTGTTTGGTTGGCACCATTCCCTTTCTTTCTCCATTTCCCATGTTTTAATTTCCCCAAAACTTCTTACATTCATTCCCTACCCTCCCTTGGGTTTTGAGGATTACTACCTAATTTTGTGTAATCATGTCCCACCTGCAAATGAGCCCTGCACCACCACTACCCACCACATGTTCTTCCATCTTAACCAATAACCATCTATGAAACAGGCCACCACCACCACCACCACCCCCAAGACATTACAGTGATTACAGTATTACATCCTTAATGAACCGGCCTAATTGGGCCCACCACCGCCCCAACAGACATCCACTAGCCCATCCGACATTACATCACCACCCTCGAATCCATCAACGCCACATGCAAACCTCTTTAAGGGGCCGAACACCTCCGAAAACACCGCATCATACCTCATTGACTAAGAAGAGGGAAGAATGGAAAAAATACACGTCAACTAACCCAAATTTGTTTAACTTCTTTATGTTTGCCCAGTATCGACGATTTTGTAGTGAAATTTGGCAAATAAAGTTCCACATCTGCAGGCTTTGGTCAAGCTCAACCACAAAACAGTCAGGACTAGGCATTTGGTGCGATGCGATGGTGTGACTATGGTTGACAGGTGACAGCGTTACTGTTAAGACTTGAGAGTGAAGGCAGCTGTGGAGGTGTACAATCCATGATAGTCATGGCTTATAAAAGTAGATGGCAGATTTGTTTTGGAAGAGGAGAAGGTGCAGTTGTCTAGAAAAGGGGGAGGAGGGGTTGATTATGTTTTGCCAACCAAACACATCAGGAATTAGAAGGATTTAGAGTCATTTCCCCCTTTTTACGTTTCCCCCTTTTTACGTTTGCCCCTTTTTTACATTTCTTATTACCTTTCCCTTTCTCATGCTCAAACCAAACAGTCCCTTAGGTTTGATTCCCATTTTACAAATGTGGCCTTTATACCCAAAGTGGTTTGAATCACAACACCATTTTTAGAGACACAGACATGTGCTGCACATCTTTTGAACGAAATATATGGCAATATGGTACTATATCATTAAATGGAAAAGATTCATTGATTTGAACATCTACGTATCTTGTTGTCTGATTCCAACTTATGCATGATAGTCAAGTTCATGTTTTCAAATACAAGCACAGCTGCACAGGGTTCAAAGAAAGTTGTACAACAAATGAATAAATGTGAATTTACATAATTACCTGCCCCAAGACCAAAACGACGTCCGCATTGAAAGTCTCAATAGCATGTAAAAGTAGCTGCAAAAAGACATGGAATAAGCGACGGTCATGCCAGGGTAACAAGTTTGCGTGTCTACTAACAAACAGACACACACATTATTTTGAGGTGTCAAGGTATCCTACCTCATAACCCACCCCTTCAATCCAACCCATGGTGTTTATCACCATACCTGCCGCACGAGAATCACTATTACCAGCAAACTGCCTCTCCAATGTCCGAGCAAGCTCCTTTACAATTATCTTATACAACTCTACGTTAGTACTGTACAGAACATAGCCAAGTTAGCATAAAAAAAAAGAATAAAAACCAGCAGCAGACCTATATTGGATCTCTCTCTTTCAAAAATAAAAAGTAAAAAAGAAAAAAAATTAAAAACCTGGGAGTTGTGTGTCCATAGAAATGAACCAAAGGCATTTCAAGAGGAATTCCTTCAACTGGATCAATTGGCATTTCAATTGGCGTTGCTGCAATACATCCAGGTATTGTTATACTTCCTTGACCTACATCTAAGTCGACAAAAGTTGGTTTCCAACCCTGTTTGGCGGCCCAACTAAGAAGCATCTTTGACAACACGCTCTTCCCAGAATCAGTAGGGCCCACCACAATGACCCTAGGACCCTATATTAAGAGCAGAATGTAAGTAAACATTCACCTCTAACCATATCTAAAGACATATGCATATGCAGTTAAGGACAGTTACAGTTTCTAAAAGAAACGGAAATAAAGAATTGGGATCAGTTCTTCATATTATTTTAAAAGCAACTTCAAACAAGGAAGGCAGTTATATAGATTATAATAACTTACTATATAATGCTACGGAGACAATCACCCACAACAGGAAGCTACAACAAACATTAAGTAACACCTGGGATAGATATACTGAGGATCTAGATAAGCCCCTGAACATCTGAGTACAAATGGAATTACAGGGTAGCTCAATGGAACCACAAGTTGGGCTACTGGGCCTGATACCACTCAGTAAAGTTGAATTACATCAAAAGGCAAGCTTTAAACACACACATTAAATAACAAAAAAGTAAACAATGAGCCAGTTCTGATGAACTTGGGGACGTGTAAGTACCAGCCTAAAGACTAACTCGCCTGCCTTATAGAATGTTCAGGCTTACGTATCAAAAGCTAAAGTTGCAAGAACCTTAAAACGGTCCAGTCTGTCAAACAGTGAAACTATAGAAACTAGAATCTATTCTATCACCGTCAGCCTATGTGAAAAAGCAGAACGTCATGGTTAGCACAATATATCTCAAATTGAGAATGTCCTTACCATTATGCCATTCTTTCCAGCATAACAAAAATTTGCCATGTTTTTTCCTCTTCCACTTTCATAGACCCATACATTTCAAAATTGGTTTGACATTCATCTCATCATGAACAAGTAATTACTCATTCACCCAAGCACCGTCCAGGTAAGTTTGGTATATACTTCTTTTACCACACCTTCGCTCGCCCGCTGTCCCCACTCATATCCCGAGTCCTGACTCTTAACAATCACCACGACTTTTCCCTCCCCGAACTAAACGATACAGCTTTTTGCATTTACATCACCACAAACAGCATCTCCAAGAACCTAAGACTAAAATCATCATCTCGGGCATGGGCAATTCAAGCAGCTTCATAGTATGTGCAATGTTATGCATGCATTCTTATGGGCCTTTGAGATTTCAACATCAGGTTTCCATGCAACCACCTCTCCCACCCCCCTACAAAAAAATTACACTCCTAAGCTTATAACATTCCAGTACCATACCACATCTCCACTCATCCTAAATATGAAGCTCTGGGGTAATTTGCTATAAAGTTTAAACAAAGGAATTCAGTCACAACGGATGACAGTCATGTTTCAATTGAAGAGCTATTTCTCACCAAAAAAAAAATGATCTTTTTGATTCCACAACAATCTAAAATGTTCTCCAATATCCAATCGAGAGTTGAAGGCCTATCTTTTTGGCTTTTACTACCTATTTAATCAGTTGTGCTAGGCAGGAAAGTTAGATTGCAATAAGGAATTATCAAACATAAATGCAGTTAAGCATTAGAATGACACAAAAAGGCCTCAACGTTAGCGGTAAAAGTACATAGAAGAACAAGGAGTACTATGTAATTGTACTAGAGACATTGACATGTCTCTGAATGATACAGAACCCATCTTAACAGATTATTAGCTTGAGACCAGCAGCAGGACAAATAATGATATGATTATGTTTAGGTAGCGTTTGGAAACAAGAATTTAAGAATTTGTAATCATTTCAATTCCATCATTTGAGAATGTGAAATTCAAATATAAATCAATTGTTTGGGGAGGGTAGGATTTCAAAATGACACCTCTTGAAGTGTCATTTGTTTTTGGCCTAATTGGATTTGATACAAATTCCAAAGGATTTGACACAAATCCAAATTCTCAAATTCTTGAGTTCCCAAACATGGGATTTGTGTCAAATTTGGATTTGAGAATCAAATCCTTGTTTCCAAACACACTCTTAGGGAATTATATCTTTATTTAACAGCTTTTGTCCACTTGACTCATCATAGTCTTCTAAGACCAAACCACCAAGGGGTATATTCTAAGTTTTATAAAGTAAAACAATTCTCATTACTATAACAGATGTCTGTAGAAGATAAGTTTCCAAACCTCGCAACTCTGTTATAATTTAAATTTTTAATGACCAAAAATGTCATATCGGACAAGAAAAAAAAACCAATTTGATTATTATACAGAATATAATACCTCAGAAGATTCAGGATCACTGGAAGAGGATGCTTTAGCTCTATTCCTTCGCGCTTCTAGTATAGCATGAACATTTACATAGCTTACCATTGGAGTCTGAACCACAGCAGTCAGACAATCAGTATCACACCAAGCATGAACAACTGGACAAGTAGCATCTTAAAGACATCGAGGATACCTCATCTGCTACATAATCGGACAAATCAGGCCCACCATCCATTTCAATTGTCGCCCCATGCCAAGTAAAAACCTAACATACAAAATCAAACCCACGTCAAGTTGACCCTCTTGTGCAAAAGGCAATCATATGATCCCCTTCTCCGTGTAGAAAAAGATAGCATAGCCTACAGGATTGCTTCTTTCTAGTGAAATAGTAAAATAATGGCACCTTAACCTCACTAAAACTTTAACAGACGATAGGATTTCAAATGCCAGATGTTAAACTAAATTACTAATAATTAAAAGAACAAAACCACTAACTTATTATTCCACTTTTGGTTATGGCAAGAGAAAGGCTCCAACAACAACCTCCGTCTCTCCCACTTCCCTGATAGGAGGATTTGGGGTAATGATAACAATGATGGTAATTATGACATCACCTATGGATATCGTAGCAGCACCGTCCAACAATATAGAACTCCAATCCTCAAAAGCTCCCGCCTAAGGCAAGGTAAGAGGGTGTCGGATGTATGCAAGTTACCCCTATGTTCGAACATAGAGAGGCTGCTTACCGATGACAAATAATGAAGATTGCGTTAAGAATTGCACGGACTGCTAGTTTACAATACAAGAACCAAGGCAGTTTTGGAAGCCATTTTGCTTTATTCCAAAACCAAAAATAGTGAGTCTTTGGCTCCATTGGAAATGGAAACCATTCACACAAAGTGACATAAAAAATCAACCAATGTCAAATTTGACCAACTTGAGCTGATGCCATAAAATGCAACCTTGTCAGCTAATACACATCAAGAAACATAACCTACAACCAACATCCTTACTTTTGGTGCGAATAGAGTAATGTGTAGCTCAAACCCTGACGAATGAAATAACTCACAAAGATGGTATCATTCCCACGCTCTAAACTACACACCCCTACTAATTAAGCGAAAAAAGACAAGAAATGTCGAGAACGACACCTTCTCTTTCAAAACCTTGGACTAATACAATCTCTACTAAGAAGAAACTACACAAGTCACAATTTGATTCTTACACACGTCAACACCTTCCAACAATTCCAGATAAGTATGAGGTAATAATACAAAGTCATTGCTTGCTCCAATGTCCAACCCTAACCTTAACCTCGGACAAAAGCACGAATGATTCTTAGCACTCGTAAAGTG
Organism: Spergularia bocconei; assembly: GCA_963457585.1. Taxonomy (NCBI): domain Eukaryota; kingdom Viridiplantae; phylum Streptophyta; class Magnoliopsida; order Caryophyllales; family Caryophyllaceae; genus Spergularia; species Spergularia bocconei. The sequence continues at coordinate 3,295,065 of OY734951.1, read as the reverse complement.
AACACATAACACTAACCCTAACCTCAATCTCAGCAAAAGCACGAATGATTCTTAGCACTCGTAAAGTGAACACATAACACTAACCCTAACCTCAATCTCAACAAAAGCACGCATGATTCTTAGCACTCGTAAAGAGAACACAGAACACTAACCCTAACCCTAACCTATCACGGATGATTCTTAGCACTCACAAAAGTGACACCAACACTAACCCTGACCTCACCAATAGCACGGATGATTCTTAGCACTCGTAAAGTGAACACAATTACAATTGACCACAAACAACAACACAAACCGCGAAAACCGCGACATTTCCCTGCAATTCCAGATCAATCATACACTACGACGCAAACAGTAACTTCCATAACAAGCCGGAATCTGCTTATCACAATGCATTTTTAAACTAAAAGCAATGTAAACAAATTGGCAGGATAAATTGCGAGAAAAGCGAGTAAAAATTGAGAAAATTACAGCGAATTTAAGGCCAGGAGGAAAGTTAAGCCAGATTGCAGGAGGAAGTTCGGTGCCGAAGATCTCGGCGGTGCCGTTTAACATGCGGAGGCGAAGGGGAGCAGTTTCGGAAACTTCAATGCGAAGCTCACACTCTTTCTCCAGTTTCACTTGCTTCGTTGTGGACGCCATTTCTGAATTTGAGCCGGACAGTGAGAGAAGAGGCGATTATACGGTGGTGATACGGTGGCGGCGCAGGTGTGGAGCGACTGAGAGAGAGAAGAATGAGCGGCACCACGGTGGTGATATTGCGGGCGAGTGGAGGACTTAGGGGAGACCAACGGAACTAGTGGGTTTGTGTTGAGACGATTCGGTTCTATTGATCGTCCCGTACGAGTTGAGTTAATTTTGGTCTAACTGGACTAGGTTAGTGTAGAGACTTCACATGTGACTTGTTACGAGTTTACGACAGACTAGTTTGCATGTCCGGGATATCTATTTATATTGTTTATACTCGTTTTATAAAAGATGTTGTTGTTGTCTTATCTTTGTTCTAATAAATTATCATATTTATTATTTTTCATAAATTAGCTAATACTATACTATTATGATAATTTATTACCATGTCTTAACCGGTAATTGTAATTAATGATATTTTTATGTTCTATCCAATTAATTTATGCAGAGTGCCCTCTTAGAAAAGATTTGGTATAGTATAGTATTAGATAGATTGGTCCATTTGGTTAAATGAGTTTGTAAGATTAACACGGTATTTTGGTTAAGCTATGTTAATTTTGAGTTGTTACAGATTTTAACACGATTTGTTCGGAGTTTGTTCAACAAACTTAGTTTGAATATCTCAGTCGAGTGACTCAACCTTGTGGTCGTATTAAGACCCAAGACACCCGGAATTCGAAAAATTAAAATGCCTGATGTTATATAAAAATATCCCCCATTGTTATTGGCCGAATTAAACCAAACTCAACATAAGCAGGCCTACAAATGACTTGCCTTAGTTAACCAAAACTTATGCGGAATATCTATGTGACTTTTCAATCACTCTAAATACTTGTATGTCCGATTTGGAATCTTCTCAATAAGGAATGACCCCATTAGATTGAAAATCTTTCTCCCTACATACAAAGTATTAACATATTATATATATTATATTATATTATTATATTATATTATATTAATAGCCGTGCTTTTGAGCACTTCTTAGGCCGTCCACATAGGACGGTGATGTCAAATAAAAGTTGCCGTTAATAGCACTCACATGGTCATGGAAGACACACGCCAACATACAAAAGACACACGCATATAATATATATAATATGCACCGTAATAATAGAACAAATATATTTTCTTGCCTTATTTAAGATAATTATGCATCTATTATCACTAACATTGGCAAGAATATACCTTAAATATCCTAGAAAATATATGATTCACATTTACTAAAATATATAGAAAAAATACACTAACAAATAATCTCATGTATACTCTTCCCAAAATACCGCAATAATATAGGCCATCATACAAGATCCGGAAAATCTTGAATAATTATAAAAGTTTCCGAAATTACAGTAATATAAAGTATAAACTAAAATTCATTTAAAAAAAGAAAGGTCGAACATATATAGACCGGAAATTTTTAAAAATGGAAACTTTTGAAAACGGAATCATCAAAAAAAAAAAAAAAGAGATAGACCCATAGTAAAATTTACGGAAATTTAGGCAATATAATCAATATTCGGAATTTAGGCAATATAATCTATAGCATAAATAGCATTTTCCTTAATTAATTTTGTCAGATTAGAATTATAATTTCCAAAAAATCAGATTTTTCTATCAATCTACAACAAATGACGTATACCATAATTAAAATTAATCAAATATGAAAAATAATTACAAAGGAGCATAATATTCCTAAAAAATATAATTTCGTATCGTATACATCCAAAGAAGTTTTTATTAACCACCAAAGTGGGGAGAGTGGGATCTAAAACACACCAAAGTCGTATTTGAGATTTATTAAACACCAAAGTTGGAAAACTTGTTTTTAAAACACACTTTAAGCTATTTGAATTTTTATTAAACACCAAAACAAATAAAGAAATGTTTAATTTTTATTTTACCTCATAAATTATTTTTGTGCGTTTAAAAAAAATTTACTCATCTTCTTCTCCTCCAATTCTCCATCATCGATTTTCTCTACGAAGGCAAGACGCAAGCTTAAGTCATATCTACCAAACTTCACAATTAGAACCTAAGATTATGGGAAATCTAAATGAGAGCCGTCCTAGACCTGATGGAGCGAGAGCGCAAGGAATTTAGCACTTCTAAACAATTTTATGCTACATTTTGAACTTCTCGGTACCGTTCAATCATGTTCGGAATTTTTTTTTTGACATTTGCTGAATTATGTGATCTATTTTTTTTTTTAGATCAATGAACTGGATTTACTCCATATCTTTACCTATTGTGAAACGAGCCTAGTATTTCTTAATTTCGGTAAGCAAGAACATAATTTTATTTTATTTTTTGATGTTTTTATTTGTTTTGGTGTTTAATAAATACCCAAATAGCTTAAAGTGTGTTTTAAAAACAAGATTTTCAAGTTTGGTGTTTAATAAATACCAAATACAACTTTGGTGTTTTTTACATCCCACCCTCATCACTTTGGTGGCTAAAAAATACTTCTTTGGTATACATCAAAATGCCATATTTTGATTGTAAAATACGGAAATAATCACAAATATCGCCACAGTATTAAAAGCCCATTACAAGAATATACTCCCTCCGTTTCTTTCAGTTCTTTACATAGAGAAAGGGCACATAAACCTAGGAGGAAAGAGAGAGAAAGTAAGAAGGGTAGCAGTTAGTGGAGGATGGGGTTTAATTAAGTGCTAATCTAATATTTCTTTGTTCTTCTCTCCCTCCTTGCTCACTCCGCCCCCTACTCATCAGATCACTTTCTCACCAAAATGCCTTAGATTTCTTTTCGGCAAATTCCCGTGGTGCCCCCGAACTATGTCAGAATGCTCGTGGTGCCCCTATGTTTGAAACTTGTACACTGTGGTGCCCCCGAACTTTACCCCAGCCAGCACATGGTGCCCTTCCTACCCTTGACCGTTAACTCCGTTAGTCCTTTGACCGTTAAGTGATGACATGACAGTGATTAGCGGTTGGCGGGAAAGTTAATTAAGGATTAACTATTATTTAATTAAAAAAAAAATTAAATTTTTTTTTCTCAGAAACTCGAAAAATTCTCACAAAAAAAATCAAATTTACAAAAATTAGTGCTCATGGTGCCCCTGAACTTTACCCCCAAGTGCACATGGTGCCCCCTAACTTTACCTCCTAGTGCACGTGGTGCCCCTCTTATAACATGAATTAGAATTCATGGAATTAATTTAATTTCAATATGTGTTTGGGGAAGGTTATGAGTGTTTTTGAGAAGGTAGTGATTGTTTTATAAGCTCATTGGGGGTATAATGTTGTTTAAATACACACAATAGTGAAGTTCACAACGGTTATTTCTCAAACTAGCCGTTACACAAGAGTCAGGAGGGCACCATGTGCACTGAGAGGTAAAGTTAGGGGGCACCATGTGCACTTGGGGGTAAAGTTCAGGGGCACCATGGGCACTAATTTTTGTAAATTTAAAATTTTTAATGAAAATTTTTCGAGTTTCTGAGAAAAAAAAAAATTTTAATTTTTTTTTTAATTTTTTTTAATTAAATAATAGTTAATCCTTAATTAACTTTCCCGCGAACCGCTAATCACTGCCATGTCATTACTTAACGGTCAAAGGACTAACGGAGTTAACGATCAAGGGTGGGAAGGGCACCATGTGCTGGTTGGGGTAAAGTTCGGGGGCACCACAGTGTACAAGTTTCAAACATAGGGGCACCACGAGCATTCTGACATAGTTCGGAGGCACCATGGGAATTTGCCGATTTCTTTTTAATCTACTTACAAACTTCACTTTATTCGTCCCATCCCCCTCCTCTAATCTACACACCATTATTTATTTTGGAAAAAACTTCGAGAATCAACGGCGGATAAAAGACCTGATACACACCACTTAGTAGTGGTAAAAGATGGGTTTTGATGCATTCAAATGGTTGCTTTTGGATCAATTTATTAGCTAATTCTATCATTCGTGTATTTGTGCTTTAATATAAGAATTAGTGGTTTTGTATGTATTTATGGCCTCAAGATTGATGTGCAATTGTGTGGAACGACAATGAGGCGATGAAAGATGATCCAGGGAGCGAGATGCCAAGTTTTGGGCAAGTTTGGAAGAGATTTCAGTCCATTTACGGATGGTCAACTTTGAAGCTTCATAACTCTCAAACGGCTTGGAATTTTGTACTGAAACCAACGGCATATTAAAGTTCATGATCTTAGCTTTCCAGGAAGTGGTCACACGTTGTCATAGGCCAAGTAACGAAGAAGTTATGACCGTTTGAAAAACATTGCCAGAGCCAGTCCGCTGAAGACGACTCGTCTGACTATAGACGAGTCGTCCGACGAGTCGTCGCGAACCAGACGACTTCTAGACGACTCTCACAGTGAATTTAGCAGTCTGGCGAAAAGGTGTCAGACGACTCGTCTGGAAGCCGACGAGTCGTCCGACGAGTCGTCCCGATCTGGACGACTCGTCCGCTGCTGTGTCGGCGTAAGGACGGGTTTCCTAAACCCGTTTTGTAATCTTTTTCTATTTAAACCTAAGTTTCGTTTTATTATTAGGCATTCAGTATTCAGAACTTTTAGAGCTTATTTTCAAGACTATGCAAGGCTAAAGACCTTTATTCTCGGATCGATTAATCGAAACTATTATTCACCGTCAATTGTGAGTTTGATTCTAATTCCGTTATTCGTTTGAGTATTGTTTATTTCTCTTGTTCTTGTTGTTATTGATTGATTTATTGTTTAATTAGGTTGCAAACTAATTAGCCCTATATCTATCATATTGCTAGATTCACAATTTAAGGACTAATTGTTAGATTGTTGATTCACGAGTAGCAACTAGCCTAGTATTTCTATGCTGAACATCGGTATTAGGTTAGAGAGAATAAACATATTAATTGAAGATCGAAACCGCGTGTGTCTAGATCTTGTTAATCTTAGTTGATATCGTTTAATTGCTTTATGCTTTCGCTGGATTGAATTTAGGCGCGCGTCTTTGTTATCCACCGATTAGGGCTATTAGGTAGGGCTGATCTCTCCTCTTAGCTACAATTAAGAAACGATAGGAAATTATATTTCTACAACTAAGTACTCAACGAATTAGGATTAGTTGATAACTAGGACCAATTAGGTGAACGATAGTGGGTATTAATTGTCCGAGATCTTTTCCTCCATTTGTCTACAAATTACTCTTTGTTGTTTTGATTACTTGATCACTTATACTCATTAACCCCCCATTTGTTACTTGACATACATTGAAAATTACCGTTCTCTGTGGATACGAACCTTGCTTCCCTTTTACTACGTTTTAGGTTAGCATTGTTATTTTATATTTGTAGGCATACGACTTTAGCCTGTCAAGACCCAGATCGCCATTATTGGAGCAAGCATTTTTGTGAAGAATCATGAATCAATATATACCCAGATTGTCTCTGTCTCCTTGCTTCATTATAATCTAAAGAAATCATAAAAAAAAAATTATTTCTCAAAACATTCAGTGGGAAGATGATGATTTATCATTAAATGGAGTTTTCAAGGTTGGAATAATCTGATGAATGATCTTCGTGCATGATGATATAGGGGATGATTGTTGAAATCAACTAGTTTTCATAGTAGAGAGGGAGAGTTAGTTTCAGACGGGTGAGAGAAATGAATATGGGGGATAGATTGGTTTGAGGAGGCGTTGTTTTGGGGTTGGGGATGAATAAAGTGGGTAGTTGGATCAATTTAGGATGAATAATCTGTGTTAATTAGTTATGTTAATTGGGTTTATTATGTTAACTGGCATAATAATGATGTGGGTTAACAAAACAAGTAAGGGTATAGTCGGGATTTTAGATAGGTAAATGTTTTCCAAAATGGAAACGTAAAGAATTGAGTGAATTTGCCAAAAACGGAATACGTAAAGAAATGAAAGAAACGGAGGGAGTAAGCATTTTCCAAGATTACGGGCGTATTCCAAGACAAACAAAAATTCGTTACAAAATTTTAAAAGCCATACAATATATGTACAAAAACGGAAATATCAATAAAATGTATTCCAAATCTTAACAATGTATTTGGCCGAAAATTAGAAGGATTTTCTTATATTACTTTCCTTTTTTTTTTTAGGGTTTTATGAGCTTTGTACCTCTTGGTACCAGTATAAAGGACAGCCACATACATTCATTTCTATAACATCCGCTTTGTACCTTTTTCCGATTTGTACCTCGACAAAAGACGCCCTTCGCAGTTTGATTTTATATATAGGAGTCTTCTGCACATAGTATACCACAAGAAGGCTATAAAGGATTAAAGAGTGGCGTTGTTTTTACCCTTTTTTTTTTTTTTTTTTTTTTTGTAAACTTGAGTACAATTGAGCTGTGATTCATTTATTTTGTATACGTGTACCCCTCTACATTTGTAGTGGTGGGCATAGGTTTGTGGAATGAAAGTTGTCCCACACACTAATACATAATCTTTTTCCTTTTGAACATGGGAAAATATTTCATAAAATTATACACCTGATGTGGCACATTATTGGCATGTCAATTTACGCTTTTATATCCAAAACTAATGTGCTAAAAGACTAACAATAAAGGTTGACACCACTACACCATAACATATAAATCTGTAAATTATAGAGTGATAGACTAATCAAGGGCCAGCTAATACATACCCCCTCCGTTCGACTAGAAATTGTCTACGGCAATTGGCAACTCTACACATTCCTGGATGGGGTGTACCTGCTTATCGGTTAATCAGTCAAATTTTCAAAAATGTCACTTTCTTTTGAGCTTTATTCATTCGTGATCGTTACAACTTGAGCCATGGGTCAAAATAACATCATCTAATCCCAATATATATTGTGTAAAACATTATGGGAAGCCAAATATACAAGTTCTAAAAATTACAATAAACAACTATTAGTGTCAATATTAAGGATGAAATCCGGTAATAATTTATGGAAATAGTATCAAATATAGCGATACACTATAAGGAAAAACAAACATTTGTGTCTTACAGTACACTATATGTTTGTTTGTTATTGTTCGAATATAGGCAATGTGTGACAAAAATGAAAGTTGTGGTGTACCTTAAAAAATAGGAGACTTGACTCTATCACATGGGACCTGAGATCAAGCCTCTATAAGCTCATTTTTCTGTCTGTTTTTATTTTTGATTTGTGTCATGGATGTATATTAGCTAACAATTGAAATTGCACATCAACCAGCCAAAGCAACGGTTTTGGGTTAGAAACACGAATGGGTCGAGTTACAACTATTACCTGTGTAATTGCACGGGGTGTTATACCACAATTTTATTGTAGCTATTTTTTTTATTTTGAACTACTTATATAGGTACTTACTATTTTGAACTATTGTAGCCGACCCCAAATCATTTTGGGAATAAGGCTTGGTTGTTGTTGTAACTATTTATATAGGTACTTACTAATTTTAAGTATAAAATGTTGTTACGTCAAATTTACAATAATAGTGGCATTTGGAGTTTACATAGGTTTGAGCGTTTGGCGCATTGAGTAATACGGGATTTGCAGTAGACAGATCAATCGTGTTGACAGGGTGATAATATAACCAACAAAAAGATGTCACAACAAAGACCTTAACAGCCTCAACAGCCTCTTTGGTAGGAAGGAATTGAAAGGAAAAGAAAGGAAAGGAAAATACTTTTTATGGTTTTCCGATGTTTGGTACCATGGGAAATGGAAAGAAAATAAGGAAATGAAAGGAAAAACTTATTTGTTTTCTTGGGTAAAAAATAAAATAAAATACAAAAAATTGTAAAAAATGCAAAATACCCACTTTACCCCGAAATTTTATTTCCCTCCAATAATAAGAAAGGGTAACATCGTATTTTTCTCGAATCAAGATCAAATTCCTATCATTTCCTTCCATTAAACCAAACATTGGAATTACTAATTTCGTTTCCTTCCATTTCCCTTCTTTTCCTCTCCCTTCCTTTCCTTTCTTTTCCTTTCCTTCCGTTTCCTTCCAACCAAAGAGGCTGTAAATTACTTACCATCTAGGATCGGGCTAAGATCAATATGTCAGGATTCATACTACAATCTGATGACTCTAATTTTTTATTCAATCACATTTACTTCTTTTTTTATTGTAAATATAAGTGACCTACATATAAATTACTTACAAATTTGTCAAAAATGAGACCAATAATAAAGATTTATTAAAGACAAAGGTGGCAGTTGAGACAACAAAAAAATGTTAGAGTATAACAATGCAAGACTAAACCAAATGATCGTGATATATAGAAGTTTTGAGAATATTTTCAACAAATCATCATACATGAAGTACTCTATATGCATCCATGCAAGAATATCTTTTCTTCTTTTAAAGAAAAAGAGAATATTTTTCGAGCATTGAGCAACTTATTAACAATTGAAATAAACACCTCGAAATAATGTTTTAATTATGAGATTTAAACTTCACATAATTCAGTTGTCTTACTTACAGGTAATCACTATTTTTATAATGTATAATTGAGGGGTATACCTTACTAAAAATGACATTTTGAAATACTATACGAAAACTAAGCTGTGTAAACCTGTAACTGAGTCACGTCAACTATGAAGTCAGGTCAACTAGGGGTCGTCTCAAAAAAAGTTTGGTTTAAACTTAGGGTGATTTGTATTATTAGGCGTCAAATTCGAACAACGAGTCAGATCGAGTATGAGGTTCAATACAAAGATCACATCGTATTGCGGTAGATCGTAGCGAGGTTAATATGAGTCACAAGTAAAAATAGAAAATAATAATAACGGGTTCATGATCAAGTAAAACGGGTTAATGTCAATAGGAACGATTGTTGTGAGGGTTAAATTCACAGATCCTTTTTTTTTTTTTTTTTTTTATGTTAATACGCATTTATTAGTTACACAATGGATAGTTAATAATAATATTACCATGCTTGGCCTACGAATAGAAATATATGAATACCACTGTATTATTATCATTCCCATATTACATCCCGTGCACAAATGTGCATGGGTAAAGAGCTATGAAATTGAAATGGGTGTGATTATCTCTATCGATTGGCCATGATTTTTATTTTTAAAAAAAAGGTGGCGATTGATAAAGAGGATGCCGTGCAGTGGAAGATGAAGTGTTGAAGGAAGGGACAGAAAATCTCAGGAAAGAGGAAAGTGAATTTCTTTTCCTAATTGTTGTGAATTGGTAAAAACAACGACGATTAAGGGTTTTCGGCCCCGTATGGTAGAAATTAATTAAAAACATTATGTTCAGTTCAGAAGCATAAACCTAAACCTGGTCCTTATGTTAACATATATACAACTCTGATTCTGATCAGATCAGATGTTGTCAATTGAATCATACGAGCCCTTAGCTGACAACAATGATGTTATTATCTATAATTAGCAAATATGCAAATAAACAGAGAATTATTACTTTAAAAGGAAGACACCAAAAATTGTAAAATATTTCTGAATAGGCACAAAAAAAAAAAGATAGGATAACAATTGTTTATGTCAATTTTTTAATTAATTTGATATATTCATAACTGAATCTCGAGTCTATCCCTCTAAAGAATATTCGAACATATGGTGCAATTTTCTTAAGTAAAGTCTCGATGTGTCACTTTTCTTCGTTGTTTATATTATCGTCGGTCAAAATGGTTTATTTATCCAATGTATTTCAGTGTGTCAAAAACTCAAACCTATTATAGCATCTAACTGACACCATTGCTGTAAATTATAATTTCAAATTAAACTTAATTATAATAAAAGTAGTTTCATAACTCCCCGTGGAATTTTTGCACGGGTAAAAGAACTAGTATATACTAATAGGCAAACTTTTGGACAATTCTAAAGTCATCCACATCACTGCTGATATCACTGATGATGTCTGACCTCACGGTTATAATGTAACACTTCAACCACTAGGACAATGGATGTTTTGTTGATTCTTTTATTAGCCAAATTATACATAAAGGGCATTAATTTCTTATATACTACCATATATTCTACACTATGTTATTTGGAAATAAAATTTGATAATTTCTTCAATTTGACCGAAATTTCACCATACTCTGTATATCGTAAGCATATATTCCATTGATACCAAATTAGAGAATGATCATTTCTTATGTGGAACAAGGAATTAGAGGTCATGTTACGTTTATGCTGGAAATAGTTGTAAATGATTGTTATGCAAAACGGTGGGTGTAATCAGACTAATACATACGTGCATTTAACCAAGAATATGGGCGGGTAGCTAAGCCGAAAGTTAAGACGCTAACAACGAGTTCCCCGGGTGATAGCAACAAAAATGTTCCGCGGGTGAGTTAGGTAGGACCATTATATGTTCGCTAATTTTAAAATAATACGGACTATAGTGTATAACTGCACGTACAAAACCGGTAAAGTAAGAAAATGCTCAATTGCTAAATTTTGAAAGATAAAAGACATGATGTTAACTTCATACTCCGTCCGTCCTACGTCATCAAACACCCGTGGGTATATGTAGTGGAATAAGAAACTATGTGAATATTATTGTCTATTATGTGCATATATAGCAAATTCACCCAGTATGATCAATTGACATGTTTTGGTCCTACCGAATACGGAGTATATAATAATTCGTAAAACTGGACCTAAAACTAACAAGCATATAATCCATCTGGACCGGAGGAAGTAGAGTTTAGGTGGTGTTGCTTACATTGAAATCTATGAATCGGCGTAAATATTTAACTAAATCTGTTTAAATTTTACCGAATCAGACATAACTCTTCTAAAATGATACTCCCTCCATTCATATCCAAATGCCCCATTTTGTTTGCAGTTTCTGATTGAACATATTTGGACACACCTCTAGATCAAATCATGGGTTCACTTAATGTAAAAATTAGCACATTCTCTATTCTGCAATGCACTATCCCAATCCCCCTTATTTTTAAAGCAAATGAATAATTCATTTGGTTGATATGTGGCTCACAATATGCCAAGTCAAAAATTGAAAAGTTAATGAGCATTTGGATATGAATGGAGGGAGTATTAAATTAAACATGATAAATTTACAATGAAATAGAGCAACTGTGTAATTTTGCACGGGTCTACGACTAGTTGTATACCGGTTGTGATTGAGTAGTGATGTTTTAACTCTCCCAAAGAGGAGTTTTTAACAAATCGGTCTAGTGAGTGTAAAAGTCACCACCGCGACCCTAAGATTGGATCAAAAGAATCGAAACCCAAAAAAAAATGGAGATGCGGGGTATCGATCCCCGTACCTCTCGCATGCTAAGCGAGCGCTCTACCATCTGAGCTACATCCCCTCTTTGATTTGTTTGACTTCCATAGTTTACTAAACCAAACATTTCCTCTGTTTTAAAGTATGACACTCACTCTCTTTTTCCAGCTTCCTCAGGAAGCTTTCTGAAGACGTAACATTTTTCAGCAGTGGAAGAAGAAGAAGAAGAAGAAGAAGAAGAAGATGTTGAGAAGAGCAGTAGGACAGCTGGCCACTACACGTCGTCGTTTCACCACTTCACACCTCCGCCCTTTTCTCTCTCCTCAATCACCACCCACATTTTCATCATCATCATCATCTGACTCTGAAACTTCAGCTGGACGTTTCGTCGAACACTTGGCAGGCAACCATGATTCTCACCATTCTATCTCCATTGATCGTTCTGGCCTTTGTAACCCACCTGGTAAATCTTATTTTTACCTTTTTTAATCCGGGTTTTTACTTATACTTCGAATTTATGATCAAAGTTTTGATCTTTATGATTTTGATGGTTTTTGGATTGTTTGATATGGTGAATTGTAGAGCATTCTCATGGACCCACTTCAGATTCTGAGCTTGTTAAGCACCTCAAGAGTATAATTAAGGTAAATCTTCTTCTACACGTTTTCTTAGCAGTGTTAGTTGGTATAGAAGTATTTTAACTAAGAGAAATGGGTGTCTGTGTGTGTGTTTTGGAAGCTTTGGATGTTTGTTTTAAGGTGGATATATATTGTAGCGTGTTCTTGAAGTTGATCAATAATGCTCCTGTACTTTTGTTATCGAAATCGTGTAGGAGATTGTACTGATTAATGGGTTGAGTGTTTGAAATTAGGAGTGCTTGTTTGGTTCAAATAAGAAGTGACTTTAACTATGAGTTTCAAGTTTATGGGAAGTATATACTTTCATCGAATTCATTGGAGTTTCGTAACTCTGATTGGTTATCGAATTATGAAGGTAAATTATTGCGGAATCTTCACATACCTTGGGGGGCTAGTGTAATGTAAGCCAATTTCATTGTGTACAATTAGGAAATGATTAGTACTCCCTCCGTTTTTTTAGATTCTTTATGTTTTATTTGAATTCCTCTCACGTATTCAAATGAAACGTAAAGAACCTAAAAAAACGGAGGGAGTAATTTTTGGTTAACCAAATTACTCACCTTTCTCAAAATCCTGTGATCTCCATGTTTTAACCAGACACCACCTTTTCTGACTTGGGATGGTTAAGGTTGTGTTATATCTTGTCCTTCCCTGACTGCTTCATGGCTGTGGATTTTATAGTGGGTGTATTATCGTGCGTCCTGCTAGTGTGTAAGCGACTTGTTTTTGGTGCAATGACTTACTGTAAGTCTTTTAGCCACAGTAAAGCATATGCCTCTTCTTTTGTTGTTTTGTGGTGGCTTGTCGATGTTTCTCAGAGACCATGAAGAGTTTCACCAGATATGAAGTTGGATGACACAACATATTTGTTTAAAAAGTAAAATTTGTCATAAATGCAATGTTATAGACACGGGGTTTCTAACTTTTTTGCTCCTTACATTTCCTTTGCACACACACTGCACAACCTTTTTATTGGCATAAAAGAGAAGAAAGAATAGAGAAAGAGAACATAGGTTTCAGACAACAAAAAAATGACAAAAATCTGGGTTACACATCTTCTGCCATTTGAGTTTGTGAAGTAGAACCAGTTTCAATGAAGTTCTATAGTCTAGTTAATACATACTTGATTCTTCTCATCGCAGTTCCGTGGAGGTCCTATCTCAGTGGCTGAGTATATGGAAGAAGTTCTTACAAATCCAAATGCTGGTTTCTACATAAATCGCGATGTCTTTGGAGCGGAAGGTGATTTTATCACGTCTCCTGAAGTTAGCCAAATGTTTGGGGAGGTACTTTGATGACACCGTTCAGTTACTTAGACATTGTATGTGATAATTTGCATGGACTGGTGTTGGTTATTTTGTTTGTGCTCTCTGTTTATAGATGATTGGTGTTTGGGTTATGTGCCTCTGGGAACAAATGGGGCGACCTGGTAAAGTTAATTTAGTGGAGCTTGGTCCAGGAAGAGGAACTCTCATGGTCAATCTTCTACGGGTAAATCAATGAAATAACTGCTTTCTCGAATCTCTGATGTTATGTCAAGAACTGCAGTTAACTATCATCTCTAATCTTCAACAGAATCGAGTATCAAAGTACTTGAACTCCTTATGCCTTATGCCTTATGTAGGGTGCATCTAAGTTCAAAGACTTCACGGACTCAGTACATATACACTTAGTCGAGTGCAGCCCTACTCTAAAGGAACTCCAGCATCGCAAATTAAAGTGTGAAGATGAAGATGACACTTCTCCAAACAGCGAGAAAAAGACGGTCAGCAAATTAGCTGGAACCCCTGTATCATGGCATGCTGCTTTTGAGCAGGTTCCGTCAGGAGGTGCGTGTTTGTCGATCTATTGATTTGCGTGGAATTAAATGCTAATGCAGACTCATATTTTGTCCGTAACATATATCTTGTTTAGAATTATGTTGTTGCTGATTGGTTGCCGACTCCCTTCTCTACACATGCTTGCTTGTATACAGTGATATAAACAGATTTTTTTGGTCACTTAGAAGTTGATGTCCTTGAAACTGTGCTCATAGACGTCATTGGGTATTGGGTTTTAGAAATTGTGATTTAGAATTACCAATTTATAGGGGTAGTGAAATATTTACTATGAGACAAGCTCTCTGCAGTCTACCCCCATCCCCCGCTCTGAAAGAATTAAACACCTCAAAGCAGGTGGTGATTTACTTGAGCTTCCAAGGCATTTAAAGATAACATGTTGGGGAAATTTGATTACGGAGTATTAAGTATCTGTAATATGGCATAAAGACAAATTATTCATCATTGTAGGAACTTTTTCATGTAAAATATTTATCAAGATGATATGGCCTTAATATGATCCCATATCATGAAACAAGCGATTTAAAGTTAAGCTGGGAAGGCTAGTCTGTTTGTTTTAAAGTTCAATTTATAGTGACCCAAAGCTGAGCCTAATTCATAATTTCTGTATCCAAAAAAAAAAAAAATATTCATGATTTTATCAAATGTGTGGCCGTTTTAACTAAGAAGACTAAGAGTCGAAGGAAGTTCTGTTTTGACTTATGTATTAGTTTGTTGTGCTAATTAGAAAAATAAGTACTCACAAGTTCAGCGTATATCGAGCTTTTGTAACTTTTGCTTCCCCTTCTTTATTTGATTTCTCAGTGCCAACAATCATAATAGCACACGAATTTTACGATGCTTTACCTGTTCATCAGTTTCAGGTTTGTACCTTGTTCTCTCACTAGATATTTTATGTTATTCTGGTGCCTCTCAATTGCCTGAGCTAACTCGACAGGGCATTGCATAATATCGTATCCATGTGCCTTGAGTATGTAATTTGGTCCTCACAACCTTACTTATTTCCACCTCTGTCTTGCCATAGAGTACTCTAAGTTTGTCTCAAACTATTAGCTCTGTAGAACAAGATCCAAGATGGACATTATGCTGTTAGGAATTTAGCATGATTCTGAAAACGAAAATTGAGGATAAAGCAATTGCCCGGTCAGGAGACCAAGAGGTTGCCAATGCCATAAAAAATGTTATAGCACTCAGAAAGTATTGTTGGTTTTTATTCATTTGTCGTAAGGCGTAACAGCCCACATGTCATTTGTCAGTCATTAAAAGTAGACTAAATCTGTCTTTCTTGGTTGTTGGTAAGTTTGAACTGGGAAGAATATATATTTGTGCTTTCGATTCTGTTCATCTTATCACATTGCTTTATGAATCATCTTCAAATGCTGATTTTTGTCTGGAACATTATTTCTGTGCCGAAAGTTTGTTCACGTTACTGAATAATGAGTCTAATTACAGAAGGCTTCTCGTGGCTGGTGTGAGAAAATGGTTGATGTAGGAGAAGATTCATCGTAAGATTTCGAAATCATGCGTAATATGGTCTTAATGCTTAATAACTGCTGGTTTTGATTCATACATTGCCTTGATTAATTCTAGGTTTCACTTTGTTCTCTCTCCTACACCTACGCCTGCCAAACTCTTTCTAGCAAAGCGCTGTAAGTGGGCCGTGAAGGAAGAAATAGACAAGCTTAATCAGATCGAGATTTGTCCAAAAGCTATGGAGTTGACAGAATCAATTTCTAAGAGAATAAGTGCTGATGGCGGTGGAGCTCTTATCATCGACTATGGCCAAAATGGAGTAGTTTCTGACAGTCTTCAGGTGCGAATCCTCAAGGCTTATTTTTGTGATTTGTGATATGCTTATATGAGCTTTTATCTATGTATGATTTTTGGCAAGCAATGGTTGCCTTGAGCTTCATTACAATTTGCTAGGTCATGCATCAAACTATTGGTGTAGCATGGAACCATGGACTAGTAGGTCCGTAAGAGCTTTTCATGGTTGTAAAATGACATAGTTAGGAACAGGAGAAGTTTTTGTATTTCATGACTGTTAAATGAAGTGTTTGTTGCTGGGAAGTGGGAAGATGTTGCATTAAGGCTAACTACTATTTTCCGGGGAGACTACCACTTATTTCTGATGAACTAAAAAGGAATAATAAACTCCATATTTTTTGAACGTATTATTTAGTGTGATTCTGTGGTTTTCTGTTGTAGGCAATCCGAAAGCACAAGTTTGTTGATATCTTAGATGATCCCGGAAGTGCAGATCTCAGTGCCTATGTTGATTTTGAATCCATTCGTCATTCTGCTGAGGAAACATCTGGTAGAGATCCTTTTCCCCTTTTACTTTCTTCCTATTGTTCTTAAACCCTTGATCTGGTGTCTGCAATCGGGTTCAACTGTTCCAAGTCAAATATGACGGAACTGCCTCAAAGTTTATGATCTGAGTTGCCTTAATATCGTTTCAGGGGACGTTTCCGTTTATGGTCCCATGACCCAGTCTCAGTTTTTGGGTTCTCTTGGAATTAATTTCCGAGCTGAAATTCTCGTAGAAAACTGCACATCAGAAGAACAAGCTGAGTTGATGCAGGCAGGATACTGGCGTCTGGTTGGCGAAGGTGAAGCTCCTTTCTGGGAAGGACCTGAAGACAAGGCTCCTATTGGGATGGGAACTCGATATCTAGCTATGGCTATCGTCAACAAGAAACAAGGCGCTCCTACACCATTCAAGTGAAGGTAGAATAATACGTAGATTGCAACACCGTGCCATTTGATCTTTTTGAAGTTTATAGAGCTAGCTATACAGAATGGTGTACGCTACGACTGAAAGCTCAGCCTCGGCCTCGGCCTCGGCGTCAGCGTCAGGTTATCTAGCCTGAAATTCTGTAGGGCATCTTCTGAAAGAATACTGTTATTGAGCATCTTGAACATTATATTAAAATTTACTTAGTAATAAAAAGAATTGTTCATGAATTCCGATCTTTTTAATCGTTGGATAAATAAAGATTTATTCCACTTGACATTCTATTGTACCAAACATTGACATCGATAAACCAATTTTTGTTACCGATCTTCCAAGTTATGTCAGTGACACGAGAATTGAACGTGTTTCGAATATGTCCTATCCAAATCCAATTGGTCGCTAAAATGAATGTCGATGTCGTCACGTCAACGTCTATAATACTTATCGATAATTACATCACGATAATAATTAAATAGCCCCTAATCAAAGTATTTTCTTTATTTAGTAGTCATACTTTATTCTTCTTTTCCTTTTAACAATTTCCCAAATTTATTCTTTCAACCAAAAACCAACGAATTATAGTGAGAGAGACAGAGAGAGAAAAATGGGGTCCATGCTTTCACAGTTACTAGGCGGCGGCGATGCGGCGGCGGAGGCGGCGGAGATACAAGGAGATCCACGTGTAGTTGCGTTTCACTCCACCAACCGCTGGAAACTCCACTTTAATAACCTAAAAGATTCCAACAAACTTGTATAATACGCTACACTTTTTATTTACTGCTGTTCGATTTTGTTCTGAATTGATTGTAATTGTGTTCCTTCTGCTGCAAGTTTAGGTAATTTTGGTTGTGATTGTGAAATTGCAGATGGTGGTGGATTTTGCGGCGACGTGGTGTGGGCCCTGTAAGTTCATGGAGCCTGCTGTTAATGCCATGGCTAATGAATTTATCGATGTCGAATTCGCTAAGATCGATGTCGATGAATTGCAGGTGAATTTCTTAATTCTGATTGTTTAATAATGAGAATTTTGTGTGTTGATAAATTGTGTGTGAATGGGTTAGTACTTGTTCGTACTTGTTAGTGGAGTGACGTGTTTTAGTTTGTGATCGAGAATGTTGTTTGTGTTGGAAATGTTGGCGTCTGAGTTACGCTGTTAAGAATGTACTAGAGCAATTTGATTCGGGTTTTGGTTGGACTGTCATGGCCATGTATGTTTGATATAATCAGTAATGCGATTTGTGTACTGAATACAGTGAGGTTAGTGTTAGCTCTTGGATTGTGGACCTAATTATTGGGGTTTTGGTCGGGACGGTTTTGGCCTAGTATATTTGAGAATCAGTCATGTTTCGTTTGTGACTTATCTATAATTGATGCAAATTGTGTTATGAAAATTCGGGGTGTGAAACTCTGAACTCAGGTTGAAATTATGGTATGCCATGGGAACTTAATGCAATGCTTGGACTCATATTTTGTAGACGGTTTTTTAGCTTCCTAAGTTTTTGAAGTCCGAGCCTTTGAGTACTATGCAATTTGTATCCTGAACGTAAGTTTAGTGGAAAGATTGCCCTAATTGTTATGTGCAATTGCATAGAAGAAAGATGGTTTGTGGACTTGTAGTTTTATGGGAGAGGCAGTAATATGTGTAGATTAACGGCTAATCAGATGACGGAAGTTTTTTTCTTTACCGAAAGTGATCAATGTTGTTGAGAACTCGAAAGTTATGGTTCTGTAGGGGTATTCAGATATTTCCCAACATTTCTTTACCTGGTTGAGGATACATGTGTCTGGCTGTTTTTTTTTTTTTTCTTCTTCTTTGTGGATTCGACAATTCACGTTACCCTATCCCAAGTCAGTTAAGAACTAAAGCTTGTTGTTGTTGCAAAGTATTAAGCTACTCCTTGCAAAGAATCGATGGGGGCCATGGGGATAGTAACGAAATATCAGTCTAAAAAGGAAGGGGGAAAAAGGATTTGTCTAGTATTCTCTGTTGTTGAATTCGTTCTAATGACCAAGTTCTTTACTCAATGTACTGCAGGATGTGTCACAAGAATTTGCTGTGCAAGCAATGCCCACATTTGTGCTGCTGAAGCAAGGAAAGGAAGTTGACAGGGTAGTTGGAGCCAAGAAAGATGAACTTCAGAGAAAAATTGCTAAGCACAGGAGTTCCTAGAGCAGGTGTATGAGGTTATTAATTTTCTTAAGGTGTGCTAAACTGCTGAACAACCCCTGCCCCCCTGCTTCTCTTTAAACTCATGGGATACGACCAAAGTTTCATGGAGATGCTCTCTCCACAAGCTGTTGTGTTACATTTGTCCATAACTTTGAATGATGCAGCGATGCGTGAGCACATTAACGATTGCCTTCTTTAACTGTTCTCTGTGTGTGTTCGTATCCTATGTCTTTGAGATATGATCTACTTTCAGTCATTGAGGATCCTTTTAAATTTGTCTGTTTTCCATGCCCATAGTCCTATGAGAGCCCATATACCAATTTACCGTCATGCCTGCTGTACTTCCGAGGTGAAATAACATGGTTCATTCCAGCTGTTTGGGCTACAGTTATAAGGCAAAGCCATGGTCATGTTTCATAAGCCATCATAATTATATTGCATCATATCATCTGTTGTCTTAAATACAGTAACTGTTAAGTATACACGCAGAATCTGTTGAAAGTATACTCAAAGCAATACCTGCTGAGTATATATACCCAGACTATCGGAATCACTCATCCGCACATATCTAGATACATCAGGCGGCATATAGTTACATACAGTAGGCGAGCAGGGAGATTAAAACAACCAAACCCAGTGATGATTTAGAAACCCCTGGAGATTTTGAGTGTGTACCCTAGGCCGCCAGTTTTTGTCTGTACTACACTAGACTCTGTACATCTGAGGGAGAGATGTCTTCTACACCGTGTATGCTTGCTGAATCGCGTTTACATCAAGGCCCTTTAGCTTCATTACTGATTCCACATGACCTTTAAGAGTGTGCAACTCCCTGAGCCTGATCCATTTAGAAGGTCATTAGACAATCGTTTTTGCTGAGTTGCAGTAATATGAGAATTATTCTAATTTTAGAGCTCTTCTAATATGCAATATCGGGCAATAAGACTAGGAGAAGAGATACCTTGCA
Organism: Spergularia bocconei; assembly: GCA_963457585.1. Classification (NCBI taxonomy): domain Eukaryota; kingdom Viridiplantae; phylum Streptophyta; class Magnoliopsida; order Caryophyllales; family Caryophyllaceae; genus Spergularia; species Spergularia bocconei. The sequence continues at coordinate 3,274,851 of OY734951.1, read as the reverse complement.
ATTTCAGCTCGTCTTTTCGCCTCTTCAGCCATCTGGTTGAGCTCTGAAGTGTGGCCTCGGTCAGTAAACATCTTTGTTTCAGGTGGATGCAACCCATGGAGCGTTCTCTGCGCATGAGCCCATCTCAACTCTCGTGCTTCTTTACCGAAGTCCTTCTGTCTTGTGAAGGCAATCTGCAGAAAATCCGATTTTCCATCAGATGGGACTGTAGGAGTCTTAGCTAGTGATTTGTACCTAGTTTATCATCTGGATGGTGGTTCAAATATATGTTATCTTTTACTTTTCGTTTTCAGAGGAAATTGGGTTGTTGTTGAAGATAGAAGGGTTTTCAGCTAGTTCAGATTACAGAGATTGACTTGCAGTCTTACCCGTTGCTCTATCAGAAGATCCCATGCTTTCCCACTGAGTGCGTACCGAGTTGCAAACTTGATAACGTCAAGGGGAACATAGCAGACTAGGTTGTACAGCCAAATTACGCCAGCCCAGCCCCATCCGATTCCTTCGATTGCAGCAAAACCCCAATTGGCATACACAGCTATAAGAGTTGCAACCTGCTCAAGGGGAGCAAAGAACTCGAAACTTTAGAAGGGGAAAGCGAGAGAGAGAGTGATGCTAAGAAAACCACACGAGATTATGGCTTCTCAATTACCAGCTGAGCAACGATGAATGCTGCTACTAGCAGTAGACCAGGGCGCTCAACAAAAGACCAGCATCTGGATCGAGTCACAAATATCAGGGCCTGACTAATGATGCTGACTTGTAGGTATATTGCTGAAGCGAGCTTCTTGATGTCGTCATGAGCTGTTTTCTCGAGGGTTGGCACCCCAAATGTCCGCTGCATATGAAATTAAAACCAGAGAAAACCCAATCTATCAGAGATGCATCCATAGTTCAAAATACGGGATCTTAAACTATAAGCCTCTGTTAAGTGCAGACTATGAAACATGGATTTGCAGGAAGGGCATATGTACATACAGACTTCAAGACACATCACAGAAGTAAAGCGAACTGACAACCCGATAGTCTCAGGGAACTGAACGATGATTCACATAAAACTCTGCAAGCTTCCGCTAATAGGGTATGTTAGTTCATCTTATCTTACCGGGAAAAAGTCGGTTTTGTATGCAGCCCAAAAGAAAATGACAGTCATCATAGCTAAGTAGCTGCCCAGAACAACACCAGTAGTAAAGATTTCTGACAACTTCCAACTGTCAGGCTGAGGGGACGGTTTGACTCGATCCTTTGATATTGTCATTATTGTACCTGGAAGTAACACAAGACACGAGTTGTGCAAAAATGCAGTCATATTTGGTTGTGTCAAACGACGCCAAAGGCGCTAACCCTGAAACTACAGGAAACACATGACACAGCAGTAACATATATTTTGGAGCATATCAAGAAAAGATTACTAACCGTCATTTAGGATTGCAATGATCAGAACCATAAAAGGTGGGAAGTCGAAGCGCCATATGAGAGCAAGCAGCATGAACCCCAACTGGAAAAGCCACATATTGTACAAAAATCAGTAAAGGAACAATCCCTGTACAGAAAATCTGTACATGTCTTGTGTTTACTATTAAACAAAAAGGGGAAAGGAAATGTCAGCAATTAAATTGAAGACACACAGGAATCGATTGCCAAATACTCACCACAATACGAATTGTAATAGAAACTGCATAGATCTGTTACAGAGAAGCGAAACACAACAGTTAGAAGATATCAAGATACAGCGTTTCCATTTTACTTGTGGATTCACCGACAAAATGTCTGCCTTGATCAGAGTTTTAACAGCAGTTCTGAGGTGTAGATAGCGATATACTCAACAGGTATGCATTAAGCATGACTAAAATGTATCTCATGATTGGCATAGCAAGAAAAGATTACCGTGTAATTCTTCATCCTCTGAAAGATCGCCCTACTAGTCAAGACGGCACTAATAATCACACTCAGCCCTGGTTCTGTCAAGACAATGTCTGATGCACTACGAGCTGCATCAGTTGCATCAGCTACAGCAATACCTATGTCAGCCTTTTTAAGTGCAGGGGCATCATTAACTCCATCACCAGTCATTCCACATACATGTTTCCTTGCTTGCAAGCGCTTCACTATCTCATATTTGTGTTCTGCAGCAAAGGGTATAATTCTGTGAGCTGACATATTCAACATCTAGATGCTAATCCTCATGCAGCATTGCAGCTACAAAATGCCTATTTTAGCCATCTTTTTCTTCCCCTCTTGTCGCCCTTTGGTGTATGTCTGCAGTGTCTTTTTAGCAATGAAAATATTACGCCATTTCAACCCACAGAACTTGAGAATGTGTCGTGAACCCATATGGTCAGATTCTATTTAGAAAAGAAAATACATATAGGTTGCTTTTAAATAAATTTGGTTTGGGCATAAGAGAGACACAATTGACAGAAAAGCTAAACATACCAGGAAAAACCCCGGCAAAACCATCAGCTTTCTCAATCAGTTCATCAACAGGTAAAGCAGCAAAAGATTCATCCTTGTTTTGTCCTAGCAGTGCTGCAGAGGGATACATATTGGTTCCCATCCCTAGTCGACGTCCTGTTTCCTTAGCAATTGCCAGTTGGTCACCTGGTACATGTGTAGAGAGATTCCGTCTGAACTTTAAATTAAAGAGAAAATTGCTGAGACTGATATGTTTTTAGGAAAGACACAAACCTGTAATCATTTTGACATTCACCCCAAGATCTAATGCCCTTCTTATTGTATCAGCGCTATCATGTCGAGGTGGATCAAAAAGAGGCAGGAGGCCCATGAACTTCCACAGACCTCCTGGACTGTCTTTGTTACCATCAGGAACTTCCTGTTGAAAAAATTTGACAGACATCTTGAGAGATCTTTGTAAGGAAAAAATTAAAAGGAACATTACTAATGCAAAGATAAAAACAGGATCAGAAGTATAGAGCACCTGGTATGCTACTGCAAGAGATCTCAGTCCGCGGTCAGCAAACTTATCAATAATCTTATGAACTCTGCGTTCTAGCTCCGACTTGTTATAAACAAGGTTTAGGATCTAGTCACAAGTAAATGACCAAATAAGAAGGAAAAGAAGAGAAAAGACCTGTAAACTAAGAAGGGGTCTCAATTTCAGGATACCTGCTCTGGTGCACCTTTGCTCACCCTATGCATCTTTCCTTCACTATCAATGTATGTCAGAGCTGTACGCTTATCAGTAGGATTAAACGGAAGAAAGTGGACTTCCTGAATCCCTGCACGAGCCTTATACAAAGTAGAAGAACAAACAAGATGAGAAGGGGACCTAAGTACTAAGAAACACTAATAAAGCCTCGTTCTTGACACATAAAGAACATCTGAAAATTAGTTATGAGGCCAGCTCACCTCCTTTGGATCAGCTAAAGTCCCAACTATTGCAGCATCTATAGCATCTTGATTCTCAATGCGAGATGCTCGTGCTGCCATCAAGATTACAGTGTTAGCGTCTTCCCCTTTGGCAAAAACCTGAGCAAATGGTCAAGGATCAAACACATTGTAACTTGTATCCAGTCAGAGATTAACAAAGCAACGCAAAACAGACCTCAACAAGGTTCCTGTCAACTGACAGCTTGTTCAGTGTCAGAGTTCCAGTTTTATCACTGCAGAGCACATCCATTCCTGCCATTTCCTCTATAGCTGTCATTCTCTTTGTAATCGCACCCTGGAAGCAGCAGAACTTGTACTTAAGTGTCCCCAACAACAAAAGTAGGCTAGGCAACCAAGTGAATCCTTTGACAAACCTGCTCAGACAGCCTATGAGAACCTATAGCCATAGTAACAGATAAAACTGTCGGCATAGCAATAGGTATCCCTCCAATGAGTAGCACCAAAAGGTTATCAATTCCAACTCTATATTTCCGATGCTGAATAGGATACATAACTATTATCTCCACCAGCATTCCCACGGCAATGGAACAGATACAGAAGTTCCCTATAGCTGTCAAGACCTGTGAATGAAGTTTGCAAAAGTATAGTTAAACAAGGTCATTAGACCTTTGACCTGCAGCTCTCAAAGTCACAGGACATGTACTCACCTTCTGAAAATGACCAACTTGATTTGTGGAGTCTACAAGGTGAGCAGCCTTCCCAAAGAAAGTATGAACACCCGTTGCAATGACCACTGCTTCAATCTCTCCTTGTTTGCATGTAGAACCGGAGTATACACCATCGCCAGGATTTTTGGTCACTGGAAGAGATTCGCCAGTGAGTGCAGACTGCAGAACCCACATAAAAGAGAACATCAGGGGTTATGTCAACAAAAATACGTGCACATTTTGTTTATTGAACAGACGGTTCTTCCTAAACACCTGATCAATCTTCAAGGGATCACCATCCAGGAGACGTGCATCAGCAGGAATAATATCTCCAAGCTTAATGGAGATTATGTCACCTGGAACAAGAATGACCGCATCCTGCTCACTCCACTTTCCATCACGAAGCACCTACAAGTAAACTTTCCTGATAAGGCAAGGCATCCAGAGTACGGAAACACCATAAGAGATCAGCAAGAAATAAACTCTAGCCACTGCATACCTTGGATTTTGGAGCCAGACGTGCCATTAGAGCAGCAGCAGCATTACCAGCATTAGTCTCTTCAATATAGCTAATTGTTGAATTGATAAGTAGCAGAGTAATGATTCCGACAAAATCCTGCCAATCTGGAGGCTTTCCCTACAAAACCAAGAGAGTACAGTCAGTATGACAGTACACATTTACCAGAAAACCAATATTCGAAAAACTAAAAGTTCAGGAGTCCTGTCACATTTAAGAGATAACCGCAGAAGACATCTAAGTCCAATCGAGAGAGAATCATCTAAAATGATCTCGGAAGCTACATAGGAAGGAATGAGGGCTTACTCCTCCATTAGCAAGAGCTATGGCCATTATCGCTGCAGCTTCCATCACCCAAGAGAGAGGATTCCACATAAAACCTAGGAACTTCCAAAACTTACTCTCCTGCAGTACAGAATCAAATGTTGAACATGCAATCAAAGGAGAAGCACATGCTGCTCAATCAAAAATCAAAAGCTGAAATATACTACTAGTAAAGATTAGTAACGTAAGCACCTCCTTCTCCTCAAGCTTGTTAGGGCCAAAAATCTGCAATCTTTCATCAGCAGCCTCTCCTGTAAGGCCATGTCTGTCACACCTTAGCTGCTCGAATACCTCCTCCAGAGGAACACTCTCCTGTAGTTACATTCAAAACGTCCCAGACGAATAGAGAGGTTAGCTAAGTACCAATTACAAAACCATGAATTTCAGCTGGATTCGGTTTCATCATCTTAATGTATGCAGATATTACATACACAAACATGTGCATCATACTCACAGACAGCTGCAAAGGTAATGAACAGACATCAAATTGGCCGAGAACTCGGCCACAATCACAAGGACAAAATGCGCCATATAGAACAATATACTGAGAGATGGTTTAACAAGATAAACCCATTAGCAGCCTTAATCAAATGCACCAAGGTCTTGAAAATTTGGTAGTATGATAAAAACACAGAAATTTCTCTGTTCTGTATACATTTTTGGTTGGTTTCTCACTTGTTTAGGAGAAGGGCAAAACCGTGACAATCATTAACTTCTCTATATCGTTCCAATTTTATCGAATGTCCGCCATATATTTCTACTATGTCACAAAGAATGAAAATACTGAACAGGCTCAATTAATTGGTTAGCAATTCTACAATCCCTTGGTTTGTCAGGAACAAAAACCTGGTGTGAAGTAAACCAAGACTGCACAACATCATCCAATATAACATACTCGTGCCCATTAACTAAATCAAGAGACAAAAATATCATAGCACAACTAAGAAAATGAAACATACACACACACACTCGGACACAATATTATGGTACCAAGCCTTAAGGTCCTAAGCCGATGGTCGAGACTCAGTCAATGATTTTATACCTTAACACGTACAATTTACGACTAAGATGCTCCGAATCAACATAAACTAAAGGCATGCAACAAATATAGCGAAAGAATTTGAAGAGAGTATAGCAAAGCTAAGTTACCAAGTCCACTGATTCCTTCAACACAGCATCCAGAGTTTCCTTAGCATCACCCATCCTTGCAACTTACAGTACACTGCAAATTTTCTTGTATATTATAGTGAGCTGGTTAAAATGAACATCAATATGTACTATATATATTCAACTATTCAGGTAGGCACACTTTTGCTGCACTAATAATAACATGAACATTCTGGAGAAATGAACAAGAATATATAGATTTATACATAACATTCTAGATGTATTATTTTTCGAGAGCGACTATTCTCATACCTCAATACCTCGTCCTTACGTAACAAATGTTTCTACAGTAATCGATTCCAGCATGTGAAAAAGTTTAAAGTCGTTAAGAGTGTAAAAAAAATAATCGTTCTCCATAATTTTATGCTCAATCGTCAATAAATAGAAAGCGTTAATGATAAATATGATGCACACTTATCTAGTAATGTCACTTCACATTTTAGTTAGTATAAGAGTATACGTTTCTTGTTCTTTAGTGGAATTTTGGTTCAAAGGTTTGAAGAATCAATAACAGAAAAGAGGAAGGAGGGTTCTAGTGTTTGTAGTGACGTGGAGAGAAAAGATAAACAAGAACTAACCCACTGAAAACCGTAAACCGTCGTTTCACTTCCTTTGTTCTCTGAGATTGTAACGTTAATTCAAAGCAGACGTGAAAAATATACAAAAACGGCACGTTAACGATCCCAAATAGCTTAGGGAGTATTTGGCAATCACAGCTTTCATTCATGTCACTGTCTATTAGGCAAAGTGCGCAATAATCTTCAAATGACTTAAATTTCCAGGTGTTAACAACATAGCAATTATATGGAGTAGTAGCTCTTTTCTCCCATCAATAATGTCAAGAACTATATCCAAGCATTTTTGAATTACCACTTTCAAAAGATTGAGGCGTGTGCGCATAGTTGAGCATTGATGAGTTATGAATTATGACACGTGATTTGGCCATAACTCGGCCCGTTTGATGACCCATTTGATTAAGCTCGATAATGAATCAAATAAGAGCAATTTAGTATACTCGATTTTCATCAACAAAATTAGGTCCACATAATTATGTCTCGAAACTCTTAAAATATTGACCAAACTTCGGAATCACCGTTGGGGACTAAACTCAAAAATGATTAATGACTTGATTGAAACTGATCTCAACCAACCCAAAACCGAATCGATAAAACTCGATCTTATAGAAACTTGAACCGAAACCAACCAAACAAGACTCGTACACACTACACAATGCAACCCGACCTACGAGTCATGACACCTACCGTGAAGTGTGAGCCGACTCGAAACCGACCCGACCCGACTGATTGCGAGTTCTAGACACCAAACAAACAAAAATCTGAAGAGTGAAGAGTGAACTGCGGGGTGAGTATCTGTATCAACATCATCAAGAAAAAAAAAACACACACACACAGTGGGGTTCCTTCTTCTTCACATCTCATATCATTTCTGTTGCCACCGTCAACTCCGCCGCTCGTCACCGGTAATTCTCATCCTTCCTTTCTCTCTCCTCCAATTTATAACCCCCAATTTAATTTTGATTATGTTTATTTCATTCTTCTTTGCTTTCGATTGCAAAAATTGGTTCTTCTGGGTTACGCTTCAATTTGTTTGGGTATTAAAGATGAAAACTTTGAATCATTTCATAATTAACATTGATTAATAGCAACATTTTGCCCAATTTTCTTTGATTTTTATATGAAAAAATTGAGGAATTTTGATATTGTTAGATTTAGTTGTGGTTAGATTTTGAGTAGGTGTTGATTAGTTTGAGGGCAAGATTGTGCAGAGAAGAATTCTGTCGACCCTTTTCGTCGTCTTCGTCGAAACCCTTGTCTTCTAATTGTGATTTTGTGTGGTGGGTTCGACATTTAAGCAACTATAGATGGGGAAATTTCGTCAATGTTAGTAGTTTTGATTGGTTTTTTAGCCTGTTTACGGTTCGTGACGTGGGTTCGTGTTCGTTTTGGTTTAATTTAGGAGCATTGTGGTGTTCCTGGTGGGACTGATTCTGTGATTCCTGGTTTTTGCTGATTGCTTTTGGAGTTGGGTCGAGGATCGGTCAGCGACGGTTATGTTTATGCTTAGAGAACACTAATGCAGGGCTGCTCTTGCTAAACAGTGAGCTACCATTGTGAGGAAGTGTTAATTTTTTGGTTAGGGTTAAAGGTATGGTGGGGCATTCTTCGGTTCAGGGTTTGACAATATCAGCTGGTGTAACATTGCCTCTGATTCACACCAAGCATTATTCGAGCAATTCGTTGCCCTGTCTTCCTTCTAGATTACGGAAGCGAGTAGTTGTTACCAAAGCTTCATTGTCTAATGCTGAACACAACCAACCACCCCCTTCCTCGGAATCAAAAAGTGCACTTTCAGCTGTTTTGGATATTCCTCGTCGTATTTGGAAGCAGACATTACGTCCATTAAGTGACTTTGGTTTTGGTCGTAGGAGCATTTGGGAAGGTGGTGTTGGCATTTTCCTTGTCTCGGGTACAGTTCTTTTTGTGCTGAGTTTGGCTTGGTTAAAGGCTTTCCAAATTCGCTCTAGGTTTAGGAAGTATTCAGCTGTGGTTGAGTTTCCCCAGGCTTGTGGTATTTGTAAAGGAACACCTATAAGGATTAGAGGGGTGAATGTCGGAAATGTGATTCGCGTGAACCCTTCTTTGAGAAGCGTGGAAGCCGTTGTTGAGGTCAGTAGTCTGTAATCTCATGCTTTTCTGCTGTAAATCAAATCCTTATTTGTTTTCGTTTCTATTTGTAACCCGGAGTTTTAAAGTTTTCAACTTGTGTGAACTATTTTTATGACTCAGCCTTTACTGCTTGCAGGTTGATGATGACAAGATCATTATTCCAAGAAATTCTTTGGTCGAAGTGAACCAGTCTGGTCTCCTCATGGAAACTATGATTGACGTAACCCCGAAGGATCCTTTACCATCTCCTTCCTTTGGGCCTCTTGACCCGGAATGTGACAAAGAGGGTCTCATTGTTTGTGACAGGCAAAAGATTAAGGGATATGAAGGAGTGAGTTTAGATGCACTTGTAGGCATATTTACCCGCATTGGACGTGACATGGAGGAGATTGGCGTCGCCAATACTTTCTCGCTGGCACAAAGAGTTGCAGCTGTTATCGAGGAGGCAAGGCCATTGTTGTCAAAGGTGTGATTTCTTGCTTGTTTCATAAGTTATGTTACGGAGTAATCTTTATCTTCCTAACTGTCAATTATTGACCGATCTTGCACACTACTCTATCAGATAAAGTATCGGAAGTCAAAATAGCAGTAAGGCACCAACCTTAATGAGAATTATCTATTGCAGCAGCCTTACAAAACTATAATTTTTTTTTTTCTTTTTTAAGATAAGAAAATTTGTATTAACGATCAAAAGAAGGATACAAGAGTGGAGGACAAGGAATACTCCAGATAGCTCAAGAGTAAAGCATAGGTTCCCCTAATTAAGTTGCACGATTGTGATAGGATAATCCTTAAAAGAGCCGGCTGACTTAGCCCATAAGGATGCAAAGTAAACAATCCTACCCGAAACATGATGATAAGGGTGAGAAACTCCTTGAAAAATGCGGAATTCCTCTCCAGCCAAAGGCACCAAAAGATTGCCATAAAAGCACACCTCCATAGAATCTTATGATCCGTTTTGACACCCCAGTCCAGCACAGTGGATATGCAAGTGTTCCACAAATCAAGGGGTTGTTTTTATAGCTTAGCAAATCACTGAACAAGCTAGGCTTTATGGATACAATATCAGCCCGAGATATTTTGTCACAAGCACAAGCTCTTGTCTGGAGCAATTTGAAACCAGTCCTGAAGTTTAGCAGTTTGTGACCACATCCAAGATGACGAACAACTACATAATCCCAATGCCTCAAAGGCTTTCGTCATAAGGAGTAGTAGGGGGGCGGGGTCGGATATCGCTAGTCTTACTCCTACGTTGAAAACATTCGAGATGACCACAGTTGCAAATTTGTCTGTTTATGACCTATTTATTGTACCGTCGCTTGTATTGGTTTTTCGCATGAGTTTCCATGGTGATTGATATTGTTATAAGTTAAGAAGATACACATAGTTTTATAATCTGAAGCATCATACAATGCTTGTGTAGTTTCTAACTGCTATCAACTGTGTAGTGACTCTCCAGATCACAGCCATGTCTGAAGATATTCAACCTTTATTGTCAGAGGTCCGTGACACTGGTTTACTGAAGGAAGTTGAAGGTTTGACTAGAAGTCTTACTCAGGCAACTGAGGATTTGAGGTAAGCAATTCCTTCCATCGTGCTCTTAAAAGCCTCGAGCTACACCTTGGTAATTGTTAATTGGTGTTGCCATGGACAATGGTGCCAGTATCGATTAGCACATATGTTCTATGCCTGCTGTTGTCACTGAAATCGACTTATCATAGCTAGTAGACGAGATTGACATGTGAAATGTATTAGTAATTCGTTGATTACTCGTAAGTGTCTGAACATTCGCTGTCAGATGTCATAAAAAACTGCAAATAAATAGAGGTGGAGAGATTTCTTGAATAGACTGTTTACTGTAACATTATGGTACAGAACTTCTAAAGTGGTACTAATAGTAATAACGTGTTGCAGAAGGGTGCATTCATCCATTTTGACCCCGGAGAACACAGAATTGATTCAGAAGTCCATTTACACCTTAATCTTCACATTGAAGAATATAGAGGTATGGTGTACTACTGTAATGAAGCGTCTTAGTATTGAAATATGTAGATCACTTCATCTGAACTAAAAACAGCTTTAGCATAACATCCTCTGTTGCTTAGTTACCGTATTATTCTGATATCTTTGCAGAGTATCAGTTCTGACATTTTGGGGTTCACGGGCGATGAAGCCACCAGGCGCAACTTGAAAGTGCTTATTAAGTCATTGAGCAGGCTTCTGTGAGGCAATCAAGCTGATTTGGGAGTACAACTGAATCCTGGAAATTCTGAAAAAACTCGATGAACAGGAGCCAGTATATACGTAAATGTCTTGTAGGAAAGAGAAAGGACCCTGACTCTTGATAATTAAGACACCAACCCTCCAGATGTTGCTTCTCGCCATCTACATCTTTGATTATTCATGTGATCAATGTTACGGGGTTTTAGTGGGCATCTGTGCTACGTGCTGTGTTTTTTTGTAGAAGAATTATGGTTTTATGGTAAACCTAGCCCTCTGTGCAATTCTTTCAATCAAATTTGATCCCGAATTATGGGGACGCATCCTTTGCTCATCCTAATGGCTATGGAAGATCTTCAACTCATAGTCTACGGCCTACGCTTACGTAGTTCTAGGTGAAAATGCCTGATCGAGTTTCCCATTTATGAATGATCTGCTGGCCCATTAGCTATGTCTTCAATGATAGTGGTACTGGTAAAGAAGAAAACCATAAAACAAAACTTGGTAAACTTTTATTTTCAAATTTCAGGTAGAATAACTGAGTCGAAATTCTAGAAGGCTAACTACTTGCTATTTTTGCTTCGCAATAGAAGGCTGGAGTCCGATGTGACAAATAATACATACCTAGACCTGTCAAAAACTGACGCGACCCGAAAAACCGCCCGGGACCTGACCCGCAAATAACCCTAAAAAACCCGTTTTTTCTCAACCCGGACCCGAACATGACCCGAACCCAAAAACGACCCCAAAGTCTGGGTCATAACCCGACCCGGACCGGGTCAACCTGTTGGGTCAAATGAATTGTGCAAAATATATATTATAAAAATAAATAGATAAATATTAATTAAATATAATAATTGATTAATTTAAGACATATAAGATACAAATATAATTAAACTTTTATTATTATATAATATAATACATAAAATGCTTGTAAAATAGTAATAAAATAATAATTTGATTACAATAATTACCAAGAAAAAGAGGCGCGAGCATGTATTTTTGCGTTGGTCAACCCGTAACCCGACCCGAACTCGTATAAACCCGCGTATAGTCGACCGGTATTTTACTTGACCCATAGTTGATCCGACCCATATTCGACCCGACCCCGAAACCGGCCGCCCGACCCGTTTGACAGGTCTAAACATACCCTATAAGGTATGGTATATTCGTGATACCACCCAATTAAAAAGAAATGAGTGTTCTGAAGAAAAGTACACTCTCACATTTCACCTTTCCACATTCTATTTGTTGAAGCAGCATTTGAAAACTATTAACCCACGTAAGAGACAGGTAAATATAGGAAAACCTAAAAATAGATTCCCAAAAATTGAAGGTAAAGTTTTGATCAAGATAGTACTCCCTAAAAACAGCCTCAAAATGTGTCCCAGCATAACTAATTTCCTTGGTCATGAAGGACACAAACGAACGAAAGAATGTGAAAGGAATAACAAGCGCCCAAAGGCGCAAACAAAATTCGATAATTACAACAGTTTTAAACGTTGTTTGCTATCTGCGTGTCAATTCACGTTGCCAACTTGCCATTACCATGCTTGCTGAAAGGCCAAAGGTTGACAAGGCGCTCAAGGACAGCCGCGCTTTTGGAGAAGTAACCAGTGAAGCCTGGGGTTGTAGGGGGCGGAAAATCTTCAGCAGGCATTGCAAAAGGGTGTACCATCTCTTCCATCTTCTCCAAGGTCAAACATGATCCGACTTCTTGCAACCTCTCTGGACCCATTATAGGCAAAGTGTGCTCCTGATGCAACCAATTCGCCTCACTGTCGTTTTTCTGTGGAAGGAAAGAGAACATATGAGGCTCACACAATACACGCTGAAATGTGATCCCAGACATTAACCTTGAGCATAAGATCAACTTCTCAACAATGACAAAGAGGTCGACAGAGAAGTTGCCCAATTCATCTTTAAGCTCTGAACACCAGGTATCACAGTTTTTTCTTTTCAAAATCCACGCTACTAACAAGACTACTATATCAATGATTCTTTTTAACTTCAAGAGCAGAGGATTTACATAGAAAGGTTAAGAAGCCAAATATAATAATTACCTCCAACGGTGAGAGATCAGCACCACGGCTGAAAGTCAGTTCTAGACGGAATCTTTTTTTGTCGTCCAAAGGTACCTGCAAGATCATTTCAATGTCTTAATATCCACCTTCTTCCAGAAATCAATTCTATTTCATCTTGATATAAACAACAAATATATAAAGCAATTTCAAACAGAGCTTAAAGGGTGAACCCGATACAAAAGCAATTTTAAATCTACAAGAATGTTTAGAGCATATAGATTTGGCATGGATGAGAAAACTCAGGACTACCAAGAGCACAATATTTAGAGTTATATCTTTTCAAATTGAAACTCCATGTTGCAATAAAACGCTAATATTGTTATATTTATTTAGAAATGCTCAATGGGAATATCTATATTTGAGCTCCACATAATAAATCATGCTTATCGCGTTTATCGCTGCCCCAGGTCTTCGTTCCTGAAGCAACCTTATCCAAGGTGAAAGAAAAAATCACCACAATACTAACCTCAGTGTTCTCAAACATCCTTAACACTATATAACTCATGTAATCAAGCTCCTTAGTCTTGAACAACCGCTCCAGAGCACTGAGACAAACAAGGCTTTCCTCCCCTTGTAATGATTCATCCAAGTTACAATATCGAAGAACATTCATTAGAGAATGTATATGAGATTCCTGCATACCCAACCAACACACCTAATTAAATACGAATAAAACCTTGATGGCATGACTGATAAAGTGGAGCTACAGAAGGAAGACATCAATTTACTTGATATATTCTCATATTAAGGAATTATGTAGATCAAAACATGGGATAAATGCATATTTCAGTATTTCACTCACCGATGTAAAATACAGCCGAGTTTTCACATGTCGTTCTGGTGTCTTCACGTTAGCATACCTGAAAATAGAAACCATCATTACATTAGAAGGTACTTTGCACACAAGATACTTTGCACAGGAACTTAATTGAAAGCTACATGCAAACTTCATATAAAGAAGAGTAATGAGTAAGTCCAGGTAAGCACTTTGGATCCAAGCGATATTCAGTCTCCTTCTCATCATCATTTTCCTGTTCCATTGACAAATCACTAGCAGTGGAAGGTCGTCGCACGTCTTCATTTTTGGCCTGCGTTTTCGGCGGGGGATCGGTATCCTCTTTCTGGCAAGGTTTAGTACATAATGCTTGATTGCTCTTCAGTTCAGCAACATTGATAGCTTCCTCACGAGTATTCCTCAGGTCGATCAAAATCTTACCCAACAAACGGCGAGCTATCTGCAATACAGGAGAAGGCAGCAGTGAATAGAAATTAACACTAAAGACAAATGTGAAGACTATAGTGCAAAATAAACTAAGCAGCCAAGGTAAAAATTCTGTCCGTACAGGAGCCAAGTAGCAAAACTTGGAAGAATTGACACAATAGCAGCACGTACAGATCTTTGTCATTAAGAAAAGCAAACTAGACCAGTATCACCAGACCAAGTCTTCACCTCAAGGATATATGGCATCCATTAGCTAGACTTGATCAACAGAGAAAATTACCTTTGAACCGATTTTCAATTTCTGTTTAGGATTTATTCCATACTCATTAGGAATTACACCGTCTGCAAGTAACTGCAAAAAAAAAGGAAAGAAAAAAAGACATAAATGCACAAGTCCAAACGACCGAGGAAACATTTATCCTCTAACAAGTCAGAACAACTGAAATTGGAAGACACCAAAAAAAAATCTCATTTACATACTCAAAAGGGCTATAATACTGACTAGTGAATCAAGATTAGATTTGATCTATATAAACCTGCCGGTAAGTGGTTCCACTAAGCAGAACATCTAATACCAGTAATGCAATTCCTAAAGGCGGAAAATATCTGCACTACTTTTAAACGAAAGGATAAGCAAACAAAGTTTCAGAGACTTCATGCAATGAACTAACATTGAGTTTACCACTTATGATTTCCATTTTTAAGCAACTTGTGCATGAACACAATGAAATTAAAATGAGTAGTCCAGATATTAACATAGCAAAATATTGTAGTACTACATTAAAATGTACTGGAAATTTGCATTCCACTACACTTTTGGGCCACTAAGTACCTGAGCAACTTTGAATAGCTCGTCCAAGCCTTCAAGATTAAGATGAGAATTGTGTAAAAGGTCATATCTGTCAAACGAAGGATCAACTATCAGAATTTCAGGCGGCACATGACACATCAAATAACATCTAGTAGACTAGTAACAGAAATAAATTATAATGATAAATCCATAATAGATGTTTCAGAAAGAAATTTAGCAATGATAGTATCAAACAAAAGTTCTAGTATGAAAGTTCATGAGAAAAGTATGAGCCCATCAGTGTTTATATCATCAGACATCAGGAAGGATCCCTGGATATTCCTTAGATGGTAATTGGTAAGGCAAGGTAGAATTATATACTAAAAACTCACCAGTGTTGAATCTCGTCCACTATATTCTTTACTTTACTAACTGTACAGTGCATGTATAGCTAAGCACACTATACAGCCATAACACCAATGCCCCGAAGGTTCCCGCCAGTAATACTAGACGAAGAAATCATAGAAAACTGCTCAACTGACCCTGACGGCAGAGGGCAAGTAAAACAAAGCTTTTCTAAGAGACACACAGATATCCAGAGCTACACACACAAACTACCATATCTGGCGCTTGGAGGGATCAATATGCTTGAAGCTAATGCTAGATAGTACCCATCCTACAAACAGAAACTCCATCTTGAGGTGTACATAATAGAACGAGAATTTAGAACAAAGGGTCGAGATTTAAAATGATAGGTTTGGCCGTCCAAATCATCTGTCCTTATAATAGTGTAACCTCCTCATTTAATGATGAAACTTCCTAAGGTATGAGTGTATGACGGCCTCATAGGAGAGTTTCCACTAATTTTGAAAGTCGTGATTTTCACGAATCATTGTACAAGGATTAGTCTAATTATACACCAAGTTAGATACTCAAGTAGAGCGTTCATCTACGACTATGGTGTTATTGACACATCTAAGACAAAAACCATTTAGAGAAGGCTTGATGTTGAATATTACATGCGATATAAAAAGTGCCTATATGAAACACAGGTAAATATAGGCTAACAACTGACAAGATATCCAATTGGAATACTTACTTGCATGAGTCATATACATCTGGTATTTGAGTAATGTCGTATCTCCTGCAACAAGAATGAATGACAAATAGAAATAATCAACATCAAGAAAACGGGACTAATTAAATATGCAACATGGCATGTCAATACCTCAAGAACTCAAGCTCCTTGTATATTTTTCCTATCTATCGAGTATACAACAATTGGCATGCAAATTCAACAACTGTAATCTCAAGATACCAGAACTTACTCTTTCCGTTCATTATACAAGTCTCGCTCTAGTTTTCTCCATCGAGCATACATTAAAAGAAATCCCTCACTCCCACAAGGCAATCCGGCTGCTATCCGATCCACGTCGATGTTGGTCTTTCCAAGAGCTTTAGCTTGGTCATATGGGGGTATCACATCGTATGAACCAGATTCTGCAAGTTTTTCATCTTCATCCTTAGCTAGTGACCTCACTTGTTCAGTAACCTTCTTAGTTAACTCAACCTGTAGAAAGGAAATAGCAAATAAAGGAGATGATAAATAAATAAATAAAAAAGGTAATCCTTGGACAGATTAGTATACTACACCAACACATAATTTCCAAAGAGGAAGTTATTTTGAGGAACATTTGCAAGTCTACCACATACTGTCATAGTTCTTTAGAATAGCAACAACCATGTAGACCATCAATTACGATAGTTCAGTTTGCGGAATCTAATCGTATAACACAGAAATCATATACTAACATGCGGAGCTTCATTTTCATCTTTTGTAACCCATCTCTCCATACAAGACCTCATAAATTATTTCATAATCTTTTTGACTATTAATAAACTTTGATAGAGCAGTTGGCAATTTAAAAACTATTATATACTCCCAAAGCAAATAGCTTAAATGGAGACTTAATAGCCACATGATGTTCATGGAGGAGGCTGGAGAAAATAAAGGGATTCTCATTTCCTTCCCATTCAATGCAGTATAAGCTAACACTCAGCAGTTTCTGCATCAATGACAAGCAATGCGGTTGAGCTACCATAAGACTCCAGTCATTAAGCAGCTCCTTCGAAGATACCACAGAATATAAGCAATTTAGTTAAAAGCAAGGACACACACTTATAAGAAAAACATCTCAGGCTTTATCTTTTCTAATGAAAGCATGTCTATAAATTATAAATTTAAGGACTTGCAATGTTATCAATTCTGCCTTTGACTGACGAATAAGCTTTGTTCGGTCCTCCTATCAAGAAGTTATTTATCGTAAAATTTGGGCTAGAAAGCTCGCCATCTTATTAGAACAGACATTCACAGTCATTGGGTCTTACTGGTCGACTTCCCCACTAATTTATACTTAACTTTTGCCCAAAATGATTAGGAGATACGAAAAGATAATAACTAAAAGCAAAGGTTACATTGCTGCAATCCAAAAACAATACCTTATACCTAACACCACGTGAAGGGGAGCGGGTGATATAAGATAAATGTAAAGAAAGTGTATCACAGATAGCAAGAGAGGAAGAAAAGTCGGATCAGATTGAATTTCTGGATATAAATACCAATTTTGGTAAAAAATCAGCAGCATTCGGGGGGAGTCCAGCCCCATCAACCATCCAAGTATGTTCTGGTGTTCCATTACTGTGAGAGTTCAGTGTTCCAGATTTGATAATCTCATTCAACCTTGCCTGAAATGAGGTTACACAAATTTGAATCAGATTAGAGAGACAAACTGTTTAAGAGTTCTTGTTTGTACCAATCAATACATTTCTCTAAATTGAATGTAAGTCAACAAAAATACATTACATTACATTAAATAAGGTCTTCAAACAAATTTCGAAAGTGTTCGATGAGCTATTCATGAAGATATATGTTGCACAAGGACAACAAAAGCTCACAAACCTTGACCCCAAGAATAAGACTCATGAATAAGAAAAAAATTAATTGACACAAAAAAAAGGAAGTTGATGGATGATAACAGTTCCTCTAAAGATAATTCCCATCCACCAGAGACGACTAAATTAGCTCCAAGAACATGCAGGACGTTATAAAAGAGCATAACTTGATCACATAACGGAAAGGAACAATTCATACAGTAAACAGAGAAGTACTAACTATGCGCAGGAATCAAAAATACCTTTGCTTCTTCCATTTCAGTGCTGGCATTTGCAAGTCCATCAAGCATTGAGGAATCTTTGCTTACAAGTGAAACCTTGACAAACATCAACGTAAACTTTTACAGAAACAAATGGGACTTAATAAAACACTGAGAAAAGAGGCAATACAACTTACAAGAATTGGAGTCAACTGCCCCTCTAAATCAAGAAGACCCTTAGCAAATGCCGCCGCTGACATCTGCCAATTTCATTCCAAATTTAATATAAGGTTACATCACATACACAAGAAAAGTAAAGTCCAAAGGAGATTTCATTTCAATATGGAAGTATTTGTAAGTACTATTAAAATAATTGATAAAGTCGACATGAAATTTGCAGATATCCGAAAAAAATCACCTGCACACGCCCTTCATCAGAGCTGTATATCTTAAGATCATGACGGTACGTACTGTGAAGACGGAGAAGACCGGTACCTTCACCTGAAAGTTATATAAATGATTTTGAAAGAAATAATAAGCAATCCATCCTTTTTTTTTGATAAGTAAGATAGGATATCAATATATTCAAAAAGACACCAAGGGGGTGACTCCCATGTACAAAAAACCCCTAAAGGGCGACGTCCATAAACAAAAGAGAGCTAATCAAGCTCTAGGACTATCATGAGAATTTTATCCACAAAAAATGAAAGTCAAGTGTCGATGTGAATTTGACACTTGACTCCAACTATACAACGTCCACAAGAAACTAAGAGTGAACCCTTGGTGTGTCAACCTAATATCATCAAAAAGCAATCCATCCATTAAGAATCAACGTATACATATCAATGAATTCCAAATAAATGCAGGGTCAAGATAAAGGCCCATACACAGAACCTCACATAAGGAAAGTGAAGCTTAAAATCATGTGACACAAGAACAGCTCCCCATATAAAAAACTTGTCGACGACACATACATATATAAGGGCACAATGACAAACTTGCAACACCGCTAACAGTGTTTGTACCTAATTGACTTATGTCTAATTTTTGCTTAAAGATGACAAACTTCGATCATTAAATGCACTTAAGATACACAGCAACCGAGTTAGAGCCCTTGTCGGTTGTAACCTGTGATTTACAATTCTTTTTTAAAATTCATCACCATGATCAATTTACTTTTAACTTTGTCGATCAATGGTAAAACATATCCTTATAAGAGTATTACAGTCAACTGAGAGAATCAAAGTTGAGTTAAGGGAGTAGAAGACGAAGGACTAAAACCAGTAGTGGAACTTGAGGTCTGTTTGATACCTGGATACATATTATTTCTGAAATACCGACCAAGCTCTTCGGCCTGTCAAAAGATTAAGGAAAAGCTTACATCAGTGATAAATCTGATAAGATACTGGAGACCAAAATCTCTAACCCTGTTTGGAAGGACACTTAGACAATGACAAACCTGTTTTCTGCCAGCATGAGTCAAAACTCCTCCATATTTTAGGACCATCAAAGCTTCGACAGGTTTTTCTTCTTCACCTTCCCCAGTAGATTTGGCTACTTTCACCCATTTCAATGGTTTTAGTTGGACCTTTCTATATATACCAGAAAAGTGCCCTCCCTATAAAAAAAAAAGACGAGGAACATAGAAAACCTTGGTACTCTGACAATCATCTCAGACAGATACACTAATCAGAGGCATATATGTATAGAAGTAGAACATACAGTATCATCTAAGACATAAACGCATCATAAGGAAACCACAAGGGGACATTACCCAGCCTAATGAGAATGAAATTTTGAACTAGAAACTAGTGTATTTCGTGGGGACAAAGAAAAGAAGCTATCAGTATTCGGAACACTCACTGTCACACAACACAAATTAGAAACGTAAATGGATATAAATAGTTACCTCCTCAAGTACTGCCTTTACTTGCCGAAGCTTCTCAGCATGTTCAATATCCTCTGCTTCGCTATCACTCTCTCTGTCAGGTCTGTACCACCAAAATTGAAGAAGATAGTTTTAGGGATGCTATATTTAAATCTAAATGCACATACACATTAAAAACAAACTGCCATAGTGGAGTGGACAATCTACAAAACTTTGCGCAAAAGAGATATGGGAAACACGGCTGCTCGAATACAGGAGATGGATGATACATACGTATTATCATTATTGCAATTAACAGTCGAATCTCCCAATATTCACAGCGATAACAATCATATGACATACACTTGAGCATGCAAGCTGCAATCATGTGGCTCACCACTCATCCAGGAAACAATTGTATCATTCTCCTTGCATGATGAGTGAGCATTTCTAGAAAATATGATGTCACTAAAGTAGTAAAGTTATTTCCACATACATCACAATCATACATACAAGTGCACTGCATAACTAGTCGATCTCAACAGTAGACCAACAGCACTTGATATCAGATTTTATCCTCATCCATTATGTCAAATAGTCAATCCAATACCATCCAATCTTAAGAAAACTCGTAACTGACACAACCAATAATATAGCCCATTCAAAAGCTACTTTTTATATACCTACCTGGAGCGGGGAACTAGAGCTCTAGTGGCATCTAAAAGATCTTGCAACTGGACTGCACTTTTCAGCTTTGTCTGGAAGGCAGGATTAATATTCACATAATACTTCAAAAAAAAAAGAAAATGACTAGCGTTATAGGACAAGGAAAAACCTCTGCTCTTGGCCGCCCACCATTATATTTTAGCATCAAATTCAACAACTTCTCCTCGGTAACCTTCAGTTTCACTTTCTGCTTGGGAGTTCTATCACCACTACAATGTCCCAAACATTATTAGTCAGAAAGCAAGAGGGCAGGAATAATGCACAATACATTGTATCAGATAAATAGCAGAGAGAAGATTGAATTATTTATTTTAATCAGTAGTCTCTCCATTTATTTGAGTTCTTCACATCTGTTTTCGGCACAAGATAGGTGAGGGGAAATAGTGTGTTATCATGCCCGAATGGACAAATTAAAGAAGGAACAGATCGGGCCCACCAAAATGATGACAAAAAGGAAACATAAAATTTTTAATTAATCGCCTAAAAAGGAATATGTAACGAATTGAAAAGGTGAAGGGAGTGTAAAGCAGAAAAAAGATGGGCAAGAATTACAATGGGGCATAAGAAGAAAACTGTAACTTCTTTGCTATCTTCCAAACTATGGTTAAACAATGCCTGGCACATAACATGTGTTGCCATGGGAGTTTCGGGTGTAAAACGTAACATTTCACTTTGCCAAATGTAGAGTAAATATTACCCTATAACAATGATTTTATCCTCTATCTAATGAATTGAAAAAGCCTTAAAACATTTCCTCTGTGTTAAAGTAAGTTGATAGCCCATGTCCTGTCTTTTCAACAGTTATCACTCTTATCAGTAGTAAACTAACCCATCAAATATATAGCAAATTGTTTAAAAACAACCAAGTCACAAAAGTACACTGTCAGGAAAGAAGCTTACTGGCGAAGTATTGCAATCACACATCGCAACTCCTCTGCCTGCCCAAATGTTCCAATGATTCCACTACCTTGGCGTGTAAGTCCTTCTGAAGCATTTGTTGACTCCTTAGACTTCCAAGGTAAAATTGGAGGAATAGTTGAAGACAGATGCGGAGCTTTCTCATCTAGAAACATTTTTCGCAATACACATGCAGCGTCATCATAATACCTACACATTGAAACATAAATCTGTCATTTCGTACAAAAAGAAGAAGAGAAGGGACATGTTTTAGAGCACAGACAAATGAAAACCAGTATAAAACAAAGTCAACGCTCCATATAAGTGATTAGAAGATATACAGTCAATAAAGAGGAAGATACACTTTACAAACTAAAAAATGAATTGTAGAGAGGAAAGAAAATGGTTGAGTAAAGATTGTAATGTGGTGTGACTATATGAGTAACATTCAGAATGACTATTACAGTATTACATTACCAGTGCTTACCTTTTATTTATAGACAATAGATGTGCAATAGCTAACTCATACCATCTAAAAGTTAAGCCTAGTAAACATACTAGTATCTACTAGCCAGGATAATCTATCCTGTAACAGAGGTCTTTAACTAAGTACCCCAAAAGAGGCATCTCTGTATATCAGGAGATCGAGTTTCCCCTAACACAGCAGAGGATATTGTGACACCATTGCTCTGTCACAAAAGGCACATTGTGAACAAGAGACTTATCTTTCCTCTATCTACAAATGAGGACCAATACCAAACCCTTACATATCTACTAACACTTACCATCTAAAACTTAAGCCAAGTAAACATATCTACTAGCCAGGATAATCTATCCTGTGACAGAGGTCTCTATTTAAGTACCTCAAAAGAGGCATCTCTGTATATCAGGAGATCGAGTTTCCCCTAACAAAGCAGAGGATATCGTGAGACCATAGCTCCGTCAAAAAAGGCACATTGTAAACAAGAGATGTCTTTCCTCTATCTACAAAAGAGGGCCAATACCGAAACCCTGAAATTGACCAAAGGAGAAACTTAGGGAGGAGATCAATCCGGGTATTCACTTGATTTCATTAAGCCACCAAGCCATACACACTAAAAGAAGAAAGCCTTTAGGCGTATAAGTAAGCTGCTTCGCTGTTATCTACATGCATCCCCTCTAATCAACCCTCATAAAAGAAAATTAGGTGCAGAACCAAACAATATCAGACATGTATATGGAACAACAGAAGTATGAAACAAGGTGTGAGAAAAAGAACTCTTAAAGAGGAACTTGTGAGGAAGGCAATGTTACGACGAAGGCAGTCTTATGTATGATAAGGTGATGTTTTTAGGATTCGGAGTGGGGTTCAACTTTTAGCTTTGATTAACACCCCGAACCTTTCAGTAATGTAACTTCCTTTAGCCCGGATAACCCAAAACTTTTATCATTTTGAACTAAATAGAAATCTGACCTCTATGTAAAGAGATGGTAGTAGCAAGAAAGAAAGAAAATAAGGCAAAGTCAGAGAGAGTAAATAAAAGTTGAGTAACAAGCCACACATCTCACAAAAGCAAGACAAGACATGGCAGATAACATTCGGACAAAAAAGTGACAGTGAATGCAGTACTTGTGAGAATTTTTGACGAAACTCCATCCATTTACATCACAAACATATGATCGCCCCCCGCAACGCAGCAGATCAAATCCACAAACCTGGAAGAGACATGATTATAAACACATGTCGCATAAAAATTTAACCCAAAAAAGGGAAAAAAAATTGAAAAATGTACTTACACAAACACAGTACGCAGAGGTATAGCTTAAAGCAACAAGATTCAGAAGCAGGGTAATCAAACAAAGCAAATTTAACAAAGTAAGCCCCCAAAATACTGAATCCAAGAGAACATACCATAAAAAAAATCAAATATCCGACTCCCTGCATTCTTACAAACCACCAAATTTGCACAACGTGGAAACCAAGCATCACGTGATTGAAGAGGAAGTGTTAAAAGAGTCTAAACAAATCCAACCAATAGAATCATTTCGACAACTCTAGGAGGATCGGAGAAGGGTACTAATAAAGGCTGTTACGTGTCATCAGAGATGATCAAGAGAACAAAACCTTCAGGTGTGTACATAGAATGCGAGATTAATAATACTTCAGTACAGAAAGGAAGATTATACTTACCGCTTGACTGAAAGCAATGCAGACTTCTCTCGCCATTTGTTTTTCGGTAGGAGTAAGAAGCACAGGATATCTCACCTAGCAGAGAAAGAATCCCCTTAAAATGAGTACCAACAGACCCTATATACTTAGAATAGTGTGAATCACAGATTCGAAAGTAAAAAAGAGTGGGAAGATCACTCATTGACCATAAAACCAGACCAGACAGGTACTAAAATGAACAAAGAAACAAAAACATACAAGTCCAATCGAGGTATAGCAGTACAGCCTCTAAGTATAACTCCCCAACCAAGTGAGCCACAAATTAGTGTAAAAGGCATGAAACCAAAGTTCTACATCACTGCTGAAATCACACCAACAATGTTCCGCACTATGTACATCTACAAACATATCCACAATTCCATGTAAGAAAATCCAAAGAAGGTCATATGGTTCAAGGAGAGTGAACTACCACAGGATTACACATTCTGAATAAAGGATCCAGTAAACCGTCAAGATGTGATTGTGAGAGAACCCCAAATATCGCTGCTCCTTGACAAAGTCCCATTCCATCACAAGCTAAGCCAATCATGTTAAACTAAAGAATGCACAATGTTCCTCGCAATATACTTATTGACCTTATAATAAACAAAATCAGCTCCACGCTATTGATGCAGAGCCCTTCAGAGAAGCATTTACTGGTTACCTTTCAACTTTTTCTTTAAAAATGAATTGACTGCTAAAATAGAGTGAACCAGTAGATTACCATGTCATTGAAACATATAAAAAAAATCCAGAAGGAATCTTTTTATTTAATAGATACTGGGGCATGGGCTCTTAATCCTACTTGATCAAGCTACTATCTGCCCTCCTTAGGAGAACATGAAATTGGTGTCATCAATGTTTGACCAGGTCTTTTTCTAAAAGATCATTAAGAAACATATCTCTTCCCAATACCCTGATCTCCTTAAAATTCATAAGTGAACGCACTCAAATTTTGTCATAAACCTTCTTAACTACCAAACGAAGGACATCATCCCCTGTATAGCTTATAACAAAACAAACTATGCTTCTATACCTCATGTTTTGATAGACCCTACAAGTACGATAGAGAGAAATCTTCATGAAAAGAGTTGATAAAACGACCTAAAAACTGAAAACCTTCTATACTCAACCAGGTAGCAAAAGCTAGCGGAACGACGAAGAAAGAATGAAGAACTCAACAACCACATACAGAATTGATAGTTCAAAGCATATGGTTGTTAGATAATGCTACTCACCTCCTTTCCATCAGGGTTTCTCATGACAACACCGTCAACAACAGGAGACTTCCTTGCTTCAGCATGAGCATAATCAGGCCCAACAGTATATACCTATAAAAATCAGCCCCAAAGTAGATGGCAAGAGATTATAAAAGCTGCATTCTAGCAAGATTTCAAACCAACTGCAAGAATTGTGTGAAGCCAGAGAATAGATTGAAAATAACATCCTAAAACAAGCGTCTATACAGTTTGTACTGTAATATGTCAAAAGTAATTTTAACGTCTAAAGCCTCATAATGAATTTGGTGCACATATGAGCACAAGCAGCACTATACAGTTTAATTTGGTGATTGATTCAGTATTAAGAAGTCCTAGCAGTTACAAGCTTCCTGATGTCCAGTTTTGTGACAATTGAAGGGCAAATGTTGGTAGCTATGTTCATTATTTCACAAGAGGAATACTTTTCACAGACTATTCAGGCTACAACAGCAACGGCAAGATTACCCTGGAGTCCCCACTGCCTCAAAGGTTTACCCCTATCTCAGGGCAAGGGGAGTGGGATGTACACGGCCTTACCCTATGTTAGAAACACACAGTGGTTGTTTCTGAGATATTGAGTCGAGACTCACACATAAATAAACAAATGAAATTCCACTTAAGTTAGGCTACAAAAATTGCAAATTTATTAAGTGACAAAATAAAAACACATGAAAAGATATCAAAACCAGTACAAGAGACAAAAGGCATATACTCTCTTATAGTTACAAAGATCTGCTTCTTCCATTATGGAAATGACCAACCTTAACATCCGTCCCACCAGTAGGCATGAACTCTTCATATATATAGGATCCCTCGCGCCTAACCTTTCTAACATCAGGATGGAATTCACTCGAACGGTTGCCTACCTGAACCAAACAAAAAATGCTAACCAGTGTCAGTCAATTCACAGCACTTCAGCATATTAAAAGACACGAACTAAAAAGAAAATAAAAACCTGGCATGTCTTTGAACAAGCCAAATTTTTAAAAAAGCCTGACAAATTGTCGCCTTATAAAATTCAAGGAAAAAGAACAAACATGTGTTCCAAAAGTTTCCTACCCTATTGGACTTGTCTATCATATCCCTTTCAAAAAGAAACAAAGAGAAATAGGAAAAATTCAAACTAATTTATTTTGATACTTTACTACCTTTTCTCTTGATTTTCCACCGAACTCATTTTAGAACTTTCAAAAGACATTCCTTCTGATTTTCGGTTAGGACCATTAAAAAAAGATATCTCACAGAGAAGCACTTCACAGAAAACAGTACAGCACAATGAAAGCTATTTTTTTTATAAGTAAGTTAGGATATCAAATTATCAATGCATCCAAAAGGACAACAAGGGGGATTCACCCTGCTATGAGATCGTGATCCGGCGAAACTATGATCCAGAGCATCAATAACCTAGAGAGGACACCTAAGAAACAAAAGTAGAATTGTACCTTTCTGAACAACTCTTTCATGCCACCACCAGCAGAACTAGGATAGTATATCATTATGCTATGATCATCGCCTAATCAAATGCACACAAACAGAACTTTCAGTAAATACAAGCATGAACTGCAACTTTAGTTCGAACAAAATTGACGCAGGAGATGCATGTCGGAACAAGATGCTGTAAATGGGTCATTACATAACCAGGAGCTCATTTCTCTGTCTAGCACATTACAGGACAAGGCTATCCCAAGAAGATCCTCTGATGAGCCTTCTATCATAAGAAGACCCTCTCGAAGAACCATATGGCAAGGTAAGGGGTTCGTCTACGCAGTCTTACACACTTTACCCCTATGCTAAATGTATAAAAAGGTTGTTTCCAAACAACCCATAAAGAAAATTCTGTCGAAATTATGCATCAATTAACCGCCACTCTGCTACTTCATATAACATAAGCACAGTGAATTTAATTAGCCATTTTGCTATATTACATTATATTCCAAGCCCAATGAACAGTGAGACTTCTAATGGAGACAAGTGTTGTGCTTGAACAATGAGAATAGATAATTGACATATGCCTGGGGGTTGTCCCGGGTTCAAATCCTCATATCCCTACCCCCAACAACACAAGCTGCTCCTATGTACCAAAAAACATATGTCCAAACAGCAAGGGGGAATCATGAATCATGAGTATTTCAAAAGATTATTGGCTTACCATCAACAGGTTTCTCCACAAAGGGCTTCCAAAAACGCTCACCATGAACTTCGACAAAATCATCTTCTTCACAAAAAAAATCAAGTTCTTGATGCGGATATTCTCTGTTCACGAGCGCATATCTCGGGACTGGAATACCGAACATCTCTAGGCGCTTACATTTACAGGAAAAAGAAAGAAGGCATCGACATTAGTCCCACTAAAAGGAGAAGCAACATAACAAGTGACTGATGGAGTACAAAGATATGAAAAGAAAAAAAAAACCGACAAATAAAACATGAGTGACATCCAAGTCACTTACTTTGAGAAAACATTAGGATAAAGTGATTGTTCTTAGATGACAGTTTTTACTCAAAGTGAAGATTATGTTCTACAAACTATTCCAATGATTAAGCATGGGGTAGTGACTTCTCTACTGGAAGTATGTTATCACCAGTCACCATATAAATGTCCATGCCACTGACATAATATTCTGCAGGACTATATAACAAAAAAAAAAATGAAGCTTATTCCACAGAATTTTTAGCAGATCAACACTCACTCATGTGCCTTGGCCAAACTAAAAATTGAAGAGACATGTAAACATATACTTCGTCACTGAGGCTGAATTTGGTTTGGGCTAGAGGAGGGAGGAATATTTTCCAGTATACCGATATGCCTTGTTTCATAGTGAACAGCCTAATTTCCCTACTGAAAACCTAATTTTCCTTTCACAACAAGCATTTCCTTTCACAACAAGCATTTCCTTTCACAACAAGCAATCCCAAGTATTCCATCTCTTATGTCTCTATCTTGCATTTGCACAACCAAAGCAAAAGCAATTCTGTTTCCAATTTCATATTCACTGAAAAATAACTTTCAATAGAAAACACGATTCCACTGAAAATACATTTGCCTCAATCAAAAGAGCTAAGAACATACAAAATAACAGGAGCAGCAAGCGGAAGCATTTTTGCAGCTCTATACTATATCTCATTAGGAAACAGAGTACATACCTCATAAACTTTTCTTCTGTCGTGCAACAGATGTTGTGGCTCTAGTTCGTTGATTAGAAATGGCCTAAGACACAAAGCAAGACATCACAAGAAAGCAGAAAGTTTTCAAATCAGAAAATATCACAGGATGAGCAGCACTTCATTTAAATTTGGGCAACAAATGTGTATACATGCTCAACCAGATATAAATGAACTTTGTCGAAAGCTCACAAGTCTATACGCGGAATCCCAGTCACCACACTTGTCCCAAGGGAAACCTAGCGATAAAAATTTAAAACAATATGCGAGGCCAGATATAAATCAACGTAGAAAAAGCTAGTTTGATCCAATATTGGCACATAAAATCCCTAGCTAGCAGAGAGAATTTTCAGTGACTGAATTTTTACTAATTTGATTATGAGTAACAGTCTGTTACAATGACATCAGATACCTAAAAAATATGTTTAAAAGGTGATCATGCTCGATACATATGGATCCATGATACTATTTTCCTTGATATTCCATTTCATTTCCAGCCCTAACTCATAACTCATAAATCAGCATGGTCACCAACGATGCTCAGACTCAGGTTAAAGTATCATGTCTAAGGTCAGCCATTTTTTAAAAGCTCCATGTTTTCGGCCCAATAATGAAATGTCACATGATCATACCTATATCCAAGAGTCTAATTAACATGGTATTTGAGGGGAAAGGAAAAGTCTGAGCAACATTGGTCACAATGAGACATGCGACTCAATGGTAAACTTTAAGAGAACAAAATTCAAAAGTGGATCACAAAAAGCATGGCAATCTGAAGTGATGTCATCATGCGCCAACAATAACGACAAAGCCTTAATCCTAAAATGATTTGGGGTCGGCTAACATGAATCGTCATATCAAACTGTCCACATGCGATGAAAACATGCAAGGATGACATAAAAATACAAAAGGGAATCAAATCATGGCAAAAAATCTAGCACTCACTTCCTGAGGGCGGCATACGCCTTAGCTTTTTCAAGAGGATATCCAGACGAATAGAAAGCAATAAGGCAATCGCACAAGGGCCAGCTGCAAAAAAAATATACGTCTGTGATGTAATGAATATACTCGTAACATGCCATAGTAATAGTAGTGACATCAAATAACAACTGTAACCTGTTTTTCTAAAGTTATAAAAATGGTTTTTCTGATACTTCAATTCAAGTGTGTGACAAAGATGTACAACAGCAATGTGAATATTAATTTCAATCAAATCCAGTATATAAAAGGATTCTATAATTTGAAAATCTAGTACCACTAGTGTCCTACTGAATTACACATGTACTTTAGAAGTGCTGCATAAGTCTCTGATATGATAAACACCACGTTTCGTATTCTGTAAGTGACGGTTTATTTGCAAGGCTCACTTAAGGGTAATCATATATTCATATGTACATTAGAGAGTCAGACGCAAATGAAGCTAAGTTACCAAGCGTTAAAGTAGACAATGATTCATTCAGATCTCCATATTCACAGTTTCACATCGTTATTCAGTGATAATTGATTGAATAATTTTTCGTACAAAAATAAAAGAAAAACATCTAATCGAATAAATTACAGATACAGATGCAGCACGGGAACACTAACAGAACACAGAATTACTTGTATGACTAGAACTGGAATTTATCGTTCAGTTACACTAAATGTTACAAAACAGAATGTTTTCAGTAGTCACGTATTTATCAACTGCTGTCTCATTGCATTTGTCCAGTCGACTTCAACTAGCAAGTAACAAACATCAACCGCCATGCACCCCACTCGAACAATCAGTGAAAACAAAAAAAAATGCCTCATATGTACAAACCGAAGAAATTCAACCAATACACCAGACGCATAACCTAAAGTTATCATGCCTTAATGTAGTAATGCTTCACACATCCATGTCTCATATCTACAATTCCACATCATTAATCCACGATAACTAATCGTACAAAAGCGAAAAAACAATGCTCAATTGCACATACAACGCAACATGATCAAAAGTTAACAGTAACCAACTATCAAAAAGCATGAAACAAACAGTAACAGAATAAAACTTGACTTGCATGACTAGAACAAGAATTGATGCCTTTCGCATTGACTCAACGTAACCAAAACAAATTAAAAATCGCGGTCGTCAACACGTAAATTATCATGTAACAACCTAATGTGTCATTGTATTCATCCAATCAAACCAAGTAACAAACATCAGCCGCCACGCTTCTACATAAACCGTCAACAAAATTTGAAAAAACGAAGAAAATGCGTATATTAAAAGTACTAGAACTTTTCTACAGAATTTTACAGGCTTTTCACATTAATTTTCAGAGAAAATGTACCTTTCTACTGGATCTTCGAGAATTACTTTGTCGCCGAAAATTATAACCTAATTATTATCACACCGAAAAAAAAAAAAAAAAATTAGTACCGATTTCTCATACTAAATTCAGGAGAAAACGTAACGAATAAGGTTAACAGCGAACCTCGAATTCGCCGAATGCTTCTAATCTCTCGAGAATCTGGCCCATCGGCGCGGAAGAGGCCTACATAATTTTACATTTTTTTTGTCGCAAATTCAAAAAAAATGTGTAAGAAATTAGACTTCCATAATATAATAATAAATTCATCAATAAATACAAATAAAAAAGAAATTAATCTCAAAAACATCCAGAAAAAAAAAAATCAAAACGAAAAATGTCAGTAGCTTGTTCATGAAGTTTCGATAATTTTGGAAGAGAAATGAACAAGCAAAAACAACCTCAGAATCACATTTCACCTTCTTTTCCATCACACAAACACCAATTCTGATCTTATCTCTGACGTCATTCTCATTCTCCGACGACGCCATTTTCTCTCTCTCTCTCTCTCTAAAACTCTGTTTCTTCAATGGCGGAGAAGTGAGATAACTGACAAGCTTCACCGCCAAGCTTCTTCCGCACACTCTATATATATCTCATCACAATATAATAATAATAATATACAATATACTGAATATTTAAATAAAAAAATAAAGTAAAACACAAAATCTGTTAAAAAGAAAAGGGAGAGTTGAAAAAATCGTACAAACGGAAAAAAAGGGGAGGTGAATCGGAGAAAGTTAAGGGTATATCCCGAGTAAGAAGGGATACTTTCCAAATTAAAACTGATTTCTTTTTTTTTCTTTTTTTTTTTAAGGACTGATATTTTCTGTAATTATTTTTATTTTTTTTTGGAGGAGGATGAAGAAAAGGGGGAGTTTGGAGGGGGTGGAAATAATAATAATAAAGAAAGAAATGGGGGGGAATGAGTAGGATTCTGGAATATGCAGCTGAAAAAAAGGGGGTGTACCTTCTCTTTTGGGGTAGTCGTTGTCTTTAATTTTTTTTTTAACGGAAGGGCGATTTAGGGGAAAATGAGGACCACTACTACTACTAATAACTGGAGTAGTAGAGTACTGTTGAAGCAATTTGGAAAGGGATTTTGCTTTTTGCTTTTTTTCTTTTTGAAGGATTTGCGATTCATGTTTTTCGCAACTGTACGCATTAAGATTCCTTTTTTTATTAACTATGCGAGTATGCATTTATTGTGATTGAATAATGAAGTTTGGTGTTGACTAGCGATGTATCGGTGTATTTCATGCCGAGTTGATGACGGTAGGGTGCAAGTGGAATGTAATTTCACTCGAAATGAAGTGAAGGTTGTGAAGATTTTAGTAGACTTCTGTCAACGTTTGTTATTACATTTGGAAGGATATAAGAGTTTAAAACAAAATTAAGAACACATTTATCTGAATTGGTTTGATGTATCTGATCTAATGTGCTCCGAACTAAGTTCATTACAAAAATAAAGAAATTTAGGGGATTTAGTACCAACGAGTTGAGTCACAATGAATGTTAAGTTGTTCACTTTTTAACCAAATAAAGTGGTCTCACGTTAAGTTATTGTGAGACCGTCTCATATAAGATTTTGCCATAAACGGTAAATATGATATGAAGGCTCTCTACAAATAAACGGTGATTCGATTCGAGTCAGATTCTAACAATTCCAGTCTTCCCCCTCTTTTTTTGATAGGTTATTTGACATTAATATATTTTATATATTTTATGATCCGACTTATTGAACGGAGTAGTTGAGACGATAAGTTTACGGAGTATTTGTGAAAACGACATAAACCGGTATGATTCTCATGTTATTTTTATACCATAAGCTTAAAGAAGAGCTGACAAGTTGAACTTCGGAAAAAACGAAGCAAAAGACTTCTTTATATCCATAAAATGAGTGTCATGTTTTTTTTTTCTTTTTTCTTCGAGTAGGATAACACAAATATCAAACATCGACCTCAAAAAATCAAATTTAAAAACACAAATATCTCTTTGCATAAAGTGATAAGGACGATCTCAAAAACAAAATATAAAAAATAAAGTGATAAGAACAATAAACAAAAAACAAGTGAGGCCAACCCCTTGAATCTTGTTTGGATCCTCTAATTATTTTGGGTGATGTTGATGTTGACTTGGCAATTCATCAGCTTTGTTTGACCCCTACAAAACTTCCCCAACAATCTGACACTGCCAACTTACGACCTGCATTGCATAAACGTTGGCTGTCCATGCATTTTACGACTTTCTTTCCGGTTTTTTAATATTCAATGACCACTTCCATTACTTCATCTGCACACCTCTACGTCTCCGGAAACAGTCGTCTGAATTTGCATTCGAGTATTCGACACTGAGAACAGCTGACAAACTCAACTCTATTCTTTCTCTTTCTGGCCGTCCTGTCTGGCACACATTGCTCAGTCCTGATTCGAAGAGCGCCCATAGAGGCTAAACACACAAGCTCTTTACGGTGCTGAAAGGGTAATGTACCAATTACCAACCCGGCAACCTAGCTTGTCATTGAGAGTTGTTTTACGTGTGATGAAACATACTGCAATCACGCCAATCAGGCAATCAACAAATCACCAACATATTGACTTTGCTAGTTAGCTTGATGCTAAGTTTCCAATGGTTGTGCCAGCAATGTATCCGCCTGTCCAAGCATTCTGCAGACAGTGCGCACTTTATAAGCAATCAAGCACGGACGAAGGATTATGATGCAGGATTGCAGATGTAGCAAAAATAATGCACATTCAAATCCAATAAATCATTACAAAAGGCGAAAGAGGAAGTAGAGAACACAATGTCAAGTACTGTCTACTATGAAATAAAGTTCACTTTTGAATTTCAATATCAACTAATAAAGAAAAAAAGGGGGGCATAATTTCGTTATATGATTTCTCAATGGAGGGCATATTTATCAAACAGACTGAGATAACAGTATGAACGAGAATCATGTTAGATTTTGAGATATTCAACATTTCAAAATGCAAAAGCGGACTGTCGATTAAAATCATATAAACAAAAGCACCGAAAAAGTTGGAAATGATGCTGCAAGCAGAGTTTCCATTCTGAAAGGTTATGTATGAAGAAAGCACATACGAAGCTCGTTCAGCTGGGGTTCATGGTTTCGAGCGTTTGTAACTTATAAGCTATGTGAAATTTTATACACATGCAAGACCTTGGTCACTTTAGGATATTAACCGCCACAAAAAAGAATTTTCAGAGTTGGAGCAGAGGAGCTTTCAGAGAACTATTTCCCCTGCATGAAAACGATCTATAGGCCATTGGTAAGCTATCCCCTGACTGCAGATTTTTAAGTTACAGAAAAATTGCTTACTATTACAGAAGTTGTTAGAATGTATTCATGGATCACAAACTTGTACAGGTTTCTGCATGATGAATCACTGAAAATTAGAATTAATCACTAACCTGAAAATTGAATCCTCCCGTCACCCCATCAATGTTCAATATCTGCAGCAGAAAGAAGCTCGATGACTTAAATTGTACCACTCAATATCCGTTCCTTAACTCATGTACCTTTAATAAAAACTCAAGAATTTAAGATGCTTTGTTTATGGCAGATGCATAGCTATGGACATGCCTGAACTTTTGTTCCTTGCACATACGAAAATATAAAGAGAAGGGGAGAAAAAAGTTCAAAGAAAGAATGTGACAACTTGACGGGTAGATGAGAAGAAGTGAAGCAAGCCAAATAAGATTAAAAATTAATAAGATGTGAAATAGCACAATGTTGCAAAACACTCATAAGAACGCCGATGAATTACCTCCCCTGCAAAGAATAGGTTTGGTTGGACTTTGCTCTCCATAGTCCTCACTGAGATCTTCATCAACAAAAACATTATATTTCATCATAATCAAAATAGGTCCAAAGATATAGCATAGCACATGATAATTTGTAGAGAGGGCAAAAAATACCTCGGACAATGGAACCCCTCCAGCAGTGACGAATTCATCTTTGAATTGGCCCTTAAGAAGTCAAGGTCTCAGATCTACATATTCATTGAAAGATCACATAATCATGATAAAGAAAGGGACAGTGAACTCTCATACCTTCCCTGTTACTTCAAATAAACACTGCTTTAGCAGGGAAGCAACACCAAACAATGCATCGCTGGAAACGGAAGACCACAATGAATCCTCGGCAAAACCCTAAATACAAGTGAATGCATACACTTGAAATGACTTAGATAGAATAGCAAAATGCTGCATTGATATGATAAAGGGAAAAATGAAATACTCCCAGTAATGAGTACCTCACGGTTTAGCAAATATTTCCAAAATCTTTTCACTAGGCCAAACTCTGTAGGACTTGAATTTACCACCTTCTGCTTCTGTATATGTTTGTAGGTAAAGAAACAAATGACACTAGTTTAGTGGATGATGCGGTGCAAATTCATCAGATAGAGAAGAATTTCAACATGACATAGAGAAAATGTTCTCCAGATGTTCACAATCCTACTTGACTGTAGGCATAACGATACTCATCCTTTATGCTATAATTAGACTTTGCATATACACCCTAGGCCTGACCCCACCCCGAGGCCCTATCCCAAGTTAGTTGCGATGATTAAGAGAAGACTTATCAAACCTTAGAGAATGCAGAAGGAAACCTATGTAAATACAACATGAAGAGAAAATTCACAAAAGCTAGACTGCTACTCAAAACTCTTCACAAGAAAGTGGACTAACCATGAACAACTTCTTGTGGTTCAAAAGTATAGACTTAACTTCTTCTTTGTGAAGATCAGGAGCAAAATCTACAATAAGTGTCCCTGGCCCAACAAATTGAAGTTAGAAATCAACAACGGTACTTAGAGAGTGAAGCCACAAAATCCAGAGACCTAGTCACCTTTGTAGTGTAAACTAGAAAGGATACGCGCTGACCAAGCAGATAGACGAAGAATAGCAGGACCACTGAGTCCCCAGTGAGTGACAAGCATAGGTCCAACCTAAGAACAACGAGAAGGGCATTTATGGGTATAGGCTAGTGAAGGTTCTATCAAGACAATAAAGGACATCAACTGAAGATGACATGCCTGCGTAAGCTGTGGTATATTTTTTCCATTTTCCAGTCTGAGTTTAGCCTTCACCTTGGAGAAACTAACCTAAACATTTACAATACCAATAGGCGTTAGAAATGTATAGAAGCTACCTATATTCCATTTGCTAAGTTGATGAAGTACAGACATTATCAGATGACCAACACCGTCTAGGACCTGATTATGAAAAAAAACATATCATCTCAATTCTCAGCGCAACTTTTATATGTGCTGGCAAGTTGTTATCCAGCTTCGGTTTAGAGTCATAAAAACATCCTCTTTATTATTTCAAAGTAACAGATGCATAAGTCGAAGCCTCCCCTCCTGGTGTGGGAGCCTCTTTGAAGGCATAGGGTAATATCCACAATGATAGACTGATAGTGAAGAGATCCAATGCATAGGACAGCAACTATAAGGAAAACAAATGATAATATTATCCAGTCCAGCAATTTTTTCTTCTTGTTTGGTAAATAACCAGTTCAACAATTTTCAGTTCCATTTTCGACTGAGCTAAAAATTCACTATTCTTTGGCTTTGGAATATCGTGAAATAAGTCAAAATAGCTCAGTTTACTATTTTTGCATCTTACGAAGTGAAGTAATACTAGCAGATCAATGCAAATCTTTATGCAACGTTCACTATTGATCATCCCAAAACAACCTCTCTGTGATGGTTAGCACAGGGATACTGTGATGGTTAGCACAGGGATAAGGTTGTGCGTTTAAGGCGTATCATCTAAGAAATCAGGACTCAAAACAATGAATAAAGATCATTTAAAAAATAAAAATGGGAGGGAAGGGTGATGTGTACCCCTGCTAATTCCGCCAAGTCTGGGTCTTTGATCTTAAAGGTGAAGAGGCTGGGGACTGGATCTATAATAGAATGACCAAGCTCACCTGCAAGACTATATCCCTGTGATAAATGAGGAAAAGTTTAATTTTTCTTGAAGGCAAAGATATAATGAAAGAATCTGGAAACTGAATCAACCTGCTTGCTGCTTCCAGTAGCAATCAAAAGGTAATCTGCTTCAACAAGGTCAGTGGAATCTGAATTGCGCTTATTGATCTTGAGCAGAAACCTCCCAGCAGCAGTGCTAGAGGCAGCACTTACAGACTTTCCAGTCTGAACTGAAACTGCAATAAGCAAGACAGCAGAAAAAATTAGATACATGGAGTTAAGGCTATTAAGGGTTAGAGAATGACAACGGTTAATCAAATTATCTTCCATTTTTCTGTAAATTTTAGGTATAGGTGGTGACAAGTACACTTTCTGGCCTCATTCTAACAAATAAGAAAACGCAAGTAGCAATTAGAGTACGCCTTTAGTCAGTGGACCCTTCACAACTGATTTTCTTGCAGCAAGAGATTAAGCAACCACCACGAGTTTTGGCTTTTGCCTTCAAAAACTGAGCATCTTAAACCTCTAAAGCACCTCATACACGAGTGATCTACAAAGTTTGAAGTTACAACTGAAAGCCACCAGAAAAGATGCTATGCACCATTTAATGGTCAAGTTCTTTTCAACAGTTAATCACTTGTAAGACATTAGTTAGTTGTATGCATAAATTTTTGACCTTCTGCATCAATCAGCTCCACAAGTGAGCACCAAACAAGCGAGAACAAGTAACCGGATGTAAGAAGGAGTCCAGCAGAGATAGGTACCAGAAATTCAAGTCTATTGGAAACGTATGCGTTTCTTTTTGACTAAGACACATTAATTCTACACAACAGCTTCCAAGTTCCCAACATTCAAGTGTCACATATCTCAAAGCTCCATTAATTGACTACAAAGATGACAAGTAATTACTTTTGAAAGGCAACTATAGCATACCTCCTCTTCGCTTTACTTCATTCATAAGGCAGTCAATAACCGAAGATGAGCTATTACTGACAGGAAACACCCGACCATCACTTTCAGTCTAACATAGGAAAAAAAATGGCCACATGATATTACAAATTACATCTCCACAAGTTAGACTTCCTATAGAACAAAATCTAATGAAACAGGAACTTTGCCAATGGATGGAGAAGCGATGTACTACCTTGAGTTTCACTCCATGATCAGTAAACCAGGACATAGTATCTTCCGGACTGTGCGTACTAAAGAAGGACCCTCTCAGTTCTTTGTACCCTCGAGGGTAATTCTCTGCCAGAATCTGCACCAGCAAATTATGCTTAATAAAACAGCAACACAGGTAACTTGGACTTATTTGAGAAGAAGAGTCATGGTTTTAGAGCCGCTTATACTGATCATAGTTCCTGCCTTATTCAACAAAGGGAAGGGAATTTCTGAATGCAGCACAAGTTTTGGCCAGCCATTTAAGAAACCTCTGCACTTACCATGTTATCATCACAATATCCATTCGTCACATTGCATCTAC
The DNA here is from genome assembly GCA_963457585.1 of Spergularia bocconei. Taxonomy (NCBI): domain Eukaryota; kingdom Viridiplantae; phylum Streptophyta; class Magnoliopsida; order Caryophyllales; family Caryophyllaceae; genus Spergularia; species Spergularia bocconei. Next base: position 3,236,755 of record OY734951.1, on the reverse strand, counting down.
CTCCACCAGAAATTTTAACCTGATTCATATAGACGATATTGCCAACATTAGATCAGACAGGTAGGAATAAGCATTCCACAACAAAGTAAGAAATAAAATTTAAGTAACTATAAAACGTGCAGCCGTGCAGGATCTAGAATCACCATAGGTCCATACTATTGATTGTGAATATAGGGCGACCTTCAAAGTGATTCACCAATCAAGAAAACTACAAAGGCAATCTCAAGCCAAATTTTAACAAATTGACTTTATATCCATAACCATCTACGATTTTCCCAATTCAAGGAATTTCATCCATTATAACGGTAAAAGAAACCTTAGCCGACTATATCGTATACATCTTTGACATGGTTGTCTATCACATTACAACTGTAACAAATGCCCCCCCCCCCCTCGCCCACACACAATCATAGACCCTTGTGAGTACATGAAGCCAAAAATAGCCATGATTGAAGTACCAAGAACACAATTATCGAGTAGTTGGACCAATTCTATTAACATGATAACCAAGTTCTTTCACATCATATCAAAATTCAAAATTGCAATTCATATCTCAACACAAATTACAACATTTCTTTCATTTGGGCAGGAACGATACCAAACTCGACTAATACAATCACTAGTGAATCTATTAGAAATCGCGCTAACTGAAACAAACAGTCAATCACTAGTATATAAAAGGTTACCTTAGAGAGTGGGTTGGCTTTCTCAAAGACAACAACAGTGAGATTGGGTGCAACAGTTTTCGCCCGAATTGCGCCATATATTCCAGCAGCACCACCACCCACCACCACTAGCACCTCTTTATTGGACTGCCCATTACACAGTAACATACACTCGTTAGTCATTACAAAAAATATCAATTTTGCGCCCATCATACTCATTCCGTTCCCTTGAATTGTTAACGTTTTGTTTGAATATACGACCCTTGGTATTCTAACCAAACGTTAACGCTCCATTAAAAATACAGGGGGAGAATGTACAAACATGTTGACAGTAATAAACTTTTACCAATCACATTGACAAATATGTTGACAGTAAAAAAACTGGATGAAATTACCTTTGGGTTGGTGGGTAATTGGGCAGAGAGGGTAAATTTTCTTCTGGTTTTGTTGAAGTATTTAGGGGGTGGGAACCCGCATGTTTGATAAGGGGGAGTGAGTTCAACAGCTAACTTCATTTTTGCTGGCCAAAAAAAGGATGAGGAGAGGGTAGCTTCTTACTTACGATTACTTGAACTCAGACCGGATGAGAAGATGAACAGTAGTTGCTATGTTACTCTCCTAAGTTGTGTGTCCGACTGTCCGTCCACTATGAAACATAACGAAGAGGGTTCGTGTAGATATGATCCGTCAAGTGACTTGAAATCTCGAAGCATTGTCTGTTGTATAATTTGTGATGGTAGTGATATCTGATATGTATTCCTTTTAGTTCGGTATCTTTGACCATACTTGTGTAATTCAAGGGGTAATTTGGAATGTGAAATAAGAATAGAGGGATTAAACTACGAGGATAAAGAATCTCATCACACCCTCTTATCCATCAAAACAAACGACTCATAAACTAAATCTAAAATAGTACGGAGTATTGGACGGCGTCATGTACACTTGTCTAACTTGCGTCTAATGCTACTCTAAAAATTTCATTTCCCTGTTTTGTTGTTAGCGTGTCACGTTGATATGATTGAGTTTTCACCCTCTCGTATTTCTCATACAATTTGGTTTATACTTACGATCTATTAGCTTTTTAGTAACTCAACCAATGAGCATTCTTATGTTATATCAACAGTCGTCTATATTTGAAATCCGGTTAAGGCTAGTTCAATTATTTTTTTCTTTTTTCAAGTGAGGGCTAGTTGAAATTAATTTGACCTGACTCAACAGTAATTCATGATCGAAAACATTGAACGTAACCTCGGTTAATTATCTAGAATTTGATCAAAAATATGAACCCTTATTAACACAAGAACACCTGATGCGATAAACCTTACTTAGCACAACTCAAATCATTTAGGACGCACACACAACATAATCAAAATACTGCTATTAATGTACAACTATTGAGCATTGTACCTCGAGTACTTGGGTTTGAAAAAACACTTAATACGGTGTAGTAACAAAAACACATTTTGGCGATCCAACTCGACCAAAACAATTACGATATGCACTCCATTGAATAGCCTCATTCAAAATCGAGCCAACTGGATCCAAGTCTGACATTAACACGATACAACCACAACCAACCCACCAAATGCAACCTCTACGCCACACGGACACATACCAAATCCATAGATAGACCAACCAAAACACACATATTGCGCAATATAAGACCCTATAACAACCCGACACAACAAACCCCGCCTAAGAAACCCTATCGATAATCCATTAGAAACCGAGCGAATCTAAGTCTCACCAACCAACCTCATAGTAGTCTCATACTCTCATACCAACACTGACTACATTCGTATAATCTTGACTCAACTCGACCCGACTCACCAATTGCAACCTCTTCTTCAGCCACATAGAGCGATAAAGGGAGATAGACCAAATCCCCCAAACCCCTAATATGGAAAGATCCAAATAAATACAAATACGGGTAAAAAAGCCCAAAGGCCCAGAAAAACAGAGAAACTAGGGCACACGTTCAGCTTCCAATAACACCCCTTTGCCCAACACTACTGTATCTTCCCTTTCCTCTCTCTCATCTCTCTTCACACCCGCCGTCCTCTCTCGCATTTTCTCTCTCCTCTTGTCGATCCATTTCTGTGCTCCTTCTCACTTACGCTACTTACTTTCAGGTTTATCCCTCTCTCTCTCCATATCTCTCATTTTTATTGTCTTTGTACTTCCTCTTTTTATTGTCTTCCACTTGTTCGTTCGACATGTGTTTTTTTTTTATTGTTTGTCTCTTTTTTATTTCGTTATTTTTCGTTTAATTTTTATTGTTTTGTGTTGATGAGCTTGTTTTATTATGTGGGTATCTCTCCTTTTTGTGTATAATTTGGTGGATGAATTTTTTAAAGTCATGTGATTTTTTGCTTGTGTGTGTGTGTTTTTTTTTTGGTATGAAAATGACCAAATAAGTGTTACATGTGAAAAACTTATGTTAGAAGATTTGTTTGACATATGAATAATATTAACACGGAGAATAGAGATTTTTTTAAAGATTTTTGTAGTGGGGTGGATTATATTTGGAGTTTTCTTAATGCAGGGAAGTTTGTAAGTAGTGTGTTGTTTACGCTGGGTATGTTTTGTTGTGTGAATTATTGTAAAAGAAATAGAGTTAATTAAGTTTAATTATGTTCTGTGTTTTGTACTCGTTTAATTGATGTACTTATATGATTATATGGTTGTTTCGAGTTTTGGCGGCGGTGTTTAGAGCAAAGTGAGGATTCTCTGGGGAGGTGAATGCACATTGTTCGCGTAATGTAGATGGTGTTTTTAGTGTTGTTGATTTGATGTTGTTTTGTGTGCGATTTGAGTTGGCTCTTTGACCTACATTAGCTTAAGCTGCTGAATGAGTTCGTCGATACTTGCGTATATTTGTGGTTGCTTTGGAGGAGAGGGACTAGGGATTTCTTATGACTATGTCAATTGTTGAAGATCTCTGTACCCCTTTGCATAATTTTCTCCGAAAAATGAAATCAGGATTTAATGCTTGTGCTCCGTTCGATGGGGTGACCAAGTTTGGCTATTCTGTAATATGTGCTTCTCTGGTTGTTTGTGCTTTATTGATTTGATTGTCTTGTGCATAGGGTTTTCTTTGTATTTTAAGTCGAATTGAGTTGTTTTATGCTTCGTGGGTTTTGGTTTTGGGTCTCGTGTATGAAGATTTCTATGTGTTATTTCAGATGTAATTTGAGTTGTTTTCTTAGCCCTTCATTGGCTACATTTGAATGAGTATGTTGACATTTTTGTACATATTTGTGTGTACTTTGGAGGAGAGGGATTAGGATATCTTATGCTCTTGTCAAATGATGAATATCTTTAATCTCTGTTGCATAATTCTCCTCCGAAATTAAAACAGGATTTAATGCTTGTGCTCCTTTCACTGGGGTGGTCAAGTTTGGCTATTCTGCGACATTTGTTTCTCTTTTCTTTGACCTGCTATGATCTGTCTGTCTCGTGCATAGGGATTCCTTTGTGTTAATTCAAGTAGAATTTGCTACATTGGCTTTAGGTGAATGACCTTTGTCAAATTGGAAAATATATTTATTTTGCCTCGTCTTTGGAGGAGAGGGATAAGGGATATCTTATGATTTTTTCAGATATCTTTTCCCCCATACATATTACTCCTCCAAAAATTAAAACAGGATTTAATGCTTGTGCTCCTTTCAGTGGGGTGATCGAGTTTGGCTATTCTGAAACATTTGTTTTGTTCTCGTACTATCGCAAATCAATGGTTGTCTACTTATCATTGTATAATGTTCTGCGTGTGTGATTAGTTGTGTGTCTATCTTCTTTTTCTTTTGAAGTTTGTGTCTATCTTCTGTTTTTAGTACCTGTCTCCAACTGCAAAGTGGTTGCCTATAATGTTGTCTTTGTACGTCTTTCAGAGACAGTTTCTCTATACTCCTGATTTTATGAACTTGACATTGCATGTATGTTTACCAACCCAGTCTCAGGCTCTTTGTTACCCTGTTCATCTGCTGATGTTGCTGTTACTGTTATCGTTTTTGAGTGATTTTATCCGCCATTGCTGGATTAATTTTATGATTTTCTTTTGCCTTATTTAATCTTTTTCTTACATTTCCGTGTAGTCATGGCTGCTGCAACAGAAGGATCGCAATATGATGCTCGTCAGTTTGACGCAAAGATGTCTGAGCTGTAAGAATTCATTTGCATCTCACTTGGTTGATATGATTATTCAAAATCTAAGTTTCCCACTCAGAATTAATTTGAGTGTTAATTGATCTGGCAGACTCTCAGCTGATGCTAATGACTTCTTCACTTCATATGACGAGGCTCATGAGAGTTTCGATGCTATGGGTTTACAAGAGAATCTTTTGAGAGGAATCTATGCTTATGGTAAATAAGATTTCTTAATGTTTTGAATGTCATTTTTCAAGTTTTTGAATGTTGGCTGTCTCACTGCTCCCTTCAATTTGTGTTGCGATGGTCTTCTGACAAGTACAAGCTACTCGCTGTATTAGGGTTCTTTGCCTGTCCTGGGTCCTTATTATTTGTTTTACTACAGCCTTTTACTTTTGCAGGGTTTGAGAAGCCTTCTGCAATCCAACAAAGGGGGATTGTTCCATTTTGCAAAGGTCTTGATGTCATACAACAGGCTCAGTCTGGAACCGGAAAGACCGCAACTTTCTGTTCTGGAGTCTTACAACAACTTGACTACAGTTTAGTTCAGTGCCAGGCCTTGGTTCTGGCACCCACTAGGGAGCTTGCCCAACAGATTGAGAAGGTTATGAGAGCACTTGGTGACTATCTTGGTGTTAAGGTCCATGCTTGTGTTGGTGGAACTAGTGTTCGTGAGGATCAACGCATACTTCAAACTGGTGTGCATGTTGTTGTTGGTACCCCTGGTCGTGTTTTCGACATGTTGAGGAGGCAGTCACTTCGTGCTGACAGCATTAGGATGTTTGTGTTGGATGAAGCTGATGAGATGCTTTCACGTGGTTTCAAGGATCAGGTACTTTACTTACTATTTATGCCTTGTCTCTCCCTCATTAAATTTCGAGCAAAGCAGTACAATGATCCCCCATTTTTAGAAGTCACTCTAGACATTTTCCTTAGTTGGTTATCTACATGTATTGTCTTGAGACAAATTCTTACGGACCTTTATAGATTTGGATTGTTAGGCTTTTCCTCACTTGTGCCTTGCACTTCTGCAGATTTACGACATATTCCAATTGTTGCCTCCTAAGATTCAAATTGGTGTCTTCTCTGCAACTATGCCACCGGAGGCATTGGAGATCACACGCAAGTTCATGAACAAGCCGGTTAGAATCCTGGTTAAGCGTGATGAGCTCACACTTGAGGGTATCAAGCAATTCTACGTCAATGTTGACAAGGAAGATTGGAAGCTCGATACTCTTTGTGATCTTTATGAGACTCTAGCCATCACTCAGAGTGTCATTTTCGTTAACACCAGGCGCAAGGTCGATTGGCTTACCGACAAGATGCGCAGCCGTGACCACACAGTGTCAGCTACTCATGGAGACATGGATCCCAACCAGAGGGATGTTATTATGCGTGAATTTCGTTCTGGCTCCTCACGTGTCCTGATCACAACTGATCTCCTGGCTCGTGGTATCGATGTGCAGCAGGTTTCTCTTGTCATAAATTATGACCTCCCCACCCAGCCTGAGAATTACCTTCACCGTATTGGACGAAGTGGACGTTTTGGAAGGAAGGGTGTTGCCATTAACTTTGTGACTACCGAGGATGAGAAAATGCTTTCTGATATTCAAAGGTTCTACAATGTCACTGTTGAGGAGCTTCCTGCAAACGTTGCTGACCTCATCTGATAAGTATCTTCCCTCAGTTTGCTGGTTCTGTTCTGAAAAGTCCATATTGACATTTGCCCCCCCACTCCCTAATCCTACTACAAGTTTTAAAATTTTGCCGGAATGTTAGACAACCAAAGACACATGTTTAGGTTGAAGTGGAGCTTCTTGATGACTTCAACTATGCTTTTGTCAAACGATTATTCGTGTTATTTGTTATTCGACTGGTGGATTAGCCATGTTCTTGTCTTTGTAGCAGTTATACTGCAGATGGTTTTCTGTCTAGCTAGTCTTTTTCCGAGTTTGCTGTATGACTGTATGGGGGTCAGGCCAGGAGCGCTAAGGCCACTGTCGACTCCCTAGATTAGGTAGGTATATGTTCGATAGTCTCTTAAAAATGTCGTGGGTGACTGCTATTGGCATTAAACTCTAGTTTCTTTAGCATCTGGACTCGTTCTGGAGTTGTGACATTGGTTTGTTTTCGTGCTTCTAAGCTCTAAATACCTCGACCTTTGAGGGAACAAATACGCAGGTTCACTGATAAGAGGTCGCACTAAGCTTTTCTCGTGTAAGGCATCGTAGATGCATCGACACTCTCCAGTCTCTAGTCTTTACTGTTAGCCGCCTTTGCATTATCCACAACCGAGGTTTATTAAGTTCGTGTTAACCAAACGTTAAAGGGTGTTCATGGCTATCTTAGGCTCTCATTTTGGACGTTTATGGTTTGAGACAAAAATATGACCGTCTTGTTTAAAGTTCGTAATTGATCTCCTTAAACCTCGCACATCGTTATAGTACACGCGTACATCATATCTATCATACTTTTGCGCATTCCAAAATCTTTAACATTCTAGGCATTCGTAACATAGTACCAAGTACAAAGTTTTCGTAGTCATCATTAGTGAAAGAGTCACAACTCACAACTCACAAGGTAAGATGTGTGGCCGGGGTTACTTTATTTCTAAATAACGTTTCAAGTTTCAACAATGGTAGTGATAATCTATTTCGGAATAACAATTCAACAAGAGTAGTGGTAATCTATTTTAAAAGTTAAAACACGATTTAACGATGATTGTGTGTCATCGGGTGTTACACGGAAACCCCCGCCAATCAACAACTATTCAAATCCTTCAAAAATTTCCCTCCACATCACTTAACCTCACCTTCCATTTTTCCCATGACAACCAACGCCGTAACCAACACGCTTCACCCAAAAACATGGCGCCGGTTCATGACCCACATCGACCGGTGCACCAACATGGGCCGTCTCCGTCAACTTCACGCCATCTTCCTAACCCATGGGCTCGGTTCCAACCCCTACGCCATCAGCAAACTCCTCGCCTTCTCCGCTCTCTCCGACGCCGGCGACGTCTCGTACGCTTCTCAAATCTTCCACCATTTCCCTGCTCCCAACTCTTTCTTCTACAACACGCTAATCAGAGCTTACTCTCGCTCTCCTCACCCTCATTTATCTCTGCATTATTTCAACCTTATGGTGAAAAATAGTGATGGGGTTAAGATTGTACCTGACCAACATTGTTTCCCTTTCGTGTTTGTCGCGTGTTGGAGAAGCAATTGGGTGTCGGAAGGGCGGAAAGTTCATACCTTGGTGTTTAAAAATGGGTTAGGAAGTTCGGATGATTATGTTCAGACTGCCCTTTTGAGGATGTATTGTGGGTGTGGGGAGTTGAGGGATGCACGGAAGGTGTTCGATGAAATGCCGGAACGAGATGTTGTGAAGTGGAATGTGATTATGGATGGGTATGTGAAAAGCGGGGCGGGCGGGGAAGCGTTGGCGTTGTTTAAAGGTATGTTGGGGTCTGGGGTTGAGCCTGATGTGTATTGTGTGACTACCGCGATTACTGCTTGCGCGCAGCTTGGGAGGTTGGAGGAAGGGAGGTGGGTACATGAGTATATGGTGAGGAGGGGAGATATGGTTGGGGATGAGGTGGTTGGGACCGCACTTTTGGATATGTATGCTAAGTGTGGTAGCATTGAGATGGCTAAGAAGGTGTTTGAGGGGATGCCGGAGAGGAATGTGCATTGTTGGGGTGCTTTTATTGGTGGGCTTGCTGTTCATGGTTGTGCGAGGGAAGCTATGTCGTGTTTGCAAAGAATGCAGGTGGAGGACGGGGTTAGGCCTGATGCGGTTTCTTTACTTGGGGTTTTAGCGGCTTGTAGGCATGCCGGATATGTAGAGGAAGGTTTGTGCTTGTTGGGGAGGATGGAGAGGGAGTATGGTGTTGTGCCGAGACATGAGCACTACAGTTGTGTTGTGGATATGTTGTGCAAGGCTGGACGGTTGGATGAATCAGTTGGGATCATTCGGAAAATGCCTATGAAGCCACTTGCTTCAGTGTGGGGAGCATTATTGAGTGGCTCTCGAATGCAAAAGAATGTTGAGTTTGCAGAGCTTGCAGTGAAGGAGCTTGAACTTTTACCAAATGGGGTTGTAGAAGATAGCATATATGTTGAGCTGTCCAACATTTATCTGGCTTCCAGGAAGATTGGAGATGCTAGTAGAGTTCGTAGATTGATAGGTGATAAAAGGTCGAAGAAGACCCGTGGAGTCAGTGCTGTAGAAGTGGATAGCAAAGTGAATGAATTTGTTTCCGGAGACACTGCTCACCGACAATTACCTGAAATACATTCCATATTGAGTCTCATTTACAGTGATCTGCTTCACCAATCCTTGGATATATCAATGCTAGATGAATCTCACACATAAATCTGAGGATTCAGGTGACACCGACTTATTTCTTGCTGGCACTTGAGTTTCCATGTTATGTTTGCATTGAAGATTAATCAATTGCTTGTAGAAATCCCTGCTGTAGTTTATAATCATGATATAACTCCTGAAAAGTTTGATAGACAACATTCCCTGCAAAGATCTCCTCTTTGTATACGTCAATGTCATCGATGTTATGTAGCTTTGGAGTTGATGGAATAACTCCTTAAATTCTTTGAACTTGTTATTATTCCATGAAATTATGTAATTCACCAGGCATTGATCACTGATCCTATTTTTCATAGAGGGTCTATAAAACAGTCTTTCTGTTCTCACATGGTAAGAATCTGTCAACTTTACTAGTTTACTCCCCTTAACAGCCTATGTGGCTTATTCTGTAAAATTTCTGTCATCATGAAACATCCTGTACCCTATATCAAACATGCAGTTCTTTGTAATTGTCGATGATTGTCTAATTGATATATTTCTATCTCATATACGCTGTGCTGATTCTCTGCCTTGAATGTTTACATTATATGCTGCATTGCACATTTCTGATTGTACATAATGTTTCCTTTTCCCTGCTTTTAGTCTAGATAAATCAGATTTGGTGATGTACTTCCCGATACTTGGAGTAAAGTATGGTCTTCTTCTTTTTTTTTTTTTTTTTTTTTTGGTGGTTCACAGAGTAAGGGCATTACGGTTGTAAAAAAGTTACAAACCAATTTGATGCAGTAAAGTCTTCTTGTATACTGTTTTGCATATAAATTACATGTAAACTGTGTATGTATTAGCTACAATATGAATAAATGAATTTAGCTGGATGAGAATTATATAAACTCGGTTGAATGAATTTAAGAAGTGCTGGTTGTGCATTCTTTAGGTAGGCCTTGAGGAAATCTTTGAATGTCTGTGCAATAGTTGTAAATCATGTAATTTTTCTGCACCCACGTCATTCTGGCTTGGCTAGTGGCATCTAGATCTTCTGTAAACCATGCGTTGGTTGTAGATGGCGTACTTGAGCTGCAAGAGGATTGACCATTGGACATAACACAAGCGTTGGCATTGAAGTTCCTGTATGATGCTGTAAACGGAGCGCTTGACCAGTCTGTCTTTACTCTTCCACCTTGGGTAGCCCAGTCCTCAGCGTCCCATAGGCTCGAGTATATCCTCATTGGCTGGTTCTTTGGGAATGGAACTCCGATTGACTCTAAATTCTTGAATTCCCTGATGGGTGTGCCGTCCACAGAGAAACTGTTACAAGGAAAAAGAAAATAAATCTTTAAGCATCTCTCTTCTATTATGCTGTTTAGGAAAAACTTATTTTAGTGTTTTGGGCAAAATGGGCGCTTACATGATTCTCTGGGGATTCCAGAGGATGGAATATGTGTGGAAATCTGCTGTTGGGTCGAACCAGAGACGAAACTGCTGCTCCCTTCCACCTTGTCCTTGGCCAAACACATTGGTATGGAGAGTGTAAGGTTGACCAGAGACGTTTCCCAGGAACTCGAAGTCTATCTCATCATGGGCAGTCCCTTGTGATGATAGCTGCAAAAGATGAAAAAAACATCAGAATCCCATTTGAAATTTGATACTTGACATACAGTATGCTGTTAATGCATCAGATGTACAGTTCATAAGCGAGCTTACATAGTATGCAGTCACAGTCCCAGCAGAATTGCCAGGGACAAGCTTGAGTTGCATATCAATCTTTCCAAAGAGGTACTCATTCTTGGACTGGAACCCAGAGCCAGAAGTCTTATCAAGCGAGAGCGTAAGAAGCTGCCCGTTGCTGAGGATATTGGCACGACCGTCACCCCAAGTAATGTCGAAATCCTGGTTAAAGTCACCAGCAGAGGCAACTGACATCAAAGCAGCAATCAGCACGAGCCCATAACAGGAAGCATTATAACCTGTCATCGTGTGGCGTTCTGTAGTGTGCACTGTGTAATACTATAATGTAGAAGCTTGAGTTGATGAATGAGAATGCTTCCATGGCGCGGCTTATATACACGCAGTGAAGCGTGCTCTAGAGAGTTGTTGAGTGAGGTAGAAGATTACACGAAGATACAGACTAAGAAGGTGTAAAGAGGACTTTACACAGTTACAGCTGGCTTCATGCTGGGAGGAATTTTTGGGCAGCAAAAGTTGAAGGAAATGGTAGGGGGAGCTTAGGTCATCTGCTGATTTTGGGAACTCTTTTGGTCATCTTTTTTGACTTGTGAATTACAGTATCCATTTATTATGATGTTGGGAATTACTGGTTGGTTCCACACGTTTTTGAAGTTGTTGCAACGTCCCCAGAAAAGTAAATTTGGGGAGCAAATTTGTCATAGACTGTTGGCTCCATTGCACGCATGCTGTGTATTTACCTAAGTGAGCATTATATTATGGCACGCGGTTATGCCTTCTCTGTTGTTGCACTTGTTGGTATATAGACGAGCAGTTAATGTTTCGAAAGAGGAGGATATGAAGATTTGCGCCAAAGAGAATTGCTATGTACTCGATACTCCCAAGTGTTAGATCATCCATAATGTGTATCACTAATTGCATAGTACCTTTTGTTTTTTTTTTTTTTTTGGTTACACACACTTCACGTACTTTAATTTTTTTTTTGTTTTCGATAATATTTGTATGTCACAACAAAATGTATTTTTAGTGAAACTTAGTCTTAAAAGAGCATTTGATGACGAGCATACTCCCTCCGATTCACCTCTTTGTTTTGCTGTTTATAACTAGCCATATTGGGAGTCTTATACTCGTATGTAACTCCCAAGTCCCAACATAGTGAGTCAAAAGAGGTACCGAAAGAGAAAATCTTAGTGAACCGAAGACACCAGTCCTCGAATATTTTTTTTATATTTTCCAAGTGTCCAATCGAATCCCAATCGGCTGTGAAACGACGCCGTTTGGTCTGAAACGACGCCGTTTGGTCTGAAACGACGCCGTTTCGGAGTTTTGGTTATTCAGAAAGAACAAGACTACTGTTTATTCTTCTTTCTCCTCTTCTCTACTCTCGATCTCACACTCTTTCTTTACCGCCGTTTAACCACCGTATCTTTTTCACCGTTACCAGCTCTCGATCATTCCGAGGTAATTCAACACTGTAATTTTACATCTTTTGTAATTAATTTGTTAATTCATCGTTTAAATTTCTGTTTAATTATGATAACTCAGCTAATTATTATTATAATCAAGTTAGAATCAAATTTGCCCCAATTAATCTTATAAATCGCATTTTTAAGGGTTTTACCAAAATTAGCAGGTAGACAAAAAAAATGTCGGAGTTGGCAGCGGATAAGCATGTCCGATACATTGTATCGGTCGAAAAGGTCAGTTTTTCGGGTGCCTTGTTTGTTCTCGTGTTTTTCGGATTTGTCGTAAAATTGGTTGTGTGAATTTTGTCAATGATGGTGTTGAATTGACTGGTATGGGGTTTTGGCCGTGTTTTTTTCGTGTCGTATAGAAGAAGGATTCGTTTGAATCGGTGGTGATGGAGCACTTGAGAATGAATGGTGCTTATTGGGGACTTACTGCATTGGACCTTTTAGGAAAGCTTCATGTTGTTGATCAAGATGAAGTGGTTTCTTGGGTTATGGAATGTCAACATGAATCAGGTTCGGTTTTTTTGGTGAATTGCGTTCTTGACTAAAGTTTTCGACTTGTTTCTGTTTCGTTTTTGCGTGTGCATTTGTATTTCTGATTATTTGCTTTCTTGGTTAGACCTGTTGGATGGAAGAATTTTAGTGGAATTGGGGAATTTAATTTTGCAATTCGGAACTTGTTACATATTCCCCTAGATGGGGGTCTGAGCGTGTGGGAAAGGGGCTTATTGTTGTCACGTGCTCGAAGTTTTCAATCATCATGAAACCCTCAAACTACGAAACACCCAAGGCAATATGAATACGGACGGTTTTAGCTGGATCAGAGTATGCAAAGTTTGCGAAAAATACCATCATTCAACACTAGTGGCCAACCTATTTCTTGTTGTCTCAGAATTCTAGCGTATATTCGTATAACAGTACTAGTTATTTCTGGATTACTTAGCTTTGGTTTCTCTTATTGGTGCATAGATGTGTAATTTAGTTCTGGACTTTTGTCTTCATAGTTGGCAAGGGGTTATATGATCTTGTCTAGGTTAAGGGGTTTTTCTGTTTCCCGAAAAGTGATAAGCTTTGTTGGTGCTTGTTGATTACATTATATGGACTTACAGTGGCTATCTCTGCAGGTGGCTTTGGTGGTAATATTGGGCATGATCCACATATACTTTACACCCTCAGTGCCATTCAAGTGTTGGCTCTTTTTGATAAGATAGATATGCTTGACATTGATAAGGTGTCACATTGTATCCTTTTCGTCTGTATTTGAAGTTTGTTTCCGTCACTCTCAGTGAGATTTAGGTCTCACGTAATGGTTTATATTTGTCTTCAGTTGCCGCCTTTGTCTCTTACTTGAGAAATAATGCGTGGATATTTTTGGGGTCTTTTATGCTTTTCAATTTTCTTTCGGAAAAGAGCTGAAAATGTTTGTGCCTGCCGTTGTTATATATTTCAATCGAAATAGTATATTTTACTTTTATTATGACTAGTTGTCTAGTTTGAATATGCGCACTATGTGTGCAAAGGAGTTTGAGCTCTTTAATAAAAAAAGATGTATGGTCTTGTATCATTGGATAATGGGGGTGGAATTTTTTCTTACAAAGTAACTTCTTTGTAAATTAGAAGTAATAAAGCAGAACTTTGGATCCAAAAATGGGGTCTCCGATCTATAGTAATACACAGATAAGTAGCTCTATATAATTATAACTCGAAACTGCAGATATCGAGCACCGCTTTTGCATTCAGGAGACCTTAATTTTGTCATTCAGATATCGCTGGGTTGCAGAATGAGGATGGATCTTTTGCAGGAGACATTTGGGGAGAGGTTGATACAAGGTGGTGGTGTCTACTAGTATTTGCCTTTTGAATTATGACGTTTAATCTTCTCAGCCATCTGTGTTTAAAATTTTTTAGGGTAGAACCTCTTTGTTTTTTTGAAAGTCAACTTATGCCTGCCATTTCCTTTCTCCAGATTTTCATATATTGCAATTTGTTCTCTGTCACTGTTACATCAGTTGGACAAAATTGATGTGGAGAAGGCAGTGAACTACATCGTGAGTTGTAAAAACTTAGATGGGGGATTTGGATGCACGCCTGGTGGAGAGTCTCATTCAGGACAAAGTATGTGTGATTGTGGGCTCACTTGGATACTTGCTGAACTTTGAAGTTTTAAATAATGAATTATATCGCACTCTTGATTTTGCTAATCTTGTTATAGCTGGTCTTCCATTGTTCATTAGTTCTCTAATTAACTCTTTTCTGATGTAATTGGTGTTTCGGTGCTGTTTGATCAATAACATGTGTAAACAACATATAGGAAAGCTAACCATTTCGTAGTTAAAGAATTATTTATAGATAGGAGTTTATTTGGTGCAGCCCTTTGGATCGTTGTGGTCCTTATTGTTAATCTTTGTCTGTCAAAGTACATGTTCAATCGGGAATTTATCTGATCCTATTTTTTTCAAAATTTCCATATTCAGTATCGTTTTTTGAGTGCTGAGAGAAGGTTATGTAGTAGACTTGTGTGCATTTCACCATTACAACCCCGAGGAGGACACATATCGGCTCTACAGAAATATGTAGATATTGATTGTTGACAAAAGCTTGGAATAATATGAGCTCTCTCCCGGAAGGATGTTTATTTTGTTCTCCTTATCTTGTCTGTCTGTGTGTGTGTGTGTGTTTTTTTTTTTTAAATGTGGTTGATATCTTGACTCTTATCTTATGCTGCTTCTAGTATTGTAATTTCATGGGTTCCAGTCTCCATTGTTCTTTATTGTTTTTGCTGGTATTTTTTACTTCTTGATCTGAGTCGAAGTTTGTAAACCTCTATGGCAGTATTTTGCTGTGTCGCTGCTCTTGCTATAACCGGTTCCTTGCATCACATTGATAAGGACCTTCTAGGTTGGTGGTTATGTGAGCGCCAAGTGAAGTCAGGAGGTTTAAATGGTCGACCAGAAAAGCTTCCAGATGTGAGATGCCTCTTCCTGTAATTTTTTAAGAAAAGAAATAATGTCTTATCCTGTTAGGATATTCAAGTTATATGGTCATATCTGATTAAATCTTCTTTTCTTATATGTATAGGTTTGCTATTCCTGGTGGGTACTGTCTAGCTTGATTATAATCGACCGAGTTCACTGGATTGACAAAGAGAAGCTTGTTAAATTCATCTTAGATTGCCAGGTCCTTTTGTTTGGCTTTGATTTTGCAGTTTTTGCAGTTTGCTCTTCTGTTTTAAAAAGCTAGGGCCTAAGCTCTTTGTACTTAAAGCCCTTAGTCTTATGTAGGACTTGGAGAAAGGTGGGATCTCGGACAGGCCAGATGATGCGGTTGATGTATTCCACACTTACTTTGGAGTTGCAGGTAATATGCTTGAACAATGCTGCATTTCGTTTCCTCTCTTCTTTATCCTTTGAATTAAGACCTAAGAACATTGGAATACATGCCTTGATTAAATGCATTTGCGATTTATTTTGATGGTTTCCTTACCTGGCTGGTTGTCGTATGGGGGCATTGCTGCAGGGCTCTCACTTCTTGAGTATCCAGGAGTGAAAGCTGTAGATCCTGCCTATGCTTTGCCGGTTGATGTGGTGAACAAGATTCTAATTGGCTCATAACAGAGCTTTCCCTTCGCATTAGCATCAAATTTGGATGACCATCTTCAAAGTGGAAGCTCTTTTCATATTCGTCAAGATCTGAGTTTCCACTGAGTATATCTCCACCATTGAAGCTCTCTCATTCCCTGTTAGATCAATAGCACTAGGCACTAGCAGCTGAAAGGCCAGAGGGTTCCTTCAGCACTTAAGGGTAAAAGGGAAATACGTCTGATGTATAGTACCTCGAGACATCTAGCTACACAAGTCAGGTTGCAGATTTCGAGTTACCCATATGTTCAAAGATGTGCTCGTGCACTTAATTTGAATCTTAAGACATATTTAGTACCTTTTTGTGATGGTTACCTCTATTTCCGAATGTATTTAAATCTTCTGTCAGTTTGTACTCTATGGAAGCAAAACTTCAGACAGAAATGAGAGTGATTTACGTTTCTGGAATCTCAGTTGCAGGTGAAGTGTGGTGTTTTATCACTTTATCCCTGTTGGGTATATTGAGTTCGCAGGTACACTGTTTTTTTACCCTACAAAAAAAGGGGCCTCCGTAGTTATGATGGTATAAATTTATAATCCGTTTAATTTTTTGGGTTCCTTAAATTTGGTTGCTTGGTTTTAGCACAAGCTTTCAGACGGGAAATGTTCATGATCTTCATAATACGAGTGCCTTTGTCAACGTATCTGAGACTGAAAAATCGCCTACAAAACGTAAACAACTTCCTGCAACAACAAACGACAACCACGAAGCTGTAGTCCAGAAATGATATGGCTTCGCTTATAAGGGTGTCCCGCAATAATGAACAGAATACAGCTGGTAGTACAGATTTCAGAATGTAAATATCTGATCCACAGTTGATTATCATGACTCAAGAGTAATAGTATGCTCAAAATTACATCTTGGAGCTGTCAATCATAATGGCTTCCAGGATCAGTCCTTACTCCTTAGCATATGCTTTCACATATATTTACAAAGTAAGTACTCGAGACATATCTTGCCTGCTATGCCCCGATTCTTCTCGCCTAAACTCGGAACAGATTGACAGCCTGGTGTGCTAATCATGCTATCGTCATTGCTCTAATCATGCTAAGTCTGCTGCAGCTGGAAACCAAATGCAAAATCAGTCTAAAGTAAAACAGCAACCTTACACCCGAAAATTTGTTGGATCAGGTAAAAAAACTATTCAAAAACACAAAGGTATAAGAGCGCCTTTGCAGAAGGTTAATGACATCAGTAAAATAAGTTCATATCGCAGAGAGGAGCAGTAAATCAACAGTATATTACTGAATTGAGCAATGAACAAATATGTGGAAAACAGTAGAGCATGTGTAAGCTTAGTTTTTCAGCTTTGTCCAGCTATAAAAACAGTATATCAAGATTCAAGGAGACAGTAGTTACTTATGCCTAAAGAAGCTTCTCATGGTGGTACTTCCTACTAGTATGGCAACATTGGCTTTGTAGTCATGGACTCATGGTTTCGTGAAAATTGATAAATCAGTTCTGAAGATGGTTAGCGATACCAGTA
Organism: Spergularia bocconei; assembly: GCA_963457585.1. Classification (NCBI taxonomy): domain Eukaryota; kingdom Viridiplantae; phylum Streptophyta; class Magnoliopsida; order Caryophyllales; family Caryophyllaceae; genus Spergularia; species Spergularia bocconei. The sequence continues at coordinate 3,219,338 of OY734951.1, read as the reverse complement.
AAACCATGCCCTATCCTAGTCTTAGGTCTGATTGAGTACCGTCACCTGGCTTCCTACTCCGGCACCCAACGAAATGCCCTAAACCTAAAATGCTTTTAGTACAATATATTACAGTAAGACTTTCAATGACATTACTGTTGTAGGGATTCTCTGTAATATAATGTCATGTCTACCAACAAAATTGAATTATTGGTGTTCGTATCTAGAAACCTAGAAATTTCTGATAATTTCTTAATCAGTACACATTTTATCCAGAATGAGTTTCATCTAGGTGAGGACCATAAGGCAGAATAAAGGACATAAAGAACCTGGAAAAAAACATACAGATGAAAATCTTTATATGACAACTTTGACAAAGAGGAAGCACTAAATGCTGTAATAACCCCAGAGTGCATATATTTCTTACCAAAAGTAAGAAATGGGGTAAAAAAAAAGTTTGAGACAAAAAACTGTTGCTGTCATAAACTATAGCACTAAAGTTTGATGTTACTAAGGCCTGTGATAGCAGTACAATAGAAGATACCACCAACCATACTCATTCAATGGGATTTAAAAGGTGCATCTACTTAATCAAAGGAGCTTAAAAGAAGCATTTACTACAAAGGCCTTCTCTTCTATATATAGAAGGCATCTGGGATGAGTTGGCGTAAGTGCATAACACAAGCTAAGGTGACATCAAGTGAGTTTTAACAGTACAACCAAGTGATCGGTTCGTGAATGTGTTGAGAGGGTTTGTGTACATCCCGAGAAATATGAAAAAGCGAAAGAGGAAGAAGCTTTTCGTCACTTCAGGGTTTTACCAGGCTTATTGAGGGGAGCTCTTCTGTCCAAACAACATTAAGCTGCTAAGAAATTTGCAGGTTAGATAGCATGAGCTCAGTTCAGTTCTGCTGCTCTCTTATATTCTGTCAAGCATCACTTGCTCAGGAATTGTTATGCCTGGCACGTCCTCTCGAGAAAGAGGTTCATGAACGAATTGCAGGAACACAATACAAGGAAGGTGACATTTCCCTTACAACGAAGAATAATGTCCTCCGTAAATGAAGTTTAACAGAGACAGGGATCGAAAATGTTACAGTATTCAATATCAGTTGGAATTATCTAATTGAAACGTGCATTTCCATAGATCAGACACTTTTTCAGTTCCTTGTTATCTTCTACTGCTCACTAATACTTCTGTCATAAATCTAGGTAGTAGCTCAGAACTGTAGTAAAGTCTTGTTTTCTAAATCTTACTTATTGAGTAAGCTACATATGCCAAATGATCTGTCTGAAATTCTGACAGCAATCTTTGGGTAAGGTAAGTACTTAATTATTCCTATATTTCTGTTCCTACTTCCAAAGTATACTAGCATGGTAAGGACAGTTTTTGTATTACAAGGTTTTTCGATCAACAGGAAAGTGTTCGTCACAACAGCACTGATATCATATGACAGTAGCAAAAGAAACTGAGGAGTCATCATAACAAAAACAGGTTTAGGAAGAATCAGCCTGACCAGTGGGAGACTGATCCGTTGAGTTTGGAAACTTGTCTCAAGCAGAATCGGTCATTATAACAGAGAAAAAGCATAACCAGAGGATAACTTCAGTTAACAGACAGAAACTAACCTTTGGAAGAAGACGGTACAACATAGATGTGCAACTGAACATGGTTTGGAGGAAGAGCCAACCGCATTGGATAAAGCTTATTGTTCAAAGGACTGCGAGTACATAATGTAATGCCGGACAGTCCTGTCTCCTCCTCTAAACTTTGAGTCAGTTCCTGAACACCAGTCCCTTTAAAATCCAGAGAGCGACTTCCCTCCCCTTCATCAGTGATATTTCCTTCATCATCAACAATATTGTAATGTATGATACGGCCTTCATGCTTTACAACAGAAGCACCGGACTCACCAGACTGCAATTGAGCAAACAGGAACCAAAAATTCAGATACACTATATCAGTCCTCAGGCACACTGCACATTATTTCCAGGTTCACAACCAGCAACTGATAGAGGTCTAAAAAATCCATTTGCATCACGCAATTGAGTCAGAACTTTCACATATCCGGAGCTTCTGATTTCACAACATTTCTGGACAATAATAGATTATACCAAGCAACTCTTACACTATTACTAGTTATTTTGTCAGAATCAGGACAGCAATAACACATTTACCAAAATCATAGCCGTTTATTTCAGCTCAGGCACGCAAAAGCGCATACAGTGATAAAATTATTACTGCCAACTGGTTCACAAGAAGCAATCTAGCTGATAGAGGTCCACATTTGCCATTGGCAACAGGCATTTGAGCTGTTATGTATCAAATTTTCGAATTTTTTGATTTCTAACTTACTAAGTACTAGATTGAATTTGACAAAATCTATCAACTGATTCACTTGTTTGCGCCAGGCAAAGACATAAATGATAACCAATCCAAGTCCAACAAGAAGTATGAATTTTCGACTCCAAAACATAGTTCTAAGTTCTAACAGAGCTATCTCAATTTCAAATCTGTACCACAACTCACATTTGTACTAAAAAATTTCAAATTCTAAGCATAAGCATAATCATACATCAATCTCATAATATCATAGTGATGTGATTATTACTAATGGCAAACCTCAAATTGACCCCACTTCATAATATGCTCCACATGATGATATAAGTCAACCAACTTAATCACACCACATGCTTTGCCCCAAGATGAACTTTATTTGTCAATAACGATGTAAATGCCTCTTCATACCCTAATCTAATACAAATTTAAAACACAGCGCCCACCAACTGATCTAATTCACAGTATTCAAACATTCAAACCATAGTCTTTGTAATACAAAAACATAGCGCCACCAACTGATCTAACTGACATAAATCCGTACCACACTACTTATGTATACAACTACATTACACAATTCAAACTTCCTAGATATATATGCACTTTATTAAACAATGAATGTAGATGCCTCCTCTTCATACCATAACTATATTCTTTATAAAACAAATTTAAAACACAGCGCTACCAACTGATCTAACCGACATCTATACCCCATCTGCACACCACATATACATACAACTACCAAACACGACCATAAAAAAAGGGCATTACTAAAACATAACAAAAAAAAAAACAATACCTGAGATTTAGTAGGAGTCTGCAAAGTAAAAGGCTCAACTTCAGACTCACACCTCTCAAAAGCACCCTTTTCCTTCTCTTTCTCAACAACCACTTCTTTAACCTCTTCAACTTTAGGATAAACCTCAAGCACATCAACTTCCCAAAGAATCCAATCTTGTGTATGACTCCTACTAGGAACATCATGGGTGATCGAGTTTCGCCACGGCGGTACGCCACCATTAGCCCTCAAGAAGTTACCGTACCTCGTCTTAAGCTTCACCTGCATGCCATCCCTCATTGGCTCCCACTCTATCGACGAGTCGAGCCGCCTAGGCGTCGTTTGCTTCACCTTCTTCCCAGCCGCTCCTAGTAGAAAATCGTCGTCCGTCGCCGTTAAGTATTTGTCGTAGCAACTCTTCAAGCGTACGATTCCTACACCTTCTACTGACTTTACGTACTCTACGGTCCATCTTGCACGACGTGACCCACCATTTCTGTCTTGTGTAACGGCTTCTTTGTCGTCGTCCGCCGTTAAGTACTTGTCGTGGTGGCTCCTTAGTCGGACCAGTTTCGCGTTCTGGAATAACTCCATTCCTCTCGAAATATTCGAACCTGAAGCCTATTGTATTCGTCGTTAATGTATAAATAACAATGAGTGAAACAAAATGTAGCATTACATTATCGGAAATATAAGATGTACGTAACCTTACCTCTAACACGGAATTGTTGAAATACAAAATGAACAAATTCAGATTATGGATTTGTTTTTGGAAGAGAGAATATTTCTTGGGAATATCAAAAAGAGTGCATGATCCAATGCACTAGTGTCAACATCGCGTAATTATTTGGCTACTATTTTTAATTTTGATTTTTTAATTGAATTGATTTTTCCCCTTTTCTGGGTTAGATCTGTATTTTTGTGGTACCTTTAAAAAAAATAATAAAAAAAAAAATATGGTTGAAAATGTCGTTACTCGTTAGTTGAAGTTGTACCCCGCGTAGTGAACGTTGGTGAGAGCGTGTACAAGAAGAGTGGGTGGGCCATTCATGTTTGGACACGTGTACAGTTAATATTTTGAGCGTTTAGATTTGTTTCTTGTTGAAATTATACCAACTTCATACTAAAACCACAAAAAATGTTGATTATAGTGATTATTGCTAAAATAGAAATGAGTCGTTACCAAATGTTCGTGTTGTAAATAGTCTAAAATGTCGATGCAAATTTCTTTTTGTTTGTAATAACTATAATCTGTTTCACAGTAAATTTGTATGCAACGGTTGCACCCAAAAGTTTCACCACGTGCAGTGATAAGAACTTAAAATAGGTCAATAACAACAAATCTTTCACTAGAATAACACGTTAATTCCCCCTAGCACCTTATAGAGTTATAGTACGTTAACTTTAATTGCATCGGTAGTAAAATTGGATTGCTAAAACGCGATTAAAGAACATGAAATAGACATAAATATACTCACCTTGTACCCTTGGTAAAGAGATAAAGAACTAGAATCAACAGAGCTTCTTGTTGACGTCTGATCATCTGCCTGCCACGGCGTATACTCCACCATCACCTCCTCCTCGGTGTCGATGGTCGACGACGAAGACGTACTACACGAAGAATCATAACTATGTCTCCTCCTATTCCTGCTAGTAGTACTACTTTTACCCTGCGGTAACAATTTCTTGCTGTTCTTCACCCACACGCAACGATCAACTTCATTTCCTACAACATTATCATCATCCGAAACAACCTCGACAACCCACATAATCCAATCACGCGTAGCAGTAATCTCAGGGACATCAACAGTCACCGTGTTCCTCCACGGTGGGGCCCCGAAATTAGCCCTCAAATACTTCCCTGACACCGGTGCACGAAGCTTCACGTACAAGCTAGCTTCCCTTATAGGCTCCCACTGTACTAATGATGCATTACTATCACTCGAAACGGTCTGGACCGCCTTCTTGCCGGTCCAGCCTAGTATTAAGGACTCATCAGACGTGGTCAGGTACTTGTCGTAGCAGCTTTTGAGCCGAATGAGGTTCGGGTTTTCGGGTACTAACTCGACAGACCAACGTGCCTGTTGGATGGTCTTGCTGCTCCGGCTCTGCTTCACGGACCTGCCATCGCTCCCCGCGATCAAGTACTTGTTGTGGTGACTCTTCAGCCTCACGTATTTCGCGTTGTTGAAAAACTCCATGTAATTTTCGGGTTGTCGAATAATTCTTTGTTGTTGTTGTTCAGATTGCAGAGAATGTCCTCTGCTTCAGCTTTCTTAAGGATATAAACTTTGATTTTCAAGTCAATCAAAATTAATCTGATTTGTCAAAAAAATTATGTCATCAATAATGTTTGATTGGATGAAAATGACGTAAAAATAAAGTTTTTTCTTCGTTCGCACGTTAGAGATTAGTCTGTGAGCACTACTGTTTTATTAGAATATATATTGCCTGTTGATTGTAACTGTTGATTGTTAGAGCTAATGATCGTTAAGAATGATTTTACAAGTTTTAAAGTACATAATTAGGTCAACCATACTAATTATTGAACAAGAATAATGTCATGGTTGGTTAAGCTACATTTAGAACAATTCAAGTGTTAGGTTTTTCACTCTACAATCTCTGGATAGTTTGCATTATTGTACGTGACGATTTTGGTGAACAGCTTATAGATCACTTGATTTAGCTAGGAACAGACTCCTTAGAAGTATCCGGCATGGGTATGTGTCGTGTATCGGACCTGAAATGATGTATCAAGTGTCCGAATTTATATCATTTTTCCTCTAAGAATAGGTAAGCTTCCTTGGTAAGCCTTTTCTTGATGGACTGTCTTCTCATCATGCCAAATACTTGCTAGGAAGTATACATGAAATTCAGGGTTGGTGGAATCCTTGATTTCGGATGCAGAGACTCTGATCTTGAAGGATTCGATATTAAAGGTCAATTCTTTAGTATGTCCATCAACGCGTTCTAGTTAAACAAAATCGGGTTGATTAGTCTTAAAAGACCATGTCTATATAGACTGATCTTCTGCAGATTGCAGCAAATTCACTTATACAAACTATACAAGTAAGAATACAATGAATTGGATGTAATCATCTCAAAAGAATATCCTATTCTGATCAATGACACTGTTAAGCCGACTGCAGGGCAGCTAACTTGTGCATGAGAATGCCAGATTTACTGGTTTACTGTCATAAAAACAAAGAATTGTACAAAGTTAACAGAAAAAAAATGTTTGTACAAGGATTAGGAAACCACAGTACGCTCTCAGGAAGCCCGGGTTTCATCCTCATACGCGTCAAATACCTCAATCTTCCAAAGGATCCAATCCTTGGTAGGACTTAAACTAGGAACATCATGCGTGACTGAGTTTCGCCAAGGTGGAAGTCCACCATTACCCCTCAAAAAATTACCATCCCATGTTTGTAGCTTCACCTGCATTCCCTCCTTGGTGAGCTCCCATTCGATTGAGTAGTCCAGCCTTTGCGGCTTTGTCTGTTTTATCTTCTTTCCCGTGGCACCTAACAGGAAGTTATCATCTGTGGCAGTTAAGTACTTTCCCTGGCTACTCTTGAGGCGTACCAAACTCCCTCCTTTTACTGTACATATATGCTCTAGTGTCCAATACGCTTGTTTTGAGCTGCCTCGTCTGTCTTGGGACACTGACTCGCCATCTTCATCAGCGAATAGGTACTTGTCGTGGTGGCTTAGCAATCGGACTGTCTTTGCATTCTGAATGTCTGGTGTTACACTCTGTGTGCAGATAAAGACTACTGTTAATACTTCAAAAATATTCCAATAATTTATGCAAATCTTTGTAAATGTGTAGCAATGGTTTGCATTTTGTTAGCAGCATTTCTATTAGGTGTGATGTCGTGTATATGAAGCTAAATGATTAATTTATCAAGTTATGTACAGACCTTGTATGCTGTGAGGGCAACAGGAGAGGTAGAAGACATAGGTGATGAGCTTCCTTCTGATGCATACTGATCATTCTCATTCCATGTCGAAAACAAGTCTTCAGTCTTTGCGTCCCCTGGCCACGCGCACTGATCAATGTCAATACCCTGATCATTCAGAGGTTCAACACTCCACAGGATCCAATCCTGTGTAACAGCATTCCCTGGTACATTAACTGTCACAGTGTTCCTCCAAGGCGGCGTTCCACCATTAGCCCTCAGAAACTTGTCGTACAGTGGATTTCTCAGTCTGATGAAGAGTGAATGATCAACTACAGGCTCCCAGTGGACTGACGGATCATTATCAGTCCATGAAGTTTGCAGGACCTTATCACCTGTCGGAAAGTCTTTAGTCTTACATGCATATAACAAGGAGAAAACTGTAGACTTGGCACCTGTGAAAAGAGGTGTTACTGTATTTACAGGATACATTACTGTTGCGTGATTTATTAGCCTTACATAAACAATCAAATGACTTTTTACCTGTCCAGCCTAATAGAAAGGGCTCATCAGAGGCAGTTAGAAACTTGTCATGGCAGCTGCGCAGGCGAATTAAGTTTTCTCCATCCTTCACCATTTCTACAGCCCAATAGGCCTGTATAGCGTGGCCATTACGACTCAGCTTGACAGATTCACCATCTTTTCCTGCTACCAAGTACCTGTTCTGTAAGCTCTTGATCCTGACATATTTAGCCTTGCTGAAGTACTCCATCAAACTGGGAGCGCGCGCTACTGGATTAATTTCCTTGATTTCAGATGTCACTGCTGCTGCTGTTTGAGGTTTTTAGTCTTCATGTCAACATATGATTACTTTGTTATACATTTGAGTCATTGCTTGATGGACAAGAAGACTGGCAGAATATGATATGAATATTGTACATTGTTCGCACGTTTATATGACGCGAAGTCGTATCTTGGTTAGTCCTAGAGCATCATGAAACTCTTTAAAATATGTAACAAGACCATGTATGTACCTACTTCTGAGATGTAATGTTTGATAGGAAATAACATAGTCTAATAATTGTTTATAAAGTCAACCACAATATATCCAAATATGTTAATAGCTAGTTGAAGTAATTTAAAGAAAAAGAGTACCAGTTCATTCTGCATGCATGACTACATCTTAAAATGACCAAATTTCCCCTGCTGCAGGCTGTAGCCTGTAGGACGGCTGATGTCAGGTGTAAGGCTTAGTCGGAAAGTCCGAATTCAAACCCTGATGTCGTCTGGGGCTGACTCTACAATCTTGTACTTGCCAATGTTGTGAATTGTGACAGTTCTGCAAAATAACTTATTTCAAATTGATATGGAACTAGGATAGGAAATATCCAATATAAACCTGTAATTGTAAATGTGATCATATTTTTTCTTTTGTTACAAACATTTCTTCTTATTGTAAGTTTGTAACAAAAGAAAAAAAATGTAAGATATACATATGAAAAGTTCTGAATTGGATTTACAATAATCAGTTACTCTTATTCTGTTTTTTGTTAGGATGTAAGTATGTAACAGATACAGTCAGAAATTGGCAAACATTAGCAATCATACATAAGTTTGAATCACTCAATACTTCTGTAGCTGATAGAACTTAGAATAAGAAACTCTAAGATATATCAAAAGTTCTGAATTGTATTTACAATAACAAGATACGCCATTCCTCTTATTTTGTTAGGATGTAAAATTTTAAGTCTCGACTGACAGACGCAACAGATACATCAGAAAATGGTATACATCAGTCCATCAGCAGCACTCACATTACATAAAAAAAATCACTCAGTATTCCTGTACATTATTCACAGTGTTCTTTGGCATTTATATCTTTAGCTTGCCATGCTTTCTCTTCTCTCAGTGTTATCAACTTATTCGTCTTCCAGGGCCGCTAACATGGCCTTCAGCTTGCTGAAAGATTCAGATTTCCGCGTTTGCAGCTGCATAATATATAGGAAAAAGCCCAAGAAACAGAAATGTTACAATTCAGATAAAGCTTAAGGAATATGTTTAGAGATCCTGTGTCTTTGTATACCTCAGAATCGGAACCATAGTCCGGTGAAGAACAACTCGAAGATGGAGATCTCTGATCATGATCAGTCACTTCATTGCTTGAAGAGGTAGTAGGAAGACTAGGAACATCAGCAGACATAGAATTGGTTGATGTTGGTTGAGAGTCAACCATTTTCACAATGTCAACAATCCACAAAATCATGCTCTCTTTGACAGACCAATGCTCTGGTAGATCATGTGTGACGGAGTTTCCCCAAGGAGGAGCACCGCGATTAGCCCTCAAGAAAGTTCCAGCTTGACTCTTAAGCTTCACATAAGGCCCTTCCTTGATTGGCTCCCACTCAACGGTGCTGTCAAGCCGAAGTCTCTGTACAACTTTGCTGCCTGTCATGCCTAGGAGAAATTCTTTGTCTGTGATGGCTAAGTATTTCCAGCTGAAACAGCTCCTTAGGCGGATCACGTTTTCTTTACCCTCGACCAGCTCGATTGCCCAACATGCCATTGGTGATTTGCTGTCACTGCTTTGTTTGATTGTTTCTTCATCTTTGTTAGCTATGAGGTACTTGTCCTGGTGGCCGCACTTGAGCCGAAACACATCCGCTCTTCTAAAGAATTCCATTGATTTTTGCTGATTACTTGATCTTGGCTTAAATGAGAAGCTTTCAAGATAGAGCAAATGCTAAAAGTGCTAAAGTTGGCTATTCACATTATTGTAGACCTACTCCATTGAGAAATTGGTTGATTTAGTCATTAAAGCAAAGATTACGACTTTTCTTCTGTTTCTTTTGCGTGTTTGCGTCACTATATTCATGATCATATTGTATCAGACATAATATCTAATTGATGTGATGCGAATGTTACGTTATTCTTTCTCTCTTACACCGTGTAAGAAGCCCTGACACGAAAGTTTACATGTAACAGCCGCGTCCAACGCTTAAAAAAGTACTTGATCAGTTGATCATAACCGACTTCCACTCGAGTTTCAGTAGAATATAATGTGAATGTACATGTTAATAAAACAGTACTTAATTGAAATAACACTGATCTAGCTTCAATACAGAATCTAATATACAGCAAAACAAAAATCCCATCATTTTTTACCATTAAGATGAAATGTCAGAGTCTTAATTGGAGTAACATGAACCACAGTATTACAGTAAACAACATACAGCAGATACAAAATGTAGACCATTTAACTGTAGTTTCTAGTAAAATTAAGCCAATGTATATGTACCATATATACAAAATTACCAAAAATTTGAAACAATGTCTTTCACCTGCATCCAATCTTCCTCAATTCTCTCCAATGTCCTCTCGGCCTCATATTTCCTCGCTTTCCATGATCTATGCTCCCTCTCCATAACCTTAAACGCCTCGCTCTTACGCTGAATTCTTAACAATAACTCTTCAATTTCAGCAGTATTATCAGCCTGACCCTTCTCTGCATCCTCAATGCTACTTTCAGTTTCTTCAAGTTGCTTCAACAACTCATCTCTCAAGGCTTTGGCAGATGTTAGCACGGTGCTCAACTCGGCCTGGATGGCGTGTAGCTCTCGAGCTAAAGCTGCATCCTTTTTGAGCTCAGCCCTGATCTCGTATCGTTTACTCGAAAATGAGGTGCATTCTACCAATTCTTTAGTAGCCCTGCTGTGATTTTTCTTCATGAGCTTGACCTTCTCGTCGAGATTAGCTAGGTTTGCAGGGACTCTACCTTTTCCTGAAATTTTTGCATCAGCAGCCATCACACTGACTGCTTTCTCAAGTTTCATGATATCTCCAGAGGATAAAACTGCATGAAATTCCATATTCTTCAGCTCCTTGAATGTTATCTTAGCAACATTGACTGCCAATCCTGTCATAGTTTCTACTGAGGGGCGCCGAGATCCTTTGTCAGAACCTGATGAGTCTGTTCGCTCAGGGCGTTTAAATTCGCTTTCTAGGCCACCTTGTGCAGGCTTGAATCTACTCTCAGCACTGGACTCCTATAAAAAACAGTGCATAATGTTAATCTTATTCTGATCCCAAGGAACATTTTCAGCTCATTCGGAATTAAATGTCCAATGTCAATCTTATGCTGATACCATGGAACATTTTCAGCTAATTCGGAATTAAATGGACGTCTCTAATGTTAATTTTATGCTGATATAATGGAACATTTTCAGCTCGGAATAACATACTATAGAACATTTTCAGCTCATTCGGAATTAAATGGACATCTTTATGTTAATCTTATGCTGATATAATGGAACCTTTTCAGCTCGGAATAACTCTAGTGTTAATCTTGTGCTGATACCATGGAACATTTTCAGCTCATTCGGAATTAAATGGACATCTCTAATGTTAATCTTATGCTGATATAATGGAACATTTTCAGCTCACTCGGAATCAAATAGACATAACATATCAACTGTTAATCTTATGCTGATGCTCTAACAAAAAAAAAGAGTTATAGCAGCATTTTCCAATCTAATTCAATGATACAAGCTAGAATTTTAACTTGCAGGGGAAGTTTCACAAGTCAAATGACTAATTGACTAGTAAGGGCCTTATTATAAGCTAAAATGACGAAAAAAAAGAGCCAATGAACAAGAAATTTTCGTGTTTTGGACATACCTTAGGCCGATCAGAGCTTTTCGGACTGGCTCCATTGCTCGACGAGGAAGGAGAAACAGGAACATTATTATTAACCACATCAGGGAAGCGTGTAGGAGAATCAACTTTATTCCCATCTTTACTCCCACGGTTAGAATTATAATCGATTTCGACAATGTCAACGATCCATAAAACCATGTTTTCGGTACCAGTCCAATGACCCGGTTCATCATGTGTAACAGAGTTTCTCCAAGGAGGGATCCATGGGTTAGCCCTTAGAAAAGTCCCTGCAGCGTGACTCTTAAGCTTAAGGTAAGGCCCTTCCTTAATAAGCTCCCATTCGACAGTCGAGTCAAGCCTTAGACGTTGCGCGATTTTCTTACCCGTCATGCCTGTTAGAAATGTTTCGTCTGTTGTGGCTATGTATTTCCATGTGTGACAGCTTCTGAACCTGACCACATTCGACTTCCCCTCGACTAGCTCGATTGCCCAATGCGCGTTTGTAGATGAGCTGTTTGCGCTTTGCCTGATTGTCTCGTCGTCTTTGTCGGCGACTAGGTACTTGTTGTGGTGGCCGCATTTCAGCCGGAACACCTTTGCTCTTTTGAAGAACTCCATATTTTGGAAGGGTCAAGAGGTAAAGGTTGATTGCTTAACATTCTTTAAAGTCTAAGGCATGACTAGATCAAAGAGGAGGATACTTAGTGGGGTTAATTTGACTTGGTTATACATATATTTTTTCTTTTCTTCTTGTTACATAAAAAAGTGTAGTTAGGTTCAAAGTATAATGGGTTATGTGTAGATGTACACCAATTCAAGGTTTAGGAACATTAATGAAGCCGTTTGGAGTTTTCTAGTGAAATCCATCATGGATCATAATAATGGGATATGAGGTAGATTTATTATGGGAGAAATTTAACGTGAAAAAGGGTTATTTGAAGACGCAGTAAATATTGCGGTTAGGATACCTTAAAGATAACTGTGTTTCACGTATATCTAAATCTTGAGATGGACATTTAGCTGGCCTGGCCTTATGCTTTTTGGTTGACTCGGTGGTATTGTCAACTGAGGAGGAATATTTAGTCTTTGGCTCAAGATGTAGACTTTTCTTGTCCGTACTAGTGTATGCCATGCTCCCGGGAGCACAAGGAGCATGGTGGTCCTCCTCACAATAGATGAGTGGGGACCACATATTAAAAAATGAAAAATCATTTTAAGTGTGGTCCCCACCCCTTTATTGTGAGGAGGACCACCATGCTCTTTGTGCTCCCGGGAGCATGGTATAATTTGCGCTAGTGTATGCATATGTTTTGTTAACAAGTTGTAGACTTGTAGGTCGTGAATCATGATAGCTATGATGTCTCTGCATAATGTTTAATTTATTGGTTGGATCTCATTCAAGTAGTCAAGTAGGCACAATTATCATTCACATGGACGATATGATCAGAAACAAGTGAGCAAGAATTTTTCGCCCTTTTGTCACTTGACAATGGGAAAGCAACTCTCTTATCGCTGACTCGATCCAACCCGAACACGAGCATGGCCCCGCGCTTAGTCCAGTTGGCCCGACACGACGGCCAAGCATCGGCCCCGTGTACATCCACTGGGTGAAAATCCTGCGCCTTGCTACAGTAGTCCGACCCGATTTAGACACAACTTATATTAATAGAAAAAAAAAACTGAATTGGCCTCAACGGTGACACAAGCATGAGCATAGCCTTGCCACGACACGACGTGGCCACCGGGCCTCTTGTCATGCCTAGGCCAGATTTTGGAAACCTGGCACCGGCACAAACGGCCGTAGCCCGTGGCCGGCTAGGGCCTAGCCGTCTATGCATAACGCCACAAAGTGTCGGTCCGGCCGAACCCACCATTAGTAGCGTGTGAGGCAATGACACACACACATACTCTCTCTCTCTCTCTCTCTCTCTCTCTCTCTCTCTCTCTCTCTCCCCTCCCGATTAATTACTTTACTAATCACATCTTAACTAGTGTTTAACTTTCGTTAATTCACGGGATTGTAAAAATTAAAGGTCATTTGGTTGAGTATGTAATTAATGCTTTGAGCATAATTTAATATGATACGTTATTATCTAAGAGTACAACTATAGTTTTTTTGCTCAAAAATTAAAGCAAAGTGTGGAGACAGTTGATTACACAAGCAACTTGATTCAGCTCCGATCTAACCTGGCAACTCCAGCAACCAATCACAACACTCTGCCAGCAAACTCAGCCAATCAGATTGAAGCCACTTGTTATAGATGCCACGTAGGAGCTTAGTCAATTCTGTTATGAAATGGTCAAAGTTAGTTATTTGTACAGCTGGAATAATTAGTTGTAAATTTGTTAGGAGGAGTTATATTACTCTGTGTATAAATACAAACAAACCTCTGTAAATTCATTCTAAGCTTTATGAAATAAAATCACATATTTCTATTTTGTCTTAAGCTTCAACTTTACTCTTTAATGGCGTAATTCATACGTTTTAATATGGTATCAGACGAATGTTTCGATCCTGTGCCTTCTTTTTCACGCAAAATGATCTGAAATAATGATCAATTTCTTTTGTTCGTTTGTTTTTCACATCAATACGTTTTTTTTTACGATTTTTATCACATCTTCCTAGTAAATTTCTGCTGAATTACCAGATTTTTCAGTGTTCTTCACTACGACTTCATTGCGAAGCATTCGCGAAGAGTTAACGAACGTTTTTCTGCACAAATTGTGGAATTTGTGCCTTTTCTGCATCAGTTGCAGATTTTCTGGTGATTTATTGGTTTTTTCAGTTGAATTACAGCTGAATTTGTGGTTTTCTGCAGACGATAATCACATTTGGAGATCATATTGTGATCTGGTAGTTTTGTGGCGAATTTTGTCACATTTTCTCGGAACTTGTCAGTGACATTCACTGATTGTGTTTTCTTTCTGGAGTTTTCGGTGTTCTTTGGGAATTTTGGTTGTTTTAGTGTTGTTTGTGTCAAGTACAGCTTCTCGAGGAAGTTTCTTGGATAATTACTAGTGTTTTGAGGTTTTGTTTGGAGGATTAGTGAAATTTTGAGGTAGCGAAAGCTGTGTGTTGATCAGGTCTCTGATTTGATCTTGTTGGAGAAGTTTCTACTAGTTGTTAGTGTTTTCGATTAAGTTCAGTGTCAATTGGAACAATTGGGAATATCTTTGGTGTTCAGTGTATTTTCTGGTGAATTAGGAAGTTCTTCGGTGAATTTTGGTGATATCGAAAGTTACAGAAGTTGTTTGAAGCATTAACAATGGCGCCTGAGATGAATTCGCAGAAAAATCCTCTCGTAAATGCTTACACAGATCCGTATTACTTACCTGGTGGTGATTTGAGCAGTGTCAGACTTGTGTCTACTCTCTTTAATGGTAGCCACTATCTGAAGTGGTCAAGAGCTGTGAAAATGGCACTCATGGCCAGAAATAAGTTTGGTTTCATTCTCGGCACTGTGCCAAAGCCTGCAGATGGTGATGACATGTTGCAGGATTGGCTGAGAGTGGATTACACTGTTATGACATGGATTCATAACTCAATGGAGAGTAGCATTTCTGACTGTTTTCTCTGGATCGATTCCTCGCAACAACTGTGGGAGGAAATCAGGGAGAGATACAGTCAGTCTAATGCACCTTTTCTGTACAGGCTGCGCAGAGATCTGAGTCAGACATCTCAACAGGAAGGACAAACTGTTGCAGATTACTACAGCCACATGCAAGTAGTACAGGCTGAACTGCAGTCATTGGATCCACTTCCTACCTGCAACTGTGGTGCAATGTCGACCTGCAGCTGTACTGTTCTCAAGAGAATCTCTAACAGAGATAACAGAAACAGAACACTGGATTTCTTGATGGGCTTAGACGCCAAGTATGACAATATTCGAGATCAATTGCTGGCATTGGATCCATTCCCAACGATGAATGTTGCATTTTTCAAGGTCCAGCAATTTGAAACTCAACACAAGGATGAAACTGGTACTTCAATTGACTTCAACAGCAGTGTCATGTCAGCTAATCAGCGCTACAGGAATTTTCCAAAGCAAGATTCATCTGCAAGCAGCAGATTCTCTGACAATGGGGGTTACAATAGGGATTTCAACAAGAAATCTAAGTTGACAATTGAAGAAAGGCAACCACTTATCTGCTATCATTGTGGAAGGGAAGGTCATACTCGAGCCTATTGCTACAAACTTAATGGTCCGCCTGGCAAAGGCAAGGGTATAGCCAGAGACAATGGTAGAGGAAACAACTATGGAGGAAAGAGGTTTGCTGCTAATGTGGAGGATGATTCTGATGATGAAGAAGAGGATACACCTTTCAATGATGACAGGAATCATTTCTATGACAGCAAGCCAACTTATGATCCAAAAGCTGCTTCAACCTCAAACAATCCTGTGCATATTGATCCTGTGATGCTCAATGCCTTATTCAACAAATTTGTGACATCAATCAGCAGCCTAAGTCTGAACCTGGAGCATCAGCAAATCAAGTTTCAGTAATTCTTGGAGACTGTAATAATGACATTCAGCCAGACTATGCCATAGCAGGTATGACTTTCACTTCTAATGCAACTGTGTGTAATGTTTTTAGTGATAATTCTGCATGGATAGTTGATTCCGGAGCTTCAGATCACATGTCCTATGCTAAAAATCATTTTAAAACTATGCACAAGTTGCCTAAGCCAGTAAAAGTCACCTTGCCTGATGGTTCTGCTAAATTGGTTCATTTTGCTGGTAGTATACAACTGAATGATGCTATAAACCTGCAGAATGTTTTGTATATTCCTGAGTTTAGACATAATCTCCTGTCTGTTGGAAGATTATTGCTTGACTCAAACTTATCAGCTACTTTTTCTGCTGATAAATGTCACTTCCAGGACCCTTTCACTAAGGAAGTTGTGGGCACTGGCTACAAGAATGGAGGAGTATATCATATCTCTGCTTGCGATAAACAGTTAGCAGCATCCTCTAACATAAATAATTCCTGTAATGCTAATGCTAGTACTAGTTTATCTGAGAATGTTGGTACTTTTTCATCAAAGATTAAGTCATACTTCTTTGTCTAAACTTAGACATGTACCTGATTTTGAATGCAATAAAGTTTCTGATCTGAATTGTGATGTTTGTATTCTTGCCAAACATCACAAATTACCTTTTTCTGATAGCATTTCTCATGCTGGTGCTCCTTTTGATCTTATTCATGTCGACCTTTGGGGTCCTTATAAGATTAAAGCTATAACTGGTGAACCATATTTTTTAACAATTGTTGATGATCACTCACGAGTAACATGGACCACACTCATCAAAGAGAAAACTTAGGTTACTAGAATCATATCTAATTTCCTGGCATATGTCACAAATCACTTCAACACAACTGTCAAAACTGTGAGAAGTGATAATGGTCGAGAAATTTTGCAACAAGTTTGTGGTAGCATGTTCATGGAAAAAGGAATATTTCATCAAACCAGTTTAGCAGGAGTGCCTCAACAAAATGGTCGAGTTGAGCGCAAACATCGACATTTACTTGACACAGCTAGAGCTCTTCGTTTCCAAGCCCATCTACCAAAGAAATTTTGGGGAGAGATGGTCTTAGCTGCCACACATCTCATTAATATGATGCCATCATCTGTCTTAAAGTGGAAAGTTCCTTCTGAGGTATCGTTTGGAAAGCCAGTAAATTACACAGACTTAAGGGTAATCGGATGCTTATGCTATGCTGCTGTGAATTCTGGTGATAAACTTGAGCCTAGAGCTAGGAGAGCCATTTTTATTGGATATCCATTCAGGCAAAAATGGTATAAACTGTATGATTTGGACAATCATCAGATTTTTACCAGCAGAGATGTCGTATTTAAGGAAAGCATTTTTCCTTACAAAGACAAGTCCATTCAGTCGACTCAACCTTCGACTACTTTCCCTGAATATTCTGTTGTTCCTGACAACATGGCTGACATTACAACTTTAAATCATCATGGTGATGTAGACAATGGACCTAGATCAGAATCTTTGCCTTGCAATCAGAATTCACAGCCTGATCAAGCACTGACAACACCTATAATTCTCCCTGCTCAACCTGATGTCAGAAGATCTACAAGAAACAGGATGCAATCTGTTAGGTTGCAGGAATTTGTGACACAAGGAGTACCAACTTCTGTTTTGCCTGATTCAGACAATGCTAGCATCAACTTTGCCTCCCTAGTAGACTACACACCATACACTCATGAATACACAGCTTCCCTGAATAATGTCTTAGCACAGATTGAGCCATCTTCTTATGCACAGGCAAAACAGGACCCTAAATGGGTTGCAGCCATGGACAAGGAGCTACAGGCTCTAGAGAGCAACCACACATGGGAAGTTGTACCTCTGCCACCAGGAAAGAAAGCCATATGAGCAAAGTGGGTGTATAAGATTAAGTTCAGACCAGATGAAACTGTTGAAAGGCATAAAGCTAGACTGGTTGCAAAAGGATATAATCAAGTGGAAGGGAAAGATTATAAGCACACATTCAGCCCTGTTGCCAAATTCACTACCGTCAGATCCTTGATTGCAATTGCTGCAGCAAAAGGTTGGTATTTACACCAATTAGATGTCAATAATGCCTTTCTACATGGATTTCTAGATGAGGAAGTGTACATGAAGTTGCCAGAAGGGTACAATAAAGGTAGAGATGGTGAAGTCTGTCATCTAAAAAGATCATTATATGGCCTCAAACAGGCTTCCAGACAATGGAATGTTGAGTTGTCCAAGTTTTTAAAGAAGCAAGGGTTTGTACAGTCGAAATCAGATTATTCCTTATTCACAAAAGCTTCTTCAAATGGACACTTCACTGCAGTGTTGGTATATGTAGATGATTTACTCCTTACTGGGAATGATTTGTCTACAATCAATCTACTGAAATCAACTCTGGACAAACAGTTCACCATCAAGGATTTGGGAGAAATTAGATATTTTCTTGGTATAGAAGTTTGCAGATCTCAAGAGGGCATCACTCTTAATCAAAGAAAGTATATCATAGATCTTCTGCAGCAGAATCATATGGAGGGTTGCAAACCAGCTGCTTTCCCACTTCCAACTGGTTTAAGACTCTCTACAGAAGATGGTGAAGAACTAAAAGACCCTGAAATTTACAGGAGGCTTGTAGGCAAGCTTCTTTACCTGAATTTGAGTAGGCCTGACATTTCCTACTCAGTTCAACAACTTAGCCAGTTTTTACAAGTTCCTAGGCTTCCACATCTACAAGCAGCATTATACCTTGTGAGATACTTAAAAGGAACTATAAATTCAGGCCTTTCTTACTCAGCTGATTCAGACTTAGTCCTCAAAGCATACTGTGATGCAGATTGGGGCTCCTGTGCCTTCACAGGTAAGTCTTTGACTGGTTTATGTGTTTTCCTAGGAAATTCCTTAATTTCCTGGAAAACAAAGAAACAGAACACTGTCAGGAAATCCAGTGCAGAGGCAGAGTATAGGAGCATGAGTCAGACAAGTGCAGAACTTGTATGGTTGGAAACATTGCTCAAAGATTTCATGATACATGTTCCTTTTCCAATTGCCTTACATTGTGATAATAAATCAGCACAGTACATAGCTGCCAATCCGGTCTTTCATGAAAGGACCAAACACATACGACTGGATTGTCATTACATTAGGGAAAAGATACAGGAAGGGTTGATAGAAACAGTGCATGTTTCCAGCAAATTACAATTAGCAGATGTAATGACTAAGGCGTTGGGAGCAGTGCAACATCAGTTCCTGGTTCAGCAGTTACGTCTTCTTCCTTCTTCTACAAGCTCTGCTTGAGGGGGGGATGTGGAGACAGTTGATTACACAAGCAACTTGATTCAGCTCCGATCTGACCTGCCAACTCCAGCAACCAATCACAACACTCCGCCAGCAAACTCAGCCAATCAGATTGAAGCCACTTGTCATAGATGCCACGTAGGAGCTTAGTCAATTCTGTTATGAAATGGTCAAAGTTAGTTATTTGTACAGCTGGAATAATTAGTTGTAAACTAGTTTTTGAACCCGTGAATTCACGGGTCTACTTTTAATTCCTTTTAAACGAAAATCCTAGATGATATCTCTATGACTAATTTTGTGTAATCTATCATAATGGATCTTCACAAAAAGTTTGATTTTTGACCTAAAAAAGCACCCCGTGTTTACATTAACTCGTAAGTAGATTTAATCTTTCTAAACTATTGGTATGCCAAGTTCACTTCAAAATTACTTATGATTAATTTTAAAATTGTTGTAGAATTAACAGTAATATGTAAGAGAATTTAAATTAAAATCCTTTAGGTTCTTCATGGGTGATTCACGCCATGAAGACATTGTTATTGATACGTTCTCCTCAAGAGAACATCTATTGTTTTCACTCTGAATTTTAAAGAAAGGAGGCGGAGGGATTCTTGAAAGTCGAGGTAAATTCAAATGTATGTGGCGGTATTGTCGACTATATTATAAATATTAGTGATAACCAGTGTATCCAGTATCAGTATATTTGAGTGATTGACCTTATCTAATAAGCCTCCTCTAAACTAATGGAATCCTCTCCCATATAAGCATTAATTTACCGTTACAACCTGGAGGTCCAAAACCTCACTTTACTCTTCTCGCATATAAATATGTATTTCCAATTTAAAAGAGTTCATTGGAGTGTCCATTTCTTTTGAGAAATGAAAATAATATTGACCCATGTTAACAATCAAAGAAATTACATAGTTTTAACCCGTGAAATTCATGAAACAATATTAATTCATAGTTTTATAACTTTTATACAAAGAGCTGTCAATCTCAGACGCTGTTACATTGTTCAAAAGCTAACGGAACCATCAAGATTTACGTATTAGTATGAAGTTTCTTCTAAGTTCTAACCATAATCTTCAAGGCTATAAGTAAAATCTTGCAAGGCAAGGCCCTTTACATTGTATCCAGTCAGTGGTCAACTGGTCACTTATGTGGTGGAGAAAAAGATTAACATCTCTCCCCTTTTCCAGATAATTTAATTTACATTTGGTTAAAATAAGTGAAAATGACTCAAATCCACGTAAATCAATCTAACCGTAAAAAGAATGAAAAAAAAAATAGCACACAATAATATCATCAAATACGAATCAAGAGTCCTTTCAAAAAAAATTGGAAGCATGAGACCCTATAGTGCTAGATGTCTCCCTGAAAAGTTTGTATTACATCGAGGTATCGCAAACCAAGACCATATCCCAGAACCCGATTAAGAGACCAACGTCATGCCAATCTGAGCAGCAAATTGCTCTTACTAAACTGGCCTTCTGATTTTGCAGCACATGATTAGCTACCAGCGAACTTGTGTAAGCTTCATTGTCTAGACTCTACACCAAACTTGCTCCTGTCATAATGGGACATGCATCAAATATTAATTTGCTTCATTGTCTTTATATGAAGATTGAAGGGGATCAAGTAGAGCTTTGGTATGTTTTATGCGGGAGCATGGATCGACTAAGTAATAAGCTACAATGCCTACAAATGACACTATGATGGAGCCATCACACATTAATCTTAAACACGTTTTGCCAAATATGTGATTTCATCAATAGGGAAAAAACTAAAGAGAGTAAAATGGAGAAAATATCATGCGTTTTGTGATGGTCCATGGCTACTTAGCATAAAAGAAATGCATAGACAAAGGGCAAAATTCATCAGATCATTAATGACAACATAACTAAATGTGTAAAAGAGACTCCCGTCTATGAAAAATTGATGAAGGACAATTAGTAGAAAATGGAACGTGTGGTCAAATATTTATAGGAAAGAGGGCAAAAGTCTAATATCAAAAGTTTTTGATAAACAACGTGGTTTAATATGCTTAAGAGACTATATGTTGAAGAGAGCATTAAAAATAAAGTGTTCGTACAGATGAATGTTGTTTTTTAACTTTTTTGTTTGGACCGAAATCACACTCAAATGTTCCTGTGTGACCTTAGTGTGCAGAGAAGTACTGTAATTTTGTGTTGCTGTATGTAAGAGGAAATCTACTACTCAGAGGCACATTGCGTACGCATTAGTTTGTGGATTAATCAATCATAAATAAATCACAATTCGTCAATGCATAACTTTTAAAGATTTGTAAGCTTGGAAAACAGTTAGCTACGCTCATAACTTCTTTAACTCTAGCTAAAAGGGTTTAGGATACTCATCATCCAACTGACCTCTCTAATGTAACATAAAACTTACTAACGTCACCTACTATTTAGCAACTGTTTATGACTGTTGATTTTTACGGGTAACATTTTATGTACATACACAGATTAGAATATTTGGAAAAAAAACATTGATATAAAATGTCAACTTAAAAAAATATGAGGGGAAAATATATGAACTAACCTTTGTTAGTGTAGTGAGGAAATGAGGAATAGAGTAGCTAATGCTGGTACGCTGATGAGTAACCTGTTCTACCGGCAAAGCAAGATATAATATGAAAAAACTCATTCTACTTGAACTTTTCAACCTGAAAACTATAAATAGATTACCACAAATGTCGTCTCTCAGTCTATAAAAAATGTATAGCTATTTGTTAGGCGAGGATGTTGACCCATCCGATCCGAGTAGAAAGAACAAACATAAGATAAAATTAAGCACTATCAATACAATCAAAATGCCTTCTTCAGACATTTTGACATCACGATAAGTTAAATTAAAGAAATCTATATGGGATGTGGCTGGTCCAAAGTTGTAGGCCTTCGCTAAGAGTCTAGTATAAGATTGAAGCCACAATAACATCCAATCTAGTATTATGTTCTTTCCCTTCAAGTCAGACATCAAGTTATGATAGCACGATTAAAAGTTTCTAAATAGTGTAGATCATATGATTTCAGAATGTTGTACAACTCTTCGTACAATTGCACTCTTATAAGTTTCGTTCAAATTTCACTTAATAGCCAAAACACCACCCTCATGAAGGTAGATGTAAAGATTTTTATTGCAAAAAAATTATTCACACGGAAACATAAATTAGAATAATTAATTGGATAGAAGAGAGGGCAATTTGTTGTTCACTGAGCCAAAACACTAATCCTGCACACAACTATTTATAAACTTACCAGTTACCACTCAACTTTCGTCCAAATGTACTCTTAGTAAACCACTCAACCATTATTTTAAAACAGTAGGCCGGGACGGAGAGATGAAGAGGAATGGGGATAGGAGGGTTAAATTTAGCTTATAAGTTCTAAACCGGGAAAAAACCGATGAGCAGAGAAGACGATATGCCGGGATTAACATAGAAAAGGAATGAGGGAAAGGGGAAGACGAATTGGGAAAAGGCTGACATGCCCGTAGCGGGACAGTTTGTGAAATATTGAGGTGAGGCACCGGCAATGAGGTGGCTTTCCTTTTTCTCTCTTAACAAAGAAGCAAATACTCTAATATTATACCATGTAAGCCGCTTATGCACACTTTTGAAATAACTAAAAGCTAGCTAGTAAAGAGTTCACACAAATTTGATCAATACATCAAGCTAGTAAAACTTATGACCAGCCTTATCTCGCTTTCCCAAAGTTAAATGTTTTGGTCAATAAACTTTGACTAAGTTACTATGATGATCGTAATGAAAAAAGAGGCCATGTGTACTAAACAAAGCAACTTTGAAACTCTAGTTACCAACTCTGTAAATGATAGTTTAGCACGAGATAATGAACAAAATAGCTACAACTCCAACATTGTCCAATTTAAGTCATTCTATTGTAAATCCATAATCTTTCAAAATCATAAAGCTTTAGTCAATAATGGTAGCAGACAGAGCCACATGACAAACACCATAATAATCAAGCAAAACAATAAACAACCACTGTAATAAAAAAACCTCTCATCAACTAAAGATAGCTTAATGTGCGTGTTCAATATTACCGGCAAGGGGAGGTAGAAATGAAGTAGGAACAATAGAGCGAAATGTACCAGTAATACAGACATCCTCATATTAACAAAATTACCACTCAATGAAGTGATGTATCAATCTAACTCATGAATTCTACCAGCTAGGCACGGGTCCAAAAGCAACGAAACCGAGAGACAATAGATTTTAAACACACACCTTCTGTAGTACTCTTCTTGGAGGGCTACAGTGATGCGAAGCAAACCTGCAATTACACAACAATTTATAACAAAACAACAAAATTTATGAGAGCCTTCAATCAAATTACGCCAAAAAGCAAATGGAAACAAATCAAATTAGCTTCAAATACCAAAAGAAATGGGGATCTAAATTCAGTTAGCTTGCTTTCTATTACCCCAATCCACTTAACTTGCAAAATCCAATCGGAAGTCCCTGAAAATAGACATAAAACACTCGTCAAAATACAACCATTTTTGAGACACACACAGCGCGAAATTGCAGCTTGAAGAGTGCAGAAATGCATCTAGAGAACAATATTAATCAATCAAGCTATATACAAAAAAAAATAAATCACAATCAGTAAAAAAAAATAACACGGTTCAACCTAATAACGTTCATATCAAATCAAAATGCAACAAAAAATAGAATTATAAACGTGCCTAGATTTTAGATTTTGCAATAGTGCCAATAAATTTTACCACTTACGACCGGACAGAGAAGCTTATAATTAATACCAGGATATGTGAAGACCAAACGCCGATGACATTCCAAAACGACCTTTATTTCATCTTCAAAAGCTTTGTGAGGTGGTAATATGAAGAGGGTGATAACCGCTGGAGGTGGGAGATGAAATGAGAGATGTTAATGCCGACATTAAAAAGTAGTTTCCCCACTAATACAATTGACGTGATGCCCACTAATACAACTGACGTGATGATGTGGTAGAGTTAAACCGAGGGTGAAGTTTGGACTTGACAACTCAGCTATGACATGGAATTTTTTTTGGCAAACGCATCTACACACTGCCACATGGGCGTGAATGTTAGACAATTAATAGATAAGTATAGATTTGTTAGGAGCAGTTATTTTACTCTGTGTATAAATACAAACAAGCCTCTGTAAATTCATTCTAAGCTTTATGCACATATTTCTATTTTGTCTTGAGCTTCAACTTTACTCTTTAATGGCGTAATTCATACGTTTTAATACAAAGCATAACCACCGGTATGAATATTGTAACAACCCTAAATTTTGACCGAACTATAAACGGAAATAAACTTAGAATTGTTATGCCGCAATTGACTACCAAGTCAATTGCAAGGCTAATTATTTGATAACATCACAATCTAGAAACGTAACAGCGGAAGTCTTAAACAATGTCGAGCTAAAGTTCTCAAAACTTATTTCAAAAATACATAATCCAAATGATAATAAAAGTCTAATGACAGTATTAAAATCCCCAGCATGCACTTGACTCTTCTAGCAAGCATCCATATCAACAAGATCTGTCAAACTATGCCATCGAAGAATGACATAGGCCCCAGAACATGGTAGGGAACAAACCAGAAGAAAGAACGTCAGCATACAGGCTGAGTAAGAACCACAAAACAATTCTGGAAACAAAACAAACAAAAAGTAGGAGTTCATCTTTGTTTTCTGAAAACATCCATGTAATTTGCAGTACAGTACGCCGAATAACGCATGTTCTTTGTAATGGATTTCTCAAATGTATTATGATATCCAATTTTGATCAATATTGAATATTTTTGTATAATCTCCAATATTGGTAGTCATTCTAGCTACCAGGTGAGCGGCAGGAATATTTTTTTTTTTTAATTTTTCTTTCCATTTGTGGCGTCGGTTGTTGAGGTAAACCGACGCCTAAAGGCTTCTCTATTGCTCACGAAATTGCTTTGGGCAAACACTTGAGGCATCGGTTGTTGACCTAGAACTGATGCCTTAAGTATACTTAAGGCGTCGGTTCTTGACAAAAACCGATGCCTTAACTGTACTTAAGGCGTCGGTTGTTTACCAATAACCGATGCCTTAAGTGTACTTAAGGCGTCAGTTCTAGGTCAACAACCCATGCCTTAAGTACTTAAGGCGTCGGTTAGTTAACCGACGCCTAAAGTATTACTTAAGGCTTCGCCTTGATCCGCGTCGACCAAGAACCAACGCCTTTTACACTTTATAACCGACGCCTTTCACATGTTTTCTACTAGTGAAAGCTAAAAATCAGAAATTCACAATATGTTGTAGACCAATAGTATGTAATCAATACATTATCAATATACAAGATATATCATTAATATATATAAGAAACTTCATAATTTCTTCAATGGTACTCTTTATTTTTTATGAAACCCCAAAACTTTCGATGTTGTACACTTTGGGCCCGAACACCGATTTGGGGCCAGGCTAACGCGATAACGGCCAGAGACGATTGTTTGATGGACCAACAAGGGTTGTACGTAGTTCATAGTTGCAAGCTTGGGAACGCCAAAACCTTCGGCACAATCAACCGTCCATATATACTTGGACTGGCTCTGGAAGGTATATGCGAGAGTCTTGTATGTTGAAACACACATGGGCGATCACATCGACCCAGTCGGTTGGTTGAAGCGGAATGAGGCTGCTACACTAGACCACTTGTACTACAGGGGAGTACAATAATAATGGGCCGAGCTTAAAAACCGTAGAATGGGTCCAGTGACCTAGTGTGAATGTGGGTTTGTCCCAGGAGAGAGGCCGAGAAATACACATTGGGCCAATTTACCAACCAAACGTGGATTGACCCATCTGGTGTTCCATATAATGTGAGCCTATCTAGTTAGAAATTTATATTGCAATGTACAAATAATGTATTCCCTTCGTCCCTGCCCTAACACCCCGATTTCCTTATTTGGACGTTCGATCTCAAACACCCCATTTATTTTAGGATACCTTTCCCTCTCCAACATATGATATCACCTCTAACTAATCATAAATTATAAATAATTATCCAATCTAAATTGAATAGATACTAAAAATCAATAATAATTTACAAGAAGTTGGTGGGGAGTCGAGATATGATTTGAACCCCCACACCTTTGCTATGGAAAATCCAATCCTAGTACAACTATGAGCTGCATCCTACGTCCCGGAGAACTTCTGGATACGCTTAAGCAGAGCAACAATTGAGGGCTCCAACAAGGAGAAAGAGAAAGGAAGGAAGCCATAACCCAAAGCAGCGCATTTAGCCTCATATTAGCATGCTTACGATCGGCCGCTTCCCTCACCACCTTACCTTATTCGAATCAGTCAATCCCATCTGAGTTAAGGGCGACGACCTAGTCAAATCGGCGCAAACGTCTCGCCCTATTTCCCAAAAATAAATATAATGTTGTCTTTTCAATTCGTTCTTCCTCTTGATGAAAAAGTGAAATATATATGTTTAACTATCTTAAACTTTAATAAATTATCGTTATATATTATCTTGTGGAAAGTAACAATTACATATGCCATCACTCCACCTAATATCATAAAATACATTTTTTGTCTTTTCAATTTGTTCTTCCTTTCAATGAAAATGAACTATATAAGTTTAATTATCTTAAAGAAGGCCTTCAATGAGTTATCGTTATATCTTGATATGACTCTTCTAACTATGATGAAACTTACTCCCTCCGTCACACCTCAAAGCCCCGGGCGATATTTGTAGTGGAATAAGAAAAATTGATTTCATAAGTGGAGTGGGGTAATATTAGGAAAAGGGAGGTGAGAGAATGTGAGAATTAATAAAAGTAGGAGATATAATATAAAAGAGGATGTGATAATTTAATAAAAGTACCAGTGAGAAATATATCCCAAATAGATGGGGTGTATGAGGTGGGACATCCCAAAATAGTCCCAAAATAGAAAATGGGGCGTTTGAGTTGGGACGGAGGGAGTATAAATATTCATTCGATATTTTCCGTGTGGCCCAAATACGTGTGTCCCAAATACACATGTAAAGTTATGTTTCCGTTAATTAGATCTCTACAGATAGCTAACGGTACTAAGTTTCCGTTAATTAAATCTCTAAAGATAGCTAACGGGTACCATGGATAAAGTCGAGAATCTCAAGGGTACCCTGGATATACTCCTAAGATTTCGGTGTAAATCAATAGCCAACCCATAACATAATCCAAACAAGCCCACTTATATTACACAGAGTCGGAGTACAACCCATTTGATTTTGTGATTTTCACCATGGCGTCTGCTATAATCCCCGACTACAGTAGCACCTTAATCACGCTACATGCTGCTAGTATTCTCGCATCAACAAATCCACAATCAATCTTCCCACCCAAACACCTCAAACCTCGTCCCACCAAAATCTCAGCTTCAACAACAAGCAACAACAACAACAACAAAAAAATTTGGACGAAAAACCCACCCAATTCGTCATCTTACCGAAGAAACCACCCCCAAAAGAACCAATCTTTCTTAGACCATAGCATCGACATGGACGAAATGATCAGACAACTTGCGGAGACATCAAATGAGCGTGAATTATACGTTTTATTGTCGCCTTACAAAGGTAGACAGCTCTCTGTTCGGTTTATGGTTTCGATATTGTCTCGCGAAACGGACTGGCAACGGTCCGTTGCGCTGTTAGATTGGGTCAATGAGGTTGCCATGTATAACCCATCAGTGTTTGTATATAATGTCGTGATTCGGAACGTACTGCGGGCGAAACAGTGGGTGGTTGCACACGGCCTGTTCGATGAAATGCGTCAGAGAGCTTTGGCCCCGGATAGGTTTACTTACTCGATGTTGATTACGCATTTTGGAAAGGAGGGTTTGTTTGATTATGCATTGTCTTGGTTGCAGAAGATGGAGCAGGATCGTGTTTCGGGTGATTTGGTGTTGTATAGTAATTTAATCGAGTTGTCGAGGAAATTGTATGATTATTCCAAGGCGATTGCTTTGTTTTCGAGGTTGAAGAGGTCGGGGATTAGGCCTGATCTTGTTGCGTATAATACGATGATTAATGTGTTTGGGAAGGCTAAGTTGTTTCGTGAGGCGAGGGAGTTGGTTGAGGAGATGAAGGAGAATGGGGTTATGCCGGATGTGGTGAGTTACTCTACGCTTTTGAGTATGTATGTCGAGAATGAGAAGTTTCTTGAGGCGTTGTCTGTGTTTTCTGCGATGAAGGAGGCCGAGTGTGGGCTTGATCTTACGACGTGTAATGTTATGATTGATGTTTACGGGCAGCTTGATATGGCTAAAGAAGCGGATAGGCTGTTTTGGAGTATGAGGAAGATGGGGATTGAGCCGAATGTTGTTAGTTTTAATACCCTTTTGAGGGTTTATGGAGAAGCTGAGCTTTTTGGAGAAGCTATTCATCTTTTTCGGTTGATGCAGAAGAAGGAGATTGAGCAGAACGTTGTTACTTACAATACTATGATTAAAATCTATGGCAAGTCTCTTGAGCATGAGAAAGCAGGGAATTTGGTGCAGGAGATGCAGAAAAGAGGCATTCAGCCGAACCCAATCACATACTCGACTATCATTTCTATATGGAGTAGGGCTGGGAAGTTGGACCGTGCAGCTATGTTGTTTCAAAAGCTTAGGATTTCCGGGGTTGAGATTGATCAAGTTCTCTATCAGACTATGATAGTGGCTTATGAGAGAGCGGGTTTAGTCGCTCATGCCAAGCGTTTGCTTCATGAGCTTAGGTCCCCTGACAATATCCCTAGAGACACTGCCATTAGTATCCTTTGTAGAGCAGGTCGTATTGAAGAAGCTACATGGGTTTTTCGACAGGCATTTGATGCTGGAGAAGTGAAGGATACCTCTGTTTTCCAATCTATGATTCAACTGTATTCAAGAAACAGGAAGTATACAAACATTGTAGAGGTGTTCGAGAAGATGAGAGGAGCAGGGTATTTTCCGAATGCAAATGTCATTGCTCTTGCACTGAATGCATATGGAAAACTGAGGGAGTTTGAAAGGGCAGATATACTGTATAAGGAGATGCAAGAAGAGGGCTGTATTTTCCCTGATGAAGTCCATTTCCAAATGCTGAGTCTGTATGCTGCTCAGGGTGACTTTAAAACCCTGGAATCGCTTTTCGCCTTGTTGGATGCTGATGCAAACATTAACAAGAAAGAGTTGCATCTGGTTGTTTCGAATATATATGAGTCTGCAAACAGACTCAATGATGCTGCTCGAATCATGAACAAGATGACTCATGACCGCCGTTTTCTGAGACATTGATCATCAGTTTGTACGCTCAGTCGCTCAGCTTCTGTACATTCGCTGGTTTAATGTTAATTGTTGTCTTGACTCTTGATGAGGTTCCTATAAACCATTCATATTGTTGTAGCATCATATGAACTCTGTAAGTGTCTCTGTACACTGTTTATATATGTATCTTAATTGCAATATGAGTAGCCTAACTTAACATGCTAGATTGGTTTTCCTCACTGTAATTGATCTATTTTTGTCATCATTTTTGCTATGGATCCATTATAGAATTGTGAACATTTTTTTTTTATGAAAATACGACGAAGAATACAAAAGCTCATACTCCGCCGTACAATGACTCGGCCCTCTAGTTCAAATGCATACCAGCATATCCCATTTTTGCCCAATAAGGTTATGAAAATCCACGAGAAGCAAATGGGCGTATGGTACTCCGTAATTGACATTTAGCTAATAAGCGTCGTGGAAATTGAGGTTCCACAAACGATCCAACTTGATACTGAAATTGAAACAACTTAAGTTTCGATCTATGGTATAAGGTATACCAAGAAAGACCCTTGCTCGTTCCAACTTAAAACTAATTACTACCTCCATTGTAAAGTATTGATTTCTAGTAGCCGGTTACATCTCTCATAAAAATTATAATGACTTTTTGTAAATGAGATTCTATATGACTTTGACTTAAAATGTTTGAAACAACACAAGAACAATTAAGATGCTTATATGTTACTTCACACATCTTAGGTAAAGTTTCAAATTTCCCCATAGGAATCTCGTTTAAGACTAATGAGTAATTACTACCTAAGTTTAGTACATACCCAAACCAAATTACACGAACATACTTAAAATATGAAATTAACTTACAAAAGGAGTAAAGTTGTCTCAACCGTTACACCCGCAACGTAACCCCCACTCACACACACCCAAATCCAGACGTCCCCCATTTCCCACTTCACACTTTGCATTTTTGGTAAAGTTTCATCCCCCTATAAATCTTGTTTAAGACTTATTAGTAATTACTACGAGTGCCTAATTTTTTTTCTTTTAAGGGAAGTACCTAAGTTAGACTACATACACAAACCAAATTATATGAATATACTTAAAATATAAAATTAACTTACGAAAAGAGTAAAGTCGACTCAACGGTTACACCTGCGACGTAACCCCCACTCCCACTCACTCACACACCCAAATCCCAAACGTCCCCCATTACCCACTTTCCATTTTTTCACAGTCGTAACATTCACTCTCCTCTTCCAACAAAAATTACCTGTGTGCAGATGCTTGACTTCTTGCCCCCAACAACACTCCTCCTCCTCCTCCATCACCCCCAACTTTCCTCATTATTCAATTCAATTCAATCCCAATTTAATTTAATCAAACAAAAAACAACAATAATAATTCACCCAGAAATTCCAACTTAAATAATAATTTCACACCCAAAAAAAATCAAAAAATGTCGTCTTCTTCTTCTCCGATCAAAACTCCATTGTTTTCGATCCAATTGTAAAAATCAGCTCATACCCAGATCACATCACACCTTCATCTCCAATACCCACCTTTTTTTTTCAGCTCATTTTCTCTCTCCTCTCTCCAAACCCCAGAAAAAATCGATTCAATTAATTCAATTAAATCGATTTTTTCTATTTTTTTTTTTTCATAGATGAGATGAAGAGATTGAGAAATTACTACCATCACAACAATCAAAACCCAACAATTTGCGGTGTTAGTAGTGAAAGAAGAAGAAGATGGATTTTCCCAATAGCAATTGGTTCAATATTCACACTATTTCTCCTCTTTTTAACAACCCTAACAACATCATCAACAACAGCTTCTTCTACAAGCCCCTTTTTCTTCCTCCGTTCCACTTCCTCACTCTCAGCTTCTTCTACAATCTTCGTCGAGTCCAAGCTCCACCCTTTACCAGTCTCTTCTTCTTCTGATTCGCCGCCTCCGCGGTTTGCGTATTTGATATCGGGGTCAGCGGGGGACGGGGAGACATTGCGGCGGACGTTGTTGGCGTTGTACCACCCGCGTAATGAATACGTTGTTCATTTGGATTTGGAGGCGTCTGCTGAGGAGAGGCTTGATTTGGAAACGTATGTGAGAAGACATGAGATGTTTGGGAAGTTTAAGAATGTTAGGATGATTAGTAAGGCTAATTTGATTACTTATAGAGGTCCTACTATGGTTGCTAATACGCTTCATGCTGCTGCTATTTTGTTGAAACAAGGTG
Organism: Spergularia bocconei; assembly: GCA_963457585.1. NCBI lineage: Eukaryota > Viridiplantae > Streptophyta > Magnoliopsida > Caryophyllales > Caryophyllaceae > Spergularia > Spergularia bocconei. Next base: position 3,187,344 of record OY734951.1, on the reverse strand, counting down.
GTGATTGGGATTGGTTTATTAATCTCAGTGCCTCTGATTATCCCCTTGTTACTCAGGATGGTGAGCTTCTTCTTCAAGCTTTCTTTTTTTTTTTTTTTTTTTTTTTTAGTGTTGTTTTGGTTGTTTTCTTGGAATGTAGATTTGATTTGGAAATTTTGTTTATTTTTGGGTGTTTTGATGTGTTTGTTTGTGTATATTTACTTGATGGGTTTTTTTGCTTGTTTTGGCAAAATTTGGGTTTGATCTTAATTGTTGTTAGTGTTGGGATTTGTCTTTGAGCTGAAAATGTGTATAAAATTTTGATGCATTGGTTGTTTAGGGGATTGTTGAGTGTTGGATTGGTTAATTTTGACGGGTTTTCGACCTCTATTCCAAATTTGACGGCTTTGAACTAATCGAGTATGTGTGATTGGAGGTAGATTCATATTGGGAATTGTATTAAATGGCTGTATCGAGTTTGATTCTTTTTTTGATCAATTACTCTCTACATTCTAGTCAACTCGTCCCTTATATCTTCGAAATCACCTCAGATATTTGAAGAAATGGGGGATTTGGAGGCAGTAAATGTTGCCTGCTTTTCATTTTTAGGGTTTGGATGTTGTTTAAGTGATTTCGATTACTAACATAAACTGATTGAATTTTGCTTTGGTGTCATTAGATCTCCTGCACACATTCTCCTTTCTTCCCCGAGACCTGAATTTCATTGATCATACAAGCAACATTGGTTGGAAAGAGTACGCTCGTCTATGCTTTCAGTTTCTTTTGTGAATGATGTTCATTTGCACCTTTGTGTGTTTGTGCATTGATATTGAGTTATTGCTTGGTACGATGTAGGTTTCAAAGAGCAAAGCCTATTATTATAGATCCCGGGCTTTATCAGACTAAGAAAGCTGACGTGTTTTGGGTAACTCAACGAAGAAGTGTTCCGACTGCTTTCAAGCTTTTCACAGGTGCATATTGCTTCATTTTGGTGTGGCTTATTAGTATAATATCTACTTTAATAATAGGCGCTGCTACCTTGAAGTTAAAAACATTTGCCATAATGATGCTTTCATTCTGTTTATCATGTGCAGTACACATGTGTCTACCTGTTTTTTTATTTTTCAACAGTTTTCGTTCTGTTATGTTTACAACAAGCTGTAAGTTTTGAAATTATGTTAGGACTGAGGTTACAACTTTGCTTGTCTTCTTTACTATGGTTGTACAATTTATAACTGTTACAACTTACAAGAATGCGTGGGGAGTCTTTGTTGTTTGATTTGAAAAGTTCAAGAGAAGTAGACTGTAGAACCATCAGATCATGAGTTGATTATGTCAAATGTAGGTGCTTCACTGCAGAAGCTTTTTCTTCTCAGAGCTAGGTTTATAAAGACTAGGCGCCTTCAGTTCTTGAAATCCTGGAAAAATGGAGTAGATTGTGAAGCATTCATTAGTTATGGGGCTAGTGAAGGTGTTTTATTTTTTGAAGTGAGGACTTGGGGACACGTGTTGATATGTTCTATCTAGTGGATATGTGTTGAGAAAAGACTTGTATGCCTGATTGTTGCTACTAAGTATCCTACTTCATACAAGAAGTTGGTTTCTGCATACGGTAGTAGTTGCTGAACTTTGTTTTGCATAGTCCATCTTTTAACTTATTGGTTGAAGTAATAAAATGATATGCACCAAATCTATCGTCTTTTTTAGGAGAAAGACCTAGTCAATTAGATAGTAGAGTGTTCAGCGTTAGGCTTGATAAGATTATACTAGTATTATCTATTTATGTTTTTATTTTATGGGGATAACACAGTTGTATTTGAAGAGATAAAAACAAATTATCTGCAAAGTGTTTGCCTATATAACACTTAGATACACCAAGCTCCTAAAGCTTATGCAGTACCCATATTTACGTCACATTGTGGGTGTAAATGGACTACTTTTATCTATTTGTGTTTTTAATTTTTTTTGGGATAACATCGTTGAATTTGAAGGAATACAGTGTATCTGCGAAGCGTTTGGCTATACGACATTTAGATACACTAAGCTCGTAAAGCTTATGTAGTACCCTCCTATAAGAAAATTGACGTCTTTATAGCTATGACATTTGGGTGTAAACAGTAGTATTTCAAACACTCGTAAGTTTCCTGGAAAAAGTTTTTCTGTTCCAACCACAGTCTGTCATTGCCTCCTCCAAAGAAGCTTCCTGTCTAAGCAGGCTGGTTGGGTTTTGGGGTGGGGGGATATACGATCTTAAAATAACTGAAAAGTTGTTTCCAATAGATCCTTAATGATCCTTTTTCCTCTATAATTTAGATATACTGTTTCGTATCAGTAATTGAACTATGTAGTATTTACTTTCCAGAACCCTAGAACTCCTGAATTGGAAATGGAACAATGAAAAGAATTACAATTTTGCCCCCTGCTGCTGCTGCTGCTACATCTAGCTCTTCAACGTACTTATGATGATTAATCCCCCCTCCCTCTCCTTTTCAACCAAATAAACGAAAATCTAATATCCTGATTACAATAGTAACTAGTATTGTTTTGGTTTTTTTTTTTGAGACATAAGTTTAGGTTAATTCACAAGCCGAATTTTAACTCATGTCCTTTAGATTTCTTCTTTAGCTGGAGATAAATGTCCCATCAACTTTCAAGTTTGCTATTGTTGCTGTATACAGGGTGGTTAGTTTACAATTTGTTGCCAAGAATTTGAGTATGCTTAGGATCTCAATGTTCAGTGATCTATGAAACACCTTCCATGTATGATTGTTCTCAGTTTTTGTATTAATGCTTGATGGGAGATTAGGAGGCGTGCCTTCTTTAAAAGTTTTCTCAGTATAGATTGTTTGACTTTGTTAGAGGTCAATTATTCACTGATTTTATCTAGTCACTTTTACAAACTCTTTTTTCGAATCCAGATTTCCACTCTCTGTTCTAGCAGACTGCATCCCCTGTTCTCCTTGGTCTTCTATTTTTGTTTGATTATTATCTTTCTTGTTAACTATTTTTTCGAGTCTCCAGCTATTTTTTTGTTGTTGGAGTTATAAAGAGTGAAATATTTCTTGATGACGCGGCTTTATATTAATGTAGGTTCTGCTTGGATGGTCCTTTCTCGCCAATTTGTTGACTACTGCATTTGGGGATGGGACAATCTACCACGAACTGTTCTGATGTACTATGCAAATTTTCTTTCTTCTCCTGAGGGATACTTTCACACGGTTATTTGTAATGCCAAGGAGTTCCAGAACACAACTGTTAACAGTGACCTCCATTTTATATCCTGGGACAATCCACCCAAACAGCATCCTCACTATCTCAATGTTCAGGACATGTCAAGAATGGTAGATAGTAATGCTCCCTTTGCGAGGAAGTTTCCCCGTACTGATCCGGTGCTTGAAAAGATTGACTCTGAGCTTCTTTCTCGGGGTCCTGGAATGGTTGTTCCTGGTGGCTGGTGCATTGGCAGCAGTGAAAATGGAACTGACCCGTGTTTGGTTGCTGGAAACACAACAGTTCTTAGGCCAACTTCAGGCGCACAAAGACTGGAAAAACTGATCAGTTCCCTCATGTCAACTGAAAAATTTCGACCAAGGCAATGCAAGTAACTTTAGTTGGAGTATGTCGTGTGTCGATTTGGTCCTTTGTTCCAGAGGGCAACGAAATGTAATTAGTCTTCTTGTAAGGGGAGGATGGCAGAAGATCTGGTGGATCGTTCAAACTCAGAGGTACCACACTACCCTGCCTCAGTTATATGCTGTATACTTAAATTCACACGTAATATGTGGACGCAGCCCATTTTCCCCCATTTTTATACTGAACATGCAAAAGGCCCTGTAGTATTAGAGTTGCACGATTAGTTTGTACGGAGTTTTGCAAGATGCGTCCTTCGCGCTGAAAAGGAGATTAGGAAGATATTATTTGACACTGCTTCACCATGTTTGTACCTGTGGCTGTGCATTCTACCACTAAATATGTTTCTTGTATCTTGACTGTTACCTGTGAATCACAAAAGCCGCTCTCAGAGCTGAGTTATATATATATTGTATTCTCGTTGTTTCTGATTCGATATGACATGGTTCTGTAATCCAGCAATACGAAACAGATGCACTTCAAATGCGACTTGTTCCTGCTCTGGTTGCTCTAAGAGCTTGTAGCTTTAATCTTCAGTTAGCATTAGCAAGTTTAGCAGCACAGTTGGGCACAATTGGTAAAACCATGCATAAATGACTGGGGCAGAGGTGCAAAATTGTTGCCCTGCGTTGCATATCAAGTATCAATGGCGATGCCATACCACGACTTGGTCTCTTCCTGGTTGGCCATTCAGTTTACAAGAACTTGGATCTGACTCTATCTAGATTTGAAACAGGTTGCGCAACCAATGGGTGTGTCTTCATACACATTTTTTAGCTCAAACTCGAAATGTTTTTAGACGTAGTTAAACTATTTATCACTTAATTCAACCCTTTATCGGTTATCCGTTCAGCACTACGTGATCAGAACGATGAAAATATTTTAGTCAACTTGGCTTTGTAAATGACAGTTCATCGCATCATTAAGCTATGCTGGCAAATTGTTCTATGTAGTGGTAGGTCGTAGTACTATGTATGACTGGCACTAAGCCACAAAGTCCACGATCTAGCATATTTCACTTGGAAATAGTGATATACAGAGTATGTCATATAAATAACAGTTCACCGTATCGTTGAATATCCTTTGTAGCGCAGAGGACAGCTAAGGAGGGGTTATAATGGTAGTTCATCTATCTCGAGAATTTTAACGTGAATTAAAATATTACGAGAGGTTTGAAATAAGTTCGAGTTCTTTTTTTAAAGAAAAAAAATGTAAAAGCTCACCCATTATCGAACTTAAGGAGGGAGCGAAAGCGAGAAGATGGTGAAATGACCATTAAAACATGTAAAGAGAGTTCATCATTGTGAGTCTAACTTATTCTTATGAACAAGTCTCTTGAGAAGAATTTGAATGTGAGTTTTTCCATTAGTAGGTGACAAGACGAGCCAACACGCGACTGAACAAGTTACAAATAGTGTTTAATCGGAATTGTTGTATGGTTGCGATGATGAACACTATCCCCACGAGGCTCGACTCGAGCTGCGAAATTGTTGTGCCGAACATTGTGGAAGTTATAACATTAATAATTCTTAGTTTTTGTGTATGTTTCCCTAGGCTTGTGCATGGTTCTCACTTCTGAGGTGTCTTCTGTGAGGCAGTCGCACGATAAGTTATTGTGAGACGGTTTCATATAAGACTGTGTTGTTAAAACTAAGAAAATGTCTAGCATGAAGTGGGCCGAAGAAGATAAAAGATACTATGGTCCATTATGATTAGTCGATACAAAAATGAGCCACAAAGCCGGGCTTAAGGATGGGCCAATTAGTTGAAAAGTCCTGGGGCCTCATGCTCATACATGAGGGCCGAGAAATGAAGTAGTGATTTCTTAAATAATGCTAATATGCATAGGAACATTTTTGTCTACTCATGTCATATTTTTACCCATTGCTAATTTGGCTACTCCGTATTTGCTACCACCACCCCATAGTCCGGAGACTATGAACCTTCGACTTAATTGGAAGTTCAAGCCGAACGAATGCTCACATCATCCGCAATGTACACATAAACCATGCTAGCCTACAAAAGTAACAAATAATCAACATAGAGAAAACCAGTTGAAGTATTCAAAAAATATAACAAATTACATACTTGCGTATGAAGGAATCCAGAATGAGCTCGGCGATCAAGAAGTAGATACGAGGTCTTCACTCTCAGGAGAATGGCACCAACCGCAGGTAGCACTTAGCTATGCCGGTGTAACATGCGGCCGGTGCCATCTCTCCTGCGAGGGAAGACCCTCTACTTCAATATCTTTGATTTACTATACTCGTGAACTTGCTACTCCTTTCGTCTCTTTACCACAGAAATTGAGACGTTTACGTCTATTTTGAGAGTTATAATCACACAATATAATGTGTTCTCTAGTCACTCTTTAGTCTATTTATAGGAGAAAATCATGTTTTATGTCTAAGTCTTGGTCTTTACAGCTGGAGAATGTATAGTGATATGCATATAATTATTGGCACCATTTTGCTTTAGCCTTGAATTCAAATGACCACATGTTCAATCAACTTGGATAAAAAATCTCAAGTTCACACTAGACTTTTCTCAGTTTGATTATATATTATGACTAGTTGAAGCCTAAGGAGTACTTAATTCAATGTATACACTTCCTATGTTCTTTGGTTCGACCAAAAAACCATATGACTTGAACTTGGAATTTTTAAATCTCACATACGACAATGGATACGATGTTGCCCAGAAATTAAACAACATCTTGGTAGTTGCTTCCTAAATCCTAGCTAGATGGATTAGACTAGGGGTGTAAACGAGCCGAACCAAGCCCTAGCATCATATGTTTGGGCTCGGCTCGGTACTGCTATTTTGGGGCTCGGGCTCGGCGAGCTCGCAAAACCCAAGCTCGGGCTTGGGTTCGCTAGAGCTCGAGCTCGCTCGGTCCCTAGCTCGGTTCCGTAGTTGTGTGCGCAACAAAAATGCAAGTATCTTCTATATACTACACTAAATCATACAACGTAGACACATTACAATAAGTTTAACGTATGAACTAGTATAATTTGAGTATAACTTTCTAAATTACAAAATATTAATAATAAAAATTAGCTATTTTTGGAAAAAAAACGAGCTTTCGAGCTTTAGCGAGCCGAGCACCAAGGTGCTCGGGCTCGGCTCGTTTTAGTATGAGCTCGGCTCGGGCTCGGGCTTGGGCTCGGTCAATCCGAGTACGAGCCGAGCTTTGACCGAACCAAGCCCGAGGGCTTGGTGAGCAAGCTCAGTTCGTTTACACCCCTAGATTAGACTAATTAAACTAGTAAAATGTACATAATAATGAAGATGAGCACTCACTGTCACTGCTTTTCGTTGGGCCCGGGAATCAAATAGAGTTGGTAAATCCAACCCGATTCAAATGATCCAGTAAAACCCGAGTGTTAGGTCCAAACGTTCAGTGAAATAGACATGACCGAACACCAACCGGTAGACCATAGAACTAGAACCCGACTAGAACCCGACTATAACACCAACAACCTAAAGTCCTAAACTAACTTATGATGACTTTAGCATTATGCGAGAAAAATTTAAACCAGATGTTAACAAATAATCCAAGCTAAGGAAACAGAATGCCAGAGTAGCTAGATAGCACACCTCTTGTTCACAAATCTATATCTAGTGATTACACTACATATTGAGAGAGATAAATTGATAAAATGTAAATGTTGATGATAAATTAGGCTACAACTTTAAGCTATACATTGTTGTTTTCTTCCACATCTGGACCTTGTCTACCCTTAACCACCTCAAGCTCACGGATAAGGTTTTCTAAGCTTGTGGTGACATCTCTATATGACAACTTAGGCATTAAATTTTCCGCAACATCAGCAGGTGTCATATTAACCTCACACAACAGCTCCTTCACCCTTAAAAACAGAGGATGCTCCTCAATATTAAGGTAATTCTTGGCCAAAATCTTGAACGCTTCATACCCACAATACGATAATTCGATATGCTTATCCATCCTCCCTCTCCGAATCAACGCCGGGTCGAGTTTCTCGACGTGATTCGTGGTGAAAACGATCAGCCTTTCGCCTCCACAAGCCGACCACAACCCATCGATGAAATTCAGTAGCCCGGACAATGTCACTTTGCTAGTCGTCGAACTACTGGTTTCCTCGTCTCTAACAAATTTCCTCACGACATTCTTATTTTCCTCGTCCTCGTCCTCATTCCCTGGCTTCTTATTACCCCGTCTTTGCCCCGTCAATTCACGAGAACAATCAATGTCTTCGATGACAACAATCGATTTACTCGACGTTTCGATCAACAACCTCCTAAGCTCAGTATTATCCTTCACAGCAGTCAGCTCCAAGTCGTACACATCATACCCTAGCAAATTCGCCATTGCTGCGATCATAGTCGATTTTCCGGTCCCTGGAGGTCCGTAAAGAAGATAGCCGCGCTTCCAAGCCCGACCAATTCGCGAATAAAACTCCTCCGCTTTACTAAACGTAACCAAATCATCGATCACATCATTCTTCTTCTCGGCTTCCATCGCAAGCTTCTCGAATGTCGCAGGATGTTCGAACACGACATGGCTCCACTGTGCACCATTGTTCGTGTACAGCTTCCTCTGCCTATTCCTCACCTTGATCGCCTCGCCTTCTTTCATCACATACTTGAGGTACGTCCCGATCACAAAATCGCGATTTTTGACATCGAAACTCAATCGATAGTACCTCTTTTCGGAAGAATTGATCGATGGGTGAAATGAAAAAGTAGGTGGTTTACTCACATTTTTACCAAATGCCCACCAAACTTTAACACCATTATACTCATCAATTACCTCTTCGCGATCATCCATGCTAAGAACTAAACTATGGTTACTGTTTTTTACCGTATTGGCTTTAAGCTTCTTAGCTTGGCTACATGAATTCGAGCTCAAGTAGTTTTCGATTGCGACAAACGCTTCGCTTCGATTGAATCTTTCTCCGGTCGATTCGTTGAATGTAATTTGAATGTAAGGGGAGAAAAATGTGAAGAATTTGTGTGAGTATTTCTCGATGTAGTTGCGAATGTCATGAGGAAAGTATCGCTGAAATATTGCCCATATGAACATTAGGCTTGCCATTATAGAACCAAAGTTGGCTAAAATATCTTTTGGTCCTCCCATTTTTAATCTCTGTAGAATTGAGAATTGATGATATCATGATATTTATGTAGGATTATTAGGACTTATGTTTGAAGATATTTGTATTGTGGAGCAGAAGATATTTGCGGGTTAAACCCCTGGTTTATACGTGACGTGTGTACTGTGTAGTGAACATGCGTCTCTGAATTGTAACGATTTGACTTTTAAGTTTATCAATTTATGTTTTTATGGACTAGGTTAGATTTGATAAGAGTACTTAATTAAATAAGATCATGATTTTATACAATTTTGTAAATATGATTTATGTGGACTATATTGATTATCAAGGTGTGTGTTAAGAACCGTTAAAATCAAAGTTTTGCAATTTCTGATAATCGGAAGATTTATTGGAAATGAAGAAGAGCAAAGTTTTATGTTTGCTTCGTTCGTAGTTTAATGTCGGTCGAAGATAAGTTAGCGGCTTGGAATTTGGAATGTGAGGTGGGGAACACGTACACCTGGTGTCATTTCGTCCTCCATTGACAAAACCTTTATATATGCAAAATCTTCTCTGCTTTTCTTTTTTTTTTTTTCCTACGAAAATTGTTGTTTAGCTCACGTATGTAATGTCTACCGAATTAATGATGTATTGAGACCAAGTTTTTGATGCAAGTAGTTTGTCGAATGTAGATTATGATAGTAAAATTCGATACTAAATTTGTATCGTATTGAAAGATATTGACGGCAAAATTGAACTCTTATAACTGTTTTAAGTGTGTAACTAATTGTGGTAGTAAAATTTATATATGTTCGATACTTGGATTATACAATTGCTGCCTTTGAATATATGAGATGATTTCAAATAACAGGGGCAATAGAACGCAAATTTCGTAATGCAATACCTACAAATCAATATTGAAACTGTTTGACAGCAAGTAATTTGGTTCATCATATGCAAATTGCAAAACATTATTAGACACAAACTCAATCATTATTGATTCATTAGCATAACACAGTAATTGTAGAGTATATGAGTTGACTATATTACCCCTGTAACTAACTCTCAGATTCTGTTACAAAGTTGTTAGAGGCAGTTATTATTCTAGCTGCCTATATAAGCTGAAGTACAAGCTTCATTTGTAACACGGTTCATTCAACTAAATACATAATAATTTTCTTCCCAATCTTCTTCATGAAGATACCAAATTCTCTATTCTTCTCATGGTATCAGAGCAATTTGGTCCCGATTTCCGCATAATTCTTGCTCAAAATCATCACAAATTTTTCATTTCTTCTTTTTTTTCGAAATTACCTTGTAATTTCGACTCAAATCAGCTGATTTTCAATTGAAATCAGCTCAACTTAACACAATTTTTTGATTTCTTGCTTCAAATTGAAGCTTATTACTTACGATTCTCCAGGAATCTGATCGATACTGGTTGCGAGTGATTATCTACTTGTTTCCAGCAAATTCTGGTAAATTTTCGGTGACGACATCGGAAATTTGATCTTCTTGATTCGTTTGTTGATCTGGTTGAAGAAACTTCTTCGGTACAATTGGAAGTTTCATGTGTTTACTTGGATTTGGGGAAATTCGAGTTGAATTCTGGTTAATTTTTGATAAATTTTGGGTTCATAGATTGGTTATTCTGCAGTCAGAAGTTTCTGGTTTGATTCTTGGTTGTTTGGAGCTTGTGGTTGAAGATTCTGTTTCTGGTGATTGCTGGCATTCTCTCTGATTCAGGTTTCAGGAATTTTGGTGACATTCTGTGATTTTCTGATAACATCAGCATTACCTCTTCAACTGTTGAGATGGATTCAAGTGGCATTCCAACAGGTTCTGTTTCATCAGCAAACTATTCTGATCCTTACCACATTACCTCAGGTGATCAGCCTCATCTCCCTATAGTTCCTAAGAAGTTTAATGGTTTTGATTTCATTAACTGGAGTAGGACTGTTAAAAGATCATTAATGGAAAAAAACAAACTCTGCTTTATCAATGGTTCTTTGCCTAAACCTGCCATTACTTCTAATGATTACCAAAAGTGGATATTTGTCGACCATATGGTCATGTGCTGGTTGTTATATGCTATGGAGGAAAATATCTCTGAAAGTTTCAAGTACTCACACACTTCTAAGGATCTATGGGATGATATTAATGAAAGCTATGGGCAGACTGATAGTGTCCAATACTATGAACTTCAATGCCAGCTTAATGACATTAAACAAGGAAACCAATCTTTAGCTGAATATCATGGCAAGCTTAAGAACATATGGGAGAGTATGTCTGCAATTGAGAGTATCCCAACCTGTAGTTGTGGTGGTATGGAGCAATGTTCCTGCAATATTCTGAAGCAGTTGGTAGATGCTCAGAAAAGGCAAAGACTGGTGAAATTTCTGATGGGTGTTGATCCCTATTACTCTACTATCAAGGATAATGTTTTGACTACTGTGCCTCTACCTGAGTTTAGCAATGTTTACAGTCAGCTTTTGAGGGCTGAGAGACAAAGGCACATCAGTCAGTTGACAAAATTTGCAGGATGTAAGTGCCATGGCAGTTGAAACACAGCCACATTCTGAGTCTACTGTCAACAATGTCAAATATCAGAAACAACCAGATCATAAGCCTTTCAACAAGTTCGGATTCACTGATTACAAGGCATACAGAGAGTTCAAAAGGACTACCACCTGCAAACACTGTAATAGGAAAGGGCATTTGACAGCAGAATGCTTCAAGAAGCCTGGTAACAAGATTCCTGACTGGTACAGGCAACTGCAGCAGCAGCAGACTTCTCTTCCTGGAAAACATGCTGCAAATATGACTGATAACACTGCTGTTGACACTCCTATGGATGACCCCATGTCAATGTTGCAACATCACAGTAATCCTCCACAGCAGCATCCATCAGCAGTATATGTGGATCCCAAGCTGTTCAATTCTATGCTACAGCAACTCCAGCACTTGCAGCAGACTCAGGCATCTGTTTCCCAACCATCTGCATCTACATCAGCAAATGGACTGACTTCCTATACCAACTTTGCAGGTATTGCAAATTTCAAAATGTCAGATATTCCTTATTCTCAGCCCATTTGTTGGATTATAGACACTAGGGCCACAGACCACATATGCCCTTACTTTGACCACTTCACTGATATTGTTAAGCTGGATAACCCCATTGCTGTTGGCCTACCTGATGGTCAAAGGAAAAATGTCTATTATATTGGTTCCATACCCTTCACCAAGGATATAATGTTGCAGAGGGTTTTCTATATCCCAGAATTTAAGCACAGTCTACTGTCAGTCAGTCAGCTAGCAATTCAAAATGGTGTCTCCTGTATATTTGACACAACTGGGTGTCTTTTTCAGGACCATTTGAATAAGAAGACTCTAGCTGTGGGCAGAAGAGAATCAGGTCTCTACAAAACTCAAGGAGTTTCTGTTTCTTCTCTACTTCGGGTTCTTAAAGGCACTACAAGTACAACTGTGAGTACTGCTCTTTTTTCTTCATCTAAGAAGATTAGTTTACCTCTGTTTCATAGTCGACTTGGCCATACATCTATGTCCAAGCTCAATCATGTTCCTGATGTTTGCAATAAAGGAATAAAACAACTTTTCTGTGAAACATGTATACTTGCAAAACAACATAGACTGCCTTTTCAAAGGAGTCATTCTATTTCTCCAATTCTTTTTGGCCTGGTGCACATTGATTTATGGGGGGCATATAACACTCCCAACATTACTGGAGCCATCTACTTTCTGACTATCCTTGATGACAACAGTAGAGCTGTTTGGACTCATCTCTTGACTAACAAGACACAGGTCTGTGACACTGTGTCTGCCTTCTTAGCCTATGTTTTTAATCACTTTGGAGTGACAATTAAAAACATTAGGACAGATAATGGTACAGAAATTGTTCACCAAATGTGTGCCCAGTTATTTGCAAGTAAAGGGATTGTACACCAAAAATCAATCCCAGGTGTGCCTCAACAAAATGGCAGAGTAGAGAGGAAGCATAGGCACCTTATTGAGACTGCTAGGGCATTGAGGCTGCATGCTGGTTTCCCAACCAGATTCTGGGGTGAGTGTGTATTGGCTGCTACTTACTTGATAAATTTGATGCCAGTGGAAATTTTGGGTTGGAAAACTCCATATGAGACTCTTTTTGGGAAAACTCCTTCATATGATCACTTAAGGGTCATTGGCTGCTTGTGCTATGCTCTGAACAATGTTTCTCACAGAGATAAGTTCATAGCCAAATCATCTAAATGTGTTCTGCTTGGATATCCAAATGCTCAGAAGGGATATAAGCTTTATAACCTGGAAACAAAGAAAATCTTTGTCAGCAGAGATGTAATATTTCAAGAAGATATGTTTCCCTTCAGAGATAATCTGAACACACCCCCAATCATACCCTTACCTGTACTCCCTGCTGGGAATGTCAATTCACCTGCAGCTGATACTCCCTTATCTGGTGCTTCATCCTCATCATCACCCAGCCAACCCTCTTTTATTTCTCCTAACACTTCTGTTTTCATCCCACATTCCAACCAAACTACAGCTCAGATTCCATCAGTATTGCATCCAACTCTCCTTCCCATACTCCACAGGTCAACCCTGAACCCACCAGAAAATCCACCAGACCCACTAAGATACCAAACAAATTAACTGATTTTGTTTTTCAGCATATTCCCACCAGATTACCAGACACAGCTGATACTTCATCTGATTCAGACACTTTTCAAGTTTCTAGTTACAGTACTGACTACTTGGTATCTTTGGCTAAAGTCTTGGATGAACCTGAGCCTTCATCATACTCCAAAGCTGCAAAAGATGACAGATGGGTTGATGCTATGAACTTGGAACTTGCAGCTTTAGAAAAGAATAAGACTTGGGTAATGGTTGACAAACCTGAAGGAGCACAACCTATTGGTTGTAAATGGGTGTATAAAGTGAAGCATAGAGCTGATGGAACCATTGAAAGATTCAAAGCTAGGTTGGTAGCCAAGGGTTACAACCAGGTTTATGGCAAAGACTATAAACAGACATTCTCACCAGTAGCCAAATTTGCTACTGTAAGAACAGTCTTGGCTGTTGCAGCTATGAAGAACTGGCCTTTACACCAGCTGGATGTGAATAATGCTTTCCTCCATGGCCACTTAGATGAGGAAGTTTATATGCTACCACCTCCGGGCTATCACCTTGCTAAGTCTGGCCAAGTTTGTAGATTACAAAAGAGTCTATATGGGTTGAAACAGGCCAGCAGGCAATGGAACAAAGAGTTGTCTCTTTTCCTTACAACCCAACTTGGATTTACACAATCCAAAAATGATTATTCCTTGTTTACCAAGGAGAATGGTGCACTCTTCACTGTTGTGCTGGTGTATGTTGATGATCTTCTCATCACTGGATCTGATACTTCTACTATTCAGACATTGAAGTTAGAACTAGACAGCAAATTCACTATCAAAGATTTGGGGACATTGAGGTATTTTCTTGGGTTGGAAGTCTCCAGAAATTCTGCTGGCATCTTACTGAATCAAAGAAAGTATGTGCATGACTTGATACATGACACTGGTCAAGAATCCTCCAAAGCCTGTACTTTTCCCTTCCCAGCAAATGCCAAACTAAATCATGATGATGGTGAATTGTATTCTGATCCAGAACAGTACAGGAAACTGATTGGGAAGCTTCTTTATCTCAACCTAACAAGGCCTGATATATCTTATAGTGTGCAGCAATTGAGTCAGTTCTTGAGCTGTCCCAGGGTTCCTCACTTCCAAGCTGCATTACATGTTATCAGATATCTGAAAGGCACAGTTGATATGGGCCTGTTTTACTCAGCTGCTGCTTCAACAACAGTCAAGGCTTACACTGATGCTGATTGGGGAAATTGCTCCTACAGTGGAAAATCTCTTACTGGCTATTGCATTTTCTTAGGCTCCTCTCTTATATCCTGGAAAACCAAGAAACAAACCACTGTTTCCAAAAGTTTAGCTGAGAGCGAATACAGAGCTATGTCTGTAACCAGCAGTGAGCTAGAATGGTTGTATGGCCTGCTGAATGATCTTCATGCTACTCCTCCTCTGCCTATATCCTTGTTCTGTGATAATAAGGCCGCACAACAGATTGCTGCCAATCCAGTTTACCACGAGAGGACTAAGCATTTGCGCATCGACTGTCACTATGTAAGAGACAAGATTTTGGAAAATTTCCTGGAAACTCAGCATGTCTCCACAGGTTTACAGATTGCTGACATAATGACCAAAGGCCTGGGTGAGTATTTGCATCAGTCTTTTACATTCAAGTTGAGATTGGTACTTCAGCCACCAATCCCACCTTGAGGGGGGAGTGTAGAGTATATGAGTTGACTATATTACCCCTGTAACTAACTCTCGGATTCTGTTACAAAGTTGTTAGAGGCAGTTATTATTCTAGCTGCCTATATAAGCTGAAGTACAAGCTTCATTTGTAACACGGTTCATTCAACTAAATACATAATAATTTTCTTCCCAATCTTCTTCATGAAGATACCAAATTCTCTATTCTTCTCAGTAATTTATAGCAAATTAAACACATCGAAGTATATATTGAACTTGTTCTTAGATTTTGTTAGGTTCCTTTTGCCTTCGAACTTGTTACGTCTTTCATCTTTGCTTCTCTTCTATAGCCCTTATCACAGCCTGCAATCGTCGTTCCGGGTCTTCATTACCGCTCTTAGGCATTAGATTCTCCGCGACATCAGAGGGACTGATATTGGTCTCACTTAGCAACTTCTCAATTTGATCATAAGAAGGATGTGAATCAATATCCAAGTAGTTCTTAGCAAAGATCTTGAATGCCTCGAAAGTGCAATACGACATCTCGATGTGCTTATCCATGCGCCCAGTCCTTATTAAGGCCGGGTCAAGCTTATCGATGTGATTGGTTGTGAAAACGATGATCCTCTCTTGTGAGCAAGGCGACCAAAGTCCATCGATGACATTCAGTAGTCCCGAAAGCGTAATCTTGTTCTTATTTTTGGCCTTCTTATCACCATTATTACCGCCTTTCTTAGCATTATCGTAATCAGAATCATCGTTGTCATCAGATTTCTCGTCCCTCTTGGCCGTGGCAGAGATAGTGCAGTCGATGTCTTCGATCAGAATAATAGACTTTCCACTAGTACTAATCAATATATTCCTGAGCTCGCTATTGTTGGCTATAGTTGTCAGCTCAAGGTCGTACACATCGTACCCTAACAAATTAGCCATACACGCGATCATGGTTGTTTTCCCGGTCCCTGGAGGCCCGTAAAGAAGGTAACCACGCTTCCACGCCTTGCCGATTTTCCTGTAATAGTCCTTGGCCTTGGTAAAGTTGATCAGGTCCTGAATTATCTCCTGCTTCTTCACAGGATCCATAGCCAAGTTGTCGAAAGTGGCTGGATGCTCGAACACATATTTGCGCCATATGCCCTTCTTGTAGTCCTCCCACTCCGAACTAGGATTGTTGGTGTACAACATCCTGGTCTTCCTTTTCTTCAGGATACTCTCGCCCTCCTCCATAACATGTTTTAAGTACTCTTTAGTCACTAAGCTACGATATTTCGAGTGGAAAGTGAGCCGAAAATACCTCTTTTCGGCACTCCAAGGATCGTAAGACATTGAGATCTTACCCTGAGGATGGAGCACACCAGCAAGCCAGCTAAATTGCACACCTTGAAACTCATCCTTGATTACCTCGAAATCTTCGAGGGCATAGATAAGGGACTTTGTCGACGATCTCTTGTCTGCTTTATTCGCCTTGAGCCGTGAGGCGTAGTTGGTAAGATCCATAGAAAGGTCACCAACATAAGCCTCCACAGCAAGGTACGCGCCACTCGTTCTGTATGAACTACTACTTTCAAACTCATAGAAGTTTATTTCAATATCGGACCGAAACAAGGCGATCAGACGACCCAGCATGTTGCTGAAAATATTATGGACAATGTCCGGACAGAACTGTTGAATGGTTGCCAAGATGAACATTATCCCTGCCAGGCTCGACCCGATCTGTGAAATTGATATGCCCAACATCGTGATGATTACTCTACTGATAAAATCTGCAGATCAATTTGTCACACCTCTATCAAGAACTTTGGAGTACAGATACTGTAGTGTTTTCTGATCGAGTGATAATTAAGCTATATATAGCTGCTGAAATACTCAAAATTTCCCGAAAACAACTCTCATCGGCCTTAAAAATTTCCTTTTAAGATTTGTACAGTGAACATGCTCGAATAAGGCAACAATCATGGTGAAGGAAACTTACCAAATTAAAACTGCTTGAACTAGAACGAATTTAGTAAGTACGCCTCCAAATAAGTTTGTCACGCCTCTCCGAACTGTTTAAGGAAACATACCAATTACCATACCTGCTGAACTAGACTGAATTCTGTAAGTACGTCTCCAAATAAGTTTGTCACGCCTCTATGAACTGATGCTAGAAGCCACCTTGAATTAAGACCTACGGAGTATATATGAATCACTAAACATTATTTAAGTGTATTCTGGTCTAGATGCTATGTCAGGGACTGATGAGCAACTTCCTGCCAGAATGCTGTCAGGGACCAACTTGCAAATAAGATAAGATAAAGTGTTTGTCCTTTTACACTGACTCAACACTTTATGGTAGTGCATTTTTATTAAAACAAGTCATATTAAAGTTACTTATTTCTAGGATTATGGTAGTGCATTTTTTGAGTTTTCTGGTCTTTGATGCAATGAAGCAGCCAGGGACTGATCTACAATTTTCTGCCAGGGACCAAGTTGCAATCGATGAAAAAGGAAAAGGATTTATTAAGCAATTGGGGAGCGAACTTAAAGAAGTAAATTTTTTTTTATCGGGTAGATGTGGTGGTAGGCCGGCCTGTTTCTTACTTTAATCGGTTTTTCTGTTGTGTGGACGTATTTGTTTTTTTTTTTTGTTTTTTTGTTAAGCACGCATAAGAGAAACAAATATTGCGGTATGAACACTCGACTGTGTGACAACCTAATGCAGGTTGGGTGAATTTTTCTCCCCATGTATGTTGACACATTTGTAATTGTAACGGTATAAGAATTTTCGAGTGAATATTTTGAATGTATGAATCAATATTGTACATGTATATATGCCAACTACCAAAGTTTCATCTAATTAAGAAAATGTATCTCATTCTTGTTGTAAAACAGCCAACAAAAGATTGCTCCACATATCAATCGGCCCCGGCAAACACCAATGAACACAATCATTGTACCCTTGCATCCACCTATAGTGCATATTAGGATGACCATCAGGCCTCATCAACATGGCACGAGTCGTGTCCAAACCCCGAAACCTTCTCCCGTTTATCATACCGTCTTTCCTAGCCATTTCCAATTCCTCTAGTTCTAATTCAGCAAACTGTAACCCTGAAGTTTTCTCCCTTGCCGTTTCTTCACTCATGTATGGACCGGTTCTATTACACCCCCCACCGGTATTCCAATCCCCATTCTCGTAATGTGAGGGCGAATATGTCCTTACAAAGGTTAACAAATCCTTGTTACACTCCTTACACTTGTTTACGTGTCTTAGTGCACCTCGAATCGACATCCTTAAGGCGTAGTCAGGCTCAAACTTGGTCATGTTTGGTTTATCACAATAAACACATCCCGTTAATTCACCTTGATCGTAAAGATAGGTTTCCCTTAAGAACCATTGACCGGCCGAGAGGATGGCATAGTCTAAATCAGGGAGCGTAGAGGTCCAATTCCCATCAGCCTCGTCGAGATGGAGGTCGAAGATGCCGGAACCGGTGTTATTCACCATTCTTTCATCCGCCTTGACAAGATACTTAGCCCACAAGACCATTAGAGTGAAGTTCGATGAAGGAAAATGCCATGTCCGAACCCGGTCTTCGGAATCTTTGTACACATCTGTTGGAGGCTCTACCTGTTAATAAAAATTCTTCAACATTACTACATTGTATCAAAATGAAAATCAATTGGATAATTTGTAATCTAGATTCTAGATCTAGCTAACTAGTTTATCATCAAACTATTATCTATATCATTATATGCGTACGACTTCTCATAATTAATTAATTCTTTTTAAAAAAAAGAACATTAATAATAGGGTATTTTGCTATTTTAGACAGGATCCAAGATTTGGATTAACCAATAATAATTACTGCTTAAATGTCAATAGGATAAAGTAATGATCATTAATCAACTAATAATTGAAGGACTATTCAATCATCCACAATAATAATGGTCGGGACAACTACTAAGCTAGCTGTGTTATGTTAGGAAAGTCCAGAGACTGACAGTCGTGACAGATACATTACTATTACTAATCAAATGCAGACTAATCAAAGAAAGATACTGAAAATAGTAATTTCTAATTACATACTCCCTCCATTTCAAAATATATGACGTTTTCGAGTTACGAGACACTTATTTGAACTTCGATATCTCTCAAAATATAAGGGTAAAAATTATGAAATTATGATCATGTGAAACTATATTTCATAACGAATCCAATGGTATAATTTTTATAATTTTTGATAAGATATTTTTTCATGAAATTGAAAGTCAAAATTTGTCTCGTAACTTGAAAACGTCATATATTTTGGCATGGAGGGAGTACATTACAACAGTGAACCAGATTTGTCCTCTATTAAATTTTGGATAAGACTTTGGCCTGCTACTTCAAGATTTTGGCCTGCTACTCATATTTGATTACAGTAATTACTGACTTGGCAAAAACATCGGCTAATCTAATTTGGCATACATTATCAGATTCTTAGTTTAAGAAAAATGAAATAGCTATAGGCTTGTAGCATTGTATATACTATATCAACGGAAATCAAGTTACACAAGAGTGAGAATAACGCAAACATGGATTGGTTAGGTACCGGCCAAATAACGATCGAATAACTTATTACAATGAGTTCTTAGGTAGATCCGATAACCCTACCCATCCGATCCCTACTATTCGATCCCGTGAATAAGAAAGGCACCACTCCCCATACTTGGTTAGGTAATACAGTAATTTTAACTCTACTTCAACCCCATTATATACATTGACGTACTTAATTAAACCATATACGAATTGAAGTACTCCGTATATTTATAGTCGAAACCATGTCTACCTGACCACAGACCACCCCGTCCAAAAGGCGTATGTACACTCTTAGGTGGTCTGTATAGAAATTTACCACGTGAAGAATTTCAGTCTACGACATTTCATATGAATAAATATGGTAGAATCAGCATCACTCACAAAAGATAAATCTATACGACAAAAGTAGAGTACCACACGATGTTCCTAGTTACCGTTGTCATCAACATAACCAGTATTAATTAGTAGTATAGCAGCCACATGAATGTTATGAAACTACGAAAGCGAGTGTCACCAATAAAGAGCGCAATTGATAAGAAAGACGCACCTGAGAAAGAAGACATAGAAGAGACTCCATATGATTGCGCGCAAGAGAATCCCCAATGAAGGCTAATTTTCTTCCACGAACAATTTGCAAAAATTTGTTTGGATCGAACCGTGGAAGCTCACAATCATCTGGCTGCCATCTCCAATTCAAAAAATCCGTGTCTTTTCTTCCATACTCGAAGCAGTTTTTCGTGTAAGGGATAGTCTTACAGCTCGATGAAGTATACTGCGATACGTTCAAATCATGCACCCATTTCCCTTTGAACAAATCGCATTTACCATCCTCTATAAAAATTACAAAACTTTAATCAGACAAAAAAAAAACTAATCTAAAATGCACCGTTACTCCCTCTAGCTTTGTTTCTATAGGTTGTTTACGTCTGGTTTGAGTTCCTTCTTTCACATTTTCAAAGCCAGACGTAAATGCGCATTCTAAAGAAACAAATTAACGAAATTAAAGTATAATAACTAGCATTGTAAACGAAAATAAATCAAATTAAAGGAATTACCATGAGTATGTTCAAGGGGTTTGAACAAGGAAAATGTATGATATGAAGAAGTAAAAACAAAAGGGGTATTAGGAGAGTAAAAGAGGAAGAGGGTGATAATGGAGGTTAAACCAAGTGTCCACAAAAAAATGGGTGAGAATACTACTCCACTACCCTTCTTGAAGGGGTAAAATAATTTGATAAAATTAGCTTCAAGATTTTCATCATGATCATAAAAAGATGATGATGATGATGATGATGAAGAAGGTGGGTTGATTGTGTTTGTTTTCATCATTGATTATTTCTTAAGCAAATGGAAATGGAAATGGAAATAGATGGGATTGGTAAGAATTGTGAACAATGCATAATGATGACTTTGTCTTTTGTACAAAATCTACAAATAATTGAGTCTTTTTTTTTTTTGGTTGTTGTTGCGATGCACTTGCCACTTCTATACTTCAACGACTATTCTATATTCATAATCAACTGCTACTTGCTAAGTTGCTAGTGTAGTAGTAGTAAGAAAAGCATTATATGACCAACCTACATATTAAAACAAAGAGCATGTTTGGTTTATGATTTGTATGTAGGAACTAACTGAAGTTAGTGAAGTATATATTATTCCGATTGTTTACTTCTGGTGAGGCGCGGGTGTGGGTGCGTAGGAGAGGGATCGGATCGGAGTAACAGACTAATGGTGTGATGGTGTTGTCGGAGATGCTCGATCGGTTATTATGTGCACTATATATGAGGCACGGCCGGACACTCTCCTTAACCAGCAGATTTAGGTACCGTGTTCAATACTGATACAATGATACTCACACGCACTTTTATGTATAAAATCGTTAATAGACCAATGATCTAGTTAAAATTATCCTCATTTTTTAAGACTCATTTTTTAGATAGTGGTTTAATTGCATGAGATGATCTCACAATAGATTTTGTATTCTCATTAACAATTATTACATCTAATTTAGTACAATTTATTAGCGTTGGACGGTTACATATAACATATATAAAAAAGTAAATATTGTGTTAATAACTCTCATGCAAGACACATGCATGATGATTAGTTAGAGATTAATTACTTTTAAGTAAAAGCACGTGCTGGAAGGTTCCTTCCAAAGTGGTACAGTGTGTATATTCCTGCCAAATTACTCAATTTTTTCAAGTTCAAACATCAAAATCATGTAACATACACAACTGCCTCCGACACACTAACAACTTTCATAGAATAATGAGGGATCTATCCAGTAGCACTCCAGCCGATTCATGGTGGCTTTCTCGTGCCACGGTGGTTGAATTTGAAGAGGATATCGATTCTAAGATTACGTACATACGTAGCTGTAATAGGCTTCGTACATCCGAGGCAAATTTACGGGGTAGTAGTGTGTACTGTACCGCGCATATAGATATTCCTATCGCAACAAGATGGACTTTACCTTCACAATTTAATGAATCTTCCACTTATTTGATAGATCAGACATAATCGACTTTATTTAGGATCATGTGTAAATATTATAGTATAGCAAACGAATTTTCAAACGAAGTAAAATAATATATATTCAAAATATTTCTGTGTGAGAGAGGTCATTGATCGATCATAATCTTGAGGCTAGATTGAATCTTGATTCACTCATCTATCTAAACTCCACTCAGACTTTCAATATCATTAGCAAGATGATCGTCTTTATTATTACCGCCGATCTGTGAATAGAGCTAAATGATTATTTCAAATAAGGTTAATGTCATCAATGGTTTTATACGTTAATACGCTCATTCACTAATGTCATT
The DNA here is from genome assembly GCA_963457585.1 of Spergularia bocconei. Lineage (NCBI taxonomy): Eukaryota > Viridiplantae > Streptophyta > Magnoliopsida > Caryophyllales > Caryophyllaceae > Spergularia > Spergularia bocconei. Next base: position 3,164,948 of record OY734951.1, on the reverse strand, counting down.
TGGGCTTTGAGGTTAGAAATATGTACATACATGTGATCCAAAGGTATAAGTAAAGCTACTTTTAAGTTAAAGTATTATTAGTGAGATGTAACCTCACTAATTGAGCCAAATGTTTGGGCTCCTTATTTGGTTTCTTTGACCTAAGAAGAGATAGAAGTGCCAAGGCCAAGTTTGGCTTGGGCTTGGGCCAATCTTACAAGTTAGAGCCTATGTCAATCATTAAATCATTTTTGTTATCTTTGGACGGAAGTAATAAAAATCAAGCTTGTATGACAGCCTTCAGCTGTTTTGAATTTTGATTATAGGATTAAAATGTTTAATGTTAATTTAACGCCTTAAGAGTTAAGACTGATGGTGTATCAGATTGTGAATAATTTTTCACCTAGAATTTTCTGGCCTTGATGTTGTCAGGGACTAATGTGCAACTTTCAATGTGTCAGGGATCAACTTGCAAACAAGACAGATTTATTTTTCCTTTTATACTGACTCAATACTAGATTGTACCATTTCTTTAAGTTTATTTCGTTAATCTTACAAATATAAATTTTGAAGATATATTTTTGATATTAGAGTTGCAATTGCAATTTTCCTGCTGTCGTGTTCGTGCTCTGGTTGGTCCTGTTTTGGTTGATGGTCTTGGACAGAATATATGAAAAGATTTCAGGAAATTAAAATTGGAGTTGTTTATGCTCAGGTTCGCGTCCTGTTTCTATGTTTTGTATGCTCAAATTTTTCCTAATTTAGTCAGTTTACGCAATAATCACTGAATGAAGAAAAGCAGACAAAACTGACATGATGATCAAACAAACAAACACTAGAACATATTTCAATTTCAACACATCTGGTCAATATTCTACTATCACTACTACTAATTTTGATCAACATTTATTCAATATTTAGGACATCTATGCCTTCTCATCTTGGGTTATCTTTTCATCTGACTTAGCTAACTTGTGCTTATTATCCTTCTGATTTCCTTCCTGTTTCTTCTCTTCTAGAGCCTGTATGACAGCCTTCAACCGCGTCTCTGGGTCCTCGTTACTGCTCTTAGGCAACAAGTTTTCCGCGACATCAGAGGGACCGATATTGATCTCACTTAGCAGCTTCTTGATCCGATCAAACAAAGGGTGTGAATCAATATCCAAGTAGTTCTTAGCAAAGATCTTGAATGCCTCGAAAGTACAGTACGACATCTCGATGTGCTTATCCATACGTCCTGTCCTTATTAAGGCCGGATCAAGCTTATCGATGTGATTGGTTGTGAAGACGATGATCCTCTCTTGCGAGCAGGGCGACCACATTCCGTCAATGATGTTCAGAAGCCCCGACAGTGTAACCTTAGTCTGAATTTTCGGCGTGGTGCTGCTGTCGTCGTCATCAGAATCAGAGTCAGAGTCAGAATCAGAATCGCTGTCCGAACTCTCATCATTGTCATCTGATTTCTTGTCACTGTCGTCTGATTTCTTGTCACTGTCATCAGATTTCTTACCACTGTCATCAGATTTTTTGGTCTGCTTCTCCCTCTTGGCAGTGATAGGCAGAGTACAGTCAATGTCTTCAATCAGAATGATGGACTTTCCACTGGTACTGATCAACAAATTCCTGAGCTGGCTATTATTCTTGACAGTGGTGAGCTCAATGTCGTACACATCATACCCCAACAAGTTTGCCATACACGCAACCATAGTCGTTTTCCCGGTCCCTGGAGGGCCGTAAAGAAGGTAGCCCCGCTTCCACGCCTTTCCGATTTTCTGGTAGTAGTCCTTGGCTTTAGTGAAAGCAGTTAAGTCGTCGATGATCTCCTGATTTTTAGCTGGATCGAGGGCTAGATTGTCGAAAGTGGCAGGATGTTCGAACACACTTTTACGCCACATCTGGCTGGTATACTCCTCCCCCTCTTTCATCTGGTTGTTGGTGTACAACATCCTTGTCTTCCTCTTCTTCATGATGCTCTGGCCTTCCTCCATGACATGCCTCAAGTACACGTTAGTCGCCATACGCCGATATTTCTTCTTGAATGTCAGTCGAAAGTACCTCTTTTCAGTAGTCCATGGACAGTGAGAGATGGTCTTCGAATTAGGTTGAAGTTTGCCTAGGCTCCACTTGAACTCGACCCCCTTGAATCTGTCTGAAATTTCCTCGAAATCTTCGAGGGTGAAGCTGAGGGGATCGGTAAGAGACGACTTCTTACTTGCCTTGGAGGCTTTGAGATGGGTAGCGTCTCTTGTAAGATCCATGGACAGAGTGCCTACATAGGCCTCTACGGCAGTGAACGCCTCGCTTTTTTGCCATGAGTAAGATTCGAACTCGTAGAAAGTTATGCTAATCTCTGGCCGGAAGAAGATCGTAAGACGAGCCATCAATAATTTCATGAACGTATGCACAATGTTCGGGCAAAATTGTTGTACAGTTGCTAGGATGAACATCATCCCAGCTAAACTTGAGCCCATCTGCGAAATCGATATTCCCGTCAATCTTTCGATCGATGGAATTATCGAATTCACAACCATATTTTCACTAGGAATTATTGATTGCGAAGACATATCTTTCGGAATTATCGATTTTTCAGACATCTTGATGTTCTCTTTACGAAGGGTGGTACTTCTTGTGGTAAGAACATGTGTTTGTGATGTGAATTCTGAGTCTTGTCAAACCATGATCTATATATAGATATTGCTGAGGGTGAATTTCTTGCTTTAGTGCGTACGCAGCTGGCTGTACTTTAGTCTATTTTAGGAAAGTAATTGGATTATAGCAGTATGTACTACTACGGTTTTAGGAAAGTATCGAGAATTTGTTTAGTTGGAAAAATGAATTTGGAAAGAAGGGTTTTAGCCCTAAATCAGTGACTAGTAAGGCCCTGTGCGATTGGACTGCATTTTTCTGATCTGATTTGATTTGATTTGATTTGAACTGATCTGATTTGATTTGATTTGAATAAATTTGATTTGATTTGATCTGAACTGAATTAATGGATAAATTAACTGCAACTAGACGAATTAATAACTAGAAAAAGACTAGATTCATTGATTGTTATTTGGATAATTCTGATCTGATCTGATTTGATTTGAATGAAACTGATCTGATTTGATTTGATTTGAATAAATCTGATCTGATTTGAAAACACTGTTGAATAAGTTGAATCGCACAGGGCCTAAAACAAATTAAGAGGTAGTTGACAGTAAGATCTTGGTGTGAATCGTGTGATGACTTTATGAGGCCGAGAGTGCGGTGTCGTTGTTGGCGTAAGAAATATGGTAAAATTTCTATTTTCAGCTGTCTCAAAAAAATCTGCAATTATTTTCAAATGATAAAATTTCTATTTTGGGAATTATGTTATAAACCTTTCGGAAAACATAATGTTTTAAGGAAAGATTGAGGCAAACAAATCTTTTCGTTCGTTACACTTAAAATTTTCCCTTTTCAAATGTTAACATATCATTAAAAGACGGAGGGAGCTAGTAATTAACTTCGACCCATGAAACAAGATCATAAGGTTAAATTCCCCGTAAAATTCTAACGTGTTTATTGAATATTACTACTATTGAGTGACCCGTGCATGGATATGCATCGCTAAAATTTTAAGAAATTTATGTGCTATGATCATATGTGTTGATCAAGGGCCATAATAAGCTAATCTTTATTGTGGTTCAAAACTTTTAAATGGCCGAGAGTTTATAAAATACGACGCTCTCAATTCCATTCCTTATTATAATAACTATGTATGATATTATTAATTATAATTAAAAAATTACAAGAAGTTGGTAGGGAGTCGTGAAACCGTACTTTTATACGGAAGAGTGCAAGTATAAACCAAACAAACAATTCGATAGATAAAATGTTGGAGCAAATGAACACTATATATATGTGGGATTGACAAATGCCAAAAAAAAAAAAAATGAACACCATTTCTTTCTTACTTTTTTATAACTTAAGTCTACGTGCATTATTTATAAGTCTCTAGACTTGATTCACTTGAAACGTTAAGAATTACCATTCTATCAACATATAAGATGGAATTAGACATTTTCACTACTCACCCTTCTCCTCCTCTTTCTTTTCAGCTTCGTCCACTTTAACTTCTTTATTTACCTTCTCCTCCTTCTCTTTCTTTTCTTCTTCCTCCTTTTCCTTTTTGAGTCTCTCATTTTCCCTTTCTTCCTCTTGAGCTTTCAACTTCTCATCTTCCTTAGCCTTTTCAAGAGCATTGATCAAACACTCCAAACTTTCCTCAACATCCAAACATAATGACTTTGGCATCAAATTTTCGGCTACGTCGGCCGGAGTCATCTTAGTTTCCTCCAACAACACCTTAATCTTCCCAAACAACAAAGGGTGTGATTGATCTTCAACATCCAAATAATTCTTAGCAAGCAACTTAAAGGCCTCATAACAACAATATGAGAGCTCGATATGCATATCCATTCTACCCCTTCTAATTAGAGCAGGATCAAGCTTCTCAATGTGATTAGTAGTGAATATAATTAACCTTTCCTCTCCACAACCTGACCAAATTCCATCGATAAAATTTAATAACCCTGAAAGAGTCACCTCACTTTTTTTGCTATCTCCAGCTTCCTTCAATTTCTTCTTGAGAGCCTCTTTTTCGTCGTCTTTATTCTCACTTTCCTCCTTCTTCTCCTCCTTCTTGGACGATCTCTGGCCCGTAAGGTCAAGTGAACAATCGATGTCCTCGATCACTATAATCGACTTGCCCGAGGTCTCAATAAGTAGCCTTCTGAGTTGAGTGTTATCTTTAACTGAGGTTAGCTCAAGATCATAGATATCATACTCCAACAAATTAGCCATGGCCGCGATCATGGTTGATTTTCCCGTCCCAGGAGGGCCGTACAGGAGATACCCTCGCTTCCAAGGTTTGCCAACTTTCGCATAGTAATCTTTCGACATGGTAAATCGAACAAGGTCATCGATGATGCCCTGTTTCTTGGAGTTTTCCATAGCTAGTGTATCGAATGTGGCAGGGTGCTTGAACTCAACATGAGTCCATAAGGTCCACTTACTGTAGTATGACCTACCACCATCATCTTTGATATTGGTAAACAATTTCCTTTGTCTTTTTCTGATTTCAATTGCTTTGCCTTCGTCTAAAACATGTTGCACGTAGGATTCTGTAATAAGCTTTCGATGTCGACCATGAAAGGTTAACCGATAATACCTGTATAATCATTAATCAAATGATCGAGCAATAATATGATGAGATTCAATTTCAACAATAATTTATGGAGTACATAAAGAAAGCACCTTTTATATAATTATCACAAGTGTTGTTGTTTTTCTTTGAAATGTAATTATCACAAGTTTGATCATACATATGTACACGTATATACGACTATGACATGCATGTTTTAGTTTAGTCACTTTTCTTCAAAGATGATCGGGAATATGTGGTATGATAATGGGCGATGGTTTTACCAAAATAAGACATAATCTAGAGATCAAATCGGCGTTTGTCAAATCACCTAAGAGTAACATATAGCAAATTAAATTTACAACTCAACAACAAATTGTCAATCTAGCTAATGAAACCATCTGAAACTTAATCTTAAATTTATATGGCCAATCTCGTGAAATGGAGGGAGTACCTTTTGTCCTCGGATCCTGGAAAAACTGTGATAGTTTGACTTCGACTCGTCAACTTACGAGAATTCCACCAAACTTTAACACCTTCAAACTCATCGGTAACCTCTTCATTATCACCTAGCCCAAAGGCTAATGCATTTCCATCCTTAACGAAATTTGCCTTCAACGACCTTGCTTTCGTAGAGGTTTTTTCACTAAGGTAAGTTTCGATAGTACTATACATTTTGCTCCGGTTGAACCGCTCACCAGTGTACTCTTCGAAAGTTACGTGTAGGTAAGGAGAGAAAAACCTCGCTATTCTCTCTGTGTACCGCATGAAAAACGACCGGATAGCGTCCTGCCATTGAGGAGGAAGGTACTGGCTGTATAAAGCCCTGACGAACATTATGGTCGCCATCATCGATCCAAACTGCATGAACATGTCATTTGTGTATATGTTGTTTTGATTCCTCATAATTAACTTCTTTCTATGTTTTAACGATTTGATCGAGGGTCAGTATAGTAACTATTACTATAGACACATGGTCATTAATGAAACAGAAGCGTAAAAGGCACAACACATATAAGTGATGTAGAAGGACTATACAAAGGCAGGCAACAAAAGACGAAAATGAGTTTTTGGACGTTTTATCTAGTGATTGACGAAGTGTGTGATGAAAATTTCTCAAGAACGAGTACCATATATATAGACATATAGTATCATTGTATCAACACATATAGACGACTTTGATTAATTAGAGTCTTCGTCTTTAATATGTCGTCGTGATATATAGCATGGACAATGCTAGAGGTCTACAGCATGTAGACACTTGAAGGTGTATACAATTAGCATTAATTTTACTACACTAGTAAAATTTTACTACTCACACAAATAATTTTACTGCATGACTTTTTTATCACAAATTAATTTTACTACTCTAATCTCAATTTTACTACTATTAACTTAATTTTACATTGTAGACAAATTAATTGTGTCTACACTGTATACCTTTAACAATATGCATATAGCATAGATCATGCCAACAGACAATGTGAGGCGGCTGATTAAGAGCACGAAATGGGACGGAAATTTACGTATATATGTAACTATAACGACAATCAAAAGTATTGTTTTGTTGCATGGTAATTTGGTAGTGTACGTATGTGTTCAAGTGGAAATGAGTCATCTTTTGTCCGTAACTCAACAACTCTCCTAAACAAATGATATAGGAACTATTACTATCATACAATGTGTGTAACGTATTACGTTGAGGTTTCTCATATTTTTGAAGGTCGATAATTATGCCAAGACAAATCAATATCTTCCAACAACAAATATATTCATTATATAGACCAAATCCAATAAATTTGTCTTTACAGTAGTAATTATCACCTTGACAAAATCATCCTCTGACCTTTAAAGAGGAATTACGAGTTTATAATTCGTGTTTATATTAGGAAACAAGAGGAGTTTCTTTTGCTTGACGACAAGAGAAGACTCGTTTGGGCAATAGGGTGATCTCATTGCTTGACTTTGTTTCCATTTTACTAGCTATTAGCAATAGGTTACGTACATACAATGGCCCTTGAAATGCAACCCCTCAACCCCTCATAACGTTGGATTGGTCTATATTATTGACTCATGGTATGCCAAATGCATGAGATCACTTAAGGTCATTCATGTGTATAATGGGGTCTATAATATTGTAATGTCTCTTTGTCCGCAATAAAAAAATCGAAACTAAACTATCTCGTCAAAAAAGAACGAAAAATAAAACCTAAATGAAAAAACACGATTGTTTGCCTGATAGCACAATCTTTTAGATTGGTAAGGTTAATCGAACCAATAAAAGGGTATCGTTACTCGGTTTTTCAAATTGATTTTTTTTTTCAATTTTCTGTTTGTTTGAAAAAAAAATAGTTTGGATTTATACCAGGGAAGTCAACTATAGAGACAATTCATCTCATAAGACAGACAATGGAAACTTATCGGGATAGGAAGAAGGACCTACATATGGTGTTCATTGATTTGGAGAAAGCGTATGACAGGGTACCAAGGAAAGTGCTTTGCTGGGGTTTAACTAAGAAAGGAGTTCCGCAAAAATATATTAGCATCATTAAGGACATGTATGAGGGAGCTAGCACGAGTGTGTGGAATAGTGTTGAGAAGTCAGAAGAGTTCCCTATTACAATTGGAGTGCACCAAGGGTCCGCACTTAGCCCGTTTCTCTTTGCTATAGTCATGGACGAATTGACGAGATCAATCCAGGATGATATACCATGGTGCATGATGTTTGCAGATGATATAGTGTTGATCTCAGAAACGAAAGAGGATTTGGAGAGGAGGTTGGAGCTATGGAGGCACACTTTGGAGTCTCGAGGGTTTCGGTTGAGCCGGAGCAAGACCGAGTATTTGGAGTGTAAGTTCAGCGGCATTAGGCAAACGGAGACGGGGACGATCAGACTGGATGGAAAGATTGTTCAGGGATCAAATTTTTTCCGATATTTGGGAACGATTCTTCAAAAGGATGGAGAATTGGATGGAGATGTGGCGCATAAGATCAAATCAGGTTGGTTGAAGTGGAAGAATGCCACAGGACTTCTGTGTGATCGAGGAATGCCCAATAAGTTGAAGGGTAAGTTTTATCAAACGACAATTAGGTCGGCACTGTTATATGGCACGGAATGTTGGGCCGTGAAACAGTGTCACGTTTACAAGATGAGTGTGACGGAGATGCGCATTGTTACGGTGGATGTGTGGACATACAAGACGTGATCGGTTGAGGAATGAAGTTATTAGGGAGAAAGTAGGGGTTGCACCCATAGGGGATAAGATGATGGAGAACCGACTGAGGTGGTATGGCCACGTGAGGAGGAGGCCTAGTGACGCGCCGGTTAGAAGAGTAGAAGGGTGGAGAAGTGATAATATTAGTAGGGGTCGGGGAAGACCCAAAATGACTTGGACGAGAGTGATTAGAAGTGATATGAGCTTACTAGGGATTGAAGAGAGTATGCTGTTGGATAGGGCGGTGTGGCGAGACTCTATCCATGTGGAGGACTTATTCTGATTTCTTTTGATTTCTTTATCTGGTTTTTCCAACTACTTTTTTTTTTCCAAAACTTTTTTAACTTGTGTTCAAATTTCATATGTTTTTTGCAATATTTTTTAAACCTTTTGATTTATTTTGACTTTCTAAACTCCATTTGAAAGTGTTTAAATACTTTTAAAAAGTTTACAACGTTTTCGAAATTTCTTGGCGTACACAAGACTGTTACTAGATGACGATTCATGTTAGCCGACCCCAAATCATTTTGAGAATAAGACTTGGTTGTTGTTGTTGTTCTGTTTGTTTGAAAATCAAAGTCCTGTTTTTAAAAACCAGAAAAATTGGTTGTCAGTTTTTAGTTGTCAGTTTTCATTTTCTATATGACTATTATGCAACCAAACAATTTAAAGTTAATTTTGTATCTTATTTAACTAAATATTTTACGAAAAAAAAAAACCGAAAATTGAAAACGACAGTGATACCGAACGGGCCCTTAACAACGGTCACAAAATTAAACGGAATTAAACTTGATTTCATTTCCAAAAAACTTTAAACTAAGAACCCGAGCCAAAAACCATGCTTAAACATTGCAGAACACGTAAAAAATGAAATTGGATATTTGGTTGTGGAAATTGAACAAGAAAACCATGGTTCTCAAAATCACAATTTAAATTTCGATGATCAAGCTCAAATGATAGAGTATCTCCTTTTGTCTTATGTTGTTTGATATGGTATTTTACTGAATGCACGCCAACTGTTCGATGAAATGCTTCACTGAGTAAAAATGAATAGTGATTGTTTTTCCAAGCTGACTTTTAGCGTGGTGGTCTATTCAATATCACTAGAAACCTGGGTGTGTACCAAATTGAAGTATGTAATGTAGGTTGAGTGAGCTTTGCTGACTTTCTAAGGCTGCGAAAATTGTAGAATGTTGAATTGTTGGAATTCAGTTGACAGTGGATATGGTAGGCTGGTAAAATATGTGAGTGTTTGGAGTGTTTTATGAGTAGGATTGCAGAAAGCAGGTCTAGTTATCCATGCTAGATTAAATTTGTGGCGGTTGACAATGTCGATTGCCTGTCAATGCTGGCATTGTGCAGCACAGGCTGTGGAATGCTTGATTGCTTCTGAATTACGAGTGTGATCCGTTTAGAAGAATACCGATGATCTGAGGACCGGCACTGCGATTAAATTTGTTTCCATTGTTACGAGTTCAATCATGATATGCATTCCAAAAACCCGAAAAAATTTGATTTTCGTAACTTGCAAGAATTACTTGACTGATACAAGTGAAATTGACACATCTAAATTAACAAGGTTATTCATTCTCCCTAGTTTTTCAATTGCTGTTGCTATCTATAATCTCAATGTCTTTTCTGAGTACCAATTCTTCATCAGATTTCAGCTCCTTTTCCGCCTTGGACTTCTCTAGAGCAGTGACCAAGTTCTGCAAACAGGCATCAGTTGTGGTATTCAGTGACCGTGGCATCAGACTTTCCGCGACATCAGCAGGAGTCATTTCTGTCTCCTCCAACAATTTCTCAATGATTTCAAACAGAGGATGTGAATCAAGGCGCAGGTAATTCTTGGCAAGAGTTTTGAAGGCCTCAAACCCACAGTAAGACAGTTCAATGTGAACATCCATTCGGCCACGCCTTATCAGAGCAGGATCAAGCTTATCTATATAATTAGTTGTAAACACAATGATCCTCTCTTCTCCACAGGCAGACCAAATCCCATCAATGAAGTTGAGCAAACCCGACAACGTTACTTCGCTCCCTTTCTTCTCATTGTCTGCTTCTTTTTCTATGCTCTTCTTGATTGGGTCTTTTTGTTCATCCTCATTATCGGCCTTTTTGCTCTTTCTCTGACCTGTTAAGTCCAGTGAGCAATCTATGTCTTCAATCAAAATGATGGACTTACCAGTTGTCTCTGTCAGTAATTTTCGCAACTGCATATTATCTTTTACTGCAGTTAACTCAAGATCATATATATCATAGTCTAACAAATTAGCCATGGCCGCAACTAGAGTGGATTTACCAGTACCAGGAGGACCATACAGAAGGTACCCTCTTTTCCATGGCTTTCCAATTTGTTCATAGTAATCTTTTGAAGATCTAAACCACATTAAATCATCTATGATCATTTGTTTCTTGCTTTCCTGTAACGCCAACTTGTCGAATTTCGCAGGATGTTTGAACTCAATGTGGCTCCACATTGTTCCTCTGTCACCCATCCAATCTGGCCCGTCTCCACCGGCATTTGTTAAGAGTTTTCGCCTACGCTTTCGCACTGCAACGGCCTCCCCTTCTTCCAACACATATGGCAAGTAAGTGTTCAGTATGAACTTTCTGTCACGGTTGTGGAATATCAGCTTGTAGTACCTGTTTTAGTCCACAGTGGCCATGTTACAATCTGTTAGTGTATATAAAAAATTCGATTCCTTGTAGATCAAGGATATTTCATTAGTAACGCATATTAATGCTAATCGTGTTGATAAATAGTCGAGTCCAATTTGTATTTGATCGAATCTAGAGGTGTAACATTTTGCAAAAGGGTAGCCTAAGATGCACAGACTACTATAATCATCTAATTCTAAACAAAAATAGCGTAAAGGTTAGATTCGCCCCTTGTAGATGATGTACCTTTTCTCATCGGATCCAGAATAAATCGAGAAAGACGGGCGACTAGTGACATCTTTGCTAAAACACCAAGAGACCTTAACACCTTTGAACGTATCCAAGACCTCTTCATTATCTCCCAAGCTAAGCAGTAAAGATTTGCCATCTTTAATATAATCTGCTTTCATACTCTTAGCTTCCGTGGAAGACTTATCACTGAGGTAATTTTGGATGGTGGTGTAGATTTCGCTTCGATTGAAGCGATCATCAGTATACTCATCAAAGGTAATATCAAGGTAACGGGAGAAATAACCGAACAATTTGTGAGAAAATCGTGATGTTACGGACTCGAACGAGTCGCGTAATGAAGAAGGAATGTAGTATTGATAGATTGTCCAACAGACCATCAATGTTGCAACTGAGGAACTCACCTGTGTGAACCTCTCATTTGATGCCATCATTTTTTGAGTTATTTTGTGTGAGTGGTTTTAACAAGTGAGTTACCCAATCCAAAGCTACATATATAAGCGTAAGGTTCACGATACGAGGTGATTAATCTCGATCCGTTTCATTTTTATTGGTCTCATTATATTGAACTAGGATTTGTGCTTTGGAATCTTGTTCCCCTACCTTGCTTGGAATTTTCCTATGAAATACAGTGTATTTTCCTCATGTTCTTTGCATTACTTTATGATTCGTAAAGTGCGTTCGGTACGTGGTGCGTGACAAGGAATCAATGATAATTTACTTGTTTTTTAGTAGACTTTCAGATTCATACGGTCTTTTTTTAAGTGAAAAAATATGAAGTATCCCCTTCAGTACGACTAACCTTCACGTGGTCATTATATAGTAGTAAGTGATGGCTTTCGGCAAATGAAAGATAGATCGTCTAGAAGCCAAAACGTCTAGTGGCCCGCCAACGTTGACTAATAAGTGGAAGGACTGGACGCGTTCTTGTACTACGACCTTAAAACAAATTGAGTCGAGTCGAGTAGATCAGTAATGAAGCTCGTGGCTTTAGCTGGTTAGGATGAATTGGTTGGCTTAGAAATACGTTATGAGGCACCTTTCAATTTTTCATGGTACTATGGAACAAGTACCGGAACAAACTTGAATTCTCATGTCGGTATCAAGCTCATTAACTAATTAAATAGCATTAAATCGACTAACCCAAACTTAGAGGGATTGATTCGCCCCTAATAGGCTAGTATCATAATTTTTTTACAGCTAACAGTTCAGCATTGTCTCATAATGAAATGAGCTAGGCATTAGAACATTAAATCTTAGTCTTATTCTAGTGGGAATATTTGGTGAATCGTCCTCTATTCCTTCTTTGGTACGCCCTCCTCTGTTTTCAGCTTAGTTGATTCCTCTGTTTCAAGCATAGCTGCTTCCTCTGCTTTGACCTTGGCTGCCTCCTCTGCTTTGACCTTAGCTGCCTCCTCTGCTTTCTTCAGTGCATCATCCACCTTCGCCTTCTCAAGAGCCGAAACCAAATTCTGTAGGCACTCCTCGACGTCCAAATCGAGCGATTTGGGCATCAAGTTCTCGCCCACATCTGCCGGAGTCATGTTAGTTTCCTCCAATAATGTCTCTATAGTCGGAAACAGTGAGTGTGATTCAACATCCAAGTAGTTCATAGCAAGAACTTTAAAAGCCTCAAAACAACAATAAGACAGTTCGATGTGCATGTCCATCCTTCCCCTTCTAATCAATGCAGGATCAAGCTTCTCGATGTGATTAGTCGTAAATATAATCACTCTTTCTTCCCCACAAGCTGACCAAATCCCATCAATAAAGTTCAGCAATCCAGACAAAGTCACCTCGCTTTTCTTCTTTTCGCCTTCTTCTTTAAGTTTCTTCTTAACATCGTCCTTCTCGTCTTCCTTTGTACTCTCACTGTCATCCTTCTTCTTCTCTGATCGCTGGCCAGTTAGATCGAGGGAGCAATCGATGTCCTCGATCACAATTATCGACTTGCTTGAGGTTTCGATTAGCAGCCTACGAAGATGAGTGTTGTCCTTGACAGTGGTGAGCTCAAGATCATATATGTCATACTCTAAGAAGTTTGCCATAGCCACGATCATGGTCGATTTTCCGGTGCCTGGAGGTCCATAGAGGAGGAACCCTCTCTTCCACGGCTTCCCGATTTTCGTGTAGTAATCTTTCGACTTGCTGAAGCGAAGAAGGTCGTTCACAATGGCCTGCTTCTTGGTGTCTACCATGGCAAGTGTATTGAAAGTGGCTGGATGGTAGAAGTCGACGTGGCTCCATGATCTTCGAGAACGATACGACCCCGTTTCATCTATGTTGGTGAAAAGCTTCCTCTGCCTTTTCTTGATTGCAATTGCTTTGCCTTGGTCTACTATGTGCCTCAAATACTGCTCAGTGATGAGCTTCCAGTGACGACCGTGGTATGTGAGTCGATAGAACCTGTCCAATTTGGTGAAGCAAACAACATCATGTGAAGATCATTTCGAGTTTCTAAATTATGTCAAATACTAAAGGTCTAATATTACTCGTAAAAAATCTCAAATTTTCCACCAAATTATTCGAAAGTATATGTGGTACACATGTACACAATCATGGATTCATGGGATGTGAGTCGGTAGAACCTATCAATAAATGTAGTGAAGCAACATTGAGGATCATTTCAGGTGTTTTAATTACGTTAAATACTAAAGGCCTAATATTCGTACTATGTATAAATGATAAGTTGATGTTTAGAAGTTTTACAAGTTTTTTTGCAAAAGGATCGGAGTATCATTAAGCATACTTATCATAAGGGATCGGAGTATAATACTACGGAGTACTATTTATAGCTACTTATCTAAAAGAGAGAACAACATTGATGATTCTTGTGATGTAAATTATCGTAGTCCTTAATACATGCTCGGTATAGTGCACGCATCAGACACACAGATGTGCATGGAGCAATTGATTTGAGAAGTAAAATCAATACTAGTTTTAGGTTTAGATCCGTTAAGATATAAAGCTAATTATTAGGTCTCAACCATATACCAGTATAAGTTTAAACTTTTGGTTGAGTTGGCTTTTTAGCATGGTTATATACTTATATCTTAACAAGATCCACTTAATCAATTATACTAGATCATAGATGAGCTATATTATGAAATGGGTTCACCTCATCTTTTTCTTTATACTAGATAATAATCATTAGCTACATACTTAAAGACCTTATGAGACACAACTTACCACTTAAATCAGCAAAAACATAGTACTCTAGTAGAAGTCATGACAAGAACCAAGCAAACTTGAAATAGAATGTTTTTTTTAGGTCAACTTGAAATAGAATGTTGATTAAGGTCATAATACCTTTTCTGATCATAAGACTAGCAAAATCAAGTACAAAACCAAGTAAAACTTGAATTAAAATGTTGAATAAGGTCAGAGTACGTACCTTCTCTCGTTATCGGTACCAGGGTAGTATGAGATGGTTTGAGATCGACTAACACTTTTACACGAACTCCACCAAACTTGAACTCCTTGAAACTCATCAGTAACCTCCTCATTATCAGCCAACCCAAGCAACAAAGCTTTACCATCCTTGACAAAATTGGCCTTCAAACCTCTGGCTTTATTGGAGGTCCTCTCACTAAGGTACGTTTGAATCCTTTGGTAGATTTCGTTGCGGTCGAAACAATCCCCATTGTACTCGTCAAATGTGATTTGTAAATAAGGGGAGAAGAACTTCAGAATTCTCCCTGTGTAACGCACGAAATAGGAGTGGATTGCTTCTCTCCATTGGTAAGGCAAGTATTGGTCATACAATGCCTTAACAAACACTACAGTAGCTACAAATGACCCTAGCTGCATGAACATGTCACTCGAGTTCGTCGTTGGTATCATCATAATGACGTAGTTTTAGGTGTTTTCTCGTCTAACCTTTCAACTACGGAAATGAAATTCTCTGATCAAGTTTTTAAGTCTATATATTGTGGACTTCTGAAACTTTAATGGTCTATGAGAAGTCTTTGAATAATGTTTATGAGGCATGCAAATTTGAAATGGACTACTTTCCTAGTGGAGTTATACGACAACATTTTTAACTTTCTGAAATACTTTGCCGTTGTTATCCTTGAAAAAGGAATGCGGGAGTGAAAACTCTGAAAAGTTAGTGGTCTCTGCTCAATAATAGAACCCTGAAGGTCTCATGAAGTAACGTCATGACTCTCTTTCTCAATAATGTCCATCTACTCACCAAGTCACCAAGGCCTAAGCGAGCCCCAAGGAATTGAATATGATAATATCACGCCAGAATCATCTCTACCACAAATCCACGTCAAATACAGTCTAATACTGCACGTGCTAGACTGTCTCTGGCATGGAAAAGGCGATCCAACACATGCCTATATTAGTTCCCCTTACAAAAAGAAAGATTGTGAGTACTCCGGAGTATTCCTTGTGTTTATGAAGTACCGTCGAGGAAAACTTGATTTGTCTATGGGAAGCTTTGCTTTAATGTTTTGTCGGTTATTCTCAAAAAGAGTAAGGCTATTCATATATTCCATAAACATCGCAATTTATATATGCCACCCCAATGCACCGTTGAATGTTCACCCGTGTTAGGAGAGCACCATTGCAGAGCCTCCATAGGAACGCCCTTATTATCAGTTCCCCTTACGAAAAGAAAGACTACTCCTAGTGATCAATCAGGGTTCGAGGTACATCTGATTTTAAACTTGGTTTCCCACCGGGGATCTTTGTTTTGTTGACTATTCTCAACGACCCCGTTTGATAGGACTGCATCTTTCTGAACTGATCTGAATGATTCTGATTTGAACTAATCTGATTTGAATGACTCTAAACTGATCTGATCTAAATGTGTAGAGATTTTAATTGAATTCCAACAAATTAGTATCAGTTATGGACCAAATACATTTATAAAAATTTAAACATTTCTAATCTGATCTGATCTACTTTGAATGATTCTGACCTGATCTGATCTCATCTAAAAATTTTTGAAGATATCTGAATACTACTGCAAATCTAATACTATATATTAAAACCTGAAACCAAGTCTTTCCTAGGAGGACACTTGGCATACATTAATTGGATAGAACATAAAAATAGCATTAAATATAATTTCGGGTAGGATATGCTAATAAATTATCATACATTAATTGGATAGAACATAAAAATAGCATTAAATACAATTATCGGTAAGGATATGGTAATAAATTATCATAGAGTAGCATAGTATTAACTAATTTATGGAAAATAATTGTTATGTTAATTTATTAGAACCAAGATAAGGCAAATTTTTTTTTATAAAACGAGTATAAATAATAAAAATATATGTTAATTTATTAGAACAATGATAAGGCAATTTTTTTTATAAAACGAGTATAAACAATAGAAATATATAGCCCGGGCGTGGCACAGGCATGCAAACTAGTTTATAGTTAAGTGCAAAGTCGACTTCTCTTTTCATAATCTTATATATATATATGGGTAAGCGCTTGTAAGTCCTATTAAACCGGGCCTAAGTCTATACATCTCACATACATCAAGAACAAGTCATATATGTTGCTTCAATGCGCCACTGAAAGCATACTGAAAGTTACCCTGTGTTGGGAGAACACCACTGCAACGAACGCCCTATCAGCTCCAACTATAGTTGGAAGCAGGAGAATTAAATCTTGGCACCGGCCACTTCGGGTTCGATCAATAATATTTCGGGAATCAAGAGATGGTCTATTCGAATTTGTCAAATTTCGGTCAGCTTCACATGAGGTGAATTTATATCAGGTCACTTTGAAATTGACCCATTTCAATTGAGTCCATTGCTTCTGGTTAAATCGGACATTCTAATCACATTCCTTCAGGTCAAGTTTGGTTAAGGACAATTCGTGTCGAGTTGATTCGTGTCGAGTATATTCAGATCATGCGCAATTACAATTCACTCTATTACTGGTGAAATTACTATTTCACAAACCTGTTCTTAAACCTGGTTTAAGCAAGAAGTTTTTTGCGTAATTTCTACTCATATGTTATATTTCAACATTCATAGTCTGTTTTGTAAACCCGGTTTATAAACACTAAAATGTGGAATCAAACCGCAATAAAACAGTAAAACGAGCAAAAAAGCTTATGAAATTTCAAGAGAGATGGATCAGAATATCTGGCTTGGATTCTCTAAAAAGAGAAAACATATGCGCTCAGTTATTTCAACGTCGTTCATCTGGGGAAATATTCATCACCTCCATCTCAATCGAGGTCAAACCAAACGTAAAGAATTCAACTAAAAAAACCGATTCAAAACAAAATTCAAACGGAGAGATTTTAAAAAAATGTAGAAACATCTGAATGCATTAACCATTGGAAATAATGGAAAATGTCAGAATCTCAATTTCAAATTTATTTAGGCAACGTACAGCGCTGAATACGCTACTTATTTTGAGCGTCACAGAGACTCTAATTTATTGCCCTTTTTTAATTCCAAAATTAACAATTCTATTTTAATAAAATAAAAAAACAAATTATCTTTTTAATAAATTTTGGAGATTAAAAAAATGGAGGCTCAGTGAAGTTAGGGTTTGACATCAAAAAAAGCAATAAGCTTTCAGAGTTTGATGGTAACTTATTAGACATCATCGCCAACAACAACAGCGTAAACAACAAGCCAACAACAATATCACCATTCACCAACAATATCATGTGAATGAAAAATTAACAAGAATTATTTTACAGTTTCTAGGCCTCATAAATTGGTACAAGTGTTTATAATCATAAAATCATATGGTACGGACAAATTTGTATAATCACAGGCCTAATTTACGATATTAAATAAACAAATCTTTTATTAATTTTTTTTATAAAAAAATAAATTAAAAATCATGATTTTTTTATTAATTAATAAGTCTGCTCAGAAAAATAGGAGTTTGATCTCATCGATTGCAAGCAATCTCCGAAGTCTGACATGTGATAATTCCATAAATTCATCTCTGCAGATTTTTTTTATTTTACAATTTTTTTACCACAAAAAAATTAAGAAAAAAATAATTAAAATAAAGAAAATTTGGGGGAAAATATGAAGAAGCTCTCAGACAGAATTCACAGTCAACACGGTTGTTTCTGTATAGCGTATATCACCTTTGAAATCAAAGGCAATGTAATCATCGAGCTTAATTAATTTCTTTAGAAATTAATCAAATTTTAATAAATTTAATACGAAAACAAAAAAAAAACAAAAAAAAAAAAACAAAGTTTTAGTTTGTTGTTGAAAGAGGAAGCAAGATCAGAAGTGGTTAAAGTGTGTCGGTCACGGTAAATTCAGAAACACGGACCAATAAATTCTTCATCACGTCTCACATAATCAACAAATCATGGTAAATAGAAAAATAGTAATATAAGGGTAAAAAGAAGGGGGTGAAAAGAACAATCATCAGAGACTTAAATACAAAGAATCATAGAGATTTGAAAACCTCAGATCATATTGTTGCAGTTTGTTTCTCATCAGATGATTGCCACACACACACAATAATATTAATCTAATCAATTGAAAAAATAAAATAAAAAGACTTACACATAGAATAGAGAGAAGAGAAATTTTGAGGAAGAATGTGGCGTAAAGAAGAAGGCGGCGGGTGAATAGGGATGAGGAGGATGTTGATGGTGGTAAGTTTGGTATTTGGGGATTTATATGAAGGAGGGGCGGCTTACATATGAGAAAACCCTAGACTCCATAAGCCTTCCGATGTTGTTTTGGGTTTTTTGAGTTTGGACGGACAAAGTGATGCAAAGGCCCATATAAGTTCCGTTTGATCTATGTTTTTAACTTTTTTTTTTTTTTCTTTTGTAGTGTGTTTTGTCGAATTGACGAGTTCGTGTTGATCAAGAGTATTTCCGGAGTTGTCATGTTTCAACTAATAAGTAAAGCTCGGACTTTTGATTGTATTGTGTTTTCTCATAGAAGGACTCTATAGTCGGAACTTGATCTTGTACGAATTGGAGTAAGGATTTGAACCAATCTTATCTAAGAGATTTCAGTATTCGATAATAATAATTCCACTATTTTGTATGGAGTATAAGAGTTTTACATAATTCACTATAACACGTGTCTTTTGCTCTCTATCGGACCGTTGGGGGACACTATTGTGTTATCTCTCCTATACGTGCAATATCACTACGCAATTCCTAATGTAATACCAAACGTTCCTTTATTTTGCTCATCCTTTATTCCAGAGTTCCAAATGAACTAATAACGACAAATAGTAAACGATAACATTTTCAACTCTAGGGATTTCAAATCTAATACACAATGCATCATGTAGCATATCTCTACTTTAATATTAACTCGACCAAATATAAATGTATACGTACACTGATACACCATACAAATTACAATTTACATAGTCTCGTAAAAAAAAATTTGCTAGACAAATAGGACACATGAATTAAATTACACAATCACTGAATAATCAAATAGAAGCATATTCATCATCATTTGCATCATCAGCATCACCCCATCTCCCAGGACAAAATGTAATATCAAGCTCCTTCACCAAGCAACTAACCATAGGCGTAGGAGAATCATAAGCGTAGCTAACATAAGACGGACAAGCAGCCTTAAAAACATTAGAGTACAAGCTTGACGTACACGTTTCAGGAGTCCCATACTCATTCCTGCAGCAAAACCTGTCCAAATTATAAGCAAGACAAGCACTCTTACAAGCCACTATATTCCCATTCCCACCCTTCACTTGTAGCTCCAAAGGACACATTGCATTCATGTCCCTTACGCACCCTCTTATGGCGCATTTCTCGGACCGCCTTATCGAGACTGAGACCGGTAAATTGTAGCCGTCCACGAGGCTGACGTCGTAGTAACTAGGTTGGTTTTTATCTGAGAGGAGTGTGAGTTCGACCAATGTTGCTGGTGGGGTGCCTATGAGACCGTTGCACTCTAGGCGCCCGTCACAGTCCCCTGTTTCGCAGGATGTGTGCCAGTTGGTTTGGTTTGGTTTTGTGTTGAAATTGCAGCCGGTTCGCGCCCAGATGCGGCCGCTCCAGTCCCAGGGGGCGTGGATCACCGATGTTTCGGAAGGTGTGAGGCAGAAGCCACCGTTGGCTAGTACTGGATGGCCTGTGTTAGGTGCTGTTGCTGGCCATATTGGGAAGGGGCACTTGTTTGTCACCACAATTGGCACTATGTGTCCTGTTACTCCTGCATTGTCAACAACATATACGCGAATAATTGTATAAGACGATTTGACCGCAATTTATTACTTTAAATGATTTTGGATGTCTTAGGAAAGAACGTTCAGAATTTTTAATACACGATCATCTATATATTAATCTTATGAGCAAACGATCTCACGAAAAAAGAGTTTCTCCTAACACATATTAGTACAATTTGGTACATAGTACAAAATGATCAAAAATTGAATCAGCAAGAAGAACCAACAGGGGGAAAACATACCAGATATAATTACATGCAAAAACATAAGCTGGAAAAAGGTGACAAGAAGAGCTCGAGGCAGATTGAGTATGGTTGCCATGGTAGATAAATTCGATTGTAACACCATTGTTTACAAGATGAGTTAAATAGGTGAATATGGTAACAGGTGGTCTAGTGGTGTGCTTTTCCTTTGATTATACTTCAAGACTTGATCTGAGCTTAACATTTAATTTTTCATTATAGGCAAACACAATGCGGCTGTGTAGGCATAATGTTACATCATTAATTACCTTGCAAATTAAATTAAGCAAGATTACGAGATTAGGGCGAGCAAAGTTCGGTTTGGACCAAAATGGGGGTTGGATATTTAGTCCAATCCAGTCTTATCGACTTTTTTCTAATGTGGAGGATTGTTTAATCCAATAGAACTCGACTTAAACAAGCTTTGTTTTAGTCCCCATATCATGATTTTCGGTCATTCAATCATCTTAAATATGGTCACTTAATAATAAAAAGTGGTGGATGATGAAGGGTTGACTTTTGACACCGAGTCTGCAACGCTAAGGTGATGAAAAACTTGTGTGGTAGAGTCTAAATCTTAAGTTTGAACACTAAAAAAATTTCGTCTTTATTTACTTGCACATGCTATTCAATTCAAATTCGAACAAACTTCAAAAAGTGACAAAACACTCCTTCATAAGCTTCAATTCGGTTGTATATCACTCCATGAATCAAACTCAATACTTCAAATTAAATCAACAACTCAACCAGTATTTATATTCAATCGGTAAGTCCGATACATCCGACAAAAAACGAGATTAGCTAAGATGCAAACATGAAACTATGAAAGACCAACTAGTCTATAGTCTATGGCCCAAGCGAAACAATGTGCTTGACCAAGGTTTCCTCTCCCCTTCAAAACCCATTGTATAAGCAAAAGCAAGGCACATTATTATTCAACTACACTCCAAATTACCGATTTCACATTATATTGGATGATCCTAGGAGTCTATATGTAGACAATAGCAAAATTGTCTATAACATAATCACGTGTAGTAAATTAAAGATAGCATGCAGTAAAAAAATATGATTGTGTAGTAAATTTAACGTATTTGCAGTAAATTTATGACATTGGTAGTAAAATCAACATTGTTACGGATCTATTAATAGAAGGAAATTTGAATTGATATATTTCCAAAATCAAGGACCCTTAATTGTCTCTCTTTCCTTATAATCCATCAATTGCCAAATTATACAACAAAATTTACTACACCTTTAAGTATTTTTACTACAAATTAGGCATAGACACTTTTTTCACTTGTCTACATATAGACTCCTAGTATTTTTGCATTATATTTACAGGGCGTTTTATATACAAAAACGGGGTGTTTAATGAAAGACGGAGGGAGCGAATCCTCTAGAAAAGTATTACTAAGACTAGTAACAGTCAAAGTCAATAACTCCAACACTTTCTCTTCCAACAGTTCAACTCTTCCCCAATTCATTTCTGTGGGTTCTCCTGTTTCCCCCACACACCCCCATTAAACCCCACCAATTTAAATCAAAACTTCTTCTACAATCTTAATTCTCCCAAACAAAATTCACATTGTATCTTCTTCAATACACAAAATTGCGATGAAAGTTTATGTCTTTCTCACTCTTTCTCTCTTCTCCTTCTTCCTTCTCCCTCACGCTTCTCATTGTGGCTGGTTCAGCAATGTCGAAAGGTCATTTCTTTTTCTCCATATTTACCATTTTATGTGAATTTTAATGAGTTTCTGTGCGTTAATTAGTATTGTTTTTGATTAATTTGTTTGTAAATTGTAATGTGATTTGATTTTGATGGGTTTTTTTATGTTTTTATTTTGTGGGTTTGTAGGGGTGGATCAGTGTTGAAATTGAAGAGTGAGGATGAAGCTTCTTCGGGTACAATTGATCCTACCCGTGTCACTCAGCTTTCTTGGAATCCCAGGTTTTTGATTTTACCCTTTTTTTCGATACCAAATTCGAGTATACGCAACCAATTATAAAACGACACGAAATAAATGAATGACACGTTTGTGAGTTAGTGATTTTTGATGGTAAAATGTTGATGTCGTTTTAATAGTTGTGGACTTGTGGGTGTTTGGTGCACGAGCAGGGCTTTTTTGTATGAGGGGTTTTTGACCCATGAAGAATGTGATCATCTTATCCAAATGGTGAGCACTTAAAAATGCATTTGTGTGTGTATGTATGTGTTTTGCTTCATATAATCATATATGTTTATACTTCTCCGGGAAGTTTCATTTGGTTTGAATGTGTGATAGGAATTCAAATTCGATGTTAACTTTTCGAAAATACGTAGGGAGTGTGTATTGATTTGAAATGTGGTTGTTTTGGTTGGGTTTTTAGGCAAGGGATAAGTTGGAGAAGTCAATGGTGGCGGATAATGAGTCTGGTAAGAGTATACCAAGCGAGGTTCGCACGAGTTCTGGCATGTTCCTACGGAAGGGTCAGGTTCGTATGCTGCAATTCCCGTAATTTCAAGTATTTCTAGTACTTTTGTTTCCAAAGCAATGATTTTTATTTTCTTAGACTTTCTTTAGAATGAATTCATATGATGGCTCGTTGCGAAATGTGGTTAAAAAATCATTGCCCTTGAAATAGCTCCTGGTTATGATGCTGAGACTTTTGAACAGCTATTGCCATATCAGTGATTGAAATGTGTATAAGTTACTATGAAAGAATGAGCATATTCTTGTCATGGTGCACCTTCATTTTGTTTCCCCATAGCTAGGAAGTGTTCTTTGTTGGGTGATTCATCAGTGTTCTTCCTTCTTTGACAAAGGTGTAGTGGTTAAAAGGATAAATTAGGGTAGCTTAACTTGTTGGGGATTTCTTCCTATGAGTGTCCCTCTTTTATGGAGCCAGGATCTTTCGGCTTTTCGGACAAGGTTATATTGGAAAAGGCCTCTTGAATAGTGCACATAATAGGTTTTGTATGTCCGACCTCCCCTCCGTCATTTGGTTGTAAGCATATAATATATCAGCCTCTCTGTTTCGTTGGGATTTTGAGATAACTTTGCAGTCGATGGTTCATATAGAAAAGTGCTGAGTGTGGAAGAGTTTCGGCACAACAGAGACGTAGATCCATATACCATTTATTCGAGGTGAGATTGATGGCATTAGACAACTCCTGGCCCTTTCAATATGTACTGCAAAGATGACTTGTAAAATTGTGGGGTGTAAGTTGGTAGAAGCAGTTACCTAAATGTAAATTGCTTAACAAGGTATGGCTGTTGACAGAGATATTTCATTCATGTTTGAGGTGAAAGTTCTTTAAAAGTGTCAAGTTGTATGAGGCTACTGTTAGTGATGTGATAATAGTCAGAAATTTGACCTTAGGTGAACTAGACACGTTGCAGTCTTTTCCTTGAATGTGATCATCTATGTCCTTCAAGGATTACTTGTCTATAGAGTTGGCTACAATATCATATGGGTTAATCACCTCCTCCGACCTTAAATAAGGTCCTGATGGACTTTTAGCGTACTCTAAGAACCATCGATGAGATAGGCAGCTGCCTTGGTCATTAACTGATTAGGCTAGTAAAAGGTTTCATTGAACCAATACTCTTGTGGCACATACTAATTGTGATATCATTTTATTTTGCTAGTATTAGAATAAAGATGACCGAGATGAAACATTCTATAAGTATCTAAGTTGCTTGCCACAAATCTTGGCATCATATCTATTCTGAGAGCTTGTAAATAATCTGCTGGTCATTTTGCTTATCACGGAAAGATTTCAGTGTATGTCGTCAATACTCTGGTGGATTTGGTAGCCCGAAAGTTGTTTTGGAGAAAGCTTCTTCTGTGTTTCGTGTTATAGTTAGAGCTTTATTCTTCATCCAGAAGGGTTACTTATCTTTCTTTTTTCTTACCTATGAAGGATGATGTAGTTGCTGCTATTGAGGCAAGAATTGCTGCTTGGACATTCCTTCCAATAGGTAATTATTGACAAGTATATTACCTTGCTGTACGCTTTATATCTCTAGGAAATTAGAATGATTAACACAAGTTTCTTCTTCAGAAAATGGGGAGTCCATGCAAGTTCTTCACTATGAGCTCGGGCAGAAATACGAACCCCATTTTGATTTCTTTCATGATAAAGTTAATCAGCAACTAGGGGGACACCGCATTGCCACTGTTCTTATGTACTTGTCTAATGTTGAAAAGGGTGGAGAAACTGTATTTCCCAATTCAGAGGTAAATATGTTTCTGGTAATGTTTTTCTTGTGCTTTATCCTTCACATTGAAATTCATCCAAAAGTTGTTTCTCCAGGCAAAGTTGCTGCAAGAAAAAAATGATAGCATGTCTGATTGTGCCAAAGGAGGCTACGCAGGTAAATAGCTAGTCTAATACTTATGTGCATGATTAGAGAAACATGATGATGGCTAAGTTGAGCATGCGTTGGCCTAATTAATGTTTTGCTTGTGTGTGTCAACATGGTATCAACAAGGATAAAAGCTAGATTTATAGGTTTGTTGATTGATTGTTTTCCTTAAACGACATTCCAGCTTCCAACGTTATCTTTGAGTGTTCAATGCATTGCAAAATTCGGTAGTTTAGTCTTCCATGCAATAAAACACTCTACCTTCAGTTATGCCTTTATTTTTTGTGTGGGAGCGGGGGAGGGGATTACCTTCATCTTTGATGGACCTCGTGTAGTTACTATTCGTATAGCTGAAACCTCACTAACTACGCATGACCAGACGTTACTCGCACACTCTTCCCTTTATTTATTTATTTTTGATCTCGTGCCTTCAATATTTCATTTGAGTTTTGATGTGTATTGCAGTGAAGCCTAGGAAGGGTGATGCTTTACTATTTTTCAGCCTCCATCCTGATGCTACTACTGATACATTGAGCTTGCATGGTAGCTGTCCTGTCATTGAAGGCGAGAAATGGTCTGCAACCAAATGGATTCACGTTCGGTCTTTTGACAGACCCTCAATCGATGATCTGCCTTCTGGAGGAGATTGTTTGGATGACAATGCGAACTGTGCTCAGTGGGCTCTTGCAGGCGAATGTAAAAAGAACCCTCTGTACATGATTGGCACCAAATCTATAAAGGGATACTGCAGGAAGAGTTGCAATGTTTGCTGAGCTGAACAGTGGGTTTTTTCTACCCTAGGATCATTTTGTTAATCAGTGATCTTCTAGTTCAAGACTGTACATAATGTAGACTATACCCAAAAAAAAATGAAAATCTAGGAACAAATTAGCTTTGTGATGCCATGCCCTACTGGTTGAAATATACATTCTGTGTATTCCTGACTGTTAATCTGTGATCTTCAGTTAGTTTGATCGCACTTTAACATATTCTGATATCTTCCAAGGAAATAAGCATCCTACATATGGCTCCCAGTGATGTAAGTGGTTTGATGTTCTTCGTCTCATGCACCTAAGGGGTGAAATTTCGGGAATGTTTAAGACAATGTTTGTTGCACGATTTGTTGGAAAAGCCTGCATCTTCTTAGTCTCAGCATGCAGCCTCTAAATTAACCCTTTCATGCCTTTTCAGTTTTACAGAAGGAAAAGGAAAATAACTCCGAGATTATATTTCCGGAAGTTATGATTACATCATGCTGTGCTGGTTTAACAGTTTTTCTGAAAGTTGAATTACATAACATACAGATTGTGCTGATTGAAGCTGTGAGATAAACATACTCATTTCTGGGTAATTTGGAACTCATGTTCGCGAGTCTCAGTATGTATGACAGTTTTGAATGGCTTGCTGTATGAATTCATTTTTCATCAGAAACTTATAGTTATGTGCAACGCGCTCAGGAGGGCATATATCATATGCATGCAGCATCATACATGTGTGATTGCAGGTTCATATCAAACAAAATGGTTTTAATTAGAAGAAAAAATTGTCATGCATATTTCGTTAATTAGATTCCAATTTGCATGCAATTGTTGCTCACAGAGTTGTTAATTGTTTCATTCTTTGATTTCTGTAAGTAGTTGAAATAGTGTGAGCATTGCATCACTTCATTCCATTCCATCAACTCCATCATTCCCTATCTCTCCCCCTTCATTCCTTTTACATTCTCTCTCCTCGCGCTCCTTGCTTTGCTGTGCACTCTGATCTGCAGATGGGGAGACCTCCCTGCTGTGACAAAGCCAATGTCAAAAGAGGCCTTTGGACTGCAGAGGAAGACGCCAAGATTCTTGCTTATGTCTCTACCCATGGAACTGGCAACTGGACACAGGTTCCTAAGAAAGCAGGTAATACGCCTGCATTATCTTAGCTCCATGTAAATGTTCTATGTTTTTTGGGGTCACTGTTACCGTTAACACGCTACTGTTCTTTGAAGTATCTTACCTTAATGAAAATTATCTGCAAATAATATAGAACTGGCAGGTTTTCAGCACTGTCAGTGTCGAAAAATGTCTGGTTCAGTCATCTCTTTTTGCACTGAATGAAATAACACACCTGTGCCTGAATTGGTGTCTTTCTTACAAAGTTATAGACTCACCAAGACTGTGTTACTCGCGAGTTATTTTACAGGACTCAATAGATGTGGGAAGAGTTGCAGGCTTAGATGGACTAACTACTTAAGGCCTGACCTTAAGCATGAAGAATTCACAGAACAGGAAGAAGAACTCATTATTCAGTACCATGCAGCAATTGGAAGCAGGTTGTTTCTCAGATCTAGTTCTGTTTTTCCTTTGAACCATTCTGATGAATAATCCGACTCATAATTCCGTCACCATTTATCAAACATTATAGAATATATGCTCTGAATTTCCATGAACTACCACTTATACACTGATACACATTGACATTACCAAAAACTAAGCCCTGTTTTTAGCTCTTCTTGCTGTTGGTAGAAAAGATGATAAGTTTAGATGATTTACGAGGCGGTCATCTCTATATATTATTATATGGTCATTTTCAAGGATCATGTCGCTATTATACTGGACCTGAAAGTTTATGTATCAGCTACTAGACACTGAACATGCATCTTATACCTAATTAAGTCATATTGTCTGCTGCATGACCTCATTTTTACTGCATTAACCAACCTGAAGTAGGAGAAGTACCTCTTTGTTACACAGGTTTTAGATGTGTTTGTTATCTTGGTACAGGTGGTCCCTGATCGCGAAACAACTACCTGGAAGAACAGACAATGATGTGAAGAACTACTGGAACACCAAGCTGAAAAAGAAGCTCATGAAAATGGGAATTGATCCTATTACACACAAACCCTTCACAAATGTCTTCTTGGACTACCAGACCATCAGCAGTCTCACAACTAACTACGAAACGACAATGCTGGATAATGGCCTAGCTACGGCACTGTCATCCCAATGTAGAATATCGTCATCCATTCAATCAGGAATACAAACTGCTACAAGTCAGACGCGTATGATGGACCATTTACAAGATGTTTACTATTCCAGTGACAACTGTTTGCTTCAGCAGGAATCTTTCAGTCATTATATGGAAGATTTATCACCTTCATCATCATCATCTTCTTCATCAAGCTCAAACGGGCAATCAAGTTCATGCCTGTTTACTAACCAACCATCCTCAGCTCTAGTGATGTCAACAGCATACAATTGGGGTGATCAAAGTTTTGTTCAGCCTCTTGAAACTACTGATATCAAGGAGGAAGAGCATAACATTCAGGGGTTTCTAGCTACAGATATACCGGCGCAAAATCAGGAGAATACCGAGCAGTGTGAGCATTCTGTTCCGAATCTTGACACTACCACAGACAGCAACATTGGTGCATCAGACTGCAATGGTGAGAATACTGAGACAAGCAACCACTATGATCCTTCATCGGTGAGCTCTTTTGTCAAGGGTCTTTTGGATCGCGACAGTGAGATGCAGTTAAGTTTTCCAGTTTTTGAAGACATCTTAGACTATTAGAGTATTAGTTCAGACAATTGTAAGAGCATTGGTAGCGAAAATTTCCTTTCAGAATCAGGCTTTGAAAAACTAGGCTTTACTAACTCAAACATGTTAGGATGTCCTAGCTAGTAATTTTATTTATCTCATTGAAATCAAGTTAAAAATCAGAATAAAGGAATAGTTAGTTGTGGACGACATGAATGTTGATTAAAAATGCAAGGTTTCGTGAAAAAGAAGTCTCCGAAAATTTCTTGCATTCTCTGCTCTTGGTTCATTATTAGAACTATACTTAAAAGTTTACAATTGTATGTACCGTCAACATAATAGTATGGACTGCAACTCTTCGATGAATTCTTGACGCACAGTGTCATCAAACAGCGAAACCCCCTCTTCTTTGTCTTCCAGTCTCTCTATTCCATGTAGAGATTTAATCTGGTTGTTGGCCCCGAATACAATGATACACCTTTCAGGCAATCCCATGACCCGACGTAAGGCCTTCGGGAAGGGTGGTTGGCTAGGACGAGACAGCCTAAGCCACGGCATCTTAGCAACTTTACGACTTTTTGCTATCGTCATATCCATGGGAACAAAGACGACTTCAGAGCCAGGATAGTCCTTCTTCATCTGGTCGTAAGACTCACGCAACCGCCGGATGAAAGAGCTGTCCATGCCATAATAGGAGGCAAAGCAAAGTAGGATATTACGGTTTTTGAGTGTCGACACCCCTCTTCCAAGAGAAGTTTGGCCACGACGAAGGCGACCCTTCTCACCAAGAAATGACTCTAGGGTGAGTGACCTTATAATGGAGAGCCTGTCAGTCAACCATTTGTTACTAGTGAAGGGATACTTGTCAAATGTCCTGAAGGAGATTCTGCCTTCTACCTCCCCGGCGGTGCCCCCATCGGTCCAAATGATCAAAGAGTCCTCAACATCACCAAATCGGAACAGCCTACGACTAACCTCATCGACGTAGGGCAACATCCACCAAGATGTTACCTGGTTCTTCTCTAAGGCCAGCTCGAGAGCGTCGTCATACAAGGACTTGTTGTCAGAAAAGCAGGCCATGCTTACAATCACTATCTCAAACTCAAGCTTATCTTCGTCAACACACTTCCTTTGTCGTCGATGTAGAGTATCCATGAATTTACCGTCATAGAAAAGGTACAATCCAACACACTTGTTCTTGCTGAGCTCTGAAACAGTTACCTTTTCGCCACTACCATCACATTTCTCGAGGATCGTATCGGGTTTGCAGAACAAGAGTTCTTCCAAGGGAACAGGTTTACTAGGCTCATCATCAGCTTCGAAGCCTTCATATCGATGACTTTCCTTGTAAACAGGATCCAACCTCGCCTTGAGCTCCTCTTCTTCATCATCAAGTAAGCACAAGTGGTCATGGGTGAAAGGGAAAGAAGCTGCTCCATAATCTTGAAAACAGACACTAGTCGTCTGCAATACTCTATGATCTGGATCGAGAACGACAAAAGCGCAATCGTAGTCCGAGTCCAACCCAAGACGCTTGCAAATCAAGTCACGAGACGACGGATCATCGAAGGGAACTGCGAGGCAAGGGAAGGCGGAGAAGAAGTGGTTGAAAGCGGGTTCCTCCTCATCCTCGGCTATCAAAGCGGTTCGCATCTTAGCCACCATAACCATCTCGAAATTCTTCCCGACGGCCTTTAATTTAGAGTAGGTACTAATCATGGCACGACATTCATCGATGTCACTGCAATAGATGTGCATGGGAACAAAGAAACAACAGATGAGTAAATATTTACCAGAAATCGCATCGATTAATCCAACTCGATCACCATTGTTTCGAACAAGGTAGTCCCTTTTACCAAAATTCGACAGAATTTGGTACACATCTACCTCTATACGCTCACCTTCTACAAGTTTAAGAGGCTTGGTTTTCTTCAGATATTTTTCTCTCGGAAGTTCCAACTCTTGTGCTCCATCGTATTCGAAAGTAGTAACATCAGACGGGTAAAAATATTGGAGTCGAACACAGGTACAGGACATCTTGCTCTCTTCTTCGCCAAATTCTTCTTTTTCTTCTTCTTTACGCTGCTGCTGCTGCATCCCTTCAACACCAAATTTTTAAGAGTATTCTTCTCCTCCTTTTTCATCTCTTCTCCTCTTATTTTCGTGTAATTCAGTCTTTAAACGGCGGCTATGCCATGTTTATATATGTCAAAATGAAAGTATATTGGAAGATGACCTAGTAATTGGTTGGGTTCGAATCAAGTATATATACTATAAGCACATAAAGCGTTAATTTACAATTGTACCCCTTATACTCTATTAAATATTACTACGAGTATGATTTTCTGATGTGTAACTTTTTGTACAACTCGTCAGTGGCGGATCTAGAAAAAATATTTCCCGGTGTCCTAATATATTTTTTCGGTGTCCCTCTATCAATTTAAGGGAACATTTTACGATTTTTAGCCTAAAAAGTTGCGTTTCCGAAAAATTTTGCGGTGTCCGCGGACCCCATACCCTAAGGCATGGATCCGCCACTGCAACTCGTTGTTTTTGAGTCACCCGAATACATGATCATGAGCAAATGAAAGACACGTTTACCTTAAACTTAATATGGGGGATTACTCCGGATTAGGCTATTGTGAAAGACTGAAAGCAGCTGCGAACTATTTACGCTAACTGATCTGAATATTTCATTTGGTTTTGAGGTAGTGAATTTGAATGAAGGTAGAAATAAATTTACGAGCGAAAATTTGTGAGAATTTGAGCAGATAGTTTATGTTCCGATCCTTAAGAGTGATAGAGCGAGCGCGGGTATTGCTTTTGGTCATAGGACATGGTGAATTTTTTCCATAGTTCTTTTAATTTCCGTTATTGATGGATTGATGTTGCCAGGGACTGATGTGCAATTTCCGCCAGAATGCTTCAGGGACCAACTTGCAAACAAGACAAATTCTTTGTCCAAAACATTTCTTGAATTTTATGAAGATATTTTTTTTTTGGTTGATGGTCTTAGACAATAGGCATGCTATATGAGTATATGCACACGTTTCCCTTTCCTGTGTGAGTTCTGAAACACACAAAATGTAAATTGTGTAAGAAGATCATGAAATCGTAGATCGTGATGGTAGGGTTGTTTGAAACTATGAATCGTGACAGTGAGACGCAGTTAAGTTTTTCCAGTTTTTGAAGACATCAATGTGATCAATCTTAGACTATTATTAGTTCAAACATCTGAAAGAGCATTGGTAGCGAAAATTTCCTTTCAGAATCAGGTTTTGAAACTACTAATTTAAACATGTTATGATGATCTTAGCTGTTAATTTTATTTATCTCATTGAAATGAAGTTATTAGAACTTCGAATAAGGAATAGTTGTGGACGACAATGCAGGTGTAACGAACATTTTACATGAAAGACTGTTCTTTAAATCAGAACAGCAGCATGTTGATCAGAATTTAGAAATCCAAGGTTTGGTGATAGTAAGTGTCAGAAAATTTCTTGCATTCTCTGCCCTTTTTCACTGTTAGAACTTAGAACTATACATCAAAGTTTACATACAATTGGACAGGTATACACTCGCTCAGAAATCAGGGTTGAGAATAAGTAGAAAATGAAACCAAAATGAGAAGAACATCAGAATGTCACACCTCCTTCCTCTGCGGGGCGCAATCAGGAAATAAGAGGAGAAAAGAAAGAAAAGATACACTTCATCTTCCTGACCAAGAACATCACTACAACACTCATCAAACACCTTTCTGTGAGTCGAAAGTTCTCAACTCAAATTGCCAAGTGACGGTAATTGTTGTAGTCGATTTCATTTAACCTTATACAACACAGAAGATGCTCTGGCAACTCCTCAGGTTTATTGCCCTGGTTATATCATTCATATATATCAATATTAATGTTCTTAGAAAGAACTAAGAAAGAATCAAAGGTACACAAGAACAAAGATTGTTGTTAAGCTTTTGAAGATCGAGGGACGAGTAAGTACCTGAATTGTGAGGCCAAAATCCAAGACACAGTGCTTTAATCTGTCTTGAATGGCATCAACACCTTTCCTACAAAGGTAATTAAATCTGTGTACATCCAAATCTATCTCGAAGTAGTTCTCCCCCTATATAAGTTCAACAAATGCAATTTTTTTTAGCAAGATCATTTACAGAATGTAGTTCTATAGGAAACTAAAGCTGCCACTCGTAAAAGACCCTTACCGTGTAAAATTCATGCTGAGGGCGTGACAGGACAGGTTTTTCGTTGTAAGCATTGAGTAGCTTCTTCTCAGCTGAATTCAAGTTGAGGTCATCTATATTCGCTAGACGGCCTAGGATCTTAAGCCTTTCCCTAAAGGACGCCATTGATTCTACAGGAAAACTCTTGACCTTTTCCATCTCATCCTCAATCAGCCTCTGCCAATAGAAAAAGTATCAGGACATTCTGATTAAGTCAGAAAGCCGCGAACAAAATGAGTAAAATTTACCAATGATTATCCTTCGTACCCTGAAATTCTCTTGGAAGTTACGAGGTAGATCCTTTGAGAAGTTATCAGAGAGCCTGAAGTACAGAACAACATTCATTCCTTCTCCATCAGATTCACGGTGGAAAACTGAGGCAGGATAGAGCGGTATCTGAAGCAGAAAACAGATTCAAGTTATCATTTATGTAACTGAGACATAATTAAGCTCAAAAACAAACCAATCAGCTCATAAGCTTAGTCGCTTAGAGGTGTAGAATGAAGAGACGAGTGTACCTGGATATTTACGACAAGAATGGCTGGGAGTTTTCCTGAAGAATGTATTGGTGGAAGCTCCACATAGCGAGCAATGTGATTGATTTTCTGATGAGACCGAAAAACATCAACACCAAATGGATAATATGCAGAATGATTTGGTGCTAAATCTTTCCTTTTGTCCCTGCCAATAACCAAGCAGTTGAGATTCTGGATGTCAGCATACAGATAGAACCTCCACTGTCATTCCTGCTAAAATTACTAATCAGTACACAATTTCTGCTCACCTTAGATAACTGTGACCGCGTACATTGAAAGAACTAGGATCAATAGGTGACCAACAATCAGACATTTTCTTCTCTGGTGGACAGTAAGGTATCTGAGAACCTGCTATAGGCCTTTGAAGTGGTGCCCTTGGCGAAACTGAATTTGCATAACACGAAATTTAATCACTTGACATGTCTGAGTTAAAAATATAGAGAAGCAGAGAAATGTAACGAAAAGCTCACCTAAAGTAGGGGTAGAGAGTTCATCCCTCCAACGAAAGGGGAGCACTTTCGAGCCTGCCTTTTTCCTCGTACCTGGAGGGCTCGGGCTAACTGACCTCCGTCTATCAGATCCATGTACATTCGACATTTTTAGACATGGCAGACAAGAATTTTGTATCACTGGATAGTTTTCCATCCCTAGTGAGTTTTCAAGTCCTACATGTTCACCATATTCATCTCTATGCCTACATACTTTGACCACAAGCACAGAGGTCTTCACATCAAACAGGTTCTTTTGAGATTTCAACTGAGAGTTACTAGCTAAGACATTCTGCTGCAGACTGAGGGCAGCCCCTGCATCTTTTTTAGGGGTTGAATCAGAAAACTCTAGATCCTCGAACGAGAATTCTGTTGATGTTGCATCATCCTGCTGCTGATTATTATGTTCCACATCTAGATCCTGACTGCTTTCTGTTAATGTGCCACTATCAAAGCTATAACAGGTCCCATCAGTACGTTTCGAACCCCCAACCTCTGCCTGTTCCCTAGGCTGCCTGAGCTTAAAGGAGGAGATGCGCGAAAAACAGCCATAATAAGCAGGACTATGACATCTTGGAGATGAAAAGGAAGATGGACATGTGTTCTCAGAACCTATTGTTGACATTGCATCTGCATATTTGTTACATTAAAATAAAATGTTCCTTAGAATATATTTTGCCTACAGAAATAATCATGGAAAATTAACAGCTTAGAGCCCTAGACGTTAATTGAATCGTGTAGCTTGTGAGTGACGGTTTACCTTCGTGAATGCTGTAGAAATCTTCATCCCAGCATTCAGCCTCAAACGCTGGGTAGGAATCGAACCAGGACTCATCCAAACTAGCTGTTGAGACTGCAGGCCAAGAACATCAATCAATAATGAACTTTTTACCAAATCATGCCTTTGAAAATTTCTATCAAACGTGATATTTACTCGAAATATTCATGACAAAACCAACTATATATATTTTGAAAACAGGATTACAACTTTACATGTTCAACTAGTGCACATTAGACATTATGCATATTGCAAACATATCAAGGAAATTTGGCAAAAATGAAGGAAATGTGACATTTTTGCATGAACAATCCTTGGTTAAATCATATACTAGGGCATATGCATCCATGGACCGAAAATTAACATTTGGTCACTCATTCTTAACTCATAAGGTATTAAGGTGTGACATTACCACGATATGTTTAATACATGTATTACTCATCAAAAGGAATGGAATGGATTCGAAGACAAAAACGTTGATATATTTACGCATGCATGTATATTTTGAACTTGAAACCAAGTCATTTACATCAAAGCAACTTGTAAGAGTTGTAAATGTAACAATACCTCTAAAAGTCGGATTAACATACGAAGAAAGATCATTAAATCCGCGAGACTCATCAATAGGAATAAGCTTGCTATTATTGGTATTAAGTGACAAGCTCTTGCTCATTACCCTTGCCCGCCTCGTCTTCCTACGCCTCTTTGAGAACCTTAGCTTCCCTCCTACACAACTTTCTGGCTTTGATGCACATACCCCCATTTTTTTGCCACTTTTTTTTTTCTTTACAAATTTTTTCTCCTACATGAAAAAACCTCTATTATTATTGTGAGGTTTTTCCTTCTTGGCTAAAAAAAAAGACAAAGAAACAAAAAAAAAGTGAATATTTGGTACTAGTTTTTGTAAGTTTTCATAATGTATGTATTTGGTAGAGAAAGACAAGGTATGATCATAATAATATCAGGAGAAATAAATAAAAGTATAATTAAGAAAACATTGATGAATGATATGATGTCAAATGATGAATAAATGTTGATAAATAAATGGAGATGGTGAGACATGAAGTCAATGAATAGAAACCAAAATTTAGTGCAGTTGCCAGCGTACGCTGCTTCTTTGCTCTCATTTACGCTGCTTGATTACCACGTCCAAATACGTGCTCGTCACCAGCACGTTTACTCCACGCACGTTTTGTATTCTTAGGTGTCGTTTGGATACCCACAAAAACTGTAGGAATTTTATTTTCCTGGGAATTGAATTATCTTGAGTTGTTTGGTTACCATAAAGTGTAGGAATTGGAAATTCCCGGGCATTTCCAATTCCTCCAAAGTGTGGGAATTTAATTACCTAGGGGGGGCTTGGTAAGTAGAAATTCCCATGGTAATTGAATTCCCTTGTTCATCCAAACAAATTTCCCCAATTCCCATACTTTGTTAATTCCTAGGATTTGCAAACACATGGGAATTCCGACTTCCCGAGTGTATCCAAACGACACCTTAGACTTTAGATTTGGTCTTAATATAACTCTCAAGTAACGGAAGAACATCGATCAAAGATTCAAAGGCTGAAACCCAACCTCTTTCAAGTTCGAAATTAGTTTTCTGCGATTTTTGACTCAATGTTCATTATATTTGCATTGACATTCCGTCAATTAGGCATGTATCTAGTGTCGAGTAAAATGAAGTTGTAGCGATAAACACATCCTATATATTAATACGAACAATATGTCTAATTGACAATGATAGAGGTCTATAGTGTAGACACTTTAGCATTAATTTTACTACATTAGCAAAATTTTACTACTCATACAAATAATTTTACTGCAAGATTTTTTCACCACAAATTAATTTTACTACTCCAATCTCAATTTTACTACTCATAACTTAATTTTACATTGTAGACAAATTAACCGTGTCTACACTGTAGACCTTTAGCAAAATGCATGTCTAATTGGGTGATTTAATCGGGGTGGTAGCACAGCAAGAGGTGAGGGTAAAACTATATGTTCCCATAATTTCAAAATACTGTTAAATTCGGGAGTTGTGAATAATTGCTCAACCATTTCACGTTTAACCTTATATGTATATCGATATGTTCGGTCTTATTCGATAAATGTATGTTAGTCTTTCTATGACAGGTAAAGGTATACGATTGACACCACATTAAGTATAGTCTAAACTTGTAATCTACAATAAAGTAACACTTACTTAAGAATTCAAATGAAATATAACCCAACAACTAGGTAAGTATATAAACCATCGATTTCTTTACAAATTTCAAATAAACTCTTCGATATGAGCCGTTTCTTTTCCAACTGTGAACGACCGATCTATCACATCGTTGACTTGGTCCGATCCAGTGGCGCGTAAGTGAACTTATGTTCAACTCCAACAGTCCATTAAGAAGGAATAAATGGCCGGGTCCAAGAATTGAGTAGAGTTGCCCCCACGATGTTCATTGTGTGGAACAAGCCTGGTTTTTAACTTTCTATAGACAGATGACACGAGCGTGAGCCTATTATTACATTTTGCACGTACTATTTATCCTCATTTTTGGCAAAGTTTTAATTTCTACTCCAATCATTTTTTGCTGGTTGTTGACAACTTCGTACGTACCCTAAAATCTAGGGGAAGAGCATTTGAAGGAATCATATCTTCTCAGATAATTACATTAATGTGTAAAATATTGGCATTATTTGTGATTTGTGTCGCCAATGCAATGACCCAACAAACAGAAGACACTCACCCTCCCTGCATTTGACATTTCTTGCTTGCTCTGTCCTTGTCTTTACAGCTATTTTTGGGCTACCCTTCGCCTTAGGTGGGTGAATGCGCTAGTGTATGACACTACTTGTCAATTGTCATGTCAAGATTTAAAATTGTTAGATGCGTTATACTTTGTTAAGTTAGCATGAGACCTAATCATCCGTTTCAATTCGAGGTATCGAGTTTTGAGGATTGGCGGATTGTTGTGTTAAAAATTATAGGAAGTTTTGTCGAGTATATAGTTTTACTCGAATGGGAGTAGATTGAATGACGATAAACAATGATGTAGAGATGTTGTATGAAACGCTTAATCAATTTGATAGAGAGGAGGAGGGAGAAGAAACCAATTTGATAGTATTCTTTAAAAGGAGTTCGGTCAGATCGTATTTCGCCTCCTCACCAACTTCTTGTAAATTATTATTAATTTTTAGTATCATGATACTAACGCATATAATATATCAGCATTATGTCTTGAATAGAAAGGTTAATGTGGATGATTTTGATTGTTAGGAGGTGTTATTTTAAGATCGTTGCAAGTGTTGACTAGTTTAGTTATGTTGTAGT
This sequence comes from Spergularia bocconei, assembly GCA_963457585.1. Taxonomy (NCBI): domain Eukaryota; kingdom Viridiplantae; phylum Streptophyta; class Magnoliopsida; order Caryophyllales; family Caryophyllaceae; genus Spergularia; species Spergularia bocconei. The sequence continues at coordinate 3,127,018 of OY734951.1, read as the reverse complement.
TGGTGTATGTCTCTTGATTTTGAAAGGGATGTTATAACTCTCAAAATAGATTGTATATTATTGATGTGTGATTAGGACCAACTGATGATCTTAATAATGAAAAGTTATTTGACCTCAAAAAAACAATGAAAAGTTATTGGCATGTTTGAAGGAAAATGCATTGTTTCTACAATGGAAGTCTGGAACTCGTATCATGATGAATACAGTATTGAACTTGATGTTAAACTTAACCTATAAAGAAAAGCTAAGAAAACTTGATGTTATAATTACGAGAGTGAAATATGATATTCGTTGCGATCCATGATTCATAAACCATGATGCTCAAAACACTCAAAGGCTCAGGGACATACTATAATTGCGTCCCCTTACACAATCTTCATTCCTCAAAAACTAATTTGTTACTCCGTTAACTAGAACTCGGTCAACTTTTGGATACAACAAAGTTATTTTGAAACAATGGTATTGCATCACCCGGTAATTGGCGTCAAAAGCCGGATCAAATTTTAACGTCGATGTTCAGTGATGGGCCAACAAGCAAGTTGGGCCTTCTAAGTCTCTTGTAAAAGGCTTGCTTGTTCCAAGAATCCAAGTTCTATTTATCCCACTCTCGGACTCGATAAGTCGTTCATATAACTAATCCAAATTGTGATTGATCGAGTACGCCCCAACTGAAGTCTTCTTCCTATTTTGTTCTGGTCAATTACAGTCATCTCAAATGAATTCTCTAACATTTCACGTCAAATATGAGTTACCTCATTTGGAGACAAACCCGAGTACATAACAACTCTTATATAAAGTATAGAATTAGTTAATTCGGCTCCAAGCCATATAATCCCGACTAATATTTCAAACGCACATTATCGAATTTCTTTCGATTCTTTACATGTTCCTTGTTCCGCAAATACTGTAACGTTTTCCCACAGTCCTATCCATCTCTTCCCCAAAGCGTAAGCTGGAAGCTTGAACCCCTGAACCAGTAAGACACTGCAGTAAACCAGCAAAAAAAAGAAAACCATGGCGATGTTGTCACTCTCATCTCCATCTCTTCCACCAATTCTCTCTCCTCGCCACACTAAACCCAAATCTCCCGCCTTCTTCTCCTCCTCCTTCATTCTCTATCCTCCGTTCTCCACCGCTTCCTCGCCGCCGCCGACTCGCCGCTCTTCAATCGTCATCACCGCCAGTAGTACTACTTCATCATTCCTAACTTTATATCAATTTTATTTTCAGTTAATTTGTGTTTAATTTGTGATTAATTGGTGGTTTTGATTGTTGAAAGGTTCTAAAGAAGCAGCTAAGCAAGAGTTTTTCGACCGTTACGGCCTTAATCCTAATGATTTTCTTACCGAATCTTCTACCAAGGTGCAATTCCTATGATTATGTATTATTTCGCTCGAATTTGTGTTCATAGTAGAATGTTTAATTTTAATCTTGTTGTTTTTCGTGTATCGTGGCAAAGAATTAGTATATTAGGGGAAAATGAGTAAATTGGGCGCAAAAAAGAGTAATTTGGGGTTATAATGAGTCAATGGGAGGGTAGTGGTGGAGATTTGAGTGAATTCGGCGTAAAACGAGTAAATTAGGGGGCAAAATGAGTAGGATTACTTGAGTATATAAGACCACTCGGTATGGTAATCTAGGTGTTTGGTGAATGACATAGCGAAAGAGTATCTTATGCCGAATGCATTAATTTGGAAATTCTTATTGGTTTTCTGGGTATCGTGGCAAAAGATGAGTATACTGGTGGAGATTTGAGTAAGTTGAGTGCAAAACAAGTAAATTGGGGGCAAAATGCGTGTATTGGGGTAAAATGAGTATATTGGGGCAAGATGAGTGGGATTACTCGAGTATTTTTGATAACTCGGTATGGTAATCTAGGTGTTTGGTGACTAACATATGTAAAGAGTATATTATGTCGAATGCATTAGTTTGCAAGATTTTGCTTTGAGGAGCATGGTTATGAATATATTATCCCTTTGTCTTGCCTGTGAAATGAGCATGACTCGGGTAAGAGTGTAAGACGTCTTACCTTTTCTTATCTTTAGACCTTAAAGTTTGCAAAGTTTCCAGAGTGATTCTTCTACTATTATATATGTCTGTGACAAACTATTTGCTCTTCTTAGCGAGTGATATTTTAATAATTTTCTGTCTTTGTACAAACAATAGTCGGTTTGTCGTTTAATGTTACTACAAAAGATCATTAGATTGATTTGTTGACAGTAAAATGGCCATCAACTTGCATTATGCACAGGTTTAGTATATGATATCGATATCGATTTCGTCATGATGCATTGAAAAATTTGACCGTGTTTAAGAACCATCAAACGATGGATTTCAAGACTCTAGTATAATATATAGTGTAATAACATATCTTGACATCGATTATTGTGATATTCTTATTCAGTTGAACTACCTTGAATCTTAATAATGTGAAGAAATTTAAGAAGGGGATAGGAAAACGTTTTTGATGTATATAATGGACTTATTTGAGTCTTACATTTCTAGAAGTGATGTAGGACCAGTTTGATTATGGGGTATAGGATTCAACCCAATTACCCATCTTCGTCAGAATGGTTACAACTAGCAATTTCTATGCTTCTTTGCTTCGTTAATCCATTTTTGTTTCCGTTAAAAGTTACAATGCTGCACATGGGCAAACATGTATGAAGCGTTAATTTGCAGAGTAAGAGGAGAAAGGAAAGTGGAAAGGAAACAGGAAGAGGGAAACAAGTGGTTGAAGAGGAAAAAAAGCCACCCCGTACTACACATAAGTTGCTTCAGGTGAAATCTCTTTCTTTCTTTTAGCTTCCATATGCTCGATTTTATATACTATTAGTGGTCGCTATCTGTATCATTGTACGTTGTTACCGCAAATGCATAAGTGATGTTGGCTTCATTTTTGCGTGGTTGAACTCATTTGGTTCTCTTCTGCTACTTCTTGCATTGGGTTGCGAGGCTTGGGGGGGGGGGAGGGGAGGGGGTGTGTCATAGTCGAGGCTCCTTTGGAGACAAGAGGAATACAACCTCTCGATAAAAGTGTTAATCCATATAATCCATTGGCCTTACCAGAAAGCTTGAATATGAGGATTTGACGAGTGTATAATTTTTTTTCCTCTTCTCCTTTTGAAGCACAACCGCTGAACCGCACAAGTACTTCGCACAGGAGACCCATCAGCTGCTGCTTGGGGCGTGCAAAGTTCCATACTTTACCCATCAGCCTTATTTATATGTTTGGACAAGAAGATATGGTGAGGAAGAAAAGGGGGGTGGGGGTGGGAATTCCATTATTTGAATGAGATTTGGCGGTTTGGAAAGGAAGTGATTCATTGGGATCAATTTTCCTTCTCCTTTTAAGTACGATCATTCCATGTCTGGAAAACGTTGTATGGAAAATGCACCTCCCTCTCTTCTGCCCATTCCCCTCTCTCTTTTACGTCGGCCTACCCTTTATAATTCTATCCGAAGAGACTTTAAATGAGAAACAGATAATCGATAACATGGAACGCTTTGTAATGTAAATATGAAGTCTCTGTCCAAAACCTCTATCTCGCGTAAATCCAACCCCCCTACCCCACCACAGGCGCTTTTGTGGCATTGGGGTAATGTTGATAATAGAAAAAAAGGTGGGGTAGGGAGTTGGATTTACGCGACCTTTTGCCCTTATATTGGAAATATTGGAAGACAGTTTCCCGATGACCCATAAAGAAAAATGCGTAGAATTGCATTGATTGACCACTTATGTAACCAAAATAATGAGCCATCTTGCTTTATTCCAAGTTTCCAAAGCCAAAGAATAACGAGTCTTTGCCCCATCAGAAATGAAAATATATTGATTGTTTTTGCTGTATTTAAATTTCAGTCATTGAATTTCCCATTTCATGATTTATTTGTATTCGAGGTTTCCTTGTAATCTTGGAGGAGTTCCAATTATGATATATGTTGCCTGGCGTAGGTGTTAGCTGGGAAAGCTAAAAGAAAGAAGCTATTGTCACCTGTGGGCATGGATGTCCGTCCAATGATGGAGGTTGTTAAAGGTTCGGCATTTGATATGTTGCAGGTATATCTCTACTGCCTTTATCTTGTTTGCGTACTTTAGGATATTGCTCAGATATGTTTGTGAAGGCTGAAACCATTAAAGTAATTCCCACTTTGGTGCTTTGAGGACAAGGATTTAACATAGAAGATAAGTTTGCTTGATTTTCAATAGTAGCTGGAAAGTTGTTGTCCCTCCTCTTGAAACCTTACAGCATGGGATCAACATAGTTCTGTTCTAGCTTCATTTGGAGCTGGTAATGTATGCTGTTCTGTCATTGTAAAAGTAGATCCTACAACTTCTAATATGTTAATTGGACACGCATGATCCTATATACAGGCGGCTGGTGGTTGTCCTGCATCTTTGCGACCTGGTCGTTGGTTAGATCTCTACAGTGGTACAGGTTCAGTTGGCATTGAAGCTTTAAGCCGAGGTTGCTCTGAGGTGACCCTTTCTTTTTCTCTTTTTATAGGCTAATATATGTTGCTACTTATTTCATGTTTGTTTCACACTGCTTCTTCTGCTCAATTTTAAATTCCAAAATAGATTTTTTTCTTCCGTAAGTGGAGTTCTACAGTCGTCTCCTTTTATTTATTGATGCATTAGTTTTAAATTTATTGCTAGTGAGCTCTCTGCATATTTTTTTCTGGAGTTAGATACTAAGTTTATTGTCTTAATATATGATCTGTATGGAACTCTTACAGTGTGTTTGGAAGGAAGGGAAGGGGACGGGAATTGCAGGGAAGTAAAGAAGAAGAGAAGAAAGCGGAAGGGGAGTGAGGGTCAATCCCTTGTTTGGTTAACATTTTGGTGGGAGTGGGGAAAGGAGGGGGGGGGGATTGGAAGGATGAATTTAAAAGGGTGCTGAAGGGAAGGGTACTTAATACTCCCGAATTTGGAAGGATTTGGAGGGGGAGAAGAAACAGTAGAGGACATGCTTGGAGAAGTAAGGTGAGAGGACAACCAGGGGAAGAATGTCATCTTCACGTTACTAAAAACGTTTTGAGCTGAATTTTGGGCTGACTAACATTCTCAATCCACAACTACAAACAAAGAACAATAGCATCAATAGTATTCCCTGATTTTGTACTTCTTCTTCCTCCGTTTCCTCCTTCCGTTCACCATTCTCTCTTTGGTATGTTATCCAAACAGGGGTTTAATACCCCTCACTTCCTTTCCCCTTTCCTTCCCTCGTAATCCTTCCATCCAAACACACTGTTAATATGGGACAAGATGAGCATCAGACAGAGCTGAGTACTTTTGAACAACCATCTCCATTGTATAATTGTTCTTAAGAAAATTAAGAGTGCAGCTCATTTAGTAATTTTGTTAAAGATGTTTACTATGAAATCATTTTGGGAATAAGGCTTGGTTGTTGTTGTTAAAGATGTTTACTATGAAATAGATTTTGTGCAAGGCGGTTTATCTACTCAAAACGTGTATCTAAGAGAATTTCCATCAATGTTGTAAATGTGCAGGTACACTTTATTGAAATGGATCCATGGGTGGTTTCAAATGTTCTGCAGCCAAATTTACAATGGACAGGGTTTCTTGATGTGTCGGTGATACATACTGTTCGTGTTGAGAGCTTTTTGGGGCGTGCACAGAAGTTTGTAGGTTTGTACAGAATTCTTTCATGTTGAAAAGTTTCATTGTGGCCAGTTTGCCCTATTAGCATGGATCTTGAAAATCGGTTTGCTATTTTGGCGGGAGCTGCTTGAATAAGTAGAGAAACCTTATATTTGGTGCTAGTGATTGCATAACTAGTATTACCCTTGAGTCTGATCTGCGTCTGCCTTTAGTTTCATTTGAGTTGATTCATATCATTAATTTTGTAAATTCTTCTGTGAGGATTTTGTTTCTGGGAGGCATATTATAGAAGTAAACAGGTGAAATCTATTGTTGATGCTTGACTCATGGGTGGACATCGCCTTATCCCAGCAACAATGACTGGTTAGAGCTAGAAGGCCTATCTTGAGCCTCTCTACCATCTAAATGCTGCCCAAAGCAGGATTTGGTTTGGATTGTAGCTGCTATTACCTTTAAAAGGGAGAATGGTTGCTACCTTGGTTATATGGTTAAGGTTGTTGATGACCTGCCAGTGCCGGCCGTCAAGCTCATTACTTCCCAGGAACATTTTCATTAAGTTATTGTTATGACTGTATTTCACTCCCTATGGTCGGCATCCTAAATAGTCCTGTTTGCAGGTACTGATGCTGCTTTTGATTATATAAGCGTCACACCTCCGTACATGGAAGTGGATTATCGGTTACTTATGGATCAATTATCAGGTTCATCATTAGTTGGGGAAGATACTTTTATTGTAAGTCACAAGATTTATCTTTTTTTTTCTCCCTATTATTCTCACCTTTAATTTTAAAGAAGCTGTGATTTGCTGATGGTGCTTGTTCTTTAAACTGGTTCGCCTCAGGTTGTTGAATATCCTTTGGGAACAGACATGCTGGATTCTTGTGGGTGTCTTTTGAAGGTTTTTACATTATACTTCCACATATTATTTTCTGGGTCTAAATGTTGTAGATTGTTCAAACCTGGTTACATATGTTCGCTTGACAGTTGCAATCTTATAGATGTGTTACGCACGCTACACTAATAGTGTTTGGTGCACGATGGGTCGATTTGTAAGATGCCATAAAATGAGAGAATTGGTACGAGTATTCTTTAGATATATTTGGCCGTCCTTCATGGATATCTATGGTAATAGAATCCGAATAGTAACCAATGTTTCTCTTCAATTACTTCCATCACTACCTAATAATTATCACCACCCTGGGTGGTTACTAAAATTAGTGAAGCAAAATACATACGTGGTGTTGTAGGTTAACTAATCATGGACATTCACTTGGACATAAGTAGTAAAATTCTTTATCACTAATGCCTAATGCCATTTCTCTGCATTATAATCATATATAAACATGGTTTCACTTTGCGTATCAGTGATATTTGTGCTAAAGTATCTTTAGTGAAATAGTGGATTACCTATGCCCAGCTACTGACGATCTAGATGTAAATTATTGACCAGATTGCTGACCGTCGGTTTGGCCGAACAAATTTAGCTATATATGGGCCAGAGTGGGCAATGAAGAAGAGGAGGTGAATAATACGGTGCAATGCTATGAAACGATAGGTCGACTGAACACGAGAATGGCTGCTGTCCGAACTGATAGTGGTGTATGTCATTGTATGTCACCAGTGCTACATATATAAGCAGGAAAAGTCGGTTCTCATCGTTGACATTTTACAAATTCCAGCTAGTGGTATGTTTTATATCTGCAGCTTTGTTAATATTAATTGCATGACAAGAGTCAAGATTGTCTCTCGTGCAAGATCTTGACCTTCTTTTTCTAATAGAGTTTATTGGCTGCAGGTTACTCTCCAAAGGGAAGTAGAGGATTCTGAGTTCCAGCTCACTTTATAGTTAAGAGCTTAAGGCAGAAGATGTCATAAAATAGACATAATTGCCAAAGTGTAAGGATCCAAACTTGATGCTCACTTTATTTCCTGCTGTCTTTCTTTGTCTGGTAGTGTAAATCAAATTTTCAGGCAAGATGGCTTTTTGTCACTTATGCCTGTAACTGTAAGTCGTTGGTGGCCAGATACCTTTTTATCTGTGCATGTAAATACATGTTACTAGGACTTTTTTTGGTCTCACTAGCAGAATGTGGTGATTGTGTTCCAAAAGGCTGGCTGATTTAGCTATCCCTATTGCTAGCACTTCAGTGTTTGTAATGTTATCAATCAAGTGAACGGATTTCTGAAACCTCTCTAATCTGACCCTTTACCAAAGTTTCCAGTTCTTTGGCTAGGATTTTCTTATTTTCTATTGCTTCGGGAGGTAACCTGTTTTGATTGAAGTATTTAATGGGTGTTTTAAGAGTCTGCATTTTCTAGTCTTTCATGAGAAACTGGTTCGCTTCCACATTCTTCAAAGTTGAGAATAGAAAGATAGATTTGGTCTGCACTGTATTATAATTCATAAGCCAATAAGCCGACCCCAAACTGGACTAGAGTCATCACGAGAAACTTCTTTCTACATAGATAATTGTTGTGCATACTATTAGAGTGCTGGTAAAATCATAATAGGCCAATCAATATTCTAGAGGAGTCCATGTTGATATCCTCTACTGCTGGGACTCTGAATAATGGAGTCATCTTTACTATAATTGTCCACTTCTATTTAAGGATCAAAGTTGGGGCCCTTAGACTAAATGTTTTTCACCTAACATAATGGCATGCTTTGTTCATGTCATAATTTGGAAAACTGCAGATGAAGGAAATGTTCAAAGCATGTCAATTTCAAGAAAAAAGGAAAGTTGAACCCCTTTGGTTATACTTTTTAAGTATTTCTACGGAAGTGATACCGCTATTTACTTTGGAATCTGTAGAGCTACTTGTGGATGATTGGAGAGGTAAAAGATAAAGATGGCTTGGTATAAATAAATGATAGTGACACTGGTGAAAGGACATTTGCTTGGGTTTTACTGTTCAAGGACGTGTTAAGCACTGTTTTCCGTCACATGAAATATGTAGTTACAATGTTATTTGTGGTAGTGAGATGCAATAGACCTAGTTTGACAGTTTCTTTATTATGTCTGAACTTAAGTTTAGGCTAGATAATGTGTGATGCCCTTCAGAACTTAGGTCAACGTAATGGAAGTTCAAAATTATGGTGATTTTGATGAATCAAGATGTATTCTTCCAGTTATTTTCTGTGGTAATGTAAGGTCTGTACTCTGATTCTGTATCCTCAGTCCTCACCCTCCCAGTCCTTCAGAGAATAAATACTTTCGCCTCCTTGGTAATGCTACATGAAAACTGGGACATATCTTTACTGTTGGGATCTTCACAGTTCTGTTCAATCGAGCTTTTGTTTGCATGGTCTGGTTTTGAGTGAAGGCTGAATTTACTGATCTCTTAGTGTTTCGCTTTGGAGGTGCAACCTTTGGTGACCAAACACTTTGCATGTGTGGGGATTACGAGTTCATAATCATTAATAGGCCTTTCTAAAGAAGTTATGTTAATGTTCTGGGCTTCAGTTGTTGGTGATGTCATTCACTCCTATCGTTGGTAGCCTCTAAACCGATTTATGTCTTTCATGAAGTGCAGCTGTGCAGGGAGTTACATTCCCCATTTACTGTCTCTCTGGTTGAGAGGTCAGAGCAAAATAAACTTCTGTACTCATCCCTGTCATGCTGCCATCCCTGAGAAACATTTATGTGAAGTTTTTATTTTTATTGTTTATATATCTTTTGCTGTGTGCATATGTGTGTTTGTGTGTTTGGAGAGGGCATAAATTCCTGAGGTTTATACTTCTGTCTCTCGTACTGTCTCCCTGGAGGAGGGAATATGTCTCTCGCGCTTCCCTTTTCTTTTTTTTCTTTTTTTCTGTGTGTGTGTGTGTGTGTGTGTGCGTGATGGCCAGAATGCATAGGTGTTGAATATTGAACCACCATGTACTGACTACGTGGAATTGTGGACTAGTGTCTCTCCCTTGTACTTGCTGACTTTGGTTTAATGTGTACGAACTACGAAGTTGGCTAGGCCAATCATGGTGATCAGGCCTAGCAAATCCCATCACCGATTTTGTCTGTGTTTTTTTTTTTTGGCCTTCTACAGTTCTACTCATAGGCTGATAAGGCATCAGTGTCATTATACCTAACTTAATTTTCATTGCCTCTATAAAGAGAATTTATGTTGGCTACAAATGTGCTAGTACTTTTCTTCTAGCCTTGGCTGATTGGTGAACAAATCATGATCCTTTAGTTTTCTTTATTCAATTAGCTTCTCCTTTTCAGTGTTCTTTCTCCCCTGGAACAAGTTTGCTCCTCTCCCTGTCATTATTTTAATTTAACACATGAATTCTTTCTTACATTGGGGGTTGAGGGAGATTTTGTTTGGCAAGTATTTTATTCCTCAACTATTTTCACACTGAATTTCTTTTGGTTTTCCCAAGGTGGGACATGATCCTATGTCTTGTGTAGAATGAAAGAGTACATTTAGCATTCCAGGAGTAGAATGGTCCCAATGTTTTTGGCCTCATGAAAATGCGCACACCAAAACAGAGGAACTGTTCTGTCATGGGCCCATACTATCTAAGAGATAACTAACTTTTTTCTCTTTTTGTCATGCCTCTCTCTTTCTATTTTTCCATTCTTTGCCCCAACCCTTTGTTTTGACATATAGTTTGAACCAGAGCATCTCTGTATTTAAACCGTGCAAGCTTGGCCCTTTCTTTGAAGCCATTATACATTGATGTTCTTCTGAATGTTCGTAATTTGTTTTTGAGATGATCTGCCTCTTCATCCCCCATTACCTTCCTATTTACAGTATAACCATCTTAAAAGAGGGGGTATAATAGGGTGGAAAGTATGGACGGTGATGCTGATGTTTATGGCAGAGGTGGTAAGGGGGTTTTGAAGAATTTTGTCCGTGTTTTATCAGTTGTGCTTGTATGGTCGTTGTTCATAGGAATTCTAGCAAGTAGGAGCAGTGACGAGCTTGCTGTGAGTACGTCATTGCGAAATCTCAGGCATGTGGTAGCGGTGGAAAGCAGGAGAGATCACGTTCCTGCAGGTCCTGATACAATATATGGTAGTAAAAGAAGAGTGCCCAGTGGACCTGATCCAATTCACAACAGGTATTAATCTTCCATTGCTCTTCATTTCTTACCTAGAGGTTTGGGTACACTAGAGTCTGGTAAAGGAGTAATTGTTGTTCCTGTAGAATCTATGATGTGTTTCATTATCTGAGACTCTTGAGTCTTTCCTTTCTTAGGTCATACGCTATTACAGAAGTGTTACACGCCTAGATATCTTATCATACCCAATCATGAATCTCTAGATGATTTAGTCAGGCAATTCAGAAGTATTTGTTGAACCTTCTTTACATCCTTGTACAGTTTTTTTTTTCTTCCTCCCCACCCCCCTCTCCTTAGATTCGATGATATGAAGTTGTAAAGCAACTATTTCGATGTTTTCTGAGGTTTTCTGCTGGAAAGTTGTGGAGATAAAGTTCCAAATTTTATACTGAATCTCTGGTTTAGTGTGTTAACTAATCAGAATTGAAGATTGCCATGCTCATCTCCTTTCTGGGATCGAACTAGTTCAAAGTCGTCCAGTTGTCCAACTTGCCACCGTTATGTGCTACTCTATTCTTGCTCAGTTTTCTTCAGTTTGACATACACTGGTAGTGCTGAGGCTTAAGATAGCATTTTTGGGTACTCTATTTAGACTCTGTTCTTGCTAAGTTCACGCTTAGATCGAGATCTAGTCCTGTCCTTCGGAAATAGCTTCGGGCACCCTCAGTTCGAAAGGCTACACATACTATTCTTTTTTTTTTTTTTGGTTGTGTGGGGTGGGGGTAATCTTTGTTCTTGGGACATGTGAAGTCTTCCTTTAGTGATGTTGTAAGCTGATGGTAAATTAGGTCTTTAGTAAAAGCTTCTTTAAATGTTGAGTCTTTCTCTTATTTTGATAATAAGAGTAAAAATAAAGTTCCTGAACCACTTTGTTGGTTGGGGAGGAACATATATGGGGTTCCCTCTTTTTATTTGCTGGTGTTTCAAATGTGTTATGAGGGCCCTTTAACTCCTAATTCTACTGAAAATCAATAATTGTTACGTTACTTTCGATCAATCTCTTAATGCGTAAGGTTTTCACTTCTTATCAGGCACATCGGAACAAATAGACACCCAGCTGGCCGTGTTTAGCACCGCACAGAGATGCAAGATCATCCGGATGATTGCTGTGGTAGTTTTCCGAACCCTCTTATGATAGAGATAGGGTGACAGTCCTAATGACTTGTATCGGTTCTCCCCGAGTGTTAGTTTTTGTTTTTACACGTTGGAAGTGTTAGTTTGTTTTCTCTTTTTCGTGTTGATGACTTCATTTTGACGCCATTATATTGTGGTTGATTACATACATTCAACCATATGTTTAACTACAAATCTGTGTATAGGAGGTGTTGCTTCATTCGAACTCGATTTTACAGGAGCTAGTTGCATCTCCAGAAAAGGGGAGTTGCAACAGCCTAGTGCTTTCATGATTTCAAATCACTGTAAAGTTTTGGCTTTCTTCAATTCTTGTCTAGCGCCATGACAAAGGTTAGTCTCTTGTATGAGAGAAATACTAGTCAGAAACAGCTTTTTTGCAATATTGCATGCATCGTGTATTCGCTCTTTCTTTTCTTTCTTTTTTTTTTTTTTTTTTGGCCTCTGGTATACTCAGTTCAAAGTAGAGTGAGTCATCATTGCTTTTGCGGTAGCTCGTGCTCGTCAAGGAAAGTAATTTCCCCCAAAAGTTAAAGGCTCTCTTATATCGGAGTTTTAGGCTTCAATGATGATGTACTCACGTAATCACTAAGTTTTGTGAAACTTAGGTGCCGTCTAATTAATGTGATGCTCATTGAAGATGCATATTTGGAGTACTACTTGGTACGAGCGAGAGACCAATGCAAGGGGTAGGGTTAAGATCTTAGATGTACGCGAATCTAAGATATAACGATAAAGATTGCGCTCTTATCCGACTTGTATGAGACCATTTCATAATATTATTGAAATAAATAGTGAAGATGCTAAACACGTAGTGTGAATAATTCTACCTCGATGTATTCTTTCTTGTCTGAGTAAGTGTTGTGTGAGAGTCACAACTAACTCACAAGTGTAGTATTACGAGTTATTGTGTTGCTACACTAGTCATGACTCCAAATTCCTTTCTTTTCGGTCAGGTGCCTAATCAAGAGAAACTATCTCAATAGGCAACTGCCTTTGAATACTCGTATCAAATATTAACCAAATTCTTGATTTCTAGAATAGGAGTTCAGTATCATTTTTAGAATTTTCAAAGGGAATTCGTCGCTGGACTACAAGCTCCCGTGTTGAGATGGGTCTCTTAAACTTCGGTTGGTCTTGATACAAAACATCCTATGTACGAGTTTCTGTTCTCTTATCACCGTGACATCGTCCATTATTATAGGCAGAGGGTTTTACCATTTAATATCCAAAGTACCATACGGGTATATTTTAGATTTAACATATCTAAAACACTATCTACCCCGATTAAATTATTTGGAACATTAGAAAAGGTGTTTATGTCGCATTGCTTTCAATTTCTGGTTGATTTTCGGTTGCTCCAAGGAACGAAGACTGGTCTAAAAGCACCAAAAAAAAAGAAACTAAAGACTGAATCTAAAAGAAAAGCTGATTTTGTTGCAAAAGGGATACAAAGCCATATCTCTCGTGCAGTCTTGATGATTGGATAAACTCTATGATTCCGGTTATATCCAATTTACTAATCAAATTGACTGATTTGACACTAGTACATACCCCTAGTTGATATGACTTTATTTTCATTTCACAAAAATAAGGATGAGCTGAGGTTTTACTCTCCGTCGTAACTCGTACTCCCCCGTTTTATTAGGTTCTTTACATTCGGTTTGAATCTGTGAGGGGAATTCAAACCAAATGCAAAGAACCTAATGAAGTGGAGGGAGTAATAAACTCTCACACAAAACTTTTCTTGAACATAAATCACATTGCTTAGAATATCGTAGTTTCTAGCTAGCGAGTAGCGACTTCTCATCAATATTCGACCCTCTAGAAGATAGTTAATTTTTTTTTCTTCTTGGAGCTAAGATCCCTTTTGAGGATAATTAACAAACAACGGTTGAATACCTCTTTAAAAAAAATACGGTGGAAAGAAATATAGCCATGCATGCAATAAATAGGGAGTCGCCAAATATAATACACCAGCTACACCCAACATGTGAAATGGAATACAATCATGAAGTTGAAAGTACCAGAGATTCCTAAAGGTATACCATCAGAGAAGCCTCATTGCCGATTGGGTAGATCAAGAAAACAGCAGTAGCCGTTGCAACGAGAGCCGAATATGCAACAACAATCCAAGGACGCATACCCAGATGGATATAGTACTCTCTATCGAGTTCTCATATCATCAATCTTCGACCTAGGATGGAATGATATAAGTCTGAGTCTTTGACGTTCGACCCCTATTGTATTGAGGATCAATAAAATCTAACCAGCATGCATCATGATTACACAGATCATCTTTGACAGCGAGACTAATTTCGTCACCTATAATTCTAATCTGACAAGTTGGTGAACTCTTTGTAAGTTTACTGACGTCTTGCCGAAAAGAATCTTCCACTACAAGATGACTAATTGGGTATTTAGCATCAATCCAAATATCAAACACCTTCAAATCTTTGGCAACATCTATTATGTACTCCACCAATTCTAACTCACACCTCAAGTAACCATTAAATTTCCACAATTCTATCCTTTGAATCTTTTCCCTCAAACAGTAAGGTAAAATATCAAGGTGTGACCAACTCTCATTGTCCCATCTTACACAATGCTTCCTCAATACGAGACTTTGCAGATTCGGACACTTAAGCAAAAATGTCTCCAACCCGGTCCAGCTACTGCTACGACTCAAAAACATTTCGAGATGGGTGAGCTTATGGAAAGTTTCGAGATTATCTGTAAGATAACTGAGTATATCACCACCTCGACTAAGGCCGCTCCTCGCGCAAAGAATAGAATTTAGAAGCACTTTTACATGACACGTTTCGATACTTGGTCTTGGATTGCCATCTCCTATAAACACTTTAGCTTCACGTAACCCCCTTGGAGTTTTGACAAATTTGAATTTAACCATGTTAGGACTTCGTTCGAACTTCCAAAAATGCCAATTCCGGTGCATCGAGTACCAATGTCGTAGTCGTAGGACATACACTACGTATACTCTTATTATTATCAGCCAATTTGATGCTCAACCATTTCAAATTTCGAGCTGTTATAATACTTCTGCTACAAGATTCCGGAAATATATAAACATCAAGTCCCAGGCCAGACTTTGAAGCGAAGGGCAAGACTCCACTAAGCTTTCAACCAAATAATTCATCCGATCATGACATACCCTAATGTCAAGTTTTGTCAAATTAGGAAGATTAACCTTAATAATTCCACCTTATATTTATCCCACATCCAAGAAAAGGATCTTCCAACACATGAATTCCCGATAATTGAACCGAAGGGCAAGATTTAGCTAGAAAATTCTTAACCAAGTTGAGGTGATCAAGATATATATACCAGAATCACTAGCTTCCACAAATTAGGAAACTTGTAATTAACTCCTCCTTTCTCTAGTAAATGAAAAACATCCACACCGCGAATTTCCAAAATTTTGAGATTAGCCGATTAGGGCAAGAATTAGCTACCATTGGAATTAAATTCGGTTGATGACCCCATACCGCAATGTCAAGTTTCCTCAAATTAGGAAGCTTGAATTCTCGATCGAGCATACGAAAACCGTACCCAATTTTGAGAACTTCGAGTGATTTCTTCAGGAAGATAACATGTGGCAGCTCAATTAAATCTGATCTGTATGTATTTTTCTCGTTTTAGCTTTAATTCCTTCACATTATCACAATAGTAAACAATATCATTAACCATTTTGGTAAAATATGTGTTAGCTTTCTTCTCGTATGTGCGCTTACTTAGGTCGACCAGCTTGAAATTCAGCTCGACGGCATGTATATTGTGCCATGTTACGTGTGTTAGTATACGAATATACATAGCGAAAAACTTTTCGGATAGCAAATCAACTTCAGTGAAAGGGAGGGCGGTGACTTGGAACCAAAGATACCGCCACGGCCGCGACAGGATGCTAGTGGCCGCGGCGGACTTGGTGGGAAGAAAAGAGAGAATGATTGTGAGAATTTCACATGGGAGTGAGGTTAGTCGATCAATTTCTTGAGACACCATTTTCATTTTGGTGGAGAAGATCGAGAGGTAGGTTTAATTAGGGTTTTGGTTTAATTCCGAGTGGTCTTTTGGAGAAAATAATGATGGAACTTGAGATAGAGTTTTTATCATGTGCCCTTAGCCCGGCCATTAGGTCATTATAAGGATTATTCGGACTTGATAATTTAATTTAAACTTTTCC
This sequence comes from Spergularia bocconei, assembly GCA_963457585.1. NCBI lineage: Eukaryota > Viridiplantae > Streptophyta > Magnoliopsida > Caryophyllales > Caryophyllaceae > Spergularia > Spergularia bocconei. Next base: position 3,110,998 of record OY734951.1, on the reverse strand, counting down.
CGGTTAAAGAGGCTAGGGTTCTATTTAATGTTTTATGTCAAACAAATTAGCAAATGCATAATAATTATACATATAACCGAATCACCCTCCATATCGAAACGAGATGGACTAGATTGGCTTAAATATATTTATTCAGGAGTTCAAGTACATACTCCGTACAAATCCTTGGCATAAACGACCACATTTTGTCCGCAAGTTTTGTCAGTACTTCAAAGGGGTAGATCAATCGACAAGAAAGAGTCGGAATAATGCGACATAGAAATAAAATTAAAAGCAACTCTTGTCCATCATCATATATATCGTAATAACAACCTCATAGCTTACTATGTCTTCACAATAATGTACTGACTATTTGATAATCAGCTTTTTTTCTCGTTAATTTACATTGTTAGTTTGTTACTCATCAACCATTAACAAAGTGGTCTAACAATTACCAAAGTTGTTACTCATCAATCACCAATTCACCATCCATCAAAAATTACCAAAATTTCTCAACTTTTATAACCGCGCGCTTCTCTTCTACAAAAATCTACCTGGCGGCCCCACTGTCATGGTTTTCCCGCTTAAAGGGCAAATCCGTAAACTAAGACACTCTAGTACTCTACTAAGCCCAAAACGACGTAGCTTCACTCGACAACCTATTGTTTCCCGCACTTCCACCATGGGTAGAATAGTAGTTTTACACAAATCTCTTGTTTTATTTAAAAAAAAAAAATTAATAAAAATTCCACTGATTTCTTCTCCTTCACACTTTTCTCCTGATCATCATCTTCATCATCATCATCAATCTTTCCAACATGTCCGAAAATTCGAAGGTAAGCAATCATCTAATCCATGCAATAATAAAAAAAAACCCAATTTATATTTTTTGATTAAATCAATTAATCACGAAATTTAAACAGAGAATTGTTACGAAAATGGGGAAATTTTGATCAATTTAATTAATTTTTTTTATTGGGTGTGGCAGAATTATGATTTATTAGAGATGAAAATGGAGGCAATGAAGAAGGTTTTCGCGGATATGATGCTGAATACATCGAAAGTAGCAGCAGAAAGATTAATGTCTGTTGAACACGAATCGTTGCGTATTCAGGAAGAATTGTTTTTTTCGAAAGAAGATTCTGCTCGTATGATGCTTCATTTGAATAATTCTTTTAAATCCCAGGTATTTTTATGTTTTAATTTTTGTTTTTATGGGTGCAATTGTTGGTATTTTGCATTGGGTTTGATTAATTGTTTGATTTAATTGTGTAATTAGTTAAAGATTGATTTTTTTTTTGTACTGGGTTTGATTAATTGTTTTGATTTAATTGTGTAATTAGTTAAAGATTGAATTTTTAGTTTTTCAATTGTTTGGGATTGATTGATTTGGTGGGTTTTTAGGTTATAAATTGTTGCGTAAGTTTGAATTTTGTAGTTTGTGGGGGTTCAAAACATTGGAATGGTGGAGTAAGATGTTGCATGTAAGAAAGCCGTGAAATTGATTGAATTGTAGAATAGTTTCGTCAATTCGCAATTGGGATCATCAAGAAAGTTTGCAGCTTTATCGCATTTGTGTCGAATCTTGAAGGACGGGTTGTTCCTCGTGACGCTTAGGGGATTAATCTCATCTAAGGAAGTAAGGAATGCTTCTCCTTCGACATTTTGGTTGTTAATAATGCTGAATGCGTGAAATTTAAGGAAGTTTGGTTGATTATATAAGTAAAGTTGTAGCATTGATGGTTTAATGGGGCAATTGTTTAGGGTGAGAGAGTATTGTAATCGATATCAGAGGACAGGTTCCATGGTATCCAGATGTTTGTTGGTGTATGTGTCGGTGTGTCCTTATGCTTGGACGTAGTTCTGTGCCCCGGTTTTCATATTGGAAGATTTTACTCTGGAAAACTACCATGTTAGCGCCTTAGGCCAGTCTTACATGTGTCTGTTTAGTTAATCCCTCACTGGATTCAAAATGATTTAGACATTGTGCTGCTTAAAGTTGTCACCTTTCTTGTAATAGAACAAACTATCTGAGGAGAAAGTGAAGGGACCTAGAGATACAGTCTGGAGTAAGATTGGAATCGTGGAGTAAGATGTTGAGTGTAAGAAAGCGATAATATTGATTGAATTGCAGAATAGTTTTGTCAATTAGAAATTGGGATCATAAGAAACTATGCAGCTTTATAACCTTTATTGCATTTGTGTCGAATCTTGAAGGAAGGTTTGATCACGGTGATGCTTAGAGGATTGATTTCATGTAGGGATTGCTGCTCCTTTGACATTCTGGTTGTTAAAACTGCTGAAAGCGTAATTTTTAAGGAAGTTTGGTAGATGATAAGTATTTAAACTTGTAACATTGATGGTTTAATGAGGCAATCGTTTGGGGTGACAGAGTATTGTAATCGTCTAATCGACATCAGAGGATAGGATCTATGATTATCCAGATGTTTGTTGGTGTATATTTGTGCTTGGACGTAGCTCTGTGCCTCGGTTTTCATAGTGGAAGATTTTATTTTGGAATACTACCATGTTAGTGCCTGAGGACAGTCTTACGTGTCTGTTTAGTTAATTTCTCACTGGATTCAAAAATTATTCAGACATTGTGCTGCTTAAAGTCGTCACCTTTCTTGTAGTAGAGCAAACTATCTGAGGAGAAAGTGAAGGGACCTAGAGATACGGTCTATTACTTCGACTACTATCTTTTAGAATGTTGTTCTAGAGAAGTTTCTGGGTTTACTAAGAATCAAACCCTTAGGCTTCAGATCTTATGCATGGACCTTATTTTTGTCCCCGAACATTTGTCTTTGTCTTGGTCTCTCCTAGAACTTCATTTAGAGGGGCACAATATCTTGTTCCATGATCTAGGGTATGGCATTGCAGATACCCCTGTAAAAATGCATAATGGCCTTGTCACTTTTCAGAGTTAAAGATACCCCGGGTTCATCTGCCCTCAGAATTGACTGCTCAACGCCTCAAGGGTTGTCAACTTGTCATAGACATCGGCAGCCTTGCAGTTCCGAAATAGTCTGTTTAATTCAACTTGGAATATTTTTACTTTCTAGTCTCTTATCATAACCTCACGTCTCCTAGAATTGTAACTATGGTATACAAATCTCTACACTTCTACGTACAGTTCTACTTTATTGGGAAACATCTTTTTTAATTTGTCAAATGTACTAACAATTCTACTTGCCTAAATTTTCTTTCTGTTTTGTCTGATGTTTGTTCTTACTACAGTGGAGAAGTCATTAGTCTGCTGGGTTTTTGAGCTTTGTAAATTTTGACATGACAAATGTGTAACAGCCCTCACAGGGATGGTAGTGAAGATTCAATGTTCAAACTTCTATCAATATGCAATGTGGATTTGGCGGTATTAATAGGAAGTTATTGCTGGAATGCTTGTTATTTGACTTGCATGAACAAGGGCCAAAGAAATAAAAAAAATAATAAATTGTTGTTGTAGTCCTTGAGGATCCTGAAAGAACCTTATATAATTCATTTGGCAGGTTTCTTATCGTGGGTACTGAATTGTATTGAAGCACAGTTCTTAAGCTTCTGTATTGATGGGAATAAGTTTCTTATTTCAGATTCAGGAAGCTGAAGCAAGATCCTTGGATAAACAAAGTAAGATTGATGAGCTTGAGGCACAGCTTGGTGAGGCGGAGGGAATAATCGTAGATCTGATGGATGAGTTAAGGCAACTGCATGAGAAATTGGAGGCTGGGACAAACAATGAGAAATCGATTTTAATTGGATGTACAGCCGGAGCAAAAGAATGTGACCATGGCTGTCTGCTTCAGGGTAATGCACTTAATTCTTCAACCACTACCCTGGCTGCAGATGCAAAATTTGCTTTTCTAGGAGTTGCATCTCAGCATCCAATATCAATAAATAGCGAGAATTTCCAAGTCATGGATAGTTATAGCTTTCCAGGCAAATCAAATTTGGATGATACTTCTGCAGACGATGAAGATTATAGTTCCCTAATTATGCAAGATAGTGCTGCTGATCTACGCAGAAATGGTTACACTCAAAGAATACGTGCATTTGATAGAAACTTGTCAGCTATGAAGCCTCCCACTTTCCAAGCTAATGATCCCCAGTCCATTGCGAATGTTCCTCTAGATACCTGTGAAGCCAAGGTAAGGAACAACAGGGAGTATCCAGTGACAGAGAAGACATGTACCACGAGAAATCTTGTTGACTGCCAAGAGCAGTCTTTTCTAGTGTGCCCTTTCAAGACTGATGAGAAAACTTTGAATGCCAGAAGCTCCAACAAGGACCAAGCAATTAATAGTCCTCACAGATCTGCTAGAAAGAATACCAGATACAGAGAAGCAATTGCTTCCTTGCGGGGTAAACCTCGTAAAAAGTATACAAGGTCTCGGAAACTATCTTTGCTTGATCAACTGAGGGCAAGCTCAAGTCGTCTGAACGTGCAATCGGTTAAGAACCGGACTAGGGCAGTTCAACAGCTTTTTGGGAAGAAGATTGGTGCTAGAAAATCCGTGGACCTAAAACCTGAGAGTGAACGCATGAATAGCTGTCATGGGGTCCTTCCTGGTGGAGAGCTGGAGGAAATGGTTGGTGGCAAACGAGGAGACAGGGAAGATCGAAGCAAAAAAATCCGTGTTACATGTGTTGATGGCATGGTGGACTCAGAGCTGTTCGATGTGCCTGTTTTCCGAGGATTTGGCAACTTGCATCAGCAAACAGAGACCCGGGATTTGAGTCCTGATGGAAAGCTGAAGAATATGGTTTCTGTTGAAGGAGGAGACGCGGAAGAACCTAAGGAAGCTATGAGCAAGGAAATCTATCCGACATCTGTTGATGAAATGGTGGAGTCAGAGCTGGTTGATGTGCCTGTCATTGAAGGATTTGACAGCTCTCCTAATCAAGCAGAGACTGCTAAGCGGTCCAGGCCTATACGTTATACATTTCATCGAAAGTGTAAGAAGAATGTGTCATACAGACTCAATGGAAACTTTGCTCATGAGAAGGATAATCGCATGGGAAGGTTGGAGAAGCAGACACTAATAGATGTTTTTGTAGCTGAAAGCAATGGCTCAGAAAAGGAATTGTATGGATGATGCAGGTTTGTCATCAGGTTTACTTTCTCTTATCATATCATTTTTTTCTTTTACTTTGTACTGGTGTTGGCCTTCCATATTGCAGTTTGAAGACTTATTACTCTCAGTATGTTCTGATTAATGCGCTTGTCTTACTGCAGCTTAATTCGTTGGTTACAGGAAGGGCGTTGTTAAAGAGCTGGTTCATCATATCCTTCGTCAATCTTTGAAGATGTACATCCTCCCTCGCTCTCTTCTCGAGCTTCCTGAAGCAAAAAATAGGTTAACAGGGTATTGAATTAGCAGCAGTACAGTGTATCTTCTTTGCAGTAGACTGTAAAGGGTAAATGTAGTATGCGAAACCCCAGCAGTCAAGTGAGTTTTGTTGTAGGACCTAACTTGTACCTGCTTTTGCTCGACTGTTGATGCATAGATTTTAACTCTATAGACCAGGAGCCTTGATACAGAAAAGCCATCACAACAGCACTCTTTCCGGTCACTTATCGGCTTCTTGAAGCTCTGAAGCACTAGTCTCAGCTTGCACGAGCTCCAAAACTGAAACTAAAACTGGTTTCTAAATCCAGAATTTTTATCTGTCTTGTGCTCTGAAGTTTAATACATGAGTAGAAAGTTTAAAGCAGAAACCAAATTGAGTTTTGCAAAAAAATATGAGAAGTAAAAAGTAAAAACCCATTCTAGATAGCTTGAGAAATATTGGTATCATGTATTAAAACGGGTTAAAAAACTCTTCAAGTCGAAGAACGAACTGTGAGATCCATAATTTGAATCCAAAATATGCACTAATTAGATAGATGAGAACGTTTGTCTCCTTAAAAAAAAAAAAAAAAAAAAAAACTGGTCAACGCCCCTACTACTGCAGTGCAGCCTTTCCTCGGGTTCGTAGAGTCGGGTTTCTTGTCGCCTAAAACAGATGGATATAGTCCACGGTTATTGGCAAAAAACGATTCTGAAACAAAAACTGCTCAAATCCACCCAATAGTTACAAGATGTCATATAATGAGGTTATTAGAAAATGTGAGGGGCTAAATTGGCGAAATACGTATCATTCAGAACCACAAAGATCTTAAGGGAAAAATAATATACATGGCTTCCGCATCAAACACATCCACAACAATATCTATCCCAGCACCTCCAATTTTTGGAGGAGAAAACTATGATTATTGGAGCATTAAAATGAAGCATTTTTTAAGAGCAAATACGTTGTGGGAGATAGTGGAGAATGGCCCCCAACAACAAAAACAAGGGGTTCAATACACTGATCAAGAATTAAAGAAAATAAGCGAAGATGAACTTAAAGACGCCAAAGCCCTGTCTTACATCCTCAACGCAGTGACGGAGAGGATCTTTCCAAAAATCATGCGATCGTCTTCAGCAAAAGAAGCATGGGACTCACTACAGCAAGAATTTCACGGAGATGAGAGAATAAGAACCATACGTCTCAATACACTCAGAAGAGACTTTGAAAATCTGAAAATGGAGGAAAATGAAGACATACAAACCTACACTTCCAGATTAACGGAGAAAATTAACAAGATGAAAATCTATGGCGAAGATATCAAAGATTCAAGAGTTGTGCAGAAAATTCTTGGAACCTTAACCAATAGGTTCAACACAATTGTCACCGTGATTGAGGAATCCAGGGATCTAGCAAAGCTCCAAGTAACGGAACTAGTTGGATCCTTACTAGCATAAAGGGCAGCCCGGCGCACATTGGCGTCCCCGACAAGCGAGGGTACGGGGAAGGGTCCCACCAAAAAATTCAAAAAGGAGTTTGATGGTCCTTCCGAGGATGCTTTTCAGTCCAAGCATAAACAAAAGCCTTTTAATTTCAAAGGAGGGAGCAGCAACTACGGGAAGAAAAAGGGTCATGGCGGTGATTATAAAAAGCAATCTCAATCACGAGGGAAATTTCCTCCTTGTGGCACTTGTAAGAAGACAAATCATGCTGAGAACGATTGCTATTTCAAAGGTAGACCGCAGTGCCGCTACTGCAAGAGATTTGGGCATATTGAGAAGGATTGTAGACAGAAGCAAAACGAGACTAAGACAGAGGCCCACTTTTCCAGCAGCGGGCAAGATGTATATCTATTCTATGCACGCCAGCCAACAACCACCAACTATAAGGATAAGTGGTTGATTGACAGTGGTTGTACGAACCACATGACAAACGATTCCAGCCTCTTTTGCAAGTGATAAGTCCTTCTTTTGCATAGTTATATAGGACTTTACGGTGTTATATTTGCTAGATTTGCCCCCATTCATACTTGATTCTCATTCATTCTCGCAATATTTCACGTCCTTGGTATAGTTGTTGGTTTTTGAGTTTTTCAGGCATAAAGAGGACATTTTGGAGAAGTTAGAGTGCGGGATTGAAGTTCATTTGCGCAGTGTCAACTTTGGAGCTCAATATATCCTAGACCACTTGGAATTTTGTAGTGAAACCAATTGGAGGTGAAAGATTATGATCTTACCTTTCTAAGAAGTGGTTACACGCCCAGATCGGATAAGTAACGAAGAAATTAGAGGCGTTTGAAGTTGGACTGCAGAACCAGTTTTACACGACTCGCGCCAGAATTGCACGACTCGTGTACATACACGTTTTGGTGACTGGAAATGGCACGACTCGTGCAGTATGGTGCACGACTCGTGTAGCTACACGGGGATGGATTTTCCGTATTTTCTTTATTTGTTTTCGGGGGTTTATTTCCTATTTTTAAAATAGGTAATTGTAAAATAACCTCCTAGGTATTTTCTTTATTTGTTTTCGGGGGCTTTCATTACTTTTTCGCACGCCGTTACTTTGAAGACTTCACTTTATTTTCAAGATTCAAGACTTTTGTACCGGAGTCGAAGATTTATTCTCTTTATATTTCATCGTATTATTCAGACCCAATTGAGAGTATTGTTATTTCTTCCTTTAATCTTTTATCATGTTTTGCTTTAATTCAATTATTGTTGTTCTTGATTTAGCTATGCGTGAGTAGTCTTTTCTAGGGGTTTGATTGAACCCTAACATGTTTGATGCTACGATTTGAATCATGAAATAGCAAGTTCAATTATTCATATGATTAGGGCTTATTATGGCTATGTGTTAATTATCAACTTGATTTTGGTTATTGTTGTCTAATTTATATGCCTGTTGCTGCGATTAGATTTACACTAATTCATGCTTGTTGAGTGCTAAACGGAGTTTATATACGGGAGTTGCGATTCTTGTTTAGTGATTATCCCTCTAATATTGATTAGGACTGTTTCACCACGGGAGTGGGTTGCTAGGACTAATTGGGAATTATTATGCGTTCTTAATGCTTCTTATTACTTGATCACTTCACCACGGGAGTGGGATTTAGGATAGTAATTGGATTAGACTATGATAGCCTTGGCGGGATAAGTAGTTCTTTGCATAATCTCCCCTAATCTATGTTAAATTGACTTGCTATGTGTTTTATGATCGTAGTTGATGCATGTTAGTGGGGATATCTCCACCCTAGGCTTTTAGTATATTGATTTCATTTTCGTTGTTTTCACCATTAATTGATACAATCACAAACCATTTCGACCATAGCGTAGCTGACTGCATAATTCTTTAGACGACCTAGACATTTTCCATACCTCCCTGAGATTGACCCGTTAGCTACAATTACCCGTACGCTTGCGGTTAAATAAACTCGTAACAGCAAGCTTGATGATGCTGTCCAAATTCCAGTTCGAATGGGAAATGGTGAAGTAGTGAAATCCAAAGGCAAATGTACTATTGCAGTTCCTACAAAGCAAGGTACGAAGTACATTAAAGATGTTCTCCTTGTTCCGGATCTCTCTGAAAATCTGCTTAGTGTTGCTCAAATGATAAAAAATGGGTACACTCTTGTTTTTGAGAATGACCATTGTATTATATATGATCCCGAACGAAAGGAGATAGCCGAAGTCAACTTAGAGAACAAAAGTTTTCCATTGAAGTGGAATTATGCAGAGGAGAGTTCAAATCGAGCAAACATGAGTGATACATGGTTGTGGCATAGAAGGTATGGTCACTTTAATTTACGCGCACTAGCATATCTACACAAGCAGAATGTTGTGCGAGATTTTCCTTCAATCCATGTCACTAAGGAGCTGTGTGAGCCTTGTCAACTTGGAAAACAACACCGACTACCATTTCCAAAAGGGCAAGCATGGAGAGCAAAGGAGAATTTGGAGTGTTTGTGGTCCTCAGAGAACACCATCTCTTCACGGAAACAGGTATTTTATCTTGTTTATCGATGACTTCAGTCGGATGACTTGGGTGTATTTTATGAAACAAAGATCAGATGTTTTTGATGTTTTCAAAAAATTCAAAGCTCTTGCTGAAAATCAATGTGGAAATAAATTGAAGATGTTGAGATTAGACAGAGGTAAAGAGTATACTTCTACAGAATTCGATGTGTTTTGTGAAGATGAAGGAGTAGAACATCAGCTCATTGTAGGATATACTTCACAGCAAAATGGAGTTTCGGAAAGAAAAAACTAAACCGTTATGGAAATGGCCAGATGCATGATGGCAGAAAAGAACATTCCAAAAAGGTTCTGGGCAGAGGTCGTTTATATTTCTGTTTACCTCCTTAACAGACTTCCAACAAGGGCTGTACAAGGAAAAACTCCAGTTGAAGCTTGGAACGGAAAAAAGCCTTCAGCCAAGCATTTGAAGGTGTTTGGGTCAGTTTGCTATGCTCTAATTCCAGCTCAAAAGAGAGGGAAACTAGACAACAAAGCAGAGAAAGGAATTTTCGTTGGGTACGATTCTAAATCAAAGGGTTACAGGATCTTCAATCTTAATTTGGGATTTGATGAAGACGCAATCTGGAATTGGGAAGAGAAAAAGGTGGAAAGAAAAGTGACCATTGTCTCTGATAGTCACCAGCAATCTGAAGATGATAATGCTACTGGGAGCAGCAACACAAACTCAGACCATCATACACCTCCTTCATCTCCTATGCATGCAAGTTCTCCATCCTCGAATGAAAATTCAGAAAACGCTACAGGCCCTCGTGGTAAGAAATCACTTTCTGAAATATATGGTGATTGTCCAGTCATTCATCTAGATCAAGAGGAGTGTGAGAGATGTTACTTTGCTATTGAAGAGCCTCGAGATTATGATGAAGCTTCCAAACACAAGGAGTGGCAGGATGCTATGGAAACTGAAATAAGGATGATAAAGAAGAACGAGACATGGGAGTTGGTTGATAGACCTGAAGATCGAAAGGTGATAGGAGTGAAATGGATCTACAAAACCAAATTAAATCCTGATGGTTCTATTAACAAGCACAAGGCCAGGCTAGTTGTCAAAGGGTACTCCCAAAAAGCTGGAATAGATTACGGAGATACAGTTGCTCATGTTGCCAGGCATGATACCGTGCGAACTCTTATAGCTCTAGCTGCTTAAGAAAAGTGGAAAATATTTCAGCTCGATGTCAAGTCTGCCTTCCTTAATGGAGAACTTGAGGAGGAGATTTACATAGAGCAACCACCCGGTTTTGCTGTCAAAGGGGGAGAAGAGAAGCTTTTTATGGGCTAAAACAAGCCCCTAAAGCATGGTACAACAAGATAGATTCATATTTTAGTGAGCAAGGCTTTGAGAGGAGTAAAAATGAGCATACTCTCTATGTAAAGAAAGAAGGGCAGAATGATCTACTCATCGTCTCTCTCTATGTTGATGACATTCTTGTCACTGGGAACAATACCAAAATGATCTATGCATTCAAGGAGGAGATGAAAAGGAAGTTCGAAATGACTGATTTGGGCCTGATGAACTTTTTTCTCGGCATGGAGGTAAACAAAACTGAAGATGGTATCTTCATGTCTCAAACTAAGTATGCTCGTGACATACTCAAGAAGTTTAAGATGGATCAATGCAAGTCGGTTGCTACGCCTCTTGTAGTGAATGAGAAGCTTGCTAAATCTGATGGTTCGAGGAAAGCTGACGCAAGAGAGTACAGAAGCTTAGTCGGAAGCTTACTTTACCTCACAGCAACCAGACCTGATTTGATGTTCACAGCAAGTTTATTATCAAGATTCATGTCTGAGCCAAGTGAAGTACACATGGGTACTGCAAAGAGAGCACTAAGGTACATAAGGGGAACTTTAGAATTTGGGATATATTACCAGCCATGCACCAATCCAAAGCTGGTAGCATACTCCGACAGTGATTGGGGAGGTTCCGTCGATGACATGAAAAGCACTTCAGGTTATGCTTTCTCTTTCGGCTTAGGAATGTTTTTCATGGAACTCAAAGAAGCAAGATGTTAAAGCTTAATCCAATGCTGAAGCAGAGTATGTTGCTGCCACGCTTGCAGTCAATCAAGCAAGCAATCTGGCTCAGAAAAATATTGGCGGACTTGAGCTACAAGCAAGATGGAGCTACTGAAGTTCTAGTAGATAACAAATCTGCTATTGCTATCTCCAAAAATCCAGTTTGCTTCAGCAAAACAAAGCACATGAAGGTCAGATTCTATGCACTTCGAGATGCCGAGCAAGAAAAGGAAGTGAAGCTTGTTCACTGTCCGTCAAAGTTTCAGCTTGTAGACATCTTGACTAAAGCCTTACCAAGAGGGAGGTTCGGGTTCCTTAGATTCAAGCTTGGTGTTACAGCTAAAAGTCTCAAGGAGGAGTGTTGAAGCATATGAGACTTTCTGAATAATTAGTTTTGTTGTTTGAGATTATTCTAGAGAAATCTAGCCAAGTCTAGGAATACAAAGAGATGAGTCTCCTAGTCTACTTGTATTAATTAAGAGTCTTATGAATTTCCTAAAAGTCTAGAATAATCCATCTAGGCTATAAATAAGCTGCTGTAAAATTACTTCTGGTATGAATAAGCAACCAAAAGGGCTTTCCAAATAAACAACCCAATTCTTACCCTTTTTTCATTCTCCCATTGCTGTAAAACTTAAACCAACAAGAAGCAATACTAAAATATTCATGATTCAATGGTAATCGTCAATATTTGCAAATTATGATAAAGAGTAGATCTTAACCATCCATTTTATAAGATTTAATCTAAATCATTCATTAACTTATTGGGATTCTACGGCTGGAGTACACCTAGGAAAACGAACCTCATGTGATCACTAATTCGTCCGAGAGCACAAAATAAGCAATCTTGGTCTAAGCAAGAATAAATGTCTGCTTGAATTCTGCAGTCCCGTTAGAATCTTCTAACATCCCCTTTACCACCATTGTAATTTCGCCTCCTTGCCGTGGTTTCTCCGAACAAATGCTATCAATGTCGAGGCAAGAAACATGTGATGAAAGAAGATGTTTTCGAATTTTCTGCAAAAACAAATTTGTGAGAAATGTTAAGATATCCGATCTCGCTATATAAAAGTGGACAACAAGATCAACAATATTGAAATGATACAGCTATTCAATATGAATATTACAAGACGCATAAACAATTATTATTGTAGAAAACCATTCACCTAATTTACAAGTACAAGAGAATCAAAGCCTATTCATAACTCCTATAATTATGCTACTAACCTAGGTAAGAATTGATCATTGCTCATAATATAAGGCTAAACTAGGAAGGTAAATATATTACAAATCAATTACAATCAATCACAATATGAACATATAACTTTATACTAATCATTTCCTAATACGCCCTCGCAAGATGGACGACCGGAGGGTAAGTGCAATCTTGAACGACAATTGTAGAGATCGGTGGAGAGGAGCAAGCCGTCGACGAGAGAGGAAGAGTGGGAAAATAATTATTAGAGAAGGTCAGGAGGAGAAGGAAGTGTGCATGGAGGTTTTGGCTATGGGTCTAAAAATGAAGGAGGAACGAGCATTTTGGATTTTGCGCTGGCATATGACTTGGGTATAATGAACACGTGGTTTGAGAAAAGAGAGTCTCACTTGGTGACGTACAGGAGCGGAAGTCATGCGACCCAGATTGACTCTTTTTGGTAAGGAATGCTTGGCGTAAGAGCTTTACGGATTGTAAGGTGATGCCTGGGGAGAGTGCGGCTACGCGACATAGATTGGTGGTACTGGATTTCAGAGCAAAGGGTGGTTTTGGGAAGAGGCGGCCACAAGTAGAGCCAAGGATCAAATGATGGAAACTTGAAGGAGAGCACAAGGAGGCTTTCTTGGACAAGATGGCTGGGATAGATGTTTGGTCAACTAGTGTGGAAAGAGATGTAGACTCATTATGGGTTACTATTTTGCATAAGGTAAAGGAGGTGGCAGAAGAGGTTCTCGGTGAATCTAAGGGGAAAGCTCTACCGAGTAAGGACACATCTTGGTGGAATGAGGAAGTGCAACAAGCAATAAGGAACAAACGGAAATGTTATAAGAGTTTGGGGAAAGATAGAAGTGAGGAGAACTTCGAGAGGTATAAGGATGCAAAAAAATCAGCAAAGAAAGTTGTAAGAGATGCAAGAGGAAAGGTGAACCAAAACCTATATACAATATTGGATACCAGAGAAGGGGAGAAAAAGATTTAAAAAATTGCGCGCATTAGGTAAAGGAGGATTCGGGACATTGGTAGGGTCAAATGCGTCAAAGATGTCGATCAGAAAGTCCTGGTTGATGATAAGGAGATTACATAGAGATGGCGATCGTACTTTGATACCTTGTTCAATGGTGATCGGGTGAATGATATTGGAAATGTGAACATTCATCCAAGTGTTGTTAATCGGGAGTTCATGCGGAGAATTCAGAAGGAAGAGATGAGGATGGCCTTGAAGAAGATGGGACGGAAGAAAGCAGTGGGGCCAGACGGCATACCTATTGAGGTTTGGAGGTGTCTAGGAGACAGAGGTGTGGAATGGTTGACGACGCTTTTCAATATGATTTGGAGAGGTAATAAGATGTCGGTGGAGTGGAGGTAGAGCACTCTAGTACCTTTGTATAAGAACAAAGGGGATGTTCAAGAGCGTGCCAACTATCGCGGGATCAAGTTGATGAGTCATACAATGAAATTTTGGGAACGGGTGATTGAGCATAAATTAAGAAGAAGTGTGAAAATTTCGGAAAACCAATTTGGATTTATGCCGGGGAGGTCAACTATGGAGGCAATTCATCTCATAAGACATACAATGCAAACTTATCGGGATAGGAAGAAGGACCTACATATGGTGTTTATTGATTTGGAGAAGGCGTATGACAAGGTACCAAGGGAAGTGCTTTGGTGGACTCTAACTAAGAAAGGAGTTCCGCAAAAATATATTAACAACATTAAGGACATGTATGAGGGAGCTAGCACGAGTATGCGGACTAGTGTAGGGAAGTCAGAAGAGTTCCCTATTACAATTGGAGTGCACCAAGGGTCCGCGCTTAGTCCGTTTCTCTTTGCTATAGTCATGGACGAATTGACGAGGTCAATCCAGGATGATATACCGTGGTGCATAATGTTTGCAGATGATATAGTGTTAATCTCAAAAACGAAAGAGGATTTGGAGAGGAGGTTGGAGCTATGGAGGCACACTTTGGAGTCTCGAGTGTTTCGGTTGAGCCGGAGCAAGACCGAGTATTTGGAGTGTAAGTTCAGCGGCATTAGGCAAACGGAGATGGGGACGATCAGACTGGATATAAAGATTGTTCAGGGATCGAAATTTTTTCGATATTTGGATCGATTCTTCAAAATGATGGAAAATTAGACGGAGATGTGGCCCATATGATCAAATCAGGTTGGTTGAAGTAGAAAAATGCCACAGGACTTCTGTGTGATCGAGAAATGCCCAATAAGTTGAAGGGTAAGTTTTATCGAACGACAATTAGGCCGGCACTGTTATATGGCACGGAATGTTGGGCCGTGAAACAGTTTCACGTTCATAAGATGAGTGTGACGGAGATGCGCATGCTACGTTGGATGTCTGGACCCACCGTTATTAGGGAGAAAGTAGGGGTTGCACCCATCGGGGATAAGATGATGGAGAACCGACTAAGGTGGTATGGCCACGTGAGGAGGAGGCCTAGTGACACGCCGGTTAGAAGAGTAGAAAGGTGGGGAAGTGATAATATTAGGAGGGGTCGGGGAAGACCCAAGATGACTTTGACGGGAGTGATTAGAAGTGATATGAACTTACTAGGGTTTGAAGAGAGTATGGCGTTGGATAGGGCCGTGTAGAGAGACTCTATCCTGGTGGAGGACTTAATCTGACTCCTTTTGTTTTCTTTGTCTGGTTTTCCCAACTATTTTCCCAAAACTTTTTTATCTTGTGTTCAAAGTTCATCTGTTTTTTTCAATACTTTTTAAACCGTTTTATTTACTTTGATGACTTTCTAAACTTTCTTTGAAGTGTTTTAATACTTCTAAAAATTAACAACGTTTTCGAGATTTCATGGCGTGCACAAGACGGTTACTAGATGACGATTCATGTTAACCGACCCCAAATCATTTTGGGAATAAGGCTTGGTTGTTAGAAGGAGAAGGAATTTGTGAGATAGAGATGTCAGAGTTCCATAGAGAAGACGAGATTTTGAGGAGATGAATTTCAGAATTTGGGAAGTGATAGAAGATGAAATTGACGAGATAGCATGGGGAGGAAAAGGGTCAGTGTTCACAGAAACACCATATCAGGTTCACAAGAACAACGACCGATTTGAGCTAGTATAGAGGATGAGAGATCAGGGTAGACGATTAGAAAGAAAATTTGAGAAGAAATTATTTGAGAATAAGAGAAGATCAGAGATTAGACAAGAACGAGAAACATTTGGGAATAAAAAAAATTCGTGTTCACTATAGAACAACAATTCTTCGGGGGAAGGAGGGTCGTATCACAAGATCAACGACCCAATTGAAGCTTTCAAAATTTGAAGAAATGGAAGAGAACGAGGCGAAAGACATTGATGAGCACGTCGATAGATCGACTGCTCTGATACCATGTAGAGAATTAGAGGAGAGAAGGAGGAGAGAAATATACATGAACGCTTAAGTTTTATTATTCAGAATGAAAAGTTTAAATACTAGTACATGAATACATTAAGCTAATCTAGGATACAACAAATTATGCATTAATAATTATTCCTAAAATACAAACCGTAATTCTGGCTATTCTAAGTAACAATATTAACTACCCACAAGGCCACAATACAATATGAACATAATAGCTACATGATCATGCATGATATGGTCATATTCCTTAATATTGACCCTTCTCAATGCTAGATGTAGCTTAGGGGCAGGGACGGAGCTTAGGCAGGGCCTACAGGGGCCCGAGCCCCCCTCAGCTTTGGAATATATAATTTACAGTGCAAATGGAATCATATAGAAACAGTTTGCCAAAGTGGTTCTATTCCTGCCAAGCCCACTTTCTGCCCTCCT
This sequence comes from Spergularia bocconei, assembly GCA_963457585.1. Taxonomy (NCBI): domain Eukaryota; kingdom Viridiplantae; phylum Streptophyta; class Magnoliopsida; order Caryophyllales; family Caryophyllaceae; genus Spergularia; species Spergularia bocconei. The sequence continues at coordinate 3,094,630 of OY734951.1, read as the reverse complement.
CCCTAATTTTTCATTTTCCCCATTTCTTTCACTTTATTTTTCCTTTTTTTTTTCCATTTACTTTTCTTCTCGGACTAGGTAGTTTTTTTTTTTTTTTTTCTCCTCTCCAAATCGTGTTTAAGTTATAATAAATACACTACACTTTTATTGGTTATATTTTATATTGTTATAACTTTGAGGTTTTTCAATGTCGTATATATCTTCAACTTGAGCCCCCCTCGACTTTTCATCCTGGTTTCGTCACTGCTTAGGGGGAATTTTGAATCTAGCACTTTCTCATGTTAACCTTCATTCCTTTAGAATTACTAGTCTTTACACCGTGCTACGCACGGTCTTTGTTGATTATCGTGTTTCATCTTATGCGTAAATTAGTGAAATAGAGATATTACAATATTAGTTATCGTCTTTTTCAATATTCGGCAAACAGCATAATACTAATTTTTGTATTTCTCTCTCCACTTTGTGTTATTCTAATATTTATTCTCACCAGTCACCACGATTATGAACTATATCATATACATGATTTATATCAATCACCCCTAAATTACAATTAGATAGATTAGTATATGGTGATCAATATTATAGGTAGTGTGGATAAAAATGTCACAAAAACAATCAGTGTTTTTGATTTTATACGTAATATAAATTCGTGAAATATAGAGATTATAATTCTACTCACTCGTGTCTTCTTTTTCCTCGAAACTGTAAAATACCAATTCTCGTATTTTTCTCTCCACTTCTTTGTTATTTTAATATTTATTTTCATCGGGATTGTGAATAATATCATTTACGACGATTCATTGCAACCCCTGCATAAAAATTTGAAGTTTCATTTGATGTACATATTTATAACCTCGACATTAATGACCTTTATATATGATTGTGTTAATAAAAGGATCAACAAAATTCAATTAGCATAGTGGTTGAAGTGCTGAAATGGAACTTTGAGGTCTTGGGTTCAAGCCTTGATGATCTCATTTTTGCAGATTTGACTGTGCGCAAAGTGATGAGGTGGATTTGCTCGTGTGGCATGCACGTTTGCCCGTCACCTATGTGGCACGTGAAGTGGAGGATGACGTGTCGCGCCCACACGGTTTCCATCCAACTTTATATATATATATATATGATATTCCTGCTTCTAATTCATAGCCGAAGATTGACAAAAATCAACATTATTATTTTGTATAAGCATAAACATATAAGCATCATGCCATTTTTGAGTTCTCACTCTATTGTGCTAGATGTAGGGATTTTGAGAACAGAAATTCCACAACTGATCCCCTATGAAATGTTCTCAGCACTAATTTGTTCCTAGAAATGCTCTCTATGTAGTACTTAGTTATTTTTTTTGGAAATAAAAGGTTTACTAGCACTACATTAAATCAGCTTGAGGATAGGATTTTAATTTCTTGCCAAAATGGTTTGCATTTCGAGCAAATGAATCCAAACATTTAGAGCAAACTATGTTCAAATCTTAAGTACCCAAAGTAAAATTACTCAAGTCTCGGATACCCAAAGTGGAATTATCCAAACTTTGGGTACAACAACAACCCAACAACAACCAAGCTTAATTGAAAAAATCATTTAAACAACTAAAAAATTTATATGCACATGAAATGATAAGTAGAAACAATAATACATAAAAAAAGTAAAAATAGAACGCACCTCGACACTGGTTATTGCCTCCCCACCACGCCATATAGTGCTGGACTTCTCATAACAATAAAGGACATGCACTGGAGAGGTGTAGTAAGGCGTCATAGTAAGAAACAGCAAATCTCATACCAAACTGGGTGTGGGCACCTTCCGGCTGTAAGGAAATGAAAGGAAAAGGGAGTGAGGGGGACAACCAAATAATCAATTTTCAACCAAATAGTCAATCAATTCTCGGGTTTCTAGGGAATGAATTGACATTAAAAACAAAAGATAATTTCCAAGAACGCAAAAACACAGGAAAGGTTACCAGGGGTAGAGGAAGTCACTGGCCCTCATCCAATCCCCCATCCGGCCAGAATACGTTGTCACCAATGCCCGCATAGCGTTTGAGCCAAGACATAAGTGGGTAATCTACCATTTCACCACTTTTACAATTAAACTAGTTTTTATACCCGTGCAAATGCACGGGAATTACAAATGTTTATATAAAATAGTATTGTGTCATATTACTTTAAAGATACTCCCTCCGATTCAAAGAGATTTTGTTCTTTCTTTTTACGGTTTTAAGTTGTGATGTTAAGGACTAATTGTAGACTAAATGGAAGATCCATTTGTCGTAGAATCAAATGGAATTGGTAGACTACATTGCAGAATAGAATATGTACTGATGTATGCAATAAGTGAATGATTCATTTGATATAAAAGTAGCTCTCAACACGACACCTCACAACTGCGAATAGAAAGAGGAAAATTTCTTTGAATTGAACGAATTATTAAATAAAAGTATAGTAATATTGTTCATTTGTCGGAATTGTTCGGACTGCGTGTCCCCCAACATTATTACCGGCTAGCTAGTCGTAATTCATCGGTGATCGTTGTGTGCACAAGAAAGGTCATAGCGATCAGGCGCTTCTTCCACTGTAACAATTCGTTCATTATAGTTCTCCTATACCAGTCAACTTCCTACACTATCTTAACAATGTTTCAGCCTTTCAGGGCTATTATTCCATAGAGTGACTAAGAAATGTGGTCACATTATATATGTCACATAAATTAAAGCAATAGATTGAATTAACTGGCAACGACTAATAAGATTTGTGTACTCAAATTTCGAGTGATGTAATAATCAATAATACAATAGTATACATCAATCAGTCAATTTAGCTTCGAGCAATGGTCCCTTTGTGTCATAATATGAATCATACAGTCTCCAGCTAAACCAGATGTAAAATCAGTGGGACTTTGGCACTTGAAATGAACAAGATGTAAACAACGGACTAATGGTTAGTTGGAGTTCAACTCCATTTGTTTGCTGTATGTCTCGAACATGAAGTGTAGGAAAATCCATTGATCTGAGTTTTAATTTGGAGCTGGAGTAGTCGAATTTTCAGAGTGGGGTTAAAAAAATCGGTCGAATTTAATGAAGTGACATGCAATCACTTTCTAGTTTCGAATTGGAACCGCCATTTCGCATGACGGTTTAATAGTTTAGTTAACGGTACCAAAAATCCAAACGACAAATATTTTTGCAAGTTTAAAACCACCATTTCGCATGGTGATCTATGAACAGTACCCATTATTTTTTAACAAAACCGCCATTTTGTAAATGTAAAAAAGCCATGCGGCATGACGATTCTAACCTTAAAAATCTTATTGTTCATTACCTTTAGAACCGCCACGCGTAACCGAACCTAGAAAAGTGACAACATGCACCTCTCTTTGATAAACATTTGAAAATCAACCTATTTTGTTAACATTTTTTTAAAACCCACTTTGAAAAATCGTTCAACATAAGCCACTTATAGAAGAGGTTTGAATAAGAACATAGCAACTGATGACTTTGCAGTAGTGATAATAATCTTTACTATCTCTCAAACCTAAACAAAATACATTGACTTACCTTGATCCAAATTTCCCTAATGCAAATCAATTAGAGGTGATCATGGGTCTGGCCGGGCCGGGTTTGGGCCGGGCTTAAGGTAAAAAAAGTAGGTCCGGTATGCGGGTCAGGCCGGGCCTTTCTTCCGGGCCTAATCATGTTTGCCCTCCGGGTTTCTTTCTTGCTCATATTCGTCAGTAACCAGTGTTTGCCCACGACGTTATACACTTGGTAGTTGATGGAGTCTGGCATGCGTCTACAAAGAAAGCAGGTTTTTGGATTGGTGGCTTATACGGCGGATCGTGGTACTTGTTTTGGAAGGGAAAATGTGCGTGGTTATGCAAGCTCAGCATTACATGCGGAATTTGAAGCAGTTTCCTTGGCTTTACGATGGAGTATTCACCCCGGGTTTCAAGCTGTGTTGGTTTTGTCAGACTCGTATAATTTGGTCACTATGATTCGTGGTTTATCAGACTCGTATAATATGGTCACTCTGGTTCGTAGCTCGTCTGCGGTAGATGTTTCGTGCAAATGGCATTTGGATCTTGTTCGGGACTTGGCTAGACGGCTAGACAGCTCGCCCATTGTACGATTTTGAAAGTAGATAGGACGAAGGTGATAGAAGCTCACCGATTAGCAATAGCGGCTAGGAGATCTCTTTTGTTATAATTATTGTTTTCTACTCTTTCGTGGTTTTACGGTATATTTAGACGTAGTAAAAAAAAAGAAAAAAAAAACACAAAATCACGAATACAGCAATACGTGAGAAGCACCAAACATAGATTGAGACACAGGTAATGAAATAAAAATTTTAGGAAGTCGTTACATTACAAATCCTTGTGATTGTAACTAATAAAACAGTTTTTTTCTTCTGAAGATGCGTTGGACAATTATAGTCTACTAGGTCAAATTAACATAGATGGGATTAGGACAAAACTTAATTAGAAGCTTCATATATACAACTAATAACCAACCTGCTTTGACCTTTTAAAAACTTTGCTTATATTGCTCTCTATAGAGCTTATCACGTCGTGCAAAGCCAGCTTGTAACGTGATTTGTTTATTCATTCACATCCTAAATTCTCTGCTAACAGAATAATTAGTGTAATAATTTCCTGCAATACAAACAAAACTTCTTGTTTCTTCAAACATTTTTGCCCAGAAAAGAAGGTCAAATTGGCCGTCCTACGTGCTAGACTCAACTCGAAAAGGAACCACATTGTCGACATTTGGGGAAAAGATTGGATTCTCGCAACGATCAGCACCTGATTCCTGACTGTTGCATGGGCTGTATGAACAATGGGTAGTGAAATTTTAAAGTCAGCATCTGGCAGGTCTCAAAGATGGATCAGGAATAAATCAAAGAGATCCGAACAGTCTAGCTCAGCCGAGGTTTCAGGTCCGTAAGCTGTAGTTTCTTGTACATTTTCTCCCCCACCCCAGAAAAGATGAAAAGAACAGAGCTATCAGCTATATCTTATGCATTTTGCAAGACTGCTCACCTGGTAAGTTCTGCATAATTCAGAATCGATAACAACGGGTTTCTTGCAGATAGTGAACCCGAGGAATACCAGAGCAACAGTTTCATCAGTCCTAAGGGACTCCAATCATCAGGTTTAACCCATGAACTCAGGTAATCGATCTTTACCAACTCCTTTCACAGTTTGACAGCGAAATACATTCGTCTGATGACATTGGTTTCCTGCGTGCTTAACGTTATTTTGAACAGGATTTTTGTGGGAACATGGAATGTGGGAGGAAAACCACCAATAGGAAGCTTAGCAGCTGATTTAGAGGAATGGCTAAATCTAAAGAACTCAGTCGATATTTATGTTCTCGGGTAGGTGATGCATGAAGAAAAATAGTATTTATGACTCTTCATGATGAAGCCTATGAAATGTATAAATGCAGCTCTAACCTTGAATTCCACAGGTTTCAAGAGATTGTCCCTTTAAACACAAAGTCGGTGATAGGAATGGAAGATTATACAGATGCTAGAAAATGGAACCTGCTGATAGGAAAAACTCTCAATAACAGAGACGGGTGTGTTTGGCTGACGCCTACACTGACTCCACTGACAAATGATGAATATCAGTATGCTAAACCAGCAAATAAGGAAGGGCAAAATGGGCTGAGGAGGAGCACGACACCCATGAGAGAGAGATCGAAAACTCATCATGGAGATCAGGATGGAAGTGCAAGTGCATATAAATTGATGGCTAGCAAAAAGATGGTAGGAGTTTTTATAACAGTATGGATAAAAAGGGAACTTCTAAGAAAGTACCGGATTTCAAATGTCAAGGCATCTCCTGTTGCCTGTGGTCTGATGCGTTATTTGGGAAACAAAGGTGCTGTCTCAGTCAGTATGTCAATCGATGGAACCAGCTTTTGCTTCGTTACTGCACACTTGGCCTCTGGTGAGAAGAAAGGGGATGAACTACGAAGGAACCAACAGGTTGGGGAGGTCTTCAAGCGGACCATTTTCCCTCGACTACCTCAGGAGTTTGATGACACTCTTCCTCTAACCATATTGGGACACGAGTAAGTTTCTAAACCTCGTATCTCCTCCCCTCGCCCTAATTTCAAAGCCTAAGTTTTCTCACCCATCTAGTCCCCCATCCCCTACCCCAAGTTTGGCAACATATTGTAAAGGCTCATCAGACAATAACACTATATGGATCATATCTTTTTTATGTCACAGAGAGGAGCTCCTTTTGTACTCAAGAATACTATATATATATAAGGTCTCACCTACACCAATTTCTGCAAGAGCTCCCAAATCACCCGCCACTATGGCTGATGAAATTCGCTAAAAGCATAATAAAATGGCTCGACTCACAGATATTGAACTCAGAGAGGCACTATACTAAATTACTGGTAACTGATAAGACCATACATATAGCACAACCCTTGTAACACACTTAATACGCAGTAGTAGATAGATAGAGAAACATGAAAAATTAGATTGTAAGAACTCTAACAAGAGAAAGATTATAAGTGCAGATATGAGTTACTGTATATGCCAGCAACCAGGAAAAAAAAAAAAAAGACACAACTATGTAACCCATCTAATAAATGGAGGTTTAGATGATGCACAATCCTACCAACCAAGCATTCAAGAACAGTAGTACTGTCGTAACAAGAAGATCAAAGAAACGAAACTAGAGTAAAAACGGTAACATTTTTGAAAGTGGGATTAGGAGTTGTAAAAGGGAACTATCATAAAATTTGTGCTCTTTAACTTTGTGTCATCTGGCTAAATTTGGTCTGTAAATGTTGTGGAACAGACGAATATTTTGGTTCGGGGACCTAAACTACCGGCTATGCATGGAAGACAACAGGGCCAGGGAGCTAATAAGAAAGAAGAAATGGAAAGAACTACAAAAATTTGACCAGCTCAAAAAGGAACAACAGCACGGGGGAGTATTTCAAGGCTGGAAAGAGGGAGATATAGAGTTTGCACCCACCTATAAGTACTCTGTAGAACTTGGCAATCGCTACACAGGAGACAAGCACTCACCAGTAGTTCCAAATTCAGCAGAAAAACGAAGAACTCCAGCATGGTACAGCCAACATCCAATATTAACCAAGTTATGATTATTATGAATGATTATCATGTTTAATATACTGCAGGAGCATTTAACCAATATGCCCTAAAGAATTCTATGAACATGGCCAGCTTTTAATGCTGAACGAGCTACAGATAGACATCAGTTAGATCAATTATAGTCTAAAGAGAATACTTCTGATTGCAGGTGTGACAGGATCATGTGGTTTGGGAAAGGAATAGAACAACTTCACTATTTCCGCGGAGAGAGTAAATTCTCAGACCATCGTCCAGTTTCAGCTCTTTTTACGACAGAAATTGATGTTCTGAAACCTGCAAATACAAAAACAGTCGCACTGAGCAAGTTTCTTACATCAATGAATCTTTCAAAATATAATGTAAGCATTCTAAATTTAGACACGTCATAATTACTCTCTCCACCGAATGCATTGAAAAACTGTGATTGCTGTGCCACATAGCAATGCACTATATACAATATTCTGGTAATGTCGCTTTCAGAATTTGTCACATGGGCTGAACTCTGAACCAACTCATGTCTCTTTAGAGAGGATTAACTGTGATTGGTTACTTCCAGGCATCATAAAATCCTAAGTACAGTGTTACTCTTATACTCCATGCAGGTTCAAAGTACCCCCACGCAGGTTCAAAGTGGCAATAGACATACATTGCTATCACTGATTAGGGCAGACACAGAAGAATCAGCCTGTGGAGGGGAATTAACAGTAGATAATAGGCCGTAGTGAAAAGATGGTGCTTGAGTCGGTATATGGCTTCAGCCTCCTGGGTTTCTCTAGGTCAAGATAAATGTGCTACAACATTCTTTCCCTTAGCTCAGTTAACTTTTTCATTCTTCATCCTCTTAGACATAGCACCCACATATGGGTGGAGTGAAGGATATGGACTCGCACAATCAGGATTTGTCTCTATTCTTTTGTGTTTTCTTTTCTCAGCTCTCTAGCACAAGACTAAACAGAATACAATGCACTGACAGTGCAACAGAAGGCCGTTCATGAGAAAAATCAGGGGGGGGGGGGGAGGAAACAGAATTTTTTCTATTTCTTGTGGTGACATACGCATACTTTGTACATTATTGAATCTATCTCTTTAAGGAAAATTATTGCAATATACGGAGAGATTTATCAAATTCCTCCTGTAAACCATGAGGAAAGTTAGAATAACATGCAAGCCTCACAAACTCTGATTCAAGCATTCCATATGTATGATTTATTTATTAATTGGGGCATTTGTTCAATTGTGACGATATACACTAATTAAAGTGTCATTTTGAACAGTGAATGATAAGGAATGTACTACTTACAGAACATTAAGTACGCTCCATCTCTTGAAGCAGTTCAGTCAAGGCCTCTGAATGATCAAAATGACAAGTAGGACACAGACAACCCCGCTGCAACTCTTCACTGGAGGCAGCACACTTCTCCTCCAATTCAGAACTCAGCTTATTACCAGTCAAGGACAGCATAAAATAACGCAGAATGGCTCAACTTTTAGGTTGCCAACATATCCTAGTTCTGTTACACCACAGACTTTAAAGAAGTAAAAATTTGACAACTTGCTTCGTAACTAACATGTATACTCCACCCAGTTTTGCAGTATCTATCATAGTTGGATAAATGACGTGCATGGTAAAAAAAACATCCTTATTATCATAACATTTGAAGAACACGTAGCTTTCAGATTTAAAATAGCAATCTAATTGTTGTCATATGCAAATTCTATCTATTGGAAGTAATTATCGCTTTACATATTTCACCAAGATGTTAGCCTTTTCTTTTCGACTTGTGCTTGCGTTAATCCAAAAACTATAAGAAGAAGAATAAACATTAAAAATACGCAACAGGGCAGGATATCTTGATAAGCCCTGCAACTCTTTGATGTCTTTCATAATCACCTTGATCAGGTCCAGTTTTCTCCCCGAATCAACCATTTCTTGATGCAGCTGCACAGTTGCAGAAGCACCAACTGTCAATTAACTCTCAACACAAAATAAGATACAAAATACAAACACTAGCCTTGATATGAGTGAGCTTGAAGATAATGCCACTTCTCTTCACTATTTTTATCATAAGATGTGGACATCTCATGTGAGATATCAACCCTTCTGTATTGGTAAGTTTATCCTTGGAAAAAAAAAAAAAAAAAAAAAACTTTGAGGTATGAAATGAACATCCAATACGTGAGATGAGTGTGGACCTGGTTATAGAGCTGTTGTTCCCTTCCATATTCTTCTTCTTCTACAGCAGTTTGAGCAACCAAGATGGAGATCTTCTTATCAATATCCGTCACTGCATCTTCACTCCCCACATTTTTACAGCCTGCCAGAAAATCCACGTTATTGTCTGATTTAGCAGGGTTTAAGTCAAATGCAACCACAAAACGCATAATACACAAGGAATATTTTGCATAAACTTGCGTCGCCTTAGTAAGAACCACTCTTCTATATATGACACACAACCATAGACCTTCTGGCAGGTGATTAAACTCCAGAGCTTTTAATTTCAGATAACGTTTCTATTGAATGAGAAAACGAGAAACAAAAAAGCATACAAACTTACCAACTAGAAGGATGGAATAAAGCCTAACCAGCTAACCAGGGAAAGGAAATCATGGAAGTGGGTGACAAAACATTTTAGATGGGGCAAGAAGCAATTAATCATTACTGTATCCAATTTCTAAAGCAAAAGGAACGTGGACACCAGCTCTTTTACATAATCGTAGAACAAAAATTGAGTCACAGCACTATCAGATCTACGCTTCTGCAGTTAGGTTTATGAGAATCATCATGCTAAAGTACCATACGCTTCAAATATCACCTGATAAATTTCTTGGCACAGTTCTTTTCTGTGAGTTGGACTGGAGGTTCCTGCATATATTTCATTAATACAGTTGAAGATGAGAATCTTTTGACCATGACTTCACATGCAATTCAAATCAAACAACCTAGAACCACCACATTTTTGTTATTTTCACCTCAAAATAATTTCCCTAACAAAACAAGATCAATTAGGACGTTAAGGTCAGTCTCAGTTCACCAAATAAAAAGGAGAAGGCGCTCTCTCCTGCTGAATGTTGTAAAAGTACATTTTTATCTCCATAAATTGCAACGAGAAAATGTATGGGCCAATGCACCAAGTAGATCATAGATATCCATTCTGCTCCATATAACTAGTATGGCTAAGACTTTACTCAAGATGAGGATACATGACAAATCCATAAACATTACATGGACACGACATGTTTAGTGTGCTTTCGCTTTGTTAAGTAAGCACTGAAACATGATAACGCTGAAAGGATGATGAAGTATTGCAGACCAAAGATATATAGAAGATGATAGGAGACTCGTCTACAGGACAAACCTGATTTCAGACTTGAATTCGAGCATCTGATTGATGAACTCATCTCTGTACAGAAAAAACAAAATTGATGAGACCAATAGTCACAAACTAAATCATGAAAAGGAATAAAAGAAAGAAACATATCATAAGACCAATAGACAGACGCCAAATCATAAAGAGTACCTAACAGCAGCTTCCTTGTTCTTCATGGCATTTTCCATGAAAAAAAGACATTCATTTAAAAAACAATATAAGACAACTGCCGCAGATTTCAGGAACACAGAATGATTAGGCAAAGTGAGAATACCACCTTAAGAGCATCGACCTCAGATCCTACTTTAGAAATCACATCCTGAATCGAAGCAATCCTCCCCTAGAAAGCATCACACGGAAATCACCAATCAAGAACCATACGATATTCACTCAGGAAAATCTGATATCTTATATCATTCCTTCCGCCAAGAGGCAGAAATACAGCAGAGAATATATGCTACAGAACAATTTCAACCATTCGTACTTGCTCCTTAAGTTGCTAAAATTCAGCAAAACCCAACGAATCTCAACAACATGAAAACCAACCCTAAGAGTCTAAGACTCCAAATGCGACCAAATCACACACATTCATTCGTAGTTTCGTATGTGCTCCTTAAGCTACATTATATGCTGCAGAACAATCTCAATCATTCATAGTTTCGAACGTGCTCCTTAACTTGCTAAAATTCAGTCAAGGCAAACATGAAATCCACTCCTGAGACTCCAAATGCGACCAAATCACTCGCATTCTCACTACGTTCTGCTCACTTAGAAGACACAGAATAGCACAATATAATACACAACGACAGCGATTTTTCAACACAAAACAAAGCACACTCAAATCACTCAGAAGACTTGAAATACACATCCAAACCACTCATAATCTAGTCGAATCACTTCAATCTTAGAAATATACGAAACATCATCGCAAGCGAAAATTCAATCGCATGAAAATCACTCCGCCAACTCCAGATACATCCAATTCCCCCAATTTCACTTCAACTAGTAAGATATTCAATACAAAATTCATGTAAACAGTAGCAGGCGTCGCAATTACGCCACAAAATCGCTCCGAAAACTTCAATACGACAGATTAAATCCAAAATTTAATAAATCAATCGAATTATGAGAGAGAATTGAACCTCTAGGGTTTGAATTGAAGTTTCGGACATGGATAATTCAACCTCGTAACCTTTAAGCTCTTGTTCAGCGATTTCCTTGGACCGTTTCGTGTTCTCCAATTCATTATTTGCTGCGTCTACCTCCAATTGAAGCTCCTCGATGCGTTTCTTCAAGTTGAAGACTCTTTTCTCTGCATATTGAAAAAAGAAACGTCACAGTGAAGCTATTGAATGTGAAGAGAAACCGTTACCGGATGAGAGAGAAAGAGTAAAAACGAGACCTCCTTGAGATTTTTCAGCGGCGAAGTCGCGGATTAGAGTGAAGAGTTGTTTCTGAGAATCGATTGACGCCATTGTAAGCTTGTTGCCGAAGATTCTGGTTTCGCGCTTCTTTTTTTTTTCCGTTTTTGTAGAAAGTGTTGTTTGAAAGAGTGACGGGGAAGTCAGAAAATGGGGAATTTTTCTCCTCATATACTCTCACATGAGTGTCTGGATTCTCACGTTAAGCTCGTCTCACATTAGGATAACTCCATCTTATTTATCGGAATAAATTATTCTATAAGCCGAATCATTTCCGGTTAAAATGACTATGGTCAATCGATTAAAAGTAAAAGAATTATCATATGTCACATTCCACAGAAAAGAAGAGGAAAAAAAAAAACGAAAATTCCACTTTGCGGTAAAGGAAAATTACATTACAAGTGGGTTAGCACAAGTAGGTAATACAATAGACGCGTCATATTATAAGTGACTCGGATTCATGCATTTCACCTTTATAGACATAGAAATCGAGTGGTTGCTGAGACTTTTGTAAAGTCAACCCAAGGGCGTTGATCCCCATAAGACTTGATTTTCACATTAAAAGAGATGTTAAGCAACCCGAGATTGACTCACAATTGAGATGACATAGAGATCTACATGTTCAATCATTAGTATTGGTTTGATTTAGACTAGAGAACTAATTAGTAAATCCAATAGACACATTTGACTGTACATTGCAAATGCAAGATATTAGATAAACATACTCATGTTAGACGAGTTTCATACATACATTAAGCAAAGTACTAACGAGTAACTATGAAGTACTCGTATAAGTTATTAGATAAACTAGATCATGAGAAAACAGACAATCAAGTTGTAGACACTATTCTCTTTCTCTCACCTTTACTTTGTGCTGACAGTGGATAAGAGTTAGGTGAAATGATGATAGAAATCAACATAAAAAATAAGAACGAAATATTCACACTAAAATCGCTACTCAGAAATACTCCGTATAAATTAATCTTCTTAATTCCAAACAAATTACAGAGTAATCTACTTGAGTTAAAACGTTTACACAAAGGTGACAATGAAATGTACCACCAAATACAAACCAACCAAATTTAAACCCAACGCAAAATCAAACTCCAAACTTTCCGTTTTCGTTTAATAATGACCTCACCAAACACACCCCAACCCCAAATTTACAATAATCAAACATTTCACTCCCAACCAACAACTCACAAAAACTCCCAACTCAACTATACCTCTCATTTCATTTCTCAGGCTTCCACCACCACATCACACCACCAATTCTGCTCTCCTCCTTCTGTTAGCTTCTTCTTCAAGGTAAATCCAACTTCACCCTTACCCTTATCCAATTCCATTAATTACGCTTTATTGACTAATTTACAAGTGGGGTCCAACTTTAATTACAACAATTATTAATTGTCCACCACCAGTGATGGCGGCGGTGGGGACGGCGGCGGCGATAAAGTTGGCGATTGGTGATGGAATATTAACATTCATGTGGGTGTTTTCCGCCTCGACTATCGGGTTATGGACGTACTTGATCTCCACCGCACTCGGTGTTCAGGGACCGTATGTGCTCGTGATCACCACCTCTATTGTGGCGGCGTTGGTGTTTGTTTATACTTTTATTGGCCAGCTTCTTGGTGGTGCTAGCTTTAATCCTACCGGAACCGCCGCTTTTTACGCCGTTGGTCTTAGTAAAGATTCTCTCTTGTCCATGGCCCTCCGCTTCCCTGCTCAGGTATAACAACTATTCCTTCCAATATTCTGATTATTAGTACTATGATGGTGTATTAAAACTAATAATGTTGTAGCGTAAGTTTGAAGATTGTGGTAGTTTTGTGTGTTAGAGAGTAGTTGGACTTTGTGTGTTACTTTGTTAGAGTGTAAGTTGAAATGTTGTTGAGTTGAAAGTTAGGGATTTGAGTTTGGAGTGATATATGTTGTGATTGTTGGTAAGGATTGTGGTTGTTGTTCATTGTTCGGGGATTCGGATCAGGCCGAAAGTTGAGGAATATGATAATTGTTAGAATGTAAGTTGAGATGTTGTTGAGTTGAAACTAGGGATTTGATTTTGGGAGTGATATGTTATGCTTGTTTGTAAGGATCGTGGTTGTTGACTTGTTGTTCATTGTTCGGGAATTCGGATCAGACTGAAAGTTAAGGAATACGGTAATTGTAGTGATGGGGTTTAGTTGAGTTTTGTATTGTATGGGATGAATATCAAGCACATTGGAGTTGACTTGGATATGTTTTGATCCAATTTTAGTGTTTGAGAAATGATTGTGCTTGCGGAATTTTGATTTGAGATTCGTGTTGTACCACGAGATCTGTCTTTGAAGGTGGTGAAGTTGGAATGTCGAGTCACACAACAACAATTGTGTCGCGGGTAAAAATCATAGAGAAAAATCGAATCTTTTTGATAGACAGATTTCTTCCTAGAAGCTAATGACGGTTATCTTGCTTACATATCTTGTTAATACATCACAAATCCTGTCAAGTGTCTTGATCTTGCATCTATGAAGTATGGATAATTGGTTAATTTTCAGTAATAACCAGCAAGTTTTAACCTTTACTAGGTGATCTCTGTACCGTTCATCAGATCTTTGGATTTTGCTGCCTTGCTGAACTTATCGTGCATGATCTTTTTTTTTTTTTTTTTTTTTTTTTCTATGATCCAAGTCTCCAAGATGACTACAGAAATGGCAAAAAGCAAAAATTAAGAAAGACATGATTATCAAAAGCAAATTGTCGTTCTTGCCATGTTAAAACACTATCAAAAGTATGATTCTGTCATTTTTTAGGCTGCTGGTGCTGTTGGTGGTGCTTTGGCAATCTCAGAAGTAATGCCGAGTCAGTACAAACACATGCTCGGAGGGCCTTCTATTAAGGTGGACTTGCATACTGCAGCCATGGCGGAAGGGGTGCTAACATTTCTTATAAGCTTGGCTGTCCTCATCATTGTCGTCAAGGTTCCAGCCGGTACATTGTTGAAGACATGGTTGCTTGCTATGGCTACTGTAACTTTGGTGGTTCTTGGTTCAAGTTACACAGGACCTTCCATGAATCCTGCCAATGTGAGTATCTTTCTTTGGAAGTAATACTGCACAGCCAGTACATATGTTTGTCAGTTGATTGTTTTCTGGTTGCGGCTATCATATATCCGTCCACTCGGTTTTCATAGCTTAGTGTTCATTAAAACTTCTACTCCAAGGTTTCTGCCTCACAAATGTCATCAAGTATAGTTTCGGTGAGTAATTGGCTAGCTTTAAGATCTCTTTGCAGATGCCTGAGGTGCAATTTGCATCTAGACCTTTGAGTAGCCTTTTGAACTAGGACGAGCAACAAGATTGTGATCCAACCATAGATACATCTTATAAGTCTTCAGGATGGTTGTCCTTTGTCTTCCTTGCTTTTGTTTTCATCCTCTTTTCATCACAGCCAGATACTAGACTAAAGGAAGCTACAAAATTTGTAGAGATCATTGTTCTCGTCTTTTCTTGCATATTTTGCTGTTATGCGGTTTTGGAATAGTGACTTATGTAGCTGTAAGTCCTATCTAGAGTCCATTCTGTTATCATGGTTATGGAACTTAGGGTGCCAAAGGTAGGATGTCCCTGATGCTTTTGAAAGCTTAGAAAAAGAGTCATTGCTAATTCGGACTCACTTGCTCAATGATACTCTCCATTTATTGATCAAACTTAAAAAAAAATTTATACCTCAAAATTGCTTGTGCTTAATTGGTGGTAAGCTTCTGTGCAACATGTTGACAATTGACTCCATTGCCCTTTGGAAGTATTTTACTTTGTGCCTCTTAAGTACACTATGGTCAGTCTATAAAAAACAAATTTCAACCTAGATGTGAGAGACATTAAGGAAGGGGAGCCTTGGCGCACCGGTAAAGGTGTTGCTGTGTGATCGATAGGTCACGGGTTCAAGTCCTTGGAGCAGCCTCTTGTCAATTAAATTGACAAGGGAAGGCTTGCCCTCATTACACCCTTGTGGTGGGACCCTTCCCCGGACCCTCGCTTAGCGGGGACGCCAATGTGCACCGGGCTGCCCTTTTTTATGTGAGAGACATTAAGAATCAGTTTTTTTTTTTTTTTTTTTTTTTTTTTTTTGCACTTCTTAGTCTGAGGCCCTTGTCCAAAGATAGGTACTCATCCCGCCTGAGAATTCCTAGAAGCAATTCGATGCAGCTATTACAGGGATTCTTCATATTTGTGAGGTCGTTCATTCTCAGAACACAGTTTCCAGAAAAGTTTAATGATTTGCGGTTTTTGGTTTGGTTTTGTTTTGATAGGCATTCGGATGGGCATACATGAAAGGATTGCATAACACTTGGGACCAGTTCTATGTTTATTGGATTTGTCCCTTCATTGGTGCAATACTGGCTGCTATGGTGTTCCGCGTTCTCTTCCCACAGCCGAAAAAACAGAAGAAAGCTCCTAAGAACAAGAAGGCAGACTAGTGTGGTTTTCTGATTTGTACCAAAGCAAACTGATTGTTCATATCTTAGGCTGGGGTTCATATCGGTGTCTTCTTAATCCATTTCCGTCACCACTCATACAAGTCATCCTATGACGGATACTTGTGAGCGGCTCTCGGTGATATATTAGAAACGAAACAAGCTTCAAAACCCGTGCAACAATTGCACGGGCATTGTAGATTATTTTTAACTTTTCACGTCTATGCAATGTAATTTATACACATTAATTTCGGAACAAAATCTCCTAAGTGTGACATTCATAAATTGCCAAAACAAACTGAAGATCATAGTCTGAAGCTCTCGTAATCTCCCTCACTAGAAACAGAGGACGAAATCATGAAACGACTCTATTAGACTTTAGATGCCACTTTAATCCGTACATAGAAAAACATTATAAAACTCAAAAGTAAGAAAAAAAAAAGAAAAGAACATCCCTTTCAAGTTTCAATAATAAATTCCTCAAAGAAAAGTTTCAATCTAATAATAAATACGGAGTAACTCGAGATTAACTTACTTTGAGTTGTTCTGAGGTCACATTTCGAATCCCATTTTTATACTGTACGCCGAAAGCCCCGCAACATCAGATGCTTTTAGGCACTCTATTGGAAATAATGATTGACTCCAAAATTTGGAACTTAGTGGTCGTTTGGTTGCATAAGGGAATTTGGAATTCCCATGCATTTTCAATTCCTATGAATTTCTAATTCATGTGAATTTGTCAAAGTTGTTTGGTTAGATGTAGGAAGTGAATTCATGTAGGAATTGACAATTACCAAGGGGGAGCTTGGTAAGCCAATTCCTCCATTTTGTAGGAATTGGAAATTCCCATGAATTCTCAATTCCTATGAATTTGGCTAACCAAACAACTCTAACTTTTTCAATTCATGGGAATTCTGAATTCTCATGATTTAACATGGCAACCAAACGACCACTTAATACTTGACAAACTCAAGTTCAAGTTTTGATAGTCTCATTTTCGAGTTTGAGTTTTGATAGTCTCGAGTTCGAATTTTGATAGTCCCCTCGGGAAAAATAACAATAATTGACTTGGAGTCATTAGTGTTGACGGAAACAGTCCCACTTTTTCTTTAAACTGGCTTGAATTAAGGATTGTCAAAATCACTAAAACATCCCCTTTGATTTCCTTGATACTCACTCTACTCTCTCTCTCTCTCTCTCTCCTCCTACTTCACTATCAACAATCAGCGCTTCTTTCTCTCTCCTCTCCTATGATCCCAGTTCATATTTAAGGTATTGATCATTCTCTGTTTATTTTCTTGTTTTCATTTGATATTATATTATTATTGTTAAAAAGGGAGAATTTTGGTGCTTAAATTTCCATTTTTTTATTGGGGTTTTCATTTTTTTTACACTTGTACGTATGGACTATGTTTATTAGTGTGCATTATTGTTGTTGATATCGACTTGATAGGGGTAAAGTTGCGTACGTCTAGACGAAAATAATGTGTATTATGGTTGGTAAAATAGATGATGTTATTATTGGTGTTCTCTTTTCGGACTTCGGTTGATAATTGACGTGATAAGGGTAAGGTTGCGTATATTCATACTTATGTTACGTCTTGTGACGAGCTGAGACGTAAGATTATCGATTTGTTGCTAGTATTGTGTATGCCCTAATAAAGTTTTCTTGTTAGTGTTATGGGTATTAAGTATTACTGCCATAATCAAGAAATCAAGAGTTAATGTATGATATATGGTTGAATTTTGAAGGATAATTGGGTATTCGCAATCCTAAATTTACACTTAATTTGGTTGGATAAGGGTTTTTGATGAAAGTATGGCATACTAATTGCTGTATGCAGAGATTTGATTAGATATTCGAGTTGAATTATGCAATTTTGGTACTATCTAAGGCTGTGTGATGAGTTTCAGATTTAGTTTCTAAGTCTGCTTTTTCGGATTGTGAAACTTATTAACAAATGTTTACTGTTTTCTTGATTTGTGATCTTTATGCCAATTGTTTGTTCTGTTGTTTATTTGACAACCATGGTTGTGAATTCGTTGTTCTAGAACTTCTCTTTTCAGGTCAATTCTCTGTTCTAATTTGATACTGTCTCTTTGTTTTTACTGTTTGTATGTGAAAATCTCCGTGTTGGCTGACCGTAACAAATAATTGTATTCAGCAGTTTCCGAGGTGTACTGCTTTTGGTATCATTGCTGTTGTCTGTGTCTGCCAGGGTTGGATGGAGGGTATTGTTTAAACTTTCAACCACTTGCTGGTGTATAATTATGCTGATGAACTCTTCACATGGGCGTTTCCATTTTCTGTTGTGGCTATGAGAGTTGCAAATTATGATTTCTAAGCTGTGGGTATAGTTATGGATGTCTAGAAAACTAATTATATGATTGAATTGTTCTTTTAACTAGCTCAATGCTAGCTGAGTAAGTAGATATTTATTTGGTGGGTTTTCATTTCCGATCTCTGATTGCTATATGGTAGTTCCTCTGAGTGGTCTTCCATTCTTGTGAGTTATGGTAAGTAGTGATATTTATTTGGTGGGTTTTCATTCCCGATCTCTGAGTGCTATATGCTAGTTTTTCTGAATGATTTTCCATTCTTGCGAGTTATGGTAAGTAGTGATGCGGTACAAAGATGCTAATGAGTATGTTTATGTCATTATCATTGGTGTTTTGCAGTGACATCCGTTTTCCTACTTGTCCTGTATGGGGAAGACAATTCAGGTGGCTGGTTTACCAGGGAATGTGTCTGCAGAAGCAGTCAAGACATATCTAGAATCCCACACTGGCGAAGGAACTGTTTATGCTTTGAAAGTGAGGCAGTTCAAATCTGGCGGGGCAAGAGCATATGCTGTTGTTCAATTCACATTTGCCAAATTTGCCAGCATTATCTTAGACTTGTGTGAACCTCCTAAAAAACTCTGGTATGAACGCAATTATTTGAAGGCACGGGAGTTGGAACATGATATTGTGCCTCGACCAAGGATTCATCAGCATAAGATGGAGGATATTAGGCTACATGTTGGGTGCCAGATTGCAAATGACGAGTTCCTTTCATTCTGGGAAGGACGCGATGTTTCACTGTCATTTGGTTATGGACTGAGGAAGCTGTATTTCTTTTTGCACTCTGATTCCAAGGATTACAAGCTTGAACTTCCTTATGATAGCGTTTGGCAGATTGAACTGCGACGCCCACGTGGCCATCATTCGAAGTATCTGCTAATTCAGGTTCCTATCTTTATTTGATTCATCAAAATACAATCTTTTTTGTTTGCATGCCTGCGAAAGCTAGAAAATCCATGGATTTTAAAGAAGGGAAGTTTTCGGTTCTCAGTCATTGACAAGCTTGAGTAATGGATATGCTAAGAGAAAGGATGCTATCTTTAAAAGAAGAGAGGTTTTTTCTATTCTAGTCTTGACAATGAGAGCCTGTGCCAATTCTTTATCAATTTCTGATCAGAACATGAACTGAAGAAGATCTCTGAAAAAAGAACCTGGCTTGTCTGTTATAGATTAGTTGACGAGTGGTTTATCCGAAATTCTGTTCTGGTCGTGATTATTATGCAACCTTTTTAGCTTGTCTTAAGATGATAGTATTGAAGTTTCTATTTTATTCAGAAGATTTAAGTATTTAACACACTGATCAGCTCTTGATCAAGTAATTTGAATAGCCAGGCCTTTGACAGCCATAATTTATTTGCCAAAGTTAGTTAATTGTTATTCCAAACACACCTGTGTCAACCTTCATGGGGGTAGCGTTTTGACAAATAATCTGCTATTATATGTCCTCAATCTCCTTGTTCTTCCTTGGATCGTATATGGTGTAATCTGGCAATTGGTACGCTGTTGCGCTTGGGCCAACACTAATATAGCCAAAAGTTGCACTATTGAGAGGGGATTTGAAAACTAGAAATATGAAATAGACAGAAAACCCAGGATCTCCAAAAACAGGTGACAGCATGTAATTTTATACGCTTTTGTTGGGGGTGTCTTGTCCTCCAGTTCACATTTTTCATTTAAGTTGCTTAAATAATTTGTTCTGGATGAGCCAATGAAGAAGCTATTCTGCACATGGCTCACCAAGTCACCAACTAGCTCCTTCATGGCCAGCATATATCTGCAGTGCACCCATCACGCTGAAATCCCACCAAATTGTCTGCTACGGGATTGATTTTCTTCTTGCTTATGCCCTTATAATTTATAAAAGACACACAAAGAGTCACACCATTGATTTAAATTTTGTTCTATAAACAGCTGATTGATTCTTGAGCATTTCTTTTTGCATATATGAAAACTTATGAAGTAAAGTTTTGACAGTTTTTTCATAATGTTTCAGCTGTTTGGTGCTCCTCGGATTTATGAGAAGGCTGAACGCACTTTCCGACAGTTTTTTGACAGCAACTTCTTCAAGGATACACAGGATGATCAATGGTTCAGAACAACAGATTTCACCTCAAAATTTTGTATAGGACAGTCGTCGGTTTTATGTTTACAGCTCCCATATAACACTCAGCTTCCAGACTTTAGAGATAACTTTGCCTACTTCAAGGAAAATGAAGGACAGTTCAGTATAACGCGAGGTGAGACCTTCTCGCACAACTTAGAACTTGTTCCAATAGTTTCTCCTCCCATGGTAATTAAGTTACCTTTTGAGATCTTGTTTAAGGTCAATCACTTGGTTCAAAATGGATGTGTTGCTGGGCCAAATCTAAATCCCAGTTTCTATCAAATGGTGGATCCGCGTAGGATTGACAAGGATTGCATTGAGTATGCTCTTGAAAGACTGTACCATCTGAAGGAATGCTGCTATGATCCAGTTGGGTGGTTAAGAGAACAGTACATGAAGTACCTCACATCTAAGAGACGGCCTGCACGACCGGCTATTTCATTAGATGAAGGTTTGGTATACGTACGCAGGGTTCAAGTGACTCCATGTAAAGTGTACTTTTGTGGCCCTGAAGTGAATGTTTCCAATAGAGTGCTACGAAATTTCCCTGATGATATTGATAACTTTCTGCGTGTGTCTTTTGTGGATGAGCATTTGGAGAAACTATACTCTACAGATTTGTCTCCACGTATATCCTCTGAATTTGATCCTGTAAATCGTACTGAAATTGATAGAAGGATTCGTTCTGTTCTAAGAAATGGATTACAGATTGGTGATAAGAAGTTTGAGTTTCTGGCTTTTTCGTCAAGTCAATTGAGGGATAACTCTGCCTGGATGTTTGCTTCCAGGTCTGGACTCTCTGCTACTGATATTAGAAAATGGATGGGTGATTTTAGAGAAATTAGAAACGTAGCGAAATACGCAGCTAGACTAGGTCAATCTTTTGGCTCATCCACTGAAACTCTTACTGTTGCTAGACATGAAGTAGAATTGATACCCGATGTAAAAATTACTTCGGGGAGAGAATCATATGTCTTTTCTGATGGCATTGGGAAGATTTCAGCTGATTTAGCTCGCAGAGTGGCAGTTAAATGTGGTTTGAAAAGCTCCACACCTTCCGCTTTCCAGATCAGATATGGTGGATATAAAGGGGTTGTTGCTGTTGATCCAACATCATTGAAGAAATTATCACTGCGACCTAGCATGTGCAAGTATAATTCCGATAATGATAAACTGGATGTTCTGGCTTATAGTAAGTATCAACCTTGTTATTTGAACCGTCAGTTGATTACCCTTTTGTCCACCCTTGGTGTACAAGATCGTGCTTTCGAGAAGAAGCAGAGAGAAGCTCTAAATCAATTGGATGCTATACTAACAGTTCCACTTAAGGCCCAAGCGGCTCTGGAACTTATGTGCCCTGGGGAGTTTACTAATATTCTTAAAGAAATGCTTAATTGTGGCTACAAGCCTGATGCTGAACCATTTTTGTCAATGATGCTGCAAACCTTCCGTGCATCAAAGTTGCAAGAATTAAGGACGAGATCTAGAATTTTTATCCCTCGGGGTAGAGCAATGATGGGATGTCTTGATGAAACTAAAACCTTGGAATATGGTCAGGTGTTTGTGCAAGTTTCTGGTGCAAGATTCCGGAATGTGGGCAATGAACTCATCACAGATACTGGCTTTGAGGGTGAACCAGACCGTGTGTTGCAGAGAAAAGTGGTTGTTGCAAAGAATCCCTGCCTCCATCCTGGTGATGTGCGTGTTCTGACGGCTGTAGATGTTCCTGCTTTACATCACATGGTTGATTGTGTTGTGTTTCCTCAGAAGGGGATGAGGTATCAAACTTACACTTCTCTAGACATGTCTCTATGTTCTGACTTTTTTCTGAGTGGCTCTGAGACATTTCATTTTAAAGCATGTGCTCTTACATTCAGTATCACCGTCTACTGTCATCCCCACCCATTTTTGTGAAGTTCCTCTCCTGGAATATGGTACGATATTTAGGTAGCTGTTCGAAGTTCGAACTACTAAATTCGGCACATGTTGGTTAAATATTGATTTACAGTATGTGTAATATGGTGTTATGGTTTGTGTGCTTTTGCATTTGTACCCTACTTTCCTGGGTAATATGATCTCAGGAGTGAGTTCATTGTTCTCTCTTCCAGTTTTTCTCTCTATATGTTTGTGCCAGTATTGACGATATGTGGTGTTATGTGAAGAGATACTGGTTGTCAGCAATCAACACTCAACAGTGATTGCTCGTGGTGATGCTGATCCCGTGTTGCTGCTTGAGTATGTTTGAATTTAATTGGGGATGTTGTGTAAGGGGTTGTTTTACTGTTTTACATTTCAGGCCTCATCCGAATGAATGCTCTGGAAGTGACTTGGATGGTGATATATACTTTGTCTCTTGGGACTCCGAGTTAATACCTCCTCGTCAAGTAAAGCCCATGGATTACTCCCCTGCTGAGAGTCTGAATTTGGATCATGATGTTACCATGGAGGTTGGTTTATTCTCTTTATTTTCTGCTGTCTGTGCTTAAATAAGCGCTCATTTATATACCACATTTGATTTTGCTCACTTGTTGCCTTGATGACCGATCAGATTTACACATATATGTTTGCATCTCAGATGATAGGAAATGCATTAGTTTCTGGCTAATATAGATAATATACTTGATATAAACTCATTATTGAATCTGTAGTGACGTAAAGCTCTATACAAAAACTTTTATGAGAGGATGGTTGAGCCTGTAAGCTGAATTTCGCGAGCATGAATATGATTGTATCTCCACTCATTTTATTTTGCAAGATGTCCCCTCCGATTGTGGCAACTATATAACTCTTAGGCTTCCGAGTTTTTACTGACTAAGAGACGTTCCTTTTGCTAGCCATTATACTGCTGAAGTATGCTTCTGCTTAATCATTTTCTCTTGTAACTTTGAGGCACTTCTTTTTCGTTTCTTTTTTTTGGGGGAGATTAATTGTGTTAGTCAGGAGATGCTTCAGGATTTCATGGATATCTATTGCTTCAATTCTAGTTTTCTGATTCTCTAACATAATACTCAATGTTTACTTTGTTTGTCCTAGTAGCTACAGAATGCCGCACCTTTTGTAATTTTGGTTCATAAAATGTTTCTCAATATGCAGGAAGTGATGGAATACTTCGCCAATTATATCATTAATGACAGTTTAGGGATCATCGCGAATGCACACACTGCCTTTGCAGACAGGCAGTATGAGAAAGCGATGAGTGACCCGTGTATTGAGCTTGCAAAGCTCTTTTCAATTGCTGTCGACTTCAACAAAACTGGAGTGCCTGCTGTTATTCCACAGAATCTGTATGTGAAAGAGTTCCCAGATTTTATGGAAAAGCCTGACAAACCAACCTATGAGTCGAGCAATGTGATAGGCAAACTGTTCAGGGAAGTGAAAGAAAGATCTCCTCATGCAACATCTATTAGATCGTTTACCCGTGAAATTGCTAAGCGATCTTATGACAGTGACATGGAATATGACGGGTTTGAGCATTATGTTTCTGATGCTTACTATCACAAGAGTCAATACGACTACAGGCTTGGGAATCTGATGGATTATTACGGGATCAAAACGGAAGCTGAAATTCTGAGTGGAAATATAATGAGGATGTCAAAGTCCTTCGATAAGAGGAAGGACGCTGAAGCAATTACTATGGCCGTTAGATCCTTGAGGAAGGAAGCTAGGGCATGGTTCAGTGAACGAGAGAACGATCCAATTTCAGGAGCTGATGGCATGTATGCAAAAGCGTCTGCTTGGTATTATGTCACTTACCATCCAAGTTATTTCGGTCAGTACAACGAGGGCATGAATCGAGATCATTTGCTTAGCTTTCCGTGGTGTGTTTACGATAAATTGATCACTATCAAGAAGAACAAGAAGTTGGCTCGAAGTTCCCATGATCTTTCAGTTCTCGGACAGCACTTCAGCAGTATAGTTATATAGACTGCATTCGTATGAAATATTAGGACTGGCTTTTTGGTTTCAGCTTGCTGTAAATTGTTTCCAATGCTGTAAATATACTGAAAGCTCAGGACTTCGTGAGTTCTCTAGCCACATGATCGAACATAAGATCCATTCCGTGTCTTTTGAATTTTTCTTTTCCTCTACAGGTTTTTGTTCAAGCCAGATTTTCTCTCACGACTTTTAACAATGTTGCATCCTAAAAGATCGAACTCCAGATGTCTAGTTATCTGGTAACGCTTATTGAGTTCCGTACCCAATTGACCAAGTGTTTAGGATGGGTCGTCCATTTATCTGAGCCCTAGACTCGATCACGACTCGTACCCCTACACTCGGTCTTGACTCGCAACAACACGAACGTTATGACATGACTGAAACTAAAAAGTGGAACACATTGTAAAGGAGAAATGAGATTGGCGTCATATCATATCTCATTCATGGCAAATGGAGCTGAAATCAAATTGTGTGTAATTAGTCAGCAACCAAATGATCATTAACCCAACGCTCAGCAACCCCTAATCACGTGCTATATGAGATGGTAAGTAACACATCCAAAACATATCACTTTTTAAGTCATTTCACGATTTTTAAGCCAACAAACTACGATTAATTTCAAGGGAAATCCTGGTCATATGACACTATATATTATTACACGAAAATTATCAAATTATTACTAATTTTCTTCTTTTATGGGGTGGATCCTTAGACTTCTAGATAGATTATGTCAATTTGAGTGATCGAAACAAATATTTCTTACGGATACTCCATTTATCTTGTTTTTTTAACCATAATGAGTACTACGATACGGTAGTGCACCACATTATAATATGCTATACAGAAAACGGTAAGTTATATCATAATCTATGGAACAATGCATTGTTTCAAACAATAATCTACTCTAGCTAGTGATGTCTAAACAAACTATTTTGTACATATTTAGTTGTATCAATTTCATTTACTTGAAATAGGCAACAGATGTGATCATTGATCACAAACTATATATACCCATTGCAAAAACAGGTCAAAGAAAAACCTCAAGTTTATCCAAACCACAAATAATCATATGGTAATTAACTAATTATAGATAACAATAAGTCACTAATAACCCTATAAAGGTGAAGCACAATCATAAACTTAATTTCATCACTTCCTATCAAATAAAACCAACTTTTTTTTTAATTTAATAAGCAGCAAAATAACAATGGCTTCCAACAAAATTGGTGCAATTATTTTGATCTCCATGATCATAATGTTGGCCGCACCAGCAATCGAAGCAGTTCCATGCTTCGATTCTTGCATGGATTCATGCTTAAGTTACAGCTGGGCGAAAAGAGATTATTGCGAACCAAATTGCCAAGCAATGTGTAATAGCCCAGCTGCTTCCTTCAGCAAATCCAAGCTCGATTCTCTACTTGCCAAGACTCACAAAGCTCCTAAATTGCGTGGAAGACTTCTATAAGAAGCCACACTAAGTTTGGTTGCAATAATTTCTTAGGAGATTATTCATCTTGTACGTGTGCATCAATCATGTAATTTTTGTTTACATAAATGGAAGCCAAATGCTTATTAAATGAGAAAAAAAAAAAAAGATTTATGATATATAGTGATCAAGCTTAATTTCACATTCCATTGTCAATTATAAATTATAATGCATGTTATCTTTTTCTTTCTTTTTTTCCGATTCTTTAATGAGCATGTGTGTACCGGACTCGATCATGTTACGAGTACTATATCGAAAAGTTTAGCAACAGATTGGAGATGAAATTATGATCACCTTCAATTTGCCAAAAAAAAAATAAAAAATTAGGGGAATAATTAATTGAATGTGGCCAGGGGCGAACCCAGGATTTTGAGTTGGGGGTTGCGAAATTAGCGAGTCGGCCGAAGCAGGCAAACACCTATAGAGTATATCATATCAAACTCGTTTGACGTTCTTCATCGAAATGCAGATTGAAGAGCCCAATCTATCTATCTACGGAGTATATTAGTTTTTTGTTTTGAAATGTCAATTTAATAGTTATCCATACATATAAGAGGATTTTTCTATTTCAGAAACAGATAAACAGATGGTGGTATATTTTTTTTTATAGCTATCATCACTCCCAAATCCCTCAACTCCCCGATGTGGGAGAATTTTCAAGTTCATATACCATATCAGCACCCCCAAATTCCTCAACTCCCCGATGTGGGACAAATTTCAGCTTCAATATCAACTTATCTAATATCTTTGCCTATACTTCCCAGTTCCCACGAAGCTATCTATCATCAAATCTCTTCATTTAGTGGTTATCATCACCCACTTTATATTTCACCACTACTAAAATTGATTAATTAGTTGATGTTCTATGTTAACAACTGCTTTCATTATTATTTACCCTAAACAAGAGAGGCAATCTAACATGAATTGCACAATTCAAAACATCCAATTGTCAACCATAAATATCACCCCAAAAAAAGTCCCCTGTAATTGTCCCCTGCAATCGTAGTGGGTTTGTGAGGTGAATGATTTCTACAAGGAACCTATAGGATTTTATAGGAAGCAACACTCTATCTCAAGACTCCATGAGCGATGTGGGACAACAATGTCTTCAAGAACGTTGTAAAACGTTTGACAACATGAAAAGATATTTTCTCCCACATCGGCCTTGGAAAGAGGATGAAGCAGTTGCTTTTCTATATAAAGGGCTAGACATTATCATATATTGGGCTTTTAAATTGCCGACTGACTTTGGTTGTGTTGGCCTTTTAAAGCAAGAAATATTGAATCAACCAATAAAAAATTAAAACTTCCTGATTTTTTTTATTTTGCCAGGGGTTGCATGTGCAACACCATGCAACTAACTAGGTTCGCCCCTGAATGTGACGGTGGCCTGGTCGAACGATCATTGGACTCTCGCATGACTCTTCTACGCATCCGGCTATTTGTAAGCGAGCTACGGGGTAATATATATAAGAGCACATATAGTGGACCATATATCTTCTCTCATATAGTGTGACCCATTGCTGGTAGGCAATTGTCGTGGGTTGCACCAAATTAATTCAATACTTATCCTAAAGCTATGTAGTAGGGCAAGCAATTTCGTATCCACAGGGAATTAGTTAATGTCTAAGTATGTAACGTCGATTGGGTAACCAATTGGGGGGGTTTTGTTTGAAGGTTGATTAAACTAAGCAATGAACAAATAAGTTGGAAATCAATTAAAAGACAAGTCTTGGTTCTTGTTTCAATCCACTACCGATTTATCAATTGATCCTTGAAGATCACTTATCTAATTATGTGAGCACTTTGTTGCGAAACCAAAATCTCTATTTTTCCTTTACTAGTTATTTAGAACGAATCAGCGTATCATAAACAACCCTAACTATCAATCAATCTAGAACACGCGCCTAGATATATTTCAATAGGAGCAATTAGATCTAGAATAATATCAACAAAGATAGACAATTCAAACACACGCGGTTCAAATCGAAATGTAAATCAATTCCCTCCTTAATCAATCTAATGTTGGATCAACAATCAATTAGAAAGATAAAGTTGCTACTTTCCTAACGATTAGATCATATAAGTTGCTAATACTAGTAGGCCTCCTAGCAAGAAGAAACACAATCTATAAGAATTATAGTGCAAAAGAATTGATAATACTCACAATAGGATCGATAAGTAATAATCTGACAATCTGGCGATAAACGGTAGTTTCGATTCACAATCACCAAGATGGAGGAATTAGTTCTCCACAGAGTTCTTCAATAATCCCAAAATAAGTCTAGAGTTGCAAAGTTATGAAATAAAACGTAGAACCTAGGTATTAATAAGGTCTAACAATAAAATACGGAAAATAAAGAAATACGGAAAGTAGCTTCGCAGAGGGCCCCGGACCGCGCGTCCAAATCCGCGGACCGCGCCAACAGTACCCGCGGACCACGCGTTGCTTTCGGGTCCAATCTTCAAACTCGCATAACTTTTTCGTTACTTATCCGGTGAAGGCGTGTAACCACTTTTCGGAAAGGTAAGATCATGAACTTTCATCTCCATTTGGTTTCAACGCAAAATTCCAAATATCCTGAGAGATATGAAGCTCCAAAGTTTGCCTTGCATAACCGGACCAAATTTCGGCATTCTTGAGATTCCAAATGGTCATAATAACCAGTAATTCTTGTATCAAACACAAATCACACCAAATAACATAATAAGCAGTCAAATGATACAAAAATCAACGTTAAACACTTCAAAAACCCGACTTTAACCACAACGAAATAGCGCGCATCAATTGCATTTGTCTTTTTTTGCTCTTATATACTCATATAAGTGTATACAAATAAAAAATTTCCTCTTCGACCGTTTTAATGGGTTAATAATGTCCAACTTCAAAGCTCGAGTGTTTAGTTGGAATTCCTTGTGACTTTCTAAGGAAAAATCATAAAATAACCTACTCCTTAGGGACTAAGCCATTTTTGACAAATAAATTGTCTACAAATTTAAGCTAACTGCCATCTTTAATTATGATTATGGTACAATAATACATTAAAGGTTTTAATAGTTACAACAACAAAAACAATCAAAAAAGCCTGCTCCAAAAATGATTGGGGTTAAGGTGACATGAATCGTTCTATTTATGTAACTGTCTCGTATATGTCATATAAGTTAAAGATCAGTGTGAACAAGCTAAAATAATATCGAAACACGTTTTAAATGAGTTTTAAAAAGGCATCAAAGAAATGGAAGATAACAACAACAACAACAACAACAACAACAACAACAACAACAAAAACCAAGTCTTATTCCCAATAAAATATTTGGGTCGCCTAACATGAATAGTCATCTAGTAACCGTCTTGTGTATGCCATAAAATTTTAAAAACATTGCTAATTGAACCATTTAGAAAAACTGAAATACTTTTAAAAGGACTTTTAGAAAGCAAAGAAACTTAGGAAAAACCAAACAAAGAATAAATAGCCAAATTAAGTCCTCCACATGTATAGAGTCCTTCCATGTACGTCTTTCTTGTTACGAGTGCGGAAGCGTGCTGACGGTACAGAACTCGGATCTGTACTGTCTGACTGACAAATTGATAGCTATAGAACAGAACTAGGTTCTGTACTCTCTAAAAACGAAAAATACAATCTTTTTAAAGTTTTTGTGGTTTATATGAAACGAATATTAAAGAACAATAAACTAAAGATATGATTCAACACCCGCAAGTAATTGAACCTAGTCGAATTCAAAGAGCCGCAACCCTTAATTCGATCCTCCGCAAAGGATTTAAGAACTCCCGCAAGAGTTTGTCGCCCGCAAGCAAACACAAAAGAATATGAAGGAAACTCCCCTCGACTCTTTCATTAATTTTCTCAACTCAAATCTGTCTATTCTTCTAAACTATTACAAAGCATTGCTTAAATACTAATAAGAACTCTAGAAAACTCCCTAAACTCCTACTAGTACGATATGGAAAAAACTAGACTCTTAAAACGTTAAGGAAAGTAATACTTTACCTTAAACTTATTCCAAACAATAACAAAACATTATAGCTAATTTCCTACTGAAGATGATCCTAATTTGATAGTCAAGTCGTCCTAAAATTACCATAAACGTCCAAAACATCATCTTTCAGCAGCATGGTACAGATCGCCATTCTGTCTCCTCTGTAGACTGTTTCTACTAATTGACAGAACAGATTTCAGTACTGTACTATCAGAACACGATTTTGTACTATGCTGCTGAAGGATGATTTTTGAACGTTTATGGTTGTTTTATGACGACTTGACCATCAAGTTAGGATCATCATCAGTAGGATATTAGCCATAATAGATTAAATACTACTTTCCTATTGTTTAGAATAAGTTTAAGGTTAAAGTACTACTTTCCTTAATATTATAGGAGTTTTAGAAAGTTTCTAGAGCTATTATTAGTATTTAAAGAGCTTTTGAAATCGTAAAAATATAGACAGATTTGAGTTAAGAAAATTAATGAAAGAGTCGAGGGGCGTTTCCTTCATATTCTTTTGTGTTTGCTTGCGGGCGACAAACTCTTGCGGGAGTTCTTAAATCCTTTGCGGATGATCGAATAAAGGGTTGCGGCTCTTTGAATTCGACTCGGTTCAATTACTTGCGGGTGTTGAATCATACCTTTAGTTTATTGTCCTTAACTATTCGTTTCATATAAACCACAAAAACTCCAAAAAGATTGTATATTTCGTTTTTAGAGAGTACAGAATCTAGTTCTGTTCTATAGCTATCAGTTTGATCAGTCAGACAGTACAGATCCGAGTTCTGTACCGTCAGCACGCTTCCGCACTCGTATCATCTGGTATCAGAGCTTCGGCTCAAACACTTTGATGTTTGTTATGATCCTTGGAATCCAATCATGAGCTATGCACAATTCCTTCAATTGAAGCATGACGTACTACTATGCCAAGAGGAGCATATACAACTACAAGAGAGGATTGCACAACGACAACAAGAGATGAAGAACTTGGTGATTGAGATTAAATCATTGTGATAAATCTGTGCGACTTTATTATGAGAAGGCACGACGTGAAGAAGAAGAAAAGGTGGAATCTTTTGTGCAAGAAGAAGAGGAAGCTATATTTTCCTTTAGAGCAATTCAAGAGGAAATTGATTATACTTTTAATCCAGAATTACCGCCTATTTATGATGAGGAGATCGAAGTGATAATTGATGAGAAAGACTTTTCTTTACATCCTACCCATGAAGTAGTGTTTCAAGAAAGGGAGCGTTTTTTTAAATCTCCAATTGAGCAACACATGGATGAGAAGCTTTATGGTGATCTCAATGGAACACAAAGTTTATTTGATGAGGTTATCATGAATCTTGAGCCAAGTAGTGAGAAATATGCTACACATAAAGCTAAGTCTTCAACTATGGTTATTGGGGAGCATGAACAATTAAGACATGCCATGGGGGACGTTTCTTCACAAGGCTTAGATAAGGCTAACATCAAGATCAATCAAGGGTTTGATGGAAAGCCGAAGGTAAGGTTAAGAGGGTGGTTGGGTGGAAGACAAGCTACTATATTCAATGTCGGGTTGACTTCATCTTATTGGATTCGAGGTCGAATCTTTTTAAGAGGGGGATGATGATACAAAATAAATGTCTTGGTACAGTACTGAGATCAGTTCTATCACTTAGTAGAAGCTATCTACTGAGGAGACAGAACGACGATCTGTACTATGCTGCTGAAGGATGATTTTTGAACGTTTATGGTTGTTTTATGACGACTTGACCATCAAGTTAGGATCATCATCAGTAGGATATTAGCCATAATAGATTAAATACTACTTTCCTATTGTTTAGAATAAGTTTAAGGTTAAAGTACTACTTTCCTTAATATTATAGGAGTCTTAGAAAGTTTCTAGAGCTATTATTATTATTTAAAGAGCTTTTGAAATCGTAAAAATATAGACAGATTTGAGTTAAGAAAATTAATGAAAGAGTCGAGGGGAGTTTCCTTCATATTCTTTTGTGTTTGCTTGCGGGCGACAAACTCTTGCGGGAGTTCTTAAATCCTTTGCGGAGGATCGAATTAAGGGTTGCGGCTCTTTGAATTCGATTAGGTTCAATTACTTGCGGGTGTTGAATCATACCTTTAGTTTATTGTCCTTAACTATTCGTTTCATATAAACCACAAAAACTCCAAAAAGATTGTATATTTCGTTTTTAGAGAGTACAGAACCTAGTTCTGTTCTATAGCTATCAGTTTTATCAGTCAGACAGTACAGATCCGAGTTCTGTACCGTCAGCACGCTTCCGCACTCGTATCATTTCTATATCAAACAACATCCTCTCTTCAATCCCTAGGACTCTCATATCATTTCTAATCTCACTCATCCTAGTCATCTTGGGTTTTTCCCGACCCCTAATAATATTATCACTTCCCCAACTTTCTACTCTTCTAATTGGCGCATCACTAGGCCTCCTTCTCACATGACCATACCACCTTAGTCGGTTCTCCCTCATCTTGTACTCAATGGGTGCAACCTTTACTTTCTCCCTAATAACTTCATTTATTTACAGATCACATCTTGTATGTCCGCACATCCACCTAACATGTGCATCTCCGCCACACTCATCGTATGAACGTGCCACTGTTTCACGGCCTAACATTTTGTGCCATATAACAGTGCCGACCTGATTGTCGTTCGATAAAACTTGTACCCTTCAACTTATTGGGCATCCCTTGATCACACATAAACCTTGTGGCATTCTTCCATTTCAAGCAACCTAATTTGATCTTATGGGTCGCATCTCCATCCTTTTGAAGAATAGATCCCAAATATCGAAAGAAATCTGATCCATGAACAACCTTTCCATCCAACATGATCGTCCATGTCTCATGGGCGGCTAATCCTGCTGAACTTACACTCCAAAAACTCAGTCTTGCTCAGACTTAACCGAAACTCTCTAAACTCCAAAGTGTGACTCCATAGTTCCAACCACCTCTCTAAATCTTCTTTCGTTTTTTAAATCAACACTATATCATCTGCAAACATCATGCACCATGGTATATCATCCTGGATTGACCTCGTCAATTCGTCCATGACTATATCAAAGAGAAACGGACTAAGTGCTGACCCTTGGTGCACTCCAATCGTAACAGACAACTCTTCTGACTTCCCTACACTAGTCCGAACACTCGTACTAGCTCCCTCATACATGTTCTTAATGAGCTTAATATATTTTTGCGGAACTCATTTCTTAGCTGGGCCCCACCAAAGCACGTCCCTTGGAACCTCGTCATATGCCTTCTCCAAATCAATGAACACCATATATATATGTATGTCCTTCTTTCTATCCTGATATCTCCATTGTCTATCTTATGAGATGAATTGCCTCTATAGTTGACCTCCCCGACATGAATCCAAATTGATTCTCCGAAATTTTCACACTTCTTCTTAATCTACACTTATCACACTTTCCAAAAGTTTCATTGTATGACTCATCAACTTAATTTCGCGATAGTTGGCACATTCCTAAACAAATATAATTTGAACATTAGCTAGATAAAGAAAAAAAAAAGTGCGCAACGTCCCATATGGCTTTTGACGTTTTTGATATTGTATGAAGAAAAGTGTGTATGGGACTATGGGGTCATCAAAAGTGCGAAAGAACGTAAACTAGCTAATTTCTGTTTGGGGTCATCACAAGGGAAGAAGAGACATCAATCTACATTGCTCTTCGAATCAAGGATTATAAAGACTAATTTAATGTTTACATACATTGTAAAGAGTTATTAAGTCGAATTATAAGTCAGGTTGTCTTCTATTTCATTTTGTTTAACCATAGGATCCTAAAGCAATCTCATCCGGCTGGTCGTCGGTAGATAAACCATCTTCTATAACTAGACTCGACCAACCAAAACGTTCCGAATCAACTTAGAAGTCAAACTAAGTGGGGGCAAACGGTTACTCTAGACCCAATGAGCCTATAATCCACACTTCTTTAAAACTTAGGTTCATCAACAAATCATTCTTATACTTTCTTTAACCATAATGAGTATTATTACGGTAGTACATTATATAACAATATACGCTACGCAGAAAACCGTAAGTTATATCATGCTATGAAATAAGCTATTGTTTCAAACAATGTACTCTAGCTAGTGAAAGTCTAAACAAATTAAACTCCGTGGTACATATTTAGTTGTACTTATCGGTTTTTATTTACTTGAAATAGGCGTGTATCATGTATGTGATCATTTAGCATAAACTATATATATATATATACCCATTGCAAAAATAAACAAATCATTTTGCTAATTCTTTCCCGACACAATCTAACATAGTTAGAACTTAGAACATTCTTTCATACATACTATAATAGGATGATTATTATTGCATAACAATAGGTCAAAGAAAACCCTCAAGTTTCTCCAAACCACAAATAATCATATGGTAATTATAGATAACACTAATCAGAAATAACCCTATAAATGTGAAGCAAAATCATAAACTTATTTTCATCACTTCCCATCAAATTAAATAAATTACATTCTTTTCTTTTTTTTGAAAATTTAATAAGCAGCAAAATAACAATGGCTTCCAACAAAATTGGTGCAATTATTATGATCTCCATGATCATAATGTTGGCTGTACCAGCAATCGAAGCAGTTCCATGCTTCGATTCTTGCATGGATTCATGCTTAAGTTACAGCTGGGCGAAAAGAGATTATTGCGAACCAAATTGCCAAGCAATGTGTAATAGCCCAGCTGCTTCCTTCAGCAAATCCAAGCTCGATTCTCTACTTGCCAAGACTCACAAAGCTCCTAAATTGCGTGGAAGACTTCTATAAGAAGCCACACTAAGTTTGGTTGCAATAATTTCTTAGGAGATTATTCATCTTGTACGTGTGCATCAATCATGTAATTTTTGTTTACATAAATGGAAGCCAAATGCTTATTAAATGAGAAAAAAAAAAGATTTATGATATATAGTGATGAAGCTTAATTTCACATTCCATTGTCAATTATAATGCATGTTATCTTTTTCTTTATTTTTTTCCGATTCTTTAATGAGCATGTGTGTACCGGACTCGATTATGTTACGAGTACTATATTGAAAAGTTTAGCAAAAAATTGGAGATTAAATTATGATCACCTTCAATTTGCATGTTAAAAAAAATTTGAGGGGAATTAATTGAATGTGGCGGTGGTCGATCGATTATTGGACTCTCGCGTGACTCTTCTACGCATCCGGCTATTTGTATAAGACTAGTTTGATGGCTCGTGCAACGCCCGGGCTACTTGTTTAAATTTTAAAATTATGTAAACGAATTTTTTATTAAAACCAAAAATCTCATTTCAAACACTCATGTGATATTTGTAATGTAGTCAGATGGAAACTCACCTTAAAAAACTTTAAGTTATGTTTGAACACTCATGGGATATTTGTAATGTAATTAGATGGAAACTCACCTTTTAAAACCTAAAATCTCATTTCGAACACCCGTGTGATATTTGTAATTTAATTAGAGGAAAAGTTACATTTCAAAAGTTAAAGTCCCATTTTGAAACACCCGGGGATATTTGATCAAATTGGCATAATCAAGTAGTTAATATATTACATAACTATTTTCCATGAATCAAATAATAATGTTATTTTATTAGAATAATATTATCATGTACTTAGCATATCCTATTTTGGATAAATATTATTTATAATATAATAATATTATTATATGCCACGTGTCAGCGTGAGAATTGAGCGGGTTCAGGATTACATATATATATTAGATATGGGGTAATATATATAAGAGCATATACAGAGGACCATATATCTTCTCTGATACTGCATAGTCTATTGCATTTGTCTTTTTTTTGCTCTTATATACTCATATAAGTGTATACAAAATTACAAATCAACTTTTTCCTCTTCAATAGTTTTACTGGGTTAATAATGTCCAACTTCAAAGCTCGACTGCTGGTTGGAATTTCTTGTGACTTTCTGAGGAAGAATCCTAAAAATCTAAAATAACCTACTCCTTAGGGACCAAGGGTGTGTTCGGCGCAACTTTTTACTAACTTTTAGTGGTTATGCCGAACATGTCATAGATTTTCAGCTACTTGTACCGCTAGCGTCCAACAGCTGGCAGATAACAGCTACAGCTACTATAAACACTACATCTAGTCAAAACGCTACCAGCTACAGCTACAGTTACTTTTGCCGAACAGACCCTAAGCCATTTATGACATATGAATTATCTATGAAATTAAGCTAACTGTCATCTTTAATTATGAATTATGGTACAATAATACATAGAATGTTTTAATAATTACAACAACAACAACCAACAACCTTATTCGCAAGTGCTTGGGTTATTTGACATGAATCGTCTTTATGTATTGTGATATTAAGCTTTGGTGAAGAACAACAATGGTGGAATAACCGCCATTGTTGAGTGATTGAGAAACTAAGTTTGTTTAGAAAGAAAAACTGTTTGTAGAAGTCAAAGACAAAATAGAAATATTATTTGTATTAAGATAATTAATGAATGAATGTACATGGTATGCTTTATATACAGAGATTGATCCTTACAGTAGCTAAACTACACCTTCACTCATACTATAACTACTCTATAACCACCTTCCAACTCTTGTAACCGATTCCAGCTCAGCACCTCGATGTGTGTATTCTGTTATAACTGCTCAGCTGACGTGGAGAAGCTATGCAGAGCTTGTAAGATGAATAGCAGCAGTTTAGCAGGGCAGTGTGTTGAACCACTATTTCACATCCCCCCCCTCAAGTTGGAGCTTCTGTGAAATTGGAAAACAGTAAGCCCAACTTGGAACTCAACAGGAAATGCTGCTGATATCCCAATGGCTTGGTCAACAAATCAGCCAATTGCATAGAAGACTGAACATAAGATGTAGACAAGAGACCCTCCTGCTGTTTTTCACGAACATAATGACAGTCAATGTTCAAGTGTTTTGTCCGTTCGTGAAAAACAGGGTTAGCAGCAATGTGTTGTGCTGCTTTGTTATCACAGAACAGAGTGACAGGAAGAGGAACCTACACCTTGAAATCTTGCAAAAGATTATTCAGCCAGACAATCTCAGCTGCTGTGTAGGACATGGCTCGATATTCAGATTCAGTGCTGGACTTGGAGACAGTTTTCTGCTTCTTAGTCTTCCAAGAAATCAGAGCTCCACCCAAAAATACACACTGACCAGTTAGAGACTTACAGCTAAATTTGCAGGCACCCCAATCTGCATCACAAAAGGCAGTAAGTTTCATGTGTGAGCCTGCAGGATAAAACAATGTTGCATCAATCCCTTCAGATACTTAACAACATGTAGAGCTGCCTGCAAATGTGGTTGCCTTGGAGTTTTCATGAACTGGCTTAAGTGTTGAACAGAATACGACAGGTCTGGCCTGGTGAGATTCAAATAAAGCAGCCTGCCAATCAGTCTTCTGTAGGTTTCAGGTTCTGCAAGCAGTGAACCATCATCTGGAGTGAGATTTAATCCTTTAGGCAAAGGAAAAGCAGCAGCATTACAGTCAGACATCTTTGTATCCTTGAGAATATCAACCACATATTTTCTTTGATTCAATAAGATGCCCTCAGTTGTTCTGGTCACTTCCAAACCCAAAAAGTACTTGATCAGACCCAAATCTTTGATTGTAAAAGCAGAATGCAGTATATCCTTGAGCTGAGGAATATAAGAAGCATCATTGCCAGTGATGAGTAAATCATCAACATACACCAAAACAATGGTGAAAGAATGACCCTCTTCTCTGGTGAATAGAGAATAGTCATATTTAGACTTTAAAAAACCTTGTGACATCAGTAACTTGGATAATTCTACATTCCACTGTCTGGAAGCCTGTTTTAGGCCATACAAAGATCTTCTTAGTCTGCATACTTGGCCAGGTTTGGCTTTAGAATACCCCTGTGGTGGAACCATATAAACCTCCTCTTCCAGATAACCATGCAGAAAAGCATTGTTGATATCTAGCTGATGAATATCCCAAGATTGTGCAGCAGCAACAGCCAGTAGAACTCGAACTGTGGTGAACTTAGCCACAGGAGAAAAAGTATGTTTAAAGTCCTTTCCTTCAACTTGACTGTAACCTTTAGCTACCAGTCGTGCTTTAAACCTCTCAACAGTACCATCATGTCGAAATTTAACCTTGTATACCCATTTAGATCCAATAGCCTTGAATCCAGGAGGTAATGTAGTAATCTCCCAAGTGTTGTTAATTTCCAGTGCCTCAATCTCTTTATTCATGGCTTGAATCCAATTCTCATCATGCTTGGCTTGAGAATATGAAGAGGGTTCATGAACAGACATAACATTGTTCAAAGAAGCTTCAGAAGAAGATGGAACAATGGTTGGTGCCATAACAGAGAAGGAAGATGACACAGAATCTGAAGTAGGTACAGTGACAGGAAGATTCCTTGGTAATACAGGGCAGACAAAATCTTGTAGTTTCTGAGGTGTTCTGATATGTCTGGTGGAATGCCTGACTGGTGCAGGTACAGTGGGTTGAAAAGAATCAGACACTGAATCACTATTATTATCAGGAATAGCAATGTGCTGAGAAGCAGAAGAATCAACATCTGCAGAAGTCTGAGGAGTGATGAAATGATCCATAGCAGAAGGAGGAGAATCAGGCTCATCAATTGGTACATAACATAGGGGAGTATCATCTGATTCACTGTTAATTGGAGCAGGAAAAAGAGGAACCCGAGATGTAGAGACCTGATCCACTGTTGCAGACCTGTAAGGAAAGATATGTTCCTGAAAAATGACATCTCTGCTAATAATAATCTTGTTACTCTCCATATCATACAATTTGTATGCTTTCTGACCATAAGGGTATCCCAAGAAGATACATTTCCTTCCTTTGGTATCAAACTTATCTCTGAGATGTTTGGGAATAAGTGCAAAAGCCAGGCAACCAATCACCCTGAGTTCATCATAACCTGGTTTCTTTCCCAAAAGAATTTCTCCTGGTGTTTTCCAATCCAAAATACTGGTAGGTAGCTTGTTAATGATATGAGTAGCAGCTAAGAGACAATCTCCCCAGAACTTTTTGGGTAGGCCTGCATGCAGCAACATGGCCCTAGCAGTTTCAACTAATTGCCTGTGTTTCCTCTCAACTCTGCCATTCTGTTGAGGAACACCTGCAGCACTTCTTTGGTGAAATATCCCAAGTTTGGCAAACAAAGCACCACATTCTGCTTGAAGAATTTCAGTACCATTATCTGATCTTATGGTTTTCACCAGGCCATTATACTGAGTTTTGATCTGATTTAAAAAACCCTCAATGGTTGGAAATACAGCTGTCTTATCTTTGAGCAGAAAAGTCCAGGTGACTCGTGAATGATCATCCACAATGGTCAAAAAATAGGATGCACCAGTAACAGAAGTGACCTT
Source organism: Spergularia bocconei (assembly GCA_963457585.1). Lineage (NCBI taxonomy): Eukaryota > Viridiplantae > Streptophyta > Magnoliopsida > Caryophyllales > Caryophyllaceae > Spergularia > Spergularia bocconei. Next base: position 3,054,978 of record OY734951.1, on the reverse strand, counting down.
ATATTTACCCCACAGATCCATGTGAAGTAATTCAAAACAAACTGATGCTCGAGATGTACTTCTGGGAAAAGGAAGCCTATGAATTTTTGCCATAATGCAAGTGGAACAATCATAAGGATGTAACTCAGCACTCTTTATTTCAGAAATATGATGCATTTTGGTTACAGAGGTATGCCCTAATCGAGCATGATACAACTCTGATTTGCTTTTCCTAGAGCAAATGCTGCAATTATTACAGGAATTGTTGCAAGTACTGACATTACAAGCATTACAATGAACTAAAGAAGGTCTAAACTTGTAGAGACCTCCTTCTCTGTCACCAGTTGCAATAACTCTCTTAGTGACAAGGTCCTGTAATAAGCAATGAGCATCAGAAAAGTATACCATGAACTTCTGTGATGACAGTAATTTGCTAACAGACAGTAGATTATGCTTGAATTCAGGCACATAAAACACATCAGTCAGAGTGATTTGAGGATGAATTATAATGTCACCAACATGTTGCACAGTGTGAGATGATCCATCAGGTAACCCCACCAATATAGACTTAGGTAGCAATCTCAGATTAGTAAAACAACCCAATAAAGGAGACATATGGTCTGTGGCACCAGAATCAATAATCCAAGCAGATTCACAGGATAATGGTTGAGAAGTAACATTAGAAGCAAGAATTTTACCTGCAAAATTGACCACAGATGCTGGTGTGTCCATATTTGCAGAGTGCTGAGACTGTGACATTCTCACCATTTCCTGATATAAAGCTGAAACCATCTGTGGATCAAGCTTAGCAGTAGAGGACGGAAACCCTGAATCCTAATGCTGACTGTCAAGAAAACCTTCTGCACCAGACTCAACAGCATTGGCAGAATACTTCCTGTTGCTGAACTTAGGATTGCTCTTGTTAGCATAGAACTGATTCTTCAGCTGAGGGTAAAGCTTGAAGCATTTATCCTTGGAATGACCCCTCCTGTTGCAGTGGTCACAGCAGACTACAGGTCTAGAACTGTCAAAATCCTGTCTTGCAGGCCTGGAGTTGTCATGCTCAAGTCTTGGTTTCTTGCCATCTCTTTGCCAGACATTCCAAGCAGGCTGACTACTGCTGTTGGAATTGAAAGCAGATGACTCCACAGGTGCAGACATACTGCTGGTGATGCTCTTCTGACTCTCAATCCTTAACACAGTGGAATACACCTTGTTTGCAGGTGGAATTGGCTCCTGAGACAAGATATTAGTCCTGAGATGCTCATATTTGTCATCCAATCCCATTAGAAAAGTCAGATATTTCTCCCTCTTTGCTGCATCTGTGACTTGCTGCAAGAGATTACAACTGCAAGAATCCAATGCACCACATACACAATCAGGAAAACCTTCTATTTCATCCACTTCATCCCACTTGCGTTTCAGCCTGTTGTAATACTCAACCACAGTCTGATTTTCCTGAGAAATGTTCCTGAGCTCCTTTTTCAACTGATACAACAGAGGACCATTTGTCTGTCCATACTGTTCTTTCAGATCTTCCCACAACAATTCTGCAGACCTGACATTCATGTACCCCTCCTTAATCAACTCAGGCAAAGAATTCAGAATCCAGCATTTCACCATGCTGTCAGCTCTGTTCCACTGAGCTTGTTTAGAACCTGCAGCTGTTGGTTTCTTCACAGAACCATCCAAGAAACCTTGTTTGTTCTTGGCAGACAGAGCCATCACCACTCCTTTGCTCCACATGGAGTAATTTTTGCTAGTAAAAGGCGTGCTGATGATCGGAACTCCAGGAAAATCAGAATTCGACACAAACAAAGGATCATCATAAGGATTCACCTGATTGTTGTGAGAGTTATCAGAATTCATTGAATCCACCATTTTCGAGCTTGAAAATGAAATGAGGCGTAAACAAGAAGATATCAAACAATTTTCTCACAAAAAATGAGAATTTGACAGAAATTTTCACACCAGAAAACTCCTGAGAACAACGCGAACACGTTGAAGTGATTTGCGAACAAAACCGAGAAAAACCTCGAGAAATCGGAAAATTTCAACGAGATTTTGAGACGAAATCAGTGATGATTTCGAAAAAAAAAATGAGATATTGTGATTGTATGAAGAATTACGAACGAAATGAAGTAATAATTGCGGAATTTGGATCGAAATTAGGCTCGATACCATGTGAAATTAAGCTTTGGTGAAGAACAACAATGGTGGAATAACCGCCATTGTTGAGTGATTGAGAAGCTAAGTTTGTTTAGAAAGAAAAACTGTTTGTAGAAGTCAAAGACAAAATAGAAATATTATTTGTATTAAGATAATTAATGAATGAATGTACATGGTATGCTTTATATACAGAGATGGATCCTTACAGTAGCTAAACTACACCTTCACTCATACTATAACTACTCTATAACCACCTTCCAACTCTTGTAACCGATTCCAGCTCAGCACCTCGATGTGTGTATTCTGTTATAACTGCTCAGCTGACGTGGAGAAGCTATGCAGAGCTTGTAAGATGAATAGCAGCAGTTTAGCAGGGCAGTGTGTTGAACCACTGTTTCACATGTATTAACTGTCATATGAGTGAAAAATATGAACTTCAAACAAATAATAGGAAGAAAATACTGAAAAGAAGATGAAAAAGTTTAGAGACGAAGAAAAATAAAATTTGAACAGAAGACAATGAAATCAAAAAAATAAAATTATGTGCGCAGCGTCCCATATGACCATTGGCATTTTAATAATGTAAGAAGAAAAGTGAGTATTGAACGTGTTTGGATCTCATGGAGTTCAAATTCGGTGGAGTTGGTAGAGTTTGTCATGAATAGTAATAAAACAAATTATAGAAAATTTTGGAATGCACAAATAAAATGTCACTTGTCTTTTTCTTACCTTATTAGGCAAACTCCACATGGTGGAGTTTATTCTCAACTCCATGGGATCCAATCACTTATTGGAGTATGGGGTCATCAAAAGTACGAAAAGGAACGTAAACTAGCTAATTTGTGTTTGAGGCCGGGTCATCACACTACATTATTGCTCTTTAAATCAAGGAGTGACTAACTTAATTTTAACATACATTGTAACGAGTTACTAAGTCGAATTATAAGTCACATCGTCTTCCATTTCACTTTTTTTAAGCATAGGATCTTATACATAGCAATCTCATCCGGCCGGTCCGCAGTAGATAAACCATCTTCGATAACTAGACTCAACCAACCAAAACGGACCAAATCAACTCAGAGGTCAAACTAAGTGGGGGCAAATGGTTACTCTAGACTCAATTCAATGAGCCTATAATCCACACTTGTCTAAAACTTAGGCTCATCAACAAATAATTTTTATACTTTTTTTAACCATAATGAGTGTGATTACGTGAGTACATTATATTACAATATACGCTATGCTGAAAACCATAAGTTAAAACGTGACCTATGAAACAAGTTATTGTCTCAAACAATATAATGTACTCTAGCTAGTGAAAGTTTAAACAAACCATGTGGTACATATTTAGTTGTACGTATCGGTACTTGAAATAGGCGAGATGGATATGATCAATTTGCATAAACTATATATACCCATTGCAAAATTAAACAAATCATTTTGATAATTCTTTCCTGGCACCATCTAACATACGAGTAGTTAGAACTTAGAAAATTCACCCATACTATATATAGGATGATTATTGCATAACAATAGGTCAAAGAAAACCCTCAAGTTTCTCCAAACCACAAATAAATGAATAATCATATGGTAATTATAGATAACACTAATAATTAATAACCCTATAAAGGTGAAGCAAAATCATAAACTTGTTTTCATCACTTTCCATCAAATAAAATAAATTACATTTTTTTTTTGAAAATTTAATAAGCATCAAAATAACAATGGCTTCCATTAAAATTGGTGCAATCATTTTGATCTCCATGATCATAATGTTGGCCGTACCAAAAATCGAAGCAGTACCATGCTTCGATTCTTGCATGGATTCATGCTTAAGTTACAGCTGGGCGAAAAGAGATTATTGCGAACCAAATTGCCAAGCAATGTGTAATAGCCCAGCTGCTTCCTTCAGCAAATCCAAGCTCGATTCTCTACTTGCCAAGACTCACAAAGCTCCTAAATTGCGTGGAAGACTTCTATAAGAAGCCACACTAAGTTTGGTTGCAATAATCTCGATCTTAAGATATTATTCATCTTGTACGTGTGCATCAATCATGTAATTTTTGTTTTACATAAAAGGAAGCCAAATGCTTATTAAATGAAAAAAAAATCAATGATATATAGTGATCAAGCAATATTTGATATTTCACATTCCATTGTCAATTACTATCTTCTTCTTCTTCTTTTTTTTTTTTTGATTCTGCAGTGAGAATATTTGTTTATTTATTCTAAGCATATTCACGGGCCATCTTTAATACTCCATAATGATTATGGTACAATAATACATAAATGTTTAAAAAAAATGTGTGTATTATGATGGCGTTAAATTATCTATCAAAAGTGCGAAAGAACGTAAACTAGCTAATTGGTGTTTGAGGTCATCAAAAGTGTGAAAGAACGTAAACTAGAGTTGAGGAGAGTTCATGATCACAAGAGTGGAAGAGACATGCATCAATCTACATTGGTCTTCAAATCAGGGACCATAAAGACCAATTTGATTATAACATACGGAGTACGTTGTAACAAGTTATTAAGTTGAAATGTTAAATTATAAGTCAAATCGTCTTCCATTTTCTTTTTTCGTTTTAAGGATACGATTCAATGGTGGAGCCAGGATTGAAAGTTGGATACGAATCTATTTATCGAAGTTGGTGTGAGTTAAATACTACAACAATATCTTTAACCCCAATGCATGCCTTAAAGGCTCCCGCCATAAGCTAAGGCGGGGTAAGGGGGGGTCGGATGCGCGCCAGCCTCACCGCTATTGAAACATAGAGAGGTTGCGCACGGATGACCCAAAATGAAAATTGTTTCGAAAATCGCACCGACTGACTGCTATTTCACAAATTAAGAAGTATAGACAGTTTTATGAGTCATTTTGCTTTATTCCATGGTATCCCAAAAACTAAAGAATAATTAGACTTTGGCCCCCGTGGAAATACAATGATTTACCATTTTTTTACTAGTTATATACTGTAGTAAATATGTACAAAAAATTTCGATCTTTTGAAAACCTAGGGCGGGCCTTAACAAAGGTAAGCCCCTCCTTTAGATCCGCTCCGGATAAGATCCTAAATGCGATCTCATTCCGGGTGCGCGGTAGATAAACCATACTCCCTCCGTCCCAGCTCAAACACCACATATTCCATTTCGGGACGTCCCACCTCAAACACCCCATCTATTTTGGGACATATTTCTCTCTCCTACTTTTATTAAATTATTACATCCTCTCTCACATTATCTCTCCTACTTTTATTAATCCTCACATTCTCTCTCCTCTTTTTTCCTAATATTACCCCACTGAACATACTATATCAATTTTTTTCTTATTCTACTACAAAAATAGCTCGGGGTGTTTGAGCTGGGACGGAGGGAGTATTTTACAACTTGACTCAACCAACCAAAACGGACCGAATAAATTAAACTCATAGGAAGTTAAGAGGGGATCGGGGACGGAAACGGTTACTCTAGACGACTAGACTCCATACTTGTTTAAAACTAACGCTAGCTAGCTCAAGCTCAAATGCTCAATAGGTAGAGCCTAAGAATCGGATTCGATTTAATTGTCACCAAGAAGCTAAGGTCATTCCTCATGCTCGAACTTAACATTTAGAGAATAAAGGGGATGTTCGCTCTTTGTACCGACTACGCTAATCTTTGTAGAAATCTTTCTGCAATCAGGTTTAGGTTTCGCATTTCGATCACCAAGTTATATTATACGTATGAATGCCACGTGCACCCTTTAACAACTTTGTGTATGTGTCACCTAATTTGATATGATATGATGGCATTTCAAAATGATCTCATAACCGTTTTATTAATTGTTAATTATCACGTTTAAGAAATGTATTCGCCATTTTGTTAGTTTAATTTGTACATAATTACGTACTAATCGCGGATTATACTTGTATGTTATTAGATCAATTTTTTTTATGTAGATAGACATATTAAGTGATTGTTTATTTGTTTATTAAGAATAACAAATACAACGTTATCTTTTCCGACACCGTCTAAATATAGTTAGTACCTTAAATATTTCATTAGGAAAAAAGACCTTCATTCATTCTATATATATTCAAGATTATAGCTTAATATAGGCCAAAGGAAAACCGTAGCCTCAAGTTTCTCTAAAACACAAATTAAAAAAAAAAACCATCCTATGTTAATTATAGACAACACTAACTCTATAAAAATGAAGCAAAAATTAGCTTTAATTTCATCACTTTCAATCAAATAAGACTTAAATAAATTTCTTTAAAAGTAAATTTACGAATAAGCAGCAAATTAAAAACAAATAAAAATGGCTTCCAACAAAATTGCTGCATTTATTTTGATTTCCATGGTCATAATGTTGGCTGCACCAGAAATCCGAGCAATTACGTGCATGGAGTCTTGCTTTGATTCATGCTTAAGTTACAGCTTCGCGACCAAAGAAATGTGCCAAGAACCTTGTGAGAAGACTTGCAATGGCGGACAATCCTTCAGCAAATCCGTGTTCGATTCTTTCTTGGAGAAAGCTAGTCCTAAATTCCGTAACCTTCTATAAGAAGCTACACATAATTAACTAAGCTTGGAATTGTAAGGAATTCTTGGGATATTATTCATGTATGTATTGTTGATTTCTATTGCTATGTACTTATGTAGTATTATATATATATGGAAGCCAAATGCTTAATAAATAATAAAAGAAACAATTATATTCTTCTGATCAAACTTGCAATTTTTTTTTTAGTATGTGTGTTTTGATTCTTTAGTATATATGCGTATTAGAATCGAGGGGTGAGTACATCATATCTTGAGATATTAATGATTTAATGTGGTGTAGTTTCATGGTTTCACATGGTTGAGCTCTTACAAGTTGCAAGTGAGAGAAATCCAAATCAAATGTTAACAATTGAAAAGAATGGAGGGATAGTATGTCATACATAACCGAGTAATTTAGCCAATTGAATGAGACTATCTAAGGTTAGCTATTATCCGTACGATTGTGGTACATGAGTTTGATAACCCCTTCATTCGAAAAACAAAGTAGATATTGAACGTCAATTCGATAAAAGTTGCGATTAGTGAGTAACCAATTGGTTTATGGAGTCATCGATCAAAAGTGTGAAGATACGTAAACAAGAGTTGATGTCCTTAGCTTGATGATAAGTTTATCACTTGAGTGGAAAAGACATCTATCTGCATTGCTTTAATTTTAATTAAGGACTGTAAAGAGCAGTTTTCTAGAGACTACAGCAGAGTTTTTGTCTCAATGTGTAGTATCTTGTATTGTACGCGTAATCTTGTTAAAATCTTGACGATTCACGAATCAGATCAATATTAAATTGCTTGTTTTCTATGATCGAGTTATTAAGCTAAATTGCAGATGAATCACAAAATTCTAACAAAGTAGATTCGAAATGAAACATAAAATAAGACAGATGATCGATGTGCGATCTGGTTAGGCATACGCCTCTCAGTCTCTCACCAGTCACCACTCTAGGAAAATGACTCTTATGCGACGGTAATCTGACTATACACACCATATCGTTTCATGATCGGCGGCCTGTTCGCTCATCAAGTTTGGTGGCAAACAACATCTGTTTGGAGTCATGATTCTTGATAAAAAAAAAAATCACCATCTTTATTCATTATTAGTGAAAAATACACTTGTAAACATTCTTGTCACCAACTCATGATAGCCTTACACTTCTAATTGTCTCCCTCTTTTTTGTTCTACTGCTGTTCATCCCCCAGTAGTAATTAATAACCTTAAAACTGACAACTTTAAGTATACTAAACCTTTTTCACTATAAGTTGCAATTATTTCCGTGAAACAATAATCAAGCACAGTACAAAATTTTCATACCCAAGTAATCTTGTCATGCATCATCATCACGTCTTCGGCTTGAAAATTTCATTAAGCTATAATATTGTCATCTCTTAACAACTATGTGTCACAAATCGGTAGGGGTCAAGACGTATGTGCAGGCACCTGCAGTCGACTCAATTTTGCATCGCTCAAAATGGTCGTCCACCCATGTTCGGGGATCAAATATAAGGCGAAACAGATCTTAATAAAGGACCGCACCTCATCGCCGCCCCTCGGGACCGGCCCTGCACTGTGATCCCCTAATTCACAACAAATGTGTTAAATTTAATTCAGGAAAAACATAGTAGTGTAGACGTATCTAACAACACAAGTGGAGTGTGTCATTTAGATCATGTCAGAAACAAAGTTCCATGTCTCTCAATTACAATATACTCACTCAATCATTTAATTTTCAAGTGCAATATAAATTATTATAATGAATTTTAAATGATATATTCATGTGTTTCTGGTGCAGTAGTGTTGCTAAAATTTCATTTGCAGCGGACCAAGGAGAAGATCGTCATTAATGACGAACAAGGTTTAACAGAAAACCCAAGTCAACTATATCTTCTATATGTCACCACCTTCATCACTTCATGCACATGTCTTATTCATTGAAACTACAAACGTTTTGGTTTTCAACAATATTATTGTATGCTCTATATTCCCTTGAATAAATACTGACAACCAACATATAATACCTCCCCCCTCTATACACAACATTTCTCCCTTTATACAGCAACCAAATACGAGTTTTCGGCTCTCATCAGAGAGTTTAACCATCTTATGTTAGTGTTACGAAATTGTAAAAAGATGAGACGAGTTACTCACGTTATTGTCAACCAGTTTTAAAATGAATTCTTGTTTGATTACAAAGTAGAGACTATATCTCCGTTTAATATATCGACTTATATAAATCCAAATTAAGCATTTTTTTTCCATCTGGTGATGACTGTATATATGTGTATTATCTCTAGATTAAAGTCTAGTAATTGTAAAATATAGTATTTGTATAAGATCATAGCTTAGGGGGTCAAGACCTTAATAATCATATACAAGTGCAATTGCAGTTAAAATATGGTTAATTACAAACATGAGGTCTTGACTCTTGACGAATAGTAAAAAATCGATCATAAACATATAACCACGGACCATATAATCCGTGGTATTAAGATTCATGAGGTCTTGACCTATTAGTTAATTATCATTATGTAATTCCACAGGCTGACTTGTACGTTCGAAATAAACTTATAGCTTTAGCTATAAATATAAACTCTGACCCTTCTTACTATCCTAGAGTCTAATATAACACCAAAGATTAGGACCAAACTAAGAGTTTCTTATTTTTCCTTTATTTTGAAACAGAAAATAACAGAAGTCCAAGAAAACATCTTTCTTGTATACAATAATACGATATATATATTTGTTTCTTTATCTTCTTAGTTCCTCGTTTGTTTCCTCTGTTATTCTGACAAAAGATGGGGGAAACAAGCAAGGAAAGTGTGGAGGGGAAGAAGAAAAAAGGGTCAATATGGAGCATTTTCATGCATGCAGACGGTGTAGATTGGTTGTTGATGATTTTCGGGTTGATCGGCGCGGTCGGCGACGGGCTTACACTGCCCGTAACATTGTATGTCACCAGTAAGCTGATGAACAATATCGGTGGTGGCATCTCCAACACCCCCGATCCATTTACTCAAAGTATCAACAAGGTATAGGCTTTTATGTATTACTAGATGATTCTTTTTACTACCTTTTTAAATATATAATCGTCTTAGACTCTTAGCTACTCCTATCACTTCATCCAACTCAAACATGGTTTCGGCGAATTCACAGTGGCGCATGCATGATATGCACGTCTTTAAACCACGCATTGCCGGTCTTTCTTTTTGTGTTCATTTCTTGTAAAACTTGTTCTTGTTATGATGAAGGTTGGAACTCAAAAGTCAAGGGATATATCTTTTTTTTTTTTAAGGTGATATCACCTTGTTTTTTTTCCATATGTTTATTTATATATTTGCGTCAATATTTTCGGTTGCAGAATGCAGCTGTGCTTTGCATAGTGGCCGCCGGAGCTTGGATTTCTTGTTTCCTAGGTGAGTCTTCTTAAACAATGAATTAGGAAGCTTATAAATAAAGTTTTTTTTCTTGAAAAATGACTGCTTCAATCATACTAGTTGCAAATACTAATGCATATACTCCATAAAATTTGACTTTCTCGTTATGGCTTAGACAAATATACATTGTCTAAAAGAAGAAATGACGAAGATTATAGTTCACACATTTCCCGTAAACTTGATCAACGACATATGGAGTATTCTGTTACAAATAATTCCGAATTTGGTCAAGATATTAATATTCTTTCAATATACTATTTTAGAAGCAACTCTAATCATCATCTCAGTGATTGAGGTTACGGCCGAGATTATTATTAGTCGATTTCAAATCATTTTCCAGACTAAGACATTGTTGTTATTGTCGTGGTCGTGAAATAATGTAGAGGGATACTGTTGGACGAGGACGGCTGAGAGACAGGCAGCAAGGATGAGATACAGATATTTAAAAGCAGTGTTGAGACAAGATGTTGGGTACTTCGACATGCATGTTGCGAGCACTTCGGAAGTAATCACTAGTGTCTCAAGTGATAGCCTTACTATTCAAGATGCCATTAGTGAAAAGGTAAAAAAAAAAAGTAAAATTTGTGTGTGTCTCCTTTTTCTAATCTTTTGCTTGCTTCGTGTATAACTATGAGACTGATAACATGCAAGCATTTTCTTAATTGGAAGTTTTTTTCTTCTTCTTTTGACAAGAATTCTTTTGAAGTGATACCACTTCATCTTTTGTTAATCTACTCGACATGCAAATTATCAGGCCCCTTTTCAATAGAAATGAAGTTTTAAGTTCAGCCCCCCTCCCCCCTCCGCCTTTTTAATGTCTAGATGTCAATAATAGTCGAAAATCTATCACCAATGAGTGGAAACCGGTCACTGCAGTTTCATGTTGCTAATAGTTTAAAAGTTGATGACAAATTGTTGCATGTCATTGGGTTTTTTCTTCTTTTCTTTTAATTTCCAACAGTCACACCCAAAATTAATACTCCATATATAACTCCCTCCGACACACCGTGTCTATTCCCCTTTAATTTAAGGATTGTTTCGAAACCAAAGGAAAAGAAAACGATGAATCAAAGGATGTAATATAGTCATTTTAGTAAGTTTTATTTGATAAGGATTTGATTACAATACTTCGTAAGTTTTTTATTTTATCTATTTTATGGACAAGTTGTGCAATTAGTAAAAGCTAAAATGGCAAAGTCACGAAGCATGGAAATTGGAAATCAAGAAAACACAAGTGCAATGCTTAACACTTGTACTCTTTGTGTATTTGTACTATTGATTGGGATATGATTCATCATGTTCAATAGTACATACTGTTGTCTTGATTTTTTTTTCCTTGGAAAAGTGGTCATGTACTCATGCAAGTTACTTTTACTGTTTTTCCACATTATGATTACTCCGTACTTTTTTAGCCCAAAAAAAGAAAATAATGTACTCTGTATTCTTTAACTCCAATCCAAGTATACTAAATAATGTTGTTTTGTGCAATTAATAATACTTCTCAGGTACCAAACTTTGTAATGAACACATCAACATTTTTTGGAGCCTATGTGACAGCATTTCTATTGTTGTGGAGACTGGCAATAGTAGGGTTCCCTTTTATAATTCTATTAATTATTCCGGGTTTGATGTACGGTCGAATACTAATGGGGTTAGCAAGGAAACTGACAGTCGAGTACAAAACTGCCGGAAATGTAGCAGAGCAAGCGATTTCGTCCATACGAACTGTGTATGCTTTTGTAGGTGAAAGCAAGACAATGGCCAAGTTTTCAGCTGCTCTAGAAGGGTCAGTTAAGTTGGGGCTCAAGCAAGGTTTCGCTAAGGGTGTAGCCATTGGGAGCAATGGCGTTACTTTCGCTGTTTGGGCCTTTAATTCTTGGTATGGTAGCAAGCTTGTCATGTACCATGGTGCTCAAGGTGGCACCGTCTTTGCCGTTGGGGCTGCCCTTGCAGTTGGGGGACTGTAAGTACCCTAAAACTCTAGTCATCTTTACTAGTATACTTTTAGTAAATTATCCATCATTTAGTAATAAAAGTTATGCCTACAGCGCAAATAATATCCTAGATGGTACTTACAAACCAAAATGGAATAGTGATCATTCTTTATAATGACAGGAGTAATTTTTCTTTTGATAATAATGTGGTTTCACCTAGTGTGCTTTAAAACTACGATTACATGCACTACGTATTCATAGCCATTTGATAATTACTGTGTTATCTGCATGATCTAGTCGAACTTTTTTGAACGATAAATCTAGTCGAATTTATGCATAAGGAATCAAATCAATTGTACTATGCAAAGGAATCAATTTATCCACACATAGTATAACTGTATAAGTCGAAAGCAGCGGTCCATTGTAGAGCAAAGGAAAAGCAGAGGAACTTTTTCAGTTGTGAGCATCATAGATCATACAATGTGGTTACCTCTTTGATAGGCTGCCTAATTTGGGAAAGCGGACTTTCCTGTTCTGGTAAGAGAAGAATCCATTCTAGAATCATAGTAAGCCCAGGAATCAGCTTCGTTCACTTCCTGATTTTCATCATCTGCTTAAATACCATAAAAATCTGTCAAAAGTGCAATTATGATGGGGATCGAATAAGGCAAAAATGTTCAGCAGAGAACAACATCAAAGGTTAAAGCAATTATGGGTGGCTAAAATTACAGTCTTAAGAACATGTTTAAACATTATATTCAGATAAACCAGAAAACAGCATCTGTTTTGATGCAGTCTCGACTCCTCTTTAAGTGATAGATGCATGAAGAGACCGAATATATTCATCTAATCACAATTCCAATATGCGCTTAACTTCTCTTTTCGGGAAGCTAATGACATTTTGGCTTAGTGGTTAGATTAGGCATTGCTTATATTCTATGTTAGAAACTTGGATCAAGTGTAATATGCTTGAATTCTAATCACACAATAGTTGCTTGACTTCCGTATTTGGATACTGATGAGTAAATGAGGTCTTGATTTAACTTAGTGATTAAGACTAAGGCAGTGGACATGTTAGACCATAGGCTCATAACCATTCCCCGAGTTGATTGTACTGCCATAGGCACGTCGTAACTGACTACGAGCCTATTTTCTGCATATACACATAGGCACAACCCAATATTTTTCATTGAGACCTTCGTACTTTTATACACAGATCTGCCTCCAGAAACACCGATAAGACTGATAAAACTTCAGACGTATATGTTCACTTTATACAAATCGAGATGCTAAATTCGAATTGTTATTCTAGAATTTGGGAACATATTCGTTTCAATTTGGTACCAACTTCTAATAGATTTTGTTTACATGGGCATACATTTTGTTTACTGTTTAACAGATCACTGGGCTCCAGTCTTTCAAACATCAAGTACTTCTCAGAAGCTGCTTCAGCTGGAGAAAAAATAATGGAAGTGATAAATAGACAACCGAAAATTGATTCAGAAAACATGGATGGATTAATGATGGATAACATTTCTGGGGAGGTTGAATTCAAGGATGTCGGGTTTGCTTATCCTTCAAGACCTGACTCCATAATTTTCCATGATTTCTCGCTCCTAGTTCCCTCTGGGAAGACAGTAGCTTTAGTTGGAGGAAGTGGCTCAGGCAAATCAACTGCGATTGCTCTTCTCCAAAGATTCTATGACCCTCTTGGTGGGGAAATTCTCGTAGATGGGGTGTCTATTGATAAGCTCCAACTAAAGTGGTTAAGGTCACAGATGGGTCTAGTGAGCCAAGAACCTGCACTTTTCGCAACAAGTATCAAGGAAAACATACTTTTCGGCAAAGAAGAAGCTACAATGGAAGAGGTTATTGAAGCTTCAAAGGCATCTAATGCTCATAATTTCATAAGCCAATTACCCCTAGGCTATGAGACTCAGGTAAATACAAGTGATTTAGGTGATCATACGAACTAACAACAAACTGGCATATGCTTAAGAAAATCTATCTTGGAACTAAGGTTTGTTGTTTGTAGTTAGCACTGCCGTTCATTTCTTACATAATTAGTTAATTACTTTCATGATATTGGTAGGTTGGAGAACGAGGTGTGCAAATGTCAGGAGGACAAAAGCAAAGAATAGCTATAGCCAGAGCCATTATAAAGAAACCCCGTATTCTTCTCTTAGATGAGGCAACAAGTGCCTTAGATTCAGAGTCCGAACGAGTTGTTCAAGAAGCCCTTGATAAGGCTGCCGTTGGTCGGACAACAATAATCATTGCCCATCGTCTCTCCACCATTAGAAATGCTGACATTATTGCTGTCCTTGGAAATGGTAAGGTCACGGAGATGGGGTCCCATGAAGAGTTGATACAACAAGAGGATGGTCTTTACACTTCCCTTGTTCGCCTTCAACAAACTGCACAAGCAAGAGAAGTGTCTCTGCCTTCAACCTCATCCTCCTCTGTTTTCAACAATCTTGATTTGAGGTGTAGTTCAAGTAGCCGTAGGCACTCACTTGTGAGCCGTTCAAGTTCAGCTAACTCCGTTGGTTCAAATCATGAAACCGGAAATAATATCGAGAACGAACCAATGTCCCAAGAAATATTACCAGTACCATCATTTAGGAGACTGTTGGCCTTAAATCTACCAGAATGGAAACAAGCTTCTCTAGGGTGTTTTGGTGCAATGTTGTTCGGGGCAGTCCAACCAGCCTATGCATTCGCAATGGGGTCAATGATTTCGGTGTACTTCTTACAGGACAATGACGAGATTAAGAGAAAGACGACGATTTATGCATCATGTTTCTTGGGTTTGGCTGTGTTTTCTCTGCTTGTTAATATAACCCAACACTACAATTTTGCATATATGGGGGAGTACTTGACCAAGAGGGTAAGAGAAAGAATGCTCTCCAAGATGCTCACTTTTGAGGTTGGGTGGTTTGATCAAGATGAAAATGCAACTGGTACAATCTGTTCTAGGCTTGCAAAGGATGCCAATGTGGTAAGTAAAACACTAATTCTTTTACTAAAATGCGTATTTTAAGTACATATCTTGATTGTTTCGTCCTCTTTGTTTTAGTAAATTTTATCCAAAATTGCCAGCTAAATTTTGTTCGATGTCAAATCTGTTGGGCTGTAGGTAAGATCCTTGGTGGGTGATAGGATGGCTCTTCTAGTCCAAACTATTTCAGCAGTCCTTATAGCATTCACAATGGGCTTAATTATAGCATGGAGGTTAGCTGTAGTGATGATAGCAGTCCAGCCCATCATCATAATCAGCTTCTACACAAGACGAGTTCTACTCAAAAGCATGTCAAAGAAAGCAATCAAGGCTCAGGGTGAAAGCAGCAAGTTGGCCGCTGAAGCTGTGACCAATCTCCGCACCGTCACGGCCTTCTCGTCGCAAGCTCGGATCTTGGAAATGCTCGAGAAGGCGCAAGAAGGCCCTCGAAAGGAGAGCATTCGACAATCATGGTATGCCGGCATTGGACTTGGATCATCCCAGGGAATTAACATTTGTGCGTGGGCCTTAGATTTTTGGTACGGTGGTAAGCTCATTTCTCATGGCTACCTTACGGCTAAAGAGTTGTTTGAGACCTTTATGATCCTAGTGAGCACGGGCCGAGTCATAGCTGATGCAGGGAGCATGACCACAGACCTAGCCAAGGGCTCGGACGCTGTTGGGTCAGTGTTTGCAATCCTAGACCGCGTAACCCGAATTGAGCCTGATGACCCGGAAGGACACAACCCCACAAAAATAACAGGTCACATTGAGCTTCGTGATGTTGATTTTGCGTACCCCGCTAGACCAGATGTCATTATATTCAAGGGCTTCACCCTCAAGATTGAAGCAGGGAAATCAACAGCTCTAGTGGGCCAAAGTGGTTCAGGTAAGTCGACTATAATTGGCCTAATCGAGAGGTTCTATGATCCAATTAAAGGCGCTGTTAAAATAGATGGGCGTGACATACGGACATTCAACCTTAGGAGCCTGAGGAAGTATATAGCCCTTGTGAGCCAGGAGCCCACATTGTTTGGTGGTACCATAAGGGAGAACATAATGTACGGAGCTGATGACAATGTTGGCGAATCTGAAATTATTGACGCAGCAAAGGCAGCTAACGCCCATGACTTCATATCTGGACTCAAGGATGGGTACGCCACATCTTGTGGTGAAAGAGGAGTTCAACTTTCTGGAGGACAGAAGCAAAGAATAGCAATTGCAAGGGCCATTCTGCGAAATCCGGCAGTTCTACTGCTAGATGAGGCAACAAGTGCACTCGATAGTCAGTCAGAGAAGATTGTGCAAGATGCGCTTGAAAGGGTGATGGTTGGGAGAACAAGTGTTGTGGTGGCTCATAGGCTAAGCACTATACAAAACTGCGACTTGATTGCGGTGTTAGACACTGGTAAAGTCGTCGAAAAAGGGACTCATTCGTCCCTTTTGGCTAAAGGACCCAAAGGAGCCTACTATGCCCTCGTAAATATTCAAAGAAATCCTCAACCTTCAAGTAGTAAAGATTTATAATTTGTAGATTTAAGGAGGTATGTAAAGATCAGTTTCATGCATGGCGATCTAATGAACAGGGACTGCCATATTAATGTACGGCAAGAAGACTGGAACTCTGGAAGAGTATACCATCTAAAATGCCTACGTAATTTATTTGTTCACATTTCGTTTTCTAAGCTCTGTTTTTTTTTTTAAATAAAGATAAGAAATCCAAATTGATCCTCGAATCTAGGACCAACCAAATCCATCAGTTGTTCACATTTCAGATAAGAGTGGTAAGAAATCAAGGACACAACCAACGAAGAGGGTCACAAAAACCTCCAGGAAGGTCAAAGGTATCACAAAATTAAATGTAGGTAAATTGTGAACAAATGAATACTTAATTTGGTATAAAAAGTAGCACATACTGTGAACAATTTTCCTGTTTTTTCAGGTTGACTCTGAGACCATATTATGAACAATTTTTAGACTAAATGAATACTCAATTTGGAATAAAAAGTAGCACATACTTCATTCTGCAATGCAATCTCCCAATACCATCTAGTTTTATGGCAAGTGTTTATATTATTTGGTCTAAAAATGGTTCTTAATATGACCTCTTAATCAACCTTCAACAACAGGAAGGTTGGATATGAATGGAGGGAGTAAAATTTAGCCTCTCGAACTTATAAAAATGAATTCAACTCACTCCAACTTTTCATCCTGATTCCACCACTAATTAACCATCGTTGCACATAAGACTTTCGATTAAAATATGAGGACTCAACCGATCGAGTCATTGTACTCTTGGAGCTTTTTCATTCACGTTACATTCATTGCACCAGCTATGA
Organism: Spergularia bocconei; assembly: GCA_963457585.1. NCBI lineage: Eukaryota > Viridiplantae > Streptophyta > Magnoliopsida > Caryophyllales > Caryophyllaceae > Spergularia > Spergularia bocconei. The sequence goes on along the minus strand of OY734951.1, from coordinate 3,037,585 downwards.
CATACGATCACAACGCTAATATCTCTCTTGGAGAAATAATACTAAACAATGCAACACTGCTAGTTGCAGAGCTGCAACATGGAGTATTACACGCACGTAGAATTCTTTATACTTTGTGCAATTATGATTATAAATCGAATAATGAAAATTCTTTGACTTCGATCTAAGTACTACTACGAATTATTTATTTTTGTCAACTCCTCTTATATAGTACTATTTGTTTGTAGGTGGCTCTGATTCCTCTCACTCTGTCTCTCCGTTACAAAGATGGGGAAGACAAACGAGGAAACTGTGGTTTCACCAGATGACAAAATGGGTTCAGCAATATGGAGAATTTTCATGCATGCAGACAATGTTGATTTGTTGCTGATGATGTTTGGATTAATCGGAGCCATTGGCAACGGGTTGACGTACCCATTTATGTTTTGGGTCTCGGGTATGCTATTAGACGACATTGGTGCTAAGGACAGTTTTGAAAGCATTGATGAATTTAGACATAGCATCAACAAGGTACGCCCTTCACTAGCTAGTCATCACTGGGTCATGCGGAGTTCATTTTCAATATTCGGGGTAGTTTCTAGGACTCTTAAACATGCCCGTTAAAATTGATACCTAATTCACCCATTGTATTACCAGGTAAGGCTCACTTCGAGCAAACCCATGTTCGATTCACAGGGTATTCCGCAACCCTTTAACCCATGTGATATTTTGATTATTTTCCATATACTCTTGTGTAATTTTGATTTGACATGAAACATCTTTCATCCTCATTGAGGATGACTAGAGAAAAATGAATTCAATTGTCATTTAGCACTGTTGTAGACAAATCTGTTTCTTCTCTTTCTATTGTTATTATTATACTTTACGTATTCATTGAAACGATTTTATTTGGTTGCAGAATTCAATATTTCTTTGTATTGTAGCCGGAGGGGCATGGATTGTTAATTTCTTGGGTGAGCACACAAGTATTCATTACTCCTATTTCAGTATCAAGGATTATTTCAGTATTTGCTAACTTTGACGTAACGTTATTAGTCATATGCTTATTATTCGCTACTTCTGACGTATTTACGTAGGGTTATTCGCTACTTTTGACTTATATACTTAGACTTAGAAATCACATTTTCAGACAAAACCTAAAGGAATCAATCGTATACTCATTTCGGTGTGAATTTTTGTAGAGGGGTATTGTTGGACAAGAACAGCAGAAAGACAAACAACAAGGATGAGGCAGACATACTTGAAAGCAGTGCTCCGGCAAGATGTGGGCTTCTTTGATTTGCAAGCTGGTAGTACTTTTGAGGTTGTCAACAATATTTCCAATGATAGCCTCACTATCCAAGAAGTCATTGGCCAAAAGGTATGCCCAGTCCACTCAATCAATCTGCCACAAAATGAGCAAAAGACTACGTTAACTACCAAAACCCGAAATCACCTGATCTGGTATGACTGGTAACCGATATCACAAAATCATTTCGACTTGAAAGTATAAAAAACAAACAGTTATCAATGCATCACCATATACCAAAGCAATTCATCATGAGATGAAATATATCTTTGCCCATCTTTCTGTTCACATTACAGAAAGAAAATGATAATGCTGCTTAATGTATAGGTACCACATTTTGTGATGAGCATTTCCACTTTCATTGGAACATACGTCGCAGGATTTCTATTACTATGGAGGTTAACGTTAGTTGGGCTTCCCTTTGTGCTTTTCCTCCTCATTCCTGGGTTGATGTACGGTAGGAAATCAATGGACTTAGCAAAGAAGCTAGCAACTGAATACAGCAAGGCCGGGAGCATAGCAGAGCAAGCAATCTCTTCCGTAAGAACAGTCTACGCATTCGTAGGTGAGATGAAAACATTGACGAAGTTCTCAGACTCTTTGGATGGGTCAGTGAAGCTGGGGATAAAGCAAGGGTTGGCCAAAGGGATAGCTGTTGGAAGCAATGGTGTGACCTTTATGATTTGGGGCTTTAATGCATGGTATGGAAGCACTCTTGTCATGTACCATGGTGCTAAGGGTGGCACTGTCTTCATCATGATTCTCAACCTTGCAACAGGAGGATTGTAAGTTTCCTCTGTTTCTTGTCGGTAACCTTTGATTTCACAATTCTTGTCATCTTTGACTTGAGTTTACAAGGTTTGCAGACACTAACTAAGCATTTGATGATATGTGTAGGGCTTTCGGATCGAGTCTCTCAGATATCAAGCACTTCTCAGAAGCTGCTTCAGCTGGTCAAAGAATAAAGGAAATGATCAAAAGAGCGCCACTAATTAACTCTGAAAGCCCTAAGGGTCTGACCTTTGAGAGTATTTCAGGAGAGGTTGAGTTCAAGCATGTTAAATTCTCATATCCAACAAGACCAGAATCTATGATCTTCAAGGACCTCTCTCTCCAAGTTCCGGCGACAAAGACCATGGGCTTAGTCGGACGGAGTGGATCTGGCAAGTCTACCATAGTAGCTTTACTACAAAGGTTTTATGACCCACTTGATGGAGAAATTCTATTAGATGGGGTGGCTATTCAAAAGCTCCAGGTTAAGTGGTTGCGATCACATATGGCATTAGTGAGCCAAGAACCAGCGCTTTTTGCAACAAGTATCAAGGAAAACATACTTTTCGGAAAAGAAGATGCTACAATCGAAGAGGTTATTCAAGCTGCCAAAGCATCCAACGCTCATAACTTTATAAGCCAATTACCACAAGGATACCAAACACAGGTGTGTTTTCCTATGCACAAAGATTTAGCATATATGACCACTTGACCAGAGTCCATCCAAAAGTTAAGTCATTCAATTTCAATCTATGCTAAACTCTACCAAATTTCAATTCATCACTGAACATACTTCACTAAGGTAATATTATCAACTAACAATGTTGAAGTTTGATACCCACAGTAGTTCTCATTTAATCATCAATGTTAGTTTCAATTTGCAGAAGCTAACCAGAAACAGGAAAACTTAATTTGTTACATCAGGTTGGAGAAAGAGGAGTTCAAATGTCAGGGGGGCAAAAGCAAAGAATTGCAATAGCAAGGGCCATCATCAGGAAGCCTTGTATCCTTCTCCTAGATGAGGCCACCAGTGCATTAGACTCCGAGTCCGAGAGAGTAGTCCAAAATGCCCTTGACAATGTGACAGTAGGCCGAACCACAATCACAATCGCCCACCGCCTCTCCACTATTAGAAATGCTGATGTTATAGCCGTGATAGAAAATGGTCGGGTTATGGAGCTAGGATCCCACGATACCTTAATTCAACAAAAAAATGGTATCTACACATCACTCCTCCACTTGCAACAAACAACACCGACCCAAGTTCAGGATTCCTTGTCTAATGCCTACACATCACACTCATCAAACTTCAACAAGGTTGATCACAGAGGTAATACAAGTAGGCATATGCTCCCCTTAGCTAGTGGGTGTACTTCAGCTGATGAACTAGCTAATGAAGTAAAGAGTGAAGATGGATCCGTTGCGCCATCATTTAGTAGGTTATTAAGTTTGAGCAAACCTGAGTGGAAACAAGCAAGTTTGGGGTGCTTAGGTGCCATGTTATTTGGTGCAATTCAGCCCATTGATTCATTGGTAACAGGGATGATGTTATCTTTGTTCTTCGCACAAGATCATAGTGAGATTAAGAGGAAGACAAAGATTTATGCAAGTTCTTTTGTTGGATTAGGCGTCTTTTCATTTCTTACAGGCGTAATCCAGCATTACTATTTCGCATATATGGGGGAATACTTGACCAAGAGAGTGCGCCAGGAAATGCTAGCAAAGATACTCAGTTTCGAGGTTGGGTGGTTTGATCAAGATCAAAATGCTACCGGTACTATTTGCTCTAGACTTTCCAAAGACGCTAACGTGGTGAGTCACTCAGCCATATTCTGTTCTCATATCTTTATAATGAGGAATTCTCCAATGGTAACAAAATTTATAAATTATTGTAGAAATTAAGTTTGCTAGTGATATTCTTGAACAGCAATATCTTAATCTATTGACATTTGCTAAACTTTAGAAAACTTTCCTGAAACTTAGTGAATTATCTAGACTCTATTTTTTTCTTGTTTCTACCGATATTGGCTATACTCCGTATAATTTTTCAGAACCTTTCCAAACATTTCAGATTTTTGGTTCTTTTTCAGAAAATTTACTGATTTTTTATCAAAATTAAGTAAAATGTAGATAAGTAAGTTCTATTCTATCTATATAGTCTTGATAGTATGTGCTGGTTAAAGTTCTACTCATCATTATGAGATTATGACATTATCTCGTATTGGTGCTTGGGTGGCAGGTTAGGTCCCTCGTTGGGGATCGAATGGCTCTTCTGGTCCAAACAACATTTGCAGTTACCTTAGCATACACAATGGGATTAGTAATTAATTGGAGGTTAGCCATTGTGATGATAGCCGTGCAACCGCTCACCATTTTTTGTTTCTACATGAGGCGAGTTTTAATTAAGAGCGTTTTGAGAAAGGCGACTAAGGCCCAAGGCAATAGCAGTAAGTTGGCTGCAGAAACAATTGGCAATTTCCGCACCATTGCTTCGTTCTCGTTACAGGGTAAAATCCTGGAAATGCTCCAGAAAGTGGAGCAAGGACCGCGAAAGGAGAGCATTCGACAATCTTGGTATGCTGGCCTTGGATTAGCAACTACTCAAGCCATCAGCATTTCTTCCAGAGCAATGACTTTGTGGTATGGTGGTAAACTTATCTCTCAAAATCTTCTTACACCTAATGAGCTGTTTGAGACCTTCAGTGTCCTTGTGATCACGGGCCGAGCCATTGCTGAGGCTGGCGCCATGAGCTCAGATATAGCTAAGGGTGCTGATGCCGTTTGTTCAGTCTTTGCTATCCTAGACCGTTGCACAAAGATTATCCCCGATGACCCTACGGGTTACAAGCCAGACAAACTAGTTGGCAACATAGAGTTCCAAAGTGTAGATTTCTCGTACCCTTCTAGACCTAATGTGTTTATTTTTAAGGGCTTTTCCCTTGACATTGAAGCCGGGAAATCAACTGCTCTAGTAGGCCAAAGTGGTTCTGGGAAGTCAACAATTATCAATCTGATCGAAAGGTTCTATGATCCACTAAAGGGAGCAATTAAAATCGATGGACGTGACATAGAATCATACAACCTTCGATCTTTAAGGAAGAATATGGCCTTAGTGAGCCAAGAGCCAACACTATTTTCCGGTACCATAAAGGAGAACATAATGTATGGAGCTCATGACAAGGTTGATGAATCTGAAATTATCGACGCAGCAAAGATAGCTAACGCTCATGATTTCATATCTGCGCTGAAGGATGGTTACGACACATCATGTGGGGATAGGGGAGTTCAACTATCAGGAGGACAGAAGCAACGAATAGCAATTGCAAGGGCTATTTTGCAAAATCCAACAGTTCTACTGCTAGATGAGGCAACAAGTGCACTTGATAGTCAGTCTGAAAAGATTGTGCAAGATGCACTTGATAGGGTGATGGTAGGAAGAACAAGCGTTGTAGTAGCTCATAGGTTGAGCACCATACAACATTGTGATCAAATTGCCGTTCTGGATAATGGGAAAGTCATCGAGAAAGGGAATCACTCATCTCTTTTGGATAAAGGAGTCAATGGAGCGTACTATTCCTTAGTAAATATTCAAAGAAATCCTCAATATCCAACTAGAGTTGATTAAAATCAAGATCTCTTTTCTATTATAGCATATAGTTTCGCGAAAGAATTTTTTTGTGAGTGGCCACCCCTTTTATTTACTTTCCCATCAAGCTAGATATATGGTGACAAAGAAATGTAATACTCACCAAAACTTTGCACTGATACAGATACAAAACACCGAAAACATGCATCTTCAGTAAACGGAAAAGCTCAGACAGTCGCACTTACCATTTCATTGGGAACTCCTCAGATGTTAGGGCATATTCACCACAGAATCTCCTCTACATCAAACATCTTTTCATTCTACACAAATTGAACAAAACCGCGACATGTGTCAATCGAGTGCCATGGAAAAACAAAAATCAGTACGCAAGCACAACCGATTCAAATTGAATCAGACCTGTACTACCACCAGTCTCCACAGCAGAGTAAGCTAACAATCGAAGAATACTAAACATTCCATAGATTGGCTTCACAGTAGTTTCAAATGCGCAAATTCGCTTTCAATTATCCTTGTACTGGTTGTTGTACATATTGCTATATGTATGAGCAACTACTGCAATATTGAGTGTTGGCAGATTAATGTACGAGACGCACCAAAAAATTCAAGCAAATTCAAACAAACTCGAAAGAATCACAAAATGAAGATGCAATTAGAGTTGATAGGAACGAAATTGCAGTAAAATCATACGAAAATTGAGGAAACAACAAAATTTCATTACAATCATACGAAAAATCGCTGTAAAATTGTACGACAACAAAATTGCAATAGAATCGTGCGAAATTGAGGAAACAACAAAATTTTAGTACAATCATACTGAGGAAACGACAAAATTGCAGTAAAATCGTACCAAAATTACAGTAAAAATGGAGAATTTTAAGGAAAGTGAGACAAACCTGAAGCTGAGGTGAATTTGAAGAACAAATCATGAGCTGTAACAAGTGAAATTAGGAATTAAATAACAACGAAATCGCAATAAAATTGAAGTAAATCAAAGTAATTAAGATAAATAGATGCAAACCTTAATCAGATTGGTAGCGTAATTATTAATCAAATTCCGATAGCAATTAAGATCAAGAAACGCAAATTCAATTAATTTTTGAGGGAAATGCAGGTAAATTTAGGGTCTATCGTTTTTCTAGAGTGAAGAAAATATGAGAATGGAGTAAATTAGAACACCAATTTGGGCGAATTTCGGGGAAATTAGGTTTCGAATTAAGGATGAGTTTGAATATGAAGAGAGAGAGATAAAAAAAATTAGGATTCCGCCAAAATGGAAGTGTGTTTGTGAAGCTGCAGTAGGGAGAAAGAGTAGTGCTGCTGTTTTTTTCTAAAAAATTTCCCCCTTTTTTAATTGAAAGAACAAATCGGCCAAAATGTTTCGCGCTCACAATAACTTGGGCGCTGTACTACTCCGTAGACTCGTACACTAAGACCACCCACAATGGTGTGGTATGGAGGCAAGGACAAGGGCATTGGAAAAAAAAAAAAAAAAAAAAAAAAAGGGAAAGTAAATTAATTTGAGGCATGAGAGGTAGAGGTGGCCACGGGCCGTGCGGGCCAGGGCCAGTGTCGGGCCTCGTCGACCAAATTTAAAAAAAAAAAAAAAAAAAAAAGGGCTTGCTCATAATTACCATAATTTTATCATTATTTGATAAACTTATAATAATTAGGATGCCTACGTATCTCGAAAGAATCAAAGCCCACGTAGTTCTCTACTTACCTTACTTACCTTACTTACCTTTGTTGGATTATTGATCGGTTCATTCCTCGTCGTCGACGTCGGCGGTTGATGCTCCCGATTCCGATGTAGTATCCATTGTCATGAATGGATCTTCTTCGTCGTCATCGTCGTCATCTTTCATCCCTTATCTTCTTGTTATTGCTTGTTCCCAATCTTTTTTGCATACACATATTTTCACGGATTCGGGAGCCAAGCTTGATCGTTTTTCATCTAATACTCTTCTACCTGAACTAAAAGCGGACTCCGAAGCAACTGTCGAAACTGGAACTACAAGAACATCCTTTGCAATTTGGGTTAAAACCGGATATTGGTGGCTATGTTCACGCCACCAATTAAGAATGCTAAAATCAATATCATCGTTAATATCATGGGTTATTGATAAATAATCATCGACAAAAGATGAAGTATCGTTTGAAATCGTTTTTTGTTTTTTAAAAATAATGTTGCCAAAGGCACCAAATCTACTTTTTTTAGATTTTAAAGGCATAGAAGAAGAAGAAGAAGAACTACCTTGTGCATCATTACCACTATACACATCATGCAATTTACTAAGAATAGATTTACATTTGTTCACATAACTTTCTACATCATACTCTTGTCCTAATCGAGTATAATAATACTCTAACATGTTTGTCAATCCTTCTGATTTCACACCGGGATCAAGAAGACATGCAATGCCATATATAATTGGAAACTCTAGAAAAATAATTCAACCATTTCGTACGCATCAAAGAAACAACATGCTTTAAACTATCGAAATTAGATTATTCTACACTAGACATAGCCATAACTATTTGAACACATTGAAAGATCACCAAATGAACATTTGGATCATATACTTGCGAAAAAACATGTGTAGCATCATACTAAAATTTTAAAAGATCATAAATAGGTTCGGTAAGTTACCAAATGGAATCATCAAGAAGTTGTACATTTGGATCATTACGATATGCTTCATTATACAAAGCAGTAATAATTACCGGTTTATACCTGATTGCAGCACCTAGCATGATATAAGTAGAATTCCACCTTGTTTGTGTATCGAGACAAAACCTCTTCGGTTTCAATTGATGTTCCCTACACAATTGTTTGTATCTTCGCTTTTTTGTGCCCGTAGTTCTAAGCCACTTAATAACTTTTCTAATAGCGTTAGAATAGGAGCAATATAAGCAATACCTTCTTGTGCGGACAAATTAATAATATGTGCACAACACCTAACATGTAAAAACATACCATCTAATAATAAACTTGAAATCTTACTCGTAATATGACCAATACAATTAGTATTAGCCGTAGCATTATCAAATGAGATAGTAAACAACTTATCAAGCAAATGAAAGTCAGTACAAGTTTTATAAATACGCAAATATACGTTAAAACCGGTATGCGACTCTTCCATAACATCAAATGCAATAATACGTTTTTGCAATGTAAAATTATTATCAATCCAATGAACGGTAACACATATATAAGGCTCACCTTGCCTTGAAATCCATGTATCACTAGTTAGACAAACACGTCCACTAAATGTACGAAAATATTCAATTAGCTTGCATCTAGTTTTGTTATATTGTGCCACAGTATGACGCTTAAGAGTGTTCCTAGGCACTCTTCTAAAAGCGAGTTGTAATGATAATCTATTAAACTCTTCATAATTAGGACTTTCACCAAAACTAAAAGGCAATTCATCAAGACAAACAAAACGAGCCATATTATCAACCATTCGTTCTCTATTATAATAAAAAGGGGTACCTCCACCGGGAGTCGGGGTCATATAACCTCCGATTTACGATTGACCACCACCACGACTTGATTCACCTTGTTGTTGGGTTTCGGGGTTTACTATGCCATGTATGCTTTGTAGGTGTCGAGATTGAGTGTCGGTTTCGGTACCCGCTTTCCACCTCAATTCCGTCTTAATTTTGTTGTTTTTGCAAACTTTACAAACAAGTTTAAAAAAATTTGCGCCATCTTTTTTTTTCGAGGAATCTTTTCTCAAAATAAGGCCAAACAAAGCTTGGTTTGCGTCGATTAGAAGTACCACAATCTTCTCCACCAACTTCTCCACCTAAAATATTAATTATGTTGTAAATTTAAATTAACTAAATAAATTAAAAAAATTAAAAAGTTGAATGAATTGAATAAATATGGAACTATATAAATTGAATTTTACCATCTTGTGAATTTGTATTCGGAGGAGCACGAGGTGGTGGTGGTGGCATGGTCGTTGATTCTTGTTGTGATATATTACCTACACCAACAAATAAAATTATATTAAAAAAAGAAAAATCGACAAAATAACATTAATAATTATAAAAATAAATTAAAAACATAAAGTTACCTTGATTAACATCGACTACATCGTCATCGCTTAAAAGTCTTTGCTCATAGTCCCTCATCGTTCTTATTTGCTCGGGAGTTAAACCACCCTCCATTTCGGGTTAATATTTTTTTTTGATAAAGGTATTAAAATAGTAAATACAATACACAATAATTATCAAGGGTCAGGTTCTGGTAGGAACCTTAGTTATATAGGAACTTTAGGAACCAATCTTAGCCTTACATCTATCTAAATCTAGTGGCCAAGAAAAATAAGAATAACAACAAAATTAAACAAAAAAAAATTAGAAAAAAAAAACAGAACCAGCCACGCGCCCACGCCCTCCCTTCTTCTCTCTCCTCATCTTCCCCATTCCACGCCACGACCACCGCTGCCGTCGCCGTCCACGACGCCGACCACCACCATTTCCCCTAAAACCACCACCAAATGACCGGCGCCCATCCGGCAAGCCCAACTGCGCACGAATTTCGTGCTTCATCCCCTCCACAACTCCTCTCAATCGGTTCAAATTTCATCACATGAAATCGTTGTTTTTCACAAATTCATCAAGTAACGAATTTGATGAATATTTAGCCTAATTTGATGAACATTTAGCTATATTTTGATGAACATATAAAATTTTTTGATGAACATATATTAATCAAACCTAAATCTAAAATTGGTTGTGTATGTTCATCAATTTTAATTACATGTTCATCAAATTGATGCTTAATGTTCATCAAATAGATGTTTAATGTTCATCAAAATAAAATCAGTGTTCATCAAAATTGAACTACAATTTAATCAAAAGATTGAAAAAAAAAAAAAAACCAAGTTTCTTCATTTGCATGAGCCGGCCACTACGGTGAGGTGGCGGCGACGTTTGTGGGGTCGGCGGCGACTATCAAGAGGCGAGGGATAATTTCTGGGTGGCGACGGCCAAGGAAAACGCGCGGAAAGGTGGGAAGAAAGAAGTGTCGACGAGGAGAAGAAGAATGCGTCGTATAGGCGTGGGGATGATGCGGCGGTGGGAAGGGACACCGTCGTGGAATCGCCATACTCTTGCGCCGCCATTGATGGTGCCGGCGACGAAGGTGGTGGCGGATTGTGCCGGTCGGCGGTGGTAGGTGCGGCTGGGACGTGATGGGGTTTGTGGTTGGTTTGGGGATGGAGGAGAGAGAAAATGAGGTGGTTGGGAATAAGTTTGTAATTTCTAATTTCTTTCATTTTTATTACTTGTTTTATAGACCGTCAGATCTAGGTAAATGTATGGTTGAGATTGGTTCCTAAAGTTCCTATATACATAAGGTTCCTACCAGAACCTAAATCTAATTATTAATACTAATAATAATTTTCAAAATAACAATAACAATAACAAAAGTATTAAATATTGTATACTTAATAGTTAATATAATACTTGTAATAAATTTTTTTTACTATACTTGAAAACTTAATTAATACTTGAGAAACACTTGTAGTAATTGTAGAAGAAATGTAGAATAGAGAGAAGAATTGTGTGGAAAATTGAGATGGATGAAGTGGGTATTTATAGATAATTTAGGGGAGGAGTAAAAAAAAAACAAAAAAAAAATTACAAAAACAGCCGTTTTTGGGCCAAACTGCTATTTTTTTTTAAATCGGCGAAGTAGCCGTTAGGGTGATGCGGGCTAGGCGGGCTAGGGCGGGCTTAGTGCGAGCTAGTGCGGGCTTGAGGGCTAGTGCCTTGACCGGGTTTGACCAGTGCTTTGACCGGGCTAGTGCCTGAAAAACCGAGCACTAGGACTAGCCCGGGTTTGACCGGGCTTTCCAGTGCCGGTGCAGTGCCGGACCGGGCCGTGCCTTGACCAGGGCTTGACCATTACCGGGTCAGTGCGGGCCCGGACTTTTAGTGCCAAATGGCCACCTCTAATGAGAGGCATGGGAGAGGCAAGTAATGCCCTTGACAAATTCCAATGTAATGATGCCACTTGGCATTCTCTGATTTGTCGAAAATTTTATTATCGTTGTACATTGTAACGGCTATTTCTGCATTATAAAAATTTCAAAAGAAAAAATAAATTATACCAACAGCTATATTTTTTCATTAGTTATAAATAGAGACCACATTTGATATACTTTGGTACACATTTTAATTTTCCATATTTCTCTCTACAAATATAAATCATACTTCATATTAACTATTTTACATTTTGATTATTAAAGTTGTGGTAGTGCCCTAGGGCACCGTTGTGACATACCAAGGTATTGCCCTAGGGCATAGTAATAAAAAAATCTATTTTTAATCTAATGACCTAGGGCGGGCAATGGCACCATTGCGGGTGGTCTAAGGGCACTGATATTGCCATATGAGGGATATGGGACGACATTGCCACGGTCGTTTTCGATTGGACCTATCATGACTTCATGTGTATGGCATGTGGATTTATGAGGACCCAACTCGAATGGTGATCGTGGAGGAGGTGGCTCCACGAGCGTCGTTCTTGATAAAACTGCTTCGGATTTGTGTTCGTCTCGTGTAATATTTCACTTCTTGTTTTTTATACGGATTTATTTCCCTGGAATTGATAAATCAAGTCACAAATTAAATCACTCAAATTAGTGAATTCAAATGAAACTCTGGGTATGGGTAACGTAGGCAGATATTACCAAAAGGAACACAGATACGCGATATGATTGTCTTAAATTGTAGGACATGTGGATACGTTTAATAAGATCGTTAGGGTAAAATTGTGAACTACTAGAGTGATAGTATACTACTTACATAACCAAATTACCATGGGGTGCCTTTAATTAGCTCCAATGTTTTTAAACTTTTGTATCAAATATTTCACTAACAAATTACAATAGTCTCGTTCACCTTAACAAAGATTATTCCTACAACAACGGAGTATATAACTTGTCAATTCGGATCAAATAAGTTTCATCTACACATGCGACGATTAGTTTCATTCAAGTCAAATTAAATCGAAATTATCTAAATAATAGTTGGGATTTTGTGCGATTTTACGATATCAATAAATTAAATCTGGTCATATTAATTAGTAGGGGAAAGTTCATTCACTTAACATACATTGTTCGAGGACTGCCAGCTATGAGTCATATCTATGACGTATAAATAACAACGGTATAGTACTACTCTCTGTATTATACTACATACTACTACAAGCAAGTTGACTAGTTGCACATCAGCAACATGACTATTAAACATTTGTAACCTACTAAACTCGTCCGAGATCTATATAGTTCCTGCAACTGACATTATCAATCCAATAATTTAATGACAATTTAAAAATTTCAATTAGTGTACCACCATTATTGCCTAATGTAATATAGATAATACGGTTTTTCTAATGTGTGCCCTTAGGTCGATAAAAACTCAAAACGTAGATAATATATACTACCAACCTGATTAAAGTACCACCGTCTTCCATCTAACAAATTAAAAACTACTATAAGCTTGACTTTGCTGGGTTCAACTAGCATGGATGATCACTTATTTCTATCATTTCCATTTGCATGATTTTGCAAACTCCAAATTAAATCTTCTTCTTTACTCTATATATCTTCTAGCTCTTAAACACAAAGATGGAGAAGACAAGAAAAGAGAACACAATGTGGTCAGCAATATGGAGCATATTCATGCATGCAGACGGTGTAGATTCGTTGCTGATGGTGTTTGGATTGATCGGAGCCGTTGGTAATGGGTTGACGTACCCGTGTATATTTTGGGTCACTGGTTTGTTATTAGATGACATTGGAGCTAGAGATAGTTATAAAACCCCCGATGAATTTACACATAGCATCAATAAGGTACGTCGTCCTTCACTGTCTAGTTCTTTGTGATACTTCATTACTTTGTTATATGATATGAATTGTTAATGGGTGTTTCAACATGTAAGAGTTGTTAATAGTCTGATTGACCGGAGAGATTGTAATTACACTTCCTTTCGTTGAGAGCTAATGATTCAGTTACGATTCGGCTATCTTTTGTCCATACATTCATTGAGACAATGTTATTTGGTGGCAGAATATAATATTTTACTGTATCGTTGCGGCAGGAGCATGGATCGTTAACTTTTTAGGTACGCATACAAAATATTTCATTTTTTTAAGTTTTGGGTCTAAAAATAGTACTCCCTCCGTCCCGATCATTTCTTTACCCTTTCCTTTTAGGTCCGTCTCAGTCATTTCCTTACCTTTCCGTTTTTGGGTTGTTTTTACCTTAGTAAATGAAACTTTGATATGTCATATGACAATAAAGCCCTTATCACCCATCCACTGAGACTACCACATCAACCCACTTGACCGCCGCCGTCATCATTTGACCACCAACATACAACCTCACCTAGTGTCACCCGATCATCCGCGCGCAATCATCCATATCCACCACAACCACCGGCAATCGCTGGCCGAACCTACCTATTGTGACGTCAATGGTGAACTACCGCATCCCAAATTTCATACCATTTTCATGTCTTGTAGAAATCAAACCACATCCATGGTGAGTCTATTTCTATCTCATCTTTCTTATTCTCTCCAGTTCACTAATCATGGGATGAATCGTTCGTATGTGTTCGATCGATTGATGGCCGGTTTTGTTAGATCAGTGTAGATCGTGTGGTTGGAATGACCAGTGCGGCAGCAGGGTTATCCCCATGGATGGTTGTGCGGTGGAGTTGTGGTGATGGAGAGTACGAGATGATGAGAAGATGAAGTGATGAGTGGTTACTGGTTAGGCACGACAACATGGGTGGGGCTGTTTGTTTTGGGATGATGAACACAAAGAAGGACAAAGTAGTAAATTACATACATTCCTTGGCCTTTGTGCAAAACACAAAGGTAAGGAAATGACCGGGACGGAGGGAGTACTTTTGAACACGCACTCGACTTCATAGATTATTTGTTACCTTGGAAGTTGGAGCTATACTCCGTATATATTATGGTTTGTCAGGTTTGGTTAAATATGAACTTAAATCAGGTATTCAGGTCTTTAAACTATCTACTTGAAATTCTGCGATAAAATTGATTGAGTTTTGTATTAAGTATTAACCGTTGTTATACGTTCGATCTAGAATTGGTCCATTTGGATCCCCTAGACTCCCAGAGACGACGTATAGTTGGATGAATCTATGCTAGCCAAGTAGCCGTCCAAGTAGACATATATAGACATATAGTTGCGACTTTTTTTTTTTTGGGTACGGTAAAGAGTCAAAACCAATGGTTGGGTTCTTGGGACTTGGAGTGGTCAACGTCACAAAAAAAAAAAGACAAACCTCTTTCTTCTCTGACCCTAAACTGAAACGGAGTACTCCGTAAAAAAATAAAATAAAAAAAATAAAAACCCCTAAATTCCACCCAGTCCGCCGGAACACTATTGGCGCCGCCCAAACAGGGTTGATGACCGCCGTGCGAGCAGCACCGACGATCAGCGTCCTTTAAAATTACCGCCACGAAAAGAGGATGATTTTTTTAGAAATGTTTATGAAATATTGGCACGCGATTGGAGGGGTACAGGAATGGAGACACGGTGGGACGGAGGATTCGCATTGGCAAAAGGGATAGCTAGGATTTGTCAGGGGATATATATTGGGAGGGTATGAGAGGAGTTAGCGAGGAGATCACGGACTCACGGAGGTTTGGCGAGATGGATGGTCGGACAGAAATTCAAACCAAACGTTAACGAATGTATGTAACAAAGTAAATGTGATGAATTAGAGCAAGTGTGGCCCTTGACTATACTTAATGGCCAAGTTTGAGAACTTGCCTCTGGCGCGTTCGTTTTAGGTACTATACATGTAAATTGTTGGTCACGTTTTAGTACAAACATTGCTGATTTTGGTGTGAATTTTTTTAGAGGGGAATTGTTGGACAAGAACAGCAGAAAGGCAAACAACAAGAATGAGGCAAAAATACTTGAAAGCAGTGCTCCGGCAAGATGTGGGGTTCTTTGATTTGCAATCTGGTAGTACTTTTGAGGTTGTCAACAACATTTCTAATGATAGCCTCACTATACAAGACGTCATCGCCGAAAAGGTATGCCCGCCCCACTCTTCTTTTACCACTATCCTTAGAAGTTAAAATGCATTGTTACGACTTACGAGCTATAAAGATTGTCAAGTGTACGAGTGTTTTTACATGGTAAAATCGGTACATTGTGCATTACACATTATCGATAAAAAAATGTCACTTTGATCTTGATCTTCCTTGTTTTTATTGTGCATAAAGCACTCCCATGTCCATAATTTATCACTTTTCATGTGAACGGTCAGATCATACGTAGGGATTAGGATTGGGAAACCTGGCCTGAATTGAGAAAGTGATCTCATTAGACACGAAATTAAGGTTAGCCACAATTGACTCGAATCTAAACCTTTGATAGGACGCAATTTGGAACTAACCCGGTTTGATTTGACCCGATACCCAACTCGACTATGACTGGCCAAGTCATATACTAGACTATTGGTAACATGTATGATTGATTAATACCCAACCGTCCGAAATCCTAAGTGACTGTTGAACATAAAAAATTCGGGTATCGATAGGTCGTTTATCGCCGAATTGTGACCGCGATACGGATGGTACGAAAGAGATTAATTGGACTAGATTTTGGGAGACGGAAAAAGCAGGATACGCACAAACTCAATCGAACGCAGATAGTTGGGACTTCGAAGAAGTCGAAGAGTAACCAATGAATTGCTAGCCCAACAGGAGAAGGCATGTGCCTGCTTACAATCACGAACTACTCCAAGTTCTACAACTATGAACTACTCCTACTCCTAAGATAAATCCCCCTAGTGGGGAGACCCCAAGGGGGTTCCAAATATTAAAAGAACTAACAAAGTAGAAATTGACTTGATTTGTTGTTCAGGTGTGTCTTCAATGTTGTTCTTTGTCCTCTATTTATAGGAAAATAGAGGGTCTTGATCCGGATCCATTCTCTAATGTTCTTCGTAACTGCCGAAAAATTAATCCATGATCTTGTGTGTGTACGGCGGTTAAGTCAAGAAGTTGGCTTGAATGAAATAACTTCCGCGGAGTACGTGGTGGACAGTTGGGTAATTCCCAATTACAAGGAAGGCACCGCTTAGACGTTTATATCAATGTAACTTGCAGGAAGTTAGTGGTGAGATTGACATTTATATTTGCCAATCTCAGCCAAAGTCTCACTGGCTCAGCGCCTTAATCGCTCCATCGCGGAGTGAGATGTGATTTATGCGAGATTGACAATATGTGGTCAATCTCACCAAACCAAAAGCTTAGCGCGATAAGTCTATGGGTCAAATAAAATAAAAGTCAATCCATAAGCTTAGCGATAGACGTAGTAATTTTATGACACTACCACTCTATTCAAATAGATAATAAGTAGACGAATATAGTTGTCGTCCTTATTATACTAAGCTAAGGGTAATTTATAGAATTACCCGTAGACATACTACCTTGAACTAGCTCACAATCGTACGTGACTAGCGATAGTGGTAATTTCTTATTTAATAGTAAGATGACTACTAAATAAGGTAAGCGATCAGAAATTACAAAAATGTCATCAACAGTGACATAACTTAAAGACTTGGATTTCAAAGACCTCAACATTTCTAGAACTATTTGGGCAAGGTTATCCAACCTAAGGTAAGATAAGACCCGACCCAAACCTGATCCCAGTTGAGTAAAATCTGATAATACCTTGTAGACTCGAAAGAATCCATGTCAACTCAATTTGTGGGAATTGACCTAACTTTAGATTGACCCGACCAAACCCTATACGACCTTACCTCACATAATTAATCCGGCCACAGAGCGACCCAACCTAACTTATTGCCATTCCTTTAATTTGTCATACTTACCTCGATCATGAATTTGTGGGGTTATAGTTAAGTCTAACTTGCGGAAAACATCAAAACCCTCGAAAATCACATACATGTATTAACATGAATGGAGGGGAGATGACATACCTTTGTCGCGTGAATAATCCCCGTGATAATAATAATAATAACAGAGAAAGGACCCCAAGCGTTGCCCCTCTACCGGTATCCACACAAGTCTACGAACTCAACGCGTCGGCTAGGAGCCTAGGACAAGAGTCGAATCACGAATAAGGTCTATGTCTCACCATTGTAATTCCTCTCTAAGAGTATAGACGTGAGTATGATATTAGTGTGATTAGAATCAAGGAAATGAATTCCCTTGTGTACATGTAGAAGCTCCTAGCTTCTACATTTATCAAGTTACAAAATTTAACGTCTAATGCACATTAAAGTGAGATTCAATCCTCGCATTAATATAATTACTTAATTAGTACACAATTAATATGAGCAATATTATCCAAATCCAATTAGGACATTGCATCCAAGTGGAACACTACGGATTCCAAACCCGTTAACCGTAACCTGTATTCGTAACGTTGATTCGTTATTAGCCTAATTTGTGTGACCCAGTTGGTTCAATTAATATCTAGCAGTAGGTTTATCAACCTACAAATCGTAAGCGGTCTCTAACCAAACGTTATGACTACCTAAGTATAATTGAATAATTATCTTCGTAATTATACCTTTGACTATTGACTACTTGATCGAAGGACACACTCCTTCAGAACTAGCACCACACAACCTAATAATAATGCCTAACCCGAACCAAACATAACCCGACTGGTGACCTAACGCTTGACCCGTTTAATGACCGATAATAATTAACTTAATAATGATCCAAATTAAAACGATATTGCATTGATAAGGATAGTTTAAGTTCGTAACAAAATAGTTTTACCCAAAAACCAAATACATTGACCAAAATTTGAAATGACTCAAATAGATAGATCAGTAACGAGTTTTAGAATGAGCCGACACACAAGAATCGACCGATAATCACTCAACCAGCCTTAATGTTGATTTGTTGGTTAATCTCCAGGTACCGCACTTTGTGATGAATATTTCAACTTTCATAGGAAGCTACGTGACAGCATTCTTGTTAGTATGGAGGTTAGCATTGGTTGGGTTTCCATTTATAGTTTTCCTCATTGTCCCTGGGCTGTTGTACGGTCGAATATCGATGGACTTAGCAAAGAAGCTAACCATTGAATACAACAAGGCCGGGAGCATAGCAGAGCAAGCAATCTCTTCCGTGAGAACACTCTATGCGTTTGTAGGCGAGAGTAAAACAATGGCGAAATTTTTCAACACGTTAGACGGGTCAGTGAAGTTGGGGATAAAGCAAGGGTTAGCCAAAGGAATGGTCCTTGGTAGCAATGGTGTGACCTTTATGATTTGGGCCTTCAATGCTTGGTATGGAAGTACTCTCGTCATGGACCATGGCGCTAAGGGTGGTACCATCTTCATCATGATTTTCAACCTTGCACTCGGAGGAATGTAAGTTTGCGTAATATACATATCAGTTTTTGTTCAGGGCCTCCGAAATCTATTTTATCTCAATACGAGTATTTGTGAACACTTTCAGTGTCATTTTTGGCGTGAACTGTTAATGTTATGTGTAGATCATTCGGATTGAGTTTCTCAGACATTAAGCACTTCTCGGAAGCTGCTACGGCTAGTGAAAGGATAATGGAAATGATCAAAAGAGTGCCTCTAATTGATTCCGAAAGCTCTGATGGTCTAACAATGGAGAGTGTTTCGGGTGAGGTTGAGTTCAAGAACGTTCAGTTCGTGTATCCAACAAGACCTGATTCAATTATTTTCCACGATTTCTCACTCCAAGTTCCGGCTTCAAAGACCGTGGCCTTAGTCGGGCAAAGTGGTTCTGGTAAGTCTACTATAGTAGCTTTGCTACAAAGGTTTTATGACCCAATTGGTGGAGAAATTCTCTTAGATGGAGTGGCTATTCACAAGCTCCAACTCAAGTGGTTGCGCTCGCAAATGGCGTTAGTGAGCCAAGAACCGGCACTCTTTGCGACAAGTATTAAAGAGAACATACTCTTTGGTAAAGAAGATGCTACGATGGACGAGATTATTCAAGCTGCAAAAGCGTCTAATGCTCATGAATTTATAAGCCAATTACCACAAGGATACGATACACAGGTACGTTTTTCATGGCCAAATGCTTTAAGGCCCTGTTTGATATGACTTATTCGCAGTAGTATTCAGATCAGTTCAGAATCATTCAGATCAGATTAGATCAGTTCAGAATCATTCAGATCAGATTAGATCAGTTTAGAATCATTCAAATCAGATCAGATCATATCAGATCAGATCAAATTTTTATCAATGTATTTGGCCCATAACTGATACTAATTCGTTGAAATTCAATCAAAATTTCAACACATTCAGATCAGATCAGATCAGATCAGTTCATAAAGATGCAGTCTTATCAAACGGGGCCTAAGTCTAACGTTTTTCATGGACACTTAAAATTAATACAGTTTAATGTATGATTAGCTAATTACACAAGGTTATGACACACAGGTATTTTTTCGTTTAGGAGATAGGAGTCTATCTGTAGACAATAGCAAAATTGTTCATAACATAATCAAGTGTGATAAATTAAAGATGTCATGCACTAAAAAATATGGTTGTGTAGTAAATTTAACGTTTTTGCAATAAATTTATGACATTAGTAGTAAAATCAACTTTGTTAGGGATCCATCAATAAAAAGAAATTTGAATTGATTTATTTATAAAATCAAGAACCCTTAATTGTCTATTTCCTTATAATCTATCATTTGCGAAAAATTATACAATAAAATTTACTGTACCTTTAATTATTTTTACTACAAAGTAGCCATAGACACTTTTTTCACTTGTTTATATATAGAATCCTAGTATTTTCGTTTAGGTTTTAGCATACACCATTTGTCCCCCTTTAAACACCCATACCCAAATCGCACCCTTAATGAGGAGCGTGTACAAGGTAATCGGTTTATCAAAATTTCAAAAAAATTGCATGGAATTTTTGCTAAGATTCTTATCTAACTCACTTTGCAATTTTTTTGAAACTTTGATTAACTGATTAGCGTGTACACCCTTCTCAACACGGGGGTATGTATGGAGTGTTTAAAGGGGGACGGAGGGAGTATGTACTTAGAAAAGCAAATTGCTGGAGGTCTACATTATAGACATAATTGATTTGTCTACAATGTAAAATTGAGATCCGAGTAGTAAAATTAATTGTAATAAAAAATTCATGTAGTAAAATTAATTGTGTGAGTAGTAAATTTCGATGGTGTAGTAAAATTATTGCTAATTGTAGACAATTCTGGGTGTTTACACTGTAGAACTCTAGCATTGTCCGAAAAGAAAAATGCTAAAAGTCTAATGTGTAGACAAGTGTCGCGTTTTGGTAAACATGTGTAATCATAGTAACTCATTTGTGGCCATGGTATCAGGTTGGAGAAAGAGGAGTCCAAATGTCAGGGGGCCAAAAACAGAGGATTGCCATAGCAAGGGCCATTATCCGGCAGCCTAGTATACTTCTTCTAGATGAAGCAACCAGTGCATTAGACTCGGAATCCGAAAGAGTTGTCCAAGAAGCACTTGACAATGCGATTGTAGGCCGAACCACAATCACGATTGCACACCGTCTCTCGACCATTCGAAATGCTGATATTATAGCCGTGATGGAGAATGGCCAGGTTATGGAGCAAGGATCGCATGACGAACTAATTCGACACGAAAATGGTATCTACACATCACTCCTCCTCTTGCAACAAACCAAGCCAACTCAAGTTCAAAAATTCTTGCCAAATGACAGTATGTCAAACTCGATGATTTTCGAGGAGGTTGATCATAATAAAGGTAGTACAAGTAAGCGTACGTTCCCTGTGGTTACTGAACTTGCTAAAAATGAAGTAGCAAAGGGTGAAGATAAACTGGTTGCGCCATCATTTAGTAGGTTACTAGGTATGAGTAAACCCGAGTGGAAACAGGTGTGTTTAGGGTGTGTGAGTGCCATGTTATCTGGGGCAATCACGCCCGTTTCTGCATTGCTAATGGGTTTGATATTATCTGCGTTGTTCGAGCCAGATCACGATGAGATTAAGCGAAAGACGAAGATTTATTTGCCATTGTTTGTTGGACTTGGTGGCCTTTCATGTCTTGCAAGTGTAGCGCAGTACTACAATTTTGCATATATGGGAGAGTACTTGACCAAGAGGGTTCGGGAGGAGATGCTATCGAAAATACTCAGTTTCGAGGTTGGCTGGTTCGATCAAGATCAAAATGCTACGGGTACTATTTGCTCTAGACTTTTCAAAGACGCTAATGTGGTGAGTTAGTGTAACATTTCCTCTCTTCGTATTCTTTATGATAAGAAAATTTTCGCCTATTCAAACTAAACGAGAATAACTTAATGAATTGTGACATTTTCTCGACAGGTTAAGTCCCTAGTTGGAGATCGAATAGCTCTTCTGGTCCAAACCGGATTTGCAGTAACGATAGCATACACAATGGGACTAGTAATTAGTTGGAGATTAGCCCTTGTGATGATATCCACGCAACCCCTCACCATTATTTCTTTCTACATACGGCGAATGTTGCTAAAGAGTATCTCAAGAATGAGGAGTAAGGCTCAAGATAAAAGCAGCAAGTTAGCTGCGGAAACAATTGCAAATTTCCGCACCATTGCTTCATTTTCGTCACAGGGCAAAATCTTAGAAATGCTGGACAAAGGGGAGGAAAGACAGCGAAACGAGAGCATTCGACAATCGTGGTACGCTGGCCTAGGACTAGGGACTACTCAAGCCATCAACATGTCTTCTAGGCCAATGTGTTTGTGGTATGGTGGTAAGCTTATTTCACAAAATCTTCTGACGCCGAATGGGTTGTTCGAGAACTATAATATCCTTCTTAGCACGGGCCGATCTGTGGCCGAGGCTGGGACCATGACCTCGGACATAGCCAAGGGTGCTGATGCCGTGGGCTCAGTTTTCGCTATCCTTGACCGTTGCACGAAAATTGAGCCTGATGACCCTAAGGGTCACACGCCGGACAAAGTATCCGGCAACATAGAATTCCAAGATGTCGATTTCTCGTATCCTGCTAGGCCTGATGTGGTTATTTTCAAGGGTTTTTCTCTCGAGATTGAAGCCGGGAAATCGACTGCTCTAGTAGGGCAGAGTGGTTCCGGGAAGTCTACAATAATCAGCTTAATTGAAAGATTCTACGATACATTAAACGGGTGTGTTAAAATCGATGGACGTGACATACGATCGTACAACCTTAAGTTCCTAAGGAAGCATATTGGTTTAGTTAGCCAAGAGCCAACACTGTTTTCCGGTACCATCAAGGAGAACATAATTTACGGAGCTTGTTACAACGTAGACGAGTCCGAAATTATCAATGCAGCAAAGGCAGCTAACGCTCATGATTTCATCTCTGGGCTAAAGGATGGCTACGATACATCTTGTGGGGATAGGGGAGTTCAGCTATCCGGAGGACAAAAGCAACGAATAGCGATAACGAGGGCGATTTTACGTAATCCAACGATTTTATTGCTAGATGAGGCGACGAGCGCACTTGATAGTCAATCCGAAAAGATTGTGCAAGAAGCACTTGAAAGGGTGATGGTTGGAAGAACAAGCGTAGTTGTTGCTCATAGACTAAGCACAATACAAGATTGTGATCAAATTGCAGTGTTGGAAAGTGGGAAACTTGTAGAGAAAGGTTCTCATTCATCTCTTTTGGAGAAAGGACCTCACGGAGCCTACTATTCCTTGGTACATATTCAAAGAAATGCTCATTCTACTAATGGAAATGAATGAAGAATCAAATCTTCCTTTTCTTTTGTGAGAAATGCTAATTAAGCATTTATCCTCTTCATTAGTGGCCAACAAATTTAAGGGTGATTTTCGGATGAAAAGACCATGGTTCGTGGCGATTGGTTAAAACCAGGCGCAGTTGTAAACTTGTAATCGATGCAGGGACAAATGCAGTTTAGGTGAAATTTCCTTTTACATGTAGCTGAAATGGTCTTGTCCTTGTGAAGTTTAGGTCCATAACTCGATATCTGTAATTGGTAATAAGCTATTCATAACTGAAGACATCCACATCCTTTGGTTTCTCTCCGGGCAGTGAAAGACTAAGGCCCCGTTAGATAGGACTGCATCTTTATGAACTGATCTGATCTGATCTGAACTGATCTGATCTGAATTATTCTGAACTGATCTGATCTGATCTGAATGTGTTGAAATTTTGATTGAATTTCAACGAATTAGTATCAGTTATGGACCAAATACATTAATAAAAATTTAAACATTTCTGATCTGATCTGATCTGAATGTTTCTGAACTAATCTGATCTGATCTGATCTGATTTGAATGATTCTGAACTGATCTGAATACTACTGCAAATAAGTCCTATCAAACAGGACATAATATGTAATGCATTCAAATCTTAAATTTTGCAGGACCCGAATGGGAAACACGGGTTCCACCAAACAGGTGATGTATGCTTCCAAATTTTACATCCATAGTCAAACTATGGATGTCCACCACTTAAACTTTTCTTATTGTACTTTAGTTCTCACCAATAGCTTAATAAGCAATATTGAATGGAGTATAATGGATGAGGTATCGGCAAATCGATTTGTGTACGCTTGTCCAATTATAATACTTGTCGAAACTTTTGTGAATTGTAACGAATGTTTATACTAATCCGTGGATTTAATTAGGTTATTTGTCTGTCCTGTATTTCAATTTTATTTATCTTGAGGAGGTTGTAATCATGTTGTTAGTAATAGTATGTCACGGAAATATCTACGTGTCTACACATTAGACCTTCAGCATTCGGCCTCTTAACATTCACTTGAACATCACACACTAACTTCAAAATTAAATGTTCAACAAGTCTCATATGAGACGGTCTCACGATAATTTATCGTGAGACGGATTTAATTGTTTAAAAAGTGAACCGTTTAACATTGATCGTGACCATTATATTGTTTTTAGTGATCTTGTTACTTCCCGATGTAACCACATAAGTTGTGACTTAAAAGGGTCACAAAATATAAAATTAGGCATAATTAATGAAATAACTCATTTACTCATTTTATATGGGGCATTTTAATCTTACATTAAATTAAAACAATCAATCACTAAAAGAAGTATAATGGTTACTAAGAATGTAAAAGAGGTCACCATTTATATAAAGAAAGATGGTTTCATAAAAATAAGTTAGGGCTCGTTCGGTATCACTGCCGTTTTTTATTTTTGGTTTTTTTGCGTAAAAAATTTAGTGAAATGAGTTACAAAATTAACTTTAAATTGTTTGTTAATATAATAGACATAGAAAATGAAAACTGACAACTGAAAACTGAAAACCATTTTTTCTAGTTTGCAAAAACGGGACTTTGGTTTTCATAAAAACAGAGAACTGAAAACTGAAAACGATACCAAACAGACCCTTAGTGTTAGACCGTCTCATTCAAGACTTACTTAGGGCTCGTTTGGATACCCCTACTTTCCATAGGAATTTCATATTCCTAGGAATTTGATTTTTGAGTAGTTGTTTGGATGACCCTTTTTTACTAAAGTGGAGGAATTGTGAATTGCTTGGGAATTTCCAATTCCCATGAACCATAGGAATTTAATTACCCACCCCCCCTTGGTAATTCACAATTCCTATGGTGTATATAGAGGAAATTACCGGTTCACCCTTAGTTAATTGTATTGCATTGAATTAACTTTTAACATTAGTAGAGGGTAAATTAGTCATTTGAGTGACTAACATGGGAATTGTAATATGGTAAACAAACATGTAGGAAATGAATTCCATGGAATTCTAAATTCCCATATGGTAACCAAACGCTCTAAGCCGGAAATTTGTCATAGGAATTAAATTCCAAGGAAGTAGAAATTCCCATAGGAATTTAATTCCTACGGTATCCAAACGAACCCTTAGTTTGTGATGGGTGTGTTTTGAGTTATAGACAATGCATTATTTTGACTTTATCTCAAGTTGTGGAAGGGGTTTGCTCCTCTACTTTGCATTTTTTTTTTCTTCTTATAGTCGGTCATTTTATAATTACACGAACAAAAGCGCGGGAATATCAGGAGAAGATAAAATAAAGGTTAGAAATTGGGTATGATTCTTGATTAAGCGTGTTTGTGAAGTCTCAACGTAAATGAACTGTATTTGTCTCAAATTCAGTAAATGAGAGCAACAACCCTTGTTTATGGGCGGACGCTCTCAGCGGCATTTTGTCGAACCACATTTGGGTTTGCATCCAACCCACTTTCGGTCAGCCTGAATTAGGTTCGGAAATTAAAACACGAGCCCACATGTCGGCCCGCGAAGCTTCCAAGAGGGGTTTCTGTTGGGTCTGTGTTTTAGAAGTGGATGGGTGAGGGTTTACCTGTTCATAAAGGTGACATCATTCAGAAGGCTCAAGTTGTATAAACGTGCTCGCTCTTGAGGTATCTTCACAATCACACTTTCAGATTTTTGACGAATTAGATTATGTTATTGTTGAGTAGCAAAATTGTTGTGTCATTATTTTGTTCCTGGTATATTGGTTGTTTTAGCGATAGGTGATGGAGTGGATGATCAGGGAGAAGCCATATATGCCAAAAGAATTGGAGTATTCTCATCTTTTGGAGTTCACCGAGCACAATTCTGTTAAGAACACAGCTTGTTTCTTATCAAATTCAACAAAGTTCCTGATGCTCGCCTTCTATCACAACCTCTCAACATTCACTTGAACATCATGGTAATGATCATTTTTCTATTTCTGTGTTTCAATCTTATCTAGTTTCTGAGGAGGGTCTAATCATGTTGTTAGTAATAGCATGTCACGGAAATATTTTAAGTGTCTACACATTAGACCTTGAATATTCGGCCTCCGAATTATCCTGGATGTTTTTGGGTTAATAGATTTTTATTAAACTTGCTGCGTTGCAAGTTGCAACACTGATAAATCTAGCTAAATGGGTATTTGTTGAAATGTGTAAATTTTGAATTAGAGATTGTTTTGATTGATAACAATGTGAGAAATTCAGGTGCCCAGTTTTTCGAGCACCCGAAGGCCGGATATATTTTTAAGGGTCAAATTACGGATTTCTGTTTTAGCAATTTTAAATTCAGGCACCCCTAGTTGAGTAGTTTCCCCACATGCCATGCCACCACATTGACAGCTGACCTCCAATTTTTTATTGAGACCCAAGTTTCCAATTCTGGAGATCATGGAGTGTTTTTTTTTCTTGGCTGAGTAGATGATGAGTATTGACCTCCAAGTTTCCAATTCTGTAAAAGAGGAAAGAAATCAATCCAAGAATAGAAGGGCTCAAGATTAGGCACAGATAAAAGCTTGTTTTTTTTTATCAAATTCACTGCCATTTCAAATGATCAATCATCTGGGTCACGATGTTCCTCATGTCTGGCCTTCTGACACCACTTTTCAACATTCACTTGAACATCATGACCATGGTATTTTTCTAATCCTGTGTTTCAATTTGATGTAGTTCCGGGGAAGGACTAATTGTGTTGGAAATATTACGCGTTTAAACATTAGACCTTTAACATTTGGCCTCGTGTCACTATTTTGTAGTTGAGAGTACAGCATTTGATTCCTTCTGTGCTGCAAGATGGATAAATTTTATGAGATGGGTATTGAGTTATGTATGTAAATCTTCAATTTAAGATAATTTTGATTGATCACAAGTGTGATATTTTGAATATTTGATGTCTGTTGACTTTAAGTGATGCTGGAAAACTTCAGAACATATGATTGAGGTCAACTAAGAGGAAACTGTTGCAAACATAAATGTTACTGGATTGGTCTGATGGGTGCGTTTGGTCTACAGGATAATCAATAGTCAACTCAAAAGCATTATTTTGAATGGTTCTCAAGTGTGTGTAGGGGGGTTTACTTATCTACTTTGCTGATTGGTTAGAAAGTTCCCAACTTTCGGTTACTATGTCATATGATTGTCATAATATGCCATAATTTTGATGCATTTGACATTAGGGGTCATCCAAAATCAGTCTTTAATGTTTCCAACATAGGGGTAAGCGTGCGTACATCCTACTGCCTTTACCCCAGCAACAGGAACCT
Organism: Spergularia bocconei; assembly: GCA_963457585.1. Taxonomy (NCBI): domain Eukaryota; kingdom Viridiplantae; phylum Streptophyta; class Magnoliopsida; order Caryophyllales; family Caryophyllaceae; genus Spergularia; species Spergularia bocconei. The sequence continues at coordinate 3,009,867 of OY734951.1, read as the reverse complement.
TTGATACAGCGGAGCAATATTGCTGTTATGTCATATCAGTGGGCTAAAGCTATCATCTGTGTTTGTTTGGTATGAGGGATCGTTGTAATGCTTATATTATCATGTGTATACTGTCACGTGCTTGTGCTTAAGATACCATGCTTTGTTAGTTGAATAATTGTATGGTTTAGCTTGTTTGCTTCTTTTGCAAGATGTATAAATTGTCTTTGATAATGCCTTCTGAAGCAGTTGATGGGAGTGCGACAATCATTGATGGGAAAGCGATTGCAGCTATGATCAAGTCGGAAATAGCCAGTGACATTACTAGAATGAAGAACTCTGTTGGGAAGTGTCCTGGATTGACTATTGTTTTGGTGGGTGAAAGGCATGACTCTCACACTTTCGTCGATATCAAATTGGAAGCTTGTGAGGAAGTCGGAATTGCTGCATCCATTGTGAAGCTGCCTGCTAATTTGACGGAGGATGAGGTCCTTCATGTTGTTTCAGAATTAAATAGGAATCCAGCTGTTCATGGAGTCATGGTTCAACTTCCCCTTCCAGAAGTAACTTCTCAAACCAACTTAACTCTTTTGTCTCCTTAATCCTTTGCTCCATCCAATGATAATTAGCCAGGCTGCTATCTTAGAAAGTTCACTTGATTTGTTAATACTTTCCTAGTTTACTAAACATGAAAATGGCTCTTGGTTTTCTAACTTCAGTGATTCAGGACACGAATTGGATATATTATTTCTAATTACCAGTTTATGATCATGTGTTCTTGCGCCCTGTGGTTATATTATCGGAGTTTCTCTGTTTCATTGATTAAACTCTCGAAGCATGGAACTCTTTATCTTTTTTTCTATAAATCTTTCTTTCTCGGCATCTATTGTAGTCTGATATGACTAGTGAAATGTTTGGCTCAGCATTTGGACGAGGAGAAGATTCTGAATGTTATTGACCCTGAAAAGGATGTTGATGGTTTTCATCCCCTTAACATGGGAAATCTTGCAATGAAGGGAAGAGAGCCTTTATTCATTCCTTGTGCAGCCAAGGCTTGCATTGATGTCTTACTGAGGTCTGACATCGAACTTTTGGGAAAAAATGTTGTGGTGATTGGCAGAAGCAAGATTGTTGCATTGCCTACTTCATTGTTGCTACAGGTACTTGCTTTTTATCTTTCTTGCTTATTAGGTACCCATGATCTGGTAATTTACGTTATTTCATTTTGTCTTGAAGAGGCACCACGCTACTGTGAGTCTCGTGCATTCGCTCACCAAGAATCCACAAGATTTGACACGTCAAGCGGATATAGTCATTGCTGATACAGGTATGCCAAACATGGTTCGTGGCGATTGGTTGAAACCAGGCGCAGTTGTTATTGATGCAGGATCAAATGCAATTAAGGTAAGACTTCCAATTACATGTAGCTAAAATGGCCCTGGCCTTTCTGTAGTTCAGCTCCATATCTCTAATGTGACATTAGCTATTACAACATGAACTTCGTGTTTCTTCCTGCAGTGGTCTTCCTGTAGTGGAAGGGGCCGGGTAATATTTTTTAATGCTTTCGCTTTTATATTTTGCAGGACCCGCATGGAAAATACGGAATTCACTCAACAGGTGATGTATGCTTTCACGAAGCAGTTCATGTAGCATCTGCAATCACCCCTGTTCCAGGTGGTCTGGGACCTGTAACAACCGCCATGCTGCTCTCCAATACGCTTGACTCTGCTAAGCGTGCTTACAACTTTGTCTAAATTCCTCAAGGTATAATGTTTGGCTACTCCTCCAATCCCTTTACTCGTACTCTTACTTATTAGATGTGGACAGACAGCTTGTTAAGGCATGTATACATCATGAGTAACTTGGGAGCCTGTCTTTCCACATGAAAATCTTTCATCAGCATTGACATTGATTAGCCCTATTTTCTCATGTGAGTGTTAAAATTTCCTTATGATTGTAGAGATCAAGTTCAAACTTGACAGAAACAAGCATTTCATTTGCGCTTCATGAAGAAGTTTCTCAGGCTTGAACAATCACAACTTCGAAACACACATTCATTCTGTACAAGGCTAAGTCAGAGTATACTCTCAAAGCATGGTCAAATAGTGTTATGTGTGTATGTGCGTGCGCCCCAATGCCTGTGTCACCGTGTGTGCGCGCCCGTGTCACTGTGTGCGTGTGTGTGTCTTCCTTTATATATGCATATATCATAAATTCATAATCTGTCACTTCCTAGTGTTTTCATTTACACCAGGATGTCTTATCTGAATATCTTACGGAGTAATTTTTTTAAGAGCCCCATCACAAATATGGAAGGTCTTGGTTTTATTTTCCAATCCAACGGGTTGACGAAAAGTTACCTTAACTCGGCACAGGTATATAAACCCTTTGGCCGCAGTCGGCTATGCATCCACACCACAGAATCTCCGATTCTCCTCTACATCAAACATCTTTTCTTTCTACACAAATTGAACAAAACCGCGACATGTGTCAATCGAGAGCCATGGAAAAACAAAAATCAGTACGCAAGCAACTACCAACAGTCTCCACAGCAGAGTAAGCTAACAATCGAAGAATACAAAACTTTCCATGGATTGGCTTCACCCATTGTTTTAAATGCGCAAAATTCGCTTTCAATTATTGTACATATTGCTATATCTATGAGCAACTACTGCAATATTGAGGTGTTGGCAGATTAATTAGAGTTGACAGGAACGAATTTGCAGTAAAACCATACGAAATTAAGGAAACAACAAAATTGCAGTAAATTCATACGAAAAATTGCAGTAAAATCATTGAGGAAACAACAAAATTGCAGTAAAATCATACGAATTGAGGAAACAACAAAAATGGCAGTAAAATCATACGAAATTGAGGGAACGAGAAAATTGCAGTAAAATCGTACCAAAGTTGCAGTAAAAATGAAAGAATTTATGTTGAAAGTTAGTCAAACCTGAAGCTGAGGTGAATCTGAAGACCAAGTCATAAGCTGTAAAAAGTGAAATTAGGAATTAAATAACAACGAAATCGCAATAAAATTAAAGAAAATCAAAGTAATTAGGATAGAACAATGCAAACCTTAATCAGATTGGTAGCGTAATTATTAATCAAATTTCGATAGCAATTAATATCAGGAAACGCAAATTGAATTAATTTCTGGGGGAAATGCAGGTAAATTTAGGGTTAACGTTTTTATGAGTGAAGAAAATACGAGAATGGAGTCAATTACTCAAATAGAACACCAATTTGGGCGGATTTGGGGGAATTAGGGTTTCGAATTAAGGATGAGTTTGAATGTGAGGAGATGAACTCTGCCAAAAGCAAACTGATCATCTCCCGCAACACTTCGACCCAGGACATTGCTTACCTCCAGAGTACCCTTGGAATCCACGCTAGTTCTGACCTAGGGACGTACTTAGGGTTTCCCCTCTCTGCCAAACGCCCGAGTAAAGACCTTTTCCTGAAAATCATAGGTAGGGTTCAAGGGAAACTCTCCTCTTGGAAAACTTCTACCCTTTCTAAAGCCGGGAGAGCCTTGCTCATTCAGACCACTCTCACCACCATCCCTTGGTACACCATGCAAGCCATTGCCTTTCCTTCCTACGCTCTCTCTGCCTTAGACTTGATTTGTGCTAAATTCTTTTGGGGCGACAAACCCGAGAGGAGGGGACTTCACTTGATCTCTTGGGATAAGCTTTGTGGCCCTAGAAACATGGGAGGTCTGGGCTTCCGATCTAATAAGCTCATGAGTTCGGTCTTTATGATGAAACTCTGTTGGCAACTCGATGCCAAATCCAACCTTGCTACCCGTTTCCTTCATCAGAAATATTGTGCCAACAAAGCTATCCCTACTGCCTTTGGTAAGGGCTCCCATATCTGGAATGGTTTAGGTAAAGGCTGGGACCTCTTCTGTCGTCATAGTTTTTGGGCTCTTGGCAAGGGGGATGTTGCCTCCTTTTGGTTCGATACTTGGACCCCTGATGGTCCACTCTGCCGCCATTTTATCGGCCCTTTGTCCCCCTCTGACTCTACTCTTTGCGTTGCGAAGGGTCTGCACCAGCTTGATAATTTTAGTGATTTTTTGCCGGCTGCCATTGTTCATAGGTTAACCCACATGGTACTGCCGAATTTTGGGGAGGACACTTTTTGCTGCAACACCTCCATCCACACATTCTTTGATACCTCTTTTGTATATAATGACCTTTGGGAACACACTTACCCCCTTAGTAGCAGGAAGGACACTTGGTCTCTCATTTGGTCCCTTCAAACACTCCCCAGAATCCGGTTTTTCCTTTGGCTTGCGCTTTGGGATCGTCTTCCCACTAGATCAACCCTCTCTAGGCGTGGGATGGGTTGTGGACCCTTTTGCCCCTTTTGTCCTACCGCTACTGAGGACGCCATCCATGTCCTTAGAGATTGCCCTCGTGCTCATGAGGTTTGGTGTGTCTATAATGTTCCCTCCCATTTTTTTGCTGTTAACTTAGTTGACTGGTTCCGCTCTAACCTTGTTGACAACTGTGCTTGGAGTATCACTTTCTCTTTTGTTCTTTGGGCCATTTGGAAACGTCGCAATCTTTGGATTTTTGAAACAAAGAACACAACTCCACCCGCCCTTTTTGCTACTATCCAGCACCAGCTCTCAAACTTTGCCTCTCCCATCCCTGGTCCTAACCAGGAAACCTTCACTCATCTTTCCCACTTCACCCCGGAGCACCTGACCTTTCCCCGACCACACCTCACCTTGATCGTAGATGCCTCCTTTGCTCCGAATTCTGACCTTGCAGGTGTGGGTGGTATTCTCCTCCACCCGAATGGAACCTGGGCAGCCGGGTTCATGACCACTGTTTGTGCTATGGACGCTCCACATGCGGAGGTTCTTGGTATTCTACAAGCTGCACAATGGTGCAAGGACCACCATAGACATTCGGTTACGCTTCTAAACGACTGCAAGTACATTACTCTAGGCATTCAAGGCACGGAAAGGGTCAAAGACCGATTCATCAACCTTTATAACATGTGCAGGGTATTCATCCGGGACGGAGTGCTAGAGAAGACCCAACACATTCCGAGGATTTGGGCTCAAGCTGCTGACCACCTAGCTCGTGAGGCTAGGAGGACCATAACATGTATTCAATTTAAGCATCTTGTAACCCCTCCCCTGATCATTCAAATGTATTTTGCTGAGAATGGCGCCTTTGTTCCCCGTTTCAATCCGGGGGAAGATATTGACCCGGGCGGTGCCAATAGGACTTAAGTGGTTGTAATCTAAGACACTCTTGTAACCTTCTTTTCATTTATCTATGCTATGCTTCTATTTGCCAAAAAAAAAAATGTGAGGAGAGAGAATAAAGAAATTCGGATTCCGCCAAAATGGAAGTGTGTTTGTGAAGCTGCAGTCCTTTTTTAATTGAAAGAACAAATCGGCCAAAATGTTTCGCGCTAACAATAATTTGCGCGCTAGTACTAGAATCTTTTTATTTTAGGGTCTCTAGTACTAGACTCAACTAATAATATTGCCACCGTCGTTTTCGACTAGTCCACGCTCACATAGGCACATATATCATATAAGGGCATTGTCATTTGTCACGGTCGTTTCGAGTGATTGTACCATGAGTCTGGTGCGAGATTTTTGAGGACCCAACTCTAATGGTGATCGTGGAGGATCGAGGTGGCTCCACGAGCGTGTTTGATGAATTCAAATGGATAACGTAGGTATTACTGAAACGATAATGGATATTATACATGTAACAGCCCGATCCATCACACGTCGCAACACAGCCCAATAAGATGGGAAGTCACCTCCTAGGCCCGTAAATCCTCTCGTGGGCTCTAAAAGGTGAAGGCCTTGTTGGTAGTATTATGGTAGGAATCTATTATAAACTGATCATATGAGCTTTAGTTTCCCAATGTGGGACAAACCAACTTTACAAACCACTTTCCAAATTCCGTAGTGTTACAATACAGATACGTGATATGATTGTATGAAAATTGTAAGGACATGATAAGGATACGTTTTGAGACATTGTTAAGGTAAAAATGTTGAACTACAAGAGTGATTTACGGAGTATATAATATATACATAACCAAATTACCACGAGTGTCTTTAATTAGCTCCAATGTTTTAAACTTTTGTGTAAAATATTTCACTGTCAAATTACAATGACCTTAACAAAGATTCCTACGACAACTATATAACTTGTCAATTTAGATAAAAAGAAAATCATTTATTTACAAGTGCGATGACTAGTTTCATTCACATCAAAATTAAATCGAAATATCCAAGTAATAGTTGGGATTTTGTGCGATTCTATCTACAATTTCTTAATATGATAAACATCAATAACTATGATTTTTTGTGAAATCCCATTAAATAGTATACATTGAAAATTAAAATTGACAAAACAATAAATGAACCCCCAATTAGTTAGCACTATGCACGACTCTCCACCACCGTCTACCACCGCCTCTCCTATCCACCGGTGCCCGCACCACCTCTTTTTGACCGGAAAAAACGCCCCGGCTTCGCCGGGAAAACCAAAGGACACCCTAGTTAGGGTGTGGTGAACCCCAACTCGGGACTACTATCCTAAAGTGGCCGGAAAAAGGGTTTAGGGTCCCGCTTCCCGGCGCCGCTACCGCGGCACCGGAAAGCAGGACCCTAAACCCTTTTTCCGGTTAACTTTAAGGTGGGTAGAGGAGCGTTGTGCCAATTATGGTGGCCGTTATCTATCGTGGTGGTGGTGTTTGAGATGGTGGTTGTTGATGTATTTGAATGGGGAAATAGAACATATGAAGAGGAGAGATAATGTGTGGTAGTCTGGTAGTTTTTTTTTTTTTAATTGTTGTTTTTATGATATTAATGAATTTTACAAAAATCAAAGCAATATTAATGGCTTATAGTTAGCCCTAAGGGCTAACTATAGCAAAATCCATAAATTAAAGACCCAAATTAAATCTGGTCATATTAATTAGCAGGGAAAGTTTCATTCACGTCACATACATTGTACCAGCTATGACGTATAAATATGATCGATCTCAAAAAAAAAAAAAAAAAAAGCTATGACGTATGAATAACAACGTTAATTACTCTCTGTACTCACTGTATTATACTACTACAAGTCTACAAGCAAGTTGGCAAGTTGGCAAGTTGCAAAGCATGTATGTAGCAACATGATTATTACTCATTCGTATGACCTACTAACCTCGTCGGAGATCCATTTGGTTCCTGCATCTGACATAATCAATCCAATAATGGAAATTTAAAAAATTCATTAGTGTACTTGCTTTCTTTTCATAATGCAAATTTAAAACTACGATAATACTACCAAGCATCTCGTGTTTCGCTTAATTAATTAATATACCACCGTCTTATAGAGCAAATTAAATTAAAAACCACAATAATGCCCGACTTTGCTAGCTTCAAGTAGCACGGATCGATCACTTATTTCTATCATCATTTCCATTTCCATGATTTTGCAAAAATCCGAATTAAATCGTCTTCTTCACTCTGTCTTCTCTTATACTAGCAAAGATGGAGAAGACAAGAAAAGATAACAAAATATGGTCAGCAATATGGAGCATATTCATGCATGCAGACGGTGTAGATTCGTTGCTGATGGTGTTTGGATTAATCGGAGCCGTCGGTAATGGATTGACGTACCCGTGTATGTTTTGGGTCACTGGTTTGTTATTAGATAACATCGGAGCTAGAGATAGTTATAAAAACTCCGATGAATTTACAAATAGCATCAACAAGGTACGTCCTTCAGTATCTAGCTCTTTGTGATAACTGATACTTTAATTTGTTATATGATTTATGAATGGTTTGTTGAGGAGGAGAGTATGAGAAGGTGTGAAAAGCTTGATTTCATTAATGATACATGATGAGTATTTATACAAGATTAGAGTTAGGGTTTGCTAGACTACATAATCCTAGATCCTAAATTACAGAGATTACAAGAGTTAATTATGCCTAGAATATAGGATTACAATTGACTAAATATATCAAATATTAAATACAAATATTAACATAATATATCATCTCCTTATACGCCCCCGCAAGATGGACGGTGGAAGAGTAAGTCCGATCTTGGAGGAAAAGTGCTGAAGCTGGTCCTTATTAGCAATCTGATACTTGCGTAGTACTTGACTCGAGTGTGGAGGATCGATGTATGCGGTGTGCTTATATATCTGACCTCATATACTTTCATTCACATTAAAATGTTATGAAAGTCATCTTGGAAATCGTATTTCAATTTCAATTCTTTCCTTGAAAATCTGCTGTTTATTGCTTGCGAGTTGCGACTTGCGACGTTAAAAAAATAATAAAAAAAATTCACAAAGGTGAATAATGAATAATGAATTCACAAAGGTGAAAAATTCACAAAGGTGAATAAAAAATTCATTATTCATCTGATGGTCATCCGTGGTCCGATTTGTACGAAATTCGGCGAGCGTGTTGAGTAGACAAAGGTCTTCGATCTGAACGGTGGAGATCGTGTTTAGAGCTTTAGACTTTGAGTTTTGAGAGATTTTCGAGAGGGGTGTTTATGAGAGTTTTAAGAGAGTTGTGACCAGTTTTGGCCATGGTTTTTGGAGTATGAGGGGGGGTGTTAGAGGATTAGGAAGTATTCCTAAATTGTATTAGGGAGGGAATATTAGACTTATGGTAGGAATAGTATTATTGAATAATAGGGGTAGATCTCTGTCTTACGGTACAAGCTATTGTAACGTTATAAATAGGGGGTTCACCCCTCATCAATGAGGACACGACAACAACTATCATCATTCATTACCCTAATTACATCTTATCATGGTATCAGAGCCTCTTTCCTAGAGGACTCTGCAAATCGCTTCCGCTGCCCTGCCGGTGGGCTGAAAATATATGGCGCCCACCGGCGGGATTTCGATAGTAATGATTCAACCTACAAATTTCTTCTTTCCTACGTTTAACTCAAAAAAAAAAAATGTGTTTTCAATCTTATTTCCTAGCTACATATACGTCTAGAATTCCCAACAGATCATTCAAATCAAAGTTCCTTTGACTGGCCCAAATTCCTTTGTTCTCCTACGTTCACCCTTTACTACTACGATTCGGTCGTACGATTTTTCGACCCTTAACAAACAAACAACTACAAACAAAATTGGTTTTTCGGTACCATCAAACCGAATTAATGGTTGGTTTCTTCAGTTCCATCAAAACTGAATTACAAATTTGGTTTTTCGGTGTCCACTAAACCGTACGAATTTGGTTTTACGGTGTCCATCAAACCGTGACAAACAAACTCCGTGGTTTTTCGGTGTCCAGTAAACCGTACAAACAAACAATTTTGGTTTTTCGGTACCATCAAACCGAATGATGCTGAACAAGGATGAACAGGGATTGCGGGTTGATCAATTACGGATACTATTTTTTTCTTTTACACAATTATTGTAATTTTCAAACCCATGGAAACTTTTGCAAAGTTACCATGCGTTTGAGGGGGGGTGTTAGAGGATTAGGAAGTATTCCTAAATTGTATTAGGGAGGGAATATTAGACTTATGGTAGGAATAGTATTATTGAATAATAGGGGTAGATCTCTGTCTTACGGTACAAGCTATTGTAACGTTATAAATAGGGGGTTCACCCCTCATCAATGAGGACACGACAACAACTATCATCATTCATTACCCTAATTACATCTTATCATGTAAGATAATAAAATATCACACAGTAAACTGACTTAATTTTATTGATAGACGTGACCACATTTATATAGTAGATCACGTACATAACATAGTGTAAACCCTAGTTGTAGAATAATCCTTACATAATATTCTTAACATAATTAGAATATTATGTTATATTATTTCCTAATACAAAATATATGTAATATATTCCTATACGCCCCCGCAATCAAAGCGGGAGGAGGAGACAGACGTTTTGATTGGAGCCAAAATAATTCGTTGCTTGGACAATTCACTTGGATCCATGCCGAAATGATGTGCCGGAATGCGAGAGTGGTTGACCGTAGCAGATGCTAGATTGCCAGGAGTTATTGAGGGTGGCCAGATCATAGAGGGTGGCCGAGGGTTGTATAGAGTGGCCGAATTAGAGGGTGGCCAAGGGTTGTATAGAGTGGCCGAATTAGAGGGTGGCCACTGGTTGTTTTGAGTAGATAATAAAGGATGAGAAAAGTTAAGAAAAAAAAACAAGTAGCCTGGCAATGTAATTGAGTCAACAATATGTCATCCGAGATCCATGAGTGTGGTGCATCAAGCGGCAGCGAGCGAGTCATCAAGCTTTAATCATAGGCATCCAAAACAATGGTACAGCCGGGGATGAAGAAATGACGGCCATCCCCGGCCGGGAGCGGAAGAATGATGGTGACTCACGTATAGAGGGTTTGTGTTTAGACGTCTTTAGGATCTTTCCCGTCTGATACCATGTAAGATAATAAAATATCACACAGTAAACTGACTTAATTTTATTGATAGACGTGACCACATTTATATAGTAGATCACGTACATAACATAGTGTAAACCCTAGTTGTAGAATAATCCTTACATAATATTCTTAACATAATTAGAATATTATGTTATATTATTTCCTAATACAAAATATATGTAATATATTCCTATATGGTTAACGGGTTTTTCAAAACTATAGGTTCATACGTCGTTAATAGTTTGAGTAAGCGGAGTGATTCTAATTACACATTTACACTGACTTCATCTACCTTCGTTGAGATCAGAGTTAATCATTGATTTACTTTTCGGCTATTTGATCTTTTGTCCATTCACTTAGACAAATTTATTTGGTTACAGAATACAATATTTTATTGTATCGTCGCGGCAGGAGCTTGGATTGTTAACTTTTTAGGTACGTATATATACAAAATATTTCCCTTTTTAAGTTTTGGGACAAAAAGATACAAAGTACACTTGATCACTCGTTTTGGTAGATTATTTTGTTACCTTGGAACGAACTTGGAGTATATTATGGTTTGTCGGTTTGGTTAAATACGAATTCAAATCAAGTCTTTAAACTATGTAGTGAAACAAAAGTAATACACTAAGTAGAGCTGGCAAAAGCTGACACGACACGACAACACGACATGAACCGGACACGAAAATACCGGGTTAGTGTTGGGAGTTTCCAACCCGTTTAATTAAACAGGTCAACACGTCTAACACGATTACCTAAATGGGTTGGGTTAGTGTTGAAATTTTTGACACGAAACAAACACGAATTGACCCGTTTATTTGCGTTTGATATGATATCCTTGTCAATTTGTATGACCTCCTTGACTTTTTAAGTTGTATAGAGGCCAAATCAAAACCGAAATAATCTAACTGTGGAAATTACTCTTTTTTAAACCAGTCTTTATTCTTAAAAATGAGTTACATAGACACAATAGCCAATAATTTTACAATTTCTATTTAATAAAATGTAATTTTTGTGAACTTTTCTTTTAGGCGGGTTAGGCGGGTTGTTAACGTGTTACACGTTTAATAAATGGGTCGGGTTAGTGTCAAGGGTTATCGACACGTTTAATAATCGGGTCGGGTTAGAGTATTCATTTGTCATACTTAACTCGATCATGAAGTGTCACCACACAACCTAATCATAATGCCTAACACGAACCGAACATAACCCGAGTGGTTACCTAACAAGGACTTGACCCGTTTGATGACCGATACTAATTAACTTAATAATGATCCAAATTAAAACGGCATTGAAAAGGATACTTTAAGTTAGTAACAAAATAATTTTACCAGAGGATCAAAATTGGACTAGTGGTTAGGAATTCAACCTGCCTGGGGGTTGTCACAGGTTCAAATCCTCATACCCTCACCCCCGTAGCAGTAGTTGCTCCAAGAACATTGACCAAAATTTGAAATGACGCAAATAGATAGCCATCAATAACTAATTTAAGAATCAGCCGACACACAACAATATAATCGACCGATATCATTTAACCAGCCTTAATGTTGGTTAATCTCCAGGTACCGCACTTTGTGATGAATATTTCAACTTTCATAGGAAGCTACGTGACAGCATTCTTGTTAGTATGGAGGTTAGCATTAGTTGGGTTTCCATTAATAGTTTTCCTCATCATCCCTGGACTGTTGTACGGTCGAATATCGATGGACTTAGCAAAGAAGCTAACCACTGAATACAACAAGGCCGGGAGCATAGCAGAGCAAGCAATCTCTTCCGTGAGAACACTCTACGCGTTTGTAGGCGAAAATAAAACAATGGCGAAGTTTTCAGACACGTTAGACGGGTCAGTGAAGTTGGGGATAAAGCAAGGGTTAGCCAAAGGAATGGCCCTTCGTAGCAATGGTGTGACCTTTATGATTTGGGCCTTCAATGCTTGGTATGGAAGTACTCTCGTCATGGACCATGGTGCTAAGGGTGGTACCGTCTTCATCATGATTTTCAACCTTGCACTCGGAGGAATGTAAGTTTGCGTAATATACATGTTAGTTTTTGTTTAGGGCCTCCGAAATCTATTTTATCTTAATACGAGTATTTGTGAACATTTTCAGTGTCATTTTTGTCGTGACCACATTATAAATAAACTTTTGATGTTATGTGTAGATCATTCGGATTGAGTCTCTCAGACATCAAGCACTTCTCGGAAGCTGCTTCGGCTAGTGAAAGGATAATGGAAATTATCAAAAGAGTGCCTCTAATTGATTCCGAAAGATCTGATGGTCTAACAATGGAGACTGTTTCAGGTGAGGTCGAGTTCAAGAACGTTAAGTTCGTGTATCCAACAAGACCTGATTCAATTATTTTCCACGATTTCTCACTCCAAGTTCCGGCTTCAAAGACCGTGGCCTTAGTCGGGCAAAGTGGTTCTGGCAAGTCTACCATAGTAGCTTTACTACAAAGGTTTTATGACCCAATTGGTGGAGAAATTCTCTTAGATGGGGTGGCTATTCACAAGCTCCAACTCAAGTGGTTGCGCTCGCAAATGGCGGTAGTGAGCCAAGAACCGGCACTCTTTGCGACAAGTATTATGGAGAACATACTCTTTGGTAAAGAAGATGCTACGATGGACGAGATTATTCAAGCTGCTAAAGCGTCTAATGCTCATGAACTTATAAGCCAATTACCACAAGGGTACGATACACAGGTACGTTTTTCATAGGCAAATGCTTAAAGTATAATGTGTAGACACTTAAAATTGCCAAAATTTTAATGTATGATTAGCTAATTACACAAGGTTACGACACACAGGTATGTTTAAGCATTTAGCATTTGTACGTAGTGAAATGCTAAAAGTCTAACGTGAGACGGTTACAAGTTACAAATGTCGCGTTTCAATAAAAGTGTGTAATCATAGTAATTCATTTGTGGCCATGGTATCAGGTTGGAGAAAGAGGTGCCCAAATGTCAGTGTTGGATTATTGATCCAAAATTATCTAGTCAAAATTAGTTTTGTTAACTCCTAATAATTATTATCTGTTAGTGGGATATGTTAGCTAAGTAGTTGCTAAGTAATAGGATAGTGGAGAATTCTTATGGCTAGTTGTACGTGAGTAGTAGGAGTATGTTACGTGGGATTAGTTGCATTATTATAGGATGTTTAGTATTGTTAGTTGTTCTTTGTGAGCCTATATAAGAGGCCTTATTGTGTTAAGTTAATTGAGAAGGTTTATGAGTTAGTTTATCACAGTAAACTTCTCCATGGTTTACTCTCTTATTTTCCTCCCCTCTAAATTCTACATGGTATCAGAGCTCTTGAGATGGGACTGATCACCTCCACTCAAGTAGCCAGGTTCGATTCCGAAATAGGGCGAACGAAGATTCCGCTGCTATCAAATTCAAGTTGAGGGTGAGTGACATTTACGAAAGAGAGATTATGAGTGTTTGAGAGTAAATCAAAAAAACCAAAAAAAAAAAAAAAAAAAAAAAAAGAAATATGTTGAAGGTTGTTTTACGGCAACAGTGCAATTGCTAAAGAATAAAGAAATGTTGAGAGTTGTTTTACTCGGCAACAAGCCTTGTAAAACTAGCATCAAGAGATTCTGCCGGATGCCAATCAAGACGAAGAGGGCACATGGCCTTTATGAAGAAAATGATGGAGAGAAAGTGCTCCAATGAAGAGATATGTAGGTGAGAAGTGCACCAAAAGACGGTGGAGAGAAGAGCTCCAATGAAGTAGCAAAGAATGGTCGAATTGGTGATTAAGTGCATCAATTAGACAGTGATGAGAAGTGCATCAACAAGATGGTGATCGACGAGGAGTGCGGTCATGGTGACGAGAGGTGCGTCGCAAGGTGATGATCGAGAATGCATCACAAGTTGAAGATCAAGAAAAGGACTTCACGTGGAGAGAAGTGATCCATGAAGAAGACGGGTGTACAAAACCCGATTGATCAAGATCCGAAGATGAGATCGAGCTTGAAGAAATGGTACGAGCACTACGATGTCTCGTATGTTCGTTGCGGCAAAGGACGTGACGGTGTGTTCGGTTTAATGCGCGAACGATGAAGATTGCTCCCGAGATTTTGGATCAAGGGGGTGTGTTGGATTATTGATCCAAAATTATCTAGTCAAAATTAGTTTTGTTAACTCCTAATAATTATTATCTGTTAGTGGGATATGTTAGCTAAGTAGTTGCTAAGTAATAGGATAGTGGAGAATTCTTATGGCTAGTTGTACGTGAGTAGTAGGAGTATGTTACGTGGGATTAGTTGCATTATTATAGGATGTTTAGTATTGTTAGTTGTTCTTTGTGAGCCTATATAAGAGGCCTTATTGTGTTAAGTTAATTGAGAAGGTTTATGAGTTAGTTTATCACAGTAAACTTCTCCATGGTTTACTCTCTTATTTTCCTCCCCTCTAAATTCTACAGTCAGGAGGGCAAAAGCAGAGGATTGCCATAGCAAGGGCCATAATCCGGCAGCCTAGTATACTTCTTCTAGATGAAGCAACCAGTGCATTAGACTCGGAGGCCGAAAGAATTGTCCAAGAAGCACTTGACAATGCGATTGTAGGCCGAACCACAATCACAATCGCACACCGTCTCTCTACTATTAGAAATGCTGATATTATAGCCGTGATGGAGAATGGTCAGGTTATAGAGCAAGGATCGCATGATGAACTAATTCGACATGAAAGTGGTATCTATACATCACTCCTCTTCTTGCAACAAACAAAGCCGACTCAAGTTCAGAAACTTTTGCCTAATGACAGTATGTCAAACTCGATGATTTTCGAGGAGGTTGATCATAATAAAGGTAGTACAAGTAAGCGTACGTTCCCTGTGGTTACTGAACTTGCTAAAATTGAAATCGTAAAGGGTGAAGATAAACCGGTTACGCCATCATTTAGTAGGTTACTAGGTATGAGTAAACCTGAGTGGAAACAGGTGTGTTTAGGGTGTGTGAGTGCCATGTTATCTGGGGCAATCACGCCCGTTTCTGCATTGCTAATGGGTATGATATTATCTGCGTTGTTCGAGCCAGATCACGTTGAGATTAAGCGAAAGACGAAGATTTATTTGCCATTGTTTGTTGGACTTGGTGTCCTTTCATGTCTTGCAAGTGTAGCGCAGTACTACAATTTTGCATATATGGGAGAGTACTTGACCAAGAGGGTTCGGGAGGAGATGCTATCGAAAATACTCAGTTTCGAGGTTGGCTGGTTCGATCAAGATCAAAATGCTACGGGTACTATTTGCTCTAGACTTTTCAAAGACGCTAATGTGGTGAGTTAGTGTAACATTTCCTCTCTTCGTATTCTTTATGATAAGAAAATTTTCGCCTATTCAAACTAAACGAGAATAACTTAATGAATTGTGACATTTTCTCGACAGGTTAAGTCCCTAGTTGGAGATCGAATAGCTCTTCTGGTCCAAACCGGATTTGCAGTAACGATAGCATACACAATGGGACTAGTAATTAGTTGGAGATTAGCCCTTGTGATGATATCCACGCAACCCCTCACCATTATTTCTTTCTACATACGGCGAATGTTGCTAAAGAGTATCTCAAGAATGAGGAGTAAGGCTCAAGATAAAAGCAGCAAGTTAGCTGCGGAAACAATTGCAAATTTCCGCACCATTGCTTCATTTTCGTCACAGGGCAAAATCTTAGCAATGCTGGACAAAGGGGAGGAAAGACAGCGAAAAGAGAGCATTCGACAGTCGTGGTACGCTGGCCTATGACTAGGGACTACTCAAGCCATCAACATGTCTGCTAGGGCAATGTGTTTGTGGTACGGTGGTAAGCTTATTTCTCAAAATCTTCTCACACCAAATGGGTTGTTCGAGACCTATAATGTCCTTGTTAGCACGGGCAGGTCTGTGGCCGAGGCTGGCACCATGACCTCGGACATAGCCAAGGGTGCTGATGCAGTGGGCTCAGTTTTCGCTATACTTGACCGTTGCACGAAAATTGAGCCTGATGACCCTAAGGGTCACACGCCGGACAAAGTATCCGGCAACATAGAATTCCAAGATGTCGATTTCTCGTATCCTGCTAGGCCTGATGTGGTTATTTTTAAGGGTTTTTCTCTCGAGATTGAAGCCGGGAAATCGACTGCTCTAGTAGGGCAGAGTGGTTCTGGGAAGTCTACAATAATCAGCTTGATTGAAAGATTCTACGATACATTAAACGGGTGTGTTAAAATCGATGGACGTGACATACGATCATACAACCTTAAGTTCCTAAGGAAGCACATTGGTTTAGTTAGCCAAGAGCCAACACTATTTTCCGGTACCATTAAGGAGAACATAATTTACGGAGCTTGTTACAACGTAGACGAGTCCGAAATTATCAATGCAGCAAAGGCAGCTAACGCCCATGATTTCATCTCTGGACTAAAGGATGGCTACGATACATCTTGTGGGGATAGGGGAGTTCAGCTATCTGGAGGACAAAAGCAAAGAATAGCGATTGCGAGGGCGATTTTACGTAATCCAACGATTCTATTGCTAGATGAGGCGACGAGCGCACTTGATAGTCAGTCCGAAAAGATTGTGCAAGAAGCACTTGAGAGGGTGATGGTTGGAAGAACAAGCGTAGTTGTTGCTCATAGACTAAGCACAATACAAGATTGTGATCAAATTGCAGTGTTGGAAAGTGGGAAACTTGTAGAGAAAGGTTCTCATTCATCTCTTTTGGAGAAAGGACCTCACGGAGCCTACTATTCCTTGGTACATATTCAAAGAAATGCTCATTCTACTAATGGAAATGAATGAAGAATCAAATCTTCCTTTTCTTTTGTGAGAAATGCTAATTAAGCATTTATCCTCTTCATTAGTGGCCAACAAATTTAAGTTGATTTTCGGATGAAAAGACCATAATGATCATAGAGAATTTAACCCAACATCTTTTGTGGTGGCAATGCTAAATGTGAAGTTCAATCATTGATTGATGATATAGGCTATGTTTGGTATGCCAAATAAGCTAACTTATTTGGCCAAAGTAGCTTATTTGACTAGATTTTTAAGCTCTTTGACCAAATAAGTGTGTTTGGTGACACCACTAGCTTAAATAATAAGCTAGCTTATTTAAGATGTTACCTTGGGTAACATATTAAAAAATAAGCCAGCTTATCATAATTTTATTCCTAATTTACTCTCATTTATTTACTAAAATAAAATAACATTAAAAATATTTAATACATTTTTATGTAATTTTATATATATTAGCTTCTGTATCAACTAATTTTGCCAAACACTCCTATTACTATCAGCTAAAAACTTTCACCTAATATTGCAGTATTAATTCAGCTTTCAGCTACTATTTCAGCATTCAGATACTATTTCAGCGTTCAGCTACTATTTCAGCTAGTTACCAAATATGGTTATGTGACATATATGCTCAGTTCTATGCATATAAGATACTTGAATTGAGATTATCAAAGATTGTTGTGTGACATATATAGTTACTGTTCTAGAAAAAACTTAGTAGATTATAACTAAAATTAATGGAATGACTGACATATAGGAGTCAAACTAGAATCTTCTTAATGTAGCACAATATGTAGCAGCTGTTTGGCAAATCCTTCTTGATTCCATAACATTTTGTTGCTTGGTTGTATGCGCTGCCGTCTGATCGTGTGGATTCGTATCATATTATTCTCAAGGACGAGATTCCGCTAGATGTTTATCGCTTGTTATAATTCTATGGGCCTTTTGCCAAAGTAGCCATTTAATTGAAACTATTGCCCATAATAGCCATACAATAATAATATTATCCAAAATGACCAAATTATAGGAAAATGAATGAATTTGAACCCAAAAATAAAAAAAATAAAAAAAAGATTTGGTCCGGTTTTATGAAATATAGCAGAAATAAACCCAAAACCCCTTTTGCCCTAAAAAAGAAAAAGGCCCTTTTTCCCCAAGATCGTTGTTCCTCAGAATCTGAGAATCATCATGGCTTCGGAACGCGGGATGTTCTTACCTTGCATAATTCAATTCCTAGTATGATAATTAAAGAGATGGAGAATATTAAGAAGTATTGTGAGGTCAATCGATGTTCATTTTGTTCAACTTGCAAAGAAATTGGACATAATCCAAGGACTTGTCAATTTGCAAATAAGAGAAAAGCAGAAACATTTCAAGACAAAGGTATGATGATTTCTGGGCAGGTACCTAGCTCTTAGTCGTGGCTATACTGAATTCGGCGAAATAATGATTTTGTATGTTTTTTGTTTTTTTTTTTTATTCATGAAATTTTTTATCTCCAAAATTCAGAATTTGGTGGGAGACTGATTATGATTTGGGAAAAAATTTGATTTAAGAACAACAAATTTGATTGCGAATTTATGAATTGGAAAAGAATAGTGCGTTTGATTATTAAGCTACTGGAGGATACTGGGATCTATTTGGTGATGTTGGACCGGATGTATAAAGCTGTTGGTTTGGCATACAGTATATTGGTTCAATAACTATATAAATTGATTGTTAAACCGGCTACCAATTACCATGCGTTGGTTTGGCAATTTTATTCCTAAGATTGTCATTCTTGGCATTAGTATTTGAGTATGGCTATTACGGAGAATAGTTTCAATTAAATAGTTAGTTTGGCAAAAGGCCCTAATTCTATTGGTCAATTATTAAACACGAAAAAAAATAATTAAAACGACCGTTAATCAACCAATAACGCGTATTATTCTATAATGTGAAACTGCAACTAGCAAAACGACACTCGACAGTCGACACACGAGCGATTAATTGAGTTGCGTTTGATGTTTATTATTTTTGTCATGGATGGACTTTGTACGAGATAACACCTGGTAAAATGTTCAGCATGATTGCAGGTACGTAGTTCCTATACAACAACGTGAGATGACAGACATATAATGACATAATGTATTGTTTTTAGTATATGCTGCTGGTAGGATCATATGCATGATTTGCTGTTGCTAATTAATAACTCCCCTTAAGTATCATTTAATTGGATTGTTACATGCGTGAGTTGATTTGTAGTTGCTTAATTTAGACTTTTTCAGATTTATTATTGTCAGATGATTAGCCGGTTTTTTTATTATTATCAACTATTAATTATCATTTTCGTTTTTGTTATTATTGTTTTTGTTATCATCAAGGTGCAATGTTCTACTTAGCATGTAAGGCAACTACAATGTTCAACATAAGATCGAGGATTTTTCTGATTCAGAAGATGTTTACGATGCACATGTTACTCTAACCTTTCTAAAAGCATGTAAATAAGGGCAAATTATTAAATATAGTATTCTAGTAGTAAGAACAATGTCAATGAAATTAATCTAAATTAATTATTAATAGGACAACTCTAATGTTCCCGGCCTAGTCATCATGCTATACTATATATCTCACACTTTGCGAATTTAATTCATGGGTAAAGTTTCATTTAGGAGCGTGATGCAAATCAATAACGTCGCGTGGAAATTAAATGTCCTTGAAAACGAGTATAGAAATTATTTGACCACCAGACATATGTGATCAACTAAAGACTCGTATTAATCAAGTTATAATAATTAACAAATAAAAAATTGTACGTCCTCAAACACAAGTCCATGAGTTACTTCGAATACCACATATCCGAGACTGAATATAACGTTAGATAGCTATAGAAATTCTCTTATCAACCGCAAATGTAAATGTGTCTCGAGTTCTCAATTACCAAATATAAGAGACATACACGATCTAGATCAGACGATCGTAGTTCGTATGCATCGAGTACCCTTAAATTCAAAAACACCCTAATCTACCCTCCTGTTTGACTACCATGGCCTTAATGTGAGGAGTATTATTATTATTATTTTGAGGGCAATATATATGAGGGGTACTATTGAAATGTATGTACGTACTAAACCACTGTCAAGTACTCCACAATTTAGCTGAGAAATGACACATTTCGTAAAATGAGAAAGTCTTGCTTCCGATTATACTAACGTTTATAATTAGATTCACACAGAAGTACAATAGCTATTGTCAACTGTCAAATTGTCATCACGTCAACTTAATTAATACACACGTCGCAGAAATTAATAACGCTTTGTCCAAATTATTATAGTATTAGTAATAATCATCATCTATGTTATATATAAAAGGAAGCCCCTCTTGAGCATCTCCAATGGTAACAAAAACTTTGTAGTTTAGCTTGGTAGGCCACTGATATATATATGTAATAAGCTTATACCATTAGAGAGAATTTGCAATCTGCTTACATCATCAGCTTGAAGAAAAAATAAATTGATGTATCTAAAATTAATGTAAAAGTCTTTTTATTTTATTTTTACAAAATTTAATTTCAATGATGTCAATATATAGTTAGTAGTTGGACAGATAAGTTAAGCGTACCGTTGCATATGTATTTTGTTCATTTTGTTCGGTAAGTCTTTTTCTTTGAATTTCATGAAGTTCAAATGTTTGCTTAAATGATGAATCCAGGCTACAAGTTCCCGGCTTAGAAAGGAAACGAGCATTTTTGATATTTTGCATATCGCATAGGTTTACAAGTTTATGTTTGGCTTACAAAAGAGTCAAAATTGTACAGTATTATATTTTTGTACGTATAGCGTACATGTCTTATCTTGTAATTATTATTAAAATCAGGTAAACTCCAAATTGCCTTACTTTTTTTTAATAATAAAGGATTAGTATCATGATTCTCATAAGTCATAATTAAGGGTATGATTTAGGGGAGAACACACCTAATAGCAAGCCAAGATGTTGCCGTCACAACCCCAGCCGTGTCACCAACAAATTTAAACCTGTTTTATGTTTGAATTTTATTTGTCAACTCTATATTACCTAAAAAATGTGGTGCAACTAAAACCAACTATGAATTTCAAAATTTTCGTCATTTTAATAACCCCAAATACAAAATCTTGAATTCGCATTTGGAGTGATTCTCATGTGAACTCTATCCAAGTCTATATAAATGCTCTTGCAAGTTATATGGAGAATTTATAAGAAACAATAAAGCTCAAAAAAAATATTGATCCACACATACATTTCCTTTCTTTCTACTCCCTCTTTTTGATTTTGTGCCTCATTCTTCGCTATCTTATTCTTCTCTTCCAAAGATGGAGAAGACGAGAAAAAAGAATAATAGACTAGGATCAATATGGAGCATCTTTATGCATGCGGACGGTGTAGATTTGCTCTATATGGTGTTCGGATTAATCGGAGCCGTCGGTGATGGGTTGACGATGCCCCTTATGTTTGTGGTTACTAGTAAGTTTATGAACGATATTGGTGCGAGAGATAGTTTTAAAACTCCAGATGAATTTTCACGCAGCGTCAATAAGGTACGCATTCAGTATAATTTCTCCATCATCTATCGATCTTAGTCATCTTACGCTTTCATACGAGACTTTGTATTTGGTATGAAATAGAGATCGAACGTGTTACATTGATGGTAGATGAATGGCGAACACAGATTTTTTTTTTATTTTTTTTATTTTATGAATTACACCTAGTAAATTAAAGCTCCAGTTCTAATTTGTAACGCACACTTATTATATGGAGAAAGTCAATTAGCTTTAGGGTCGAATTATTTCATTAGTAGAATGGGGGAACACACCCAAAAAACTAAACTAGTTCACCTTTTGTAAATAGTTTGTAAGTAATTAAGCACCCATAAACTGATGAACTTGACATAATGAATGAATAGCCTTTTTAATTACTACTCGGTTAATTAGTTTTAGGGAGTCCAAATAATTAGTTCATTACTCAAAAAAGGGACATGCACACACCCAAAAACCGACGAACTTCATTAATACAGAGTAACTTTCTTAAAACTAGTCCACTTCTATACTGTGTAGTTTTTTTTTTTGAAGTAGTAGAAAAGAGTCGACACACCCATAACTAATTAACCAACTTGATCTTTTCCCGTTTTCAACCAATAAAAAGTAGTTCAATTTTGTAAATTATATTTGAATTAGCTCAATATGACGAGATTTAATTTGTTTATAGAGTCATTGTTCGTCATTGATAAGTTAATAACAATAAAAAATAACAACGATAAGAACTACAACAACGAACACGGTAAAACCAAAATGGTACATTTTTTTTTGGTTATGCTCGTTATTAAAATTATGAATAGAAAGAAATACGCCGTATGATTTAATTTAATTTATATCTTATTATATCTATTGTACGTATGTTTTTCCCCTATCTTGTTTCAAATATTATAGAAATTAAGGATCAAATCTGTTAAGTAACCAACCGAACCAATAGTCTAGACTGGTGGTTAGGGGCTCAGGCCACCCCCACAAAGTTTATATACCTTCAACATATTCAGCAGGAAAATTCTTATATGAACCGTGAGTACATACTCTTACAGTAGTTTTTAAGCAGTGGTGATTTTATAATTTTTACAAAATGCAATGTAATTTGTGATAATTGGATAAAAAAAAATCATAATTGAAATGTTAAGTTTTCGGAATAATATTGTATGGCTATGCTTTTAAAAGTCCAAAACGTGCAATACACTCACGGAAAAATTAATATCATGTGACAAAATACATCATATGTTGATAAAGAGTAGAAGGAAAACACATACTCTCAGACGTATGATAGACATTTCGGGTTCAGTCGTTGCTATGACGACTATGGATGTTATATTATTGTTATTGCATGTTTAATTTATCTTACATGAAAATTTTTGGACGCAGAAAGTGATATTTATCTGTATTATTGCGGCTGGAGCGGCGATTGTTAATTTCTTAGGTGTGTATACAATTCTTCATCTTCTGGTATCATTATTTCAACTATATATATGTTGGCACTGGTACTACAAATCTATTTATTTTCTTTGATAATGCTATGTATTACTGTAATATTGATTGCTTTTGACGTATGTACATTGTACTATATTATATATATTTCTAACTCTAGCTAGGAAATTGATCACATGTCTTTTATCATATAGCAAAAATAATGTTTTTCATAATGTCAAAAAAACAATATATATAGGCATATAGCACAAATAATTTCTTTCACGCACTATCATGCTTTCGGCCATTAGATGCTACTCTACAATTTGATATTTAGCAAAATTTAGTCATATTTTGACCATCAATCAACACAAAGTGTATACTAATTTTTCCATAGAGATATCAAGTCACACAATAATTATGTTTAAATTAAATACTCTGATCTATATATCAGTCTAGAAGTCAAAATAATGCGATTCTATAATAGATCGGACATAGTCTGTTTATGACGATGGTTTTAATTCTGATACCGGTTTGTAGAGGGATATTGTTGGACAAGGACAGCTGAAAGGCAAACAGCAAGAATGAGGATTAGATACTTGAAAGCAGTGCTTAGGCAAGATGTGGGATTCTTTGAAGTCCAAGTTGCTAGTTCCTTTGAGGTAGTCAATAATGTTTCCAGTGATAGCCTCACTATTCAGGAAGTCATCAGTGAAAAGGTCAGTAAATAAGACTAAATTCTTTTATATATGCGTAATTAAGTTACTGGTTTCGAAGAGCTAAAATTTTGTGGAGCGAGGGGTTAAACTCGAATGTTATTCGACTTAATGCTTTCCTCTCGTTATTGTATAGGTACCACATTTTGTGATGAACATGTCCAATTTCATAGGAAGCTATGTAACAACTTATTTGGTGATATGGAGGTTAGCATTAGTAGGGATGCCTTTTGTGCTTCTTTTAATCATTCCTGGGTTGATGTATGGCAAGATATCGATCGACTTGGCTAGAAAGGTAACAATTGAGTACAACAAGGCCGGAAGCATAGCAGAGCAAGCAATCGCATCTATAAGAACAGTCTATGCATTTGTAGGTGAGAGTAAAACCATGTCGAAATTTTCGAATATTTTAAAAGGGTCTATGAAGTTGGGGCTAAAACAAGGGTTATCCAAGGGCATTGCTGTTGGTAGCAATGGTTTAACCTTTATGATTTGGGCCTTCAATGCTTGGTATGGAAGCAATCTTGTTATGGACCATGGCGCTAAGGGTGGCACTGTCTATATCATGGTTCTCAACCTCTTAGTGGGTGGATTGTAAGTTCCCTTTTACTAACTACTAATCACCTTGGATCTCTATACATCCTTTGTTTTTCTGTTTTCTTACTTCTAATTTGAAATGAACTGAAACACGATAGCGGAAAAAATAAAAATAAAGACAAGACGTAATCACTTTGTGATGAGATAATATTTTATAACGTAAAAAAAGAATTTGCATATTTGACATGAAATGTGTCGTCACCAAGTCTCTAAGACGTAACATATGTCAAAATATGACACTATCTAAAATGCGTAATGTTTCACTCGAATTACTCAAAGTAATTTAAATTTCAATTACACCAAGTGATCAAAACATGTAGGTAAAACTAGGTTTTATAATAGGCTCGAAATATCGAAAATGTAATTACAGTACTATTGGGCCATGGTAGTAAAAGTTTGTTTGTGCAATTGGGCCATAGTTTTTTTTTTTTTTTTTTTTTTTTTTTTTTTTTTTTTTGGATACAAAGGAGCAGCTAATGCTGCGGGGGGTGGGGGTATGAGGATTTGAACCTGGGACAACCCCCAAGCAGGTTGAGTTCCTATCCATTAGGCCAACCTTGATCCTCATTGGGCCGTAGTAGTAAAAGCATGTTTGCACAAACTTCTTTAGGACGCTAAACATTTTTTGACGTTAAATCTACTCGTATGTCGCAGAGCTTTAGGTTCGAGTCTCTCCGACATCAAGTCCTTCTCGGAAGCAGCCTCGGCCGGAGAAAGAATAATGGAAATGATTCACAGAGTTCCAAATATTGATGCTGAAAATATGGATGATCCAACAATTGAGCAGGTTTCGGGCGAGATCGAGTTTAAGCATGTTAAGTTCGCGTACCCTACAAGGCCAAATTCCATCATTTTCCAAGACTTCTCGCTCAGGATTCCGGCCAAAAAGACCGTAGCTCTAGTCGGACAAAGTGGCTCCGGCAAGTCTACCTCAATAGCCTTGCTACAAAGGTTCTACGACCCGATTGCCGGAGAAATTCTCTTAGATGGCGTGGCTATTCACAAGCTCCAACTCAAGTGGTTGCGCTCGCATATGGCGTTAGTGAGCCAAGAACCGGCACTCTTTGCTACAAGTATCAAGGAGAATATATTGTTTGGTAAAGAAGACGCTACAATGGAAGAGGTTATTCAAGCTGCTAAAGCATCTAATGCTCATAACTTTATTAGTCGATTACCTCAAGGTTACGACACCCAGGTACGCTTAATGTGTAGACGCTCACAATTACCTAACATTATGCCGCGTTTAGTACAATTTCTGATGTGTAGATGCTTACAATTGTCTAAAAATACATCACGGTTTTAATACAATTACAATTCTAATGTGTAGACGCTTAGAATTGTCTAACAATATATCACTTTTAGTACAATTTCTAATGTGTAGACGCTTACAATTGTCTAACAATATATCACTTTTAGTACAATTTCTAATGTGTAGACGCTTACAATTGTCTGACAATATGTTTCATTTTAGTACAATTTCTAATGTGTAGACGATTACAATTGTCTGACAATATGTTGCGTTTAGTACAATTTCTAATGTGTTGACGCTTCCTATAAAGGAAACGCTAAAAGTATAATATGTAGTAGACGTTTATAATTGTCTAACATTGACGTAAAATATGTCGTGTTTTAGTATAAAAGTCTAATAATTATCATAGTCATTCATTTGTGGCCATGGTATCAGGTTGGAGAAAGAGGAGTCCAAATGTCAGGGGGCCAAAAACAGAGGATTGCCATAGCAAGGGCCATTATAAGAAAGCCTTGTATCCTCCTTCTAGATGAAGCTACCAGTGCACTAGACTCGGAATCCGAAAGGGTTGTCCAAGAAGCCCTCGACAATGCGATTGTAGGCCGAACCACAATCACGATTGCCCACCGTCTCTCGACCATTCGAAATGCTGACATTATAGCCGTGGTAGAGAGTGGTCAGGTCATGGAACTAGGATCGCATGACGACTTAATTCGACACGAAAATGGCATTTACACTTCACTCCTAAACTTGCAACAAATAAATCAGACTCAAGATCACGCAATGAGTTTGTCGAATTTCTCAACTCCAACCTCATCGATTTTCGAGGAGATTATTCATAGTAGTTGCAATTCGAGCAGACGTACCACACCCTTAGTTAGTGAAGAGTCGAGTTTAGTAAAGGAGCTTCCTAGTGAAGTTAAGGGTGAAGATAACGATAAAGTTCCGGTGCCATCATTTCGAAGGTTGTTAGCTTTGAGCAAACCCGAGTGGAAACAAGCTAGTTTAGGGTGTGTGGGTGCCATATTATTTGGGGCAATTCAACCTGTTTGCGCATTGGTTCTAGCCATGACCTTATCCGCGTACTTCTTACAAGATCACGACGAGATGAAGAAGAAGATTCGGATTTACGCGTTATGCTTTATGGGATTCGGTGTCTTCTCGTTTGTAACGAGTATAGTTCAGCATTACAATTTCGCGTACATGGGAGAGAACTTGACGAAGAGAGTACGAGAACAACTCCTTTCGAAGATACTCAGTTTCGAAATTGGGTGGTTCGATCAAGATCAAAATGCTACTGGTACTATTTGCTCTAGGCTCTCCAAAGACGCTAACGTGGTACGTTATTTCTAACCATTTCCGGCCTCTATTCATTGACGTATCTAGAAAGTTTAAGAAATTGATATTTTTCGATGATTAATAAACTTGTGCTTAAATATCGATTCATGGCAGGTAAGGTCCCTCGTTGCAGATCGAATATGTCTTCTAGTACAAGCTACATCCGCGGTTATGATAGCGTTCACTATGGGTCTAATTATCAATTGGAGGTTAGCCATTGTCATGATTGCCGTGCAACCAGTGCTCATATTCTGTTTCTACATGCGACGAGTTTTACTCAAGGACAAGTCGAAAAAAATAACTAAGTCCCAAGATGAATGTAGTAAGTTGGCTTCGGAAGCAATTGGTAACTTTCGAACCATTGCTGCGTTTTCTTCCCAAGACAAAATCTTAACAATGCTCAAGAAACTTCAGCTAGAACCGCGAAAAGAAAGCATTCGACAATCGTGGTACGCTGGCATAGGCCTAGCAGCTGCTCAAGGTGTTAACATATCTACTAGGGCCTTTAATGTTTGGTATGGTGGTATGCTTCTCTCTCGAAACTATCTCACACCGATAGATTTGTTCGAGATCTTTATTATCTTGTTAAGCACAGGTCGTGTCATTGCTGAGGCCGGTACCATGACCACGGACATAGCCAAGGGAGCGGATGCTGTGGGTTCGCTCTTTGCTATACTTGATCGATGTACAAAAATCGAGCCTGATGACTCTAACGGGTATAAGCCTAACGAAGTCTCCGGTCACATAGAGTTTCAAAATGTCGATTTCTCGTACCCTGCTAGGCCTAACGTGGTGATTTTTAAGGGATTTTCGCTTAACATTGAAGCCGGCAAATCAACTGCTCTAGTAGGCCAAAGTGGTTCGGGTAAGTCCACAATTATCAACTTAATTGCAAGGTTCTATGATCCACTAGCGGGAAATATATTCATCGATGGGTTCGAGTTAAAAACGTATAATCTTAGGTCACTAAGGCAACATATCGCCTTAGTGAGTCAAGAACCTACGTTATTTGCCGGTACAATAAGGGAAAACGTGACATATGGTGCTAGAGACGATGTCGAAGAGTCCGAAATCATCAAGGCAAGTAAGGCAGCTAACGCACATGAGTTTATATCCGGACTAAAGGATGGGTACGACACATGTGGGGATAGGGGTGTTCAACTATCAGGTGGACAGAAGCAAAGAATTGCGATTGCGAGGGCGATTTTGCGAAATCCGGCGATTCTATTGCTAGATGAGGCGACGAGTGCACTTGATAGTCAGTCTGAGAAGCTTGTGCAAGACGCACTTGAAAGGGTGATGGTTGGAAGAACAAGTGTTGTTGTGGCGCATAGGTTGAGTACAATACAACATTGTGATCAAATTGCAGTGTTGGATAATGGGAAAATTGTAGAGAAAGGGAATCATTCATCTCTTTTGGCAATTGGTCCTGGTGGAGCTTACCATTCCTTGGTAAATATTCAAAGAGCTCCTTCAATCTAGCTAATTAAGTTGTGAACATTAAGAAGTGTAAAATTTCATTTTGTTACATAATTTAAGATGTGATAGTGAATGAGGAACATCTTTTGTAGTGATGATCCAAAATTATTTGGAATAGTCAAGTTTATAGCAAGATTTTTTAACATATGGAGTATCCCATTATTCATATATCATTGTCACGAAAAAAAGTGTGGGAATTAAAATCTCACTCACTATAGTTACTGAAAGTCAATTTATTCCCATAATGTTGGTCGCACTATTCCCTAGAGTTAGGAATCGAACAATGCACGTATTCACTCTCACAAGATATATGAAACTATATATGACGACATTTTGTCAGAATTGTCACAAACAACAATATAATTAAGGGGTTTTGGGCCATTTCTAACCAACTAAAGTTGGATCAAATTAAAATTTTGATAATATAATAGATTTGGGTGAATCGGGTCGACTTTATTCCCCATCAAGTCTAGTTCGTTTCCGGTATATATAGTCATATAGGTTAATACAAAGTTAAGTCATTTTCAGATTTAACATCAAAATCAAGTTGTCGATTTTGTCTACTCAAGATTTGAATCAAAGCGTTTGGATTATTAACCTAATCCAATCGAATGTTTACATATTATAAACCTATTTTGCCACATAAACATCCAACCTCATGAAATACTCCCTCCATTTCATTCATTTCTTTACGTTGGGGTTGGGTTTCCCTCACAAAACCCGGCCCGACGTAAAGAAATGAATGAAATGGAGGGAGTACCTTCGATACGACTAACATACTAACTTTGTTTTTCACTTATCCTTTTGCGCGTAAAATGATCGTATACCTCCCCAATTTCCCGCGCCCACTAGTGTGCCCTCTCCAGTCGGGTGTGTCCTGTTATCAAGGTGGAAAGACACCAAAATCTCTCCTCAATCCCCTAGAAGGACACATAGATAAGCATATAATAAAAAGACATTATTATGAATAACCATCATAATCCATTAATCTTCATCACATTAACCAATTATTTAAGCTTTGATTGTGGCAAAGCAAATAGACCCACCGTGAGGCATACGATGATGGGAGGAGACAATATATGTTCCCAAAACACCAATTATATTTCATTTTATATTTTATTCCTTAATTTTATTTTATTTAACTCAACAAAGTAAGTGACAAATTCAATATTTTAGTCAAGGGCCCAAATTTATTTGAAACCAAAGCCCAACGGATGTGGGCCCACTACTTCACTGTCTCAGTGTCTCAGCCCGGTTCTTTTTCTACGTGCAATGTCCACGCGTATTGCTCGGCGCGTGAGGATCAGTGGCCTGTTATCCTCAGCAGATTTCTGGGACCCACCCCACCGAATTTAAAACAGAGTGGAACTTGTCGTTGTCGTCACTGATCAGTTTCTACTGACCCGGTTATTTATAGAGGATCCATATTGTGGCATTAACAATGTTGTTCTACCCGTTGGTCATGGCCTGGGTACCAGTGCCTCATTCCGTTAATACTCCTTCCATTCATTTTCAAGTTTTTCGTTGCCTTTTGCACAATCAACTGTGAGAAAAGTGAGCGTGGATTAATTGATTCCGACTACAGTGTTAGGGCCACGAGTCACTACCACCACAAATATATTGTCAAAGGAGTTTAGATTTTAAATATAACAGAAGGAATTGAGTAGTAGAAACTGATGAAGTATTAGCCTTCTTGGAAAATAAAAAGAGCGTTGAGTAGCTTTGGCTATAGTTACATGAAGGTTGGCCTATTGGTTAGCAACTCAGTGTGCCTGTGGGTTGTCTCGGGTTCAAATTTTCATACCCCACCCCCGCAGCATTAGCTGCTCCTTTGTAACCAAAAAAAAAAAAAAAAAAAAAAAAAAAATTACATGAGATGGCATTATCAACTTCAAATTGATTTATAAATCCAATTCGATGCAAGTTAAGAGCCTGTTTGGCAAAAATTTTCGAAATCTGTTTCCATTTTTCATAATCAGTTTCTTTAAAAATTGTTTTTTGAAAAAATGATGAGTGTTTGGTTCAACAATCTACAAAAGCACTTTCATTTCTTAGTGTAATCTTTTTTATATTTTTGTCAAATTAAAAATATCTCACAAAAGGAGTATTTTTAGAGAATCAGAAACAGAAACACCAATTTGGTGCTTCTGCTTTTGGGGGTCAATATTTAGAAAAGTGCTTTTATTAAATAATATAGAATTTCTAAAAAACACTATGTTTGGCCAAGTTTATAATTTTTGGGAGTAAAACACTTTGAAAAACTAGGCCAAACACATACTAACTTTTAGTCATTTGTGGAGGATTACCTTTTTCTTTTTAGGAGATGTTAATGCTAAGTGGGAGACCTCTCACAGCTTTTAAGTAGGTTAATTTACTAAACATTAGGCAAACCTTGATTCTCATTGTGAAGGTTTACTAGTTATAGGCCATATTACAAACTTTCATTAGAAATATTTAATCTTTCTTGTTTTTTTTTTTTTTTTGTACATACTCCCTCCTACCCAAAGAGATTTTCCTGTTTCTTTTTCCAGTTTTGAGATGCCCTGTTGGGAGCTATTTTTAGACCAAATGAATCATTCAATTGCTACAAAATTTAGTAAATATTTCATTCTGCATTGCAATCTACCAACTCTACTTGATTTGAAGGCAAACGGGTCTTTCATTAAGTCTACAAGTAGTCCCTAACATGTCAAGTCAAAACTGCAAAAAGAAACAGGAAAATCTCTTTGAATAAGAGTAGTATATCAACACTATGTACTTTTATTTTCAAACGGGTTAATTTCCTAATCATCAATCCAAGTGCACAACCTTGATTCTCTTATATCTGCCATGGTCTTTTGCTTGTTTATGAACTTGTTGATAATGATGAACTTTTATGAGCTCACATTGCATATATATACTAACTCTAATAAAGGGGAAGTTGGAGTATATCCAATCTACTTGGGTTGTTACATAATAATGAGCATAATTAAAGGGTGATGATTTAGTCTATACATTTTTGCTCATGCTAAATCCAATATATCCATGGATGGATTGGATTCAATGAATTGAATAGCTCATTGAATAGCAAAGTCATCATCCAAACTAAAAAGGACATTTTTCGTTATTGCGATAAACAGTGGCGGATCCAGAAAAATAATTTCCCGGTGTCCCAATACTATTTTTCGGTGTCCCACCCTTGTTTTTTAGGATCATATCATAATTTTTAGTACAAAAATTTGCATTTCGGAATTTTTTTCCGGTGTCCCAGGACCCCCCCTCCCCTAAGGTAGATCCGCCAATGGCGATAAACAAGTAGGATATACAATTAGATTCCAAGATATGCTCTTTTTAGTTTACTATATCTTCCTCATTTCTCTCCGTTCCCTAATGAATCAGAAGATTATTGAAACTTTAAGCTCTACACATATCGATTAGACTACAATCCTAGATTAGAAAGGTCGTGATCGTGATCATCGGAGGTAAAGAATTAGAACTCCATTTGTACACACTACTAAAAAAAAAGCCACTAATTCAAGAACCAAAACAACATTACATACTATCCTAACTTGCATACAAATTCCAAGATAAGCCGTTACAAAACAATAAATTAATCTAGTCAAATACAATACTTAATACTCCGTATATATAAGATCTTTAAATAAACTTCCACCTGAAGTAGAGCATAGGAGGGAGACCAAAAAGATAAATAATTTGAATGCCAAAAACCAACAGAAACGGAAGAAAAGATCAGAGGAAAATAGGGAGGAGAGAGAGAGAGATAACGTGCGTAATTTGAAGCAGATCTTAGATCCACTCTCCAGTCTCCTCTTATCATCACTCTCCAATAATTAACTCTCAACAGTACAAACACTTAACACAAAAAAAAAAGTACACAAAACAACACAACTTAATTTACTTAAGATTAAGTACGACTGTTCAAACAAGATAAAACACACTTACACACGCATACTCTGGCCAAGGACGAGTACAAGTGTACAACTAAACGATATTCTAAAAATGCGACAAAGGGTACGCAGAAGAGTCATATATGAGTCGAGGTAAGCGTATTTGCGTACATAACCGTTTTTGCGTTACGAATTGCAACAATGTAAATTGAATAGTTAGTGGTAATAAAAGGAGACAATAATTTGATGGGTGTATTGAATACAATTGCTGCTTCAGTAGTAGGTAGTGATAGCAGTGTACTATTTTTGCATCAAAAGAAGAAGGCGGTGGTTTGGCTTTTGTAGTAATGTCTTAGTCATTTGTACTGCCCATTTCATCATCATCATCTTCATCATCTTCTTCTATCTTCTTTCAGTCATCACTCATCAGTCAGTCAGACAGTAAATATTCAACTTAGATTTTTATTCTCCAGATTATTTACTGCTCCTGCTTATCTTTATTTCTGTTCATGCATTCATATCATAAACCAGTCAGTCTATATTTATTCCGTCTTCATTCAAGTTCGATCTTCCTTTCAGTTTCTATCACGTATTTTAACTGAAATGTCGAATTAGTCACAACTCGTATATATCTTCTTCGATGCTCGTATTATTTAGTCTTCATTCAAGATCGATCTTCCAGCCGTTTTCAGACACGTACCATATATTTTAACAAAAATGTCAAATGAGTTACGAATACCTACTATACTATCTTCATCAGTCATCATGACTAGAAATTTAATACTGTCGATTATAGTTAAATTTGCACCTTAAAATATGAATTTTAATACAAGAAAGTAAATAATTATAAAAGGGGTAAAATAAGTCAAGAAAAGAGAAAAAGTAAAAAGGTAGGAAGAATTGCATGGGGGGGCAGTAAGCTGTTCTGCAATAACTTTTTTATGTTGTTAGGCTCACTATTCCTAAGATATGATATCAAAATTAATCATATGCTTTTTATTTCATTTCCATTTTTAAATTTCATTTCCATGTTATATTATAAGTAACTTTTTAATTATCCAACTTTATTTTTAATTTCTTTCCATCTTTTTCCACCTTAGCTTTTTAATAATTATTTTTTTTGCAATCACACACTCACGAGAATACTACACCTTTTAATAGCTTTGGGCTTGACTTTCAGCACCCCTCACACTCACACACACTCTTCTTCCTTTTCTTTTTTTTTTTCACTTTTTTTTTCTCTCCTTTTTTTGGGGGGTTTTTTCTTCTTTTGCAGGAACAATAAGGTATGATTCAAAGCAAGAAGCAACAACAACAACAACAACAAGTGATGGGTTTTCACTACCAAAATTAGTAGGAAAGACTTCACACAAATTAATTGGTCACTTCTTTCACAAGCTTTTGTTTTGGGTAATTTTGGTAGTAGGTAGAGTGAAGAAGAAAAACAAATTTCGGTTTCGGTTTCGGTTGAGAAAAAAATGGATCCGTACGAAGCAACAAAGGTGGTTTTTTCAAGGATCCAAGTATTAGATCCGGAAAATGCCTCAAAAATTATGGGACTATTGCTAATACAAGACCATGGTGAGAAGGAAATGATTAGGTTGGCGTTTGGACCGGAGAATCAACTTCACTCTTTGGTTGTTAAGGCTAGGCAAGAATTGGGTGTTCCCCCAAACACGCCCTCTACTAATAATAGTATTAATAATAATAATCATTCCATTTCTAGGCAAAACTCTTGTACTAGTAATAATAATTCTACATCAAATGGTTCGTCTAGATTTCTTCCTAACGGGTTAAAAGTTCCGAGTTCGCTTACTATCCCAACTCTTGTAAGCCCTTCTCCTAATTCTTCGCCTTCGTGGGGTGGGGGTGGCGGGTCGGGTTTCTCGGATGATCACTTTGTGAGCCCTCGCTCGTCCTCTAAGTCGTGTTCGTCAACTCTAAACCCGTCCACACCACCGTTCTACAGTAGGAGTAGGAGCGGTGTGGGGCCGAGAGAGGGAATGGGAGTGGGAGGGGGAGGAGGGGCTGAAATGATGGATGAATTTCAGCTGCAAGAGCAGTTGTCGTTTCTTAACGACAACAGTTCTCCTACCCTCCGACCCAAGAGCTCGGACTTTTTCTACTTGCAGTCCGACCTCTTGGGTAGTAACGGCGGTGGCGACTCCATTCTATTCAACGGAGTCGCCAACGCCGGGAATTGGGGTGGGGGAAATGCACACAGAAGGAGTTGCTCAGTGAGTGATATCAACTTAGGGACTTCTATGTTAGACGACCCGAGTTCCGGCCTCGGATGGAAGCCTTGCTTATACTATGCTAGAGGGTTCTGCAAGAATGGGTCAAGTTGTAGATTTGTCCATGGTGGTGGTGGTGGTGGAGGGTTGAGTGAAGCTGAAGCTGCTGCTTTGGTGGGGTCTCCAAGTAAACTTGAGATGATGGAGCAGTGTCATGAGCTACTCAGATCCAAGTCCATGCAACACCACAAGCTCATTGCTGCTATTGCTTCCGGTTCGGGTTCCGGTTCCGGTTCCGGTTCACTTCCCGGTTCACCTTCTTTCCCTTACTCTATGAACAAAAGTTTGAGCTTGTTTGCTCAACACCATCAAAATGACTCACCTAGGTAATATTATAATCACTCAATTTTACTATATTTTTTTACTGTTTTACCTGACTCAATGTTGGAAATTGGCTTTGATATGTAAAAAAATATTTTTTACTGTTTCTTGTAGAGCTGCTGCAGCTGCGGCTGCTTTGTTGATGGAGGGAGACTTGCATAAGTTTAGTAGCCGGTCGCCTCGAGGGCTTGACACTTGTCGGGATTCGAACCCGGCTTCGAGACAGATCTACTTGACATTCCCTGCTGATAGTACATTTAGAGAGGAGGATGTGTCCAGCTACTTCAGGTGGGTTTTTTTGTGTGTAGCTTGTAGTTTACATGTTAATTTTAGTTTAACAAACTGAAACTGTGACATCAGAAATTATGTGTGTGAATGCTCAATTTTTTTTTTCTTTCTTGTTGTTGGTGTGTAGCATTTATGGTCCGGTTCAAGATGTGAGAATTCCGTATCAGCAGAAACGTATGTTTGGGTTTGTTACATTTGTGTATCCTGATACTGTCAAGATCATTCTAGCTAAGGGTAACCCGCATTTCGTCTGCGATGCTCGGGTTTTGGTCAAGCCTTACAAAGAAAAGGGCAAAGTTCCTGATAAGTTCAGGTTGATCATTCACTTTGTCATTGTTTTTTACGCTACTAAATGGTCGAAATTGCGAGAATTTTGTTGCTGATACGAGTAGTTGGTTTGAAATGTGTACAGGAAGCAACACCACCAGCAGCAGCAGCAGATGGAGCGGGGAGAGTTTTCATCTTGTGGTTCTCCCACTGGTGTTGATTCTAGAGATCTGTTTGATCCTCCAATTGGTATATCTTTGACTTTAAACTCATGATTGTACTTCTGTTTAGAATTTAATTGCGTAATAATTACGATTTCTGATTGATTACTGTAGGGGGGAGAATGATGCATGATACACAGTACATGTTATGGAGGAGGAAGCTTGAGGAGCAAGCTGATTTACAGGTGCAACAGGCTATAGAGTTACAGAGCAGGAGGTTGATGAGTTTGCAGCTTCTTGATGTGAAGCGTAACCATCACCACCACCGCTCGCTCTCCACTGGCGCCCCGTCGATTTTCTCCCCGTCTCAGTCTCCTAACAGCATCTTCCATCAGACCCTCCTCGGCTCGGACCGTAGCAGTCCTGATGCATCTGATGGTATAGTAGAACATTCAAGCACAAAAATCTTAGTTGTTCAATTTCAATTTCAAACACAGCATTAAATTGGGTGTAATTTGTCCAAGTTGTTACACTGATTGCATTGTTTTCTGCCCCAGAAATCTGCGTGAGCCCACCACTTAATGAGGCTAAACAGGCATTGCAACAGGCGATAAATGAGGCAACTGACAGAGAAAAGGAAGGTTCAGTTGGTGGGGAGGATAACAACAATGTCAATTGCAAGGAGAGTCTTTGTCATGAAGATAATGTCTTCGATTTCCCCGAAAGGTGATTACACCTTCTATTCTTTTTTCAACCACTTCATCTTTAGTCCCCCAAAAATTATTTGATTAGACTAGTTTCCTTGTAGTTGTCATTATGCATTATTAGGGGGCATATACGTCGCAACAGCGGCTATTCCTACATCCCTAATGACGAGGTGTGGGAATAGCTGCTCCCACAAGTTCCAATCGAAGTAGTGACATTAGTGTTCTTATTATGCCACTTAAAATTTTAAGTAAGGTTTTCGAAAGTTTAAGGGGCGAAAAAACAAAAGTTTCTTGATGTTTGATGATAATGTCTTCAATAATATATTTTGAGGTCCGAGCATCGTACCTGCATGTAACTAAGATCAATCAGACAATCACAGTTTACAAAGATTCTGGGGTTGAACCAACATTTGCCCGGTGTTGATAGAAAAAACTTGTAAACATGTGTGAGCATGTGGATGACTTAATTGCATTGTACTTGTGGTCTGTTATGCAGATTATGATAATCTCTTATTAGTGATTATTATAAGTAAAATAAGTCGTACGATAATTCTCATACGATCCCACTAATCATGTTGTATATTTTCTTGTCTGTTTTATGATTTTGAACATAGTCTGGAGCATGATCTACCCGATAGCCCATTCGCGTCTGCGGAAAAAGCAGCCGAGGAATTTATATCTACCTTCCCGAGTAGCGCAGCCGGTGGAGGCAGCTACGATGCGGATGTGATGTCTTTCTCGGCCGCAGCGTCTAACAACAACTCAAAAGTGCCATCTTATCTTGCTTCAAGTCCTGCATTAGACATGGCTCCTTTCAAGTCCTGCTACTTCCAAATGCCAAGGTATACACTAAAACAGTACTACTAAACTACTTTTGGAATATTGATTGATTTCTACAACATGTTTGATTTTAATTAGGTTGATGCACATTATAGAAAGAAGCTTTATTCTCTATGATTCCCTTAATAGAAGGAAAGCCTTGCCTTTAGGAATTTATAATCATGGAGCAAGGGTCCACCATTTTTCAAAGTTGTGATCACTAAATGAAAAAAGCCCTGAGATTATGCTAAATCTATCACTCTAAAAAAATTTAAAGGCTTTTCAATATTCTTTTTAGACAAAACATTTAGGCAGGATGCATCTAATCAACTAGAGCAATAACTTGAAAATAAAGCCGTAGAGCGTAACCAGGTGGTACCACTCTGATGATGCTATCTCATTTTCCATGTTAAGATTACGGGAACTTAGTATTATCTTGTTGGCTCAGGTTTTCTCCTGGACATGGCGCCATTGGCATGTAGATCGCGGCTAATGGGGCCATGGTTGTGGCCTTAATTAATCATAGTTAAAGGTAACATCATTGTCACTAAAGCTAATCCCTATTGTTTTTGCTTGTTACATCATTGAAACATTGGAAATATGATTATTGAGGTTGGGTGCTTTGTTTTTTGGTGTTTTGTTGTGCATTTTACAGGTAAAAGATTGAGAAGTGTGACCAAACCAATTGTACACCAGCCAAACAACACCTTGTAGAAAAATATCACTCAACCATCATCCTCATCATCAATCAATCAAGACCAAATACTATATACTTAAAAAAAAAAAAGTACTTAGCACAAGTATTATTAGTAGAAGTGGGTAGTACAATCATTACCATACAAAATGCAATACATATAAAGCCAGGTAGGAAAAAATATATATATGGGGCCAGCCAGTTAAGCCTTGTTTGTTTGTTGTACTACTCAATTTTTCCAAACTTTGAAAAATCTTTACCTCAGAGTTTGGACTATAGAGGTAATACACAGCCCACAGGACAG
Source organism: Spergularia bocconei (assembly GCA_963457585.1). NCBI lineage: Eukaryota > Viridiplantae > Streptophyta > Magnoliopsida > Caryophyllales > Caryophyllaceae > Spergularia > Spergularia bocconei. The sequence goes on along the minus strand of OY734951.1, from coordinate 2,971,606 downwards.
TAAAAAAGTGAATAATTAGTGTGTAGTAGTAACTAGTAGTAGTAATAACTACATAGTGGTAACTTTGAACTGTAATTTTTCATTCTTCCCCTACCTTTTGTGGTCATACCCTTTCCTCCAATATGGAGTATATATCAAGGGCAACTCTTTGAAGACTGTAGACAAACAAGGCCTTAGGAAAATACAAGATTAGTTTGTTTTAGTCTTTGTGATTTAGGCAAAATCTTTTGTACAGCAAAGCAAAAAGTCAGCAAAGTGTTAGCTTTTTTAGCAGAGTTGGGAGTTGAAAGATTTGGCCCAAGGGGAAGGTGTGAAGCTTATAACAGAAGATCAGCAGCTCATCAAGTACAAATTATGGGTTTTTTTTATTTATTTTTATTTTTATTTATGATAATTAATATTTTCCCATCAGGGTTTTTATTAATTAGTTAAATGTTGTAGTTATTATACTCCTAGAAAGAAAAAGGGATTAGTGTTTTGTAAACTTTTGTCTAATTATTAATTAAAGAGCTGATGGAGAAAGCAATAGAACAAAAGGAAGTTATGATTTTATAATGGGAACAGTGTCCATTTTGTGCAAAATATGTTGTCTATATATCTTTGTGTTTTGCCTCTTGATTGAGGACAATTTGTCTTCTAGCTGCAGTAGGAACATGTTGTGAATTACACAAGTGTGACATTGTCTTTATTACTCACTAGTCTTCTCTTTACACATCATTGATCACTCTTCAAGGTTTGCTAGCTCCATCACTCTGCTGCGTGACTAATACACTTACGACGAGAGAAGTGATGGCGTTTTCACCCACATGCTTTTTATTTCTCACTTGACTTATGTGTGCTAGCGCTCTACCGGGCTAGCAATTCTCTCGCTCTTTGTAGCATTGTTTCGTGATTTAAGTATGAGCTGAGCCCTCCCGAACCAGTAACTTGTGTTTGTGAAAACAAACAAAAGGGAGAGTGGGGGAATTGACTAGTGTGAAAGGCAAAAAAGGGTGGACAAGACCAAAAAGAGTCACATGGAGAGCTAACAATGCATGTGGGACTCACATAAAATAAATAAAAGTGGGCCCAAAATATATAGTATGTTTGATTTGATGGTGAAACCCATCGGGCCCAATGGCCCATTGATGAAGGCCTATTGTTTCGCTCCCCCCATGTGAGTGATGCCGTCCCCTATTGTAACCCAAACAAATTGAACCCCTAAAAATGTAGGGTATACCTTACCTTGCCTTCCCAACTCTTATTTTTCTCTCTCCTACTTTCAATACATACCCCTCTGGCACCCACATTTCAGCCAGATACGACATATCATACGGGTGTATTTTATTATATACGGGGAGCTAATAGAAAACGAAAGTTGGATGTGATGCCACACGTATGACAAAGTGCACGATTGCTAGAATCTTTTGAACTCTGTGTGAGTGTGTTCCATACTTCTGTACTCCATGTCTCTATCTACTCCTATAGTGAAGTACATGCTGGTTGAAACAGGTCTCGAACATCCGACTTATAGTTAAAGTCTTAAAGGCGAAAACTTAATCTGCTAATAGACCGAATAGGTGTTGGTATCCACTCCTATATGTCAGTAGTGTGTTTAGTGTTTGGTGAGTCTTGCATAGCTAATTAGCTATGATTCGATCTTCACATGTGCTAACAGGTTGCGTGGGTGTCTCACGGCTTCTCAACTATTGATTCCGATACCAATGTAAGGGTTTGGCTCGGTTGTCCTCTCTAGCGTCCAAATTGGCTTGGTGACGACTCTATTTAGTGCAATACTCTAATTTAACACGTTTTATAACGTATAGAACTCCGTATACTTGATCGAGACATACTTCCTTAGGTCGAAAGAGACTTCCATTGATCTCGTACACATCTTAATGTGTTGCTAAAAAATGTAGATAGAAAAGAAGAGTCTACAATATCTTAAATTCAACTAAGCTAGCTAGCGTTGGGCTAAGTAAGGCGTAGAAAATTGTTCACGTCGCATCAGTTGGAAATTATATCTTTGTTTGGTTTGGGGTTTCGGCTTTTCTTGTCGCTTTGCATGTTGGTGTTTGAGACAAATCCTTGATCTCCGTTAGCATGCTTAACTAGTTAATACTTTACTACCCTTATCGTAGAGTACAGATTTAGTTCTCTCTTAATTAAGTTAAGCTGACAAACACGACCATCTCTATTGAACCATCGACTCCTATTAAGAAACCCTCACAAAATGGGGTGGCCACGAGACGGTTTGGGTCGGACCTATGGACCATTTAGTAATCGGCTTGGTTTGAAGTGCAAATCCTGACATAACACGCACGTTAATGAGTCGAGTCCATGATGAAATAGAATTCACTACACGTTCGGGATGAAAATGAAAGGATTCATTTTGGACAACCTAAGAGGTGTTCTACTGTTCTTTCGTTAATCATGCAAAACTCGCTTACGACATAACAAGTATAAAATTACCATTTACCAGTAAAGGCGCCATAGCGTAAAACTTCAGCAAATGTTAAAGTCAAAATGTCAACGATTCGTGGATACGAATCCACTCAGTTCACCATAAAGTAACAATTAAAGGTGGCCCGGCCCGTGGGTCATGGGTAGGTCTGGTTTGTCTAGCCCAGCATAGAACCAGTCTTAGAAAATTGTTTTGAAATTTTGCTTAAAAGTTGTTGGGCCTTTATTAGCCCAGTTAATTAGTGGGCTGGTTTTGACCCCGTTATGAGTTTTGGATGGGACTGCACTAACCCGTGATCAGCTATACTACCAACAGAACCAAGTGTCCAATAGGCAATCTACGTTCTTTAAGTTGTGGTTGCTCTGTGTACGAGAATAGTTTACTGTGATATCGGCTCATTATAAAACAAATCCGTGAAAATGAGCTATGAGGTTCTCCAACGTTTATGTAGCAGGTAGTATGCCCCTACAACGAAATTACATTTAAAAACCGTATTAATCTAAAAAAAATAGATATAAAAATGTACGCAGTAAGTATTTACACGAAAATGCATGCATTAACCTTGTTTGCATATAAAATCTCACTTATTGATTTTGGAAAACAAAAATACTCGTTTTAATTTTGGCTCTGATAACAAAGAAAAACCATCATCCTTATAAGAATTTATTAGAATAAAAATGTACATATCCATGCTTAGATTTCTCCCTTACAATCGGATCAAGTAGAACAATCATTTCTACTTAGACTTCTCTCATAAGCTTCCTCCACAATTTCTGCATCACACTCATTTCTCACTCACATTTGCTGTAAACCATGCATAAAATTTCATAGTGTTTCTTTGATCAACAAGCTAAGTTTTTGATAATTAAGATGGAGAAATATTTAAGAGAAAACTTTGAGGTGGATCCTAAGAGACCCTCTGAAGAAGCGTTAAAGAGATGGAGATCAGCTGTTTGGCTTGTCAAGAATCCTCGTCGCCGGTTTCGGATGGTCGCCGATCTTGCTAAGCGTCGAGAAGACGCCCGTAAACGCCGTAACTTGCAGGTCATAACTTTTTCTTACTAACAGAATTAGCGTCTGAATTAGACATTATATAGATCATGTCATATATGGACCATGCATGTCTAATTTTGCGTCATGCTCCCTCCGTTTTTTAATAGATTAACGTTTGATTTGATTTTCTTATGGATTAGTATTGTGTTTCATATGGTCATGGACGATTTTGCGGTTTGTGTGTTCCCTATGTGTACGTAGGCGGACTCAAAAACGTATGTACGTACAATCAAATAGTGTCCTAAGGTGTGCCTAATTCAATATTATCACCCTTCACCTATATGTACACCGGGATTATGTAATGTCTACTGTAGTCCAAATTTCAAATCAGATAGGATATACGAAATTAAAACATTTCTGATGAGTTTTGATACCACGGAATTGTTAATGTTTGAACTTCAGAGCTCTAGTAAAAGAGAGTAAATTTCATGTAAACTCAACACACACTCATTGGTTACTTCATTAAATTTTTGTGTGGAACAATATTAATGCAATCTCCTCATTCAACTAAGTAAGATTTCTCCTGTTGCAGGAAAAGATCAGAGTTGCTTTGTATGTACAAACAGCCGCCCTGCATTTCATCGATGGTATGGTTCACATCAGTGTGAAATTTACAACAAACTCCGACTTTAATCGTCGTATATTACAAGATTAATCTGTTGTTTTCTCTACACAGCTGGTAAGAAACAAAGCTTTGAAGTTTCCACAGAAGCCAAGCAAGCAGGATACAACATTCATCCTGACGATTTAGCATCAATTGTACGCGGACACAGTATTCGGGACTTGAATGCTCATGGCGGAATAGAAGGCGTAACAAAGAAGATCTCTGCGACCTTGAAAGATGGTGTGAGCTCAAGTGAAATAGATCGACGACAGGAAATCTTTGGGTGCAACCGTTATGTAGAGAAACCATCCAAATCGTTCTTAGGCTTTGTTTGGGACGCATTGCAGGACTTGACCCTCATAATCCTGCTGGTGTGTTCTGTGTTTTCGATAGGTGTGGGATTGGCGACAGAAGGGTGGCCGGAAGGAACGTTTGACGGACTAGGAATAGTAGCCAGCATCATGTTAGTAGTTACGGTTACTGCTGTCAGTGACTATAGACAGTCTTTGCAATTCAAGGACTTGGACAAAGAAAAGAAGAACATTAAAGTTTATGTTACAAGAGGTGGACAAAGGCAGAAGATTTCTATCTACGATTTGGTGGTTGGAGATGTCGTGAATCTATCGATTGGAGATCAAGTTCCTGCAGACGGTCTGTTCCTATCAGGGTACAACTTGTCGATTGATGAATCGAGCTTATCAGGGGAGAGTGAGCCAGTTCATGTAACGAAGGAGAAGCCGTTTCTTCTGTCAGGTACAAAGGTACAGGATGGTTCTGCTAAAATGCTAGTCACGGCTGTTGGAATGAGGACTGAGTGGGGGACGTTGATGGCAACACTTAATGAAGAAGGCGAGGAAGAAACGCCACTGCAAGTGAAGCTTAATGGGGTGGCGACAATCATTGGGAAGATTGGTTTGGGTTTTGCAGTGGTGACATTTGGTGTTCTGGTTGCTAGATTTCTGGTAGACAAGAGTCAGAACAATGACATGAGCAACTGGTCCTCTGCTGACGCGCTGAAGCTATTGGATTACTTCGCGATTGCTGTGACAATCATAGTCGTTGCAGTTCCGGAGGGGCTGCCATTGGCGGTGACACTGAGCCTTGCCTTTGCAATGAAGAAACTGATGAAGGATAAGGCGCTTGTCCGGCATCTGTCAGCGTGTGAGACGATGGGATCTGCAAACTGCATTTGTACAGATAAGACAGGAACTTTGACTACAAATCATATGGTTGTTACCAAGTTATGGATACATGGCAAAGTTAAAGATGTGGGAAGTAGAGATTTGGCGAAATCGATATGCAACAGTGCATTGGATATTCTGATGCAAGGTATATTTCTGAACACTGGTTCTGAAGTTGTTAAAGGAGATGGAGGCAAGCCCAAAATATTGGGAACGCCTACTGAAACCGCCATTTTAGAGTTCGGCCTGCTTCTGGGAGGCGACTTTAATGCATTTCAGAGAGACTGGGAGACTGTAAAAGTTGAGCCTTTCAATTCTGTTAAGAAAAAGATGTCTGTCCTGGTTGCTCTACCTTCAGGTGGATTCCGAGCATTCTGCAAAGGTGCCTCAGAAATAGTGTTGGCTATGTGTGATAAGGCTTTGGACCCGAATGGAAAACCTATAGCCATGCCCGACGAATTGAGACAAAAGGTCTTAGAGGTTATAAACAAGTTTGCATCAGAAGCCTTGAGAACTCTGTGCATTGCTTACAAGGATATGGGAGAGAAATCCACAGGTGACAGCATTCCAGAGGAAAGTTTTACATTGATTGCAGTTGTTGGCATTAAAGATCCAGTGCGTCCGGGGGTCAGGGAAGCTGTGAAAACTTGTCAGGCAGCTGGGATTACAGTGAGAATGGTGACAGGAGATAATATTAACACAGCTAAAGCTATAGCTAGAGAGTGCGGCATATTAACCAGTGGAGGGTTAGCTATTGAAGGGCCAGATTTTCGCAGGAAAAGCCCCAGGGAAATGCAGGACATTATACCAAATATGCAGGTACACAGTAAAAATCAATGAACAGGCTCACATTTTATTTCAATGGCAAAAAGATCAAGCAGGTATATCACATTGTGTGTTTCCAGGTTATGGCGCGTTCAATGCCATTAGACAAGCACACTCTAGTGACGCAATTAAGGCAACAGTTTCGTGAAGTTGTAGCAGTAACCGGAGATGGGACGAATGACGCTCCTGCTTTGCATGAAGCAGACATTGGACTTGCCATGGGGATAGCCGGAACAGAGGTTCTCAATGTTTCACATTACTCTAACTCAATCCTTTGAATGTCTCCCTTCAAGGTTACTTAATATTTGTTTTACTACTTCACACAGGTCGCTAAAGAAAATGCCGATGTTGTCATCATGGATGATAATTTCACAACCATACTAAATGTTATACGATGGGGTCGTTCTGTTTACATTAACATTCAGAAGTTTGTACAGTTTCAGTTAACAGTTAACATAGTTGCTCTCATGATAAATTTTAGCTCCGCCTGCCTTTCAGGTTAATTATCAAGATTCAGAAGTCCATTAGCTATCTCCTTTTCAAAACACATTTCAGCTTTTTAGTGACTAATCACACTGTATATTCTCCTTTTCTTTCCAAAACTACTGCAGGCTCAGCTCCATTAACGGCAGTTCAGTTGCTCTGGGTGAACATGATCATGGACACCCTAGGTGCCCTCGCACTGGCGACTGAACCACCAAATGATGAACTAATGAAGCGGCCTCCTGTAGGGAGAGACGCACATTTTATAACCGAGGTCATGTGGAGGAATATAATCGGCCACAGCATCTACCAATTGGTAGTCCTAGGGGTTCTCCAGTTTGATGGCAAACATCTCCTAAATCTAACTGGTTCTAACACCACTAAAACCCTCAACACCTTCATTTTCAACACGTTCGTCTTTTGTCAGGTAAACATAAACAGTATTACAGAAACTGAAGTATGTGAATCCCCAAGAGTCATTTTTGAATGGCATGTTATTTCCATGTTCAGGTATTCAATGAGATCAACAGCCGAGACATGGAGAAGATAAATGTATTCAAAGGCATACTTGGAAACTGGGTGTTTCTAGCTATCATTGTGTCCACCGTGGTGTTCCAAGTCATAATAGTGCAGTTCTTGGGAACTTTTGCTGATACAGTCCCATTGAGCTGGAACCTATGGCTTCTTAGTGTAGGGATCGGAGCGATAAGTCTGGTCATTGCAGTTGTCCTAAAGGTCATTCCAGTCGACAGGTTCATGACTACTAAACACCATGACGGTTATGAGGCACTGCCCAGTGGTCCAGATTCGGTTTAAAATTTAAGTTTTTCAGGATGTCCTATACTCCTATTGTCCTTGAATGTAAAAAACTTGAACTCTGTCGGACTTTTAACAATTTCTCCAACATTGTCCTGATGTGGAGCATACTCTATGACTAACGTGCAATGTTTTAGGCATTTATTACTTATCAGTACTACAGTTCTACAGCACACTCCTGAAAACAGCAGATTATTGGGTTGATGGTTTGTCTGTAAAATTGACTCTTATTGAAACTAGAACAGTGTTTTGTCAAGGGAAAAATAAAACAAGAAAAAAATAAAACACTGAGGTCACCACAATTCCTAGCTTCCTATTACTATAACCCCTAAATTCACTCCAACTCTCCAAGCAATTGTCAACTGTCCAAGATTAGAACGGGTTTCTGAAAATAAATAAAATGATGGAAGTGTGACTGTGGTCCAAATCATTTTGGGAATAAGGCTTGGTTGTTGATGTTGTTGTTGTAAGTGCGACTGTGGTCTGTGGGAGGTGAAGATGCTAAATCATCCTGAAAGACCGTGAGACGTCTTTTGTTAATGTCAATGACATCAACATTGAGTTCAATCATTCATAGGTCGTAATCAAATATCATGACTGATATGAAGCAGTCAACAACAAGATGTAATTCTCCGGAAAAAGTCTACTTTTATTCACAAAACCAAGACATACATAGTACAAAACAGATCCCACTCATAATCAGAATTTTCATAAGTAACAAGAGAAGCTACATAAAGAGTAGGCTGCATATTGATCTATGACTAAAGCAATTTCAGGAGTTGATAAAGCTACTCGTTAGCACATATAGGGCTAGACCTCAACTCTGGAGAAGAAAATCGAAGATAATTAAAGGTCAAGTTATATCCCACGATAAAGATAACTCACTAGATGGCACGGCTACGACTTCTCTGCAGATTTCCGTTTTACAAAAAGTTTGCTGATATCTTCTGTAACAACATTGCTCCTGCAAAGCATTCAGCAAAAATACTTTAAGCAGACACTCATTGTACGAGGTCATAGAAATGAGAGACAAAAGTAGCGAATGTCTATCTACATATTTCTTAAAGGAACAACAATGACCATTAACACTTTGACACCACCTATTGCAACTCAGAAATGCAGGTTTAAGATAGTAAAATGTACAGCCTATACGTATATAACACAAGACAAGCATAGCAATTTATCCCAGAGATCCACAAGACATTCACAACACAAGCTAGGATACTATCATTTTGATTGGGTAATTTCAGGCCGGATCAAACTAATATCTGCTTGTATTGGATTCAGATACGAGACTGATGAGGTTATTTCGACACAAGCTAAATCGAGATTCCAGTCTGCAAGTCTGCTATTTTAGAATTTGTTATGAGTAATTCACAATGCTTGTCAATATAAAACTCTGGATTGGTGGTCGAAATCAAATCAGATAGAAGAACTGGCCTTCAAGAAGAGGCAATGCAGTCTGGTTTGGATCACATAATTGAGTCTGAACCTTTTTTTGTGTGAGGGAGAATCAAAGCCTAGCTTCCATAACATATGTCAGTCTAAAATTGGTAGGGAAAGTGGTTAAACTCTTGCCATATTAGACTACCTTGAACTAAAAGTGGCATCACTAGCTGCAAAAGCAAAACCAAAGCAAATTTCTGCACCAAGCCCACAGCGCAATCCCAAAAGGCATACCCATAAGGCTTTGAATCTAAATGAGCATATATTTACATGTCTCTATCTCCTGCGGAATGGAGAATGCAACCACATACTCTAGTAGGTGCAGAACTACTGGTCAAACTCTGTTCAGTAACAAACAAAGTGCAAGGGAAGTAAAGTCGGCTCTCAGCATAGCTCAATAACCGAATACTAAAACTGAGAGAGGAAAAAAAGAAGACTAAGTAAACCCAATTTCAATCCATCTAACATAAACTAAAAAGTTCATTACTCCGCCAATAAAGAAACGAGAATGGATGACTGTGCTAAGAAGCTCTTTGTTCCAAGAAATATATGAAACCAAGAGAAGAACAAAAAACTTACCTTCCTCGAAGCTGCGGTGGTGTCAGCAGCCCACTGTTTGTTTCTGGAATATTCTTTGAGTGAGGCAAATTTGATCTTGGAATTTTACCACGAATAAGTGAGGAGCTTGATCCATTTGATTCTCTCTTGCGGGACGCGTTCTCAGCCATAGCAGCTGCAACTCGCGCAGAGTGATCAGTTCCAACTGGCTGAGATAAGATCGGAGAGCTTAAGAGCATTGACGCATCAGGAAGCTTCTCAAAAGGTGGAGGTAGCAACGGCGAGACAACTTGCGATGGCATGTCCCCTGATGACCTACAGAAAATATATCTTTAAATAACCGATATACTTGTAATTTAATGTAACAAGTCTAGTAGCTCTATGTACATACACAAGAAGATTATAGAATGATCAGTTCAGTCGTATATTACTAAATCTAAAGGGTAATAGCTCTAAAACTTATCTGTTAAACAAGACAACAACAGAATAGAAAATAGCACCACATAAAACATAAAAGAGAAATTTAAGCATAAACCAATCCCCTATCTTTAAACTATTCAGACAAAATAATAAGCTCTTCTCCACTCAAACAGTCGATTCAAGAATATTACTCTTTTCTTATGGAAGGAAATTGCTTGATAAAAGAAGACTTTACAACAGATGACCAATGGAATAGTAAACATGCTACTCAGAAAATCATTTCTTGTGAAGTTGTAATCCCACCATCTCAGTGATAGATTATGACAAATGCAACAGCCAGTCAGCCAAAACTTGCATGATGCAGAACAACCTCAGGCTTCTCATAAATTTTCTACTGAAAGCAACAAATGAACAAGTTTGGCCTACTATGGTACCATAAAACTTCCTTAAAGGAAAATCCAAACAACTTATCAGAGGGCTAATCACTCCAAACAATCACAACTCAACCCAAAGGCTCAAGCTTGGAAGCTTTGTGTTATAAAGCCCAAGGAGCATAGTGGCAGGGACGCACACGCGGACACTAGTAGACTTTATTTGCATTCAATTCCTTTACGAAACCTTGTGCCAAAAAGAACCTATTTTTACGATCTTAGAAGAAGGGTCAACATATACATAGGCGAAAGCTTGATATAGGAGGAGAAGGAAGGATGAAATAAGAGAACGAGAAAAGAAGTAGATGCAAATCCCATATGCAAGCGTGTCATCTGTGGCTACAATCCGCTCCTACAATCAATTCAATGCCTCATGAATACCCAATGCCCAGGCCTGGCCCCTTTAGGCGAGTATAATGAAACCAAGAATACGCATCTCAGGTTTGCTGGATAAAGCTTTTGACTTGCACGGAACTCATGTTCGTTCAAGCATTTATTAATAAAGTTGAGTACTTTCACACTCTAATTTAGAGCTCATACTATATCCAAACAAATTCCAACATTTGTTTAGGGTGGAGCATGCACAAAAGTAATCCCCGTTTTACTTATATTTCAAGTTTCCAACAAAAATTCGAAGGATAGCTCTACTTCCTCAGTTTCCAGACAGCTAGAAATCGAAATAACACCATGACCAACACTCATGCCAAATACTACAGCTTCACATTCCTCCAGCCCTAAATTTAATTGGTACTCTTATACCAGATACTCATAAGGTCTTACAGGGAACCATCCTGACCCCAAGCTAAGCAAAACCGAAACCGAGACCGAAACCGATACATAGTCATCAAAACCCCAAGATGGGTTCCCAGTAAGACATTGGCTACACAGGTTTAAACTAAAAGGGGCACATATAACATTGTCAAACCCCCAAACTTTGGAATAATTAAGCAAAACAATACAAACCCATTTGAGAATAACAATTAACAAATCAATAGAACAATAGAAATTAAGCAAAATCATAAAAAGTTTGATGATTGGGAATTAGCTTACTGGGATTGAAGTGAGGAAGAAGCTTGTTGTTGACGCTGGTGATGATTTTGAGAGGTTGAAGATGAAGTTGAAGTGGGAGGTTGATGAGGAGGATGAGGTCGGAGTTCGTCGGGTTGAGTGGCGGCGGCAACGCGGTGGCGTTGGTCTTGTTCTTCGTCGTCGGACGACGCATAATCCACCAGAGACATCTTGCGCGACCTCCCTCTTTACTTTTCTTTTATTTTGCGGTATGAATGATAATGGTGGAACGTTTTTGGTGCGAACCCCGTGGATTTGGGAGTGTAGTTCGGATTCGAGTCGTGATTGGATCAACGTAACGTTGAGACCGACTTTGGGAGAGGTTGAGTAGAGGAAGCCTATTGAGTTCTAGGGGGTTTGGTGCGTGAGTTATTGGAGGAGGATGAATGATGGACTTAATTGATCGAGTGGTTGGGTCGGATTTGAGAAACGACGCATGAAGAATTACGTTTTCGTGTTTCGTTTTTGATACGAGTAGTTGCTATTTTGATTTGCTATTTTGATTTTACATTCTTTCCCTCTAGACACCTCAATATATTTAAACCCAAAGTCCAATTATACCCCTAATACCCCAAAGTCAATTCCCTAATCTACCAACCCCTTTTTCGTCATTCTTCACACACACACTTTCCTTTCCCTCATTACAACAACACCCACATCTCCCATTGCCACGTCATAAACCACTCAAACTAAAACAATGTCCGGTAAATGGCTGCCGGCGGCGCAACTAACCACCAGCGGCCGACCAATCCTTTTCCCCGGCGAAGTCGAATGCTTCCTTATCTCCGCCGTCGACATCGAACCCGACCACCTCTCTCTCTCCTCCTACAAATCCGGCCTACTCACCCTCACCACCCACCGCCTCATCTGGATCGCCACCACTGCCGACAACGACGCCGTTTTCATCCCCCTCTCTCTCATCACTCACATCCACCCTCCCAAAAAATCGATCAAGTCTATCCTCTCAATCTCCTCCCCGCGCCTCCGATTCGACGTCACCGCCACCGAGTCGGGCCGGGTCGAACCGACCTTCGTGGCGGGTCAGGGGCGGGCGATGTCGGTGACGGCGGTTATGCGAGGGAAGACGGATAACCACGAGGCGTTTTACGAGAAGCTTTGGGCGGCGTGGCGGGGCCGGGCTTGGGAGAGCTCGAATTACGGAGGCGGTGACGGTGGTGGTAATTCTGACGGTGGCGGCGGCGGTGGTGGTGGCGGCGGTGGTGGTGGTGGTAGTAGTAGCGTGGCGATTAAGCAGCCGGTGGTCGGAGTGGCGGGGATACTGAGGAAGGAGCAGGAGATGTGGGAGAGTACTGATAAAAGCTTGCAAGATGCTTTTCAGGATTTGAATGCTCTTATGGTATACCGAAAAGACTACAGCTTTCGAGTTATTTGAATTGTGATTTTTCGGCCTGGTTTCGAGTTTTAGGATGTTTGTTTGAATAGTAATTGTATGTTGTTATGATGATTTGTTTGTGTGTGGTTTTATGAACAATGTTGATTGAATATAGGGAGAGTGTTTGTTAGTATTATGACAATGTGGATTGTGTAGAGGGAGTAGTTGCATAGGTGAGAATGATAGGCAGTGCAATGCTAGGTTACGGAATGTTACTACAGTCGACATGGCATTTCAGTGACTTAGGAATGTTAGGATAGAATGTCACGATGCTGACTAGCGATTTTTCTTTAACACGAATAGTTTGTTGGGATATGAAATTGGGGAGAGCGAATTGGAAGGAAAGAAAGTGGATGGGGGAAGGGAGAGAAGTACACTTTCATCAGATTAATGGCAGGGCCGCAAGGGTAGGGATTTAAAATACTGTGTTCGGATGGCCAATGAGAACTGAGAGGAATCATTAGTCCTACCCTTTGAATAAACCAAATTCTTCCAAAGTTGGAAAATTTGGAAGGAAAACCCCCTCTTGTAGCAAAATTTTCGACATTTTCTCTGTTACCTAAGAACTATATGCCAAGTGGTAGTATCTTTTGGGGTTTGTAAGAAAATTTTATGCTGAGTGTTGGTATTTTCTTGAACTGATTATTGACAGTGGTTAAAATTGTTGCAAAGTGACGAGGGTTTTATATGAGTTGTTTTTTTCCTTCATGAATGTTGCTGGTGTTATTGGCGTGCCTCTAATTTCTTGTTTTGCAGAGTAAAGCGAGGGAGATGGTGATGTTAGCGGAGAAGATGAGGCAAAAACTCTTGGCTGGGGCAAATAGTCATTCCAGTACAACAAGTGATGAGGAAACGGCCTCCAAAGAAGAGATACAAGAATGGTTGCTGAGTGTTGGTATCATATCCCCAGTTACAAAAGAAACTGCTGGTGCCTTGTATCACCAACAATTGTCTCGCCAGGTTATCTTTTTCTACTTTAACAATTTCTATTCTTTCTCCGAAATCGCCAATATGAACATCTATATTTGCACTTAGTCACATGTGTTACGACAGTATTGTTCCTCGTACGTTTACTTTGATTGATCACATGCGCTGTAGTATAAAAAGTTGGAACTTTGAAAGTGATTTGAGCAATAGACATTGATATTCATAGCTTATTTGTTGACTCAAAATAGGCTGCTTTTTAAGCTAGCATTTAATCAGTATATTCTAGCACAAGTCTGATGTGGTTATATGCAATTAGGTCTTCACATGTTCTTGTTGCAAGCCAAACCTTATTTTGAAAGTGGCTGACGTTTAGAAACACAATTATCTTCTGCTAGTGTCAACGACCACTTTAAATGTCACTTGACATGTAAGTTTAGAGCCCTGTAATTGTAGAAGGGTTGTTGTTTTGATGGTAATCATTAACTAAGAAAGAGATAGAAGAGGACAATAAGCGGACACGGTATCCTCAAAGATAATGGAGATACTAACACATCAAAACCTCTTAGGCAACCCATTTTTAGATCCTCTTATTCGCCATTCCATTTTTTCTTCCTAAGATTTGTTTGGTTACAGCCGCTGGTCTTGATTCCTTCACTGTTATAGCTAAACACCGATGATAGGTGCCCCAAAATGGGCAAAACTAAAGCACAATCTCAACGTGTGACTCTAGCTGAAGGGGTGTAAAAGACCCCTGAAACGGGGACCTAGCCCTAAAATTCATCCGGGACACCCCCAAGTAATCTATCTTAATGTTTTGAGAACTATAGATACTTTGGAAAAGGTGAAGAGAAAGGCCAAAATTGGACAAATTCAAAGGTTATATTGATATATTCCACGGTTCTTGTTCCAGAAAACTCCGGAACAAAAACCACTCAGTTTTGTGGAAGTCCCTAAGGGTCATGTTAAGGGTTTTAGCAAAATGTTAGAGCCAAAAACCTATGTTACGTTCCAAAATGGACAAAAAGCGCACTCTAGCCTCAACGGGTTTGCGGAAAGAATTTGAAGAACTTCCCTAAGAGGAACCAACCCTCATACCCAACAAGGGGATTCCAAGGCTGGCTATGGTGAAGGTTTGAGGACATGAAGCCATGAAGGTGGTCAAAATGGCCAAAACGTATACCATCCACTAATTTAGCATTAAATGGCCACGGAACAGCTCTAATTTTTTGAAACCTGTTGAGGTCATATTATGAGTTTTAGCAAATATTAGAGCCAAAAAGCTGTGGTAAGTCCCAAAATCGGCCAAGAATGCATGCTGGCCTCAAAGGGCGATATGTGGCGAAAGACCTCGAGGAACATCCTAAGTGAGGAAGAAACCCTCATATCCGACAAAGGCTCTACAATGCTGGCATGGTAAAGTCTTAAGGAAATTAGGCTACTTTAAAAAAGTGGTCAAAATTGGGCAAACCGAAGTATATAAACCACGGCTTTTGGCCCAAAATGGCCTCGAAACAAAAATGACTCAAATTTTTTATGGATGTCCCTAGAGGTAATAGTATGGGTTTTAGCAAAGCATTAGAGCCAATAACCTGGTAGGTTTTATAATCGAAAAAACACTCTCTAGCCTCGATGGGTGACATGTGGCGAAACAGAGGAATCTGCCCTCATATTCAACAAGAGCACTCCAAGGTTGTCCATGGTAAAGTTTTGTGAACATTGGCCACTTTCAAAAAAGTGGTTAAAACTAGCCTCAACCGAAGAATATAGTCCACGGTTTTTTGCCCGAAATCATCCCGGAAAAAAAAGTACTTTTATTTTTGCTGAAGCCCCTTGGGGCCGTATTATGGGTTACAACAAAATATTAGAGCCAAAAACCTTTGGTAAGTCCCAAAATCGGCAATTAACATGTTTTGGCTTCAGCGGTGAATTGTGCCTAAGGAGCATAAAAAAATTCCCTAACTGATGAACCAACCGTCATATCCAACAAGGGCACTCCAAGTCTGTCCATACTCAGTTTTGAGAACATTTGGCTGCTTTACAAAAATGGTCAAAGTGCCCAAATACCAAGTAAATCCATGGTGTTTTGGCCTCAAATGTCCCCCGACCAAAATACGCTCTATTTTTTTTAGGAGCTTCTATTGGTAATATTATGTGTTTTATTAAAAATTTAGAGCTAAAATCCTAGGATAGTTGCCCCTGATGGGCCAAAAATACACACTAGGCTCGACGAGTGACATAAAGCACTCCAGATATAAAGCACTCCAGATAGGCAGATACGTGGAACCGGTCCCTCATATCCATCATGGATTCATGGGCTCTCCACCGAGCATTCTTTTTCCTCAAAGAAAGTTGGTTTTTGAAAGATATCTTCCTCAAAATATCCTCTTTTGCTGCAAGTTCATTGTAGTTGTTTCCAGAAAGTTAGGATCATTCTCCAACTGTCCTTCACCAGGGATAGCACATTCTTAAGTTATAGAACAGAAAATCACTACCCCGAGCATTCACTTTCCTCAAAGAAACGGACATCATCATCTAGCTATAAGATTTGGACCAACACTCCCCACTGTTTGTTGTGCTTATAAGCAACCTGTTCACACTTCCCTATGGCACCAAGCACATGCCCTTGGGTGGTTAAGATTTGGCCCATTGAATTTTCAGAAACATGATACTGCTCTGTTTACACTTCGTATCAGTCTTGTCTCATTGGTTCTAGAATCACACTTTGAACTAGCCAGTACCAGTTGCGCACTCATAGCGAATTGTCTTATTCCTTTGGTGTTCACATGTTTCCTAAGCTTCTTGTCATCCTGATGGATCATCCTTCCAGTTTCTGTTGAAAAACAGAGTTTTAAAGCCGTAGCCTTTGTGTAGCAAGTTGGATGATCAACTATTAGTCAAAATTAACTAGCTTATCGTGACGTCCACATGTTGGGCATGATTATTGAAGTTGCTTACTTCTTATTTTTATTTTTTTTAGTTTTGAAAGTAAGTTACTGATTGCTGTTGCTGGATGCATCTTACTGTGCTCTACTGCAAAATTGATTTATAAATTTGGCATTGCATTTCTTACGAACTTGGATCTACATCAAGTGGAGTGCAAAGGTGTAAGTATGATTAACATGTTTCAGGGTGGATTATGTTCTCCCTGTGGAATAGTGAACATGGTTGCCTTCTCTCTGATGTTTGTTTTCTTGTAGTTAGCAGATTTTGTGAAGATTCCATTGGAGAGGGCTGGAGGAATGATTAACCTTATAGATGTGTACTGCATTTTCAATCGAGCTCGTGGAACAGGTTCATTTCAGCTACTATGGAGTTTTATTCCTTTTCCGTTGGAGCTCTTTTCACTGTTTGGTTTATAGAGTTTGGTGTGGTATTCGGGATTGTAACTTTTCAACTGTGGTAATCTAGTTAATATGATTTGTGCTTTGCAGAATTGATATCACCCGATGATTTATTACAAGCGTGCACGCTCTGGGAGAAGCTTGATGTGTAAGAATAATTTCTGTTCACTCATCCTTTTGTTTATGAGTTTGTGGCAGATTGTTAATATTGGTTAATACTTGTTGTGACAGTCATGTAATGATGCGGAAGTTCGATAGTGGTGTTATGGTAATTCAAAGCAAGTCTCACAGTGATGAAGAGGTAATATCGTTTTCCTAGTCTGTATGCGTCTTAAGTGATGATGTGATATATCTTGGGTTCAGACTTATATGTGCCTGGCATAAACGTATGAATGATAATTCATTGTGCTGATGAGTCACAAAAAATTTGCTTTCAGGTTTTTGGTAGAATCAGGGCTTTTGCGCTGAACCCAGATTCCCTTCGAATTGGGATAAGTCCCAGCGACGCTGCAATAACGTTAGGAGTAGCACCTGCAATGGCCAAGGAGCATCTTCTCGCAGCTGAGAGCAAAGGTATGCTCAATTTTCCACCAGCTCACTTGCTGATCTGATGATCTCTTTGGACTAACTCACTGACATCACTTTCCAATGCAATTGTCAGGTCTCCTTTGCAGGGATACAAGTGCGGATGGCTTCCGCTTTTTTATTAATATATTTTCAGATTTAAATTTGGACGACATGTACCTGTAAGTGTACCTTATATCGTTATATGTTTCCTTTTGTTTTAGATGTTTACTGGTTAAATTGGTGCTTTGATAAATCTTTGATGAATTTATCAAAATGTAAATTGAGATTCCTATCTTGATTAGGCTAATGTCTTGGACTAACTGACTTAGTCAAGAACTTCATTTGATGCTCAAAAGTTTCAATGGTCCTCCTTTGATAGAAGGGCTGGTTGAGGATATAAATTAAAACCGTCCTGGGTTGAAGATTGCACTCTTCCTTGTGACAGCACAAGTACTTATCAGCTGCCTGTAGTTGAAGATGCAGTTACTTTGTATTTAATTTATTATATATAGTTGGGTGTGGGAAGGGACTGCCAATGCCATTACAGTTTTTGGTAATGGCATATCTTACGAAATTTAACTAGGGGGTACCGGGGTAGTATAGTGTAATGATTAATGAATATCACTTTTAAGTGTGATAAGATATGGGTTAGTTATTTTGTCATTTCTCAGATTCGTGAACTTCGTCTAAGTGATTTTGATTCTTTCTGCAGTGTGAACGATAATAGTGTCTATGCTACCTGGGTTGCCGCTGTCATCACATCTTAGTGAGGTATTCCTTCTCGTATTTGTCATTGTGCTCAAGTTTTGGGAAAGTATAATATTTTTTTGTTGACTGTGTATTGACAGTTTCTGCACTCTTGTCACAGGCCACAAGTTATGCAAGTGGGAGAACAAAACCAAGTTGATCATGGACTCATGGGGATATCCTAAATGTATTGGTTGTGTTCATTGAGGTACTCTTCTCGCTCATACTTGGTCAAAATTCATCTTTGCGTAGTGGTTGCTGAAATTGATCTCTACACCGCTTTTGGAAGTTCCTGTTGATAGAGGATGCGTGGTGATGTTCTTTGTTCTGTTGTATCATAACCTTGTGAATAGTTGAGCTTTGGGTGCAATGTAATTTTGATGGTGAGTTTGATAAGGGCAATATTCATGGTCCACAATCTATTGAGAACACTTTGTAGATTGAATTCTTTTTAGTAAAAGTGTACTCTGTTCAATCTCTTGCAATGCTAAATGAATCTGTCTCTCTGCTGAATCCTGGTCCCGCTAGTAGTGTTTTATCGTTCAAGCTTCTTGTTAATGTCTTCTGTCATAGGTGTGCTTTGAATAGTATACAATGCTGAAGTAGTGGGCATTCTGTTTTTGGATCCGGATTATTTCGCACTTGTTTGTTAAGTCAAGGAGTCCTGGAAGTGAGTCGTGGATTGTTGGATGGTACGAAAACAAGCTGAATCTCATTTAGGTAGAACTAGTAGAATGATAAAGAACATTTTTGGCCAGTGAGAGAGTATTTAGTACCGTAAATGCACAAGACAACTACACCTTTTCCGTTGGCAGGTCATTTGGGAGTTAAAGTGGCTGAGAAGCAGACATCGTGTTTCGAATGTAGAACATTTTTTTGGTTGCCACTCCCTCACGAGTAATGGTTGATTTCAAAGCGGGGTGCTATCCGACCCAGTTGAGTTTCTAGATTGGCTCCTTACTACACTCCATGAATATCTCACCGGTAACAGTAGTACCACCACCAGCATTATCTAGGAATGTTTCCAGGGAATAATCCAAGAAGATACTGTAAACGATGACATTGTTGGCGATGCTACTAACAAAAGCTTCCGGAGGAAGTTTCTAATGCTAGACTTAGATTTGCCCCTTGCGCCTCAATTCAAAGATCCAAACAGTAGTATCCCACAGGTTTTGCTATTCGACTTGTTGAACAACTTTGACGGGGAGACGATAACACAAGGGTTGAGATATCGGATAACTAAACTGCCGCGTTATCTCATCCTCAACATGCGCCGGTTTGTAGAAAACACAGTCAAGTGTACCGAGAAAAATCCCACCTTGGTCACTTTTCCTATTAGAAACCTCGACATGACAAAGTACATTCAGGATCAGGAGGAGAGACAATGCTCGAAATATAATTTGGTCGCGGAATACTGTCCACCAAGGTGGTAGCAAGCCAGATCAAGGTGCATGCCGAGCCTATGTCCAGAGGGAGTCGGAACAAAACTGGTACGTGGTGCAAGATTTATTCATCTCCGAAAAACTCCCACAGTTGGTCGCCCTCTCTGAGGCATATGTCCAGATTTATGAGCTGCAACAGCAATTGTACATTTGTTGTGGTACATTTTATGCCGTGTATTTACATTTGAATTTGATTTTCAACTTTGTTTAGAAATGAAAATTTTAGTTTCTTGGCACAAGTAATTAACCAATTTGGTTTGCAACTTTGCATTGCATTTTCTGCACATATGACATACTATCTGCATATTTTGTGATGTACTGTTTTAGTGTCTTATGAAGAGTTACATGAGTTTTCGTAATATCAGAGATAAATGATTAGTTTTGGACTAATGCAGCATGCTAACAGTTGTTTTTTCGCTTTTCTTTGAACTTGTTAAACAACAATTGTGCTGTTGAATCAAAGATGTTTTCATGGTTAGATGTTGAAACTTTGAAACAATCATAGTTTTTAAGGTTTGTGCCTCTTCGGTTCTTGTGGAGTTACCTAATGATTGTCGAGTCAAAACTTTTTAAGGTTTACTGTAAGCCATGGCCTATATATGTCAGCTCAAAGGTTACAGAACACTGATTCTTATTCACATACTTGAAAAGCCTCTTGACTCATCCACCAGAAGAAAAGAAAATGGCTTCACTGTAACTGTGTCACTTTGAGACTTCATGATCAGCATATAGGTTCCTATGCATTTGCAACTTTGGAACTCTTTCTCCCTCAGCCCGACAGAGTGCTCGTACAAGCCCTTGGTTCGTGTTCATCGTGATCCAAGGTTATCTTCCAGAAAGGAAAAGCAGGAAAGAATCATCTTAAGTTGGAACTGACCTAAATTTTCCAAACAGAAATTTGCCACTGTCATGAGAAAAAGCGACAGAGATTCGCGGTAGCCTGTCAACTTAGCCAGTAGTGAACAGTGTGGTGATGATACCTTTGATCTGATCTGTATTAGCTTTTTCTATCTGCTTTTGCATGTCATCTTCAATTCAATGTTCATTCTGTGCATCATTAGCTGACACTTCTTGTCTCCTACTGATCTTTTTTTGTATGGCACTTAAGTAGCAAGAATGACTTCCCTTGGCTTGTCAGACTGAGGAGTGCAATATCTGCATAAAAATCTTCAAGTCATTGTTCATTTTAGGCAGGGAATCTTAACTATTTATTGAATGATTACTACATAGATTATGAGGAAGTCATAACTAGTACTCCCTCTGTGAAAGGGTCCGAAATCCTGACTGAGTTCATCCTCGATTCTTTGCACACAGGAGTCAGATCACAGCGTCTTTTCACCACCAAAGAGGCTCTAACTGCTGAATTATGCTATGTCCTAGATAAGTTGTGAACTGAATTCTTGGTTCTTTTATCTTGTTTAATGAACGTTAAGGCCATATTTGGCACATACCGACTAGCTGTAATATTCAGCTTAATATGGTTGCTGGTTTGACTAGCTTATTACAGGACGAAGTTCCTTATTTCAGGACGAAGTTCCATATGAGTCATGGGACAGTTTACGATTAGCAGACCCCTAATCATTTCGAGTTAAGGTTGTTGTTGTTGTTGTTGTTGTTGTTGTTGTTGTCATATTCGTACTAGAATGTTTCATATTTTGGTAATCTTGCTCATCATTATTTACATTCAGTTGATTATCAAATGTCTTACATCTTGATCACTGTTTCTTAAGCTCAATAATATCTATCCTAAACTATAACATGCCTCTGCTAACTTTTGAGGCGGCTATGCCCTCTTTGCTATATTTAGGCTACTAAATTACATTTACATGATCATATATATACGCATATTTCGCCTATTCAGAACTTTCCTATTTGTCCCTGCAAGTCATTTTCGAGATTATGTGGTGCTTATGTGTCATGAGAAAGGTATAGACTTTTGGAAAATTTTCTGGCCTGGTGCAAGAATAGCCAAAGGATCATACGTTGCTTTCCTTTGTGTGAAAACTTCCCACTTTGGACCAAAATGTGCTTTCCACTCTTGTTGTGTGCCGTAGTGGGGCAAATATTGCTTGACTCCTAGCTTGGCTGATTCTGCGTAATCTAGAATCCTTTTGTTCTGAGTCAAGATATGGTCCAACCCGTCTGTTCCAGTCGAAGAAGGAACTGCAGAGGTTAGGAATGCCACCAGATAAATGATATCTTCCTCTGGTATGACTACAGAAGTTCTGTTGTCCCACCTGAAAAAACATTAAACAAACCATCTCAGTTGTAAATTCTTAGTTTTGAGTAATATTTACGCAACCAACAATGACATTAACTGGCGTGTTTTGTGTAAGACAGTCCTATGATAAGATGAGGTGTTTTACTGAAGTTTTTGCTATGTGTTCTTACTTTGATTTGTGGACTGGGTAAATAAGTATAGGCCCGTTGCTTGTGTCCTTCAAAATATTTCCGAAAACTTGCTCAGAGAATTTGTGAATGCTGCTCTTGGGGATGAGCAGGTTCAGCCATGGGTGTGGTACTTCCCACAGTCCCTTAGCCCGCAACTTGATCTCGGACTCGTGAACTCTGTCCAAGAAGTTTACATAAGGAACTTCGGCTATGAATAATGTAGATGAGATGTAGCTTAAGTCCGAAAGCAAGTTCTTGATTTTCTGCATCAATAATTGTGTGAAGAACATTAGTCTTGCAGTAAATTCAGATATAGTGATGTGATCAGGATTAATTACTGCTTTCAGTTTTACCTGGTCTGCAAGATCAACCTCATTAGGGTTAAAATATGTCGCCATCTCGAGACAGAATAATGTCTTGCCATCTGACATGAACTGACTTGCTTGAACTGGATCTTGTGGGTTGAAAGATGTTCTCCAGTTGTTTAGTAGACCTGTCCTGTTTATGATTACAAAGCCTTCTATGTAATCAAATGTGGCCTCTGCTGATATTAGATGTTCCTGGTCTCTGATGAACGTGTCGAAATCTGAATATAAAACTCTGATCCATTTTACCTGTGTAGAGGGCACTTGTATCAGTCATGTAATCGGGTGGTGATTTATACACTCGTATAATAATTGTTTCGAAAAATTGTACAAAGTCTTACCATTGTGGGAGCTGGTTGCAGAGAAATTCTCGCCCGGGTGATGATCCCAAACTGGCCAAGACCTCCAAGAACACTGTGGAAGAGCTCTGCATTTTGCTTCTTGGAACAGTTCAGTACTTCACCTTTACCTGAATGTCAATTTTTAACGATATCTGGTAAGTTTATAAATTATAATAATTTCATATGACTTATTATGACTTGTGTCTTTCTCAAGAGGAAAATGTCAAGCTTTTTGTAGTGGAGATTATATAAGTCAGATTTAATTCAACTTATGTACACAGAACAGAATCCAATTGGATCACCTGATAGATATGTTTGCCAATGTTGTTCTTTCTAGTGCCACAGTTGGACCATTGTTCCACAATTTTCTAAAACTCTATTTCCACATCATATATAGTACACCTTTTCCATGTTTCAAACGGAGTCACAAGGGCGATATTGATGTAAGGGGGTATGTGAGGTTTAGTCATAGGTAATACACTGACAAGTGACATCCGAACTTTACCAGCCAAGCTAACTGACAATTGCGGAAAATGAAACAAGTATATGGGATTTAAGAAGTAACACACCTGTAACAACTTCGAGTTTATGGACATTGCTAATTTGAGGGCCATGGAGAAATGCTTGACCACTTATTCCAGCATTAGACAAAGTACCCCCTACAGAAAGGTGTAGGTAATCTGTCCAAGACTTTGGTGTCAGACCATATTTCAGACATTCATGCAGGATGTTTATCCACAGTTCACCCCCATGAACATCTACATAAGGCCGAACCGTATCAGCACGAACTTGCATTGGATGAGACCTTAAAGATCCCATGTCAATCACAATGCCGCGGTGTGCCTGAGCCTGGCCTTGTAGTGAATGACCGCACCCTCTAGCCGCGACTGTAAGGTCAGAACTCGAACCCATCTCCCATACATGCTTAACAGTCTTGGCTATATCAGACACTGATTTTGGATGAAGCATTGCTATAGGATGGAAATGGAATCTGTTGCCGAAATCCTGTGCAGCATGATGGATTTCGTGGAAGCTGAAATCGCCCTCGATTGGAAGAGTTTCGAAAGGGAGGGAAATGCTATACAGGCACTGAGCAATTTGCGTAGCCATAATGCTCATGATGAAGAGCATATAGCTTTTTCTAAGGTAAAGTTTAAGAAGTTGCAGGATATTATTATTGCGTATAAACTTAGGCATCATTGTTTCTGTAATTTTCATTCTTTCTTAGGAAATAAGTTGCTGTTTTTGGTTTGTTTGAAGAATGCTAAGTTAGTACGAAGATGAAAGATGTTTGTTTCTTAGCATGGGCTAAAACTCTTAAAGGAGTGGTTCCAAAGAACTGAGAAAATGGAGAGAATTTATACAAGTTTTTGGGTGTCTGACTCAACTTTTACTGTTTTTTTGGTGTAAAGTTATCGTATGAAGACTGCCTACATAGGTTGGAAGAGTTTATACAAGTTCGCTTTTTCCTTTTTCATTCGATAACCCATGTTAACAGAAATCAGATCATTTCGAGACTAATATAAGGCTTTGTTGTTATTGTTGTCGTTGGTGGTGGTGGTGCATGCATGATGGTGTATTATTTTTCATTATTTTCCACTCTTTTTGTGCTCTTTTCTGAGAGAAGCATCATATGTGCAACTTCAAGAGGAAAAAGGCTACAACAAAGTAAGATTTCACAAAATCTTTGCACTTTTGGGACACAGTATCCAGCACCAAGTTGAATCGCCATCCTATTCTGAACTATAAGAATGGTTTTTACTGTTAGTTTCATGAAAGAAGGTGAATGCTCTAAAGCCATAGTTTATACATATCGTATCTAGAAAAAAAAGTTGGTACGATTTTGCATGTAAGTCATTTTTCGTATGCATAATATAAGATCTTCAAAATGGTTTTTGTTTGATCCCTTTTGTTACATACTATTGGTGACAGTGTGATCAATTGGATTTCGACTCTTAAGTCCTTGATAGTGTTTATGTTTGCGCTCATTTTGTGTGTCACGCTTCCGTTTCTTATGTACTCGTAGTTTTTTTTTTTAAGTAAGTCTTCTGTAGTATTTTCTTTTTATATCACTAAACTCTAATTGTCTCATCTTATTAGAGGATCGCATCTAGCAATAATTGAGTTTAGTACGAATTCGGATGAGCCCCTTTGGCCTTTACCGTTCATTAACTCCTATATCTTAACCCTTGTCATGCTTGCATGGGAAAATAAGCATGAATCTCACAAGATTTCTTTTGTTGTCATAGTTGCATACAAATCTGAGCAACGATTTGACAAGGAATGTATACACACATTGCACAAGCTAAAGATTCAACGACGTCACCAACTATTTTAATTTTGAGTGTTCCGAAAACATGTATATATTACTCAAAAAAATGTTCGAAATAGAGAAACAAAACAATATTCTTATAATTGAAAAAACTACAACTTTACGGGACTAGATTCGCCCATGTTAAAGGAGCTAAGGTAGTACCTTAGAATAATGGGTCCACAAATTCATGGGCAGGTCAAATGGGCTAGAGCCATTATGGTTAATTGGCTAGATATAAACCATGGATGATGATCTTAGTGGGCCTAGTGGGTCAGGGTGATGCAGCCAGGAGAGCAGTGACAATTTTTTGGGGGGTCACTACTTTTTGAGCTAGTAGACAAATGTTGGACTTTAGCTATTTAATGAAATTATAGTACTATGAAAGATTTGAAGCCTAAAATCTCAACAACCTACAAAATCAGGAAATTCTTCTGTTACATAATGACAATCCATGCTCAAGTTTAATGCAGATACTGTCGTGCTCTTGTGTGTGCCATTTCTAGCCAAGGAATGGAGAATCAAGGATTGATGTTACATGAATTGATTGTGAGATATCATTTGTGGTGAAATCGTAAATGTTTTATTGTGGTATAATAGTACGTCGGCAGGCTTTTTAAAGCTGTCAAAAGTTAATGAGATATGACAACAAGACCCAAAATTGGCATATTAGTGTCGAGATTTTTTATATTTGATTAAAGTATTAAACTAAACTCAACATCTTGGAGTATTGATAATACAATTCTGTAGTACGACCTATTAGTGACAAGTTTAGATTCATTTTCCATTTGCAATGGAGCCAAAGACTAGTTATTCGTGAACTTTGGCATATATGGAATAAAGCAAAATGGGTCAAAAAAACTATCTTTGCTTTTTATATTGTGATGCACTCCGTAACAATTAGTCAGTGCGATTCGCGAAGCAATTTTCATTTTGGCTCATCCGTACATAGTCTCTCTATGTTTCAATATGTACGGTTTGCGTACATTCGACCCCCCCCCTACCCCGTCTTATGGTGGAGCCTTTAAAACGTTAGGGTAAATGATGTTGTTGTTCTATGAAAATTTCTTACCATCTATCATGATAATGTAATAACTTTAGACTGATGGGGATATTTCAGGGTCCATTGAGGATCCCTTTCATGAAAACTTTTATCATGTAAAATTGGGTTGATCCAACCATTTACATTAGTTAAATGAATTGAACTAGTGTTAGGTGTTCACAACAAATAGAACACACTACTTCATAACCACAACAAATTATCATCCCAGATACGAACTGTAATCCATCACTTCATAATCTAGATTTGAGAATGATAGATAATGATTATAAAACCCACTAAATCCTTCTACTAGATATGATGAAAACATTACCATTATGTGAAAATCTGCATTTACTTCCCAAATCCCTTAATTGATGAGCATTACACTATGCAAGGTGATATATTTCCTCCGTAATTTAAATTTGTTAACATCAAGTTTATTCAAATTTTTATCATATATCCAAATCAATAACGTTAACAAATACTACAAATAACGAAAGATCGAGTATGCATTTACAAGGGTTCATGATGGTTAGATTGGTAAGTTGAAAGTTAAGTTACAAACTCAATGTACCCTTTTAACTTAGAGAAATGTTATTGACACTCCTTTAGTGTTCTATTACACTCTCACTAACCTAATTTCCTTTAAGATAAAATGTTATGGGTGGGAGTGTACGAAAACCTCCATAAAATGTCAATAGCATTTCCCTTAACCAAAATTGTTGAAAAAGGAGACTATGTGTATAAAGAGAGCCGTTAAACTGACCAACAGTAAACAACCTACTAAGCTTAGAGCTAGGAGTAGCTATTAGAGATTGACCAAAGGATTTCGTCCATCTCATAATGTTATAAAAGTCAAAAGATTTCCCTTCGTATAGTTGATCGAAATCCTAATTCTTAATATTAGAAACGGTTGATACGAGTAGTAAGAGCTCTTATAATCGTCTCATCCATCAAACACATCTCGAGTCTTGATTGTTACAAATGGACCAACATATCTTATGCTGGCTCTAGCCGCTCTACCCATGCCATTACATTGGTTTCACAATTTCGTAAAAGATTGCTCATACTCCCTCCATTTCTTTTGATTCTTTACGTTGGGCCGGGTTTTGTGAGGGGAACCCAAGCCCAACGTAAAGAATCAAAAGAAATGGAGGGAGTACTATTATAGATGCTCCTAGTCAGGAAATATCATATTTATAACTCAATTTATTTTAAAATATATGAGAAGCCTATCTTTTAACCTAATTTTTGTTTGCATGAAAACAGAGAAACAATTATGAAGAAGCTCGACAAATTTGCTCTAATTTTGTTTTTTTTTTTTTTTTTTTTTTTTTTTTTTTTTTTGTAACATATGATGCTCTGTTTGAGGATCTATATGACCAAATCTACCAAAGTTTTGGGGACCCATTTATACTTGGATTCTTGCATCATGCATGACATTTTCTGTTTAATTTCATCACTATTGGCTTAATACATTTGTCGATCCATGGTTCCTAGGACGGCAATGATAATGTATCTAAAACTTTTGTTAGTCTCTTTCAAAAAAATTAACTTAATAACACACTTTTGTTAGTCATTTCCTTGCTGGTTAAAATAAAAATAATGATTAAAAGGGACTAAGGGTTGTAACTCGATTGATTACATAGTTCCCTCACTACACTTTTAATTTGAGTAGTTATACGTAAATTTATGGATGCAATCGTTCTACATAAACTTTGCACTATTGAGTGGACAAAATCCTTTCCAAATCTATATAAAACAAGTGGCTGGAGTTTTGCTGAGTAACCCGATGTATCAGGTTTGGATTAATAGGAATAATTGCAGGCATATGGCCGGAAATGTACTAATGACACTTAGAGTCTTAGCTTAGATAATTTTTGAAGAAGTTAAGGGTGTAATTAGGAGTAGAGTTCATAAGCTAAACAACAAGGATGGTTGTTGGCTGAGTTACATTTCAAAAGTAGTGATCCTAAGTTCTGAATAACTCCATTTTATTTGGAATTTAAGGGAAATTAGGTCAAATTTTGTCATAAAAACAGAAAATTTTCATAATTGGCCTAATAATGGGTGACAATTTTAGTCGTATTGTTAAGTGTTGCACGTATAAATGTTACGTAGTATATAACAGTTTCTTCTGAAATTTTTATTCTTTGATATAAATAGCAAAAATTGAGTAAATATGATGTCAGTATGTCACCCCAAATTGTCCCCAAGCAAGCAAATTCCACTTGGCAGACAGATATTGGATTAAAGTCATTGATACAATTTTTTTAAGAAAAATGTCATTTTGGTTTCATCATAATGCTACTGAAATTAAGAGAAGGGTCGATGGAAGAAGACAAATTAGAGGGGTTGGTAGGACACATAATGCATCTTAGGATGCTCAAAATCTATAGTATAGTATTAAGATTATTTTATTGATCAAATCAAGTGTATCAATGTTCTTATCTTATTAATTCCCAAAATTAAAACTTTAGCTCTTATCTTGTTCCCTATCATGCTTTCAATCCACTCTTGTCAATGTCTCCTTGTTACCTTATTACCACGTATTGACTCAACATCAAGGTCGACTCAACGGTCAAGAATTCACTTATAATCCAAAATCTTAAACCCTTATAATATCCAGATACACTATTGATCAAAACTGACTGTACATACTTTTTATCGAAACGTGTACTCTATTATTTTATTGTGCATTTTTAGCATTTTATTACTCCAAGAGTCCTAGTATTAGTGTGAATGTTCACTTTTGGGATGACCCACAAAGATAGCAATAGGACTAAAAATGAGTCCATTTACCTGAAATGGGCTGGTTAGATTCATCTTCCATTCAAGTTTTTACTTGTTTCACAACATCATCATCACTCCAACAACGATAGTGCTCGACAAACTTTTCTTTGACTCCAACTCCCGCACCACAATTAACTGTCTTTCTTCTTTGACTAGGATCATCCCTCAAAAATCACTTTTGAAAGAACTGGAAGATCTTTTTACTTAGGAACTTTCGATTTCGCAACCTTAAAAATCGTCAACAGTTTTAAGTTGCGTGCATCAAACTCTCCTCAACACGACAGTGATTGGAGCCTTTGAAGCACTACATAGCGTA
Source organism: Spergularia bocconei (assembly GCA_963457585.1). Classification (NCBI taxonomy): domain Eukaryota; kingdom Viridiplantae; phylum Streptophyta; class Magnoliopsida; order Caryophyllales; family Caryophyllaceae; genus Spergularia; species Spergularia bocconei. The sequence goes on along the minus strand of OY734951.1, from coordinate 2,942,302 downwards.
ACGTTGTTGTACAAGAAAGGGATGAATTTTGGATAGCCTCAATCAGTAAGATAAAGATCATAATCGATTTCGATATAAACTGAGTCACACTATACATACATTATAAGGTGTGTTGTTGTCTAACTATTATGCACATAAAGAACAAAAAACAACATATAATTAAGTGAACAATCCATTTATTACAGATAAATTTTCATCAGTTTATCAGGGCCTATTCAAAATAAATCTTTCAGCATCGAGACGAACATTGTCCATGATTCTATTCGATCTAACAGGACCAGACACCCCTTTCAAGCTCGGAGATTTCTGCTGGGACGACGAATAACACGACCTGTTACTGAACTTGCTAAAGCTAGTAACCTCACTATTTATAGATGACATCGGAGACAGCTTATGCTTGTATGGTGAATCGCCATCTGAATAAGCATCGAACTGCATTGGCCTTAGCCTAGGAGAGCTCAGCGACCTTGTTTTCGCCTTTGCAGACTTGGTTGCAGCCATGTAAGGTGGGAGATTGCTTGGAGAGATTGTGTGTAAGCCGTCTTCTGTGTAAGAACTTTGCTTCCTGTGACCCTGTAATGATCTCCTAGGTCCAGAGATAGCATCATAAGTTTGCAAGACCTCTGTGTTCCTCAGCTTAGGCGGCTTTCCTCCAAATTTCTCGTCTTCTGTCCGGAGTTGATCATTGACATATTGCTTTAGCCAGTACCGCAGTCTGCCATCAGCGTCCCTGTCTTCTGAATCCGCGGATTTCTGTGGACATCAAGACATCCGTTGAGCTAATTATCTAACAACATTGATGTTTACCATAGTAACATTACCAGTATTAGTATTCAGAGAAATTAACAAGAATTTACCCTGTGATTAAATGAATTTGAGTTGATTCTCTGTCTTCTGAGAATGGCCTCTTTCTTTTTCAAGACGATATCAATTCCGTCATCTTTAGTCACAAGTCCACCATCCGACCTTCTATCTCTAATTAGCTGTATCTGCATTGCCAGACCATGGTCAGTGACATCATAACATGTATGCTCTAATCCTTCTACAGATGCATGATAGTATACGGAGTATTAGTAAGCATATTGATCTGCATCTAGGAAGTGTTTCAGCAGACCTTTTGAAATCCTTTCAAGTCACTAGGATTGCGCAAAATAATTCATTATTTTCTTAAGTCATCGACAAAACAATTCGATATTCATCTGTCTATGTTGAAGAAATTTGAGAGAATGCACAATGGAAACTGCAGGACAGCCTGCAGTCTGAAACTTTAAGGCCTTTTACTCCAAACTTGACTAAACTTTCAATCAAATGAAATGAAAAGAACAAAGGTCGTGTCCATTGGTTACGTAACTTGGCTGGTGGTAGACATGGTAGTATAGTATAACCTATGATTCCTCCAAAAGTCAAATCACACAATTGTAGAACTGCAGACGAAACTTGCAGACCAAGAGTATCCTAGCCAGTAATAACTCACTGATTTAAAACAATACTAACTGAGAGTCGTCGGATTTATACCTTAGGCTTATCAGCTCTGACATCCTGCATCAGCAAGTCTCTGCAATTCCCCTGACTCATTTGTCTTCTCCTAGCACATATCTCAGATTGAATACTTACAATGGATTGCAAGCACTTCAAGGTGGTCACTGCCTGTCGTCTCACTGCTCGCCCTCGGATGATAGCTTGAAGGGTCACGAACCCCTTCAATGCTCTCAATGCTTTCCTGGCCTGTAAAAATTGGAACCAAACCAGTGATCAACAACAACAGCATTAACCATATGGGTTAGTCTATGAACAATGGTTGCCGGCAAAAAATCCTTATATCTATCCAAGTGAGAGAGACCCTCAGCAACGCTAAGGGAGGAGTCGGCGTGGGACAGGGGTCCGATAAGGTGGTGGCGGAGCGGCCCATCAGGGGCCCAGGCATCGAACCAGAAACTAGCAATGTCGCCTTTGCCAAGTGCCCATCCACTGTGGCGACAAAAGAGATCCCACCCTTTTTTGAGGCCATTCCAAATGTGAGACCCCTTGCCAAAAGGAGTCGGGTAGGCTTTGTTGGCACAATACTTTTGGTGGAGGAAACGGGTAGCTATGTTACTCTTGGCATCAAGTTGCCAGGATGAAGACACTGTTCATAAGTTTGCTAGATCGAAAGCCAAGACCCCCCATGTCCTTGGGTCCGCACAACTTTTCCCAGGCAAGCAAGTGCAACCCACGACTATCAGGCTTATCCCCCCAAAAAAATTTGGAACAAATCGAATCTAAGGCATTGAGGGCATAAGTGGGAAAAGCAATGGACTGCATAGTGTACCAAGGAATGGTGGAAAGTGTGGTCTGGATAAGCATGGCCCTCCCAGCTTTTGAAAGGGAGGTGGTCTTCCAAGATGCAAGTTTGCCTTTGACCTTAGCAATGAGAGAGAGGAAGTGGTCTTTGCTAGGTCGCTTGGCCGAGAGTGGAAAACCTAGATAGGTACCAAGATCCGAGCTACTTTGGATCTCAAGGGTGTCTTGCAGGTAAGCTAGGTCGAGGGCCGAAGTGTTTTTGGAGATGAGCAGTTTACTTTTGCTGTTATTCATTTTCTGGCCGGATTGGGAGAAGAAGGTGTTTAAAGTGTCCAAAGCACAATCCACAGTGGTGGAAGAAGTATCGCCAAATATGATGAGATCATCGGCGAAGAAGAGGTGGGAGATAGTGAGGTCGCTCCTAGGAAGACGGAAGGGCTTCCAAGAGCCAGAGTCACAAGCATTGTGGATGTTGCGGGAGAGGACTTCCATACAAATGATGAAGAGGTAGGGGGAGAGGGGGTCCCCTTGTCTTATGCCCCTGGAAGGAGAGAAAGGCACGGTGTTGCGCCCATTGACCTTAACTCTAAGCTGAGAGGTGGTAAGGCAGGAGTGGATAAGTCTGATGGAAGGCTCGTCAAGGCCAAAAACCCTAAGGCTGTGAAAGATGAAGTTCCACTCAAGTCTATCAAAGGCTTTCTCTAAGTCAATTTTTAGGGCGAACCAGCCCCTCTTGCCTTTCCTTTTCCTCATAGTGTGGAGAATCTCAGTGGCTATGGTATAATTGACCATCGTACCCCGCCCCGGAAGGAAGCTATTCTGGTTCGGAGAGATGTAGTCACTTAGAAGAGGGCGGATTCTGTTGACAAGGATTTTTGTGATGATTTTGTAACTGTTGTTGCAAAGACTGATAGACCGAAATTGCTTGATGGTCAAGGGGTTGTCACATTTGGGAATGAGACAGATGGTAGTCTCATTGATTCCCGGAGGAAGGTGGCCAGTCGCAAAAAAGGAGTGAATAAGGAGAGTCAGGTCATCTTTTATGGTGTCCCAGTGATGGTGGTAGAAGAACATGTGGTACCCATCAGGCCCAGGGGCCTTATGTGGAGCGAGTCCATTCACCGCTTCGAAAATTTCCTCCAGGGAGGGAGGAGAGGAAATATGAATGTTGCGGGGGGCGGGAGGAAGCGGATCAGGAGGACTCACATGGGGATCAGAGGCAAAAAGATTACAAAAGTAATCGAGGATGTGGTGCTGGAGGGCAGCCACATCAGTGATAAGTATCTCCCACCTCGGTGTTGAGAGCGACTATTTTGTTTTTGAATCTCCTAATGGTCACCGATTTGTGGAAGAAAGAGGTATTGCGGTCGCCATGGATGTACCAGTTGGATTTTGACCTGAGGTGCCAGAAGAGTTCCTCTTTAGCAAGGACAGTTGAAAGGTCAGAGTTAAGTTTCGCCTCAAGGTCAAGAAGGAATGGGTTGGGACGGGGATTCCGAATTTTGGGGAGGACACTTTTTGCTGCAATTCCTCCCTCCACACCTTTTTTAATACTTCCTTTGTTTATAATGACTTTTGGAGCACTCTTTTTCCCCTTAGTAGCAAGAAGGACATTTGGTCCCATGTTTGGTCCCTCCCCACTCTTCCTAGGATCCGCTACTTCATCTGGCTTGCCCTTTGGGACCGTCTCCCCACTAGATCCACCCTCTCGAGGAGAGGTATGGCGTGTGGAATTTCATGTCCCTTTTGTCCTACAGCTACTGAGGATGTTTTACATGTCCTTAGAGACTGTCCCCGTGCTCACGAGGTTTGGACAGTTTTTAATGTCCCACCTCAATTTTTTGTTCTAACCCTCCATGATTGGTTCCACCTTAATCTTACTAGTGACACTGCTTGGAGTACCACCTTCTCTTTTGTCATCTGGGCCACCTGGAAACGTCGTAACCTTTGGGTCTTTGAGATGAAAAATACCACCACAACTGCCCTTGTCAACACCATCCAACATCAAATTTCAAACTTTACGTCCCTCGCCCCTGGTCCTAACCAGGAAACCCTCACCCGCACGCACATGTTCACCCCTGTTCATATTACCTTCCCCCGCCCACACCTCACCCTCATGGTCGACGCATCCTTTGCTCCCAATTCGGCCTTTGCAGGTATAGGAGGCATCCTCCTTCACCATGATGGCACCTGGGCAGCCGGTTTCATGGCATCCGTCCTTGCTTTGGATGCCACGCACGCTGAAGTTCTTGGCATCCTTGCTGCTGCAAGCTGGTGCAAAGACCATGGCCGTCAATCGGTCCACATTCTTAATGATTGCAAGCTTGTCACTCTTGGCATCCAAGGCACGGAAAGAGTAAAAGATCGATTCATCAATCTATATGACATGTGCAGGGTATTCATAAGGGATGGCATCGTGAAGACGACTCAATACATTCCGAGGACGTGGGTTCAAGCTGCTGATATCCTAGCCCGTGAAGCTAGAGAGACCCTTACATGTATTCAGTCCAAGGACTTTGTAACCCCTCCCCCGATTGTTCAAATGTACTTTGCCGATAACGGCACTTTTGTTCCCCGCTTTAATCCGGGGGAAGATATTGACCCGGGGGGGTACTAGTAGGATTTAATTAGGATGTAATAATCTTGACTCTCTTGTAACTTTATTTTCTTGCTATGCTACTGACCTTCAAAAAAAAAAAAACAACAACAGCATTAACCCAGGGGGGTCGGATGTCCACAGGCCTGGATTGAAAACTTGCCAAACGATCCAAATGAAAATTGAAATGACAATTGCGACAACTATTTAGTAGTTTACTAATACTACTTCACAGTCTAATAAGCGCAGACAATTTGTAAAGAATAGCGAGTTTTTGGGTCCTTAGAGAAGCAATCATACAGTGATGATGAATTCATACAGTTACATTCACTTACGCCATCTTACACAGTCGCACCCTGGAATTCTAAAAAAGCGTCAACCCATGAAACCTCCTAAGATGATAAAACAAGCAATGGTAATAAATATGACTGTAATCTACCATGGAGTCGTACACGAGATATGACAGTGAACCACAAAAATATTATGGAAGGACAAACCAATTCACTTCAATATATGCTACTTTGGCAATGAAAGATTCTCCATTTTTGTGGTCGAATGTTACGGTTCCATTGCAAGGCATGGGACTCCTGTCCTACCTCATCCAAATGAGGAAGCTCATGGTGGTTTTATATAGGATTGTGTGTTCTTCTTCTATATGAGCTAGCTTATGGTGGGTTCTCAAGGTTCCTACATCATTGAATGAAATCGTGACTAAATTTCCATTACGAAATCAAAAACGAGACTTAATTATCAAACAGGCTGCTATTCAGAAATGCCTTCACCAAACTGATAGAACTGAGTAATGCACCCAAAAAGCAAAACTTTCTGACCATACACTGCAAAAGAAAAAACAAAAAGATTCAGGAAAACTTACCAGATGACCTCTGTAAGCAGTTTGAATCCTAGTAGCAGCTTGATGTTCTACATGACAATTTAGAAGACCACTGAACGAGAAGATATCGGCTTCATCTGTTACTATATCTGTACACTTAGACACCTCATTTTCACCTTTGGTGATCGACTTTCGGACCTCTTCTACGCAGTTCTGCATTCCCTCAGGATCAATCTTTGTTACTTCATCACTTATCCGCGGTGTAGGTTGTACTACTGGCTCTAATACTTCTAAAGCAGGCGATGGCAGCCCTTTGGGAGTCTTCTTTAACCTTCCAAACAACCATCTTCTTCTTTTACACTATATACATTACAAAATCACGAATAAGTAAACTCAAATAAGTGCTCAAAATAAAATGCAACGGGGTTATATTGTTAAATCGCGCACAAACACATTAAACCCGAAATTTCAAAGAGAAAACCATTACCTTATGCGGTTGCTGGTGGTGTGATTCTTGAAAGAACAGTTTTTTGATCAAACAGAACCAACTCCTCTTCTTAGACATTGCAGAACATGGAAGCCTAGAAATTGGGAGACTTTCACCTGGTTCTGTCAAATATGTCAGTATAAATGTACTATGAAATTACACAGTTTATTCTTAGTCATATGTCAATATATCATGTAATGTGGACCTACATCAACAAACTATTGAACAAAGTGATACTTGCACTCAATTATTATGAACAAATGGGGTCTTAGATAATTGTACATTTCATTATTCACACGTTATAATCAACTGATTTGTGCACAAAGTTATGAATCTTACAGCCTTATTTAGTATATACTCTAAAAATATGACATAATCAAGAGTTAATAGCACAGCATATCATGTTTAGTTGTCCGACTCAAAATAAGTTGACACGTCTTTAACTTTATTTTGCATACCCGTGTTAATAAGTTACATGAAAACAGAGATTTCTCGTAGCCTAAGTTTGGACTCAGTACGATAATATTCTCGTACCCTAAGTTCGAGTTATCCACTGCACCACTGGTTGTCGATAACCATAAGCATATTGGAGGCACAAGCTATAGTATGTACTAAAACTCCAAAAATTCAACTTAGTACAGTTTGTAACGTCTTTCTCCCTAGACTTTGTTGTTGGAACCTAGTTAGGAAACGGTTGGCATGTTGACGAAAAGGAAAAGAACAAATGTCTAGCAAGACCACATGAAACTTACATACACATCTAACCAGTATTACATAGTACTTACATATTACATAAATAAACTATATCACCAAGGAACTATCGAGCCATCACATGCCTCAAAACGCGGATGAAAATCAAAAAGAAAATACTAATCGAGTTACTCGCTCATAACTCAACTTAAATGGTTCCGATAAATTATTTACCATTCCGAAACCCTTACATGCATATGGACCGAATCATTGGGACGGATGGAGTAAGTCAAATCCCATTAAATGAGCCCATCAAATTAGTCATTCAAGCTCCCCCAGCACCCCAACAATTTAATAACAAGTTACAAAAAAATGATTTTGGAGTTTTATAATAAAGTTAGAAAACATATCATATGTTAATGACCCATTGAAGTCAATAAATCCAAGAACTGCAGCATTATGTTCACCAGAATACAGATGAGATTGGGGTAAGACAGTGGAAGGACATGCAAAAGTGGTAAACTCTGTATTATTGAAGGAAGAAGTGGGGATCTCTGAACATGCAAGGTTAAGGGAGAATGTTGGGCAATAAAAACAAACTGTCTGGAATTAGTATTTGTGAAAATGGAGGACAGTTGTATAAGGACCCATCTCCAAACTCACCACTTACTCGGATTTCTCTAAGACACTAGGATAATATAATTGCGTCAAGCATGAAATTTTACAAAGCCAAATTTCGGAAAACAACATTCTAAATCTTCAACAAAAGATTTCATGCATACACTAAATAGTTAATACTACGCGTAAAGTCGTAATTACATTCGACCACACATAAATTTCAATGTACTACCATTCTTAGATTAACATACTCCATATCGATGATGCCCCCAAAACAATACAATCAAACAAAACTTCAGGAGAGGATAATATCGACAATATTGATAGAAAAAAATTTATAAATACAGGTGGTCAAGTTGCAATAAAGTACAAGATTTCATAAAATGTTTCTAGTCTAAAAATAAGGAATTGATGACTAAAAGTTTAGGTCCAAGATAGGTCGACTTCGAGATGAGACAAACTATGGACCGGTTTCAACTACTAGTGAAGAGTCGAATTCTTCTTATATCGAGAATAACCGATGAACATCTAACCACGAAATCAACCACTATCGATAAGTGATAATGACTACGATTTGGAGCAAAAGAACAAGTCGTAGCTTGAAAGATGTCTTCATCGAATTTCTTTCTATTGACACTAACACTTTACTACAATTTGGGCTATAAGACGAATGAGGACGTATCTTTCTAACAAAAATTAAACAAGCACGACAGGCACACAACATATATGCACACTAGAGAGTAGAGACTCGTGACATGTGGAAGATTAAAACTAAACGTAAAGAGCCTAAATAGAGAGAACGAGTAATCGTAACGCTACAAAATGGAGATAAAAGTACAAAGATGACAGTAAATTTATTTTTACCTCATTCGATGAATTAGAAGAGTGTGAAATCTCTCGGATATTTTGCATGTCCAGCCTTTTGGGAAGTATGAAGATCCTGATTTTAAGAATTTTAAAGGGATGCAAAATGAATATAAAGGGTGAAAATGGAAGAGAATATTCAGACATGTTAAAAGCCAAAGTGACAGTCATCATGTGAAACTCAGATAAACAAACACCTGGAATTCAGTGAAGATATATGCCCCTGCAAACTGTGGAATTTGTCCGTTGTTCCTCAACTCAAGCCGAAATGTGCACATTATTTGGACGATTCTTAAATATCATATGACATAAACGTGGATTCATAGACAAGCCACATGCATACACACACACCACACCCTGTGTATAATGTTCGGGAGAGGAATGATAAGTACCGCACAATGTAAGAATAGTGGGACATTTTCACTCACTTAAACACCGTGTTATGAAATCCTCAAATCGATCACGATTTATGAAATCGTCCCTCTCCTAAACTTTGGAATGAAAAATGTCCATGTCGCAAATATTCTGTGTTCATAAACTTATCGGTCATCGACTCATGGACACATTTTATGGGTCCAAAAGTCGAACTCATGGTCTCATGCCCACATTATATGGGTCCATAGTCGAACTCAAACCTTATATATCTGGTCAGTCACAATTCAAACCCTCGACATCAAACGAGAGACCTCTCGTATAGCAGGGGAGGAGGGCAGAACAGGCAGGCCGAAGACACCAATACAAGCCATGTCCTTTCCTGAAGCCATGTCCTACTATCCTCATAAGATGAGAGGAAAGATACTGAAACATTGCGGCTTGTTGTCCTTCGATGCAGACCAGAACTAGCTAAAAAAGAAAGCACATAACATCGACATTTCCGTGACTGAGGATGAGGCTATTCCAACACCCCTGATGCTGTATTCATTTTCCTTTGTTTTGTAAGCTACAAACGGAGTATAATTCATGTTACTCAATGAACCAAAACACAAACTTAAACGAAACCTGAGCAACACTTGAAAGCTCTGCCCAAATCTTCTGAATTAGGGCATCCCCAGCCCGAAAAAACCCTAGACGTCAATAGGAAAACATCGCACCACACATCTATCAGTTTGAAAGACACCTGAAAAATAAACATATGACCTACAAAATAATCAAGTTACAGAAACCACATCAACTCAAAGTTTGCTACAGTAACCAAGAATGATTAACAGGGCCATGGAAGTTAAATCCAGTGGTAACCGTAACTGCTTATAAAGGGTTGCTGAAATTACCGGTCAAATAATGCTAATAACCAATCTATTGCGAGTAAAAGAGCATCCAATTCCTGCATATCCTCCAAAGACCCATCTCATGAGAAAACATCAAGAAACTCTATGTACCATTATTTTCTGCAAAACTGCTTAATTACCATTTAATAATTAATATGCTCTCAAAACAAGCAATGTGTAGATCTCAAAAAAAAAAGAAAAAAAAAAAAAAAAGTAATGTGTCCCTCCAGGGCTATCAACTCCTAACTACTTAAAAAGATCGCACACGCACCATCAGAAACATGGTTCTAAAAAGGCAACAGCTATACTATGTTAACTTGTAATTTGGAGCTCGTTCATCACAGCTCCACTTGGTTGTAGGGCTCCAATTAGTTGCAGAGCTACTTTGTCAAGTAAGGCTGATCAATTTCTAACACATTACCACAAATGAAAAATTAACTAAATCTTTCAAAATTTAGCCTCATCAATACAAAGCCTTGTTTACACAAAATATATACAAACGCATAGGTGACATATAGAAAGCTGGCAAGATTTTGAGACCTACACAGGAAAGAATAGCCAACATGGAGAAAGCGCACAAACATGAAGGAAAGATTACGAGAAAATACAGATAAAGAATCAAATTAAAGAAATTAGTCAGCTTTACATGGGACATAAAAGTGATCAATATCAAAATATTGCCCCCTCTTCAGCCAATACTCTATTCAGTGGACTGTGAGGTAAAATGGTATATTAACCATAGTGAAGAAATTCCCACACCAAAATCAATTAGCCAACAACAACTGATCCTTGGTCTTAAGAAAATTTAGAGGCTGCAACCTGAACCTTTAATCAACCAAAAGACTAGCTTAACATAAAACTATATAAAGAAGCATATTCAATACAGGGACAATAATAGGCCAAAACATCATCTACTTATGCCTTTATATGTTCTTTCATTAACTAGCAATAGACTAATCAAGGATAGAATTTTTCACCAACAAATAAACTGAAAAAATCGGTCAATCCACCAAATAGCAAACAGGGGCCAAAATAAGCACTAAATGTAACAACAATGATACTTACCAAAAGAGTTTGCCACAAGGAAAAGATATCACATTCCTGACTTCATCAGAAGGGAAATCTTTCAGCCCCTTTTTTCTGTTTCAGCAAATGAACAGCGAGGGATGTCTAAAATGAAACATTAAGAATAATTGTCTTTGACATAACCTCAAGCATGGATCTTACCAGCTGCGTAAAAAATGCCTGAAGTGGTTCAGATTATTATAAGAAGGGTATGAAGCCAGATGCAAAGATGAAAATCAAGAATATAACAAGCACCTAGGAAAAAGCATATCCAATTGGGAGACAACAAAATACATTATACGAGTGAAGACTCAATCTGAAATTCTAAACATATAACTGATATACTAAAAAAAAAGGGTGGAACAAATAATGATCTTACCAGATAAACCTTGCATATCTCCAAAAGCTCTAACACATCCAGAAGGATCAGAATTGACCATACTACCATAACAACAATTCTCAACGGGGTTATTTGTTTTATGCATGCAAAACTTTGAAGAAGGAAGCACTGTATTCTACACACACAATCAACAGACATGACCAGGCACGAAATAAAACCTGAAGTTAGACCACAGACAATGCGGAAAGGTGAGTCTGAGTCACTTTAAATGTAATAAGGCAAATGGGACCAAGAGAAGGGCTAGTATTCAGTTTCTGCAAGAGATAAAATAACCCACATATACAAAAGCTTCTACCATTTTTACAGTTTGGTTTCTATCTGGAAGCCTTCATTCAAGAAAGTCACATCCGAAAACAAAAAGACACACACTACAAGTTTACAACAACCACCAACCATGTGTAACTTAGTAATGCGACCTAAACAAAATGCGGATCGAATCCTTAGAAGATCGTTGTGACGTCCCATCAAAAAATCGAAATCCAGGCCGCAAACAGTGATCCTCTGTATAAGGAATTTCAAGATCTGAAGCCATTCACAGAACTTTGCTGATATTGACAATTCTGGCTAGCACGGATGTAAGACTTTCACCATATACTGATAAGCTTGCTACAACCAACAAGCGATTAACATTAAGACCATTGACCTCGAAAACTGACCCTTTTATTACTATCTGCAGTCCTGTATCGAGATGACTGAAAGTTAGCAGGATGGTCATCAGGACTTTTCCTCTTTGGGCCTGAGGAACACCGTCCTCTCCCTCTATACACATTTCCAGAACCTCGCACCTCGCTGTTATAATTATCCCAATGTCGTTGCCCCCACTGATTGCCTCTACCATTTGGCACCCTGCTATCCAAGTGAGAGCCAAACTTCTGAGCTCTATAGTTGTTATTTTGATAGCTGGGCCTAACGAACTCCTGCGGTTTCTGATTCCAATTCCTTGAACAAGCTCCACGATCTGGCCATCCAGTGCCTTCACTATTCCAAGTATTACTTTCAGCTTTCCAGTTCTTTGATGTATCAGTCTGGACATTCCCCGTTGAATTCCAGGCATTATTCCATGCACCAACCTTATCCTTGTTTTCAGGTTCTTGTGTATAATGCCTCTCCCACGGGTCATTAGCTTTAGTCAACTTGCTTGTATCATCAACAGAATTATCCCACTGGTTCCATCCTGCCGCTTTATCTTGTACTGTGCAACTCTGTGTATAACCACGTTCCCATGGATCATCAGCACTTTGAGGCCAATCATTATTCTCTTTCGACCTACGGGTAGAGGGTAAGTAATATCTATCATCTGGATTAAAGTACTCTCTATCTAACTCCCTCACCAACTCTGGATCGATATAAGGATTCCAATCTATTTCATCAATGTACAAATCTGGATTAGGAGGTTGAGTTTCACATGGAAAGCCATTAAATTCATCCCAAAAACGTTTTTTCGCATGATTGAAAGCCTCCTCGCCAGCAGAATCATCCCAAGTAACAACATTATTGTGGCAATGCATGAAGTTCCTCGTGCTCAATACCTTCTTCCAAGGCATTCGTCCCACCAGATAGCAAAATTTCTTCTCCCACATTGGCACATTGTCCTGCCAAACCTCTAATGTAGGAGGATATATCAGTAATTAAGAACACGCATGTCATGTCCTAAGTATTACAATAACAACTTAAGAGATAAGGGTTGCTGGGGTCAACTAGCGGTTTCAAGCAAAATTGTGCAAGTTAAAAGCGATTTTATGGAAGAAAACAGCACACTAAAGTAAAGTGATTCATGGGGTATTATTCGTTTTCTTTTGTTCACCATGTCTCGGAGAACCATATTGGAAAATTATGATGCCACTATAGCTTATACCGCGTAAACTAAATTACTTCAACATTCTTAACAGTCTACAAAATTGCGCGGAAATGTAGGGGCTAGGGACCCTCCAAATTTATGAGCTTTCTCCATATCAAACTAACAATGGACATTTTTTCACTAATTGAACAACATTCTTTACAGTCTACCCAATGGCGCGGAAATGTAGGGACTAGGGACACTCCAAATTTACGAGCTTTCTCCTTATCAAAATAACAAATGGACATTTTTACACTAACTTCAATATTACACAACCAATAAAAATGTACTTGTCCTACCAGCATTCTTACTCATCCTGTTGCAATTACTCCCACACCCAATTAGCCTATTGCCACACCCCTTTCACAAATGACAATGCAGCATTAAAACAAGATGATCTCAAACTCGAAAAGGCGTAAAAACAACAATTCAATGTACATAAATCATTCCTGACTTCACCTCTCACCAGAAAACTCTCACATTACAAGCAATTCTATCAAAACCCACAAACACACCAACCCAAATTAGCAATAATAACCAGCATTACATTACATATAAACATCACAAATCAAAACCCACAAAAATACCCAATTCAAAAATCATCCCCAATTCCCAATAAAACTCCCAAAAAATTGGTACCCCACTAAATTCAATCAAACAATTAAGCAATAAAATCAAATAAATCAAAGATTAACCAAAAGAAAAAGGGATGAGATGAAAATTTGTATACCAGTTTCAGGGTCAGGGCAAGGTTCATCTCTGGGAGGAGACCAATTGTAATCTTGATAGTTACGCCTCCTTGGTCGTGCATAATATCTCCTGTCCCATTTCCCCATTTTTCTTTCACACGTCCAATTCACTCAAACCCTGACTCTAAATTCTAAAACTTCAAGAACAAGTTTCTTTCTTTATCTTATTTTGGGTGAGAATTCAATTGGGGTCTTATAACAAAAAGGGGAACAGTGAAGAAGAAGAAGAGAGAAGTGGAGAAGTGACAAAGTGAGAAAAGCGCAAGAAAGAGAAAGAGAGAGGCAGAGAAGTACAAAAGAAGGTTTCTTTTTGGTGGGGTTTCTCAAGGGTGGAATAGGGAAGGTTGAATCTTTCCGAATTTGTCTAGGAGCGTTTGGTTAATAGTAGCGGTAAAGGATTTACGACTAAGAGCAACTCCAACACTAGGCGGGGTTGAGATTGCTCATAAGTAAAGTAGCTTAAGCATGTTGGACCTAAAAATCATTCCAATGTCAAGCAAATAGTTAACCTGCTTGTGTAGGGCTAACTAACCATGAGCATCGATTTTAATAATAAAAATGCAAAATAAATAAGCTGCAAATGTTAGTGGGAAATATGTGGACATTCACAATAAATCACTTTTCCAGTCTCAAGCTAACTGTTCAAGTAGGCAGATTCATGAAGCTGGACAGCTTTTGAGTTTTTACTCCAATGTGTAGGCAGGTTGCTAATCTTGCTTGCCCAAGTCCAAGCAGGTCTAAACACTTGCGTTGGAGTTGCAAGTGTGGCATCAACGACAAAAGAGATCTAACCTCATTAATCATGTTGTCCACCCTTTTATTGTCTCAGTCTCTTAGATCGGGAAAAAACAGAAATCTTACTCATTGACGAAATATCATCCCGCTCGTTGTTGCTACTTAACAAATATTGGCCTCCGACTCGACAAATGGACCCACCTCTCTCAATACCAGCTATGAGACGTTAAAGAAGTATCATGACCATTAAGTTTCTAGAAAATGCATCACGCTATTTCCCACAAACTTGTTACGATACAATTTTAAACAATATCATAACGTCACAATTTACGAACAAAGAGAGTTACTCATCACACTATTTCACACAAACCAATTAGAATACGATCTCAATTCTCAAGCAATATCACAAATCAAAACGTCAACACCTCATGGACTTGGTAACTATGGTAAGTAACTCACTCAACTAAAGTACTCGAGCCATAAACTTGGTGGGTTGTTTATGGCAAAGCGTAAGCTTCAATCTTCCCAAAGCGTGAAAAATGCCACCACAACCACCACCGGCGGCGAAACCCAACAACTTATACTTCTTCTACGGCAAAAGAAAACCCTCTCAAAACCGACCCACCGTCTACGGCGGCCTTTTCTCCAACCGCCACACCACAAACCCCACCACCACCCCTCAACCACCACCACCACCAAAACCCACCAATTTCCCCCTTCAAAAATGGTACCCGGATCCCCAAACCGGGTCAAAACCCACCACTTCCAACGACCCATCATCACATTTCTTCCATATCGGGCAACACCTCTCTCCAATCGCCCGCTACATATGTGATTCCTTCAGGAAACACCAAAAGTGGGGCCCGGACGTGGTTTCGGACCTGACCCGACTTCGCCGGGTCAACCCGGACTTGGTTGCTGAGGTGCTCAAAGCGCAGGATGACCCGGTTATATGCTCCAAGTTCTTCCATTGGGCGGGTAAGCAAAAGGGTTATCATCATACTTATATTTCATACAATGCGTTTACTTATGCTTTGTATAGGTTGAATAAGTTTAGAGCAGCTGATCAAGTGCCCGAGTTGATGCGAATGCAGGGAAGAGAGCCGAGTGAGAAACAGTTCGAAATTCTGATTAGAATGCATGCTGATAATCATAGGGGTCTTAGGGTCTATAACGTTTATGAAAAGATGAAGAAATTCGGGGTTACGCCTCGGGTTTTCTTGTATAATAGGATTATGGATGCGTTAGTTAAAACGGGGTATTTAGATTTAGCGTTGTCGGTTTACGAGGATTTTAAGAAGGTTGGGTTGGTTGAGGAGAGTGTTACTTACATGGTTTTGATTAAGGGGTTGGGTAGGAGTGGGAGGGTTGATGAAATGTTGGAGCTTTTGGGACGGATGAGGAGTTTGTGTAGGCCCGATGTTTTTGCTTACACGGCTTTGGTTCGGGTTTTGGTGGAGGAGGGGAATTTGGATGGGTGTTTGAGGGTTTGGGAGGAAATGGGGAGGGATAGGGTTGAGCCTGACGCAATGGCGTATACTACTTTGATTTCTGCTTTGTGTAAGGGGAATCGGGTTGAGAAAGGTTATGAGTTTTTTAAGGGTATGAAGAATAAAGGGGGGTTGATTGATAGGGCTATATATAGCTCGTTAGTCGAAGGGTATGTGGCTGATGGTAAAGTTGGTTCAGCACTTGACTTGTTGAAGGATATGATCGATTCAGGATACAGGGCTGATTTGTCTGTGTATAATAGTTTGATTGAGGGCTTATGTAATGTTGGACAGGTCGATAAAGCTTTTAAGCTCTTTCAAGTAACAATTAGAGAGGGCCTTCAGCCAGATTTTAGTACCGTGAATCCTATGTTTGTGTCATATGCGGAGTCTAGGGAAATGGACAAGTTCCGCTGTTTGCTTATTGACATGGATAAATTAGGGGTAGCGGTTATTGAGGGTCTGTCGACATTCTTTTCTTTGATGGTTGAAAGGGAAGATTGTTTGCCTCTCACATTAGAGGTGTTTGACGATTTGAAAAGAAAAGGTTATTGCAGTGTTCAAATTTACAACATACTTTTGGGTGCTCTTTACAAGAATGGGCAGGTTCAGGGTGCAGTTTCCCTCTTCAATGAAATCAAAGACTCAAACTTTACGCCTGATTCTAGTACTTATAGTTATGCAATTATGTGTTTTGTTGACATTGGTGATGTCAAGGAAGCGTGTGTTTGGTATAATAAGGTTAAGGAGCTGGATTCAGTTCCATCCACTGAAGCTTATCAGTCTCTGGTAAAAGGGCTTTGTAAGATGGGAGAGATTGATGCAGCTATGTTACTGGTCCGGGATTGCTTGGCTAATGTTACATCTGGGCCTATGGAGTTCAAATACACACTAGGCATCATCCACATGTGCAAGTCAAATGATGCTGAAAAGGTGCTTGAAGTGGTTAATGAGTTGATCGAACAGGGATGTGTACTCGATGAAATCATATACTGTGCTGTTATCTCTGGCATGTGCAAGCATGGGACTTTAGAGGAGGCAAGGAAGGTCTTCTCAAGTATGAAGGACCAAAAACTTTTATCTGAAGCCAATCTGATTTTGTACGATGACATGCTGATTGAACACATGAAGAAGAAAACAGCTGATTTGCTGCTATCAGGAGTAAAGTTCTTTGGATTAGAATCCAAACTTAAAGCAAAAGGCTGTACGTTGCTGTCAAGTTAAGGTAATATTTTTCGTCCACCTAATTCATTGTATCTTTTTTTTTTTTTTTTTTTTTTTTTTGCACATATAGTACATATTCACGTTAATGCCTGGCTTGTGTGTTACATTTTTTGGTGGTTATGCGACCACCCTTTGCTTATAGCCATGGCTACTTATAATTTTTTTGGTTGTTGTATTTAGTTTTTAGTCCCTATCTCTTTACTTCATTTTTGTTTACGGCTCAATGTTTTCTCAGAGTATGTAGGCATGCCTTTCAATTCTCCCTGCGTGTTTCAACTTAGAGTACATAACACTAATCACATTTAGACAAGGCTTGTGCGAAATCCCTAAGAAGCCTGATGTCTATTGAACCAAATTAAGTCTTCAACTCAAGTATTTTCGAGCTCTTAAAAGTACTTTGAGCATTGTTTGTCGGCAACATTACATGCTTGGTTAGTTTAACATTATGGTACATTTGAGGAAAAACAATGCAATAGAATTAAACAAACCTTAATAGCAAATATGAGGACAGTGAAAGATCAAAGATAATACTCATTCTGAGAACCTGAGACAGGAGTACTTAGTGGGATTGTGGATTGCCATCATGAAAAGATAGGATACTAGTGCGGGAACTAACAATGGGTGCTTAGTTTAAAAAAGCGCACCTGAGGCGCACTGAGGCGCACCGAGGCGCACTGAGGCGCAGCCCCTGAGGCGCACTGAGGCGCACGCGAGGCGCATGACTCTGCAATTTCCAGTTTTCTTTCTCTTGTAACCTTATTTCTACCCTTCCCTTTGCCCCTTAATCCCTTGTTTATACTTCTTCACCCATAGGTCCTTTTTAAACACCACAAAAGGGGTTAATCTTTTGCAAATTGAGGTTTCGAAAAATGGAATTTTGTTTGCTAAATGAGTGCGCCTCGTGTTGTCTATTGAAAGAGTGAAGCAAAAAGAAGATCTTCCATAGCAGTGATTAGTGTGGGTGGGGTGTGGGGGGGGGAGGGTAGTTTTTTTGGGCAGTGTTGTCTATTGAAAGAGTGAAGCAAAAAGAAGATCTTCCATAGCAGTGGTGACATTTGGATTTTAGATAACACGTGGAGTAATTGTCAGAAGAGCGGGCAAGAATTTTGTATAAACTGCTCCCATCTCACATTTAGGGTCTCAGGAACATTGCGTCATTACAAATTGTTTTACAGTTAAACACCCATTTGGAAAAGGTGCTGTGACAAGCACTAAGTGCAGCATCTTATGGTAAAGGTCATCAATAAAATAGTTAATAGGAGTGGTACTTGGGAACCAGATGTTAATTGGCAGTGTGTTATTGTTCAAAGTAAGTTCCATCAGTGGAAGAAGATGTGGTCTTCAGGAGGAAAGACAGATCCCTGTTATTTGTGTATTGACGACACTTGAGTGTTGGAGTTTGGTGATATAGAATGGCACAAGGATAGCTGAAGCATGGTGTGTGTGCTCCTAGGGTACTATGCAGAACTCACGAATTCAATGGAAATCCATGTGTATTGTTTTGTTGTTTGATACTTAGTTTTGGCAATCTGTTTGAGTACAAGGGATGCCTTGACATTTCATTTTAGTAGAAGGCCTCATGGTACGGAGGTGAAAGGGCTCCCTCTTGTTCAACTTTACTCCTAGTAATTGCGGATCCAAGCATCTGGCCCATGAGGATGACTCCAGAGCCATGACTGGGGATTGATTACCTAGCAATACCTTTCTTGTGCATGAACATCCTAACTCACATCAGCTGTTGTCGTTCTTGCTGCTAATTCAATTTGTAAGAGTAAAGTGCTTGAATGTCTTAAAAGCACTATTGTTTTCATCATATGTGAGATTGTGTTAGCTTCAAGGTTATCGTTCTGCACATCTTTGGCCGTCCTATCACACAGTGTATGTTCCTTTGCTTACTGATATGTGAAAACCTATTTGCTGAAGTTTCATGGTGTACAATTCCCACATAAATCTATGCTACATTCTTCTAGTAGATTGACAACATTTCTCTCGTGTAGCTCGTATCCCGACCAAGCCACCATTAACCCAGAGGCCCTTGGGATAGAAATGTCTTTTTCTTTTTTTTTTTTCTTTTTTTTTAGTAGATATCAAATCTTGGCTAATCCGCTTGCTCTTTGTTTTCTCCATGTGCTGTGAATAGTTTGTCATTGACTCCTGTTATATATGTTCCCGTTACGTCCTTGGGAAACCATCCTGTTTTAGCCTTTAAGCATTTTTTTTATAATATTTTTATGTGGTACAGCAACTAATGCGGTGGGGGTGGGGATATGACCCCCAGGTTGATTTCGTAACCATCTGGCCAACCGTGATCCTCTTTAAGCATGTTTACTTGATTCTTCTTTAGCTTGCTAAATGAAATTAACAAACGGTAACTAAAACAGCTTTTGCAGATACTTACGGAGTATTACTTAAATAGGTCCGTGGACTTCGATGGTGGTTCCTTGTTACAAAAAGCTATTCTTCTTTCCAGGAGTTGAGGACATTAGGTGTAAGCTGGAAGACCTCAACTATCTGAACCAAAGCTGTTGCCTAGTGACAGGTGATTGTAATACAGAGTCTGTGTTTTCCAATCTGTAAGATTTGCTACTTTGTACAAATTTGTGACTGAAATCAATTTTTTTTTTTTTGACAATGGTACGGAAATGATTTTAAGCCATCAACAATGTTGTTATGTAGGTCATGCTATAAACTATCTGGCTTACTTGTCAGATGCGAAGCAAGCTTTTCAACAGACCAGAAAACAGCCTAAAACAGGTTTAGCATGTTAATACCAGCAAATAAATGGTTCAAGCTTTCTCTTCAGACTAAGCAGTCCATTGAATTTTGGTTTTTTGTCGCAGTTGTGAATACATTCTTCCTTAGGCGGGCTATATGGCCGGAAAATGCGATTTTGATCCAGATTTTAGAGCTCTACACATCACAGAAATGCCCTCTCAGTTCCAGCATGCTAGGCAGTTAATACAGCACCAGTCAAGTTAAGACTAATGCTAAGTGCTTGCTTCCGGCTATTGGAAGACTTTCCTTCAATAAGAATGTCTTGGACGAGAATACTGTTGTAGCAAGGATAATGGCACTTGAAATATGTTGGTTAATCAACAGAGGTTTGTTGTTCTTTACATTAGGCTATAATCTATATATACAGTAAGATGTACTCATTATAATACATTCAATGAATCTATGAAAAAGTGATTCTGTTTCTCCCATGTCTTGTTGTTGCGCGCTCTCTATTTCGCCTCCATCCTTCAGTTGAGCATTGTGTTACTAAACCCATCGAAGTTGAGCTAAGCTCCTTCATGTATCCCCATCCCGGCCATATGTACCCTTTCTCTACAGCTTAGCATTGTACGCTGTAACAGACATCGTGTATGGATGCAAAACCGTGCAAGAGACTCGAATACTAACCCGTCATCTCATCTGATGGACGTGTCGGTCCAACTGATATTTCAGTGTCCTTTTTGGAAAACAGAAACACCAAACATATAGATTTGTGTATTCTTTGCTGTGGTCGAATGTGACAGTAGTGTCTTTGCTCCACTTCTGTCTGCTCCTTGAAACACCATGCCAAAAAAAAAAAAAAAAAAAAAAAAAAGTACAGTGTATGGTAAGCATTTGCGATTGAGTTAAAGTCACTGATGCGAAAATTGCTCGCTATTCCTTTCATCATTATGGTCCCTCAACCTCTGAGCGCACTCAAACTGTACAGTTGAGGCATGTAAAATTCCATGTAATGTATGCGGTATGCCCGATTACAATCATCAGTAAGTACTAAGATACTGACTTAAAAAAAAAGGTACTAAGATACAAAAGTTGATTCAAATTTCGCGTTTAGGCCTATTACGACTCCGGGGGAGTGCAGGTTCCTCTTTTCTTGTGGTCACAGTGTCTGCAAACTCATCATCTTCTTCCTCTGCTTCCCTTATTGCCTCATTCATTGCAAGCTGTCATAAAGGAACAAATTATGAAGAGAAGCTACATACATAGAGCAATACAGAGTACATCTTATTACAGATAACCCTCGAAAATAAGACTGCTAATTTGGTAGTCCATCAAATGTCTAAATGTCAGAAGAAAGCCAAAATTGGGAAGCAGTTTCAACTGCGCTCAGGAGGATACATAGGGGCATAAGACCGCACTCCATTCGAAACATTACCTCTCTTGCACCATGCACATACGAAACCATTATGATTATAAGTTGCATTTCTACATATCCAGGACTCTTCCCGACTTCAAAAATGATAGACCTTAATTTGAGAGTGGAAAACCAATGCCTCAACCGAGTGGTTCTACTACTTTAAGAGAGCATCAGAAAAATGTAAAGACAGACACCCCTTCACTCAAATGAAAATGATCCCACAGCCGATATTGCTGTCCCATACAGGAGGAACACGGGTTCAAAAATCTGAACTTTCAAACCATTTTATTAAGACTTTCAACCTAAACCAAGCCCATTACTGTAGTAGGATATTCATATACCTAGTCAGTAGTCAGTTCTCAGTTAACATATATGATTACCAAAACATTTGAAAAGCAAGGTCACAATGATCCTATTTTAAGTCCTTGAAGGTACGACACTATCATCTCCCAAAGGCACAACCCTGAAGGCATCTGTTAAACCTCCATCACAGCTGTATCCCGTCCGCCCGCCATGCTACCAGAAGCACACACTACCGGGACCACCTAAATTAGCCAGAAGGGCTGAAGGAGCCACTAACCAGTAATACACTCAGCGAAAGGGTAATCAAGCGCTGACTCCAAAAGCTCGTCTGCTTACTATTAATACCATAAATCACGTCATATAGGAAACTGCAAAGCTATTGATAGCCAAACATACAAGGATTTTGCTAGGAATTCTTACTCCCATGAAAGGGAGGGAAAATTGCTTATATTACGATATCAAACTTGAAACATACTCCTAATGGTCGAGCAAGTTCCTATGAGAAATCAAACGCTTTTGGCGACAACCTAAGAATCAAAATTCCAAGGGCATAGGAATCCCATAGGTAAATCTAAAGTCTTAACCTCCTTTTCTTTCCCTTAGTAAGTACCACCAAGACACCAACTGATACTCAATTACTCATACTTCTTCAACAGTGATCCCACACTAACGCCATAGTCCGTATTGCCTATTTGCCTACATCATCCATTCCACCTTCCCAAATCCTGCTCTACTGTAATCCCCCCTCCCCAAAGCAAAATTATGGCTTTCTTACTCTATTCTAAACTTTACTACTACTACCCCAAGCAAAATTACGGATTTCTTACTCTACTGTAAAGTTTACTACTAGATTGTGAATCAATGTTGCTAGGAAGATACATGAATCTTAAATGATACAACTTCGAAAGTTTAAAGAATGATTTTCAGCCTATATCACTCAAACTACTGAGAATCATGACTCATGAGCAAGCAACATCTACTCAAAAAAACTCCTGCCCGAATTTGCCGATCCTCTTTCAACCTCAATTACGCTACCCACATTTCTAATCCTAACTCCGCCCCTAATTCGTGTATGAGTTCTATCTGCCCCGGACATTTGCATAGACGATTTCTTAGCCGAGTGGCCACCACTAAGGTACACTACATGATACAATAGGCCTCCATCTTAAAAATGACATTCTTCACAAGTCACCAACATCATTACCCCAGTGCCTCTTGTTAAGGTAGCCGCTAAGGACGAGTACCGGCCCAATTTCACAAGTCTAGTGACGTTCCATCCTAAACCCACTCCGCAATACAAGTAGCCCATGCCTCTTGTTAGAGGAGCCGCTAAGGAGGAGTACCGGCCCAGCTTCACAAGTCTAGTGACGTTCCATCCTAAACCCAATCCGCAAAACAAGTACCCCACTAATGAATCATACTAAACATGTTCTATCACCTCAATTA
Source organism: Spergularia bocconei (assembly GCA_963457585.1). NCBI lineage: Eukaryota > Viridiplantae > Streptophyta > Magnoliopsida > Caryophyllales > Caryophyllaceae > Spergularia > Spergularia bocconei. Next base: position 2,919,289 of record OY734951.1, on the reverse strand, counting down.
TCGATATGGGACAACAACTCACACATACACATACAATATTATAATCCTAATCAATACTCGTAGTGAAAATTGCATCGAGAATCGCACCGACTAACTACGACTCTAATAAAAACACATAAAATGACAATATGAAGAAAGAATGAAGGGTTACCTCTTCAAGGAACTTCTGATCAAGCCTATTCCCAATTTGGAAAGCAGTGAAAGCGGTGATAGCGAGGAGAGAGAGTGGAAACACAAGAGCAAATATAAACTGAGTGCTGTTGGGTGGTCCGGCGCGTGTGAGGATGGTGCTGCTGAGGTGGCGCGTTCGCCGGCGGCAGGGAAAATGGAGGAGAGATGGAGATTGTGAAGTTGGGAAAGAAACAGAACTAGTGTTATTTCTATTTATAGTACGGGAAGAGATAGTGTGGAGTGTTGTGAAGCGTGAAGTGAAAGCTGTTGTTATTGCCATGTTTGTGTGTTCTTGTTGTTCTTGTGTTACGTAATCTGTCTCCTCAAATTTTGGAGGAGAAGATGGTGTGGGAAGTCTGGGAAATGGTGGCTTATCTCTTCGTGTGTTCTTCTGCTTCCACTCTCTTGAGTCTTGACTTCCTGTCACGATACTCTTCTCATTTACGACCTTTTATTACAATTTTTAGTGAATTACGAGTATACGCCTAATAAGTAAAAACGCATTCTATCACGATTCTGTAGGCTATTCTTTGTATTATCTACAAATGGACATAGAGCAATCCTCCTTTTGAGCGGCTCTACGAGAAAATTGCGTAGAGTGATGTATTATTACACTCGGTGTTACTTTCATGACTTATTGGTGGTAGTAGTAGAGATTAGAGAGCTTAATTTTTATCGCATTTTTATTTGGCAGTTTCTTACGAAATCAATGGGGTTATGACGTTTCGTGATTGATGCTATATTGAGTAGGGTGTTCTCAATCAACTCTAAATTGGGTAAAAGAACTATTGATGTTTCTGGGTTTATTCAATTTTTCGATTCATTTTCTGTTATTTGTTCGTGATACTTCCGACAAAACTACCATCAAACAAAGTAACGAACCACTTTATCTCAATTTTTCCGTTATTTGAATCCAGATTGAAAATTTCTCGTTACCTTTCCGTTATCTTTTCTTTGATACTTTCGACAAAACCACCATTAAACAAACCACACTTCTTCAATTATGATATCTTCCCTCCCCATTAATTATACAAAAAAAAGATTACAATTTCCAAAAAAAAAAAACATATCTCACCATTAATAAAAAAAGATTAAATACCAAAAACAGTTTAAAAATTCCCAATCAAACAGTCACTTATTCATTACTCAACTCTTTACTCATTAAAATGTCTTTTGTCTTCCACAAGCGTTGAAATTCCAATGAACATCAAATTTTCACCCCAAAAACAATAAAAATCATATCATATCATATCATATCTCAGATTGGTTGCTTCTACATCACGTTTTATGATATGATCATCAAATTATAATTATAATTTTTACAGAAACAAGAGAAACAAGAATTCAATGGCAGGTGGAGGAGGAGGAGTATACTCATCAATCAGAACATCTTCTTCTTCTGTATCTTCAGGAACAAGCTTCACCACGAAGCTTCTCCTTCTCCTAACTCTTCTACCTTTCACGCTTGCTGCTTTCGCCTTTGTTCTTCAATGGCGGGGTGGAGTTACAGACCCTTCTACACGCTTCTCTTCAGAAGACCATAGATTTCCTGGTATGGAAGAATCTGCTCCTACTACTATGACTATCACAACTTCTTCTTCATCTTCTTCTTCACGTCATTCTGATTGTGGGCCGCTGTTGGCCCGGTCTTCGCCTTCTTTTCCTTACTCTACTGATTGGAAGTTCCAGTTTCAGCCCGATCTCAAGCCCAAGGTGAGCAATTTTTTTGGATTTTATGAAAATTTTGTGGGTTTTGTATTGATTTGGATTTTGGGTTTTGTTTGGTTTGATCTAATTTGAATTGGGTATTGTTTGATTTGGTTAGAATTTGAACAAGTTTGAGTTTTTTTTTTTTGGATTGATTCGAATTCTGGGGTTTTTTTGTTTTGATTGATTTGATTCGAAGTTGGTATCTATTGATTGATTTGGTTACGTTTCGAAGTTTGTTGATCATTGATTTGGAGTTTTTATTTTTGAATTTAGATCAGAATTTTGAATTAGTTGTTCTTTTAGAGTAGTTGCTTTATATATAATTGGTAGATGTATCAAGTTTTGATCTTGCAATGTGGGATTACTGGGATGTGATGGGAAACAGCAGTGATGTTAATTGTTGATCTCTATCACATTTGAATTCCAATGAATTGATCATAAAAATCGCGCTTTCAGATATTACAATTGGTAGAATTTGAAACAATTCCTCACCTTTCGTGTTGATTTTTAATAACGTCTGGGAGTTCTCCTTTAGTTGATACAATATGTGGAAGCTATGGATCTTTTTGTTCGTGTTAAGCATTCGGAGCTCTTATATGGCTTGTGGATGTATCAAGTTTTAATCTTGATATAATATAGTTTTAAGCAATTGTGAATTGTGATCCCCATAGCTGTGCAACTTAAGCTGTTGGTGATTGTTGTCTGAATCTGGGGAGTTTGATTCTTGTAATCATGTATCATTCATTTAACATTGAATCGGAATTCAGGTAGGATAATCATAATAATCTAGGTTACTTATTTTTCATGGAGGCCGTGGGTTGGGGGCTTGTGATTAGCATGATGTGGGGTGTTGGCTCATACGTTGCCTGTCATTTTTGAGTAAAAGTACAAATTTTTCCTTTGGTTAGATCGCTATCACCACGAGTACGTCAGGAAGCTTGGATCAGATTCTTCCATGGATGTTTTATCACAAGGTTATTGGGGTTACCACATTTTACCTCTTTGTCGAAGGCAAGGCTGCAACTTCTGAAGTAACCACAGTCTTGGACTCTATTCCAGTGAGTTTTGCCCTGACATTTACTATTCGTCCTTTCCGATGATGAGTTTAACATGACTGTATTATAAAATTGTGATGAATAACTAATGCATCTTTTCAGGGTGTTAAAGTGATATATAGAACAAAGGAGCTTGAGCAGCAACAGGCTAGAAGGTGAGTCAATCCTGCATAATATAAACTTTTTACCCGGCAGCATCTCTCTTGCTTTTTCCTGTCGTGTGTATGTGCTTAACTTGTTGTGTACATCCGTAGCCCTATAGGAAAGGGTTCTTTAGGTTGTGGAGCGAAGACGATCTATTGTTTGCTGGGAAGCTAAATATAGTAACCAAATACCTTTAGGCTGTCTAGTTGCGGATTGATTACCGTTTACCCGCCTTATGGCAGGAGCCTTTAATGCTCTGGGGTTATGGTGTTGTTGTTGTTGTATTCCTATGTGTAGTCAACTGGCATGTATCTATTGTGGTCACCACATAGCTCTACAATATTTGTGGGCTCTTTGATCTCACTCTGCTGATAAATCCTCTTGGTATTGAGTTATCTGCTAGAGCAAGAGTACTGAAGCCCTTGTTATGGCTGAAGCTTTTGCACATTTGTTTTTGAATTGAAACTAGAACTTTCAGTTATTGACTACTGTTCACTTTTTACCTCCAGTCGAATATGGAATGAAACATGGCTGGCAAGTTTCTTCTACAAGCCTTGCAATTATGAGTTATTTGTGAAGCAGTCGCTTAACATGGAGATGGCAATTGTTATGGCAAGGGTAGGCAATCCTTTTTCTTAATCTTCTTCGCTTTTAAAATAAAATTTGCCTAGTTTGTGCAATTTATTCTGACTTTGAGTTGTCTATGCTTATCCTAGAATGATGGTGTGGAGTGGATACTTCATCTTGATACGGATGAGCTCATACATCCAGCTGGTACGCGGGAGTATTCATTGAGGCAGCTGCTTCTTGATGTTCCTTCCAATGTGGACATGGTTGTTTTCCCCAACTATGTAAGTTATGATTGAATCCATTTACGGCTGTGTTAGTTATAGAACAATATAGGTCCTTCCTATACAATTATTGTTGAGGTACTAATTGGTTACTCCTTTCTTGTTCAGGAAAGTAGCGTGGAGCGTGATGACATCCAAGATCCTTTCAGTGAGGTATCTTAATTTTGATGGTTTCGTTTATACAGATTTTTTTCATGTAACAGTTGGATTTTCTCAGAAGAAGCTTGTGTTAGAGTCTATTAAAGCCAGTATTGAATGGTTAGACTTAAGAGTTTAGATTGATTTGCTTACGTATTTCTTCTTCCTTGACGAAGTTTTTCTGTGTTATGTTCCTTCCCCTTATTAAAGAAACCCTTCCACCTACTTGCATATAGTTGGTTTTGGCTGAGACGTTGGACCTAGTATCTGGCATTTGGTAATGTAGATAGTCTTTTCTATGCTGGTGGTTTTCTGGTGTATGGATTCAACTTTTTGTCTTGAATTTTGATATAACATCCACTCTCTACAGATATTAATCTCCCACATTATTTGGATTTTTAATGTCATACCCCTCCCCCATAAAATAATACTAGTACCATATGTTGGTTGTGCAAGTGAGTGCAGAACCATTTGAGTCAACTGTCTTTCCTGCCCATTCACTGTACGGTCTCACATCTGTTTCTTTTGTTGCAGGTATCTATGTTTAAGAAGAACTACGACCATCTTCCAAGAGATACATACTTTGGAATGTACAAAGAAGCAACTCGTGGAAATCCAAATTACTTTTTGACCTATGGCAATGGGAAATCTATTGCTCGAGTTCAAGACCATCTTCGACCGAATGGTGCCCACAGATGGCACAATTACATGAAAACCCCAAAGTATGAAAACGTTATATGGTTGTTGAAAACATTTTTCTTCTGGTTTGACATGTTAGTACTTTGTACTTTGATAGTCTTGTGGATCAAAAAAACGTTGATGCCTTTTATACACAACACATCTCAAAGCTAAGTGCTGAGCCGTAGCATGTCCCTACAACCAGTCAACCATAAGTCCTGATTGATATCACCACTAAAAACTTGCTTACCTAAGTAGCTGGAACTTTAGGGGGGATAAGGGAGGTGGTAATTAGGATGGAGCTGTTACTTATACAGCTCGGAGTTTAGTGAGTCTCCTGTTACCGTTTTGTATTATGGTTTCTAGTACAGTTTGTGTGTTCAGGATAGTGCCATTGATGATAATTGTGCCATGGAAAGAGTGTTGTTGGATATGATGTCTTGATATGAAAAATTGAGATGCTGTATATGAGGTAGTTTTTTTTTTTTTTTTTTTTTTTTTTTTTTTAATCAGGGACATGAATTAGAGGTTTAAGACTTGTAGGCAACGATGCAAATTAGTGGTATTTGTTCTTGGAAAGCATACCTCATTTGTTTTGTTACTAGCTTCAAGCTGGCGTTTTTTGTTTTTGTTTTTGTTTTTGTTTTTCTTCCTTACATATTCCTCTTACTTGCTATGGTCCGACAATTCATATTGGTCACTTCTCATTTGTAGTGAGATCAAATTTGAAGAAGCTGCCGTTCTACATTATACATATTCAAAGTTTTCAGATTTGACATCTAGACGCGATCGATGTGGATGCAAGCCCACGAAAGAGGATGTTAAGCGGTGCTTCATGTTGGAATTCGATAGAGCTGTGAGTTTTATTCTTACTCTTTATTACTACGAATTTGCATTTAGACTTTAGTACCCCTTTTCATTCAAGTCCTCGTGTATGTGACTAGTAGACTCTGACAAGTGACTATGTTGTTCTCATAATATTTACTTATTAAGTATGAGGTCGGCTTTTACTTTTGAATTACCGAAACTTGAAGCAAATCCGAGTTCATTTTTTCTTTTTTGGTGATTCTCAAATGTTAAAATGATTAGTGAAGTAGTCGTTCTTCCATAATTGGAGTGATTAGAGATCTCAAATAAAATCTATTCATCAGGGTTCCCACCAGAGTATTGGCACATAGGTGAACCAACGTTAAAGAATGGTTTGCATGGTATTCTGTTATAACCAGACTTACATAATCCTATGTTCAATATTTTTATGAACAAAGAATAATCAATTATTTTGGACACGGTGTTCTTTTTGGAGTTTCTTCTTCTCTAGAGTTGGTACAATTTTCATCAACGATAGTAGATATTTCGTCATTAGATCTAGAGGATTTCATAACATTTTACTTGACTCCATAGCAAGCTATTTGACACCCTTTATTTTGCTTTGGGCGAGCGCTTGTGCTTGTGGGGGCAGGTGTGCATCATGCATTATGTAGGTAGTTGTGCGAAAGCTCCACATTAATTTGTACCTAACCAAGATATTGTTGGGAATCAAGCTGTCAAGCACTCCGTTCTCACCTAAAACTTCGATGTTCACCTAGACTTCAAATTATATGAACTTAGTTCGGACCATTTTTAGTTGGCTGAGAAAATATAATAGAGAAATTTAACTTCAAGATAAGCTCATTAGCAGAAGTTTCAGAATTTTGTCTAACTTATGCAGTTGAGTTAGGGTGATGCTTTTACGAATTGTGCAGTTTCAATGGCAACCTTTGTGAGTCCTATCAAGGGCTCCTTTCAATGGCATCCTTTGACGAATTGTGCAGTTTCAATACCAGATTTCTAGGGCTCGTGTCGTTATGATATTTTGAGTGTGTTTACAACTTGTTGATGGTTTTTTTACGTGACATTTTGATTTGATGGTCAAAATTGTCCCGACAAGTCAAATTTGTTTCAGATCGGACTCTTTGATTGGTTATTATATCTGAAAGTGAAGCTCTCCCCTTAAAGTTACCTTCTTATTAGACATAACACTCATTCATGATTTCCTCCTGTTGACAGGCGTTCATAATTGCGTCAACTGCTACCGAGGAAGAAATGCGGAAGTGGTAAATTTGTGAACCAATTTGCTCTTTTACGTTACCCAACTGCACATGATGCTGTGTGTTATTAGTTGGTATTGTTTGTTGCCGCATCTTTTCCTGTTGGCTCTTGATATTAACTTACATTAAATTGTCTTTGTAGGTACCAAGAGCATGTTGTATGGGGAGACAAAACACTAAACTTAAAACTGTTGAGGAAGGGCATACTAACTCGCATTTATGCTCCAATGGTATGTTTGGTTGTCACTTCCCAGAATAATAAGTTGCATATCACAAACAAAGACTTCGTATAAATTATATAGAGAATGATACATGAAATTTTCAGATAAGACTGGCTGTTCCTTGTTCATAAACCTTCAAGGTTATTACCATAGAATGTAGCGCATATGGGTGGCATTTGCCCATCCCTCCCATATCTGGGTTTGCTCTGCTTGTAAAGTGATTATTTTCAGAGATTGCATATTTGAAATAGGTTGCATGTTTTGCTAGATGTTGGTCATTCGACTTTGCCTGTGATTCTTATCTGGTTTTGGGCACATATCAGGTAATTGTTCAGGGCTTGAGAGAATCAGGTCTTTTCACTTCTGTTATTGCCTCGGCGTCTACTACACCTATGTCGAAGGAGAAGTTCTTATCTTCAGTTGAAAGTTCTAATTCAACCCGATCCATGCGGTCAGTTGCTTCCTCAAGAAAGGTTGGTAAAATGACCGAGTCTCAGGCCACTGTCAGGAAAGTTTTGGAATTTGCTGATGCGTCTCATCACGAAGCAGCTGTTCCACCACTATCACCACCTGGCGTAGATGATGATATTATACTTGATTCATAATAACTTTCACATAGTATGAGAATTTCCAATTCTCTTGCCGGCTGGTTTCCCACACACGAAACGTAGGCTGGCAGAGGAAGAGTTTTGAAGAGGGGGCAGACTGCAGAGATGGAAGATTAGTATAGAAGAGGTTGCTCCAGATTTATTGTGGATTCTTCCCGATCATTGACCAAGCGCTTTGTACAACGAGAGATGGTGTGGTAGGTTGGATGGCGATATTCTTTGGCCCAGTTTTTTCCCTGGAGTCGGCCTTGTGGTCGTGTAGCTAGGATCTGGGTCTCGTATTTTGTACAGAAACGAACTATTGACTATATGATGAGAGAATTTTGTAACTTTTGTTGTACTAGTAGTAGTCGACAGTTAGACACACAATGTAGGCACATTTGATACATACTCCGTATATTCTTTGAATGATATTGATCGTTAGACACTTCATTTGCGTTCCTTGTCGTGTACTCTCCCTAATACAGAAAATCGAACATGGTTCAAACTTCAAACCTGGCCATTCCTAGCTATACCAAAATGATTTTTCAGTACACAGACATGATACATGATCAATGTGTTTATGTGTATATAACACTATACCGATTCTCAGTTGTGTCATTACCGAAACATCGTTATTATCACTTCAACACGACTTTCAAATACCAACCAATCTCCATCAAGTATGTTACTCACGATGTCTCATTAAACCGAACCTAAATACAACACGGTGTCTCGTTTTTCAGTTCGGTTTTTAAGTTAAGCACCAATTTGGGGTCTGATGTTTACAAAAAGTTTTCGTTTAGGGTCTCTAAGTTTCTTTTTTGTATCGTTAAGGGTCTGACTCTCACAGACGTTAGTGCTGCTGCTGTTGCCTCCACGTGCTGCCCCTTTGATCTCATTTTCCTCTCTCCTAGCCTCATGCCTCCATTCATCCTCAAGAAAATACTACCCAGAACAAAAAAAAAAAAAAAAAAAAAAAAAAGAACTTTTGGTTGTCTTTTGGACGATTTTTCTGGGGTTATTGGCTCCAATTTGGGCGAAAAAATCCCCACTTTTGGAGCCCAAATTTCTGCTATTTCGACCCATTGCCATAATTAATGTAGGAGATTTGAAGGAGTTTCGATGTTTTTAATTGTAGAGAAATAAGTGGCGGCCCCTTTAACTGCCACCTCACCAAAATCTAACGGAGTTAGCTGCTAGACCCCAATCAATACAAAAACAAAGTCTAGACACCAAACGAAAAAATATCTGAAACATTGGACCCTGAGTTGACACTTAACTCTCGGTTTTTTCGTCCCCAACCCCTAGTAAACAGTAGTCATAACGACTGTTTTATAAGTCAGTCTACTTATAACCTAGTCGTCCTCACTCAATCTTCAACTTTACTCTTCTCATCTCTCTCTCCCCCCCCCCCCCTCCGATTGCACCACCCAACCGGCCGCCATTCCCTCACTTCCTCCGCCGCACCGCCACTTAATTCTTACCGTCCACCAAATCACCGCCGCCGCCACCACCACCACCGCATTTCAAAACAGGAGGGCAAGGTGAATTCATGGTAAACAGATACTCGATTCCTTAAACCATACTTTTAATTCTAATTTTTTTTTTATATGAAATTGTTATTAATTGTTAATTTTATTTATCTGTAAGTTGATCATGCCGTGCAATTTTGGTACATAGATTGTTGAGAATTGAAATTAGGTTTGATTTTTGAATGAGAATTGAAAATGCAATTCGTTTTGCCCTCGTTTTTATGTTAGGATTATATGTTTCAACCGTCATTAGAATTCGTAAAATAAGTGTTCGTTTGGATAACACGGGAATTGAATTACCACGGGAAGTAGAATTTCCCATGAATTGAATTCCTATGGCAAAATCCCGGGAATTTGTGAAATTCAAATCTTTATTCATGTTGAACGGTAATCCCAAATAAGAGAATTAATTAGAGGGCAAAAGAGTCATTTCATGTGCGTGAATTGTTGGAGTTGTGAACGAACATAGGGGGGTGGGTAATTGAATTCCTATGCTAGAGTACATTGATTCATGTTAGCTCGTGAATTAGCGATACTGAACTTGTCGTAGACCCATTGCTAAGTTATTAAACACGGTCCGAGCTAGGCAAGGCGATGGATTAAAGGTGGGAAACAAAAGATACTCCCTCCATGTAATTGAACGTTTTACGTTTTGTATGAATATATGTGTGAGAGATTCAAACCACACGTAATGAATTGATTAATTGTTCACTCTGAAATTGATGTCTTTTTTTTTTTTTTTTTTATGAATGTTTGATGTCTTTTTTCGCATTAACATGTGAATAATGCATGCTAATACCTTGTCAAACCAAAGAAGCAGGCTGCTGGCTGCTTATACATGTTCTATGTCAGTGTAAGTCATGTAAGTCGTATGCGTTAAGCTGCTAGTGTTGAGCATGATATTTTTCGTGTATTTGTTTATAGAGAAAGTCATGCAACTTGGCTTCTTAATCATTTTGTTATATCTGAATTCATATATAGTATTGAGTGTACACATGCTGAAAGCAATATGTGGCATTACATTTGCCTATGGAGTCTTCATCCACCGGGCTTAAGTTATGGTTTTAAATGGTTCAAGTTTATGTAGACACATTGTTCAAAAATCTCGGTCGCGGACTCGGACTAAATGCGGTTGTCCCGGTCTAAATTGTGCTCATCGCGGCCATTTTTAAATTTTCGATTTTTAAGTACAAAGTGTTCTTATATATATACCCCGTATATGCTATGAATAAGTGTATTTTTTTTGTTGGCCTATGGAGTCTTGAAATATGAAAATAGTAAAATACTCCAGTAGTATAGTGCAACTGTGAATGAGAATCTTGTTCTTTGCAAAAAGAACTGGACTAAAGTGATGCACGTAGCCCATAAACACCTGTGACCCATTACCAAAAGGCCCACTTTTTTCATTCTCTTTTAACTCTAATACTCACTTGCTTCCGTAACTCCATCCTCTATCCCTATCCCACTGCAAGTTTGCACCACTCAACCACCACAACTCCAGGTACATTTCTCTTTTTAGTATCGGACTTCACCGATTACCCGCGGCCGATTCCGATATATACTACGTATCGGCCGATATTTTTGCACCATGTGTAGACATGCTACTTATGTAAAACTTTAATATGAATAGATGATATACATTGCAATATTAATGACTTGTCACCTGTAATTGAACATTGCATGAGTGCATGACCATATGATATGTCTAATAACATAAGTGATGCTTGTGGTTTATCTTAACATCACTTTATTGCTGTTTTATGTTAAGTTTACATGATAATAATATCATTCCCATTGAATTTGATGCGTTACTTAGCATTATGTGACAATGGTAATCCAAAGTCTGTTATTGAGTTTCATTTAAACATTTCTTAGCAGGAGAGAAAAGAAGCTATGGAAAACACCATGATGGGGTCATCATCTCCTGCTATATTAACACAAGACGAATTGAAGAAAATCGCTGCACATAAAGCTGTTGAATATGTGGAATCAGGTATGGTTGTTGGTTTAGGAACTGGGTCTACTGCAAAACACGCAGTTGCTAGAATTGGTGAGTTGTTGCGCTTAGGAAAGTTGAAGGACATCATTGGTATACCCACCTCAAAAATGACTCATGAACTAGCTGTTTCGTGTGGAATCCCGTTATCGGATTTGAACACATACCCTGTTGTTGATCTTGCTATTGATGGGGCAGACGAGGTAGATCCATACATGAACTTGGTCAAAGGAAGAGGTGGGTCTTTACTTAGGGAGAAAATGATTGAGAGTGCAACTAAGAAGTTCATTGTTATCGTTGATGAATCGAAGTTAGTCAAGTATTTAGGCGAGACTGGTTTGTCTATACCTATAGAAGTTGTGCCGTTTTGTTGGAAATTCTCTGCTGAAAGGTTGAGAATTTTGTTCGAGGATAAAGGGTGTGTTGCGAAGCTGAGGACTATCGGTGAAACTGGGGAGCCCTATGTTACCGATAATGAGAATTACATTGTTGACTTATATCTAAAAGAGGATATTGGTGATCTGAGCCTTGCTAGTGATGCCATTTTGAGGCTTCCAGGTATCATTGAGCATGGTATGTTTCTAAGTATGGCTACTACTGTCATTGTAGCGAGCGAGCTCGGAATTTCTATCAAGAATAAGTGAGGCTTAGACTCTTAGGTTTCATATGGTTTGTGGTGAGGTTATTGAAAGCGAGTTGAAAATTTTGCTGATATGAAAACGGATGAATCTTCCAAAATGTTTTGTTGGGAAGATTGTATAACTAATCTAGAATTTGATGATTAATGATATCAAATTTTGTTGCTTATGATATCCAATTTGAGCAATGTAGTTTGGTTTATGTAGCTTTGTTTATGCAGTTTTTCTATTATGAATAGCTAAGACCTCTTCTTCCTTGTAAGTTTGTGTCTTCCTATTTTACCTTCAAATCACAACCATTCCCTCTGTTCCTTAGATTATTAACATATTGTTTGAATACCTCTCACGTATTCAAACAAAACGTTAACAATCTAAAATGAATGATGGGAGTATATGATACCCTACCCTGATAGAGGCCCCGATTGGTCTCTAAGTTCCATTTCAAAACTTGCCCTTCGGCCCTCGGATAATGTTTATGCTTAGAGTGGCGGACGCCGGACTAGCTAATGCTAATAGAGGCTTAGATTAGTTGTTGGTAGCCAATATTCTGTAATTTGGCGTTTATTAGTGGTACGCTTGGTTACTAAACATCATTTTCTTGTTGCGCAATGATTGTGACTCGTAGACGCGTAGTTAATGATTTACATTCTTGTCTTTGCATTGTGCAAAAACATTGATTAGAGTCGGAGATAACGATTAAGTGAGCATGAAAGGGACTTAAAATTATATGAAAAGCAATTTGTTGTGAATTGATTGGTGTTGATTGTCAATCATTGAGCTCATTTGCGTAGGTCTGGTCTCGCACATGCACACACGACGACAGAAATCAATAGTTAAGCTGGTAAAACTTAGATTTTGCCTAAATACGTCTAGTCGACAATTTAAATATTCGGTCCCACTTTGTGTTTTACTCTATTAGGTTCTTGTAAGATCACTAAACAAGGTCGATTTCATGCAGGTTCATCCTGAAGTTTCTTAATGAATTGTGATATAAAATGAGATAAAGGACAACACGGGAAAACAAACAACTATCGATCTAACCGACTTTGACCATTCTAGGTTCAGTGAAATAAAAACATGTACACAATCATCATCAGCTAGGAGCATGCTTAATTTTATTATACATGAATCTATTGGTTTTGTCGTATGATGCCATTGTTGTCGAACCTAACAGTGTTTTACATCATGTACATGGGTAAGAAGGACAATAACAAATCGAAGATAATGCAAAACCAATACTATCAAGAACTTTATAGACGATTTGATTAATATCTTTGTAATGGATAATATAATGTACGTTACCAACTCTTGACATAATTACAGCATAAAGAAACAACCAAACCTTAACAATTCCAACCAATTCTACAAGCTAAAGGAAGAGGACAACATATAAGAAATGAAAAAACAAAAGCGAATCAATTTACACCCAAAAATGACTACTCAACCACACTTCTAAAGCATTGGACTATGTCAAAAAGGTACATCCAATGCTTCTTCTTTACATAAAACTCGGAACATCGATGCTAAATCTCGTTTCAAGCTAAGTCTCCAAAACATCCTGATTGTCACAAACCTGTTGCGATTCTCAATATATATCCACAATTGCGCTCGCTAAAGAATTGAAAGAATTAGAAAGAAAATAACTTTACACCCAAAAGTAATCAAATCTTCTCTTCTTCATTGATGTCCTTAGGAACCCACCAAACTCTAAGGCTTTTATCAAGACTACCACTGTACAACAAAAACCCACCTCCAATACAATTTGGTGATGCTTGTAAACACTTAATTGCTCCTTCATGACCTCTAATCACACCAACTTTGCTCAACCCTCCCACTAATCCACCCTTAATTACATTCCTTTTCCATAAACATATGCTCTTATCAGCTGAACCACTACACAAAATATCCCCCATCAAACTTAAGCATAACACAGCCATATTATGTGCTTTTACCTCAACCACCTTCTTCCATTCCACCCCTCCATTCCCATTCCCATTCCCATTTTCGCCTTCGATTTCGACTTCTTTCCTTTCCCATCCCATCAAATACCCATCTGAACACCCTCCATACACCCTCTCATTCCCATTTCCATTCCCATTCCCATGAACAATGACTGCATTCATTGAAACATCCTTATGCCCTTCCAAAGTCCCTTCCAAACTATGATTCGAACTCGAGCTCGAGCCTTTTTCACCTTTTTTTACCCAAACCTTAATTTTACCATCCGCAGAGGCAGAGTAAACCCTCCCATTTTTCGCAACCAACCCGTTTAGCGCATCATCATGAGCTTTAATCGACTCTAAACACCTCAAATCCGATAGTTTCCACACTTTTAACGTCTTATCCCACGAACCCGAGTAAATTAACCCGTTTTCGACAGCCAAACAAGAAATACTATCAGCATGTTCAATCCATAATTTCTTATGATGCCTTCTAATTTGTACGTAATTACTCTGCTTCATAAACTTACCTAGGTAATCTTTCGTCGTAGGAAGCGTATCTACGAGTCGAAAAACGTTCTCCGATCTCTTAGACACCTTCCAAACTCGAATTCGACTATCTTGATGCGCAGTAAAAACCTTGTTTCCGACCGTTACAAGGGCTTTCACCGAACCTTCACCTGAACCAAATTTGGTAAATTGTCGTAAATCAGGTTGTTGCCATACGATAATGTCTTTACCTTGTGAAGCACTCAACACAAATTCTCCACATAAGGCCAAACATGAAACTCCTCCTACGTGACCCGACAATACTTCTAGGAGTTTATATGATTTTGACCCTAACATTGTATTATTCTTGTTAATACATGGGAATTTGTTACGTATGTCTTGTATATTATCGAATCGAGTCGATAAACATATCGGGCTATTATCTTGATCGGTCTGATCACTAGTACTGCTCGTTTCACTCGCACTGCTAGATGAAAATATTAGAGGGGTTGAGAATGATCTTTTTGCATGAAGGATTGAACTCAATGGATTTGTCATTTTTGTAATAATGGGTAAAAAAATCAACGAGTTTGGTCTAAGGAAACAACTTATGTAGTAGTGTGTAGTATGTATATTGTCGCGTTTTTTTTATATATATATGGTCGTGTTTGGCTCGAATATTAGAAGATGTGGTTAGGAAGGAAAAATTGTTGGTGGGTTTGTATTTATAAAGAGGAGGTTGGAGCGTAAGGAAGGGTGTGAAGGAATTAAAGAGGAGTTTTGTAAATATTTTTCATATTTAAAGGTTGTTGTATGTAGGATTGTATATTGTATATTGTATGTAGGGGTAGGGTGCATCTGCAACGGCTAAATTTGAATAGTTGTGAGAAAGAGCATAAAAAGGGCAAAATTTGGCTTGATCAAAGTTGATTGTTTAAGAAGACACTTTAAGGGACCACGTAAAAGAGGCATAACGGCTTTTTATTGGTTGTCATGCAAATTTAAGTAAGAAAAATAATATGGTGAATGTTCTAAAAGAACTACTAGTATAAGGGGAAAATGAAAAAGAATTAGTAGTAAAAGAAAGTTTCTCTCCTAATGGTAGACCAAAGAACAATATCAAGGATTC
Organism: Spergularia bocconei; assembly: GCA_963457585.1. Lineage (NCBI taxonomy): Eukaryota > Viridiplantae > Streptophyta > Magnoliopsida > Caryophyllales > Caryophyllaceae > Spergularia > Spergularia bocconei. Next base: position 2,903,920 of record OY734951.1, on the reverse strand, counting down.
CACATCACTAGTTTGCATGCCCGTGCCACGCCCGGGCTATATATTTATATTGTTTATACACGTTTTATAAAAAAAAAAAAATTGTGCCTTATCTTTATTCTAATAAATTACCATAATGATTATTTTCCATAAATTAGCTAATATTATATTATTCTGTAATAATTTATTATCATATCCTGACCGATAATTGTATTTGATGCTGTTTTTATGTTCTATCCAATTAATGTATGATAATTTCTTACCATATCTTAACCGATAATTGTATTTAATGCTATTTTTATGTTCTATCCAATTAATGTATGCCAAGTGTCGTCGTAGGAAAGACTTGGTTTCAGGTTTTAATATATAGTATTAGATTAGTTCGTGTGGATAATTATCAAGGTTTGCTTAATGTTATCAAGAGTTTTAATTAAGGAATTCTGGAATAATAGCTGGAGTTGATACGAGATTCAATAAGTTTTATCGGTATCTCGTCAACAATAATGAAGGTGTGGAGAAGGGAGAGTCTTGCATTTGAGATTTTGCAATATGTGACGATGTTTAATCTATAGGAAAACGTCTATTGTACACCTAATGGAGCTATCAGACTCGAATTCAGACTGAATTGAATGATTTTACACCAAAAGTAATTCATGGAAGTATTTCTTTAAGTATTTCTTTAATTAGCAAGGCTCCTTTGTTAGTTGGTCTTTGTCTAATCTTTGCTTATTCTTTGCTTCGCTTGCTAGCCGGCTTTTGTACTTTGTCCTACAAAAGTAGGGCGGCATAGACATGGAAATACTATACTCAAAAATTCTTTTAATTTGTTACCATTTTGAATATCATAATGTTGACGTTATAACCATCACACTCAAAATATACTTCTATAACTTAGAACATTTATAATATGCAATTGAATAAATTTAAAATTTTACCTGCTAAAAATTTATAGCTTGATAACGTGATTGAATTCGTGATAGTTGTAGTGACAAACAATTTTGAACTTTTAAGAAATAAAGAAATTGAAAAAGGACAATGCTAGAGGTTTACAATGTAGACACCCAAAAGTATCTACAATTATTAATAATTTTACTACACTATCAAAATTTCTACTCACACAATTAATTTCACTACCTGGATTTTTTATTACAATTAATTTTACTGCTCCGATCTCAATTTTACTATCAATAACTCAATTTTACATTGTAGACAAATTAATTATGTCTACACTGTAGACCTCTAGCAATTTCCATTGGAAAAATATAGTACTTCGATCTAGTGTGTACACCTACTGGAGTCCATCCATCTTGATTACTCATTAGTATTATGCGGTGGTCTTTAAGCTTAAATAACAATCCATGTTATCTCAGAGTTTACTACTATTTTAATCAATACTCCATAGTGCATAAATAAATTAACGTCAAGGGGCATATGATAAAAATGTATCTCATTCCTCAATTAAGTCATATTCTCACTTGAAAAAACAAAATATGAAATCTCATTGCTTTACTCAGAAAAATATCACTTAACTTTTTTTTGAAGTTATCACTTAATTAAGAAATGCAACGCAGTTTTATCATTTACCCTACGGACACACGAATCCATAAACTAATCGCAACATGGAGTATGTTTTTGTTCTAATTTTGTCTTAGACAGATGTAAATCAAATAGGGACGAAAACGAACCGAAATATGATTAGCAACGACCACGTCTAGAGAAGCTGCGTCAATCCAAGCAAATACATTGTCGGTCCATTAAACAATTTACGTCCGGCACCAAAAAAATAAAGGAGTCCTCAAAACGTAAAAATTTGTTGGTTAAATGACAGTCCACAATCCTGAAAACAATCACGCGTCAACTTTAGTGCACAAAAAAAATAAAAGATGTTATAGAAAGTCGGTTGGCGTGGGTAGTAAGTTTTCTCGTTTCGAAATAATCTACTTAATGTTCGATCTGTTGATTGAATCAACTAATGTTTAAGAGGTCTTTTACATTATAAGTTGTAGGTTACTTTGGTCATTATTAGAGAAAACAATTTAAATGGTAACTCATTCGTGAATCACTATACACCTCTCAAATAAGTATTAAAGGCACGAGTCCGAAAACAACTTCATGAGGATTTGGCTTTGCGGAAGAGTTGGAAACCAGCTTCGTGAGGCAGAACGGACCGACAATATCGTACTAATGTGTGGGATCAACAAATGATATTAGAGACTAAGCCTTTGAAAAGAAGTCTAAAAACAAATTTCTCAGAATTTAGCTCAACACAGACATTATCATACTAATCTGGATCAGAGGTGATAATGTAGGAGCCGACGAGTGGTATCAAAACTCAAGGTTCGACTTCGGTCATTATACGAACTAGTTACTACTTAACATGTGGTGCATACATAACGTGACTCGTGAGTATATGAGCGGACATAGCAATTGGCATCTTTAACAAGGTCGGCTAGAATCGAACTAGAGACCAAACGTCCGAACCTACGAGCTCTGATCTGAAAATATTATCTTGGGAGTATTATACCAATAATTCTACCATCAATCATCTAACAAAATACAAAATTTAAATTGTCTATACAGACACTCCAACATGGAGTACTAGACAAGAAGTGTGTCAAGAGGGACCATCGTATAAATGCAACTTGCTTGATACCAACATTCGAGTGTATATTGCGTGTTTAAGTGTTTGACATGACTATTTTATGGGAACGAACTCTTTGCGAAGTGAAGTATCGGATCGTGTCATGTCGATGAATAAAGTGAGACAAGACTAGTAATAAGATTAGAGAGATGCATTTTTCTAAAGGATTGATAACCACAAGCTTTAATTACTAGCTAGTTAAGAACTTTGCAAATATGTCAAGAAGCACACAACATACAGCAACATCACCAGTACACTTATGATGGTGCCAGTTATGTACAAAATTGGGTTTTTGAACAGAGTACACCTACACCCAGTATGTTTCACCTTAACCATCTTTCAACTAACAGTCTAGTTTTCGCGGTACATTCAGCGAGGCTGGTGAATGCGTCTAGGCCCATGGTTATAGCTCATGCGTTGCACAGGCCTTTCATTATGCTTAGGGTGCTCCATTACATGGCTTGGACCTCTTCCTTTCGGTGACAACGAGAACGAGTTGAAATTCTTCATCAATACTCCGGTATCATATCCGAGGCCTGCTTCAAACATATTTGTTTAAGAACAGTTAAAATCAGATAAAAGGAGTCTCCTTTAGGTAATGCTGATTTGCTCAATGGCACAGGTACCGGGGCAAGGATGATATCGAGTGCCATTAGGAGGTACTTAATTTCGGTAACACCCTCTCACATAGCTAGTGGACCACCCGTACGCACATGTGAGAGTATGGTACCGAAATTGAATATACCCCGAGGATAATGTCTCAGTTTCAGCTGACAGTCAAACACTAAGCATACTGTTTACATATCAGAAAACCAGCAAAGTACTCACAGGAGCAGTGGCATCATGTATTCATGTTGCTTCTCTCCAAGGCTTGTATGGGACGAAATAGAATCAAACTAATCAGATAGAAATTGTACCATTTTGTGGCTTAACTTGTGTCCTCAAGCCGCGCTGATCATGAGACTCGAAAGATCCAATAAACTCCTCATAATCGGCATCAGCATAGTCGAATTCATCATAGCCAACATCAAAAGTATCAGGAAGCAAATTTGTGATATCATCATCTTTAAGATCATTTGATTCCTCAAAGTTTGCCTCTTGACGCTCGCTCATCCAGTAATCTCGAAACCATGCTGAATTCTGCACCAAATTCCACCATTCGGAGGAGAAATCTTCCACCTGACGGTACACAGCAGGAATAAATGGACGTGCATTTGGGTTCAGTGCAGATCCTCTGCCAGAAACCAGTGCCATATCTGGTGTATCTACAACGATTTTCGACAAAACAATTCACAGCAACAATCAGAACTCAAGAACAAATTAGTCAAGCATACCATATGATCATAAATTCATAATCTTTAATCCGAAATACTTCTTAAACTAACAATTCACCTGATTACATACTAAAACATCATGTGTAAGTTGTAAACTTGTAATCAATCATTGCAAAATTGCAGAGTCAGGATCAAATTATTCACATGGCAATCATAGATATCAGCTCTAATTAATCATTCTGGCAAATTTTGTGATTTATTCATCATTGTCAATGATTATGAAAATCATGAATCAAAACTCAATTAACCAATTCAAAAGTGAACTCCTACACAATTTTGAGGATTTCATAGACACGTGGGACGTAACAACTGTACATTAACGCTGCACATATAGGACACGGCCATGTTCTATATGTGCAACCATGATGCACGATGCATATCAATAACGATTGCATAACCAAGAGTCGGAATAAATTTCGTTCATATATATGATGCCTCCACGGCTCCATCCATATTAGTATATTACTCCCTTCGTTCTTTTGGATAGTTCACGATCAACGGAACGCATGGAGTATCAATTAACCCCAAACAACATGAAATACTTTACATATTCATAATCCCGGCCATATCTATCAATATATCATAAATTCATAATTCACAAGTTTACGTCGTAATCCATAAAATGTTTCTTTCAAGTTCATGTAATTATTAGCTTAAGCATATAACGTAACATTCACACCTCAAAAGGGGTTCTATAATAAAATTCTTTAAAATCAAATCAATATTATTGTATGTAACATGATAAAAATCAAATGAACATGAACTTTTAACATATAACCACACAAATGGCAAAGACTATAATACAACGTTCGCAAAACAAAAATTACATACAAAATATAGTTCAACTTATACCATATTACTAAAGTTTTTTAATTAAAAGAGTAATAAGATAAGATATTAAGATGATAAAAATAAAGTTAAGTAATTCCGTACCTTGCAAAGTTCTATAGCAACTGAGGTTAATTAAGCTTGTTGTTGAAGCTTGTTGTTCGTCTCCAACAACGTTGTGTATGGAAACTTTATGATAAAAAGTTTTTTTAAGGATAATATAAAAGCTAAGGGGGAAAGAGAGAGATATTAGAAGGTAATGTTTGACAGGCAAATGCCGGTAGAAAGTTCGCTGTATGGAGAGCTGACGTGTGGGGCCAACAAAGTTTCAGTCACAATGCCGCATAATCGACGGTACATTTTTAAAGAGATGCCTTTTATTATTCGACGGTGTTGATTATTACTTCATGGTAAAATGATTTGTTACTCAAGTTATATGTTCGATATTTTAGTAAATCTAATACTATATATTAAAACCTGAAACCAAGTCTTTCCTAGGTTGACACTTGGCGTACATTAATTGGATAGAACATAAAAATAGAATTAAATATAATTATCGGTTAGGATATGATAATAAATTATCATACATTAATTGGATAGAACATAAAAAATAACATTAAATACAATTATCGGTTAGGATATGGTAATAAATTATTATAGAGTAGAATAGTATTAGCTAATTTATGGATATAATCATTATGATAATTTATTATTACAATGATAAGGCAACATTTTTTTTTATAAAACAAGTATAAACGATATAAATATATAGCCCGGGCGTGGCACGGGCATGTAAACTAGTTTCCCCCTAAAGAAAGAAAGATTTTTTAGTAATTTTAGTATAACCATTATTTTTTTTGTTAAGGAAAAAAAAAAGATTTCATTGATAAAGAGTCATACGACATTTACAACTAATATCAAGATAGAAAAATGCAACCCTGGTATGACCAAATAAATCATGCCCCTTCATAAACCAAGACTTTTGAATTCATAATTAACTAAGACCGATTTCGAATGTACGTTTTATTCAGACTAAGCATCTAGAACGCGACAAAATGAGGCCGGTAATTAGCGAAACCTCAATGAGGACAACATATGTAATCGTGGCTCATCAAGTGAGTAGTAATACTTATTGTTTACCTTATTCTTATTGTTTCCTCCATTCGATTTTGATCGGATTCGAGCGGGATAGGACCCAGTATGTTGGTAATCACTTTGAAGATTAGGACTCCTGATAGATTGATTAATTCACTTAATTATTGTGAGTATTGTTTGTCCATTTTACTAACTCCTAAATGCTACTATCAGTACATTTTGTAAGACAGGTGTACGGCTAATTGTTTAAGGGTTGTCATTTTTCACTATATAAGTGGGCCTGAAGTTGGGCTGGAAGCCATTTAAAAGATGATTTAAACATGTTTGTCATTTTTGTAGACTTTGAAATAGTCTTGTTGATGACTTGTTGTATGTCCAATGATGAACACAATTTTCATCGAATAAATAGATCAAATCATTGACCCTCTTAAAAAATCAATCCGTAGCTAGCGTAGTAGATACTGTATGTTAGATTGCTTGCAAAGTTGCAATTGTAACTCAACAACAATGCTCTTAAAATGTTGTACTTACGATTCTACTCCATACTAGTTAGCATCTTTGAATTTGATACCGCCATGAATAGTAAGATTCAAAAGGCGCCAAAACTTTTATATGTCGCCTGTTGTTGGTCGATCTTAACGTGTCAGGCGTATATCATCTAAGTGAACGTTATTATAGTATACGAGTAAGTCAATAAACTAATTTTGTTAGGTTCAAAACACAAATGTTCACATATGCTCGGGTTGAAACAAATTCAAGTTCGAACCCTTATTTGATACTTATCTCCTCAATAGTACAGTACTGGGACATCTGAGGTGGTTTACTAGACGAACATAACTGGAACTGCGGAAATAGAAATGACGGTCTTACAGACTCACTAAAAACAGTAAAACACTAAAACGTCTACATTATTAAGCAAATAAATAGCCATGGTACGATATTTAGCACACCTCGTACACTTAAATCAAAATAAAACTGGGCCATCAAATGAACACAGATCAAATCTTGTGCATGCATGCATGCATAATGTATCTTTTACTCTAGTTCAACGATTCGTCCTTCAATACGGATGGAGCTGTGAAACCTGCAAAAACAATATCGAGTCTAAACGTTATGATTATCCAAATATAATTAGTCGTCTCTGAACGAACAATTTGCTTGTGATTTTGATCGAATGACACAACAATGTGATTAGAAATTTAGAATGACTTACTTCCGCATTTGGTGCCAGGAGCCAAAGGTTTGCCACAAAACTGAAGACAATGCATAGCCTTAGGCATGCTAATCATCTGCTCAGCTTGCTTAGTAATATGCTTACACACACAATCTACATCAATGGTCTTAATCACATTGCAACATCCTTGTGACGGGTCCGTAATCGGACCCGCCTTCTGAACGAATGATGCACATTGTGATAACAGCCCTTGCAAATCACCCGTACACTGCCCATTTCCTACCTTAATGTTACCATAATACGTACCAATTAGGCTTAAACACATTGCAAAAACAAACACACGGTTGCTAATAATCAAGCATGACGCCATTGTCAAATATTTGGTTATTGCTAGCTAGCTATCTCAATAGAGTAAGAAAGAAGATAATGTGGCTTGTTTATTTAGACGTGGTGTGTTATTCCTATGTGAACTAGTTCGTAGGCCGGGTATTTATAGAGGAAATGAGTTGATCAGATGTATGTGAACTTAGGATGAGATCATGAGAAGGTTGGAAATTGAACTCGTCTGAATCGATATTGTCCTTAATTATAACCGTGTTTAAGAAAATGTAATATAATTATTACTATTAGAAATCTTTTATTAGGTATATCTAGCTGTATCATCAGTCAAGTAGCTAGTAAAATGATGGGCAAGTTCCAAAATTTGGTCACATATGCAGGAGAAGCTGATCTGCGATTGGATGCATGTAATTAATGGGTGATTTTTGACAAATGGCTTCTGTCACAAATGGTGCATTGGTGTTGTAAATCTTGGTACAGTAACTTGTTTACTAGCTGCATCAACTGTCCTATACATGTGAAATTTTCTTCTCTGATTGGGGGGTGTCATGGGGTGAATTTAAGGGTGTTTACTGTTTATAATGTATTGTGTACTCTGTATATTATAAGCGAACTTTTTTTCTTCTGTGATTGGTATTCCGATCCCTAAACGTTTCCAATACATGTAAATGATATTTTGTTAACTACCCTAGCCCGTTCGATCGTTGCATTCGTCTCCGAGTTTGCATTTGTGTACGGTTGCTTTGAGTTGTTGGTTTGACATACATAATCAAATCAAACGTTAGCAAATAAAAAATTTAACGGACGGAGTATAAGCAATTGAGAAGTGTTCATAGTGTATTGATTACTAGCGGAGCTAGAGGTTGAACTACGGACTTAAATTGTTCTCTAGTGTTGAATAATTGATTTACTAGCAAATTGGCACGAGATGATATATACTCCGTATAAGAATGTTTATCTTTTTTTTTTCTTACTTTATGTTATAGTTTTACTCAGAAAGTTGGAGTAGTAGAGTAGTGGTAGTAATCGATAATAAATCGTAGATATCGGGGTTTCAATGGGGTTCGCGCAACCTACTATTACATCATACATCATAGAAGCGAAGCAGAGCTTTCTTAATGAACAGTAATAATTCCTCTATCAAGGCAATAAGAAACTTAAGATCAGAAAAATGAGTATCATAATGGACATTGGATTTATTGTGTATTTTTCATTCGATTAATAGTAGATTAGTACTCCATATATTACATGGTAGACCATGGTAGTCCACGAGAAATTGTAACTAATACACTCCACATGACATGGCTAGTCATTCTCCAAATTCCAATATGTTATATGTGGATCAACGCTCACGCTCGCGGAATGGTGTAACCTGCAGAAATTTAGAAAAAATCAGTCAATATCGGATCATATTCGAGGGAGGCAATAATATAAAGACAAGTTATTAGACTAGTCCTGTAGTATTCGAAATATCGTGATATTGTATATCATTCTCAATCGTGTCAAGATTAGGAGACAATTTCTTGAGGATGGGTGCTAATTTTAATTTTATTCAATTCAATTTTTGAGTAGTTGAGTTGCTATATATTAATGAGACGCAAAGATCAACAAAGACATTGATACGAAGTTGAAGGAGATTGTTAGCTAAATTTGTACTTCATTAAAAGGATGCCAAAAGTATATCTAAAAATGTCAATGTTAGTGGTATCTATCTAAAGCATACATACATTTGTTTTATTTGATTTTGTGTTGTAAGGCTTGTGACTACGGCTAAAATTTTACTATATGAGCGAGTGGTACGTTCTAATTGTTAAACCACGATCGGGCCTGGGCCGCACCCGGTAGGAGGAGAGAGAGTCCACGTCATAAACCCAAGGAGGTTCCAACCTAAAACCAATTGGCAATAGGTGGAGTAACTCCTTGGTTTATAAACATATCAACTCTCTCCTTATTTTTCCAATGTGGGACACTCACATGTGTTATTCACTTCAACACTAATAATGTCAAAATCAAAACATTATAATTTTTGGATTCTATACAAAGTTAGCAGGCAATTGGAAGGTGGAAAAATCTGTTCCTTGAAGACAAATTGAGGGACTCACATCATTTCGACACCACAGATATGAAATATCATACTCTCATCTAGCAGCTTCTTATCGTCCATTCAAATTTTTGTTTTGTTCATATAGAGACAATTCAGCCAAATTTGGATAATACACTTCGATCTATCTTAATTCTTAAATCGATACGATTTCAAAGTTTCGAGTGAGTTTTAAAAATAATCTCGTATTTAAGCTCGCTAAGTTCTATCACATGTTATAATTATCGTTATGATATATTGATGAATAAAGTATTATTCGAAACACAAATAAAGAAGACTTACTTCCGCACTTAGAACCATGCTTAAGGGGCACACCACAGTATTTAGCAACATAGACGGCTTTCTCAACACTAACATATTGCTCAATGTCCTTGGTGACATACTTGCATAAGCACGGAATGTCCGCCTTCTTAGCCACGGCGCAACACTGAGGCGAAGGAGGGGTTCGCTTCCCCTCCTTCATCACGTACTGAGAACATTCACTAATCAAACCTGAGACATCACCTTCACACGATTGCCCGTAGACCATGAAATTGTTGTCACTAAATGGTAAAACACACACGATCACTAGGATCGCAATCGCCACGACACGTGCATTTGTGAACCCTATTGCCATTGTAAGCTCTTGCAATTGCTCTACTTAGCTATTCAATCAATTTCTTTGCAAATTTGTGTGAAGAGACAATAATGAAGAAGTGAGCACATATATAGGGAGTTTTGGAAAGAGACAAGTGATGGTGTCACATGAGTTGTGCATAAACGATCATGGGTGTTTTTGTGCGTTACGGAATATTATTAGGCCAAGAGTAAATGGACCGACGGCATGACCACTAAGGCCTTTTTGCACTATTTTGGCAGACACATAGGCTTAACTTTTTCCATAATTTGGTGTACATTTGATTATTTTACTAACTTGAGCTAGAAGATTTAGTGGGTGCATTAAAGAATTTGGAATTTTATGATGAACTAGATATGTAGATAGTGGGCTCAACTAACACCGATATTGGGTCGGATTCATGGTATTCTAGATTGGCCTTCAATGCACATTTGGATGATCAGTGCTCCCATATCAAATTGACAAGTAATGTCTTTTCCGTGGACGAGAAATGTCAAGTGAGACGCCTGATCATTGCATAAGACATACTAGTATGAGTAATCGGTTTTACTCCAAATTGGAAGTCTGAGGGAAGAATAGTCAATATTCTACTATCATGGATTCATTGTGATGGATAATGCATAACGTAGTATATAAGTAGCACTTCGTCATCGTTAAGCAATACTACTTGCTTGAAATGTCTTTAATGGAAAAAAAGTTTCTTTGATAGGGAAAAAAGTTGAATCAACCACCAGATCGATATAGCCTTCACATTGGCTAATCAAACATGCGACATCATCGTCACAAATGAATCAAATGAAATATAACCATAATCAAATCGAGTCATTATATGTATGTGTATCAGTGTATGTACAAAACTACAAACAACAATCTCATAGAAGTAGCAACACAATTGAGAAGTGAGTGGTGCTACATTAAAGTGTTTTCAAATTGAGTGGTGGTATATAGCAAAAATCATTTGATACGTACCTTATTCTAATGTAATCATAAATAAAGATAGAACCGCCACACAACATGACGCAATGAAGATTCAACTTCTAAAGTGAGTTTTCCCCATAACAAACTCACCGCGAATCTTAAAATCTCATCACGTCCTATCGAACAACGACTCTAATCGAAACGTGCCGAAACCTACAAGAATCACATAATGTTGCAACCTGGGTTATCATCAGGAGGAACAGGAACAGCCATGTAACACTGAGGATTTTGATAATGATACTGAGGTGGTGGATGATAATACATTCCTGGACAAGGATGATGTGATACTCCTGCTGCTGTTGGCTCAGATTTCTTACTACTTTCTTCTGATTGTTCTTTCTTTTTCTCAGGTTGACCTTTATTTTCTTGCTTTTTTTCCTCAGTTGGTTTCTTCTCCTCTGCCTTTTTCTCTTCTTTCTTTTCCTCTGACTTCTTCTTCTCTTCTTCCTTCTTCTTGTCTTCTGGTTTCGGATCCTTGACTTCTTCTACACTTAACAATGTCGCGCCCCCGATTTTCTTCCTCAATGCCGTGCATAACCCTGCTGAATCGACCTCGTTTCCGATCACCACTATCTGGTCTTTGTCACTCCCCTGCAGGGCTACCGAGATCACACCTGTATTGTTTCCATTTTTCGTACCAAAGTTGTAACATATGCACGTATACATTAACGTTTTAACTTCTACACATGTCGATATTCTTTCCTAAGGACATACTCCGTAAAAGATTAGACTAAAGACAGGATTTTGTTTACCATCTGAGGTTGCAGCAATCTTCATTGCCTCTTTTCTACATTTTCCGCAGCGCATTTGTACTTTGATTACGATTTTTTGCTACAAAAACAACAAATGTTTAAGCGTACATTAAAACATAACGATTGAATTTAAATACGTAACGTGAAAACGATAAAACACTATGTAAACTCACCTTCATTTTCGCGTATGAAACTTTGTCGCTTGGGATCTAATATGGCTATTGTATAATAATAATAATATTCGAAATTCTGATGGAATTTCAGGAATTATAACAATAATGGCAGGTAAAATATCACTGGTTTTGAAGCTATATGAACAATATATTGATCATATTATAAAAATTGTGAATCAAATTATGAATCGCCAAAGTTCTACAGAAGACTTTGGGATTAAACAATACCTGGTTGATTTTGTAATATATAGATACATGTGGAATTTGGAAATGCATCCTTTTGAATATATTTATATGATTTTGCTTAGTCTTATGGAATAAATATTGCATGGTTGGTTAAGTAATGTAATGAAAGAATAATGATTAATGAACTGTAAGCTAGTCAGACAAAATCATGGTAAGGATGTTATGCTCTTCTAGTAGCTAGTCTTCTTATACTCTACACTTAAAAGTCAACCAAGCAATAATGAGAGAACTAACATAACATAGATCAAAACTCATAAGGGTTACTTCCGATCCGAGAACAATGTGCACTCATATGTTGTTTACAATTGTCCCGTAAAAAAATGGTAAGTAGGTAGCTCAACTGGTAATGTCATTGATTCATATCTTAAGTTAACACTACCAAAATCCGACTTTGCCATGTGTGGGTCACATTATCCGAGTCCGAATCGCAACGTTTTAGAGACTTCATTACTAGACTTGATAATAATTTGCTTTGAGATGTTTACATGGGTGAATAATAAGAGCCATTGACTTATACATCACAAACAAACAAACAAACAAAAAAAGTAGAAAAAAAAAAGTGTCTGAGCCCGGGTTCGAACCGGGGACCTCTAGTGTGTGAGACTAGCGTGATAACCGACTACACCACCCAGACAATTGTATCTTCTTGTTGAAGTTTCTCAACTAAAAATTGATTTTTTGATTAATTTCCACAAAAAGCGGTTTTTCTGCATTTTTTTTTGGCGGGTATCCCAACCGAATAACTGAAAAAACCCCCAAAATTTCCCCCAAATCAAAAACCCTAATTTGATCAATTTCTCAAAACCTAAAAACCTCAATCAAAAACCCTAATTGGTCGATGAAATGGAGCGTAAAGAAGAAGCTAAGTGCCCAGAAAACGAGTACATGCTGAATTGGTGGAGTGGATTAATCGGAGAAGAGACGTTCGGCGAAAATGGCGTCCAATATTAATCATAAATCCCCAATTACTAATCCCAAGGAGTTTCTCGCTCTTAAAGTATGTCTTCTTCTACAAGCTTTTATCTTAATTTTGTTGGATTTTTTTAATTACTCTATTTGTGCATTTCTAGCCTGCTTTTGAATTGCCTGGAATTTACATTGTTATGTTAGTTACTGTCTTTGAATATGTTCTGTCTGGTGTCGGGTTTTCTCGGTCTTTTCGCAGTCGATTGTCGAGTAGGATATGTGATTTAATTGAGGAATTTTATTGAGGGTTTGGGATTATGAGTGATAATAGAATTCTTGTATACAATGTGTATTGAGTAAGTGCTAAATGAATAGAAGGGCTACCGAAAATTGGGTTAGGACCCGAGTCTCGAACCTGTCTACATATGTGCGTACATACGACCCCTCCCCCCTTTCGCTTGCCATTGGCCGGAGCCGGAAAAAAAATACTTACTCTGAAGAAGTTTTAACTAAAGGTGCTTAAAGCTTACTAGTTTTGAGTACCGTAAGTGAAGTTCCCACAAAAGTTGCACAATAGTGAAGAAGACGAGCTTTTGTTTTTTGTTCTCAACTCTAAATGCTTTTGTTTTTTGTTCTACTTAGCTTACTATTTCATCAGAAGTTGTTTAAATTGTTATGTAGAGTAAAGTGAGTAACTACTTATTGAATTGAATGGCTACCTAAGGACCCAAGTCTCGACCCAAGTCTCGAACCTGTGCACATAGACAGCTTCGGAAATGATAGTCAGTGTGTAAAAAAAATCCATGCTTTGTTGTTTCCTTGTCAGCATAGTAATTCGTAATATGAATCAAACTCTTGGTAGGCGGTAGGCATGTTGGAAAATAGATGGTGAAAGAGATGCGTGGATTTTTCAAGAATGATACTCCTGAGAATGGTAGTCCACCAAGAGAAGGTAATGGTGTAGTTTTAAGTAATTTAAGTTTATAAGTTTGATACTTGGGCAGAATATTATCCCTAAGCTAATTTTGTACAATCTTGACATGGTGACTGTGATTGATCCAGGCAAACAGACTCGAGTTCCCAGAACGTATCTGCCACACCAAAAAAAAAAAAAAAAAAAAAATCTGCTGCTTATGCATTGTTGATGGTCTTATACAGGTGTATGCATTGTATTACCCTGTGAAGGTTCAATCTGTCTCGTTTGTTCTTATGAAAGAAACGTGATGTAATCTTTTTTTCTGGAACTTCTTTTGTTCTTCTTACAGTTTGTTCGTAGAATTTACTATCCAGCATCCTGTAGAGTTTGATGATTTGATTCTAGAGAGGCTTATTACTTACCAGTATTTATGTTCTCAAAGGGTGAGCATATGGAGTTGAACATATGCGTAAGCAGGAGCTGATTGATGAAGCTGAAGCAAGTGATCTGTTAAACCTTTCTCTTCTACTCTGTTACTTGTAGATGATTTTAGGCAACCTGTTTCACACTTTATTAACCCATTTCCCTATAATACCTTTCTCTTTGTTTCGGGTTCTTACTTCTTACAAATGACAACCCTGTGTGCTGTGTGTGCTGAAAAGCGAAACTCATTAATTTGCTTGATTTAAGTTTGAGTGTCTTACTCATTGTTTTGTGTGTATAGGGCTGAAAGGGGCAAAGGTAAACCTGGGCATATTGGAAGTTCGTCTAAGGATTGGTATAGCGGGTGGAGCAGCAAGAATACGTTGATTAAGAAAAAGCCTTGTCTCGAAGTCAACTTCTCCTGCGAAGTATGGCTTGATCCTTTATCTCTTCCGGTAGGCTCAAAACCTCAGTTTCTTACCAAGTTCTGGTATCACAACTCCAAAGGCTTTTGTTTTTTGTACTCTCTACAGTGTAGAGATGTAGTTCTTAAACTGTACCACAGCTTCTTTCCCAGTCCTTTCTTTAGGGGCGCTTCTGAGTTTCTTTTGCATATCAATGATTGTATATGTCCAAGGTAGCTAATGGGGATTATTGAAGCTGGCCATGGATACATAGGATGGAGGAGACAGAAATACGACAAAGTCTAGTCCTATAATGGGCTGGGACTTTGGGGTCTTTGAACATGATAATGATATGAGTAGATAGTAGATAAAGTCGCTGTGACTTCTCTCAAGGTCTAAAACATGATCGGCTAGCTTACATGCTCACGCACATAAGAAATCGCTATAGTCATCGAATTGTCACTGTTGCATGTTTTTAATAATGGTGGCGGCATTTAGCCTAATACTATAAAGATTTGTCATCTATAACAATTTGACAAATGTTCTACACTAGTTATAGGTTCTAGAATATGAGAAGCTATGCCGTTTGGCTGCTAATTATTCACATTATTTTGATTCGCTCACCATCTGCCATTCTGCCCTACTTTTGTAATGCACACAAATTCTTCAATGATCAATATTTGACTAAGGCATCTTAGTATATGTAGTAGCTCTTGTGAGTCGCAAGGAAAAATAGGAAAAAATAATGCCTGGAGATCTGTTGCAGCAAATCTTGTGTTTTGGCTTTGGGTACTCTTTTCTCATCGGTTTTGTAAAGCATTACATGTCAAAATTCCCTGTCGTGTTAAATCTGGATCTTTTAATTTGTTCCTCTATTTGTATAAAGGGATAAAGCAAAATGGCTCACTACACTATCTGCACTTCTTACACTGAATTAGCAGCTGCTCAATCGAATTTTCGATGCAATATTATTATGAGTTATTCTGTAATATCCTCTTTATGTTGTGAATTGGCTTTCGGGTGTTATTGTATTTCCGTGATAATTTTGAAGTTTTCCTTTTGCTCATTGTTCACAAATTTGGTACTTGTATTGTTACTCACAATCTCTGTATCTGTCAGATTGAAAATGGATGAGAAACCGATTGCTGTTTACAACTTTCTTCGTCTGCTGCGGAGCTCTAATGAGGAAGAGATGGACAGTGGGTGTTTGGGCGACGATATTGAGAAGTTTGATTGGGAGCACATGGAGCCAGCCCTATCTCCTGATCAAGAAACAAATGCTGGTTTTGGCAACATGGTAGAACTTGGTTTAGATTCTAGTTCTGGTGGTTGGGATGCACCAAAGAGTCACGATTCTGTGAAGGACCAAGGAGGGAGTTCTGGCTTTGGCTTGGCATAGGTTATCGGGTGGTTGCATTGGGGGTCGAAAAAAGCTCAGGCACAGCCTGAAGATTCATCTAAGCCTGTTGATTGGGGTGCTTCAAGGACACGGTCTTGGAATTCAGCTGGTCACAACAATGGGGAAAGTCGAAGTGGGGCTTCAATGCTTCATGGAGTAAAAACAGTTGTGGACGTGGTGGTGGCTCAATGTCTACCACGTCAAACCACATGCAGGAACTGGAGGTTTTGGGTCTGAAAAGGAGTGCAACTCCAAGTATTCTTGGGCACATCAGAAGGGCTCATCCTGGAAATAATCACGAGGTATTAACGCTACTTGTTTGTGTTTGGTTAAGCGTTTAGTTATTGAAAGGCTTTGTGGTGCCATTTTTAGTCTTTTCATGGTTTAGCATAGGGTTCCTACAATTATACCTATTTTGACAGTTGACACAAACTAATGTTGTGTATGATTTTTTTCTCGTAACTTTATATTTATTTTCTCTTTTTTCTAAATTCTTTTCATAAATTATGAGAAGCGATGAGTGTTCTGATGTTTGCACTCTACAGGCTGGTTAAGAAATGTGGGGATCGAAAAAGGATGAGAACTAGGCGCAGTCTACTTGGGAACTGAAAAGGAATAGTAGTGGAGGTGCTGGTGGATGGAATTCTGGAAAAGAAACTGACCTCGGAAGCTCAGAGTCCACAAATTTTGAGAGAAAAAGTCAACCGTCCTGGGGACAGTCAAACAAGTCAACCTGGAACAGCTCCGAAAGAAGTGCTAGTCGGTGGGGTTCTGATAAGTCAAGTCTACCTGCTATTTTAACACGATGAGGTTCTGAGAAGGCTACTGTTGCCTGTGCATTAAATGACTCTGAAAACGTTCGTGTGGTTGGGAGTCTAAAAGGAAAGAAAAACACAATCTTCTTGGTGGCATCACAATGAGTCTACAGGCATGAATGCCTTGAGCTCTGATAGATGGCTGAGTCCAGCTGAAAAGAACATTGAAGTTGGTGGTTCCCTGTGCTTCATCTAGTTGGGGGTCTGGATTGGGTGGGTCTGGCGTCTCATATAAGGTCCTTGTAGAGAACAATTTCCCAGCTTTGGGCAAGACTAAAGAGAGAAACTCAATCTTCTTGGGGACTGCCAAGAGAGTCAACCAGGAAGAGCTCCCCCAGTGCTGATGAATGGGGTCCTAACAAGTCGGTTCAACTGGATAGTTTGGTTGGCTGGGGTTCCGGAAAGGCTGATTTAGGCCTGCTCGGACAAGGCCCATGAGGAGGATAGTTCTGCAGCTTGGGGATCTAAAACTGGCAACAAAAAATCTCAAATTTTCTTTGGGACAGCGGAATGAGACAACGTGGAACAGCTCAGCTAGTGCTGATGGTTTGAATTAACATGGCAACTCGCCTGCGTGGGGTTCTGAAAGGTTTGATAAGGGTGGGTGGGGTTCTGGAAGGTCCGATAATGGTGGCTGTGGCTGGCGCTCTTCAAATTCCGAGGAGTGGAGAAGTGGGAAGAACCGCCTGCCTAGGAAACCTCGTAGAGTGATGACTCTTCTACTGTGGCTTTTTCTGCTACCAGGAAACGGATGGATTTGTTTCCAGCTGATGAACAAGACATCCTATCTGGAGTCGAAACGTCAATGCAGTCAATAGGCCTTTGAAGCAGTGTTCTAGGCGAAACTGACATCGCATAACCAAGAACGGTGTCTGGTATTTTATTAGACTTCAAGGCAATTCATCACAAACCGAACAAACAGCCTATCATCTCAAATCATAATTTCGTGATCTTTGGTTTAAAGTTTCAAGGTTTTCCTCTGTATGGTCAACCGGTATCAAAACTTTGATCCAATCACTTTAATTGTACCAAAGTGTTAGCATGTATAATAGATATGAAGATAAGCCATTGTGATCCAAGGAGTTTAAAGTTCGTTTATCTGTATGATAGTGTTGTGCAAAAGTGGTAGCATATACGGTATACCAATATGAAGGGCTTAAACTCATCCTCGATAATAATCATGAAATTAGCAAAAACCAAGTCCAATATCAGCTCGGACTTATTGAACTCTTCCTATCGGAATCATAGGGATTTTTTTTTTTCATGCATGGTCACCTCAGTACGTCTAAAGCATTCATACAGTCTTTAGTCATAAATGAACAAGAAAAGGAGTAATCTCACTCAGGGTAACCCAAAGAGACATAATATGTTGCATATGTTGCAAATAAATAAACACTATTAGTACTTAAGAAGGTTCAACAAAAGCTGCTTAAATCTAAGTTCCAACAAAAGTAGTTGCACAATAGAGAAGGAGACAAGCTTTTTCCTGAGAAGAGGTCACGGTGGTGTTTCCCATTCCAATTGGTAACACAAATCGTGGAAGAGGTCATCCCAAAGAGTATCAGCAAACAGATTCCCGTCTGTATATTCCTCCAGTTTTTCAATAGCACGGATTGATTTCATTTGGTTGTCGGATCCAAATGTAATCACGACTAGACCACCCACTCCTATGACATCCGGCAAGGAGGGGTCTGCAATTGGATTAGTCAGTCTAGGCCAAGGCACATCAATACATAGCTGTTTCTTATATACCTTCTGATTCCAGGGAATGAACACCACTTCGCAGTCAGAGTGCTTCTTGATGTCATCGTAAAAGCGGAGGACCCAGTTGTGGAATTGTCTGTGAAAGCTAGAAGAGGAGGAACAATAGAGGACGACATGCGGCTCTCGAGATCAGACACCTCTTTTACTTCAGAGGATTTCCCGGGAACAAGGCTACCACTATCACCACCCAAGAATGAAGCTGCTGTAAGTTTCCTCAAAGTCGAAATCCTGCTGTCTAACAACGCCTTTTTGCTGAAGGGATATGAGTCAAACCCAAAACGCTCGATGAAATCTCTTCCATCAAACTCCCCAGCCGCGCCACCATCGGCCCAAATGATCAAACCGTCCAGATCCGAGCAATTAGCTATTCGGGACAGCCCACGGCTGACCTCATCCACGAAGGGCAGCACCCACCAAGATGTTATCTTTTTCTGCTTCAAGGTCACCTCGAGAGCGTTGAAATATGACGACTCCCTGTGGCAGTGCTTGGGCTGGCATACAATCACAATCTCAAACTCCTTGTCTTTATCAACACACTTCCTCTGAAGTTCATGTAGAGAATCCATGAAATCAGCATCAGCGCAAAGGTATAACCCGACACACTTTTTGTTGCTGAGCTCTGAAACAGTGATCTTTTCACCGCTACCATCACATTTGACAAGGGCCGTATCGGGTTTGCAGTCCAAGAGCTCATTCAGACCAAGAGGTTCCCTGATCTTTTCAGGCGTCATGCCATAAATAGACTCATGATATGAAGCCGAGTGGAACTGCCTGTGAACAGGATCCAACCTCATCATCATCTGCGCGTCTTTGAATGCAATGGAAATCAGCTTGTCCTCGGTGAAAGGGAAAGAAGCTGCTCCATACTGGAGAAAACATTGAAAATTCGTCTGCAAGACGTTTTGATGCGGATCGAGAACCAAACAAGCATCATTATCTTTGGTACCCAAGCCAAGACGCTTGCAAATGAATTCACGAGACGAGGAATCATCAAAGGGGACGGCGAGGCAAGGGAAAGCAGAGAAGAAGTGGTTGAAAGCGGGCTTCTCCTCATCTTTGGCTATATAACAAGTACGCATCTTAGCCACCACAACCATCTCAACATCCTCCCCCTTGGCTTTTAATTCAGTGTATGTAGCAATCAACCCACGGCAAACATCGGATCCTATAATCAGCTCAGGGACATAGAAACAACAGATGATGAGATACTTACCTTTAATCGCTTCCATCAATCCAACTTTCTCACCATTGTTGCGTACAAGATACGACTCCGTTTTATCCTTGCCCGTATTGGACAGCAAATCAAAGACATCATCCTCTAAAGGCTCACCTTCCACAGCATTAAGAACCTTCACATCGTTCAACTTGTCTGAGTATTTCTCCTTTGGAGGATCATCTTCATCAGTAGTATCCAAATAATCATCACTATTGTCATCACTATCACTCTCTTCTTCTTTTCCGTAGTCCTTCCACTCCTCTACTATGAAGGTAGTCTCAGAATCAGGGAAGAAATAGCGGGAATCAGTCACTGAATAAGGACATCTTGCCCTCTTCTCCTCCGCCTCCTTCTTCGCAGCCAGTAGCTTCCTCTTTTTCTTCTTCTGTACGCTTCTGCTACTACTGCTGCATCCCTGCAACACCCAATTCTTTACATTGTCACCCATGATGATTACTAGTATAATTTAATTTAATTATGTGTTAAATTATATAATAACAGGGGGCGGTATGTAGGGTTTAAAGAGCAGAAAAATAGCAGGGTAACTTTCGACAAGTAATTGATTTTTAGGTCTCACTTTAAAAACAAAAAAAAAAGGTAAAATTGACAGTTGGACATGTATGGTTGATACGATGTCCTCTCGAAAAACAAGAGAAAACTCTACATGATCTTAATCATATACCTTTATTGTTCTTACCCACACTCCAAACTAGAAACATCCCCTTTTTTTTTTTTGGTACCAAGACGATAAATAAAAACTAGCTAATGTTTATTACATCCTCCAACGGAGGCAAAATCACAAGTCGTTCATCAAAGAACGAGGATGTACCAGGGATATCCAAAATCCCCACTTCAATATGATTAAGGTCCTCAATAGTCATACAGGTAGTCTGAGGAAGAGTCGCTCTCGCTTCCCTTGCCATATGATCCGCTACCTTGTTGTGCCTCCTGCTAACAGCCTCTACACTCGCATTTAGTTCCGTCACGAGCTCTCTGCATTTCAAATATACATTAGTAAGTCGATCCATGGGATTTTTCAAATCCATAATCTCATGGACCACTAGTTCACAATCACAGAAAATAGTGAAGCCATGGCGATTCTGCATCTTCATCCAAAACAACCCCAAGAGGACAGCCATGCTTTTCGCTAAGGTAGCATCAGTCGCATAAGTGTGTGCAATAACCCCTGCATTCCATCTGCCATCACAGTCTAAGACACACACAGATAATCCTGCGGATCTATCAACTTTCACAAATGACGCATCAGTAAAGACCAGAAAAATGGTTGTAGGAAAGGAGGGTAGTCTATTCTTTTTTTTTTTTTTTTTTTTTTTTTTTTGGTGAAATGTAAGATTTTATTGCATCAAACCAAGTTATACAATTACAAGGGGCATACCCCAGATTAACTTACCAACAAAACCAGCCTAATCTTAATACATTAGACCTCGTTCTCTAAGCCAGTTTTTGTCAGCCACTTTTACATCAACTGTTATCTTCTCAATCCTATATCTAACTTCTGCAATGACATTATTGCTGATCTTGTAAGGTAATGCCACACTGCCTTCAATTGTTCATTTGTTTCTACACCACCAAATGTGATAATACAGATTGCTCACTAGTGCCCCAATTGCTTGCTTTCTTATTCTTGCTCCCCACTTCTTCTTGGCACACCAACTGAAAGTGTTCTCTAGTGGCAGTATTATCCCAGTTTTCCTTTGCACATGCTCTAAACACCTCTTACTGAACTCACATCTAAAGAAAAGATGTTCATGAGTCTCACTTTGCTGGTCTCAGAGTATACATGAGTCCTCTCCACATATTCCAATCTTTTTTAGTATGTCTTTAAGTTGAAGTCTTTTCCTCATTGCTAACCATGTAATAAACCCAGCTTTTGGAATCACATGTCTACACCAGAGCAAGCCACTCCAATCAACTTTCCTGTATTCACCTTTCATCCACTTATATCCATCACCCACTGTGTATTGTTTAGACTTCCAATGCCCCTGTGTAAATTCCTTCTTCAGCTCCTCTTTGATCTTGCATATTTGCCTCCAGTGCCAACTTGTGTCCTGCTGGGGCATGTAATTTTCCCACTGATCATCTTTCAGGTAGATCCCATGTATCCACTTCACCCACAAATTATCAGTTTTCTCAAAAATCCATCCAACATACTTTGCAATACAGGCCTTATTCCATGTCAACACATCTCTCAGTCCTAATCCTCCAGCCTCTTTTGGTGTGCATACATCCTCCCAAGCCACCAGAGGGCTTCTTAACATATGCTCACACCCATCCCAGAGGTAATTCCTACACACACCTGTGATTTTCCTGATCACAGTCTTTGGCAAAATAAATATTCTAGCCCAATATGAGTGCAAGTTAATCAAAACAGATTGGACCAGTGTTAGCCTGCCTGCATAAGATAGCTTTCTAGCTCCCATAGCTCTGATTCTCCCCACAATCCTTTCTGTTAGTATATTGCAATCAAGGACAGAAACCTTACCTGCTGTGATGGGTACCCCCAAATACCTGAAGGGTAGGCAACCCTGCTTAAATCCAGATATTTGTAGTAATTCACTAATCACACTGTTCCTCATCCCAGCAAAGTACATTTCAGACTTGGATTCATTGAAATTCAGACCTGAAGCTTTAGAAAAAGCTGCAAAACTCCTTAGCATCAAGAATACTGACTTAACATCCCCTTTGCAAAACATCAGTAAATCATCTGCAAAGCAGAGATGATTTAAACTGAGTTTACTACATAATGGATGAAATCTAAACTGCTCCTTCATAGCCACTCGATTTACAATTCGAGTCAGGTACTCCATACATATAGTAAACAACAATGGGGAGAGTGGATCCTCTTGTCTCAAGCCTCTCCTCCCCGGAAAAAAACCAAAATGGCTGCCATTGAGTGCAAGTGTGAAAGATGGTGTTGTAACACATTGCATCACCATCTCCACAATTCTTTTAGGGAACTCCAATGCCTCCATCATTTCCTTCACAAAACTCCATTCCACTGAATCATAGGCCTTTCTAAGGTCTATTTTCATGAGACATCTAGGAGATATTGCATTTCTATTGTATTTCCTTACAATGTCTTGGCATACCATGATGTTCTCAACTATGTCTCTGCCTTTTATAAAAGCCCCTTGACTCTTACTAATTATATGTGGCAGGACATCCCCTATTCTGTTGCAAAGAAGGTTGGAGATGCATTTATAGATTGTATTACAACAGGCTATAGGTCTGTACTCTACTACAGAAGAGGGATGTTTAGTCTTAGGCACCAAAGTGAGTACAGTATTGTTGATCTGCTTGAGCATTCTTTTTGATCTAAAGAAGTCTTTGACAGCTTTGCACACATCTTCCCCAACTACTTGCCAATTGTCCTTGTAGAATTGGCTAGTATAGCCATCAGGCCCTGGACTTTTGCTCCCAGGGATAGAAAACATAACCTCCTTAATTTCCTCATTAGAAACTGGCTTCATTAGTATCCTAGTCATCAGAGGCCCCTTTCTGACTGTAGCAGCATGCACCTTTTTGCATACAGTTGATTTACCTAACAAGTTAACATACAATTCAAGAAAAGCTTTCTGAATTCCATCATTATCTTGCTTCAGGTCTCCCTTCATATCCCTTATTTGTGTGACACAGTTTCTAGCCCTCCTAGCTCTGATTGAACAATGGAAAAAAGCAGTGTTTGCATCACCCTCTTGTATCCAATGCACCTTGCTTTTCTGGCTAAGATAACTATCTCTAGCCCTTGCTATGTTTCTGTACTCCCCAGCTTCTTGTCTTTCTAACTCTCTGATTTCCATGTTCATTGGATCCTCTTGCAGCATCCTCTGAGTTTCAGTGAGTTTGAAGTAGGCAGCACTTGCAGCAGCTTCCACATTTGATAGCTGAATCCTGCTTAACTCCTTTAAAGGGCCCTTGAGTATCTTTTGCTTCCTCACAATCTTATACGTTAAAGATCCTGATATCTCTTTATTCCACTCATTCTCAATGATTTCCTTGTAGCCAGGGATCTTACTCCACATATTAAAGTATTTAAAGCTCTTATTTCCCCCTTCCTGCCTCTCCTGGCTACTGATTGTGCATGGACTATGGTCAAAGAGACCTTCAGGGTGAAAGTATGCAAAGCAGTTAGGATAGAGCATCAACCAATCATCATTAATCAACACTCTGTCAATCTTACTGAATACTCTCCTCTCCTCCTCCTGTTTGTTATTGCAGGTGAAAAAACAGCCCCTTGTCTCCATATCCAACAGTCCACAATTTATCACACATTTCTGGAACTGTAAAATTTCTGCTAAGCTAACCTTGCTCCCTATTCTCTCCTCAGGTTTGAGAACATTGTTGAAATCTCCCATCACAATCCATGCCTTATCTATTCCAACTTTTATGTCCTCCATCTCCTTCCATAACTGTTCCCTTTCTCTACTGTCATTAAAGCCATAGACAATGGTCATATAGCTACAATTCTTAGTTCCTTTTTCCTCAGCTTGTAAATGAATAAGCTGAGCAGACATATACTTAATTTGTACATTATACATGTCTGGATTCCATAAGCACCAGATTCTCCCTCCCTTGTGCTTACTGTTATTAGTGCAAATAGACCAGCTACTACTCAAACTAAGGTGAATTCTACTGAATGAGTTAATCTTCACCTTAGTTTCTAGGAGACCAAACAGCCCAACATGTTGAACTTCCAGAAACCTACTGATTTCCATTTGTTTAGTTAGGCTGTTCAGTCCCTTTACATTCCAAAATCCAATTCTAGCCATGGTCACCTTGACCATGACCATCATTACCAGTTTCACCTCCATTTCCATTACTTCCCAGCCTCACAATGTCTGCAAAAGTAGCACTCTCCATTCCAATCAGTCCAAATTGGCCTTGTGCCATCTGTGGGGTAAGTATGAGCTGTCTGTGTACATTCCTCACAGTTGAAACAATTTGATTTGTAGGGACAGGGTTTGGGGGAGTGATAAAAGCATCAGTATTAGTCCGAGGTGCTGGGCTGCTTCTAGCAGCATTGTGAGGTTGTTGGACAGGTCTCCAAACCTTCCTTCTCTGTGGTTGCACACGAGCTTGAGTTCTCTTCTTCTTTCTGCATTGCTCAGTTTTATGACCTATGCCTTTACAAATAGTGCATACACTAGGTTGCCACTCATACTCTACATTCTGTTCCACCACCTCTCCTTTCTCATCCTTAAATTTCAGCACTTTAGGGAAGTTTTGGTCAATTTTCACTTCAATCATAACCCTGGCATATCCCAATCAGCTCCTCTCCTCAGTAGCCTTGTCGACTTTAATAAATTTCCCTACTGTATTAGCTATTTTCTGGATGCAGTTAGGAGTCCAAAACCTAAGATCAAGTCTTAGCAGCTTAATCCAGATGGGGACATTCTTAATCTCTTTGTCAAGTCTATCCCTTCCACCCAAGGTTTGACTATCAAGGGTTTGTTGTCAAATAGATTATACCCAGATTTCAAAACCAAC
Organism: Spergularia bocconei; assembly: GCA_963457585.1. Classification (NCBI taxonomy): domain Eukaryota; kingdom Viridiplantae; phylum Streptophyta; class Magnoliopsida; order Caryophyllales; family Caryophyllaceae; genus Spergularia; species Spergularia bocconei. The sequence goes on along the minus strand of OY734951.1, from coordinate 2,878,313 downwards.
TCCTTATCAGGAAGTGTCTTAAACCTAACAACAAATATTCCATTTGGCAGAAATGAGACTTTATCAAGCCCTTTTCTACCCCAAATTCGGTTGAAGAATCCTTGCATCGTGTCATGAGGGGGATTGGCTCCAATAACATAACAAACTACAACATTATTCCAATAATCTGTCCCTTCCCTAACATCCTCTACAGATAATTGCATTAATCCATCATCACTAATTCCAGAATTAGGGTTAGGATCATTACCTTTCCTGTGTGCAACAATCTGCCATTCTCCGTCTCCTTCAGTCGGAATATCCTCTTGTGTTTCTTCCATAATCGAACCCAATTCATCCTCCTCTTCAATCTCATCATCATCTGACTGATTAAGGGGAGGAATTCCTTGAATCCCTTGAATCGATCGATGACGGGTTGCGTCTGATGTCGTCGGTCCATTCTTCATCTGCGACAAATGATTGTCCTTATTATTACTCTTATTCTTATTCTTATTATGCCTCCGACTACTCTTTGATGATCTCCTAGCTCTAGCCATGGCCGGACCCGGATTCAGCAAAGCTTCGTCGATTTTCCGATTGCTTTTTTTTTAGTGCCTAATCGCCTTTCTCTCTCTAACTTTCTCTCTCTTGTTAAGAGGGGTGAAGGTTAGCTGTTGAACAACAGCTGGAGGGTGGGAGTATTTATGTGTTAGGTGTTTAGCTTGAGGTATAATAGTGGTTTCAGGGATGTGTTTTCGCTCAAAGATCCAAGAGTTCCTTCTTTTCCAAAGGAGCCAGCAAGTGATTGCGAAAAAGGAAGGCCAGTTGGCATCAGAAGCATGTTCCAAGTTACATTTAAGCCAAACATCAAAGTCAGCCTGAAACCAAGTTGTCGCCATCCTTAACGGATCCCAAACTTCTACAATCTCTGAAAATGTGAAGAATACTCTCACTGATAGTTGGACAAAAAGGACAGAAAGGAGACAACGGAATGTTTCTGTGAGCCAGGACAGCCCGAGTTGGTAAATTGTTCCCTTTAACAAGCCACATGAAAAAACTGACTATTGGTGGACACTTCAAACTCCAAATCCTCTCCCACGTTTTTATCCACACAAAAAACATTTTTAGTTTTCCACAAATTTTCATAAAGACGAGTGGTATCAACAAAATTTCCCAAAGCTAGGTTAGTACACATACGATCAGATCCAAAATTGGGAATAAAGGTACCCAAAATAGCACTCACAACATCTTCATCAGAAAAAGAAGAGCAATCAATTAGATTAGTATTAGCATGAAAATCCTTGACCGGCAAATCACACAAAGAAAAAGGCAGAGGACCGGTGAACCTACTGTTGGGGTGAGTTCGACTTTGGGATAGATGGGGTCTATATTCTCGTCCTGCAACCAATGAACAAACAGTCAAAGGGGCCCGGGTTCAACCCAGGCGACGCCCCACCGAAGCTTAAGTCAGTCGGGTGCGGTCGCAGTAAATGATAGCAATGAATATGAGAAAATTGTAATGAATGTTGTAATAAATGAGTTCTTAGTTGACCTTAAAGGGAGGAAATGAGGGGTATTTATAGTGGAGGAGGTACCCCTAAAGGATACCCTTAGAGGTCCCCCCTTCATCTTAACCCTCCACTTCCTTTTTTTTTTATTCTATCGTAACTTTCCCCTTCTGACCACTCTCTCTCCCTCCACCTCCTTTTTTTTTTTATCTCGATAAAAAAACCCTAACACTTGTCATCCCCCGCTGCCACTCCGCCACTCGATAATGGCGGCGAAGAGAACGGGGGCCGCCGCGCCGCGCCGCCCGCTCTACCAGCGGCCAAAAAAACTAAGACAAATACGCAACCAATCGCAACTGTTGCAAAGAAGAAGAACAAGAGGAATAAGAAGAAACCAATCGCGTCGGAGAACGCGCCGGAGAACGCGCCGGAGAACGCTGTTGCAAAGAAGAAGAACAGGAGGAAGAAGAATAAAAAGAAGAAGGAGAAACAGCCGAAGAAATCGAAGAGGGTTCCCGTCCCCCCTGCTCTTCCACCAAAGCCAGAGGGGATTGTGAGGGAAGTGCCGATAAAGCCACCTACGCCACCGACCCGCGACGATTTTATCGACAACGCCATACTACCACAACCGAATGACATGGATATGTTGATTGCCGCATTGGCGATCTCCATACCCACGTCTAGGTGTTTGTTGGATGGTATTCATCTGATTTCGTGGTTGTGTGAGGCTGTGCGTTCCACACCATTTATGAACCTACAAGGGCAAAAGATCTGCGTAAAGCCCACAAGGAGGATCGTCGTTATAAGACACAAAGAAAGCTTTGCACCTTTGGTCCCGAAGTGAAAACGATGAAGAAGTTTGGGAAATTCCGGAGAGGCGATAATGGTCACCCTGAACCTACTAATCTAACTTTTCGCCATCATCTAGTGGACACCTTTAAGAAACACGGTATGTTTCTTCCGTTGGTTCGCGATAAATTTATTGAAATCCTCTTCGGACTGTTTGAGACGGTGAGGGGTGTAGGGCTTGTTGATTTTCTACAAGCCCAAGCCCGTAAGCCGGAATACTTTGAGAAGGTTGTTTGGGAGGATTCCCCATCACCGGGTTTCGGAGGTCTCCCATTAAAGGATATTTGGCAAATTGTTGCTTGTTATATTCATTACCGTGTAGGCATTCCGATACATCCGGTTTTGAGAGTGCAAGTGATTAAAGAGAAGAAAAAGCCTGAAGAGGAGAAAGAGGAAAGGAAAGAGAAGAAGAAGCCTGGAGAGGAGGAAGGGGAAGGGAAAGAGAAGATCAAAGTTACAAGAGTATTGAAGAAGGTCTTAGTTGAGTTTTAATTATATGACACTCGAGTTCTCTAACGATGCGACTCGCCATTGGGCGCTAGGTCTAGATGAATACACTGGTGATGAAATCGTCTTCTTTGATTTGGGACCAGATAAGAAAGACAGTGGAGCAGCAGCAGCTAAAAAAGACAGTGGAGGAGCAGCTAAGAAAGACGGTGGCGGATCATCTAAGAAAGGCGGCGGCGGAGCAGCTAAGGGTGGCAGATTTCATCCTAGGGGTGACAGCTATCATACTGGGGGTGACAACTATCATACTCGGGGTGGCAGCTATCATACTCGGGGTGGCCGATTTCCTCCTAAGGGTCGAGGTGGAGGTGGGAATGGTTGGGCTCCGGCCGCGGCTGCGCAAAAGCCGCCGAAACAACCACCTCCTACACGGCCGGCGGTACCTCCACGGCCTGCTAATTTGAATAGTCTTCCCTCGAGAACGAAACCGGCTCCCCCATCGAAGTCAGATTACGTTCCCGGCGCCCCCAAAATTAAAGATCCCGAGCAATGGATCGCTCAATTAGCCCTTTCAATCCCTACGGGAGTGTATTGTTTGGACGACACCGACGAACTGGTACGACTGTGCGAGGCTGTGCGCCATCGCGCCAGCCTCCATGCCCTCTACCAGTGTCAGAAGACTAACATTTTCGCCGATGCCCACGATAAATCCTGGACGAGGAAAGTTCCGAAATGAAGAAACTCTTTCGGCGATGACCATAAGAATTTCAATCTCAACTTAAGAAGAAAAGAAGATACAGAAGAGGGGAGAGGGGCAAAGAATAAGTACCGCTTGAAAAATGATGATATTAAACCTCATGTGGGTTGTGTGAAGTTGTCCATTATCGGGGCATCGTCCACGCCATTTACCGCCCTACATATTCAACATCATTTCACAAATGGCACAAGTCTCGCAAATGAGATATCCTCATTGTGGAAAGCCTCAAGTTAGCTTGATTTAGAGGTTTGGCTTGTTTAGACGATGATATTTCTGAAAAAGATGTTAAAAATGAGGTTTTACTCAACCATCTCGTATACATCTTTGCGAAACACCGTAGATTTTTTTCATTGATTCGTAAAAACTTTACAATACTATTTGGAATATACATTTGTCCGAAAGGTGGTAGACTTGTTCGTTTTCTACCATCAGTCTGATATGACTCCCCTAAACCTGATACCATAGGTTTACCTTTAAAATATGTATGGAGGATACAAAGTTTTTATGATACTATTTGGAATATACATTACTCGTTGAGGTTCAAGTAAAAACAAGGGATTAATGCTATAATGTTGTTAAGATCGATTATATATGCAATTCGAGGTACCATGTCAAAACCAGGGTCTACAGGGGCCCTAGCCCCTCAATGTCTCGAAACATAAAGTTGAAGTTTACAAATATATGCAATAAATGTAACACCCCCAAATTTTTTTTTTTTTTAAAAACGTTTTGCCGTGAACCAAAACACAAATAAGGAAATTCAAAGGTGTCACTCTGCACTCGAGTCAAAAACCCAAATGCTAGGAGATTTAGAAGTCGTTTAAAATGTCTATAATCTAAAATGATCTATTACATCCAATAAATTAAAATTATAAGGGAAAATTTTCAAGATACCCCTTAGGTTCGCGAGATTTTCAGATATACCCCTCACGTTTTCGAGTTTTCCAAAATACCCCCAAGATTTGCGAAATGACGTTTTTTTGTGTGTTTTTGACTAAGGAACTCTAACGCCGTTACATAGTTATTTTCTTTCACTTATTTTGATAAAGTTAACCCTTAACTAAAACAGTTAAAAAAAATCTAAAAAAAACCACACCTACAATTTCTCTCTGCAAATTATATCGTGCACCAAGGTGCACAATGAGTATGGTGCACCTCCTCACAATAGAGCAGTAGGGACCACATTTAAATAAATTAAAATTATTTTAAGTGTGGTCCCTACTCCTCTATTGTGAGGAGGTGCACCATACTCATTGTGCACCTTGGTGCATGGTATAAGGCTATAAACATTGATTTCTCTCACCTCTCGTCCCACCTCCACAACTCCCTACCCCCAACCACGTCATTCACCACCACAACTCCCAACCCCCAACCACGTCATCCACCACCACCTCTAGCACGCACCACCACCAGTGGTCTGTCAATCGCTATGAAACGACTGGCAAACCTCTGCCGACCGCACATGGGCCACCTCCGATCACCGATCGCCCCTCCTTCGGCCCCCACGATCATATATCTCGTTTTCTCTCTCCCCCATTTCATGCAACCCTCCCTCCCCGTGCTCCAACGCCGCTCCCTTTCCCACAGTCACTTCCCTCTCTCATTGCCGCCATGGAGAGAGAAAGATGGGAGAAAGATTACATGAAGGCGGAGGGGGGTGAATAGGTTTTACGGAGGTGGCAGGAAGCAGTTATCGGATGAAGGCCATCGAATTGGTGGTATTACGGTGGTGTCGGATGTGGTTGTACCCGGCATAGTAGGAGACTGTGGGGTGGTGGTCGGTTTGGGGTGGGGAGAGGGTAGGAGAGAGAAATTAAAATGGTTTTTTTTTAGTGTGATTATGATGAAATCTGTTAGAAAAATTCAAAGTCATTAAAGGGGTTAACGGTGTTAGATGCCATTAGTCTAAAAACGTAAAAAAGAACGTCATTTCGCAAACATCGGGGGTATATTGGGAAACTCAAAAATTTGAGTGGTATACCTGAAAATTTTAGGGGTATCTTGAAATTTTCTCAAATTATAATGGTCAAAAATTTGTCATTTAAATATGAAAAAGTCTAACTCTAATATGTTGTCTAATACATGAAGGATTTTTCTAACGTGTGCTCATAGAGTCATAGGGCACATGATAGGACTTAATTCTTTTTCCTTAATTAGGTGATATTCTCCTGAATAATAAAAAAGATTCCACAATTTGCTTTTCTAGCAAGTAAGAATATCACTTAATTAAGGAATAAAAATAGTTTAATCATGTGCCCTATGGGCACACGTTAGAAAACCCGATAAATGAAAGTCTGAGTTTATGGAATCCAACTAATTTCTAGTGAGTCGTCGTTCCGTCATGCATCATCTACTGTGGTGGATTTAAGCTCTGTTTTATAGGACTTAATAAAAGTAATATTCAGATTAGTTCAGAATCATTCAAATCAGATCAGATCAGATTAGAGTCATTCAGATCAGATCAGATCATAAATGTTCAAATTTTTATCAATGTATTTGGTCCATAATCGATACTAATTCGTTGGAATTCAGTCAAATTTTCAACACATTCGCATCACACCAGATCATAGTCATTCAAATCAGATCGAAATCATTCATATCAGATCAGATCAGTTCAGAAAGATGCACTCCTATCAAACATGTTCTTTAGACCACAAAAAACATAGTTGAAAAAATAATTGAAATTAAGTAAGGTAACACCTCAACTCGTAGAAAACCAAAACCCTTACCACGATTTTGAAAACATTTTAGGTTTTATTTTCAAAAACACACTTTGCACATAGTTATTTAGTTACATAAACGAACCAACGAGCAGAATTAATATTACACAATCCACAATTCAATTCACCACTTACCAATTGTATAAGAAACATTCCACAATACATATTCATCAAGCATTACTTTAATCACGAGCAAGAAGTTATAAGTCATAATACATAATCGCTAGTGATACGCTAGTCGGATGGTGGTTCTAGCTGGTGTAGTGGTTGAATTGGGTGTTAAGGGCGGTGGTGGTGCTATGGTGGTGGAAGGGTGGGGAGAGAGAGAGAGAGAGGGGGGGAGGGAGAGAGAGAGAGAGAGAGAGAGAGAGATGTAAATGATGATGAATTTACTTTAATTAATTTAATAATTTTTAATGTCGTTCTCATAGTCAAGGGCTAAGATTTTGTTTATTAAAACGGCTGGTCCGATTGGGACCTTTTAAATCCCGCAATTTATGCAAGCCCGGACCCTCATAAGCGTGCAGATCTTTGGAAAGAATTGGAAAATTTTGCCGCCCATAACAATAAGCATTGGGTCTTGGCAGGGGATTTTAATGAAACTCGATCTCTTTCGGAACGTAGCAGTGGGGGCCAAGACATGGTGCGCGGAGATGCAACAATTTCAATGAATGGATTGACAATATTGAGCTCCTTGAACTCAGCTTCAGCGGACCCGAACACACTAGGGCCAGAGGAAACTCCCCCGAAACTCGGAAAAGTGCGCGTTTGGACAGAGTCCTCTGTAATAGCGATTGGAGCGTCCGGTTCGAGAATGCTACGGTTAAACACCTTCCACTGATCCAGTCCGATCATTGTCCTTTATTCTTTTCTACAAATGGTTTTGTGCCACTTAACTCAGTGAATAGACCTTTCCGATTCCAAGCGGCGTGGCTCACCCATGAGTCCTTCAGTTCTTTTGTCGAAGAAAACTGGAGTCTTGATTCGACCTTAGTGCCTCAACTGAAGAATCTCTCGTTGCGGCTCCAAGATTGGAATCTTTCTGTTTTCCAGAATATCTTCAAAAGGAAAAATCAACTTAAGGCACGTATTGAGGGATGCCAACGGAAGCTGGACATTTCTTATGACAGGGGCCTTATCAAATTGGAATCCAAACTTCGTCGGGAATTAGATGAGGTTTTAGAGCAGGAAGAATTGCATTGGTATCAAAAATCGAGATTGGATTTCATTAGAGATGGAGATCGCAATACCCCCTTCTTCCAATTGAGCACGATTGTTCGTCGTTGGAATAATAGAATCCTAGCCCTCAAAAATTCGGAGGGGCATTGGATTGATAATCCGACAGAGATAAAGGAATTGGTTGTCGACTATTTCAAGAATCTATTCACTGATGAGGAGGTTGGTACACGAGCACAATTCACTTCCCACAGACATATTTCAAGAATTCAGCAATGAAATGTGGGAGAGCCTTACAAAACCTTTCACTAAGACAGACGTCGACGCAGTCATCCATAATATGGCAGCTTTTAAAGCACCAGGTCCCGACGGCTTCCAAGCTCTTTTCTACCACAAGCAATGGCACTTAATTCAAGACTCGGTTTATGACACAATTCTTCCTGCTCTAGAGGGGAAAGGTTTCCCAGATGGTTTGAATGATACCTTTTTAGTCCTAATTCCAAAGGTGAAAGCCCCGGAATTCGTCTCACAGTTTCGCCCAATAGGCCTATGCAATGTTGCCTATAAGATAATCAGTAAGCTCCTGGCGAATCGCATTAAACAGGCCTTACCTTTCCTTATATCGGCTACACAAAGTGGATTTGTTCCGGGTCGGCAAATTACGGACAACATTGTGGTTGTGCAAGAGATGGTTCACTCAATGACACGAAAACAGGGCATAAAAGGTTCAATGGCCATTAAAATCGATCTCAAAAAGGCGTATGATCGACTTAAATGGTCGTTCATCCAAGAGACCCTCACGAAAATGCGGCTCCCTCCGGTTTTGATCGAGGTCATCATGACTTATGTCACATCTGCCAAATTGAAGGTGTTATGGAACGGTGAAGAAACAGAGGAATTCCTTCCTTCGATGGGAGTCCGGCAAGGTGATCCACTCTCGTCTTACCTCTTTGTCATGTTTATGGAGAGGCTACATCAGTTGATAGATGAGCGGGTTCAATTAGGACAGTGGAAGCCTATCCGAGCAAGTAGAAGCGGTCCGGCAATTTCAAATATTTTCTTTGCTGATGACCTTATCTTATTTGCGGAAGCATCGGAGCAACAAGCCGTGGTCATTCAAGATTGCCTGGAAATCTTTTGTCAAGCTTAAGGTGAGAAAGTGAGCAAGGCAAAATCTCAAATCTTCTTCTCCAACAACACCGGGGAAGGGGAAAGACGAAGCATCATCACCATCCACGGTATAAATGCTACTGATGACTTGGGCATATATTTGGGAATGCCTATTATACATGGGAGGATTACCAAGAATACTTACAATCATCTGGAAGAAAAAATTGACAGAAGACTTGCAGGGTGGCAAACGAAGCATCTCTCCTTGGCGGGATGAACAACATTAATCCAATCAACAATGTCTCACATCGCCACTTATAGTATGCAGACCGCTAAAATCCCGAAGACAACTTGTGACGCTATTGATCGTAAGACTCGCAGATTCTTGTGGGGAGGAGATGATCAACGGCGCAAAATCCATCTCCTGTCATGGGAGACAGTACAAAAACCAAAGCAAGCAGGTGGTTTGGGCATTAAGTCGGCACGGCAGGCCAATGCGGCTTTCCTGACTAAGATGGGGTACCGGCTGCTCACTAGTCCCCACTCCCTGTGGGCAGATGTCCTAAGAGCTAAATACTGCAGAGGGCGGTGCGATCTTGCAATGTTTTCTCCCCAAGCAAACATGTCATCTTTATGGGTTGGCATCGTGGAAAATGCCAAAACACTACGAGAGGGAGTTACTACCTCGGTCGCCAATGGACGGAATACGCTGTTTTGGGATCATTCGTGGGTGGAGAATGGTTGTCTTGCAACTAAAGCGCTGAGTGCAATTCCACCCGAGCAATTGGATAGCACTGTTCACGACATGTGGGACTCTTCCCATGGTTGGAAATGGGAGATGTTTTCAGATTTACTCCCTAAGGAAGAGCTACAAAAAATAGATGCTTTCGAGCTTGTTGAAGATGATAGCATTCCTGATACACTTTATTGGAATGGTTCTATGCATGGTGGTTTTACCATCAAATCAGCAATGGTTCTCGTTCAGGGCATCGAGCCCACAGATTCAGGCGACAAATGGAACTTCCTCTGGAAAGCTCCGGTTCAGCAGCGTATTCGAATGTTCTTATGGTTAGCCTCACACGGGAGGCTAATGTGCAATGCGAATCGGTTAAAGCCAAATCTGACTAATGATGCCTCTTGCCCGAGATGTAAGACAGCTGATGAAGACGTTATTCATCTTTTACGGGATTGCCCTACTTCCCGTATTATTTGGCGGCAGGTTGGGGATCTTGCCGGCTTATCCACCCACTCTTCCCCTCCTTTAAAAACCTGGATTCTAGATAACCTCCGTAACGCCAATCCTCTAGCAAGCGATGATTGGCCTTTAAAATTCGCAATTACTTGCTGGTGGATTTGGAAGTGCAGGAATTGTGTTGTATTTGATCGAAGCTCGGAAATTCCATTCGATACTTATGGCTTCTTGAAACAGCGGTTTGACGAGACCAAAAGGGAACTTGATCGCTTCTCAATTTTAATTCCCCTCCCGGGAAGTAGAACCTCTGAGGTATATATTCGGTGGATTGCGCCCCCTTACGGGTGGACCCTGTTAAATACCGACGGTGCTGCCAAGGGAAATCCTGGGGAAGCTGGAGGTGGTGGAATTTTCCGAGATGCTACAGGCAACTTTGTTCAAGCATTCCTTACCTACTGCGGTATATGCACTTCCATGAAAGCAGAGCTTATTGCTCTTCTAAAAGGACTAGAAGCAGCTAAAGAATTAGGAATCTCTAAACTCTTGATTCAAATGGACAACTCAATTTGTGTCGATTGGGTTAAGAGTGACAAAAGGCCAGAGGGGTCTCTTCGGACCGTCATTCTACAATGTCGTAATCTCATTCGAAATCACACATGGCAAATTCGAATCGAGCATGTTTACCGTGAAGCTAATAAGGCCGCTGATTGGCTGGCTAATCAAGGGGTCGTTCAAGGACGAAAACTAGTTATTTTGCAGTATCCTCCAGCGGAGCTCCGGTCTATTCTTCGTGAAGATGCAATCGGAGTTGCCTAGCCTCGTTTAATTAGAGAATAGTAGTGTTTGTTTGCGGGCTTCGGCCCTCTCTTGTACCAAAAAAAAAAAAAACACAATGGCTACCATGACTTGGTAGGTATTGTAAAACTGTTATGCTACGATAGCTACCAAGATTTAGTAACTACTGTAAATGTTTGACCAAATACATAGATTGAAATTTGAACATTTCTGATCTGATCTGATCTGATTTGATATGAATGATTCTGAACTTATCTGAATACTACATATAATAAGTCCTATCAAACATAGCCTAAATGCATTGAAGCAGAGCAACAACCCCTGACTCCACTCCAATTCTCCTAACGAAGAGAATGGGAAAGGAAGGAAGTCATAGCCCAAAGAAGCGCACCGAGCATCATACTTAGTACGTTTACGATGAGGCGCAGCACGTACATCCCCACCCGCCTCAAAACCAACCAAGCCAGATTGAGTTAAGGGCGATGAACCAGTCAATAAATTTTTTTTTTCATAGTAAAATTATGGAAGGTTGAGATTACATTACGAGTACGGCTAAATGTATATGACATATACACTTATAGATGTATATGGGGGGTAAGATGCTATTTTCACCACTTTTAATGACTCACATTTCTCCGTCTCACTCTCAAATGCACACTCACGGGTAACAGATTTCTACTCATGAATTAACATGCCGGCCAATTCATACATAAAGATGTCAATTCCAAATACATCAAAACAAAACCATACACAAATGATAATGTCAACTCAAAATATGAGATTGTCAGCTCAATATTTATAATGTCAATTCGAAATATGCTTAGAAAGTGAGAGTGATGGCTCACTAGTAGCAAATTACTACTCATGAAATTAACATGTCAAAATATACATAAAGAGGTCAATTCAGAATACATCAAAACTAAACCACTCACATATGATTATGTCAACTCAAAATATGAAAATGTCAACTCAAAATATGGAAAGTCAATTCAAAATATGTCGAGAAAAAGGAGGTTGGTGGGGTTAAGGAGAGAGAAACGGGTGGTGATATGTTTTGTAATGTATGACTACTAGTCTTTTAGCCCGTGCAATATTGCACAGGATGTTATAACTATTTTTTTTTTAAGTCGTGAATTTGTTTTTCAAAACTCGTGACCCGCTATTTAATTTTACGGTAATGAAATTCCGATATTACCGCAAAGTACGAGTAAGGGCATTAGCAATGGATGAACTCAAATTTGGGTTCTTCAATTGCCACATCACATTGCACAAAAATCGATATATTAGAAGTAAGCACAACAATGGAAGAACTTGGACTAAAAATCCCACCAATTTTTGTAATCAATTCAATAATCAGATTTTGTATTTTTTATTTGGTTGGGAAAGCATAGTGGGACACATGTCATGAATGTATAGTCTATGACTCTCCTCTCCTAATTTCTTTGCTTTGACCCACGTGCCTAACGAAAGTTTTGTGCAAACTGCCGTACGAACTGAGTTCGTATAAACGAACTGGGTTCGTTCTTAAGCGGACGAACGTAGCAATGCAGTGGAGGAACTAATGTTAAGGAGTTTTTATTGACAATCCCAAGAAATAAGAAGTACCATTGTGTTTGCTCTAAATTCTCACAATAAGCTTTTTTTTTTTTTCGGCATCATTTTTTTTGAAACTAGAAGAGAGCGGACAGAGTCACAGAGTGGCGGGTATCTCACTCGATTAACGGAAAACCTCCCCAAAAAAATTTCCCCCCAAATCAAAAACCCTAATTCGATTAATTTCTCAAAACCTAAAACCCCAATCAAAAACCCTAATTTTCGTCGATAAAATGGGGAGTAAAGAACAAACTAAGTGCCCAGAAAACGAGGAATTGGTGGAATACATGCTAAAATGGTGGAACGGCTTATCGGAGAAGAGACGTTCACCGAATATGGAGTCAAATATTAATAGAGCTTTTGCCAGTGTTTGTCATCATAAATTCCCAATTACGACTCCCAGAGAGTTTCTCGCTCTTAAGTATGTCTTCTTCTACAAGTTTTTAATCTTAATTTTGTTGGATTTTTTTATTACTCTATTTGTGCATTTCCAGCCTGCTTTTGAATTGCCTGGAATTTACATTGTTACGTTAGTTACTGTCTTTGAATATGTTCTGTCCGGTGTCGGGTTTTCGCAGTCGATTGTCGAGTAGGATATGTGATTTAATTGAAGAATAATTGAGGGTTTGGGATTATGAGTGATAATTCTTGTGTACATTGTGTTTTGAGTGACTGTTCATTGAATTGAAGGGTGACCGAGAATTGGGTAAGTACCCGAGTCCCGATGTCAAACGCTCTATGATATGGAATTGGTCTCATACGGTTTTTCCATCAGGGGAAAAGATGTTTGTTGGCTCGAAAAATGTCTTTGTCCGATATTCTTGTGGTTCCAGTTCCGTTAGTGGACTAGGTATGTATAAGAAGATGAGCTGTTTGATACCACACTAAGTAAAAAAAGCGAAACCTACCGAGTGTTAGACCTTTTAGACATGGTTTAATGGAATTATAGTCTACCACATGTAGTCGTGGCTCGTGGGATTGAATGAGATGGTTTAGGGTATGTGTAGAGTCTATAGACAGCTATGCGAGTGATTTTTATTTTGTAAAAAACGCCTGCTTTGTTGTTTCCTTCATCAGTTATGTCAGCATAATAATAATGATATAGGCATGTTGGAAAATGGATGGTGAGAGAGATGCGTGGATTTTTCAAGAATGATGTTGCTGAGGATGGTAATTCACCAAGTAAAGGTAATGGTTTGTTTTTTAAGGGTTTTATGTTTAGAAATTTAGTACGTGAACAGAATATTATCCTTTAGGTAATGTAGAACAATTTTGACATGGTAACTGTGATTGATCCAGGCAAAAAAACTCGAGGTACCAGAAAGTATCTGCCACAAAAGAATTCTGCTGCTTATGCATTGTTGATTGCCTTATACAGGTATTGGCATAGTATTAACGTTGTGAAGGTTCAATCTGTGCTATTTGTTCATATGAAACAAAAGTGATGTAATCTGTTTTCGGAAGTTTCTTTATTTCTTTTACTGTTCTCTTGGAGCATAAGCTATCCAGTATCCTGGAGCATTTGGTGATTTTATGCTAGAATCGCTTTTTACCAGTATTTGTGCTCTCTAGGGGGGAAGAAAATGGAATTGAACATATGCGTAAGCAGGAGCTGATTGATGAAGCTGAAGCAAGTGGTCTATCTCGTGGCCCAATTGGGTAACGATCTGTTGAACCTTTTCTATTCTATCCCTATACTGTAGATTTTCTTGGCAACCTCTTTCACACTCACTCAACCCATTTCCCTGTACTACCTTACTTTTGATATGTCGTTTTCACAAAAGACACGACGGGGTGCTGTGTATGTAGGGAACAGGAAACTTATGATGCTTGATTTTAGTTTGAGTGTCTTATGGTCTGTTTCTGTGTTTAGGGCTGAAAGGGGAAAAGGTAAACCAGGGCACATTGGAAGTTCATCAACGGAATATTATACCGGGTGGAGCGCCATGGGAAAGCTGATTGACAAAGCCCTTGTAATTAAGTCAAGTTGTCCAGCTAAGTATGGCTTTATCCTTCCTTTCCAGCCATAGATTCAAAAGCTCAGTTTCTTACCTGATCATCATGAGGAATAAGCTTGATTAATCTATATCTGCCGTGCATCTAAGTCTATAGTTCTTGTGACTTTGTGAGTCCTGAGGAGAAAAGATTATCATGCCAGTCAGATCTATTGCAATGATTTTTGTGTTGAGGCTCTGTTTAGTCTTGTTGCATTCGTTTTGTAAAGAATTACATATCATAATATCATCTTCGGTCGAATATAGATTTCTTAGTTATTTTCATTGAACTTATAGTGTGTGTGTACATAAAAAATTTGAATCTGTTTTTTCCTTAAGCCATCATCACATACGAATTTATACTAGCCAGAGTTTGTATACTAAATTACAAAATATGCTTTTTTAATCTTTTTACTATGAAGTGGTTTGGGGCTGATGTTCTTGAATTCGAATTGTACAGGTACAAGCTTTCCGATGAAGGTCGTCGAATAGCAGTTGAGTGTTTAACTCGATCCGGCATGCTTGAGTCTGCCCAAAATTCAGTCAACGGAGATGAATGTTCAGATTCAGACAAACAAGAAGCAGAGAATGTAACTCTTGTTCCAGCTGATTCTCCCAAGGAAAAAACATCAACCACTGCTGATGTGAACAAAAAAAATGGCTCAAGGGATGATATATCTGCTGAGTATCTTGCTAAGGTTCTTCTCTTTGCTACATTCAGTCTTTTTATTACTCTATGAGAGTTCAAAATCATATCCCTTACTGTTATTACATTACTTTATGTACATATGACGCTACCTAGTTATGGCGTACTGAAAGAGTTCAATTCATATCATCTTATCTGTGTAATTCTATCCATCGTAGTTTACAAGATTGGGATATACGAGAGAACAAGTTCTACATGTTTGGAATGAAGTTTCCGCCTCTTCACCAAAGCAAGAAATGTCTATGCTCTGGCTGACAGTTCTATGCCGGCTGCGAGAGGATGAAGTTTATGGCATTCAAGCTGTGCCACGGTCAACTACAGGAAGCGGTTCTGGTGATACATCAAAAGGTAATAGGTTTCATAGTGGGTCACTTTGTTGATCAGTCGAAATATTATGGCACTTGGTTTGATGTTGCGAAGAAAGTTTTGGGAAAGAGATTGTAATTTATCATTCATATTTTTTACCCAATTTGGGGTTGGTTTTTGGTTAAGTCCAAACAAGGATGATTCTGGTTTTGCTGAGTAGCATGTAGTGCGTTCTGATGCTACTTAATATATTTGTGTTGTTGATCCATTTTATCTGTTCGTCTAGGTCAACAATATCTCACTCCTGGGCCGGATAGTGGTGGTGAAATTTATACCAAGTCCCCTGTGAATTCTGAAACGTGTTCTACTTCCTTGAGATGTGTAAGCATTCAGTGCTTTCTGGTTCCTGTTAGCTATATATATCGTCATGTGTTACTTTGAGGATTTCCAAAAGAGTTCAACTACAGTTGTTTTTATCTTAAAAGGAGCTAGCAATACACAGCATTGGCTTTCTTCTTTCTTGAAATTTATCAAAACCCTATGTGAATGGTTCAGGAGAATCAGGTGCGCCAGACCCTTCAATCTCGATCTGGAGCCAGTCAAAATGTTTTACGAATGCCGCCGCTTAAGCCTCTGGAAAAGTTTGGCGATGTATACAAAGTTGTTTTGGTTTTGGATGACCGAGAACATTTCATCAGGTTAGCTTACTCTCAATTGCTTCATTGTGATTTCGTGCTCATTATAAAATTTCATTCCCGCTTACACAGTTTTTTGAGAAATGGCAAATGGGAGATTTAAAAAATATGAGATTCTAGAATTTGAAATTGTGAAATTCAATTTCAAATATACTATCCCATAACTTCAAACGGTCATCGCCCAATCACCACCCATCCCAGCTTTACTGCTCACCTTACACCGGCTCTTCCAATTTAAACCCCGAATCTCGACAGATGCCATCTTTGTCTTTCTTGAGTGTTGTTTCTAGGGGTGTCCGGGAGTAGGCGAGGAAGAGTAGGCTTACATAGTGATGGTGATGGATATGCCGTCGATATGGCAACGGTCGGAAAGGGGTCGCTGCTGGATTGGGTTGGAGCAACCTGTGGTAGAAAAGAGGAGTTGGAGGAGATGAATAGATGATTGTAGGTGGAGAAAGAGGGACTTCTTGAGTTTCAGATACATGGAAAAATTTAGAACTTGCTGATTGTAACTATTCAGTGGCGAAGCTAGGATCTTAAAGGGATGCCAGTTTATAGCTATTATTACCCGGAATGTCTACTGGACTTATATAGTTTTTGAGAAAGAAAAAAAAAAAAGAAAAAAAGAACCAAGCAAAAACATGTCACTCACCAATAAAATC
Source organism: Spergularia bocconei (assembly GCA_963457585.1). Taxonomy (NCBI): domain Eukaryota; kingdom Viridiplantae; phylum Streptophyta; class Magnoliopsida; order Caryophyllales; family Caryophyllaceae; genus Spergularia; species Spergularia bocconei. The sequence goes on along the minus strand of OY734951.1, from coordinate 2,861,827 downwards.
CAAATGAAAATAAATAGCATCTGAGAGATCTAATATATATAGAAAACAAGCACCAAACAAATAATTGAAAGCGTTTGGACTAGTGGTTGGTGATGAGGAAGTAAGGTTGGGGGTTACGTTTTTTTTTTTTTTTTTTTTTTTTTTTTTGTTTGTGTGTGTGTGTGTGTGTGTGTTGTTGAGAAATGTAGTACTTCTTTAAATCAAAACCATACCTATAAAATCAAAGGGGCATACGCCCGTAATATATTACAGACAGCTCTTAAGAGCGACAAAAACAATTACAATCTCTCTTTAATTATAAGCCAATTCCTATCAGCACTTTTCAAGTTTTGAGCTACTGTCCTAATTCTCATTCTGACTTCATTCATCACCACTTTCACAACTTTACCTGGTAAAATCATGGCCAGATCCATTCTGCATTTGTTCCTCCAAATCCAAATGTGATAAATCAGGTTGCATACAATAGCCTGTTTCCTGATCCTTAACCCATATCTCTTCATACAGCACCATTCAAAGGTGTGATTGTCAGGGATATCAAGATTAGTTTTAGCCTGCACCATTTTCAAGCATTCAGCATTGAAAGCACACAGGTGTGACACTTAATAGTGTTGCATCTGTTGTTAATTTCTTTAAGAAGTAAAGCTTTTTAATGCTCAACAACAAAACTACATCAAATGCCTTTATCAAGGTTTGATCCTTGGACCAGCAGTTAGAAGATCTGTGAGCTAGCCAATGCGTCAACTGTTTCTTTGTTGTAGAGATCTACACATAATCTATATATACAGTTATACTTTCTGAAGAAAAATCGAAAGAAAAATCGAAAACTCTCAGCCACAGGCAGATATGCCTCTGATTGTGCTAATATTACTCATTCATTTAGGTTGCAGTCCTTTTAATGTAACAGTTTATTCTCTAATTTATTACCAAATGACTTCCTAATTATTGGAGCATAGTCATTTGACTTTGCCTGATGTTCTTCTGTGTTTGCATAAGTCTACCTTTTGATATTTATTTCAGTATATTCTTTTTGACCTATCCAAAAATTATTTCTTTTAGTATAATTCTAGAAGTTACAGATGTCTGTTGTATGGGACTGTTCCTTTTGTTTCTCTAAGTTGTCCTTTCATCTATTCTCTTTTCTATTTCAGGTCAAAATCACGAAACATCGTACAGACTACCAGTAGACAATTTGGAATTGAAATAGAGGTCACTTAATGGTTTCTTGTTATTGTTACTACAAGCCAGCTGCCATCCTGTTCCTTGTTCGTTTTTCTTATCCTGGACATCTGAATTCTTTGGCCAGTCTATATTGAATAAAGAATATCTCACTTTTTGTTTCCATCCTTGAAAATTCACCTTTTTATGGTACAAAGTAATTAAGTAAATGAATTCAAATTGAGTGTGAAATGGGTACTTTTCTTTAAATGTTGTGCTCGTTAAGAACTTAAGATTAAATTATGGGCAATTGGTGCAGAAACAATTCATTGAAAGAAAAGTTCTTTTAGTTTTGTTTGTGGAACTGCCTGGTTCGATTTAGTGGAACATACTATTATTCCTTTTTGGTTCTTCTTAATCTTTGAATTTGCTTCGAATATTTTGAAGTAGTAGTTTGTCTATGGAATGTTATACAAATGCAATATGCATTATGGGTTATTTAGAAGCAGCCTCTATATGTTTTTGAAATAAGGGTAATCTTACGTGCATCCCACCTCCCTTACCTGGCCATAGACAAGAGCCTTTGTAGCACTTAATGTTGTTGGTGGTTCCTCTTTATCATCATGAAGATGTTGGATGTTTAGTTGCCGTGCTGTATGCTTCAACTCATTTGGTGTCATCATTATTAATTCCTGATCAGGTTATCAAATTTTGAACAAATGTTGCCTATTAGATGTTGCATTCATCTGACATGCCCTTGTTATTTACACAGAAGAAGCGCTTACCAGTTGGAGATGGAATTTGGATTGCACGCCATAAGCAGTATCACACTGAATATGTTCTTGATTTCATTGTTGAAAGAAAGAATGTTGATGACCTGCGTAGTTCAATAAGAGATAACCGCTATAAGGATCAGAAACTGCGGCTCTTGGTAATTTTTTTTTCCCTGAAAAGATCTTGTATTGCTATGTAATTATGTATTACACTATAACTTGTTTTTTTTTTTCACTGGGGTTCGCAATTATACATTATTCTGTTGTTTTCATCTCTTTTTTATATTTCACTGAAGTCTAAAGCCTTTGTTTATCTAGTCTTCTTTTTTTTCATGGATCGTGATCATTCTCCATTGATTTTGTTCTTGGCCAGTGTGAATCTGAGTTTCCTTCTGTAGCTTATTCATTGTATATGTCTCTATTTTTTCATTGGTTAACTCCCTTTGAAAGATGTTGATGACTTGCAAAGTTCAATAAGATGAGCCTGTTTTTCTTCTTATTTTTTTTTTTTTTTTTTTTGACAAGTAAGATAAGATATCATTATATTCAAAAGGACACTAAGGGGGTGAGTCCCATATACAAAAAGACACCTAAAGCGGTGACATCATATACAAAAGAGAGCTAATCAAGCTCTAGGACTAAAAGGGCAAAAGGGCAGCCCGGCGCACATTGGCGTCCCCGCTGAGCGAGGGTCCGGGGAAGGGTCCCACCGCAAGGGTGTAATGAGGGCAAGCCTTACCTTGTCAATTTTATTGACAAGAGACTGCTCCCAAGACTTGAACCCATGACCTATCGATGACACAGCTAATCAAGCTCTAGGACTATCATGAGAAAATTTATCCCCAAAAAGAATGAAAGTCCAGTGTCTGTGGGAATTTAACACTTGACTTTAACTATACAATATCCTCAAAAACCTAAATTTGAAGTCTTGGTGTGTCAACATAATATCATCTAAAATGCGATGATTTCTTTCGTTCCAAGTACACCACCAAATTGCTATTGGAGTCATCTTCCACACTTTGGCTAGCCTCCCTTTCTTCATTCTCGTTTTCCAAGCGGAGAGGGCAGAACATTTTTAAACATGGTTGTGTCAATTGTTAATTTGATGGCGTTCTGACTTATGATAGGATTTTTACTATTTTATAGTCATTACTTTGTATCTCAGATTATAACTGAACTGAATATTCTTGGGACGCAATTATGTTCTCTTGTAGGCCTTTGTGATAATATTACTAGTAACACATAGCAGAGGAAGAGCAAATAGTTGAAAAACTTGCTTTGCTTTTATAACACCACTGTCTTTGGAAAGTTTTCTGATGCATTGCACTCTGAGCTGTCGAAAGCAGTTTAGATATTGGTCAATGGATCCTTCAGTTAGTAGTACTCTTAAGGAACCTTCCGTGTATTGTCCCTTTCTGCTTTAAGATTGTTTTTTTTTTTGAATGGATCTGCTTGAATATTGTTGGTTTCCTTTTCTCAAGAATTTTCTTGAACTGAAGTGATTCTTGTTATGGTGTCACAAAACCTATCTGAACCCTGTTAGCTGCTTACGCAAAGTACACTCTTGTATCTAGAACAGGTTTATCATTATGAGCTGTTCTGGTTGAGTTGTTTATGATGTCTTATTCTGATACTTTTAGAATGCCATGATTGTTTTTCAGAGAACTGGAATCAAGAAAATCATATATTTGGTGGAAGGTGATCCAAATGCTTGTGATGGAGCTGACAGCATTAAAACAGCGTAAGAATTTGCGGTTTAGAATGTGCTCTTACGGTCTTACCCTAAAACAAGTCTTTACGTCTAGCTTATTGTCTCTCTTCCCACAAGCTAATTGCTGTTGTCAATCTGACTTTTTCCTCAAGCCTAGTTGGATGAGGTCTGTTCGCTTTGATGTTGTGTTGATTAAAAGTCCCACCTTATTGAATCACATTGACTAGCCTAGTTCAGGAAGGCATTTTAATCATCCATATATATCCTACTATGTTGGACAAGATTTTAAATTAAAGATAGTAACATTTTAAAACACCAACCTGTTTGATTCAGTAAATGGATTCAATGTGGTAGGCTTAACTTCAACTGTTTTGAGTAGAGAGCGAGGCTATACAGCATCATTACTTTGATCATATCTTCATTGTGTAATTAAAGCTATACACCATCTTTTCTTTTATTTCTTTTGTTTATACGTTATGGGTACTTTTAGTTTCTACCAACGAACTGAGCTTCCCTAACGGGTTTTTCTTTTCTATCATTTCAGTTGTTTTACTACGGAGATCTTGGAGGGATTTGACGTGCAACGAACTAATGGGCTTGGTGACACCCTCAATCGTTATGGTTATCTCACTTTGGCAATCACTGACCAATATCAGTTGAATTCATCTTTAGCTAATTATAAATCTGATGATTGCTGTCCCGAATACAATCAATTCCTTAAAAGATGTAACGATATTGACAAGCTGACCATTAGTGATGTCTTTGCCACACAACTCATGCAGGTGGGTTTAGCTGTATCTATGTAATAGTGAAATTGTATGCTTTCACTTCAGGACTAAGTGTACTCCCAAAAAATTTCCTCGGAAAAGTTGATCGCTTTAGCGGCTGGAGTAGTCAGCTCTCTAGTACGTAATGATGAGCCTCAGAATACTTTTTATTCCAGTGACGGAAATCATCTGGTTTACAATGCAGGTTCCTCAGATAACTGAGGAGGTTGCTGTTGCTGTCTTAGATTGTTATCCAACGCTTTACTCTCTGGTCAAAGCGTATACAGATAAGGTAAGTTTTCTGACATGATCCTGATTACATTTGACTATATAATTTTGAATCAGGAACCTGTGTTATTTGACAGCATGTTCCCTCTGTCATAACATGACAATTTGATGCGATTACAAGTGTCAGCTTTACAGCTTGCGGAGCGTGTAAAGTTCAATGTCAAGAAGACAAATTGCTAGATTTTTGCAATTAAGTCTTGTTTTAGCGTGGTCAAAGTAGTGTAGGTGGTCTCTGGGTTGATTGAGTAACAGTATGATGTCTTAGTATGGATGTTTTTTTGTGAGCTGGTCTTATTTTGAACACTGAGTTGTTATTGCAGAACCACCAGGACTACCATTTCAATTAGAAGAGTCATTTAAAATCACCGTGCATTGTTTCTCACTCCTACAATATGCTGTGCTTATTATGTTTTCTGTTTGGGTAGAATGGCGATCCTCGTGCTCAGGCGGAGCTGCTGGTCACGAAAAGTAATGGAGTAATCAGTCCCAATGTCAGCAAAAGAATATTCGAATTCATTTGGACAACTTGACACTTCCCTTTTGATACTTACAGAGGTAACTATAAGCTGTGTTTTGTACTACTGTTTCTTAGAAAAATCAGGTTTTGCTTAAAACATTAAAGAAGACCCAATCATCTGACATACAGTTCGACTTTACTTAAATAGGAAATTAGACAATTACAATAAACCTGAAGAAAATATATCATATAATAGTCACCTCATTGTCAATCTTGGGACAGGGAGTTGGAGGCTAGGCCAAGTCTGAATATATCTGTACAGAGTGTCATGGCAGCGCCCGCAGCGGTGCTGTTTGCAGAAGAGGATTGCGGTCATATTTTGTTGTATTCTTGTGATGGAAGAAGGTTTGTACATTTGGCCTGCTGTGTAGTTCAATCAGACTATAGTGTAGTTGCTCTCGATGTGTAATCGACTTAATGAGCTTGATTGGTTGTAGTGTCATTCCTTCTTAATGTAAGCCTCTTATGGTTAAATATCCTCTTTTCTGAATACCTAATGTATATTTAACATATCGTGGCTATTATCAATGGAATTTCGCTCGATTTCAGCCCTTTCCGAGTACAGATTAGAAGTATTTGGTTGCAGTGAAAAGAGTATGGCTGTCTAATATTCTCCCCTTCATTTCATTGTATTATCAAATAAGATGATACATTTTGTTTCCCTTTACAACCTTGCTACAATTTTTGATATCTAGTATGTAAAATTCTGTCAATTCTGAACCTAGAACAATATATCCTGTGTTGCAATGTAAGGAGCCCAAACAATTGGTGGTTGGTAGTGCTGGCATAGAGCTTCCATCAAAAACCATATCCTGTCTGTACATTGTCGAAATCTAGCTGAATCTCCAAACTTCTGTTTACGGCTTAATTAGGCGAAATGAATCCTCGACTTGCCTTGTATTTGAGTTTACAAACTGCACATTGTACACCAAGAATTTTAATTCAAGATCCATCTTAATATGTTAAATTTTGGTATGATCTTGTAAAACTAACCTCTAGCTTCATTTCTTTCCTTGTGGCATGTATTCTTGTGTAGCCAAACTTTGAGATCCTTGATAAACTCCAGTCGTTATCCTGCAAAAGGTACAGGAACTTCAGCTACAGGGTCGCCGGACTTTCATCTGATAACAACACAGTCAGAAGTTTTAAGGGGGGACTGTTAAAGTGTGTGCTTACAGAATTGGAAAATTCATCTAATGTGAAGCCTGCCATTCCGATAATAGCATGAACTGGAGCAGTATAGTTAGAGTTGTCGTAAGTGTCAATCCCGTTCGGATCTTTCACAGGCATGCCCTTGCATTCGCCTTTATAAATTGCGCATGTCCTCTCATAGTTATGGACATGCCCAAACAATGCAATATCAACCTAGACAATGACAATCAGAACAAACGAGGAAAGATTATATGTTTGTGATAGTCGCGACAGTAATTAAGAGACTGAGATATTATAGCTATGAGTTCGATGTACCTTGTTTTGGAGTAACAATGGCTCTACTGACTTTAGGAACGCTGAGTCAATACTAAACAGGGCAGCTTTCGCAGACGTGTACATAGGCCTGTGCCTGTAAAAATAGTAACATTTGCGTGAAACAAAGGCCTGATAGATTTGTTTGAAGCTAGTTGAACTGAGAGAAAACCCTGACATACCCTGTGAATATAAGCCAAGGAGTTCTTGATCGATTGACCGAAGCCATATCCGCTTTCATCCACTCATACTGCACATTAGAAACAGAGAATTAAGGTATGCACAAGCAGACAGATATGAATATGAACAGCGTGAATAGAAAGAACTGTACAAGGTGTAGCATTGTGCACCTGCTCAGATTCAGGCTTCCAGACATGTTCAGTGGAAATAACTGTGAAGTGTACAGGGCCTTGCTCTATTGAGTACCAAGGCTTATCCTTTGCCGGGGTTGGCATTGGGAAATAAGTCTCATAAGGGACACCACATTCGCCACCTGAGTCCGGTGTTATGTATACTGATCCTGAATCAATGTAGTCCCTGTTGTTCATTATGAAGAAAAATGAATTAGTATTGATACATCAGCACTGTCAATCAGATTAAGAAAAATCTAAGCTCAGGTTTTTCTGATCGAAAACTTAAGGAAGAAAGGGAAAGAAACCTTTCATGGTTGCCGATTGCTGTCATGTAAGAGACTCGGGAAGCAAAAGGAGTGATGAGGTGAAGAAAATAGTCCCACTCAACCAAGAAACCAGTAGCATAACTTATATCTCCAATGTGAAAAATCGAGTTTACGTTGCCTGAAGCTACTTCCTCTGTTAGCGCAGCTGCCACAGATAATGATCCTGGCTAATGTCATCAGAATTTAGATACAGTTAGCAGACATATACACTGCTGAACCAAAATCATGGCATTAAACTCCAACATACAGTACTTAGGCCTATTGTAATGGAATTTTTGTGATTATCACCTGAATGTAATGCTCAACCGATCCATCTTGAGGAGCTTTACCCATGTCACCATATGCTAGAAACGTCAGCTCGTCTGATCCTCCTGCAGGCGGTGTCCGAAACTTGGCGTTATCACTCCATCCAGCTGAATCACTGCAACAAGGAATGCATATGCATATTCTCTTAAAACATTACTAAGACATGAACAAAGAGATGAAGGCAGCTTAGATTTTTTGCTTTTTCGTCTTGCAGGAGTCTCATCTCGAAGAAGTAATAATTTACCTTCCATACTTGTAGGAGAAGCTGGCTGAAGGTTGCAGGCCTGTCATAACAGCAGTATGAATATAACCTGGATTGTGCCACCCAAAATCCTGCGCTGGGCTCTTTACATCACCACCTAATACATGTACATACATAAGCCATGCATACTTTAGACACGGCGAGAACATACCAAAATGCTAAAAAGCCTAAAAGCCAAATGTGGACACGGTCTAATGTCAAAACATTTTTATTAGTTGTAAAATTTGACGAGTTCATGTGTCTAAACATGTGAAAAAACGTTCATGATAAGACTAAACTCTTACCACACATATCATCTTGTGTAAAAGTTGTGACGACCGAAGTGCTTGATTTTCCGTTACCATATTGAACCTTTTGAGGTTGGATACTGCCACTCACCCACGTTAATCTCATCTGTATTTGACAACATTAGCAAACTGTCACGTTTATTTAGAGTATGCATGTGAAATCTATGTGACATTTGAAAACGTCCTTTTAACAATCCCGTCCATTTATCTCAAAGAAAATAAAGTTAGTGAGACCGGTAAATGGCGTCACATGTCATGGTGTGCAAAGATAAAAGTTGCCGTAACTCATAAGTCATAAGAGTTATCGATTTGGCATACGTACCGAAGTAGCAGTTGAGCCGATGCTTGATAAATGTCCATGAAGTGGCTTGTTAGGATTTGCAAACTGTAGAGGTTTATCTGTCCTTGTTAAAATGCATGGAGTCTCGAACCCGTTGGTGAAAAACACAAATTCGACATCGGTTCGTATGTTGATGACATGAAACGTTACTGAGGCAGTGCAAGTATTAACCAGGCAAGCTCCATTCTGTGCTTTCTGCTTGCATTCAGTCTTTTTGCATGCTAGAAAGTCTGGATCGCTTTTCAAGTATGCAGCCTGATGCGAGGAGGGACACACAACAATACCAGTTAGACCGACTTTTATTAAATTTAATAATCGTATAAACGCAGCCAACACAGGAATTGATCAAATTAATTTTCATTAAATTAAACAAATGACGTTAATAGAACTGAATTGAACTAAACTGAATCGATCTAGTTTATACAAAGAGCTAGGGCTTTGAAAAATCAGGACTTTAGTTTGGTGCCAGAGTATCATTTATTTGATACAAAAGTGTCACGTTCACATCATGTCAGTGATATGTGCTCTGCCCTTTAAATTATTTTGAGTTGTTGGTGGATACATACATATTGATTCATTGTTGTTGCATTTCTTCTACATTTCGTACTTTAAATCATGTGGAAATAAATGACTATAAGTGACCTTGGAACAAAAAGTATCTGATCTTCGTCTACTTGTAGCTCAGATTCAAGCTGGATATGAGAGTCTACATTGTCAAATTCTCACTTCTCAAACTCGAAACTTTTAATTTAATTTAATTAGTAGTGTCGAGTTGATGGAACCAGGTTCTTAATTGTGACTTTGTGAGCAAAGAAGCACAACGTGGAATATAGTGAAAGTGGTCGACTAAATAAAATATGTGTAGTGAATTGATCTGTAAATAAGAATTCTCTTTACTGTGAAAAGCCAAATTTTGGACTAAGAATGGAGTATATTTGTTGGAGATTTCCTAGCAATGTATATGGTATAATTGTACCATATCTTATCTTATATATATTTATAAACGAAACTTTTTTCGTGGGCATTGAAGAGGTCTAGAGCCTTTCGAATTTTCTTAGAGCTTCTGGTGAATAAGAAATTGATTTATATTATGCTATTGTTGTTATACCATATGTGAGTTTATGGTAATCATGCAAAAAATTCATATATTAGTTATGGAAATGTAGTATACCATAATACATAAGCTTATGGTAATCATAAAAATAAGCTTATGGTAACCATGAAAATATGATATTTTCATAATCATAAGATAATATTTCATAAGTCAAAAGTCTAATATGACATTTTCTACATTTTGGTACATATAAGCACCAAATGATGGCCTTTAAATTTCAGATACTAATAATAATAATTATAAGCCACCCAATGATAAATAAGTAGCTGCTTAACTTATTCAAATGAATTTTTCAATACTAACAACTATAAGCCAACTCTATTGAATATGTTAAAAGCCCTACGAATTTTCTTAGAGATTTAAGTGAATAAAAAATTAATTAAGTGTTATGAAAATGTTGTTAGCATACTAAGTTTATGGTAATCATATAAAGAATTCATTTAATACTTATGAATATGTAGTTACCATATAGGAGTATAGGTTTATGCTAATTTGAAAAGATGGATCATATAAAAGTGTTTTTTTATGAGTTATAGTAAGAGAATATTCTATATGTCAAACTTACATTTTAATACGTGAGAAAAAGTCTGACATGATATTATCTACATTTTAGTAAATATAAGAACCAAATGTTTGTTTTTTTAATGGTAAACTTCAAATTAGAGATAGTAATACTAATAATAATAAGTCACTCATCTATACTATAGGTGGATAGCAATTAAACTTATTAAGTAAATTACCAATCTAATACTATATATTAAAACCTGAAACCAAGTCTTTCCTACGATGACACTTGGCATACATTAATTGGATAGAACATAAAAATAGCATTAAATATAATTATCGGTTAGGATATGGTAATAAATTATCATACATTAATTGGATAGAACATAAAAATAGCATCAAATACAATTATTGGTTAGGATATGGTAATAAATTATAATAGAGTACTATAATACTCCGTATTAGCTAATTTATAGAAAATAATCATTATGATAATTTATTAGAACAAAAATAAGGCAATTTTTTTTTCATAAAACGAGTATGGACAATGTAAATATATAGCCCGGGCGTGTCACGGGCATGCAAACTAGTACTAGTTGGTGTGTATAAGGAAGTGTATGTCCTTATGATATAAGGGGGTCAATATTATGGAATTAATTAATTAAATTAATTAATTTTAGATAATATTGGTAGTTACACCAATGAGAGGGATGAGTCCTCTATAAATATGTGTTATCACATTGTCATTTGGTAACATAAATTATAATGAAAATGATAAGGAAAACATAGAAATTATGTTTTTGATATTCCCACAAAGAAAAACTATCTCATGATTATCCCTGAGACATTCGATCCTCCCCGGTGCACTCTATGGGGGCGAAATAGTCTTAAGGGAAGAGTTCGTACTCGCCGGTAGAAGTCGGTTATTCCTAATCTAATCCATGTCCCATGTTTTTGCACCAACAATATTAACAAAGAATTCAGTTTTATATTTTCGGCTGGCCACCCAAAACTCATCAATAATCAAGCCACTAATTTGGGTTTTTAGAATCTTGATCAATCAATTAAGTTGACTTTACCAATTATTATGCACATATACTCGTATTATTAATATTTTTGTCGTATAAAATTAAACTTATATATATTTTACAATACAACAATAACAACAACCAAGCCTTATTCTCAAAATGATTTGGGGTCGGCTAACATGAACAACCATTAAAAAAGAGCACAATTAATTTTGTTTGAACACTTATTTGCTTTAAATTCATCTCACAAATTCAAACAAATTAAAATGTACGTAGATGATTAACTGAGACAAGTGGGATAATTGTGGTGAGCTTCAAAAATTATTCTAGCGTTGAATAGCAATTTGATGAATATGGTGAGGCCCTAGCTGTGAAAAGGGGTTTGGGGATTGAGTGGAGGCAATCCTAGATAAACCTACACCATGCATGTATGAGGTTCATTAATTAGATCATCTTTCACATTACGCAACCCCAAAAGTACCGAGCTTTGTCCTACTCATATACCAAACACAGGTACAATTACTACAACTATCTACACCCAAAAAAGTTACCCCAAAACGCCAAATGAAGATTTGAAACGAATATATCTTAAAAAGGTCGTCGTTGAACCTTTAACTGTTACACCGGGCTTACTCGATTATTACTCCGCTTTATTTTACGAGTATAAAATAATAGAGAGAAAGGCCATTGGAATGAACAAAAGATTGTTAATTGCTAGAGAGCTAACCTTGACAGGGTAATGACAAAGGAGAGGTAGTTGGCTGAAATCTCCTGTCTCTTTGTAAAGAAAAGTGTTTAGAAGACAGTCCTGCACACTGAACAAGTTATAAGATTATTAGAGATTAGAACGTCAACCGAATTATATATGAATGTGTCAGCTAAATTAACTGGTATAGTTACACTACGTTGAGTATGTAGTTTTGATTGAATTTATTTGACGTTAGTCAAGAACGTAAATTAAATTGCATCACAAACTTTATGTAATGTAATATTGATATATATGTTGCCATGGCCAGATGCTGATGCCCAGATTCCATAATCTATTTAGCACTATATCATCACATGTAATCTTGAAAATATACTACATGATCATGATTGTCTTGTTATTACTTACTCCCTAATATAAACCACAAAAGACAAGAATAGCCTGCAGAGTTTACATACACGTGAATTCCAAGTGGAACATACACTTAAGACAATACCATCGAATGACACAATATCATTTTCCGACTAATGAGTCTACGTACTTACCTCGAGTGCGAAGGAGATATCATGGCAACCCAATCATTCTCGGACGGTCGCAAGACGCCGGAGACGGTGACTGTGACATTCTGTTCATCGAGAAGGCCGGAAGCCCCGACATTGGTAGTAATCCGATGGTAAGAATTCTTATTGAAAGGGCAATCAATCAACTTCCTCCTGTTAAGCAACCGAAAATGTGGGATTTCTTGCCCATTTTCATGTAAATGATCTTGTGCTCTGAAATGCACATTTCTAAGAGAATTTTTAGCAAGTGTTGCTTGTGAGTTTGATGAGGAAATACAGGAGAAGACTGAAAGCAGAATAATAGTAACTGCTTCTATCATCTTGGATCCTTGTTGTTCCCAATAATAATGACCAGAAATTTTTGACTTGTATAAAAATATAGAGTAACAAAGTCGGGTCTACACCTGTTCTAGCCTTTGCGGAACTTGATTTGATATAAACGCTCCACTCCGAATCTTTCTCTTATATAATAATAATAATAATTAATAAACGTATGGTATGAGCGTTTATATGCAGGTCGTATTATATGAAACTTTGTTTATATACTAGTTTATATGCAAGGGAATTTTCTCTTGATGTTTTCAGGTAGGTTGGTTGAATAAATCTAAGTCGATCGTTAAGGATATGATTTACTAGTATATGAATATATTGTGATTGTATAGCAATGAAAAGAAAGAAATAACTGAAAAAGATAGTGATGTGTTTCCTAGAAAAAGTTAGAAGAATTGAGAGGGCCAAACGGGGAACACGCATTCATTAGTTGGCTAATTGGTCCTACTTTAGTAGTGAGAAATTTGTGTTCGAATACCAGGTTTGGCCTTTAACATGAGAATCACTGAATCAGTATACTCCAAAAGATGTTTTATGTCGACCATGTCTGTTATAGCACACTAGAAAGTAAAATGTAGCATTTTGACCTAAGTCGATCAAATTGCTAATATACGTGTTTATTTGGGAGTACAGTATAGGCGTATAGCATTTCAGTAGCATCAGAATTAGCAGGTAGCGATTTAATGACATTTTATGAAATGCTATCGTAAATACAATTTCATGGTTCAATGTAGCACTTTGTTTGTTTTCCTTCCACATACGCCCTAAGATGTTATTATTACATAGATGTTCCAATCTCATTTCTTGTAATTTTGATTTTTCAACATATAAAGTTTGCCGAAATTGTAATATAATTGGAACAACTAGTTTGACGATGAATTACGAACAACTGCATGCTACTTGCTACCAAAACAGCTAACAAAAGTATACTAGTGTACCAGTAACATTTTCCAACATTTCATGTTATTGTTTGGATATTAGATTTCAAATCTCTTATGATTGATATGTTATTGGTTTAAGCTTCAAACATCAACTCTATATTCACACCTCTTTATCTAAATATGTGTTCCCACTTCATGTCTTTATCTAGTAATTAAGTTACGTGCCTTTGCAAGCACTAACTCTTGAAATAGAGGCTTAAAATAACATGCGGAGTAGTATTATTGAGAATAATAATTAAGAATATCCGCATATATGCCCAAATTAAATTGCAAGAAAATAACATTTCTAGTTTGTCATTTGATCATCTTGCGCACACCTGGCTTATATGGCCACATCAGAGTATGGTACTAGGATTACTTGGAATGTTTCTACATTTTGCTTACGAACTTGCCTTTATATAACTTGTACGTAAAATGGTCACAAGTCAGCCAAGTCACAGTCATGCTATGTCGTCTTTAACTAATTCGTGTTTCGTCTTTTGTCTCACCTCCTTTTCGTCACGATAGATCACGACTATAGCCGATTGTGATATGAGTTAGGCCACAGTTGAGATGTTTGACACTAGCACGATACAACCATTTACAATTTGGACACCGGCTTAATGAAAACACGCGTAGTAAGAAACTGAGCTTAGTTTAACTTAACTCGATCGATCATACAAGATCATAATGGTATAATAATAACGTACAAGAGTTCTCTTCTAGGCCAAAAAGTCGGACTTGTATGTTTTATTATTCATGTAGTTATTGAATAATCCAATTGAAAGTTCCTGATTTGCATGTTCATCTTCATTCTTCAGCCTGAATCTTCTTGCTCATTGATTGCCTTTATTATGATCTTATTATTCGAAACGAGTCCTCAACCTTCCTCGTATCCGAGCTAACAAACTGAAAGCAATACCATGACAACAACAATTTCAACAAAAAAATTACGAGTAATACTTATTTTTAATGACGTGGGGAATTTACAGTCGCTACCAAAACTGATAGACTGGTACTACTTCATTTCAACTTATTGTATTAGAGCTTAGCTTAAATCAAGAGAACTAACCTCTAGTTTCAACTCTTTTCTTGTTGCGTGTATTCTAGTGTATCCAAACTTGGAATGCCTTGCTAAACTCCAGCTATTTTCCTGCAAAAATCGTGACAAACAACTGTTATTTTGACAACATACTCTGGTTCCTATTGATCAACCATGCTAAATTTTTTAAGGGGCTGTTTATATTTCTTACAAAGACCGAGAATTTATCCAAACTGAATCCTGCCATTCCGATAACAAGTTGTACAGGAGCGGTATAGTTAGTCATATCATAAGTGTCAATCCCGTTTGTGTCTTTCACAGGTTTAGCCTTGCATTTGCCTTGATATATAGCACACGTCCTCTCGTAGTTGTGAACATGTCCGAACAATGCCAAATCGACCTACATTATAGTTGTCAATTGTCATGTACATAAAATTTCAGCACAACTTCATTAGGTAAGTAACAGATGATTTGTTGGCATATATAGATAGTAGTACACCTTATATTGGAGTAGCAAGGGTTCTATAGATTTAACGAAATTGCTGTCGACACTAAACATAGAAAGTGTTGCAGAACTGTACATTGGTCTGTGCCTGCAACAGATGGTTTCAACATATGAATTTGTATTAGGAGTAGAAAAATACAATTAACAAGATTAGGCCTAAAAGTTGGCTATATGTTAAATGTCAAAGTGTATGTACCCTGTAAATATTAGCCAGGGAGTTTTGCTCCTGTTTACTGACTCCATGTCTGATTTAGTCCAGTTGTACTGATCAGTATAAAATCGATCTCATCTTGTCAGAATTCGGAACCAATTGAACAAATGAAACACAAAGACGATGACAGTCACACCAATTGAACAACGTCTTTGTTCTAAAATAATTTGGGGTCGGCTAACATATTTAAAGTGAAGGAAAGGACTACATTTTCGGGCTAACCTGCTCAGAATTAGGCTTCCAATTATGCTCAGTTGAAATCACTGTGAAGTGAACAGGGCCTTGTTCTATAGAATACCAGGGCTTATCTTTTGATGGAGTTGGCATTTGGAAATAAGTCTCATAAGGAACTCCACATTCTCCACCAGAATCAGATGATATGTAAACAGATCCTGAGCCGGGATAATCCCTGTCATTCATTTGTTGGAAAATCGAAACAGAAACAAAAGGCGTAAAATTTTAACAGAAGGACAAAGAAGCTGATGAAGAACAAAACATTAGCCATTTATACTCGAGGTTAGAGCATACGACAGACCTCTCGTGGTTTCCAATTGCAGTCATGTAGGGGACTTGAGACGCGAAAGGGGTGATGAGATGGAGAAAGTAGTCCCATTCAACTAAGAATCCAGTTGCGTAACTTATGTCACCAATATGAAATATTGAGTCCACATTGCCTGACCCTACTTCCTCAGCTAATGCAGCCATCACTGATGATGATCCTGGCTAATGTCACCCAGATTTGATCTATTGTTACTAGCTTGTTGTTTACGACATAAACTCATTGCTAAAGAATTGAAGTTGCATCCTACATGTACTGATGTACCTGAATGTAATGCTCCACAGTGCCATCTAGAGGAGCCTTTCCCATATCACCGAAAGCTAAAATCTTTAGTTCATCTGATCCTCCTGCAGGTGGAGTCCGAAACTGGATTTGATCACTCCAACCCACTAAATCACTGTTTTACATAAATACAATTTGCCAACAAAATCGACATCAGAAACAACTTGATGGACCTAGGCCTAGCTAGATGTGGAATGAAATGGTCCAATTTTCGGAAAGTACTAGTAATTACCTTCCATACTTGTAAGAAAAGTTGCTTGAATGTTGCAAATCAGCCATAACTGCTGAGTGTATGTAACCTGGATCATGCCACCCGAAATCTTGTGCAGGACTTTTTAGAGGAGTGCCTACATTATTGATTGATATTAAATGTAAGATTGTAAGACTATTACAAACTATATATGGAACTGTAAGATCAATTTGATGCTCAATTCCGCGGAAATTGTTACCACACATATCCTGCTGAGTGAAAGTAGAGACAACTGATTTGTTAGATTGACCATTTCCATACTGAACTTCTTGTGATGCATTGCTCCCACTGACCCATGTCACTCTCATCTGCAACATGATGTAATCAATTCCGAAATCCTCTGTACTTTTTCAAGGAACTATCTTTATGACTGAAGTTTGATTTTGTACCGATGTTGCAGTCGAGTCTATGCTTGAAATGTGTCCATAGAGCGGCCTGTTGGGGTTGGCGAATGGCAAAGGCCGGGTTTGGTTGAAAATGCAAGGGTCATTGAAGCCATTTGAGAAGAGCGCGAATGAGATGTTTGTTCTTATGTTGATTACATGAAATGTCAGTGAGCTTGTGCATGTTTTCGCTATGCAAGTACCATTGTCTGCTTGCTTCTTACACTCACTGTTCTTACATGTTAGATAACCAGGATCATTCTTCAAGTATGATGCCTACATTAAATATTGAACAATAAAAAAAAAAGCTTGTAAAGAAAGATTTGAAATTGATGTCAAAACAATCTACAACTTTATTATTGTACGTAATTATAAGCCTACATACATTCACCCTTCCTGCCCTACCTGCCCTAGTCATCAAAGGCAGGAATTTTCGACTTTTGAGGTACTAGGGTAATGTTATCGTAAGAAAAGATCGAGTTTTTTTTACCTTGACAGGATAATGGCAGAGGAGGGGAAGATCACCAAAATCACCTGTCTCCTTATACCGAATACTATTGGTAGGACAGCTATTAACACTGCACAATATCAGCATTATTACTGTCAACAGTAGGTAGAAAATGAAAAATGCATGTATTTTCATGAACTTAGTCCTAGTAAAAAAATCAACTCTAGTAAATATTACTTTGAATGTGAAGGTGAAATCATGGCAACCCAATCATTTTCAGAAGGATGTAAGATGCCTGAGACTGTCACCGTGACGTTCTGCTCGTCAAGGAGAGGAGAAACAGCATTGGTGGTGATCAAAAGGTAAGGACTAACAGAGGAGCATTCAGCTAACTTTCTCCTGTTGAGCATCCGAAACTGCAAAATTTCACTGTCATCATGTTGGAAATCATTTGACAGTGATTGTGAGTTTGCTGTGAGAAAAATGGTAAGAAACAAGCTCAGTGTGATCCTGAGTCTAACATTACATACACTAGAAAAGTTTGGCTCTAAAAGTTTATGCAGAGCCATTTTATCTGATCTAATAATTCTATGTTCTGCTTCTGAAATCTGAAGTGGTTTATGCAGGAATTTGAGAGTATGAGGGATTTACGCATACGCACGTCATTTGTAAAGGGTTTTTGTCTAAGTCGCTAGAAATGTAGACATATAGCGTCATGCTTCAAAATTGAACGGATAATAATATGAAAACACGCTCACTTGATAATGTCCATCTACCGAATTAATTAAACTGAAAAATTTGGCAAGAACATAATGAATTCAACAAACATGCATGTGAAATGTAACGTTCTATAGGCTAAAGGAAGCATGTGTGAGGAAACACCAAGAAATCTTGACGTGAATGCTTTTGTATGTCTAATTTCAAGGTGGTCCAATTTATGGGAAATTAAGTTTAAAATAATAATAAAAACTTTATAATAAGCTTCTGCCTTACAATTAGCATGTAAACATTGCATACAGATTAAGCTCCCCATGTCGCGTGGGCATAGAGAGATGATGTTCATCTTGCTTTCTCATGCTTTGTTCATGATTATGTGATTCATGTCATGTTTCTTCGGAAAATGATAGGGCATAATTAGTTGATACTTACTCTTTATACCAACATGTTAGATGATTTTGTGTGAGTACATTGTAGAAAATATATTATGGTGGTGTCCGATAGAATTCAACCAAATACAAACGATTGTGTACAGTCGTAATAATGATGTTTAGAGTTTCACCTTCTAATCTTCCAATTGTCGATCTTAAACATAAATTTAAATAAAAACCGTCTAAAATAATATACGCGGCTCACGGGTCACGACATAAGCCCATAGCAGCCCATCAATACTTCGGGCTTAAAAATGATACACATAGACATGATACTCAACAGTTGCATCACCTTGTGGGTTGGCCCAAACTGTATGGGCCAAAGCATACCCACGAGCAAACCGAAAAAGCCCAGTTCCACCCACAATGGGCATCTCCCTAACATCTTGCATAGGAGGATTTCTTCCAAGAATAGCTATGCTACTCCCATTGTATTTACCCATGGTAAATTCATAATTCATAACCATAAGAAGTGCAAATTCACTCTGTGATGCAACAGCATACAACCCCTGAGCTCGCCCGATGAGCTCGGACTCTCGGTCGAGCCCCATTGTTAGTGCTTCATCGGCCATGAGAGTGTCACCAAAGCCCATGGGGCGTGGGCTTGATGGGCGGGCTATTTGGACCGCACTTGGCCTGTTTCCACTCACAATGTCGTGAAAATAGAAGTGTAAATGGGTTAATTTCTCGACCCGTTTCGTGGCCATCGGTTCGGGGTGTTGATAGGCGAAAACATGCCCGTTCACAAGTCTAAGGATAAATAGAACAACCAAGAAGTAGAGAGTGAAGAGAGTGGAAGCCATTTTTTTTGTTTGAATGTTAGTTGTGAAATGTGATGACTATAATGTTCAAACTACCACTATTTATATAGAGTTATGCTATATGATGATCATTACATCATATCATGGTTGATTGTTGATGTCGTTTCAAGTAAACTTTCAACGTGTGAGGAATAGTAAGTAGCACGCTATCACAACAAACATCATATAGCCTTATTTAGGAGGTCATCCAAAAGCGCAAAACTCTATATCAAAGACCTTGTCGTTAATTTCAGCTATTACACTTAAAATTACCTAAAGAGGTGCGACAATGGAAGTAAATTATGACTTCAAAATTATTCGTAACTTGTAATTTCGACTTCTATGAGAATATGACTGGCTTAGTATAGGCATACGATGACTCTAACACCTTTAAAGTGAACTACGACCATAAGATCAATGATCATCAACCGTAATAGAGTATAAGGGATCTATACAATTGATACTCTATTACATTTTCGTAATTAAAGCTGTCAAAGGTGCCAAAGGCTCCTAGGCGATCACTTCTCATGATGAATGCATACTATGCTACTCTGTCTTTACTTCAAAGATCAGAATACATTTGGCCACCAAAACGTGTATTCGAGTCAAAACATTTCATGGCATGCCTTTACCGAAGTGCATACGTTACGAAACAATAAAGTTTCTGTTATATAGGTCTCTTGTAGTAATAATTATAGATATGTCATCAAGGGTTCGAGAAAGTCAGGGAATGTGATGAACCAAAACCGACCTAACCCGAAGCCCAAATCGAACCAAATGGATAGGAGCCTGTTTATCAGTGTAATTATTAGATCGGATTTGATTTGCTTTGAAATTCTCAGATTGGAAATGGTAATCAAACTTGTTCAATTTGTAAGATTGATATGAATAAGTTAAATAACTAAATTAAACAACATTTATTAACAATATTATAACATATTAAGTCCAAAAGGATTGACCGCGGCCTATAAGTTTAGTAGTAGTTGACAATATTACAAGGACTTTTTAAGCGCAAAGAGAATCGGATGTCCGAATCCAAATTAAGGAATTTTCTCACCTTCTCCTTTATCAACTGAACTAGCTAACTCACTTATTCACGTGTACCCGACTTACATGATGATGGTTGCATACAAAAGTTGATTCCAAGTATCAGGAAGTCCAGCAACACACCAATGTGTGCAATCCATTCCTCCAATACCATTATAAGAGCTAGGATGTGCATCTTTCCTCAGTTGTGACAAAGTTGTAATATCAAGCAAGTGAACAGGCTTTGATATGCTACTTATCACATCTTTCACTACTTGCAACGCCGGAGGTACACTACCGGAGTAAGTCGATCCTTTGATTGGTTGAGTCTCCTTAGAACAATCCATCACTCCCGCTTCATTCCACTCTGTTCCACTAATTTCAACAACATTACACGAATTAAACTCATAAAATCGATTCTAACACACAAAAAAAGGAACGTTTTCATTTATGTTATCTATTTACTTTAATAAACGTCAAATTCACGAGTTACAACTCCAAACTTCTAATACCCAATCGATAGTGTCATTTACTTGTTTACATTTTTGCATCAACGGTACGTTACTATACAAATACACAAGTCAAGAGTTTCGGAAGTCTTACTTGTAATGGGAAGGGTTGGTCCCTTGGAAGAAAACAGTGGTCTTCTTTGGGTCAATTTCAGCATCAACCCACTTAGCCCAAGTCGTTAGACCTCTCCTAAAAGCAGCCATGCGGTCTGTAAAACAGAAGTAATTGACAAAGGAAGTTGACAAAGCTATCCTGGGAAAGTCAGAGATGAACTTTGTATCTAGGATAGATGTTAGGACAAATCTAGGTAATGTCAACATCAGTGTAGTTGGGAATTGGCTGTTTGTACTTGGATTTAGAATAGATCCGTTGGTCTATGTGAGTTCATGTATAAAAGGCATTCCTGTACTCAGGAAATCAAGTCAAGCAATAAAGAAATCTTTTGCATAAAACATTTTCTCACCCGAGTGCATTTTAGCTTTCTGTCAATCTATGGCTTTCTCCTACTCTCTAGCTCCAAAACTCTTCATGGTATCAGAGCCATGAGAGTTGAGGAAGCTTAGATTCAGACAGCAGCTTAGAAAAACAAATCAAACAACCACCATTAATTTCAAACTCAAAACAGATTTTGACAATCTGAGGAAAACTAAATCAAAACAAAAACACCATAGACTTCAGTTAGCTGATAACCATGGTCGGTACAGCAGCTGGAACACCAAATATCCCTACTGGTTCCTCACTCATGAGTATATCAGGAGGCTTACTGAATGCAAACAGAACCATGGATCACAAAGATCCTCTGTTCATTCATCTCAAAGACCACAAAAAGTGGCAAGGAGAAAACATAGGTAAGAAACCTATGTGTCAGCAACGTCTGACAACAACACCAACAATGAGCACACAAGAAACAAAGAACATGGAAGCTACAGGAGAGGAGGACCTGGCGGCCAACTTTGCAGGTATGATTACTTGTAACAGTCATTGTTTCAATTGTAAACCGGATGCGTGGATAATTGACTCTGGAGCCAGTGACCACATGATGCATGACTTAAGTGTCATAGAAAATCCTGTAGAACTTCCTAATAAACCCAAAATCAACCTGCCAAATGGAGGAGTGTCATATGTGTCTCATATAGGTACACATACTTTGAAAAATGGGATTGTGTTAAAGAAAGTTCTACATGTCCCAGCCTTCAAACATAATTTGCTATCAGTCCAGAAATTGGCAAGAGATGAGCATTGTTATGTGACATTTTACAAAAACTTGTGTATAATACAAGACTTGTTGAGCAAGAAGATTAGAGGTATTGGAAAGGAGCACAAGGGAATCTACTATCTAGTTAATAATGGTGTGTCTCCAGCAGGTGATAGTCTTGTTAGTGCCGGTAATGTCATCCAAAATTCATCAGATGCAACTGTGTCAAACTTGACAGATGTGAGTCCTCTATTGTGTGAGCAATCAAATCAAAAATGTGCTAATGACTACCTGTTGAGTACAAAGAAGGATGTTTACGCTAAATGGCATTATAGACTTGGCCATGCCTCTAAAGATAAGCTCAGTCACATTACTTGCATTTCTGATGACATAAAAAAGGATGAGGGTAAGGTGTGCTTAACATGTCCAATGGCAAAGTTTACAAAGTTACCTTACACCGAAGGTCACCATAATGCAATATACCCTTTTGAGCTAATTCATGTAGATGTGTGGGGGCCGTACAAAGTTGAAACCAGAAATCATCATAGATATTTCCTCACCATTGTTGATGATTACTCAAGAGCCACTTGGGTGTACTTGATGAAGCACAGAGATGAAGTAGCTGTGCTATTCAGAAAATTCCACTCACTTGCCAAAACACAGTTCAACAGATCCATCAAAATAGTGAGAAGTGACAATGCAGTTGAACTCAAAGAAGGGGAGTGTGGGAGATTTATTGCAGCTCAGGGGATCATACACCAAACAAGTTGTGTGGACAGGCCACAACAGAATGGAACGGTCGAGAGAAAGCATCGACATTTGCTTGAGATAAGTAGGGCAATTCGATTTCAATCAGGTTTGCCATTGAAATTTTGGGGGGATTGCGTGCTCACAGCTACACATATCATAAATAGGCTACCCTCAAGTGTGTTAGGTCATCAAACACCTTACTCTATGTTGTTTAACAAAGCTCCAAACTATGATAATCTGAAGGTCTTTGGGTGTCTAGCCTTTGCCTACAATCCCAGTCGAATCAAAGATAAATTCCAGCCAAGAGGAGTACCTTGTGTATTCATAGGATACCCACCAAATCAAAAGGGGTATAAACTATATGATTTGAGCACCAAGCAAAGTTTTGTGTCAAGGGATGTAAAGTTTCATGAGCACATATTTCCCTACACTACTCTAACACAGTTACCTGATGTCACTAACGAGAGACGACACACTGAGCCAGATTACTCTCCTCTAACTTACGAGGAATTTCTACCTCAACCATCAATTGAAATCCCCACATCACTTGATCTTCAGGAAAGTGAACTCACGTCTGAACTTGAGATAGTGGATTCACATGTCTCTCAAACTCAGGAAAACAGGAGACCAGTGAGAGATCGGAGAGCACCAGAGTGGACAAAGGATTTCGTGGTCCAAAATCCAGTCATGGCTCCTCAATCAGTAGCTAATCTAGCCGAATTTGAGCAATCCAGTCATTTTGCTAGCTTCGTTACTAAGATCACACAAGAGCCTGATCCTACGCACTTCTATGAAGCTATAAAAGATCCAAAATGGGTTGAAGCTATGAATGTGGAAATTCAAGCTTTGGAATCCAACAACACATGGTCTTTGACTTCACTGCCACCGGGAAGAAAATCCATTGGTAGCAAGTGGATTTACAAGACTAAATTCAATCCAGATGGAACTGTCAACAAGTACAAGGCTAGATTAGTTATACAAGGCTTTAGACAGAGGTATGGGCTGGATTACGAAGAGACCTTTGCGCCCGTTGCCAAAATGACAACTGTAAGGGCTGTCCTTGCTGTAGCAGCTATGCAAAATTGGCATACATGTCAAATGGATGTGTCGAATGCATTTTTACATGGAGATTTGGATGAAGACGTATACATGGAAATACCTTTGGGCTACTCCACTTCAGGCTGCATCCAAGTTTGTCGAAAGGGGGAGAAAAGTGAAAGGGAGACCACTCTAGCAAACAAAGTATGTAAGTTACGCAAATCACTGTATGGGCTCAAGCAAGCTCCTAGGCAGTGGTTCTCCAAACTTGCTCAAGCCTTGCAAAATTTTGGATATACTCAGTCACAGGCGGATCCATCATTGTTCAGAAAACAGAAGAAAGAGCACATTTCCATTGTTTTGGTGTACGTAGATGACATGATTATGGCTGGAGATGATGAAAATGAAATTGAGAAGCTTAAACAATATCTCAATACTCAATTCCACATGAAGGATCTCGGAGATGTAAGGTATTTCCTGGGGTTAGAAATGGATAGGACATCAGCTGGGATTTTTATTTCTCAGAAGAAATATGTGCTTGACATGCTAAAAGAATTTGGCATGACGGGAGTTAAACCACTCAAATTGCCAATCAACTCTCAAGTGAAGCTAGAACCAAACAAGGGGACACCTTTGCAAAATCCTGAAGTTTACAGAAGGCTGATTGGTAAACTTACATATCTCACTTTGTCAAGGCCAGATATTGCATTTTCGGTTCAATTATTGAGTCAATTTGTACAAGCACCTACATCAGATCATATGCAAGGGGCCAAAAGGGTGCTCAGGTACTTATCACAAAGTCCAGGGCAAGGGGTGCTCTTTGCAAGTAAGTCGGCTGCTAAATTGACTGCATTTTGCGACTCTGATTGGGCCTCGTGCCCATACTCAAGAAGATCAACGACTGGATTCTGCATTTTGCTGGGGGATTCACCAATTTCCTGGAAATCGAAAAAGCAATCCGTTGTATCTAGATCGTCCGCTGAAGCCGAATATAGAGCAATGGCACTCACTGCATGTGAGGTGTCGTGGCTAACAACCTTGTTGAAAGACTTGGGATTGAAGGTTACCAGTCCAGTGGCATTGAAATGCGACAATCAAGCTGCGATTTCTATTGCTGCAAATCCAGTATATCATGAGAGGACAAAACATATAGAAGTCGATTGTCATTTTATCCGAGAGAAGGTGCAGCAGGGTTTGATTAATACCACTTATGTTAAATCCCAAGAACAATTAGCAGATGTGCTAACAAAGTCCCTGCCAATATCTCAACATCATAAACTTCTGTCCAAAATGGGAGTAACAACAACTACAGACTCCCATTTTGAGGGGGAGTGTAAAACAGAAGTAATTGACAAAGGAAGTTGACAAAGCTATCCTGGGAAAGTCAGAGATGAACTTTGTATCTAGGATAGATGTTAGGACAAATCTAGGTAATGTCAACATCAGTGTAGTTGGGAATTGGCTGTTTGTACTTGGATTTAGAATAGATCCGTTGGTCTATGTGAGTTCATGTATAAAAGGCATTCCTGTACTCAGGAAATCAAGTCAAGCAATAAAGAAATCTTTTGCATAAAACATTTTCTCACCCGAGTGCATTTTAGCTTTCTGTCAATCTATGGCTTTCTCCTACTCTCTAGCTCCAAAACTCTTCACGGTCCATATCCTTTAACACTCCCTTCCCATCTTCAACATAGTCCCATCTACATCAAGCACCATCATAGTTAAATAATCCGTAAAATATACTCTACTTATTGCGGCCAGATCTAATCGCATTATATAATGATACTCATTTCGACACCACGCGTTCATATATAGTTTGGAATAGATTCCTTTCAACTATAAATGTGTATCAGTTATGTTAAAAGGGTGATATTGAAATTGAGTACCATCTGATAATAAGAAGTAGAACTAGAAGTGCACCGACACCAATCAATAATCAATCATTGTCTAATCGTCTTTCAAAAGAACAATGATTTGGTAGGGTACGTACGGTTGTTTGGCGCCATTGCGGTACCACCAAAGCCAAGTATTGAAAACCAAAATGTCAATATCCTTCCATATGTTGCCATTCTTGAGTGAATTGAGCTTCAAAATGCGCCCCTTTGTTACTTCATAGTCGATATCGACTAGGTACAACGTGGTATGTAGCATTACCGAAACATCATAATCCTACACAATTCAAAACAACAACATCAAACAATTTACGTGTCTAAACATCAGAACCTAACATTATACATCGACAAGTGACGAATACTCGTATACGTTTTTTGGGGGTAAGTAAAGTGTACCAGGAATGTCCAGGAAGTAATGGATTCAGAAGTTTGCTGTGTGATGATAGAGTTGGGTGCAGCAGCATGAAGCATGCATACTAATGACTGCCAAAAGTTCAGACTCAGTGAATCACCAACGTACATTATTTTCTTTCCCCTCATTCTTCTTAGGAAATCTTGTCCATCAAACCTACACATACATCGTCACATAAATTACCAATAATGAGACGCAAATGTCACTACAGTTAAACTAAACTCAAGGGAATTCTCGAACATAACATGTAATATATAGGCCAAAACACAACCTATAGTCTAAAATGTACGGTATATGTGGGTTACTTGTAGGTTAAGGTCACAAACCTTGGAAGATCACACTCATCAGGCTGCCACCGGAACTTAAGGTAAGACTTATCGGGGCGGCCGTATTTTTGACAGTCGAATTCCTTTCGAATGTGGGGGCATGTTGAGGAATCATAGAGAGGATATGAATCATCCCAAACCCAATGACCTTGGAATATATTGCATTGTTTCAACTGCAGCTGTCTTGGCCTGAAATTGCCTGATTGATGATGTTTATGCTTGATTGCTTCGTTTAGGCTAAAACATGATAATGTAGCTAAAATTAGAACTATAAGGGGCAGAGTACTCTGTATTTTAGTGACCATTACTTTAGTTGATCAATCAGTAGTGAGAAAAGGAGGAAAGAGAGATAAAGAGGTAGATTTAACACAACATGTGAATGTGATGGTGCTATATGGTGCCACTATTATACTATGTGTTGAGGAAGCTCCTAGTGCAAATGATATACTCGGTATCGGTCTATCTGAGTAGATGTGTCGTGATTTTTTCACTCGTTACACTTACTTTTCAGCACTTTTTATTGGTAGAAGTTATTAATGTAGTCTATTTCTCATAAATGAGAGTGAATAGCCTTTTGCAAATGTAGAATTTAGCTACTAAAAGTATCCATCTATGTAGACGAGGTGCATTCATATACGGAAATAGGCTTTATACTTTACCGAGTCACTAATAAGTAATAATCCGTTATTGCAGATACATGATTCATATGCGCTTTAAAGTAATTAACGCAATATGAAAGTTGACATATCATAGAATAGTGTAAACTTTAGGTGACACATAATATCGAATACACAAGAAGTACTGTAATCAATGGAGTATGAGCTAGTTAAAAAGCATACTTAACAGTTAACAACTTAACACCCATTTTCACGAAATAATGAAAATGCAAAGATATTGGACCGTTTTGGAGGTATCCTAGCAGAAGGGGTCAAGTGCTTATAAATAAACTGGTGAATGTATAATTCATGTGAAAAGAGCATTACTGTAGTCACCTCGGGACAAATTGAGAGATCAAAGCAGGACAAATGAGATCCAGTCCACCGTGAGACATGAGTGTACGACTTAGATCCCACATGACACACATGATTAACAGCTACTCATTGTTTAACGCAATGAGGATCCTCTGTCCCATTTTGTGTTCCACTCTATATACCTCTCCAATCAGAATTCAGTAAATCAATATTATAATTTCAATTAATTCATTTTAATTTTTATATTTAATGATTTTCTGAAATCTGATTGGAGGGGTACAGGGAGTGGAACACAAAGTGAGACAGATGATCTTCATTGTGTTTACCGACGGTAAGGGTGACAATCAAGTCAGTTTCGAGTTGAGTTTCGACGGATCCGATACATTGGACGCGATTACTTTGGGCCAGGTTGGTTTAATTAGGTTCGTAACTAATCAAGTTATTGCGGGCTTCTATAAACTGTGTTTGTCTTGTTACTTCTTACTAATTCTGTCTGATATAAGAAAATTGACTCGAAATCGGACTCGATGGTCGATGGCTTTCATAACCGACAAGAGAAAATACGACTCTCGGAGGAAACACGAATCCAACCCAATTCAAATCAATCTGACTCAAATTTAACACGGCCTCATTCAAACCCACTTATGGGTGACTGAATCACATAAGATGTAATGATTTAGGCCCTGTGCGATTCAACTTATTCAACAGTGTTTTCAAATCAGATCAGATTTATTCAAATCAAATCAAATCAGATCAGCTTAATTCAAATCAAATCAAATCAGATCAGAATTATCCAAATAACAATCAATGAATGTAGTCTATTTTTAGTTATTTATTCGTCTAGTTACAGTTAATTTATCAGTTAATTCAGTTCAGATCAAATCAAATCAAATTTATTCAAATCAAATCAAATCAGATCAGTTCAAATCAAATCAAATCAAATCAAATCAGAAAAATGCAGTCCAATCGCACAGGGCCTTACTTAATTATCAACCACTTATAATCACCAAGTAGACTTGGATTTTAAAAACTACCTTACTCATCCAAATGTGACCCCAGCCAAGCTCAAACCCGCTCAGTAAGATACAATCCAAATAACAACCCAAACCCAAATATAACCCCAACCAAGCTCAATCACCCGAGTAAAAACCGTCCCAAAAGAAAACATAGACTCCGAGACACTCGACATAGACTAGACCTTACACACCTTGGTCCGGAATTGAACACACCCACGAACCACAATGACCCATCCTACTACTCCTCGAGCGAACATAACTTAATCCAAAACCGACCCGACCTAACCGATTGCCGGTTTGCCACATCTAGATAGTCGATGTGACCCTCCCTAACCCGGACACCAATCAGATACCCAGCCCAGTATCAATCCCTCTCCTCAACAAACCTGACCCCCCCTCCCGAGACGCCAGCGGCCACCACCACACACCACCGTCTTCCGCTATACACCGCCGGCTGAATTTTGAGCAATTTTTTCAGACTGTTTTTTGGGGAATTTGAGGTAACACTTTGTCTACCACCTTCAATCTTATTATCCGAATAAAACCCAATTGGGGTTTTCTTGTGATTATATGCTATGTTAATTTAATTGGGCAACTTCTGAATTTGTGTAAATTGTAATGGGATTATTGTGATTATATAATTATAGATAATATGTTTGTTTTTGTACTAATTAGTTGTATTGTTGTATGGCTCACAAAATTGTCTGCGTTTCTTGGATTGTGGAGTTGTAGTGGGGTCTTTCGGTGCGATTCTCGGTGCAATTTTCATTACAGGTCATCAGTAAACAAAAAAAACCTCTTTATTTATGTTTTAAACATAGGGGTAAGGCTTGCATACATTCGACCCGACCCCCACAAAATTGTCTGCGTTTCTTGGATTGTGGAGTTGTAGTGGGGTCTTTCGGTGCGATTCTCGGTGCAATTTTCATTACAGGTCATCAGTAAACAAAAAAAACCTCTTTATTTATGTTTTAAACATAGGGGTAAGGCTTGCATACATTCGACCCGACCCCCACAAAATTGTCTGCGTTTCTTGGATTGTGGAGTTGTAGTGGGGTCTTCGGTGCGATTCTCGGTGCAATTTTCATTACAGGTCATCAGTAAACAAAAAAAAGACACCTCTTTATTTATGTTTTAAACATAGGGGTAAGGCTTGCGTACATTCGACCCGACACCCCCGTACCTTACCATAGGCAGGAGCCTTTGAGGCACTAAATTTGGTTTGGAGGAGCCTGCTGAGTCTGGCTCAGTAGACCCTGGTGGTTAATTTTTATAGTTGTGGTTAAGTGTAAAGTTGGAAGTTTTGGAGTTGCGCTTCTGTTACTTGGGTTGATGGTGTAAGTGTAAAGTTGAAGTTTTGGAGTTACACTTTTGTTACTTGGGTTGATGGTGTAAGTGTAAAGTTGAAGTTTTGGAGTTATACTTGTATCAATAGCTATTTAGTCGGCCTGCTGTGTCGATTATTAATAGGACTCGTTTTGTTTTTGGTCGTTGCTTGGCTTTTAATGATCCTATTCTAGGTCTGCATTACGTCTGTTGAAGAAGTTGGAACATAAAAGTCGAGAGCTGAAAATTTTCGGGTTTTATCATTTGAAAAGTATACTCTTTGCTTTATGTTGCGAATCATACTGGTGAAAGGAAGGGTGTAAGGAGGTTGGAAGTGACAAGATTTTAGTATTCATGCAAATTTTAGGTGAGAAGAGACCTCCGAACTTTGTGTGGAGTTAAACTGAAATCAGCCGTCTCGTTTGTTTACTTATCATAGGTATTAAGGAATACTTGTTGCCGGTAACCTGAAAGTTGAAGTTCTGAACTGCTATTTTGATAAATTATGTGTTTATCCAGTGACATTACTTGATTTGGATGTTCTGTTGTAGTGTTGTCCCTGTAATTTGAGTTTGCTTTCTGAGAACATCTTATGCTTTATATGGGCAGCACTATCGGGCTCAGTGTTCTATTTTGGGTAACAGACATGGAGGAGAATCAAGCTGCTGCATCTCCTTTTTCGTCTCTAGCAGAGGGTCATCTTATTGGTAACGGAGAAGCTGATACATCACTACCTAATAATGGTAAGTTGACCTTCCATTAACTATTCATTGCAAAAACTTAAAAAATGAATCCTTTTTTCATGAAAACGGAAACTCATCTGAGCGCAGATATGAATGAAGTATAAGATATGTGTCCCTTTACCGCAGTTGTGATGTTTTAAGGACCATGAACAATTTTCAGCTTCTCCTCTCAAAAAAAAAAAAAAAAAAATCTTCAGCTTCTACAAAGATTTCTCAGCTCAAGCCTCTTTCCTGTGTGTTGCTTGAGACAAGTCTTTTGTGATGTCTTGTTCCGATCAAGAATCTTGATTGTTTTATGAAAAACAATCGTTATAGGGTTAATCTAGTCTATTTCTCCAAGTGGTGACAGTCATTTGTCAGTTGGGATCTGGGGGTGTAACATAAACACGATGATACACTAGATATTGCAGTTATGCATACTTGCATAGGCATGTAAAATGCTTCCTCGATTCGACTGAAAAGTGAGGTGGTTGTTTCTTTGGAAATGAGGGCTTGTGGCAGTAGTGGGTTCTATACGTTCTCTTTGGAATCTAAAGATGTGCATAAGAAGCGGTGGCATGATTTTAGCTAATTTTGAATGAAACGATTGCGGTGTTTTTAGCAAAGTATCTTTGTATTCGTGCATTGAACATTTGTATGTCGGGAGCTTAGTAAACTTTGTTATCTTGATTACCAGATTTACCTGCATCTGGTGAGGAATGGTGTGATGACGACTGTGATAATGACTTGGAACTACATAACGAATGGAAGCTGCGACGAGATAAATTTTATACTGTATGGGATTAGAGCCAGATTGGTTTTACTGAATTGGTCTGTTTTACTCTTCAATTCTCGTATGAAGTTATGCTCTTCTATATAACTCTAGGATGGATATCGGGAAGGTATAATTGAGGGGCAAAAGGATTCTGCACAAGATGGCTTTAATGATGGCTTCAAGGATTCCATTATGGCTGGATACAAGTGGGGCATTGTTCGGGGGATCACGAGGTTGGATACACAAACAACCATTCTTTTCTGCTTGTGTCCATACTTTTTAAGTCTTGATTCAGAATCTGTTTACTGAGATTTAAGTTTTTTGACCTGACCTTAAATTGTCTGTGACCTGTCTGAAGTGCCTTAGCCCATTTACCGGATGAGCTGAAGGCGAAACTTGTAGAAAAGGACGAAGTACGAAGAGAGTTCCTGAACTTACATGAACATGTGGATTCCATTGCTACAGAAGATGCACTTAAGCTATATTATGATACTATCAAGAGAGAGAAATCTGCAGAACAGAGCAGCAATGTCGACCCTGATCCCTCTCTTACTCATCAAAGTGATAGTGGGGGCCTTGGAACACAAATTGCGAAACTTGAGGTACTCTTGAAAGGATCTCGTGTGACCAATGTGTGCTTGGGATCAAGTGAAAATGCAGGGTCTTGAATTCTTGCTGTTCTGATGGTGCTACATTAGCTGCACATGGCTGTCGAAAGAAGAATAGAGTGAGAACACTTTTGCCTTGAAGTTAAGTTTCAGATTATGAATGGCAATACCGTGATCTTACTACTGTGATTCTAGTATTCTAGCTGCTGGTGCCTGTCAACCGGAGTTATAGACTTACGGCAGCATCATTTCTGTAACTTTAAGGGTTACATATTGAACAATCATGTGAATCAAAACCATTCCTGTTTTTTCCTCATGAAATCTATTTTCCGAGTACAGTTGTGCTTTACTCTCCTCCCGACTCTTCAAAGGGTTGTCTGTACAATGTTCATTTGGAAGGATAACCACTTATTGTAGTCAGATATACGCTTCTACGATTAGCTGCCAAGTTAAGATTAGTTTAGATTCTTCAGTAATCTTTCTTTGATTAGTAGCCAGTTAACTGAGAAGAGAGGGAGAACAGGTCAGACTGAGAACTGAGAAGGTTGAAAACATCCTCACAAATCCATATTAGTCTAAGTTACAAGACGGTGAGCATAAGCTTGTAGTGAATGAGCTTAGGGCCGGAACCTGCTGTGACTCGTCACAGCCAGATCAGACAGGCCAGGACCAACACTGTAAAGACTAGTCCCGAAACAGAAATGAAATTTCGATCTTGATCACGATCTTGATTATCGACATTATTTGACACTACTCAAGACTCCCTTGGATTCTGAATTTTGGTAGTCTATTAAATTTGGTGGTGAAACCATGATTTTATGCAGGAGGCCTGTGATCAAAATTCAAAGGACAACAGTCAGCACCAGACCCATAGAGAAAGTTTAGTCCAAATGGAAGTTGGTATAGTAATTCTGTGGGTCCATCTGAATAATATCTCTGGTAAAAATTCAAGAGGCATGGGATAATGGTGAAGAATGTAAGCTCGGATATCAGGAGTGAGACTGGCAAGAAAACATGTGAGTTTACTACTCGTGAAACTTTGTATTGCATCTTATTACAGAGTGAAGTAAGAAAGAAGAGTGTCACTCACTACTGTTTTTGAAAGTCACATGTGCTGGGTTTGAATTCTCGAAACGTGACTGCATTAAAATCTATACCATGCACTACATATTGCAGCGCCTTTGGAGCTCCACTTTCACTCAGACTTACACTGTTACTACACACTCTACTACTACTATTTTCGCTACTTGTAGATTGTCAATGGAAGCCCCGAGGAGAACACCGTGGAAGAAAGGTCCTACGAGAGGGAAAGGCGGCCCTCTAAACGCGTCCTGTACTTACAGAGGAGTGAGGCAGAGGACTTGGGGGAAATGGGTTGCGGAGATCAGAGAACCAAAGAAGAGGACTCGGCTTTGGCTTGGGTCTTACGCTACAGCTGAAGAAGCTGCCATGGCTTACGATGAAGCTGCTAGACGGCTTTATGGACCTGATGCTTACCTCAATTTACCCCATTTACGATGCAGCTTCAACCCTTTGAACAAGTCGCAAAAGTTCAGATGTTTTCCTTCGAAAAGTCTCATCTCAATGTTCCCGGCTTCAACTGGCCTGCTCAACGTCAATGTGCAGCCTAATGTTCACGTTATCCATCAGAGGCTGCAGGAGTTCAAGAACGGGTTTGTCACGACTCAGTCACAGTCGTGTCGTGGTAAAAAATCTGAACCCAAGAGTAGTTATAACCATGTGGAAAGAGTATTGAACACTGTAGTAGATACAGATAAGCAAACTGAGAGGCCTCAGATTGATTTGCATGAATTTCTACAGCAAATTGGTGTGTTAGACAATGGGAAGACAGCTCACAAGGCTAGCAACCAAATGCCGGAGCAAAATAGTGAGTTGATTAGCGACACAAGCGGCCTAACGGATGATGGCTCTGAGTGGGATGAAATAGTTGAGGCACTTAGGATTGACGACTTTGAAAGAATCGAATCAAGCTGGAAAAGTTCTCAAGGATATATAATGGCGGAAGAACTAGCTTCTGCACCTGCGATTTAGTAGTCTTATTGAGTGAATTCGATGTTATTACTGATTCTTGTCACCTGATTAGACATGAAAATAACTTGGTACTTCAGGAAACGAGTTTAGACGCCTTATACACACCAAACTGTGATACCTGAGAACCGCGAAAACTGAGCTCTTGTAGGGTAGTTTTAGGGAATTAGTTTGGTGTTTGTAGTAACTTTCTTATGGTGGTAAAGCTTTAGGTGCTATATTGATTTGGGAACTCATATTCTTCCTAGTGTAATTTCGACATTGCTGTTTTAATAAAAACCAACTTTAAGAATTGTTTTTGGTATTGAGTCTACTGAAGCATTTCCTGTGATACACTATTAGTCCCTCCATCCCTTTGGATTGTTAGCGTTTTATTTGAAGTTCTCTCACATAGTCAAGGAAAGCTCAGAACCAAAGGCAGAAATGAACAATTTCCGTAAATAATCTCATAACTTATCTGAGCGAGAAGTACCAGAGATTTGGGAAGGAACAGCAACTATCAGAAAAGCAAAGCATTTCACACAAATCGGTAATAATTTAGGTTACATTTAGCAAACATAAACTTGTTACAGCATCTGAAGTACAGGCAGATGCAGTGAAAATTAAACTGTCTGATCTATGATAATGTAATGCTTCAGTACACAGAAACTTGAGACTAATATAGTTATTGCTTCTAGCATACAGCTGATCAAAGTTCATTTTGAAGAACAAGTTCTCGGCCCCTGGTAATCCGTAATCTATCTTGAGTTGACAGAAGATACAGCTTCATACTACTAAATCATCAGGTTTTAGTCCTTTTGACTGAGGAGCTTCATTCTTTTTGGGATATTGATACTTACTGGCTCGTAGGTATCGTTGCTGCATCCATTACTTGCATTGCTGAGGCAATAAGTAAGAATAGAGTGATGCATTGCAGTAAACGGTAAATTGGTGAATTTCAGAATCAAGGGGAAAGAAAACTAGAGACGGGATAAGTAGATGTGTGGCGATTTTACCTTGATCTTAAAGAGAAATACTATCTGCAAGCTTGAATGTGTCTGATATGGGAAAATCCTGTTGAGTTTCTCCGGATGTGAGGCTCATACTTTGGTACTGGCAATACAGATTCAAAAGCTTCAACCAGTAAGGCCACCTTTCTCTTTCGCGCAGGGCCAAGTTGGTTCACTGTTTTCTGTAGTGCATGATCTAGCATCCAGTCTTCTGCATTCCTCCTCTCATCCATGTCTTGGTGCCTGAGATCAACCTTTTCTGCATCAGGCTCAGGTTCGACTGGTAAAAAGTTTGGTGGGCGTGGGTTGAATTCCCTGTCTTCCTCAGTATCTTCATCCGCTTTCTTGCATCTCGCTGATCTCTTTAATCTGTTGCAGGAGTCCAGAAGCTCATCAACGGAATCATTTCCTAGGTCGGAAATGCTCTTATGGACTTCCTGAGATTTGTTTTTGATGGCTGGTAATGCTGCTTCTTCCTCTGTCTGGTCAATGTCTTCTGTTTCTAGCACCTTCACTTCTACAGCATAAGTCTCAAATGAGTGCAGTATAACCTCATCTGAATCATGCTCTTCTCCAGAAGTTTTTGAGCTTGCTCCAGATTTTTTGTTGCCTTCTTCCTCATTCTGTTCTTCACTGGTGACACTATTGATGACATCTTCAACTGCTATAACGGTTTCTTCTTCAGGCTGCTGACATTCTTCACTGATGTCGAGAATCACATCTTCTTTGTTCTCTTCTTCACCCTGATCAACTTCAGCTTCACTATCATTGTTAGCCATGATAATGTCTTCCTTTTCACCACCATCTGTTATATCTTCTCTGTCAGATGGTATGTCTTCAATTGTGTACTCCCTTGATTCATTAGCATCTGCTCCGTTAGGCTCCTCCAAAGAATCAAGACCTATGTTGCAATCTTCTGTAACTTCCTCAATCGGGTTTGAGAGACCACTGTCATGCTCCTCAATGGACTTCTCTTCTACCTCCGCGGTAAAACTAGCTTCATCATCGTCTGCTTCATCTTCAAAATGCTGCTCATCTGCATCAAAAAATAATAGTTAAGTTGCAGATCATTGTGTTAATAGTTAATGATTTCTGTCAACATCTCTATAGATGGAAGTATCAGGATACAGGAGCATTCAGTATTTACGACAGCTTAAAGACGGACTTAAATTACCTGTCTGGGAGGACTCACTGTCTGATAGAGTTTCAGCATCACTGTACAGCAGGCATTCCATAATCTCATCATGAATATAAGGAAGCAATTTCTCTGCTAAGAATGTCTCGAACTCGAAACCAGGTTCAGTTGCATCAGCACCATAATCTTTCTGATCCTGAAACTCAACTGTCTCGTCATGAATGGCTGGAATCTGCCC
Organism: Spergularia bocconei; assembly: GCA_963457585.1. Lineage (NCBI taxonomy): Eukaryota > Viridiplantae > Streptophyta > Magnoliopsida > Caryophyllales > Caryophyllaceae > Spergularia > Spergularia bocconei. The sequence goes on along the minus strand of OY734951.1, from coordinate 2,825,510 downwards.
CTCTTCCCACTCCATGTCCGAGATTTCCCCGAACAGCTGGTCCATCTCTGGCTCACTCGCGTCACTGTAACACCCTGATGATCTCTGACTCTGAAGAGCTGACAGAGGACATCCATCAGAGCTGAAATTCATGTCTGACAGATTAACATCATCCTGAAAATCACTCTCAGAACAAGGTCCATCAGATAAACTTTCTGAAACCTGAGCAGGATCACATTTTGGGACATGAATTTCGACAAAGAAATCATCAGTTCCATCTTCTGGCTTCGCGTACACACCACTCAAGACTACACCCACCTCAGGATCATCTTCTGTTACCTTAACCTCAGACCGCTTTCGCTTACCAGGAGAAAGAGCTGTAGTTTGTGGTTTAACATTCTTCTGAGTCTTCAACAACTTCCTCCTTGAAGACAGGAAAGACTTCAAAGGTGGCGCAGTTGCGTGTCGATGACCGTTAAGAGAACAGTAAGTATAAGGGCATACCTTCATAACTGAGGTTCCTTCAGCTTCAGTTGCACCAGGAGTAAGTTTAAGGTAAGAGGGAAATTTCGAGTCTTTTAAGGTTGATGAACATGTAGCTCTTTGTGTATCTAGATTCTCACATAAAACCACCTTTTTATTCTGACAACCTGTTTTTCTACTGTGTTTAAAGCTAGGAGCCTTTGTTAAGGTCCTAACCTTCTTCAAACTTGATGTTTTCGAACCCTTGTGAATTTTCGAGGTGGTCGAAACACTTACCATTTTGGTCGAATCGTCTTTTCGTGCCTTTGAACTACTAGTACTCTTCATATAATTTGGTGAAAAACTAGGTGAGGATTTGTTACATGGTGATGGAGTTTTAGGAATTATTGGTGTTTTGGTTGGTGTAACAAGTGTAGTAGTAGGTGGCTCCCCTGGCTGGTTAGACACTAGTTCATCACGGGTTTTCGACGTAGGAGAACGGAGGCTATGAAAATCGACGTCTGCTCGCTTGATCGAACGCGATTTCTTCATCTTGATGGCCTTCAGATCAGCCACTTTGCTCTTGGCATCATGGTTTTGGTGGGAAGGCTTTGTAGTGGCATGCTCCTTTGTTTTAAGGGCACTCTTAGCTTGGATACCAAGCTTGTTAGAAACCTTCCTTTGCACCATCTTCTTAGGTAGGAGATGAAAGTGTGTAGATTGGGTTTATGGGTTTTCCTTCCCCTTGCTTGAGAAAGCAAAATTCATGCACAAGCCATGGAAAAGAAGATTGCAAGAGAAAGAAAAGTTTTGTATGTTCTTGTTCTTGTGTAAAAGAGATGCTTTATTTGGTGGCCTAATATTGAGTATAATAAGTGTCAGGTTCGAATCTTGATTCTCTCATTAAATCAGCCTATTATTAGACGAAATAACTAATAGGTCTTAGGTTCGAATCTTCCTTCCCTCATTATATCAGCCTTTACGACTTATTACACATACCATTATTTCGGAATTTAAGTGGAATATTAGTTTTTATTGGAAGAGGGTAGGTACTTTGTCTTGTTTCAACTGCTATGTGATCATATTAGGTTGTCACATAATTGGAATAATAGAAGTGAGGGTGAAGATAAGGAGCGTGATGAAGACTCTATTCAATAGTGGGCAACTCTTGAAGTCTTTTTCATTAGGGGCCACTTTTGAATGGTGCGTATGTTTGTTTACAATAGAATTATTGTTCTTTTGACATTATAAAACAATGGATGCACGAATTGTGGCACCTTTAATTGTCTAGTAACAAGTAATTTCTTAAGAATGGCAAAGTGGGGTGGTAAACAAAGTGATGCAAAATAGCTGACTCTTATTGGCTGCTTTTAAAATCCAATGTTTTCCTTTATTTTATTTTATTTTCTTCAATGGTATATTCCTCACAAAGCTTGTATTCTCTATTTCTCTTTATGCTTTTGTAATTGTGAATTTTGGTTTAGTGCAATTATCTAATTTTGATGATAAGCGATGAGATTTTAGATTCGAAGTTATAATATTCGTCAATGAACAATTGAACATTGAACTTATACGAACAATGCCCCAGGGTGCGATCATTTCAAAAATTCCGTTTAATCACTAATATTATGGTTAAACTTGTATACGAAGATATCTTATATCGGAGTAGTCGAACCTTAAAACTTATAAATAAGCCATTTGCTCACAGTTTTAGAATGCCAATGAGTAGCTTTGCTTATACGCGATCTAATCTAATATGCACTAGGAAAACATGGTGAAATAACAAATTGACAATTCAAAGGTTTTCTTAAAGTTTTAAGTGGAAAATGTATGTTCCTACTTAAGTTACGTAACGGATCAAGGAGTGCACAAAACTCGTAATTCGTAGAGTAGTGTGTCAAAATTGGAGTTTTGGGGGGCAGTGGGCAACCGACATTTCAGGTGGACGGTGAAACTTTACAGGTCGACCTAAGCCCAAACCAAAAATGGTCGGCATGAGTGGGCCCAAATGGAGCCTTTGTTTTTTTTCTTTTGTTTTTTTAAAAGGGCTTTCGTTCTCACATGGATTCAGCTAAGAAATCAGTACCGTACGACTGTTGTTCAATTGATACGACTACTACTATTTCGGCTTCCCGGAATTGTTAACGTTTGATGTTCTCCGATTCATCGATGATCATAGTATTACTTATCTCATACCGTCATAACTCATACGTGTTTGGTGTTTTCACCCCTCCCACATTTTTTTTCTTCTATACTATGTACAATGCAAATTGCAATTTTGTTGTTTTCGACTTTATTTCCTCCTTTAAAATTGTAACGCTTTTTTCTCCAAGAAAGATAAAAAAGAGATTACATTTTCACATTTGATCACTTCTAACAGATAAAAAGGTTTGCATTTCTATTGTAACAAGTTTATGCATCACTTGAAGTTTACGAGTAGGCAATTTAATCATCAGTAAAAGGAGGACAAACGTAAAGGAGAAGAATAATCAATAACCCATTTCCAATCAGTGATGCATCAATAATTTGTTTGTGTTTATTGGTTGTTCTAATCAGCTAATAAACCAACTTACTTTTTGTGGCAAACAGTAATTATATTTAGGTAATAGTGTGTCCTTTAAAGCATGCATTTTTGGATCAGATCTTTGAGGGCCATCACCATTTCACGGGCACAAAAGAGGGCAATCTGGGCTTTTATAGTGCGCAATCTGCTTTTTGTTTCATGCACTATGCCATCAATGGAGAGCACAACAATGAACAATCCCCACATTTCATACTTCTTGTAAGCCACTACCCCTTACCTCTCTACATCGTTGCTTCTTTCGGAGCTTGGCCTCTCGAGTAACGGGTTCATGGTCGATGAGCGTTAAAACGTGGTTCTTGCCTTCTCGTTAAGAGGAATGGAACTTGTTTGGCTTAGCAATAAGATCGTTGAATCAGAGTTCGAAACTTGTTTGCAATAACATCATTTATATGAACCCCTCGGAACTAAAGGGGTCGATAAAGACAAGAAAAAAAGATGTTTCGAGATATCACGTTTCTAAGACCCTTTGCCGTTCATAGCTCCAAGAAACACCAAACATCTCCAACTTCAGAATCAAAATAATCTTACAAATTACAAAAAAAAAAAAAATAATAATAACAAAAGAAGTTATGAATCAATGGTGAGTACCATATAATTGTGAGTTGAAGATTTACATACAAAGAGATCCTGATTCTCAAGTAGAAGAATTTACATCATAAGAATAAAACTGTGGTTTTAGGAACATAGAGAATGATTTACAAATCATTCTAGAACATCCTGATATTAGATGATGCACAAATATGAACCTCAAATGACGATTACATATCGCAAGTTCCGAGAACCAAACTCTATACCCTCTTGCTTGCTGCAATCAGAAGCACAAGTAAAATGGGAGAAACAAGAAAGAGTATGTAAGGAAGAGCTTGACCAATAGAATCGTCGTTTGTTTCAGTACTTTCTGGAGTATAATCCACTTTATCATCAACAAACGCTTCAAAATAGCTCCGGTAACCGGTGTTTCTGGGAGATGCATTGGACTTTGTAACCTTCATCATCTCCATGGCCTGTCATTTTGAATTATTACCACAAAGTGAATTTACAGCTTAACAATGGAAATTTCCGAAATAACCTGTTGCAAGCCATCAAGACTTGCATTTATTTCAAAAACTATGTCCTAGGCCCCAGCATATGTGCAGTACAGGCCCGAACTTAAGGCATCACTAATATAGACATGGTAGATAAATACAATAATCAGAAATGTTCTCATAGCAACCTCTTTTCTCGAAAGCTCCCAGCAACGTCTCTGCAAACCTCAAATACGCACTGTCTAGATCACTATTAAACCATCTGGTGGTTGGACGCCTAACTTTGGTACCAACAAGTCCATATAGGCCAATAAGTTTCAGGCTATAATTTTTTTTTTTTTTTCTTTTTTTGAAGGAAGCAATGACTTTCAGACTTGCTTTCTCTTCAAAATAGTAGCTTTGGTACCAACAAGTCCATATAGGCCGATAAGATTCAATCCTTAGTGGGAAGCATTCATTTTTTTGGAGCCAGATATCATCTGTTCTTTTAGCTATGGGATGTTATTGCAACTAAAAAGGAAAATGTTGTTATTATTTGTCCTATACAGGAAGGAAACTGCAAATTACCTGAAAGCTAAACATGAACTGTCTTGCCTTCTTGCTAACTTGACCATTAGGGTGGGATTGAAGCTTCTCATACATGCCGCGGGCTTCTTCTGACCTGCCCAGAAAAATACGAATTGATTACGCACGCATTAAGAGTCTGCTACCATAAGCAGGAAGTAACTTTCATTTGAAGACTCTTCCATCTGCCACCGTTGAAAAAACTTCAGGCAAAGTTTAGGAGAGCATCACCTCAACCCTAAACAAATGTAAAGGTACAGTTGCAGCAGCACGATTTCTCAGTTCTGTAACATTTTGCTACAGCCCTAACGATCCCCCTACCCGAAACACATACGGAGTATTGAAATGCTTTGGTCTGGATGAATTATCTTTGAGTGAAAATAGTAATAGATTTTCAAAAGATGTAATTGCATCAACATTGAAAACCATTATCATGGACAATTGGACACCCTCGGAGTAAGCCTTTCCAACACATGTCACATTGCCACCCAAGCAGGCTTGCGGAATATTTGGCCGAATTCAGGGACTTAAAATAGGTATTTGGCTATATTATTTTGCTAAAAAAATAATATATGAACCGTATCACCAATTTCAAAAAAAAAAAAATTTGAGGCGTTTTTGTTCCTGGGCCATTTTTGGCAAAAAACAGTGGATTACACACTACGTTTTGGCTAATTTTAACCACTATTGTGAATGTTGTCAAATGTTCCCAAAACTTTGCCATCGAAAGCCTTGGAGTACATTTCTGTTTAGAAATTATTTAAGCCCATACGTCATCTCGATAGGCTAGCGAGGGTGTTTGCTTATTTTCGGGACAAACAATAGGTTTTTGGGTCTATTAAGTTCGCAAAATTCATAATACGAACAAAAATACAATAGGTTTTTGGGTCTATTAATTCATATTGACTTGCACTAAAGGTTGAGCTGTTTATGACCTTGGACAATCTTTAGTCAAATACCATGGATTGAGTATTTTGAATTTGGCGAACTTGGACCTCATTTCCAAAGGTATTCAAATGTCCTAAAATTATTATCATCAATAGGTTTTGAGTATTGTTTTTGGATATGGGGGGTGGTTTCTCCGTTCGGAAGTTTTTTAAGCCCTTCCAACACACGTCACCAACAAAGGCTTGCAGTATATTTATCGCCGATTTGAGGGGCTTACAATAAGTATTTGGCTATGTTAAAATTGACAAAACCTATTATACGACCTATATGTACTTCCAGAAAAAAATTTAAATGCTTGTGTTACTGTGCCAGTTTTCACTAAAAGGAGTGGATTATACACTACGTTATTTGGTAATATTGACCACTGTTTTGAATGTTATCAAATGTTCCCAAAACTTTACGATCGAAAGCCTCGTAGTACATATGTTGAATATAAGGGTTGGTTTCATTGTTCACAAGATATCTAAGCCCTTACAGCACACGTCACCTAAGCAGGCTTTAGGTGTATTTTTGGCCGATTTCAAGGATTTACAATAGGTATTTGGCCCTATTATTTTGCCAAAAAACCATAATATGGCGCGTAAGGGTTTCCACAAAAAATCTAGGCGTTCTTTTTCCTAGGCCATTTTTGCCTAAATGCAGTGGATTATACATGGCTAATTTTGACCACTTTTTGAAATGTTTCAAGTGTTCCTAAAATTTTGCCATAGAAAGCCTCGTAGTACTTTTGTTGAATATAAGGGTTGGTTCCTGTTCATAAGATATTTAAGCCTTTCTAGCACTCGTCACCCAAGCAGGCTTGCGGTGTATTTTTGGCCGATTTCAGGGACTTACAATAGGTATTTGGCTCTATTATTTTGCTAAAAAAGAAACATAATATGACCCGTATAGACTTCCACAAAAAATTTAGGCGTCTTTGTTCCGAGGCCATTTTTGGCTAAAAAGAGTGCATTATACACTACCGTTTAGTAGATATACCCTCATCAATATACGTGCCGGGTGCCCCTACGTAGTTCATAGTTGAACAAAGAGTTAGTACGTTTTTGGCTAATTTGACCCTTTTTTTTTTCAAGTTGTCAAATGTTCCCAAAATTTTAACATCAAAAGCCTCGGAGTACATTTGTTGGATATGAGGGTTGGTTCAGAAATTATTTAAGCCCTTACGCCATACGCCATCTCGTGAGGCTAGCGAGGGTGTTTTAGCCAATCTTGGCCATTTTCCTAAAATTGTCAAATGTTCCAAAAAGTTTACCGTAAATAGCGTTGGGGCACGTTTGTGAAAATATAAGGGTGGGTTCCTGCGTTAGGGAAAATTTTTAAGCTATTTCAGAAGCGTTTTTTCCTAATTTGATTCCATTGCCGTAAATTAACTAATTGTCATTTTTATTATATTATCCTATAGTATACTGCCAAGTGTCGACTTAAGATTAAGCATGGTTCGAGGTTTATATATGTAGTATTAGTCATTAGATTAGATATAAGATATATCTATTTCATTCCTAGTAAGAGAATGTACTGAATAAAGGAGATCAAGGGGGTAATGCCAAGTCGACAATCAACAAAAGGAGAGATGGTAAAGTACGCTCTCTAGCTATCATATTGAAAAAAATGGCGGCCCTGCAGTATTTTCAAGGTGGCACCAAAACAGGCTGTATTAGGCATACTCAAATTCTTCTTAAACTCAAGTGCAACTTCTGGTTCTACAAGAATCCCTCCGTCCCAAAAGCAATGGCCACAGTTCTATTTTAGTTTGTCACACAAAAATAGGCCACTTTCCAGGTTTTACACATAATAAAACAATATTCCGCTACAGTCCCCCAAAATAAAAGAAACAAACTTGAATTATTCTTTATGCATGATTAGTATATTTAAACAATTCATTATTTTGCTGAATGTCAATAACAGACATGGGCAGTTGCCGCAGTTCATAAGTGACACAGATATACTGTCAGAACAAGACAAATAACACAACTGTACCTGTTAAGTGAATCTTGACAAATTGACCACTGCAAAGCAGCTAGACCATGAAGCTCAGTCTGCAAATAGAAATTCGGAAACAGAACACATAAAAATAAAGACAAGAAAGAACAAGGAGGGCATTACTAAACTTTTTTTTTTTTTAAACTAGAGCAGTAACCAACTGCCCACCCACCGCCCCCCAATAGAAACTTCTTATGCCACAAAATAAACATCAATGACTTTTGCAGTTTGCTTCAACTTATGCATATATTAAACATTGTGGACTTAATGAGACTTGTTGCCCTCGTCTCTCCAACTGCAGTTTAAGTGATCCATATTATTGGCATATATTAAACATTGTGCACTGCAGTTGGTATTTCTTAGCATACCAACTGCAGTTTAAGTGAGCCATATTATTGGCATTTCACATCTCTCCAGATATAACTATTTTGACTGATGCCTTCATGACTATCAGTCTGTTAAGAAGTATGAGTAAATGTTTTATCATATCATTTACAAATGATTCATTCGTCAGACATGGGGATGAAGATAACGACAAAAACCCAGAATTACAGAGTACACTTTCTGTTTACGCCTCTTTAATAAAATACTAGAATGAAACTCTGCTTTCAAACGAAGAGACTGTCAAGGCCTCAGCGCACTGTCTATATCCTACAACTACTTTATCAAGGTATTGATCAAGTATCGCCGAGAGTCCAAGATCCATACTCCAAGTTCTATGCTTGATAGGACTGACAAAGTGAAGAGTCATTAATATAGTTCATATATCAACAATACCTGAAAGGGCAAGTTATCCATAACTCTTTGATAGAGTGGTAGTGCCTCCTTCAACCTTCCTCCATCCATCAGAGAGTCGCCTTCATTCAGTGCCTAAAAGACTATACAATCATATTAGAGTGCCAAAAAGAAAATAACTGCTCTAAAGAAGTGCAAGCATAGAATAGTTACTCTGCCATTTGCAATCTATGACCATATATTACCAGCCAATCAAATATGCTTAACGTTGCTGGACGGCAATAAAAAAAAGTTTCATGCTCAGTGTGACTATCGCTGAAATTACCTTCTCGCACTCTGCTCTTAGCTTTGGATCCATATTTAATCCAAACTTGCGCTTATAAGCAGCAAGTAATTGCCTTGTTTGAGCTTCTTTAGCAGCTTTATCTTCTGCAGTCTCAAGTGCTTCACCGGGACGAATAGTCCTACCACCACCAAACTGCAAAAGCATAGTTGTGCTTCAAGTCATGGAAATATTGAAGAAACCGGACTTCAGAGAGAAAACAAAATGATTAAAAAAAAAAACAGCACATGGCTGAGGGATGAATTCATCATCTTACAATTTATCTATATGAAGTATGAACAAAAAATTCCTAACATGAGCAACAATGTTAATTACCCCATCCTTTAGAGAAAATCTCTACGCACGATGAATTGGATGATATAGGATCTAACTCAAAACCTCAAACCCCTTAATAATCACTGTAAACCATATTTAAACTGCATACTCATACCGTTTCTGAGATGTTGCTGGGTCTAGGAAACATGCCCCACGTAGAAACCTTGGGCTTATACAGATCAGAACTTTCTTCTTCTGAACCTTTCTCAGTTTCAACAGATGCTGTATTTCCAAACCTGGTAGAATCTCCCACAATAATTTCCACCTCTTGAAATTCATTGTCTGGAAATGGGTCTGCAACAGGAACCAGACCAGCTGGTAGTCCTCTGCCGCTCTTCTTGTCCGCAAAATTAAGACCAACAAAGTCAATGCTGGAAATCTTAAGATCTTCCCTTTTGTTAGTATCTTTCTCAGAACTCTCATCATTCTTGTTGCTTCCACCTCCTCCCCTTGATCCTAGAAATTAAACATCCTGCTAACTTTTAGTATAGTTCCAGCTGAACTATCATTCATTTCAGATGCACATGCAAACAATGAAGCATATATGCCTCAAATATGTTCAGCAAGATGACAGCCAACTAAACACACCTGTCACTTTTATAGTTTCTTGACTGCTGCTGCTACTATCAAGAACCCCTTTGCTCTGCTTGTACTTTGATGCTTTCTCCATAGCGATCCTGATAGCCTCTGGAACTTTAGCCTCTCCACCTCCCTCATCCCCTGAATTGCATCATCAACCACTAATCCATCATACTAAGCATGTCAGGATTTGATAAGAACATGTTGATACACAATACATACCACGCAGTGGTTCACTCTCCTTTTCTTTGTTCTTTTTATACTCTCTGGACTTTTCCAAGGCAATACTTACAGCCTCAGGTACTTCTTTCTTTCCATCATCTCCGTTCTCTGAAAGAAAAACACATTTTCAACATACTAACAAAAACTCCACCTAACCTTACAAGACTCATTTAGACTGGTAAGCACAAAGCAGCTTGTGCAACCTGACAAGTTCATGGTCTCTAATCTTCCTATGTCACTGTCCTCTATTCCTTATCCTTTTAATAATTTCTAGCCTTCTCCATAGCCACTCTCCTCCAACATCTTCATAACCTAAAACCAAAACACCATTCTCTTACAAGAAACTACTCCTAGGCTCCGCACACAAATGTCAAATCAGCTGCAATGGTTCGAAGTTTGAACTAACAACTATAAAAAAAATGTAATCAAAGATTTCATTTCTTTCATACCACACGTGTGGCAAATCCAGAACTAGAACATGGGTAAGATAGTTTAACACTTCATAGTCTTCATGAATAGCACAGTCAAGCAACCAGACTTATGCTTGGTACTTAGACGAGTCCAACTAACACTCTTCTTTGGGAATTGGTAAAAAGGGCCGTCCTAAGGGAGGGTGGAGCTAAGGGAACCTCCCTTGTAAGGGATCAAATTCAAAACACTATCACAAGAGGTAAACGGCAAGCTCTTAGGCGCCTGAGCTACCCTGAAAGCTTGGCATGCTATAAAACCGATTCCACTTATTTTCCCAAAAACGCTGTCTAAGTCACATTTCTGACATCTATATCACCTTAATGCACATTTGTCCAAGAACATAATCATCCACACTCCCCATCTAACGGATACAATGATCTATCAGTACAATGAGTCAATTAACTCATCGGACGTATATCAATTTCACAAATTTATATCACCCGCAACCTTTTGAACCTGCTTCCTACGGAGTATTAAACACGTCACCCGTCTCCTCTCTGTCAACTCAAGGCATCATACATTTACACATTCACACATACATAAGTTTCCACCAATCGAGCATCCAGCACCAACACAATCCCGCCTAAGCGCCTACGGCAACGTGAGGGGGTTCGAATATATACAGCCTTACCCCCTATGTTAAACGAACCATCATCACATATTACATTCGGCCTCCCAAACCCAAAACACCCATCACATGGCACTATGGCACCATTCTACTAAAAGACCCTAACTTTCGAATGCGAAATCGTGTCTTCCATCTAACCATGACCATGAATTCCAAGTAGCGCCATGATTACAACATCAATCATTCTCAATGAACACCATTAAAAGTACAGACAATCTCCAAATTCCATCACAATACAAATCAAATTGCCCAAAAAACATATAAATTGCAGAAAACAAAGCATCACAATACAAATTCAACTTAAAATTGTAGAATACGTTACCAGGCAAACTCTCAGCTTTTACAGGAACAACCTTTGACACTCCACCATCATTTGCACTCACAAATTCAGCACTTTTTGCAACTGGGTCATCACTAATTTGGGGAATTTGCTTAATTTCGTTCGATTGAGATGATTTCTTGTACTTTTGAGCTAGCTCAAATGCAAGCTTAATTCTATCTGGTTTCGAATTTTCCGAGGTTTTTGGGACATTTGAAGAAGTGGGTTCTGGTAAAGATTCTTCCTTGGAATTGTTCAGAGCAAATGCAGTGAATTTTAGGGTTTTGAATGAGTTGAATTTGGGATTTTTTGGGAGAAAATGGGTTGTTTTTGATTTGGGGGTTTTTATGGATTTGGTGGTGTGGAGGGAACAAAGCCATGAAGAAGCTTGGTTGAGAGTGGACATGTTTGTTTGTTGGTGTTCCCACATTGTGGTCGGATACATTACTAGTGACTTAGTGAGAGTGGTTTCACACTCGCCCTCTCTTTTAAGGCGCAAAGGTCAGTATAATAATGGGACGGAGAAGAAGTTGTATCTCAAAGAAAGTGTAACGTATTTTAGTTATTACGTTGAAAAAGATTGAGAATAATTTCGTAGTCATCTCTCTTTAATTGTTACCTTGAAGGTGGACTTGTTTGTTGGTGTTACAAGATTGTGGTTAGGGACTGGGGAATGGAGTATATATGCGTGGTATTTGGGACTCTAAGCTCTTAATTGAGAGTAGTTTCGCAGTCACTCTCTTTTGAGACGCAAAGGTCAATGTAATGATAGGATGACAAAGGTAAAATGTGAAACTCAATGTACATATCTTAACCATTGCGGTGAGAACAACCGATAAGTTTCGTGCGATAAGGAGATGTGTTCCTACATTTGTGTGTTTTTAATGGTAGTGTAGGTAGAATTTAAGTTGTACGGGTTGTGTGCATGTGTCAAGGCAAATGTGTTATTAGAATGTTGATACACATGAAGAGTTTTTCTAGAATTGATAATTTGGAAGCAAAAGTTTATAGAATGACAGATAAAATCACAATACATTGTACTATGAAGAATCTTTCATACACATTGATCTTCATTTTGCTGTCTACTCTACCATACACAGGTCCTAAATCTTCTAAACAACATTGTAGATTTGCAGTTGCAGTAACAATACACAAGTATTGTACAGATTATACTAATGAACAATTCGACTAAAAGTAGCTAGATTGATCTTGCAACAGGCCAAGCTGTGCCAATACCTTAGCCACGATTGGTCGCAAAGCAGGCTCGCCATTCTGAGCAAGGTCAATCAGCAGCACTTGAGCAGATTCACCATACTGAGATCTATAATCTTCAATCCGAAATATTCTATCCAAAATCCATAGTGCTTTTTCTTGAGCCTGTACAGTTCCCACTTCTAAGACCCTGATCACTGAGTTCACTAGACCTGATATTTTGGCTATAAAATTACTTCCTTTTTCCCAAAGGTCGTCCTGTAAGAGAGTGCAGAGCAGACTTAGGACAGCTACATCAGCTGCTCTTTCTTCGCCTTCCAAAATACATGTTAAAGGTGAAACAGCTCCTGCTTTTACCAAGCAGAAGCTGCCTTTGGCACTACAATGCCTGTCATGGACTTCACAATTTGAATCTGTAGGTGTAGGAACACAACCCCATCGAGAATTTCTAGGCCTTCTAAGAGAGACAGTATTCTGACCAAGCTGAGCCAGAGATGTTGCAGCTCTAGATTTAGCGTCTATTGACCCGTTGGAAAGTAACTTTACTAGCACAGGTACAATGCCGACTTCTGCAGCATAGAGTTGTAGCTTCTTTTCAGAAGAAATTGTAAATCTGATGAAGATGCCTGCAACATTTTCCTGTAAACATCTCATTGCTGGTGTTCCACTTGCAGAGCTTGATGAATTCATTAGTGAGACTAATATAGGCAGCACATTCGAGCTTTTCAGTTTGTCTGTTGCCTTCTTATCAGACACAGGTATATTACTTAGCAAACCAACAGCAGCCGCTTTTTCAGCCTCAGGTGATGCTGATGAAATGATGCCAACAATTGCTGGAAGATAGATGTCTGAGATAATGTCTGTGAAGTCACCTAGTGTATTGTTCCTCGAGATGGTGTACAGCAAGTTTAGGACAGCTGTTCTGATTTTTGTGTCAGTTTCTTTGATGAAAGGAAGCAAAAGCTGCATAGCTCCATTTTGGTTCATTTCAGTTCTGACTTCAGATGCACTAGTATGTGATGCTATGTTGTTCAAAGCTAGTAAAATGTTGCACTTGATCTTTGGGCTAGACAAGTTTAGAAGGGACAGAAGCTGATTAGGTAAATCAGTATGGTCAAGAATGGATTCAGATTGCGCTATGCTTGCAAGGATAGAGGATGCTGGCTCTCGAAGGGTCATGAGAGAAGATGTTACAGAAAAAAGCAACTGTAACAAAGGCGGTATGATTCCAGAATCCGCTATATGGGATATATTTTTGGTAGTGAGGGACAAATTTTGTAAAGCATTTAAGGCTGAAAGCTTGGCTTCCAGCTTCCCTGTCTTGAACATGACAACTAAGGGTTCAATAGCTCCGTCTTCTCCAAGCAAACCTCGAACTTTATCTGTTAATTTCATCCTTGAAAGTGCAGCTGCCATCAGAATTTTACTCATTTCTGAACCTGTTATGTTAAATTACTGTGCTGTGGTCAGCTTCTGCAGGTCAAATACTCTGCCGGAAATAGTTACTGAAACTTTAGCTATACTAGTAACAGCAGAGTAGATAGTCAATTGTTACATAACTCAAAACACCTACTTATTTTGGAGCTACAGTTAAGTTATACGACTGAATATACTAGGCCGTCTGAAATCCTGATTCTTCATCTAAGATGTACAACAGAACATGGAATTTTTCGGCTAAAGTCTACTGCTAGTATCACATAAGAGTTATTCAGACAACTTTCACTTTCCAGATCAAAAGAAGTTTGCATGTTGTAATCTATGTCTAATATTACATTCTTTTGATCTACCTTATTTGCTTCAAATTCCTTTAGAAGCTATAAAGTACACTGACTGGGGCCTAAGCCAAAAAAGATACCAGAATATAGTAAAGACTAAAGTAGACTGATCCTGATCACAAATAACAGTTTCAAATTCAGAAACTTTTTCAAAGCAAAAGCTTCATTTCAAAGGAAAGTACTATTATTCAAACATACTCATTTCAAAGTTTTCAGTGAAAACTCTAGACAACAGCTCTTTCAGCCATTGTAGAAAAGGTAGACCATGTGCTGCAAAATTCGCGCTTTACCTTACTAACTTCTTTTACTATACTCCGTAGTTCTTATACTGTTAAAACTCAGGGAAGGATAGCTTTTTAACTAATCTGGCCGATGTGACTCAACTCCGAAATTTAATCAGATGGTGCAAACCAAAAGAAATTAAGGAAGAATACATAGCTAAGTTTAGGCAAATTGTACCTTCTCGAAGGTGCTGGATTAAGGGTTGAAAGTAACCAGCCTCGGCCATCAGAAGAGCATTCTGAGTATTACATGACAGAGCACTTAACAACTTCCCTGCATCATGAGAAGCAAGTGAATCATTTCCATTCAATATCGCCACTAACATAATTATACACCCTTGAATCCTCCCAATCCTTCTTCGGACTGCAGGAATATGAGAGAGATCCATTAGCAAACCAACAGCTTCTTTTCGTTCCTTCTCATCTCGAGCCAAGGACTTCACCAGTGTTGTTAGGGAATTAATTTCTGTCATCTTCTCCTGTTATACAAATTAACCTTAATCAATTCAAAAGTTCTTACTAGCCTAAACTAAGTAGAAACATACATTGTCTAAGATTGTTTTCGTGAAACAGGTTCATCCGAAAGTTTTTGATAAACAAAACATTAAAGAGAACAAAACCCTTGTATAGAAGTACCTTGGTTTGATCATGTTGTAGACCAATGCATCTTAAAACCTTGATTATGCCAAATCGATCAACACATTTGCTCGAGCCTAATCGATTAAACAAAATGTGGACAATCCCTTCATCAAGAATCCACTCACAATCAACAACTCTATCTCTAACCAAAAATTCCAACCCCTTAAGAGAAACTTCAAACTCATCATCATTCCCATACTTGAGTTGCAAGGCAATGTCCTCAGTATCGCCCCAACTCAATACTTCCTCCTCGATTTCCTCCAAACCTACACACATCTCTTCCTGAATCTCCCTACTCTCACTCGAACAACAAGAAGACGAAGCAAAATCCGAAAACCTTGCATTCATCATTTCCTTCTGAAGAACCCCAATCTGTTGCTTCAAGTCCAAGGAAACCCCAAGACTAGCAAACAACAAAAGGCCTAATGACCGGCCAAGATCATGTGTAAGCTCCTCAAAGACATTTAGTCGAACATTCGAGCTTTTTTGGCTAATACAAGCTCGCGCACGTTGAAGTTCAGCTTCTAAGGAAGAAATGGCAGACCTTATCCTAGGAGTGTCCATGATCATCTTGTCCTGCCTTACAGTTTCAAGAATTGGAGACAACTTTCCGAGGTAAATTGCGAAACAAGCTAATGCTTCAGAGTGATCACCACCACCAACTGTCTCAGAATCTTTTGCTAGAGAAGCAACTTCATCTGTTGATGCTACTAACTCCATCACAATCTCTGAAAAACTCCTACAATTTCCCATCATTTTTTCCTGTATTTTCCTCATGTTTTTATTGTAAGCAAGAGTTACGTTTGAACTTATACTGTTTGATTGAAGAAATGAAGCATGATACAAGATGAGGAGTGTTGAAGAAGATAAGGCTTGAAATGTAGGAGAAGGAACACAAGGAAGTCTTGGTCTTCTTGTTGTTGTTGAGTGTGGTGTGGGGTGTGACAGAGAGTAAGAAAGGGTCTACATTGGACTCTTCTATATATTTGTTAATACTATACCAAAAAAATTGGCATCATCATTTCTTTTTAGTCAAAATCTTGGGACGTCTTTATAGTGTTTTAAGGGGTGGACTTTGTCAAGAATACATTTTCCAAATGGATTGAGACTAACACTACTATGAGACCATCAACTTAAATTTCCGAGTTTCATTGGTTGTTTCGGGTCACGTTTGACTCTGTTTAACCTTTAACTACCTAGACGATAATCAATTTCCTTTAGAATGGAAATTGAAAATTTGTATCATTATTTTCATGTCAGCAGAAGTAGTGGTTGTTTTGTTGCATATGAAAAATCATAACTTCACGGGAAATTCTCAAATAATTGCTACATGAAATTATCAAAATTATCATAGTCCTTGTTCATCAAACAAGTTCAACTTTTTAGATTTATTGAAAATCTGAATAATCACGATTTCGCTTTATTTTGTCTACCAACCAACTACCACTTATTTCACAACCCATGGGAATCTAAAATACTCATGTTGTTCTCTAATAGGCAACCAAAAACAACCGTTTAGTAAACACTCCTAGTTAAAACACTCATTAATCGCATGCACTTTCTTTCTAAACAAAAAACCCAAGTGATCTCGAGTTCGACTAACAAATAAAAGATCAAAACATTGACCAAAAACTCGTGCTTAAGATGTACCTCAAAATACGACTCGAAAAGAAAAGAAAAAAAAATGGAATCATTAACCCATCAGAATTAGGAGAACTAACGAACAAAAAGAGATAAAAAAGTTGAAAGTAAACCCTAAACCAGCAAACCACTGAACAATCGTACATCATAAGCTACTCAGATAGACCGGACTCCAACTTCTGAGGGAAGAGATTTTGAGCAATTTTCGCGCCAACAATTTTCCCCAAATCAATTTCAGGTAATTGCCAAACCCTAATTTCCATATTAATCGATATTGTTTTTTTCATCAATTCTCTGATTTCTGTTCATTATAAATGCGTAATTATGATCTGGGTCAAATCCAAATTTGGGGATAGTAATCTGTATAATCTTGAATTTGTAAGGATTAATGTGATTGAAATTCATGTTTTTTTTTTTTTTTGATGAATTTGGTGATAAAAAGTTAGTGACTTTAATTAGAATTGATTGCTGATGTTGCAGTCAGAATCTATGGCAGCAACAACAAGCTCAATTTCCCTCTCCTCATCGTCGTCGTCGTTGTTGTCGGGTTCTCGTCGTAATCGGTCCAATGTGGTTCAATCCCAACGTTGTTCAGTAGTACAGAACAAATTAACAGTGATCAAATCGTTGAAAGTGAGGTCTGGTTTTCGAGTTTCAGCTGTTTCAATGGCGGCTCCTACTTCGGAGAAAATGTCGTCTGCAGCATTTCTTGATAGCAAGGAAAGCGGGATTCTTCATTTCGTCAAGTACCATGGTCTTGGGAATGACTTCATTTTGGTATATATGATGAATTAGATTGTTGTATAAAGTTTTTCGAGTTATTATGTTGGTTGGTTTCGTAATTTGATATTGTCTTTTCTTAGGTTGACAATAGAGATTCAACCGAGCCTAAGACAACTCCCGAGCAAGCAGTGAAGCTATGTGATCGTAATTTTGGGATTGGTGCTGATGGGGTCATTTTTGCAATGCCGGGAACAAATGGTACTGATTATACCATGAGGATTTTTAATTCTGATGGAAGTGAACCAGAGGTGCGTACATTTGTGATTAGATTACTTGTTAATGAAAGAATTTATTTTGATGTAAGATGGCAGTAATTAGGTAAATGTGAAACTCGTTGAATATGATTTCTGGTTCTTTCCAGTTAGTTGTGATCTTTCTTTCTGGTATCAGTAACTTCTATCAGTTTTTGCTCTTGTAGTTGGCCCATTCAAATCGATTTTCGTATCACTTTGAAACCAAATGTCTGGTGAGATGGAAGTGGGTAGACTGATATTTTACTCCATTTGCTGTTCCTCTGTACAGATGTGTGGTAACGGAGTGAGGTGCTTTGCCAGATACATTGCAGAGCTTGAGAACTTCCAGGGCAGGCATAGGTGTGAACAATTTATCATCACTATAACTTCTAAGTAATATGCGACTTGTTTATGATCATAGGCTTTTGGAAGCTTCGTTTATCAAGTTGTTTGCTGCCATCTAACAATCGTTGCATTTATCTTCCGTCTTTCACTCTTTGCCATCTAACAATCAGCATGTTATCTTGAATTGTATCCTCTCAGTTCATATCTCATGTCTGTTCTGTCTTCTTATTCAGTTTCACCATCCACACTGGCGCTGGTCTAATTGTCCCTGAGCTTCAAGATGATGGACAGGTACAACTCACAATACATGCACGTTTTTGTAATGTTCTCATGGTTTATCATAGAATGTCTTTGTTCCTTTCTATGTATGAATATGAAATTTCTTTCAGCATAATCTGGACTTTATATTAGCACAAAAAGAACCTCTCTGGAGCTAGGGACAGGCTTTTCCTCGTATTGACACCCCACTTTCAATGGGTTCAGTTATGGTGGTTGATTGTGCTTTAACTTTATTCAGTACTGGTTTACTATTCGGTTGTTTTCTGGATTACACAACACTGCTTGGTATATTTTCAGGTCAAGGTCGATATGGGTGAACCAATCCTTACAGCAGCTAAGATACCTACTACTCTGTCTGCGAACAAGGATCATGCTGTCGTTAAATCAGATGTATTAGTTGATGGAGAGACCTGGAGTGTGACTTGTGTGAGCATGGGAAATCCACACTGTGTAACCTTTGGTAAAAAGGGTGAGCAGGTATGTACATGTTTCAGTTTTATAAGGCAGTAATCAGTAAATACATGTATTGATTTCAATGCATTTCCCTCCTGCTAGACAAATATTATCTCTTGCATGCTTTAAACAACATTACACCAGGCTCCCTCGCCTCCAGTGAGGTAGGGGAACCTTACCCCTATCTCTTGGTTGCTTTTCTAACATAATATATCATTCTACATTCGATGCTGCAGTATAGTAACCTGAAGTTTTTTGGAATATATTATTAGTTTTCCAGTTTCACATCCTCATTTTGGTATTGATTTTTTGCACTGGGTAAACATATGCCCACAGAATTATTTCTTCCTAATCTTTTCCTCAGGATGGGCGTGGCCGTGTGGGTTCAATTTTATTTTCAGCTGTTATGTCTGTTGCCCTTCACCAATGTGTAGGAAATCATGCTGGTTTCCACAGAAGTTTTTGAGTGATGCTTTTTCTTTGTTATTGCAGGGTTTGGTGGTTGATAATATAAACCTGGCTGAAATTGGCCCAAAATTTGAGCACCACAATGTCTTTCCAGCACGTACTAACACAGGTCAGTTAGTCTGTTAGATATTTGGTTCTGAGATGTTTGGAGTAGCATCTTTTTAATGAGTAGAGTAGATGAAAGGATCGCTATTAATCCAAAAAACGACGTGCCTGATAGTAGTAAATATTTGTTTGTTGTTGGCGAGATGTATTTGTAAGTGAGATAATATGGTGACAGCTTGAGCCAAGCATAAATGAGGTTTTTTGTTCCTGAATACGATGTGTTTTTTGGATGTACATCTATTTAGAATATACGGAGTATCCGTCCTCCCTATGTGAATGATGCAGTGGATTTACTTCAGATAGGATGAATGGCTGACATTCGTTTGTGCTGTCTTTTCTTACCCTGCAGAATTTGTTGAAGTTTTCTCTCGTTCACACCTGAAGATGCGTGTATGGGAGCGTGGTGCAGGTGTGCTTTCTCACTGCTAAAGAAGTTGCCCTGGTCTTTTTCTGATGCTTCTATGTCTGTTCTTTTTTACGCAATTTTATGAATGTCTTCTTTTGTTCAGGGGCTACTTTGGCCTGTGGAACTGGAGCCTGTGCTGTTGTCGTTGCTGCCGTTCTTGAAGGTCGAGCAGACAGAGTAAGTCTAGTTCTAGTTTCTCAGTTCATTTCTTAGTGCTTTCGAGCTCTATATTCAACTTATGTCGATTTAATCGTTCTTGCACAGAAATGCATTGTCGATCTTCCTGGAGGGCCACTAGAGATTGAATGGAGGGAAGAAGACAATCATATCTACATGACTGGTCCAGCAGAAGCAGTATTTGATGGGTCAGTACCACTTTAATTTTCTGAAAAACAGTTGGGCTTCAGCTCAGCCACGCTGTGTTCAATGTTCGACATGGAGACTGAAGACCACTACTGAAGAGTATGTATCCTGTATCCATTCAATGTACTCGACGTGAATGCTTCATCTTAACTCATTGCTGTACGGCCTTAGACAACTGGATTTATCAGGCCGGAGTTGGGTTGTTGTTTGTTGTTCAATTGGGATCATCTGTCCCACAAGTTTGTCCCATCCCCTGTCCCATTCATAGGATGTTGCCACGTTGCATCAACTCATTTAAAAAAAAAAAAAAAAACTCACACTTCACGTTAAACACTCTCCTGCATCTGCCTCCACCACCGCGCCTCCCACCATGTCCGCCCTCTTTCTCTCTCCTTCACCAACCCAGAATTTTGTTCCCAAAATCCATCCACATTAGCAGTAAAAATCACTACATCGGATGTTGTCCCCAAATATCAAATCCCAGAAATCAAATTGGGTGCAAAACCTTCAAATTTCATAGCCACACCAACATCAATTTTGACATGATAATCCACATAGAATCGAATTAGGATGATTCGAGCCAATCAAGCCTCCAAATTTCAAAAATTATCGACCAAAAATTGAGCGAATTACACCCAGAAAAAATCTATCGTAATTCATCCGGATTTGCAGCAAAAATCAAACGAAACCAACCTCACAATAATCCATGGAAAAGCAGGAAAATATGATTTTGATTGATTTGCTTTATTTTCAATTTAATTTGATTTGCTTGATATTTATTTGAATTTGTTTCGCTGGCCTTTCAATTGATTTTGATCATTCTCTCCTCAAGACTGTAATATAATTTGGGGGGAAAATGCTACGGAATGTTTGATGTATGCGAGGGAGGAGAGAGAAAGGGGGCGGACATGGTGGGAGGTTGGTAGCTGCGGTGGTGGAGGCGGAGAAGCAAGGTGAGGTGATGAGGGACATGAGGTTATTTTATTTTTTCTGCTTTTTTTTTTCTTGGACGGTAAAGATGGAGGGTTGTTTTTGTAGATGAAACGTGACAACATTTTATGAATGGGACAGGGGATGAGACAAATTTGTGGGACAGATGATCCCAATTGTTTATTGTTAGGAGTATTTGTAAAACTAGGAGATTCTGTTCAACTTCTGCCTCTTGATTTTTTGAGTTGCAACATCGAAGAATGGAGAATTATGTCGGTAAATCAGAAGTCTATGATGCCGGAAAATTTTCTGACTTGTAAATTTTTTACCATCTTGAACTCGATTTTCTTGCCATCTTTTCCTCTTATTTTCCTCCAGGAACAATCCAAGTAAATTTTCTGAAAGAGCCAAGAACAAAATTTTACACAACATAGTTCAGGACCTCCAAAAGTGACCTTTTATTTTTTATTATTTTTTTTACGGGAAATGATAATATTTCATTGGCGAATAGCCAAACGGCGTTTACAATAAGTTATATGTAAAATACCAACCAAGATAGGTAATGTAAACGACTAGTTAGGCCTCGTTTGATAGGACTGCCTCTTTCTGAACCGAACTGATCTGATCTGATCCGATTTGAATGACTCTAAACTGATCTGATCAGATCTGGATGTGTTGAATTTTGATTGAATTTCAACAAATTAGTACAAGTTATGGACCAAATACATTGATAGAAATTTGAACATTTCTGATCTAATCTGATTTGATTTGAATGACTCTGATCTGATCTGAATGATTCTGAACTGACCTAAATACTACTGCAAATAATTCCTATCAAACAGGGCCTTAGACTTTGTTCATATCCAGTTGCGAAATGTGTTGATGTCACGCCAAATCTTTTCGGATGGAGAACAACAGGTCGATATGTGTTAAAACAGGTTGATATGTCACCCAAGGATATACGTTAGAAAAACCGAACACGCAATCTAGCAAGTCCATAGTCAATAACACATACCGTCTTCTCCCGCCCTAAATAACTGCCACGTAAAACCCAGAGAAGTAGCAACTGTCAAACTCAAATCACTCCCTTCCAATTTCCTCACTCAGATCACTTCCACCGTCTCTTTCTCTCTCCTCTCCGTCACTTTCTCTCTCCTCGCGGCGGAGATGACGCCGCAAGGTTTGGTCGCCTCGGCGGCGATAAACATCGGCTTAGCAATGGCCGTACTTTTTCTCTTTTCCGTCCTTAAGAAGCAACCTTCCAACGCCTTCATTTACTACGCCCGCCGCCTCTCTGAGTCCCCGCACCACCGTCAACAACCACCGTCTTTCGACCGATTATCGTTCCGCCGCCTATTGCCGTCAGTTTCGTGGATCCCTCGCGCTCTTCGCGTCCCGGAGGAGGACATTCTCCGTCACTCTGGCCTTGACGCTCTTATCATCATCCGCCTCTTCAAATTCGGGTATAATCTCAACTCTACAACTTTCGTGTTCGTTCCGTTCTTCTGGATTGTTAACGTTTACTTCTGTTTGAATATGGTATTTTTATTATTGTAACCGTTAACGTTCGATTTGAATATGTAAGAGGAATTTAAAAAAAAAAAAGTTAACAATCCAATGGAACGGAGAGTATATATGGCACATTATGGATTATCAATTATTTTGGTTAATGTTGCCGTTTTTTATTGGATTGTTAACAATATGCGAGAGGAATTTAAATGAAACTTTAACAATTCAAGGGAACGGAGGGAGTATATGGCGTTATTATGGGTTATCAATCGTTTTTGGTTAATGTTGCAGAATCAAGTTCTTTGTAGTATGCTCCATCATCGGATTGGTAGTACTTCTCCCACTCAATTATTTTACTCCTACCTCGCAGCCAAGTAGCCCACATTACATGAACTCTTTTACCATGTCGAATATCGAAGCCGGATCTAATAGGTATTGAGTTTACTTCTCGTATTCTCTCAAACCTATTTGTACCATTGATGAAATTTTGTCATTCAAGTGTAGCTACATGTTCTACCACTCTTTAGAAGGAATTTCGATTCACAATCGCATTATTTGTATGATTGAAAATTGAAAGTTTTTATAGAAGTATCCCGAATCGACTAAATGTTAAGTACTTGAGTGATTATTGATAATGCCGTAACACGTATTAAACTTTTTTGTTGAATGAGTATAAGATGATCCTATTATTTATCGATAATTGGAAACCTTTGAATTGAAGTTCCTTTTGCATTACATTTATGCAAGATTTTTGTCTATTTGTTTCTGCAGGCTGTGGGTGCACTTTTCTTGCTTATGGTTGATATCCTTTTATGGAATGTATCTGTTGTATAAGGTGACGTTTCACTTCTTACCGTCTATATATGTGCATATAGATGGAACCAATCTTGTTAAATAAGTGCTAATGTTATGGCCTGATAAACGAACATACTCTCTCTGGATCCATGTTGTTACAGTTGTAAAAATGTGAATCCAAATAACTTCTTTAAAAGAGAAATGTAGTTATATCTTATCTCAACTACTGTACTAAACGCTCCAATATTTTGTGCATATGATGTATGCCTTTAGTAACGGTGTTTTCCCTTTGCCATGCATCTTAAGTTGTTTTTTCTTAGCAGATTAAGTGTGAGCGAAGCTGATATCACCAGCTAAACAATGCTGCATGGTTTGCAGGAGTACAAAGATATTTTAGCTATAAGGATTCAATGTCTTCATAACCTAAGGGATCGACCTGATCAGTTCACTGTTCTAGTTCGAGAGATTCCTGTCTGCGCTGAACATAAGACCTGTGGGTGCAATGTACATCATTTCTTTAGTAGACATTATCAACAATCTTTTCAGTCGTACCATATGTTATATGATGGGAGAGATCTTGAGTTGCTGTGGGTAAGTTTTTTCAGCAGGTATCAATTGGTTTTATACTTAAATCTTTCTTGGCACAATTGCTTGTTACTTTAGTTTCAAGTTTTGTCATAGACCACTGCTATCATATGTTACTTTAGTTTCTTGGCACAATTGCTTGATACTTTAGTTTCGGGGAGGAATGAGATTCCGTATCCTGCTATCATATGTTATTGACTGATTCAAGTTCATTGTCACAGACCACTGCTGATAGTTCTTTTTAGTATTCCTTAGATTTGGGGTCTCATAACTATTTCTACTGTTGTATATATCCCTCTTGATTTTGTGTTGTGGTATTGTGGCTAATCCTAGCAATTTCAATCTATTTCGGCAGGACCGTGCAAACTCAATCCAGACAAAGTTAAAACAATTGAAAGACAAGTCCACACGAAATAATTCTACTAGAGATCGTTCTCTTGTTGAGCCATTAAGAGGTGACGCCCCGAAAATTGCTTTGCAAGAGGAAAAGCTTCAAAAAATTTGTGGTCTGATTCGTGGTATGCAACAGGAATCAGTGCTTCAGCAAATGGTGAGTATTCCTGTATAAGCAATAATCATCTGGGTTACTTATTTTCCTTCAGTCCGAAGGTCGATTAAATGTTAGTGTATTATGAGTACATCAGTACATGTGCTTAGCGTCAAGCCATTTTCACCGATTTCCTTTCTTTCTGCGCTATAGGAGTTGCCTGCTGCTTTTGTTACATTCAAAACTCGGGTTGCAGCTGCTCTTGCTGCCCAATCCCTACAGGATTCACATCCTTTCCTCTGGATAACTGAAGAGGCCCCAGAACCAAGAGATATGTTATGGAAGAATTTGTCAACCCCTTCTAGGCGGTTGTTGCTCTACAAGATCGGATTTTTTGTTGCTGCAGCACTTCTCACGATATTTTTCGCTGTTCCAGTAGCAGCTGTTCAAGGAATAGCAAAATTTGAGAAGCTCAAGAAATGGTTCCCTCCAGCCATGGCCATACAATTAATGTGAGTGGCTGATAGTAGTAATTGCTCTCTCCAGCTCAAAATCTTCTCTGTCACAAAGTATTTTGACATTTTTAATTTGTTGATTACCATTATTTTATTTACTGGGTCATGCAAAAATTAAACAAGAAGTATTGGGTTGGCAACTTGGAGCTCTTTGTATTTGTACTAGGCCTCCTCTCTCGATCTCTTTCTGAGCCTCTAAATATCTTGGTTCTCTCAGTTCTTAAGCAGTATTCTTCATATATTGTTGCTTCCACGATGATGCATTTTTCAATGTCTGGTGTCAACTATGGTTACATTCTAACGAATGGCTTTTCTTGCAGACCAGGACTAAGATCGGTTGTAACTGGCTACCTTCCTAGTCTCATCCTCAATGGTTTTATATATGTTGTTCCATATTCATTGCTCGGGATTGCTCAGTTATCTGGCTATTCGTCAAGGAGTGAGACAGAAATAAAAGTTTGCAATATGGTATTCTACTTTCTAGTAGGCAATGTCTTCTTCTTGAGTTTATTATCCGGATCATTGCTTGATGAACTGGGACAATCTTTCAATCACCCTGGTGATATTCCTAGCCATCTCGCACGTGCTGTTTCAGCTCAGGTAAATAAGTGAATGGCTTACAATAAGCTTCTGCTATATTAGATTTTCACAGTGCACGCTCAAACGGATTACAAGCTATGCCTGAGGGAGTTTCATTAAGTTTTCTTTGTTTATGTAACTGCTATCACATAATCAATATATGCCTCCCGTTTTTCAGGCTGATTTCTTCACCACTTATATCTTGTCAGATGGACTGTCTGGTTTCTCGTTGGAGACGCTGCAGCTTGGCCTGCTAACATGGGATACCATTAAGAAGCTTACATTTGGTCGGGGAAAGAAGAAGTCTCCTTATGTTTTTTCACTTCCTTACTTCAGGGTTATACCATTTGTTTCCCTCTGTTTACTGATTGGCATGGTCTACGCACTTGTTGCTCCATTGCTGCTTCCATTTGTTGTCGGCTACTTATACTTGGGATATGCTGTATACATGAATCAGGTTTGTTTGACTACTCTCTTCTTTTCTTTGATTTCAGTAAATAGAATTCCACAGGAAATGTTGATGAGTCATACCATCCTACGGATTAGCGTACTGTGTGTGTACTGCAGCGGTGATTGAAGCACTGATATGTTTTGGAAGAAATGTTATAAGGTTATAATTATTTTCTATGGGTGGTGTTCCCATTCGCAGGCACCGTTTGTCTTCCTCTGCTGAACTCTTGACTGTGATGTTAGGGCTGCTGCTGTATATGTTCTTTTTCTTTCAAATGTTAGTTAATCATCAATGTGTATGAATGTTAGTATTGTAGTACTATTTGCATAAAGTAAAGTTACTTCTAACGAGAGAAACGCGCAAAAGTATCAAATTAAAGATAGCCCATAGCCTGATGTACGTGTAGACTGCAGAAGAGAATTTTCTGTTAATTGTCAGCATAAGACATAGACATTCATTTGCTTTTGCTTACCCTTCTCAGTTATTATATACTCCGTATGATTTAGTTGAGCACAATATCTTTTGGGACAAAGGTTCAGAATTTTGATGTTGTCATCGTCTTTTAATCTAATATTATTGTGTTCATTTTCCCTGCAGATTGAAGACGTATATCCAACTTTCTATGAGACTTGCGGAAAGTATTGGCCGTACATTCATTCTTACATCTTCTTTGCACTCATCCTCATGCAAATCACAATGATCGGTCTTTTTGGATTGAAATCAAAGCCAGGGGCATCTATTGCTACAATACCACTTCTTGTCCTCACTATCTTGTTCAATGAGTACTGCAAGCTTCGCTTTCTTCCTTCATTCCAGCACACTTCAATTCAGGTGCTTTTTTTTCTTTATCTAATAATCTAATATGTATGATTATATCCTGTTAGCTTTGGCTATTTGGTGGAAATTAATCGAGCAAACTCCAATTAGGTCTAGTTGATCATAAGTCCGTTTTCCACAAAGTTAGAAATGTTTTGGCTTACCATTGTCTTTCTAAGAATGATTAAATTGATGAATCAAATAGAAAGGCATATGTTTTTGATCGATTATGCAAGCCGTACCTCATGCTCCTCTCTCATGTTTAGATTTAAGCTAAGGATGCAAGGGATGAAGAAACAAGTCGTTGTGTATCTGTTTCACTTTCTTTATGGGAACATTTTGTTTGAAGAAGCTGACTTAGTCTCTCTTGTAGATTGCCAAGGAAAATGACGAGCTTGATGAGAAAGAAAACAGCTTGGAAATCAGTGCAGAGAATGCTGCTCTTGCATATCGTCCACCATTCTTGGCGCCCATTAGCTTCAGTGAAGTAGGATCAAGTCGCCAACGAGCTGAACTGTTGGATTGAGGAGCTACGAAGATGCCTATTTGTTGAAGCCAATCATGGAGCTTAAGGCAAGGGATGGAGTGCCGGGATGCATACAGAAAAGATTGTAGTAAAGCAAGTCTATAGAGCATTGTTCGGAGGGCCAAGAAAGCAAATTTCATGTCGTGACTAACCAGTCAAAAAACAGAGTTACTGTGTTGCTTTTTTTTTTTTTTTTTTATTCAGGCACACTGTGGTTTCTTTAGGCTGATGTAGCGAGTTTGCGCCCTCAATTAAAGATGCTGCTCTGTAAGAGTAGGCAATGCTGATTGCTGATTGCTGATTGCTAGATTCTCAGAAGAGTAAGGGAAAATGTCTGGAAGTGTGCTGATATGCGAAGTTCTGCACTTGTACTTGATCGAATAGTAAGGGAAAATTTCGTGTCTGAAGTGGACCCGTTTCTTTGAAGTTTTACAACAACAGAACTGAGCCAACTTCATAGGGTTAGCTTCGACAACTTTCATTAGAAATTCTCCTACCTGTTCAATATTAGCATTTGTTGTGTTCTTATAAATTCGAGATCTGAATTTAGTTGAGTTATAGTCTGCTCAGTTTCGTTCTAGTTCATGTACTTAATTCAATTTAAAAAGGTACTAGTAGTATATTGCTCCCCAAAGTTCACTAATCTGAAATAGTTGATCTTATTTGTGGTAGAATACTACAAACAGTATGGCGTATATAATCGTGTTTCTCAACTCTAATCGATTCTTCTCTTCCCATTTTTTGAGTAACCCATGTGAATTATAATTTCGCCTCTTATGCATGCCTAAAACTTTGATCGAGAGGCACATGAGAAGAAATAGATTGGATACTAGCTAGTTTCGAGTCATTTCACAATATCGAGTCCAACTTTACGTGGGCCAAATTCCATACACCCATACCCATTTCTTGTTCACAAATCACAACCAACTACTCCGTAAAACAATCTTGAGTCAGAAATAACTAACTTTTCCACGTCACTTTAACTAACTTCCTTATAATAACCACCTTTTCAATTATCTGCTGTAACTGTAATTAACTTCTGATAACAATCTTTTCAATTCTCTGCTTTTCCCTCCCTTTTCTCTCTCTCAAGAAAAACCCTCACCTTCAACGTCTGGAAATTACCAAGAAAACCCATCTATCATGGCAGATAATGAGAACTTCGGCTTCCAATTCGAACTGACACCTATGTGGAGACTGAGGCAGGCAATTGAAGCTCTCTGCGACTGGGATTTCAACCCGACAGGGAGAGGCAGGATCTATGTTGATGGGGGAGGGTTTTCAATCACGGCTTGCAGCCCCGACAATGTTCTTGGGTCTCTCTCGCTGGCTGCTACGGGATTACACAACTTCGAATGCAGGACTCCAATCATGGGGAATAACTTTGTTGATTTGAAAGATATTTTCGCGAATTTGGCTGCTTATGAATTTGATACTATAACTGTTCTTCATACTGCTGGCTCTAATCATATCACTTTCCAGTTAGGTAAAACTCTTCATCTTGTTTCTTCTTGTTTAATGCCTGTGTTATATGGTTGCGTAATGAACAATATTTTTGTTCATAGTAAGTCAAGAAACTCCATCAATCCTTTTCTAAGTATGTACATGTCTCTTTAATTAATTTTTTCTGTTTCATTCACTTTTATCTTCTTTTCTAGTAGTTGTAGAGATCTTATGTTTGTGAATGTTCAGTATGTCCGAATTTAGCCGAATTTCAGAAAACAGTCTTCTTAACTGCAAGTTTTTACTGTTATATTGCCTGATGCTGAACATAATCTGGTGTAACTTATCAGTTTAATTTGGTGAAGTAATTAGCAGCTTTTGTTCACAGTAAGTTAAGAAATTTCATCAATTTTTAGCTGAAGTATAATCGTATTAAAGTCTTTCGTATTGCACCTTTCAAATTACATTCTAAGTAATATGTACATGTCACTTTAAGTTTTCCTGTGTTTCTTTTAATCTGCTTGATTAGTTACGGAAATCTTATGTTTTGCGATTGTCTAATATGTTGGAATTCTGATGCTTCAAATCGAAAGTTCAGAAAACAGTTTTCTTAGCATCACACTGCAAGATGATGTACTGTTGTGTATTTCCTGATGCTGAACTTAATCTGGTTTTACTTTCATCAGGAGAATACCCTACTCACGAATTTACTGCTGAACTTCATGAAAACAACGGTGAGATTCCGAGGTTTCCTAATTTCATCATCTTCGGTGAGACTCCTCTACCATCTCGCGACATGGGCCAGCTGGTTGACCTAATGATTCAGGATGGCATATCTGAACTAGGTTAGTTTTCTTCCTGATTTTAATCCAAAAGAATACCAAGAGCTGAAGACTATATTTCCTTGCATACGTCACTGCCTTCTCACTTTCTTTCTTTTTTTGTCCTTGTATCAGTTACTGTCAACATATGGCAAAATATGGCAAGGATTGCGACATCAAATGCTAAGATACCGCCTATGAGATATAACATTGAACATTCGGTACTATTTCAAACTTGAACCCATTGCTTAAGAAAACAAGACTGATTCTCACTTTGTATGAAATCCATTGAATAAATTGTCGGTTCGTATTATTAATTGTGCAGGGTTTAGGGCCAGGACAGTGGTACCAGGGATCATTCTACTGGAGTTATCCTAGGGTGTTGAAGAGAGCAGCTTATCTAGGTATCTACGGTTCCTTCTACATCAGCTTTACTCGTTCACCACCACAACATGTCATTCTTCGGTTCAGTCTTTACGCACTTGGAAATCTGTACTTTCTGAAGGAACTGATTTTATAAATCTGCGACCTTGGCATCCACTGAGATTGAATCGAAACAGACAATGCAACTGTGTGCTAAAAGTTGTGTCTGCACTCTGCGCTGCTAGCAGATTAGCAGAATTCTCGGCTTGCTTTTGTACCATTGTTCACTGCTCTGATACTGCTCTTATTTGTCTATGCATGTCAGCATAGAGCTCAGATACTGTAGTCATAATGATGCTGTTCTATTAACTTACCAGATGAATAATGTCTGTAGGTAGAAATGTCTGCACAGGAATGTTTCCTGATTTGCTTTTCAGCTTTCTGACTCTCTCCTATACAATCATATCTAAATTTCATCTTGATTGATTCGTTAACAACTTCTTTTAGGGATTCATGAGATTTCTTTCTAGGGCCGCCTCTTCACTAAACGAGTACTAGACAGCTGACCTGCACACTGTCAGAAAAACAGGAACCATTTTATAGTTTCTGATCGTTTTTCTAGCATCTTTGCCACAGCTTAACCAAACAAAGTGAACTTGGCTCATAATGCAGTCCTGCCTAACTTTGGTCGTGTTGTTAAAAATTCAAGATTAGACCAGTATACCATAATTAATTTAAACTCATTATCTTTTCTTTATAAAGTTCCAAATTTACAAGTATAATCGGTCACACGTTATCTTCTTACACGAAAATTGTAAAGTCGTCCCTTTATGTTTTTTTTTGGTCTTTGCCTAAAACTTTGATCCAAAAGCACACGAGAAGAAATAGATCGGATACTATCATCGAGTCATTTCACGTTATCGAGTCCAACTTTCTGAGGGCCAACTTCCATACACCCAGGCCCAGTTCTTGTTCACTAATCAACTATAATAACAACCCCTGAGTCAGAAATAACTAACTTTTCCACGTCACTCCAACTAATTAACTAACTTCCTTATAATAACAACCTTTTCCATTCTCTGCTTTTCCCGCCCTCCCTTTCTCTCTCACAATGGAAGAACACACCATTGATGATGAATCTTCACAGAAACTTCCACCAGAAGCTTCAGAGAAAATCCCACCTAAATCCTCAGAATCTTCACAGAAAAACCCACCTGAATCTTCACAGAAAATCCAACCTAAATCTCCAGAATCTGCACTGGAAAACCCTTATTCTGCCATAGATGAAGCTTCACCAAGAAGCTTGATCCCCATCTCTGAAGTTTCACAAGAAAACCCACCTGAATCTTCACAATCATCACAGAAAAACCCACCTGAAGATTCAGGGAAAACCCCACTTGAATCTCCACAATCTGCTGAGGGAAACCCATATTCTGCCACAGATAAAGCTTCACCAGGAAGCTTGATCACCATGTCCAAGGTTTCACAGAAAACCCCACCAGAATCTGCAGAGAAATACCCACCTGTTGATACTTCAGACTCTGCTCAGGAAAACCCATCTCCTGCTATAAATGAAGCTTCACCAGGAAGCTCGATCCCCATTTCTGAAGGTTCACAAGAAAACCCACCAAAGTATTGCTTCAAACTCGAATTGAAACCTGCCATAATACTCAAGCTTGCAGTCGAAGCTCTCTGTGACCCGGATTTCAACCCGACAGGGAGAGGAAAAATCGATGTCGATTTTAGAGGGATCTTTATCACGACTCGCAGCCCCAGCAATGTTGTTGGAATTCTCTGGTTGGCGCCTTCAGTACATACCTTTCAATGCAGGGTGCCCGTATTTGGGGATAACTTGATTGATTTGAGACATATTTCCGCGGAATTAGTTGGTGCTGATGTTCTTGATACTGTTACTATATATCAAATTGAAGGCTCTAATCATTTCACTTTCTTGTTCGGTAACTCTTCTTTTTTTTTAACCATCTGTGTTACAATGCAATTAGGTTTACTTTAGGTTGCGTAATGAACAGCTTTTATTCATATTAAGTCAAGAAAATGCTTCAATCTTGTTTTTAATTCATAACTGTGTACATGTCTCTTTGCTTAACTTTTTGTTGGGTCATTCAATTCGATCTGCTATAGAAAGATTATTATGTTTGCGGTTGTACAATATGTTGGGATTGCGTGGAATTTCAGAAAACAGTTTTCTTAACTATAAGATGTGTTACTCTGATACTGTGTGTAATGTTGTTATTGCCTGATGACTGTGACACTGTGTGTTATTGCGCGTGATTGTACAATATTTTGTTGTTGCCTGATGACTGTGAGTCTGTAACACTGTGTTGCTATAATGCAATTAGTTGTAATTTGGGTTGCGTAATGAACAGCTTTTAGTCATGTTAAGTCAAGAAAATGCTGCAAATCTTATTCTAATAACTGTGTACATGTCACTTTATTTAAGTTTCTGCTGTGTCATTGAATTCGATCTGCTGTAGAAAGATTATGTTCGCGATTGTTCAATATGTTGGGATTTAGCGGAATTTCAGAAAACAGTTTTCTTAACTATAAGATGTTACTGTGTTATCAGGAGAAAAAGAGCGTACTCAAGAATTCACTGCTGAACTCTATAAAAACAATGGTGAAATTTGGGGGCAATATCCTATCAGCTGGTTATGTTTAGCTACTTTACCATCTCGCGACATGGATCTGCTGGTTGATCGAATGATTCAGGATGGAAAACCTCAACTAGGTCCTTTTTCTTTCCAATTTTTAATCCAAAAAAGATCGACCTCAAAACCTAAACAACAACTTTCTTTGCATACTTGTTTGGTTTCCTATTTCACCGCCTTGTTATTGATTCGTTTTGTTTTTCTCATCACGTTTCAGTTTCAATGAGCCTAAAGGAACAAGAACTGAAAGTTGGAATTGGAAATGAGAGGGTATGGCGTATGAAATACAGCCGTTACAATGTGGTAATAATACTTAAATCTCAATCCATTGCTCGAGAATTCAATACTGATTATCGATCATTTTTTTATGAAATTGATCGAGAAAATTGCTCATTCATTCATATGTATATATATTGTGCAGGATTTTCCGTTCACCTGGGGAGCTTGGGGACCCTGGCAGAGGCACATTGCATTGTTCTACTGGACTTATCCTGAGGTGTTGCGAAAAGCAGCTCATCTTTTCCCTTTCTTCTTTGTCAACTTTTGTGAATTACCACAAGACATGGTCATGTTTTGGTTCAGTCTTCAGCACCAGGGATGTCTGACCTTTATAGCTGAAGCAACTCAAGTAATGCCCTACTATCGCAGAAGGAGAAATCGTTGAATTAAAAACGACAATGACCTGTGTGCTAAAACTTGTGTCTGAAGTCTGCACTGCTAGCAGATTAGCAGAATTTCAATTTCAGCATATAGCTCAGATATTGTTGTCCTACTGTTGCAGCTTTATCGATCAGCATACTATATGATGTAACTGTAAGAAATTGCATGCTCAGGAATGTTTCCTGATATGCTTTTCGGCTTTTCAAACTTGCTCCTTTACACTCATTTCTGATCATGTTTGAAATGTATGTTTCATCATGCAGCTTTTTGATACTTAAGTCATACTGTGCAGCTCTTTGAGCTCACTAAATAAGGTCTGTAAGAAATGTTAGCTCAGGAATTTTCCAGCATTATGATTTTCGGCTTTCTGACTTGCTCTTTACAATCATTTTTTTTGGTTTGATTGGTAGGCTGCACACTTGCATAAGAGCAGGAACCTTTTTGATAGTTCCTGAGCATTTTTCTACTGTTTCTAAGGTTTGTAGGATACTAAAAGCATGATTAGATCGTTAGATGTAACACACAAAAACTCGTTGGTATCCGATATTAGTTAAGATTTGTTGCGAATGAATCAATAATTTTTACACCATCGGTGTAAAATCCGGGGACATAACACGGTACACCTGAAATATCGTCTTAAAAATTATTCCACGCACCAGCAACTGACCAATCTGCTTACTCAAATTAGAATATCCCAATCGAACCCTTGGCGATATGTGTTAAACCACGATCGGGCCTGGGCCGCACCCGGTAGGAGGAGAGAGAGTCCACGTCATAAACCCAAGGAGGTTCCAACCTAAAACCAATTGGCAATAGGTGGAGTAACTCCTTGGTTTATAAACATGTCAACTCTCTCCTCTTTTTCCAATGTGGGACACTCACATGTGGTATTCACTTCAACACTCCCCCTCACATGTGAGTTCCCTTATACTAGCAGACTGGGCTTAGGGGCTACCCGGGGCTCTTCTAGCTCTCTTCGGCTCCCTTCTTATCTTGCCCATCTGTGCACACTGGACCTTCACAAGCTCACCGGGGCTCTTCTGGCTCTCTTCGGTAGCATCGCAAACCGGGGCTCTCCTAGCTCTCTTCGGTTGCGTCAACTTGGTCCATCTGCATACGGCCCCAGTTCATCTTCTTGAGTCCCAGGTCTTCAACCATGGGCTCTGATACCATGTTAAACCACGATCGGGTCTGGGCCGCACCCGGTAGGAGGAGAGAGAGTCCACGTCATAAACCCAAGGAGGTTCCAACCTAAAACCAATTGGCAATAGGTGGAGTAACTCCTTGGTTTATAAACATGTCAACTCTCTCCTCTTTTTCCAATGTGGGACACTCACATGTGGTATTCACTTCAACAATATGAAAACTCTCAGACGTAATTAAGCCTTTGTATCCAAAACTTAGTCACAACTTATGACATGTCAAAACATCGAGACTCATCCAACATAACTCGATGTCTATGAGGTGTGACCACAACAGCAAAGTAGCAGCCAACTCCCTTCACTACAATCTTCCTCAATCAACTAACTTTTCCACGTCACCCCAACTAACTTCCTCAGAGATTCTCACAAAACAAAAAAAAAATCTTCCTCAAATAACTAACTTTTCCACGTCACCCAAACTAACTATAACTGCTTATAACTACCTTTTTCAATCCCCTGCTTTTTCCTCCCTTTCTAAAACTTCAACTTCTGAAAATTCTCAAGAAAAACTTCAGCCTGAAGTTTCCAAGAAAAACCCAACAGCCATGGATAATCCTCCAAACGATACCAACTACGTCTTCCAATTCGGACTGAAACCTGTCAGGATACTGACTCAGGCAATTGAAGCTCTCTGCGACAACGATTTCAACCCGACAAAGAGAGGAAGGATCGTTGTCAAATCAACAGATACGCAACGGCACTTCTCGATCACAGCTCACAGCGCCAGCAATGTTTTTGGTGTTCTTGTTCTCGATGGTCCAGAATTGGAAAACTTCAAATGCTGGACACCGATCTTGGGGAATAAGTTTGTTGACTTGAATCACATTCGCGAGAACTTGGTTGGTCATCAACAGGATGAGGATTCTGTGACAATTTTTCAAACTCAAGGCTTTGATCACATCACTTTCATATTTGGTAATACTCTTCATTTTGTCAGTTTGATTAACTTTTTCTGTTTTTGTCAGTTTGATATGCTAGTTACAGAAATCTTGTTTTGTAATTGTTCGATATGTTGGAATTCCGATGCTGTAGACTGGAATTTCAGAAAACTGTAATTATAAAATCTTGCTGTCAGTTTGATATGCTACTTTTGGTGTTTCTTTCAATTTGATCTGATTTGTTAGTTAGTTACAGAAACCTTGTGTTTTATGATTGTTCGATTTCTTGGAATGTCAGAAAACGGGTTTCTTAGCATTAAACTGTAAGATCATATACTGTTGTAGTACCGTTTCCTGATGCTGAACTTAATTTAGATTTACTGTCAATATGTTGGAAGCCTGATGCTTTAAACCGGAATTTCAGAAAACAGTTTTCTTAGCATTAAACTGTTGTATAATTGTCTGATGCTGAACTTAATCTGGTTTTACTGTCATCAGGAAAAGACCCTGCTCAACAATTTACTGCTGAACTCTATGAAAACAATGATCAAACTCCGGGGGGTAAAGTCCAAGCGGCTCCCAAATTGAAAGTACTCTGTGGGGCTGCTATACCAAGTCGTGACATGCATCTGCTGACTAGCCAAATGTTGAGGAATGGAATTCAACGAGGTCCCATTTCTACCTGATTTTAAATCCAAAATTCTGTAGAATATCTTTCCTTGCATAATGCATACGTTTTTCGTGTTCTTCTACGTACAGTTGTACTGCCTTCTCATCATTGATTCTCGCATTTGTTCCAGTTACTATCGGCATAACGAAAGATGAAATAAGCATTTTGATTGGTAATGGGCCGATAATGACATACAACAATGAAAATATGGTAATATTTCTAACTCGAATATATATTGTTATTTGGTAAAGAAATGTAACCGAGATCACTGATCCTAACTTTGTATGAAATTGATTGAAAAATTGTCCATTCATATGAACTGTGCAGTATCCTATTTTCACTAGCGGAGTCATGTATCCATGGCAGCGGCACAAGGCAACCTTCAGCTGGACTTATCCTGAGACGTTGTTGAGAGCAGCTCGTCTTTGCCCTTACTACTCTGTCCACTTTGTGACTGCACCAGCAATTCGTGTGTTTTTTCAGTTCACTCTTCCACAACTTGGCAAACTGCGCTTTATGAAGGAAGCAACTCGAATAATTACCATTGACCAACTGCAAGGGGTTCACGGGCATTTAGTTTGATCAATGCATAAAACTTGAGTCTGCAATCTGAACTGCTAGCAGATTAGCAGAATTCTCTGAACTGGTGTACCTGTTTCACAGCTCTGATACTGCTCCTATGAGTACCTGCTGTGCATGTCAGCATATAGCTCAGATACTGTATTACAGTAGTCCTACTGATGCAGCTTTATGAACTTTACAATATGATGTCTGTAAACAAATTGTGTGCTCAGTTATGTTTCCTGATTTGCTTTTCAGCTTATCAGACTCAGTCCTTTACATTCATATCTGAATTTCATGTTGCTCAGTTATGTTTACAACATCTTTAAAAGGGATTTATGACGTTCTCTCTAGGGGCCGCGTCTTGACTAGACGAGCACTAGGCCGCTGGCCTGCTCACTGACATAAGAACAGGAACTTTTTCTTGATAGTTTCTGAGCATTTTCATAGCATCTTTTGACAGAATAATAGAACAAAGAGAACTTGGCTCATCAGTCATCAGGCAGTCCAGCCTGCCTCTGTAAGATCTGGTTTAAATGCACAAGTTAGTGTCTGATATTAGTGAACTGCCTTGTTGTGTGATACTAAGGTTTCGTGAATAAGAAGTCTCAGAATTTTTTTTTTTGCATTCTCAGAACTATACATTAAAGTTTACATACAACTGGATAGGCATTTGTAGAAGCATCCTTTTTTTGTTTTGGTACAAAGGAGCAGCTAATGCTGCGGGGGTGGGGGTATGAGGATTTGAACCCGAGACAACCCCCAGGCAGGTTGAGTTCCTAACCACTAGGCCAACCTTGATCCTCATTTGTAGAAGTATACTTACTACGTGATAATTTACCTACCCAAAATTGTATGAAACGTCAACATTATTACAATAGTATGGACTGCGAGGATCAAGGTTGGCCTAGTGGATAGGAACTTAACCTGCCTGGGGGTTGTCCCGGGTTCAAATCCTCATACCCCCACCCCCGCATCATTAGCTGCTCCTTTGTACAAAAAAAAAACAATAGTATGGACTGCAACTCTCGTATGAATTCTTGACGCACAGTGTCATCAGACAGCGAAACCCCCTCTTCTTTGTGTTCCAGCCTCTCTATCACGTGTCATCAAACAGCGTCATCAATCAGCGAATCCGATGATAATACCTTGAGGCGAACCCGTGAACGGACATAATTCCTTGGGAAAGTACAGTTTTTTATTATATGAAAACTCGGACATAATTTAGCCAATCGGTAACACTTATTGGTGACTTGTAGTGTGGTATCCAAAATTTAGTCACAACTCACAACTTATGACATGTCAAAACATCGAGACTCGTCCAACTTAACTCGATGTCTCTGACATGTGACCACTACAGCCAACAAATGCAATCCTTGTTTACTAACCAACTTTAACTTCCTCAGTCAGAAATATATAACTAACTTTTCCACGTCATCCCCAACTAACTAAAACCTCTTTATAACTACCTTTTTCAATCCTCTGATTTTCCCTCCCTTCTCTCTCCCTCTCTAAAACTTTAACTTCTGAAAATTCTCAAGCAAAAACTTCAGCCTGAATTTTCCAAGAAAACCCATCCGTCAGCCATGGATAATCCTCCAAACAATCCCAACTACGCCTTCCGATTCGGACCGAGACCTGTCAGGATACTGACTCAGGCAATTGCAGCTCTCTGCGACCTGCAATTCAACCCGACAGGGACAGGAAGGATCGATGTCTATTCAACAGCTACAGTAGGGTACTTCGCGATCACAACTCGCAGCCCCCTCAATGTTGCTGGTCTTCTTTATCTCAGAGCTTTAGAATCAGACAATTTCCTATGCAGGACACCGATCAGGGGGAATAAGTTTGTTTACTTGCGTCAAATTCTAACGATTTTGAATGGTCATGATCAGGATACTGTGACAATTCTTCAAGATGAAGGCTCTAATCAGATTACTTTCCAGTTTGGTAATACTCTTTATCTTGTTTTTTTCTTGTTTAATCTCTTTGTTTTAATGCATTTAGTTCTAATTTTGGTGGAGTAATTTCACCATTTTTTCCCGAAACTGTAACTGTAAATTTGAATTTCAGAAGACAGTTTTTGATAGTGTATATATTTGTATTATAATTGTATAATTTGTATTTACCATAATTAGCCTTGTAATATCGGATATATATTGAACTCAATGGATTAATCCCGATTAAGGGAGTTTACACAAACTCACATGGTATCCGGCTAGGTTTACCAAAACCCTACATCAGCAGCCCCCGGTGCCGCTCCCGCACTACCGTGCTTGCTGAATTTCGTGCGCCACCATGGCTGGCGGCACTGAAAATAACAATAACAACCAAAATGGCAAAGCCGTCCACCCGGCGTTTGCCATCACCAACATCAAGAGTGTCATACCTGTGACCCTTGATCTCAAATCCGATGACTATGATGAATGGGCCGATCATTTCTAACTTCACCTGGAAATTCACGACCTCACCCACCACATCACCGGTGCTGCCGCTCCCACCACTACCGACGCCGCCACTAACAAACGGATGGATTCGTTGGTCCGTCAATGGCTCTTTGCCACCATGACCCCCGAACTCCGCCGCTCCGCCATGAAATCTGGTAAGACGGCGAAGAACGTGTGGGATCATGTCAAGAAGCAATTCAACGACAATAAAGGATCCCGAGCGGCTTACCTTGAGACCAAATTCGTTAATCTCAAATTGACGGATTGTGAAGATGTTGAGGATTATTGTGATCAATTGGAATCGCTTGCAACACGGCTCAATTCTCTCGGATTTACTGTCGATGACAATCGAATGGTGATTCAATTGGTAAATGGTTTACCTCCAGAATACGACGTC
Organism: Spergularia bocconei; assembly: GCA_963457585.1. Classification (NCBI taxonomy): domain Eukaryota; kingdom Viridiplantae; phylum Streptophyta; class Magnoliopsida; order Caryophyllales; family Caryophyllaceae; genus Spergularia; species Spergularia bocconei. The sequence goes on along the minus strand of OY734951.1, from coordinate 2,786,069 downwards.
GTCGCATCGATCCTTCACCAGACGATGCCGGACTTCGAAGCTGCACGGCGGCAGTTGAGGCACGGCGAGCGGCGTCGGATCAATCAATCCCCGTCGTTCTCCTCTCAGGGCACGGCCGCCCTTGCCGATTCCACGCGCTCCGATCAAAACCACGTGAACTCTGGCCGTGGAGGGCAATCGGGCCGTGGACATCGCACAACTGGGCGAGGTGGTCAGTCCGGTCGCGGTCGGGGACGAGGACAACCCAACCGCAACACCCAGCAAGGCGGCGTTCATGCTTCACCCACCCCTGATCTACCCGCTGGTCGTGGGTATCAAACCACGACGCCTGCTCCGTGGTATCCATGGTGGGGCATCCCACCATGCCCTTTTCCGGCCGCCCCTCAATGGTTGCCCCCTGCTCCACCACGCTCTGCCCAGCACTCTCAGCGATCTGCCCCGCGATCTGCCCCCCCCTGCTTATGGTCGTGGACAGGATCAGGCTTATGTGACACCAACAGTCGAGCATTTACAGCCATATGATATAGCCGAGGCGTACAATTCATTAACATTAAACGTCCCTGATGACTCGTGGTACATGGACACAGGTGCTACCTCCCACCTAACATCGGATGCAGGTACTCTCGGTACCGTTCTTAATTCAAGTTCTGTTCGTTCTATTTTAGTCGGTAATGGTAGCTCTATTCCAGTTAAAGACACCGGAACTAAAACTATAAACCTCCCCTCCCGTTCCCTTCACCTTAGAGACACCCTAGTTGTTCCTGACATTATTAAAAACCTTGTGTCTGTTCGTAAGTTCACCACTGATAATAATGTTTCTGTCGAATTTGACCCTACTGGTTTTTCTGTGAAGGACTTGATTACGGGGAGGAAACTCATGAGATGTAATAGTCCCGGAGAGCTCTACCCCATCACCACTACTGATGCATCCAAAGCCCAGTCATCTCAGCTGCCTCAGCCTATATCTTTCGTGACCCTTTCGCCATCCGTCTGGCATAGCCGACTCGGACATCCTGGCGAAAATATCTTATCTTTTTTACGTTCTAGAAATTATATTTATTGTAATAAAGAGCAGTGCTCAAATCTCTGTCATTCGTGTCAAATTAGCAAACACGTTCGATTGCCGTTTTTTGATTCACATTCAGCCACTTTGTCCCCCTTTGATATCATTCATAGGGATTTATGGACATCTCCTGTGTCTAGCCCTTCCGGCTATCGTTACTATCTTCTCCTTTTAGATGATTATACGAATTTCGTTTGGATTTACCCGATTAAGTTTAAATCTGAAGCTCGTGGTAAATTCCTTCAATTTCGTAATTTTGTTCGCACTCAATTTGAAAAAGAAATTAAATGTTTTCAGTGCGACCTCGGCCGCGAATTTGATAATACCCCATTCCACACTTTTGCCTCCGAAAAGGGGCTTGTGTTTCGTTTCTCGTGTGGCCAAACTTCTCCTCAAAACGGGAAAGCTGAACGTATGATACGTCGTCTCAACGACATCTCCCGTACTCTTCTCTCGCACGCTTCTCTCCCACCTCGTTTTTGGGTGGATTCCATTCATATGGCCACCTACCTCCACAATATTCTCCCTTCCAAAACCTTCCATTTCCGATCACCCGTTTCCGCTCTCTACCTTCGTCAACCCACCTATGACCATCTCCGTACATTCGGATGTCTTTGTTACCCCAATACTTCTGCCAAAGCACCCAACAAATTGTCTCCTCGCTCCACCCGTTGTGTCTTTCTCGGTTTTCCACCTAACCAACGTGGTTACCGGTGTCTTGATATTTCCACCAATAAACTTATCATCTCTCGCCACGTTACTTTTGACGAGTCGGTCTTCCCCTTTGCTAATCCCTCCACCCCTCCCCCCAATCTTGATTTCCTTAACCCCATACCCAATCCCCTCATTTTCCCTGGTGCTTTCACCTATCCCGCTTCACCCACGGCAGCCCCACCTACCCCACCTCGCCGTTTCGGGGCTGTATACACCCGCCGCCCTCGTGAACCCACCTCACCTGTTACCTCTCCCTCCCCATCCTCCCAGACTCCTCGCTACACGCCTCCTCACCGCCGTGTCTCTCCCCCTGCCCATACCACTGGTTCTACCACATCCGTCCCCAAACCACCACCACCTCCACCACCTCGGACCATGACTACCCGTTCCCAAAATGGCATTTTTAAACCTAAGGCACCCTCTAGTTTCCTTACCCAAACGGTTACCTCCATCTCACCCCTCCCGAAATCCCACCTTTCCGCCCTTCAGGACCCCAACTGGAAAGCTGCCATGACCGATGAGTATGATGCCTTACAGCGCACACACACGTGGGAGTTGGTACCTCGTCCATCCGGTGCCCCAGTCATTCGGTGCATGTGGTTATTTCGTCATAAATATAATTCGGATGGGACTCTTCAGCGCCATAAAGCGCGCCTTGTTGCTAACGGCAAGTCTCAGCAGGTTGGTATTGATTGTGATGAAACCTTTAGCCCTGTGGTTAAACCTGCTACGATCCGCACTGTTCTCACCATCGCAGCATCTCGTTCTTGGCCCATTCATCAGTTGGATGTCAAGAATGCCTTTTTACATGGTGACCTTACCGAGACTGTCTATATGCATCAGCCCCCAGGTTTTTCTGATCCTGCTCGGCCCTCACATGTCTGTCGACTCAAAAAGTCGCTTTATGGCCTTAAGCAGGCCCCTCGGGCTTGGTATCACAGGTTTGCGGCATATGTTGTTCGTTGTGGTTTTAAAAGCAGCATTTGTGATAACTCATTGTTTACTTATCGCTCCGGTTCTGATATGGCTTATCTCCTGCTTTATGTCGATGATATTGTTCTTACTGCTTCATCTGATACGGTTTTGAAACAGTTTATTGACCTCCTATCACGAGAGTTTTCTATGACAGATCTTGGTACTCTTCATCATTTTTTGGGCATAACGGTTACTCGTGATAAGCATGGCTTATTTCTATCGCAGAAGCAGTATGCTCAGGAGATTGTTGCTCGTGCTTCTATGTCTAAATGCAAACCGGTTGCGACTCCTGTTGAAGTCGGCTCAAAGCTCAGTGGCTCAGCTGGTCCTGCCGTTTCCGATCCCGGGCTATATCGTAGTCTCGCTGGTGCGCTCCAGTACTTGACTTTTACACGGCCGGATATTGCTTATGCCGTTCAGCAGGTTTGTCTTTTCATGCATGATCCACGTGAGCCCCACTTTCAGGCTTTGAAACGTATTATACGCTACATACAGGGCACAATGGATCTTGGCTTATTCTTATCGGCTTCACCTCTCACTGGTCTAACTGCTTATTCTGATGCTGATTGGGCTGGTTGTCCGGATTCTCGTTGCTCCACCTCTGGGTATTGTGTTTTCCTTGGGGATAATTTAGTGTCGTGGTCAGCTAAACGACAACCTACTGTTTCCCGATCCAGTGCTGAAGCTGAATATAAGGGGGTTGCTAATGCTGCTGCCAAAGCTTCGTGGCTTCGCAATCTGCTGCTTGAGCTTTATATTCCATTACATCGTGCTTCTGTGATCTATTGTGATAATATCAGCGCGGTGTATCTTTCTGGCAATCCCGTCCAACACCAACGCACGAAACATATTGAGCTTGATATTCATTTTGTGCGTGAGCGTGTTCGGATCGGTGAAGTCCGCGTCTTGCATGTGCCTGCGGAATATCAGTACGCTGATATCTTCACGAAAGGACTTCATCGACCGTTGTTTGTTCGTTTTCGCTCCAGCCTGAACGTTCGCACAGCTAACGCTCCGACTGCGGGGGAGTGATAGTGTATATATTTGTATTATAATTGTATAATTTGTATTTACCATAATTAGCCTTGTAATATCGGATATATATTGAACTCAATGGATTAATCCCGATTAAGGGAGTTTACACAAACTCACAGTTTTATTAGCATCGAAACTGTAAAAATTTTCTGGAACTGTAATCTAAGTGAAGTATCATTTTTGCTGTTTTTTAAGTTTAACTAACTTTTGCTGTTTCTTTCAATTTGATCTGCTTTGCTAATTAGTTACAGAAATCTTGTGTTTTGTGATGGTTCGATATCTTGGAATGTGAAAACGGTTTTCTTAACATCGAACTGTAAGATCATATACTGTTGTACCGTTTCCTGATGCTGAACTTAACTTATAGTTACTGTCAATATTTTGGGCTTCTGATGAAGTATAATTCCTTCTGTTGTCAATTTAATTAAGTTTCTCCTGTTTCTTGTGATTGTTCGTATGTTGGAATTCGAATGCTCTTGAATGGAATATCCGAAAACAGTTTTATTCATTGAACTGTAAGATCAAACTGTATATTGTTATACACTTATACCATTTCCTGATCCTGATCCTGAACATACTAGTGTAGTAGTGTTACATTTCAATATGTCAGGAATCCTAAATCGGAATTTCAGAAAACAGTTTTCTTAGCATCGCACTGTGAGACCATATACTGTTGTATAATTGTCTGATGCTGAACTTAATCTGGTGTTACTGTCATCAGGAAAAGACACTACTCAACCATTTACTGCTGAACTCTTTGAAAACAATCATCAAACTCCGGGGGGTAAAATCGAAAAGGCTCCCTCTTTCAGATATTTCTGTTGGACTGATTTACCAAGTCACGACATGCAGCTGCTGGCTAACCAAATGAGTCGGGATCGAATATTTCTACCAGGTCCCTTCTCTTCCTGATTTTTAATCCAAAATTCTGTAGAACATCTTTCCTTGCACAATGCATACGTTTTTCGTGTTCTTTTACAGTTTTATTGCCTTCTCATCATTAATTCTCTCATTGGTTTTTCAGTTTCTATCCTCATAAACGAAAATGAAGCAAGGGTTGTGATTGAAAATGGGCATCCCATGATATACAACTTAGACAACATGGTATTATTTCTAACTCGAATACATCGCTACAGAAAATTAAGCAAGACAACTGATTCTAACTTTGTATGAAACTGATTGAAAATTGTGCATTCATATATACTGTGCAGTACCCAAATTTCACTGGCGGAGTAATGTTTCCATGGCACAAGCACTATGCAACCTTCACCTGGTTTGATCCTGAGGCGTTGCTGAAAGCAGCTCGTCTTTCCCCTTACTACTCTGTCTGCTTTTCAACTGATCAAGCTACAAATGTTATTTTTCGGTTCACTCATCCACAACTTGGCGAACTGTACTTTCTGAGGAGAGCATCTCGATTAACTACCATTGAGCGACGGTACTCAGAAGTGCTCGCAAGTTCGTAACTGACCATTGACCATGTTTCACTGCTCTGATACTGCTCCTATGAGTTTACCTGTGTATGTCAGCATATATTAGCTCAGATACTGTATAACTGTAGTCCTACTGATGCATGTCTATGAACTTTACCCTATGATGTCTGTAAGAGATTGTCTACACAGTAATGTTTCCTGGTTTGCTTTTTGGCTTATCAGACACAGTAATCATATCTGAATTTCACCTTGATCCATACGTTTCCAGCTTCTTTTAGGGATTCATGACGTTCTCTTTAGGGCCGTGTCTTGACTAGACGAGCACTAGGCCGCTGGCCTGCACACTGGCATTACAACAGGAACCTTTTCTTGATAGTTTCTGAGCTTTTTTTAGCATCTCTTGACAGAATGATCTTTCAAAGAGAACTTCTATGACTAGGCATGGCAGTCCTTCCTGACTTTGTAATGTCTGCTTTACTGTTTTGTAGGAAACTAAATGCACGATTTGAGACGTGACACAAAAAACCGCTAGTATCTGATATTAATGATTGTATACAACTGTTGTAAACGAACTTTGGAAGTTCACCAAAAAATTTTACCAATAAGTCAAAATTTGTCATCAAAAAGTTAAAACTTTTTCATACCATCTGTGATGTAAAATTCGGGGACATTAACCCGTTGCACCTGAAAATTTCGTCTTAAAGCCATCATTCCTAAATGAAGGAGTATATATATGTCATACTGCTAAATCATATTGTGATGCCCATCATCTGATGTACAATTTCATGTCTCAGCTCATCAACACACAAAGATCGTATTCAAAACATAAAATCCACCCCAATAATTTGCATTAGGTCGTATATATGGTTGTGTGATTCAAACAAAAATATTCAGCAAATATTGAAATTTTGAATATGGATGAAAACTCTGAGACATGATTTAGCCATGTCATGGTATCCAAAATTTAGTCCCAAAATTACATAACTTATGACATGTCAAAACATCGAGACTCAACCAACTTAGCTCGATGTCTCGAGGTGCGACCACACCAAAATAGCAGCCAACTCCTTCACTTTATATAGACTCACAATTGTTATCCTCCTGTCCTAACCAATTTTAACTACCTCAGTCAGAAATAACTAACTTCTCCACGTCATCCCCAACTAACTAACTTCTTATAACTACTTTTTTTAATCATCTGTTTTTCCCTCCCTTCCCTCTCTCTCAAACTTCAACTTCAGAAAATTCTCAAGAAAAGCTTCAACCAGAAGTTTCCCAGAAAAAAAACCAATCAGCCATGGATAATTCACCTGAAAGCTCAGTCACAGAAGATTCACAGGAAACCCCACCAAACAATCACACCCATGGCTTCTCTTTCAAACTGCAACCTGCCAGGAAACTGAAGCACGCAATTGAAGCTCTCTGTGACCCGATATTCAACCCGACAGGGAGAGGAAGGATCGATGTCGATTCAAGAAAGTTCACGATCACAGCTCGCAGCGCCAGCAATGTTTTCGGGTATCTTTTGCTCGATCGATTGGACAATGATTTGCAATGCAGGACACCGATCAATGGGAATAAAGTGGTTAACTTGAGTCAAATTTCCGCGTTTTTCATTGGTCGTGATGAGGAGACTGTCACTGTTTTCCAAGCTGAAGACACTGAATTTATCACTATCATGTTTGGTAACACTCTTCATCTTGTTTGTTCTAACTTAATGTCTGTGTTTTGATGCAATTAGTTCTGATTTTGTTTGAGTAATCAGCAGTTTCCTGAAGTATAATCTTTCTGTCTGTTTGATCTTCTTGAAATCTTGTATTGTGAATGTTCGATATGTTGGAATGGTGGTCACTTTCAATTTGATCAGCTTTGTTAGTTACATAAATGTTGTGTTTTGTGATTGTTCGATTATGTCTGAATACGGTTTGCTTAGCATCGGATCTGTAGGATCATATACTGGTGTACCATTTCCTGATGCTGAACTTAATATTGTTGTACGTTTGATGCATGTGTTATAATGGCATGAGTTATGATTTGGTTGCGTAATGAACAATTTTTGTTCATGGTAAGTCAGTAAATTCCATCAATCTTTTTCTCAGTATGTACATGTCAATTTCCTTTTGCTGTTTCAATCAATTTTGCCTGCTTTTCTAGGTCTAGAGATCTCGTGTTTGCGAATGTTCAATATGTTGAAATTGAGCCGAATCTTGTTAACTATAATTTGGTGTAGCTTATGAGTTTAATTTGGTGTAAGTAATTAGCAGTTTTTGTTCAAAGTAAGTCATGAAATTTCATCAATCTTAGTAAAGTATTTCGTATTGCACCTTTCAAATCACAATCTAAGTATACATGTACATGTCACTTTGATTAAAATTTTCCTGTTTTCATTCAATAATCTGTTTTATTAGTTACGGAAATCTTATGTTTTGCGATTGTCTAGTACGTTGGTATTCTGATGTTTCTAGCGTCAAACTTACTGCAAGACCATATACTGTTGTAATCATTGCCTGATGCCGAACTTAATGTGGTGTTACTTTCATCAGGAGAAGAACCTACTCCAAAATATACTGCTGAACTCTTTGACAACAATGGTCAGATTCCGAAAATGCCTTTTTTCAACGGCTTCTGTGGGACTGATCTACTATCTGAGGACATGCATCTGCTCGTTACCCAACTGTTTCGGGATGGAATGCCTCAACTAGGTCACTTTTCTTCCTGATTTTCAATCAAAAAAGCTGTAGATTATCTTTCCTTGCAGAAGTTTTTCCTGATTCCATCATTTTTTTTCTCAGTTTCTGTCAGCATAACGAGAACTTTTGTAAGGGTTGTGATGGGAAATGAGCCGCCAATAAAGACTCTGACATACACCTTAGACAACATGGTAATATTTCTAACTCGAAGTTATTGCTAAAAAAAACAAGACTGATTCTCACTTTGTGTGAGTTTAATTGAGAAATTGTGCATTCATATAAATTGTGCAGTATCCTGGTTTCACTTACGGAATGGATGAACATGATCCTGATCCATGGCGGAGGCACCAGGCATTCTTCTACTGGACTTATCCTGGAGTGTTGCTGAAAGCAGCTCGTCTTTTCCATTGCTATTCTGTCTACTTTGCGATTTCACCACCAAAACATGTCATTCTTCAGTTCACTCTTCAACAGCTTGGCAATCTGTTCTTTTTGATGAAATCAGCTCAAATACGTTGTAGCATTGCACGGAGATTTCATTCTCATGAATGACTAAAACTTGTGTCTGCACTCTGCACTGCTAGCAGATTAGCAGAATTCTCGGCTTTTACGTACTGTTGTACCGTGTTTCACTGCTCTGACACTGCTCCTATGAGTCTTTCTGTGTCTGTCAGCATACTGTTAGCATACAGCTTAGATATTGCAGTCCTACTGCTGCATCTCTACGAACTTTTCCAAACAAATGATGTCTGTAATAAATTTCTGCTCAGTAATTTCACTGATATAAGTTTCAGCTTTATTGACTCACTTCTTTACAATCGTTTCTGAAAAATAATCTCTGATATGTTTATAACTTCTTTTAAGGGATTAGTGAAATTTCTTTCTAGGTCAGTCGCGCCTTGACTAGACGAAACCAATAGACAATTGATTTGTTGGCCTGCACACTGCATACAGGAATCTTTTCATAGTTTCTGAACATTTTTGTAGCATCTTCCGGCACAGAAAAATATAGCAAGCAGAGCCTGGCTCATTAGGCTTTCCTGCCTGACTTTGTAAAGTCTGCTAAAATGTTTGAGTGTTTGTAGGTTACTAAATGCATGAGTTTAGACGTGAATGACAAAAAAACCGTCAGTTAGTGAGATCGTCGTACGTGTACAACTGTCATACATGAACCAAAAAAGTTTCACCAATTAGTCAAAATTTCCCTCGTTGAGGTCAAGATTTGTTCCACTACGTTAAAATATTTCAGACTATCGGTAATGTGAAGTTCGTGGACATAAACTGTTGCCAAAATTTTGTCTTTAAAAATTGCATATACTCGACTTATAGCATGTCCAACTGGAGACTCCCTACAAAATTTATTTCCACCTTCTGAAACACACTTCCTACAAATTTTAACTAACCAACTTTAACAACCTCAGTCAGAAATAACTAACTTTTCCACGCCACTCCAACTAACCAACTAACTATAACTTCTTTATAACTACCTCTTTCAAACCTCTTCTTTTCCCTGCCTCATCTCTCTAAAACTTCAGCTTCAGAAAATTCTCAAGAAAAACTTCAACCTCAATTTTCCCAAGAAAAACACATCAGCCATGGATAATCCTCCAAACAATCCCAACGACGCCTTCCGATTTGAATTGAACTCTGCCAGGAAACTGACTCAGGCAGTTGAAGCTCTCTGCAACCAGAGAATCAACCCAACCGGGAGAGGAAGGATCGATGTCAATCTACAAACAGTCCATTCAGTTGAAGTAGGGTTCTTCGGGATCACAACTCGCAACCCACTCAATGTTACTGGTGTTATTGTTCTCCCATCTTCAGAACTAGTTAACTTCCAATGCACGACACCGATCTTGGGGAATAAGTTTGTTGATTTGAAACTACTTTTCACGAATTTGAATCGTCATGATCAGGATACTGTGACAATTTTTCAAACTCAAGGCTCTAATCACATCACTTTCAAGTTTGGTAATTCTCTTCATCTTGTTATTAGTTATTTTAATGCAATTAGTTCTATTTTTGGTTGAGTAATTACCATTTTTTGTTCATAATATGTCAAGAAATTTCACCATTTTTCTGAAACTGTAATCTTACTAAAGTTGTTTTCAATTTAACCAACTTTTGCTGTTTCTTTCTGTTAAACCACGATCGGGCCTGGCCCGCACCCGGTAGGAGGAGAGAGAGTCCACGTCACAAACCAAAGGAGGTTCCAACCTAAAACCAATTGGCAATAGGTGGAGTAACTCCTTGGTTTATAAACATGTCAACTCTCTCCTCTTTTTCCAATGTGGGACACTCACATGTGGTATTCACTTCAACACTCCCCCTCACATGTGAGTTCCCTTATACTAGCAGACTGGGCTTCGGGGCTAGCCGGGGCTCTTCTAGCTCTCTTCGGCTCCCTCATATCTTGCCCATCTGCGCAGACTGGACCTTCACAGGCTCACCGGGGCTCTTCTGGCTCTCCTCGGTAGCATCGCAAACCGGGGCTCTTCTAGCTCTCTTCGGCTGCATAAACTTGGTCCATCTGCAACGGGCCCAGTTTTCTTCTGAGTCCCAGGTCTTCAACCATGGGCTCTGATACCATGTTAAACCACGATCGGGCCTGGCCCGCACCCGGTAACTCCTTGGTTTATAAACATGTCAACTCTCTCCTCTTTTTCCAATGTGGGACACTCACATGTGGTATTCACTTCAACACTTTCATTTTGATCTGCTTTGTTAGTTCGTTATAGAAATCTTGTGTTCTGTGATTGTTCGATATCTTGTAATTGATAGATGATGTGTATAGGACTAGTCTAGAATCGAACTGTAAGATCGTATACTGTTGTACCATTTCCTGATCCTGAACTGAAATTCCTTCAATCTTCTTCCAACAATGTATATATCATTTTAAAAAACTTTTGCTGTTTCGTTCAATTCGATCTAGCTGTAGAAATCTTATGTTTGCAAATGTTCAATATGTTGAAATTTGGCTGAATTACTGTATGATTGCCTGATGCTGAACGTAATCTAGTGTTACTTGTCTGTTTAATTTGGTTAAGTCAAGAAATTCATCAGCTTTTTCCTGAAGTACAATCTTGCTGAAGTCAATTTAATACAGAAATATTGTGTTTTGTGATTGCTCGAAACCTAGGAATGTCAGAAAACGGTTTTCTTAGCATCAAACTGTAAGATCATATACTGTTGTAGTACCATTTCCTGATGGTGAACTCAATTTAGATTTACTGTCAATATGTTGGAAGCCTGATGCTTTAAATCGGAATTTCAGAAAACAGTTTTCTTAGCATCTAACTGTAAGATCATATGCTGTTGTAGCACCATTTCCTGATGGTGAACTTAATTTAGATTTACTGTCAATATGTTGGAAGCCTAATGCTTTAAATCGACATTTCAGAAAACAGTTTTCTTAGCATCGAATCTGTAAGACGATATACTGTTGTATAATTGCCTGATGCTGAACTTAAGCTGGTTCTACTGTCATTAGGAGAAGACCCTACTCAACAATTTACTGCTCAACTCTTTGATAACAATGATCAAACTCCGGAGGGTAAAATCGAAGGGGTTACCGCTATCAATCATTTATTTGGAACTGTTTTACCAAGTCGCGACATTCCTTTGCTGGCTGTCCAACTGATTCGGGATGGAATACTTCAACCAGGTCCCTTTTCTTCCTGATTTAATCCAAAACTCTTTAGAATATCTTTCCTTGCATACGTTTTTTCGTGTTCTTTTACGTACAGTTTTACTGCCTTCTCATCATTGATTCTCAAAAAATTTTCAGTTACTGTCAGCATAAGCGAACATGGAGCTAACATTTTGATTGGAAATGGGCCGATCATGACATACACTTTAGACAACATGGTAATATTTCTAACTCGAATATATATTGCTAAAGAAAACAAGACTACTGATTCTAACTTTGTATGAAATTGATTGAGGAATTGTGCATTCATATAAACTGTGCAGTATCCTAATATTACTGGCGGAATAGTGCATCCATGGAAGCTGCACAAGGCAACCTTCGACTGGGCTCACCCTGATGTGTTGTTGGCAGCAGCTTGTCTTTCCCCTTACTACTGTGTCGTCTTTGCGATTGAACCATCAATGCATGTCGTTTTTCGCTTCATTCTTCCAAATGGCATACTGTACTTTATGAAGGAAGCAACTCAAGTAATGACCATTGACCAACGGGTTTACAGGCATTTACTCAATGCATAATTCTTGAGTCTGCACTCTGAACTGCTAGCAGAATACCAGAAATCTCGATTTGTCTACGTACTGATGTACCGTGTTTCACTGCTCTGATACTGCTCCTATGAGTACATGCTGTGTATGTCAGCATATATTAGCTCAGATACTGCATAACTGTAGTCATACTGATGCAGCTTTATGAACTTTACCATATGATGTCTGTAAACAAATTGTGTGCTCAGTTTATCAGTTATGTTTCCTGGTTTGCTTTTCGGCTTATCAGACTCACTCCTTTACAATCATATATCTGAATTTTATCTTTATTCATATGTTTACAACTTCTTTTAAGGGATTCATGACGTTCTCTCTAGGGCTGCGTCTTGACTAGACGAGCACTAGATTGCTGGCCTGCACACTGGCATTAGAACGGGAACCTTTTCTTGACAGAATAACATAACATAGAGAACTTTGCAAACTTTGCTTATATATATGTTTATAACTTCTATATAGAAATTTTCTATATAGAAATTCATGAAATTTCTTTCTAGGCCACCCGCGTCTTGACTAGACGAAAACTATCGATAGATGATTTGTTGGCCTGCACACTGGCATAAGAACAGGAATCTTTTCATAGTTTCTGAACATTGTCATAGCATCTTCTGAGTTCTGACACAGAAAAACATAGCAAGCAGAACCTGGCTCATTAGGCTTGACGTTACTAAATGCATCAGTTTAGATGTAAATAACATAAGATCGTCAGTATTGGATATTAATTAAACTTTCGTGTACAACTGTCATACACAAACTTCTTCCCTAACCGGAGACTTATTCACCAAAATAATTTCACCAATAAGTCAAAGTTTGTCGCCACTACGTCTAAAGATTTCAGATTTTCAGACCATCGGTGATGTGAATTAAGTTTGGGGAAAGAACCCGTTGTACCCAAAATTTCGTCTTTAAAAATTATTCCGTATATATTCGACTTATAGCAACATGTCAAACCGGAGACTCCCCACTGAGGCAATGAGTTTATTCCGGGTAAGGATCCTCTAGAGTTTGTTTTTGGTAGAGTTGGTAGAGTTTACCAAAACAAGTAGTAAGACAAAAAATAAAGAATTTTGAGGGTCACAAATAAATTGTTAAAAAATTTATTCTTGCCTTTTTAGGCAAACTCTACCAAGTAGAGTTCATTTTCAACTCTAGAGGATCCCAACGCGTTTATTCCCACCTTCTGAAACACACTTTCCTACCAATTCAGTCATTATTGTTACTAACCAACTTTTAACTACCTCAGCTAGAAATAACTAACTTTTCCACGTCACCCTCAACTAACTAACTTCTTTATAACTACCTTTTCAATCCTCTGCGTTTCCCTCCCTTCTCTCTCTAAAACTTCAGCTTCACAAAATCCTCAAGAAAAACTTCAACCTGAAATTTCCAAGAAAAACACATCCATCAGCCATGGATAATCCTCCAAACAATGCCAACGACGCCTTCCGATTCCGAATGAACTCTGCCAGGAAACTGACTCAGGCAATTGAAGCTCTCTGCGACAAGGATTTCAACCCAATGGGGATAGGAAGGATCGATGTCAATCTACAAACAGTCGATGAAGTTGAACGAGGATTATTCGGGATCACAGCTCGCAGCGTCCTCAATGATTATGGTCTTCTTATTCTCCCATCTTCAGAACTAGACAACTTCATATGCACGACACCGATCTTTGGGAATAAGTTTGTTTACTTGCGTCAACTTTACACGAATTTGAAGCGTCATGATCAGGATACTGTGACAATTTTTCAAACTCAAGGCTCTAATCACATCACTTTCAAATTTGGTAATTCTCTTCATCTTGTTTTAATGCAATTAGTTCTATTTTTGGTTGAGTAATTACCATTTTTTGTTCATAATATGTCAAGAAATTCCACCATTTTTTTTCTGAAACTGTAATCTTACTAAAGAATTATTCTTGCTGTTGTCAATTTAACCAACTTTTGCTGTTTCTTTCATTTTGATCTGCTTTGTTAGTTCGTCACAGAAATCTTGTGTTCTGTGATTGTTCGATATCTTGCAATTGATAGATGATGTGTATAGGACTAGTCTAGAATCGAACTGCAAGATCGTATACTGTTGTACCATTTCCTGATCCTGAACTGAATCTTGCAGTATGTTTGATGCCTGTGTTATTATTATAATGGAATGAGTTATAATTTGGTTGCGTAATGAACAATTTTTTATCATAGTAAGTCAAGAAATGCCTTCAATCTTCTTCCAACAATGTATATATCATTTTAAAAAACTTTTGCTGTTTCGTTCAATTCGATCTAGCTGTAGAAATCTTATGTTTGCAAATGTTCAATATGTTGAAATTTGGCTGATTTACTGTATTATTGCCTGATCCTTAATCTAGTGTAACTTGTCTGTTCAATTTGGTTAAGTCAAGAAATTCATCAGCTTTTTCCTGAAGTATAATCTTGCTGAAGTCAATTTTATACAGAAATATTGTGTTTTGTGATTGCTCGAAACCTAGGAATGTCAGAAAACGGTTTTCTTAGCATCAAACTGTAAGATCATACACTGTTGTAGTACCGTTTCCTGATGGTGAACTCAATTTAGATTTACTGTCAATATGTTAAAAGCCTGATGCTTTAAATCGGAATTTCAGAAAACAGTTTTCTTAGCAATAAACTGTTGTATAATTGCCTGATGCTGAACTTAAGCTGGTTCTACTGTCATCAGGAGAAGACCGTACTCAACAATTTACTGCTGAACTCTTTGAAAACAATGATCAAACTCCGGGGGGTAAAATTGAAGAGGTTACCGCTATCAGTGATTTCTGTGAAACTGAATTACCAAGTCGCGACATGATTCTGCTGGCTTTCCAACTGATTCAGGATGGAATATTTCAACCAGGTCCCTTTTCTTCCTGATTTTTAATGCAAAATTCTGTAGAACATCTTCACCTTGCATAATGCAAACGTTTTTTGTGTTTTTTCGGGTACATTTTTACTGCCTTCTCATCATTATTCTCTTTATTTTTTTTCAGTTACTGTCAGCATAAGCGAACATGGAGCAAGCATTTTGATTGGAAATGGGCCGATCATGACATACACCTTAGACAACATGGTAATATTTCTAACTCGATTATATTGCTAAAGAATATTAAGCAAGACTACTGATTCTAACTTTGTATGAAATTGATTGAGGAATTGTGCATTCATATAAACTGTGCAGTATCCTAATATTACTGGCGGAGTAATGTATCCATGGCAGCATCACAAGGCAACTTTCTACTGGGCTTATCCTTGGGTTTTGCTGAACGCAGCTCGTCTTTGCCCTTACTACTCTGTCTTATTTGCGACTGAACCAGCAATGTATGTCGTTTTTCGCTTCATTTTTCCAAATGGCCGACTGTTCTTGGTGAAGGAAGCAACTCAAGTAATGACCATTGACCAACGGGTTTACAGGCATTTAATCAATGCATAAAACTTGAGTCTGCTGTCTGAACTGCAAGCAGAATATCAGAATTCTCGATTTGTTTACGTGTTCTTATACTGCTCCTATGAGTACCTCCTATGTATGTCAGCATATAGCTCAGATACATTACTGTAGTCCTACTGATGCAGCTCTATGAACTTTACCATATGATGTCTGCTCAGTCATGTTTCCTGGTTTGCTTTTCGCCTTACCAGACTTACTCCTTTACAATCATATCTGAATTTCATCTTGATTGATATGTTTACAACTACTTTTGGGGATTCACTTCGTTCTCTCTATTGGACGCGTCTCGTCTAGACGAGTACTAGACCGCTGGCCTGCAATCCTGCATACTGGCACTAGAACAGGAACTTTTTCTTGATATTTTCTGTGCATTTTTTTAGCATATTTTGACAGAATAACATAACAAAGAGAACTTTTGCTCATCAGGCAGTCCTGCATGCCTCTGTAAGGTCTGCTTTACTGCTTGTAGGATACTAATTACTTAATGCACGAGTTGAGACGTGACACAAAAATTCGTTAGTGTCCGATATTAGTGAAATTTTCGTATACAATCGTCGTACACGAACTTATTGCTACATATACATATACTGGGAATAATACATGTACTGATGTACATATGATGTTACATGCTGCATCTGTTCTTGGCTACTAAAGAAAATACAGAGTCGAAAACGAAAAGGGGTCAAAAACCTAAAAAATTGCTTTCATTTAATCAGAATTTACATGGCGCTGCTTTCAGCAATAGCCAGCAACCTAGAATGAATATACATAACCCTCACCCTCAACTCTCACATCTTACAATTAACAAAGAAGCTAAAATCGGAACACAAGAATCGAATGTGGGCGAAACCCAGAAACGGGAAGTATGAGCACTACTCAATGGTGTAAACCAGATGCTCACCATTGTAAGTCTCCTTACTACTGGCAGACTTGCAGTCACCAGCACTACAGCAAGCCAGTCTATGGATGCGTAAAAGGCCTTCCAAACCACCCTACCAAATCCAAGTTTACAAGTCTCCCATTTACATTTCCATCTGCTGTTTGAAGGCCAACATCTGCACACAGTAAAGCCGCCTCACTCATACGGGTAACACTTCAGCACAATCACATTATATGGATGCCTTGATATTTCCCTTTTCCATTCCTAAAGAAGTTCTTTGTTTGATTCCATTTTCAGCATAAAGATGAGTGGCTTTGTGCTATTTCTAGTACTTCTATGACTATCGCTCTAATATAAAACAAAACCCTTTTATACATTCTGCTGTACAAGGTTTGAGATTCTGGTAAAATGGCATACAGCAGTTGCCATAACCACACAAAATACAGCTCACCTCAACTTCTCAATATCCTTTCAAATATGAAATTCTGATCGAGGCTTGATCTAAAAATGCTACTTGTACAACAACAAAGCCTAGCCTAAACTTTTAGACTCCAGTCGAAATGTATAGTTATACATATAAACACGGAGTCTCCCCTCATCAAGACAGACAATATGCACTTAGATAGCTTATTTTTCCTAACTGTCAAAACAGCGTGCTACTGTCTAGGGTAGTAGGGTTCAACTCATGAGCAATCTATCAGGCATATCATATAATCCACCATTAACCTCCAATCTAAACTATTAAGTGCTAATCAATGTTATTCATCCTCACTTCCACTTGTATAAGATCTCAATCTGTACAATGGGATACTTGCTTTGA
Source organism: Spergularia bocconei (assembly GCA_963457585.1). NCBI lineage: Eukaryota > Viridiplantae > Streptophyta > Magnoliopsida > Caryophyllales > Caryophyllaceae > Spergularia > Spergularia bocconei. The sequence goes on along the minus strand of OY734951.1, from coordinate 2,768,761 downwards.
CATCAAAACCATGGCCATGTTAGATAGTTAAAAAGGATATATACAAAGATCGACTCACATTTTTAAAAATCAAAATCATATTACCACACAAATAATGGTAATCTTAAGTTTCTGAGAGTAGATCAGTTAAGCTCTTACTAGCTTATGCACAGTTTGCAGTGATGTATATGATAAGGTCACTCTGTTATTTTATTTATTTTTTGTGGCTTGAGTTAACTGTTCTTCTATCTAAGAAATACAGCGAATGGAGAAAAGAAAAAAATCCAGATGAAGTCAGAATGATTAGTTCTGAGAGTACCTGGAGTCCTGGACAAATGAGAATCACGATTGGTGCATATTAACTGCACAGTAGGTCCAGAGATGGTGATGCGACCTCGAAGATCGTCATATCTTGAAGCAGTCCATCGCCTTCAAAGCATGCATCTTAATCATCCGCTCATTAGGGTTAGTTAACACCAACAAGGCAACAATACAAGCCTCCATATTGCCCATTCACTATGTCCATTTCCTGCAAACATTCAGGGATCAAAATGAACCATCCCCAAACTGCTGACAAGACTGCTTTCAGTGGCCATGGACGCAGTACGTACCGGTGCAAAATGAGCAACATTCAAACAGGACAGTAAGTTTTAGTTTTGGTCAAACCACAGCATGTTAAATTGACAGGGCAATGTAATTCCACAAAGCTTCAACTGAAATAAATGCGCTTCACTGCAGAGTGACAGATTCAAAGGCTTAAATGCCAAGTTCAAAAGTTTCTATTTCAGCCTCACTATCAGATACAACCAAACAAGAGGTGCCTATTTTTTGGAATGCACAGCTTCGAAATTAGCTTTGCTTCACTCTAGGAACAACTTATAACATCACCTGCTCAATGCACGCAGTCTCAAGTATATGCCACTGGAAAAATAAATAATTTTCTCAAGTACAATGTTTCTAAACTTCTTTAAATCCAGCTCATAACTGAGACTAGTAGGAGTAGTCTGTCTGCTTACACTTACAAATGTAAAACTGCAGCTAGCCAACCTTTCCAGCAACTATTGGAGGATAGAATATGAGTAGAGATTAAGAGATAAGATTTCGGAATAATACTTCAGCCATTAGCTCATGGTTAACATGCCCCATAATACAATTTGATATTGAGAAGATTTTTTTCATAAACAGAGAACAGTAAGTACAAGACCATAAACATTCACACTGATGTCATATGTAGAAAGCTTAGGAGCATCATCTCACGGATTTGGCTCTGTGCCAACTGCCAACTCAGTTCTTCAAGACCCTTAGAAATGATCTTAAGTCATATGCATGATTACAAAGTAAAGCAAATAATCAACCAAATGAATAAGAAATTTGATAAACATGCAGCATTTAGAGTTTGATTATACCAAAGAATGAAAATATTAGCAGCCTACATCAAATAAAAGCAGAAATAGTTAACAAGGACATGAATTACTGAATATGCCATCACGGTTGAAAATTCAAAATACATCCAAAACACCTCATATACATGCATATATTGGCAAAAAAAAAACAAGCATATATTGCCTGCTCCATCAAACAACAAACAGAAAAATCTAGAGGCTGTTCCACAAGCAGAAAACAGAACTAAAGCGGGAAACATGTACAACCCAAAAACCACTTCAGTATAGACAGTGCAAAACTGCATGGAACACCGGATTATTCCTACCTGCTTCGGAACAAAGGGACTAGATTAGCAGATATGTTATCTACAGTCATCATCAATGAGCTAAGTCCTCACTTTCAACACCGACACTTGACTTGTCAGCTGTTCGGACATTGTAACGCTCATATACTCTTGCGCGATTTTCTGCCCACCACTGCTCTGCTTGTTTTTCACTAAACCTTTTCCGGCTGCATTAAAATTTACAAAAAAGGTGAGTGAAGAGTCAAAAGTCCCCCTGTAAACAAGAATACATATCTTCGCTTAAAAGCACTGAAATTAAGTAGAAGAGACACTATTATAGCACGCATAGAAATCGAAAGGAGACAAATTCAGTACTCACAGGATGTGCAGGAACTACCTCAGGCGGATGTGGCAGCAGTTCCATAGAAGATGTATGTGGTGTAGGCGACGGAAATTCACATGATGGCATTTGAGGGAGTCGATGCTCTGGAACGACTCCCGACCCAACTTGCAACATAAATTTCTGAAACATCTTTTTGACAAATGGGGAAAGAAAGTTGCAAGAGGTTAAAACATCAAGGGATGCAATCACCCCTTTGCTGACGAGCACACTTATAGAAGAAGATACACCCTTGAGGATGACATCTTTCCTATCCATATCATAGTTTTCTACAAGTAAGAGCAAGAACTCTATAAGAGAATGGGTCATGTCAACATATCTGGGTAAAGAGTTCACCATTAAAAGCATTGCAGGTTCAACATTCATAACATTGTCTACCTTTTCATCAAAGAAGAGCCAATCATAGAACAAGGTCAGTTTAACTCTAGCTTCAATGTACTTATTCGTACACGATTTCAATAACCAACCAATAACAGCCCATCTCGGAATCACTTCTGATTGAAGCACTTGGTTTGACGGATGATGGCCACAACAGATAAAACGAACAATGTCGGAGATGATAGTCTCTCTCTCGGGCCCAAAAAGAAATTTCCTAGCAAACCATGCCTGGTGCCTCCTCTGAGTCCCTAGCTTTACATGAGTTAGCAAAAACCGCAGCTGGGTTTCCATTTCAGGTGTAATCCTCAGCAAACAGTACCTACTTGAAGTTCTCATCCCATAAATGCAAGAAATATCTGAAAAACCCGGAATTCCAAATGTACTAGGTCTCAACAAAAGATCCTTCAAAATTGCTCGAAACTCAGGAATGTGAACCAAATCCTGCAAAAGCCGAATAAGATCTCTCCCAATCTTCAAACACAAATGAAACTGCTCCCTCAACACCCTAACACAAAACCCAATCTCCTTCCGCTTCAAATTTATCGCCCTAGCATCTTCCCCTAGCCCAAAACAATCAGCTAACAACCTAAGATAAGTGTACAAACCATACCCCAAAACAACAGGCTCCTCATCCAAAATCAAATCCCATTTGGACACCAACAAATCCGCCATCTCGCACCTCAACCACATATTCCAATCACTGAAATTCCCACCAACTATTTGCCTCAAGAGTGACACTATAAGACTGTCAAACCCTACCCCAGCAACATCAATCATAACAGAAACAACCCAAATCAGCCGAATTCTCGCCGAATCCAACAACTTTGAATACAACCCATCAACAATTTGCACAAGAAGCTTGATAAAGAAGCAATACCCATCATTCACAATTGCATGTAAATACTTTATATCAACTTCTTTTCCCAAAGTGGGTTCACATAATAAAACCCCATAAACAATTGCCCTATTAATATTCAAGTAATCTTCATACATAAAGATGTTGAATTTCAAAGGGGTTGTTAATTTAGGTTGATTAACAACATAAGCTTCTCTTAATGACAATTCTAATTGATTTTGAGCTTCATGTGGATGTAAAGTTATCAACTTTGACGCCATCTTTGCCAAATTAAGGGAACAAGAAGAAGATTGTAGAGGAAGTTATGCATTTGAATACCTTAATTTGATGTTTTATATGATGTGGACTTCCCATAAAACTCCCTTCTTCTTCTTCTTCTTCTTCTGAACTTTGGTGGCGTCACTCTCACACTATCTGCTTATGATTAGGTTGAGGGCAAAGAATGGGAGTCTTGTGAAACACACTTTTCTCCACCACAGCCAATTGCTACTCGACCGACCAACTTAATTCTAAAAATACCCAAATTTAAATTCTTATAAACCCACTTAAACTTTTGGGCCCCTCGGATGTACTTGATTTGGCGGCCGCGGACTTTATAGCCGGGGTCACGTAAGTTCTAATGGAAAGCTGGTTTTGGATTTCAAAAATAAAAATAAAAAAACAATTATATGTCAAGCTGCTTATTTTTTTGGTTTTGCCTGTATGCACAGAAGCTGTTCGATGAAATGCCGTGTTTACTCATGGTATTTTTTTTGTGTTTTTGCTGAACTTCCAGTTCAATTACATCAAGCTTTATGAAATTATTGATAAATGATCGTCTTGAATAATATTGCATTATGAATTTATTGAAATTTGGGTCTTGTATAGTTGTATAATGATCCAATATTGCATTTCGCGAGGCTAATAAAGGTGCAGACTTTATAGCCGCCTTTAGGCAATTGTCTCTTTCACTTAGGTCTTATTGGTTTGTGAATACTTTTGAATCTCTTATTTGAAAAATGGGTTTGGTTGGTCTTATTTCCGAGTATCTACCTGTATTTCGTACCTACATTACAACAATAAACAAAGTTGCACTATTGGTATTTAGCACCTAGACTAATGTTTTTGTGATTCTATTTCGTACTCGATGTTGAGTGTATCTGATTTTGTAGGATATGATCGTAAAGAAAAGAAGCTGTATGATCTGCTGAGGACGTTGTTTTCTTGGTTGTTCCAATGAAGCTTGTGCGTTCTTCCACCCTTTTCTTTTTGGTGTTTGTTGGATGTCAATGAGACACTAAGTGATTTGCTAATTGGAGAAATTTTTCGATTTACAGACTTGTCTGAGCAAGGGTCATGGTTACGATTTCCCACCATGTTATATGCTTGAATTTGGTGGATTTCGTATCTTGTTGGATTGTCCAATAGATCTTTCTGCTTTGTTGGTTTTTGCTCCTGTTCCGGCTTACTCTGATAGAAGGCTTGAAGAGGATTTTGATTGTTCATGCTCTGTGTCTTCGGAAGCTAGTGCTGCAAATCCTAAGAGGCAAAAGGTCGAAATGTCTCTTGAAGCGTGTAGTTTAATTCATGCAGTCCCTTGGTACAAAACTGTCAGCAAGTTACACCTTTGGGATGTTGCCTTCATTGATGCTGTGCTGATCTCGAGTCCCATGGGAATGCTTGGACTGCCATTCTTGACTCGTAATAAGAGTTTTTCAGCCAAGGTAAATGGTCATTCATTATTCACCTTTGTCTTCTTCTTTTGCCCGAAACTACATTTTGTATCCTCGTTCATTTAACACACACTCCTCTATTGATGTGGTGTCATATGTATTAGATTTATGCAACTGAAGCAACAACAAGAATAGGACAACTTATGATGGAGGAGCTCATTTCGTTGCATAAAGAGTTTAAGCAGTTTTATGGGCCTCAAGATTCGGGATGTCCCCAGTGGATGAAATGGGAAGAGCTTGACAAACTTCCACCTTCACTCCAAGATATAATATTGGGCAAAGACGGAACAGAACTAGGTGGTTGGTTTCCTCTGTATAGGTAATTACATCTACTCAAAAGTCCCTCATTTCAACTGAACTAAGCTGACATGCAGTGCAATTTCCAACTGTTGTACTCCGTCATATTCAGGTCTATGCTTTCGTGTAAGTGCATAACCAATGGAGATGTAGATATAAGATAAAATCTATACACTGTCATCTGAATTTCTTATAGCTATTAGATTGCGCCCAATTGATTTTGTGTATACTTTAGCTCAGAGATTAGCTATCTATTTCGTTCTTCTCAATTCATCCCTTTTGAGTGTCTCTCAGTGCAGCTGATGCAAAGGACTGCGTACAGAAGGTGCAGTCTCTTAAATATGCTGAAGAAGCTTGCTATGCTGGCTTTTTGATCATCAAAGCGTTCAGTTCTGGCCTTGATATTGGCACATGTAATTGGGTGGTTAAAAGTCCCAAATTAAATGTTGCCTGTTTGTCTGGCTCTGTGCTTTACTCTACTCAAGCCTTGAATTTTGATTATCAAGCTCTTCAAGGCTGTGATATTGTGCTCTACACGGATTTTTCTTCTCTCGATGATTCTGAGAACGTTGAAGAACAAAAGGATGACTCAGCTCCAATGTAATCCCTGGTCCCTTTGAGTTTTACTTTTTTTTTTTTTTTTTGGCTTTTGATTCTTGTGCTCGATATGTTGTCTTTATGAGAAAGTTTAATACATCTGACATCCATATTATCTAAAAGTCGTCTTGATCACCATATTCCAGAAACAAAGATGCTGATGCACTATCTATTGAGGCTTTACTTAATTCTGAGGAAAGTTCAGAGGAGGAGCAGAAGTTAGCTTATATAAGTTCATGTGCCATTAGTTCTCTTAAAGCTGGAGGTTCAGTCTTGATTCCTATTGGTCGAGTTGGGGTCATGTTGCAATTGATGGAGCAGATTTCATTGTCTCAAGAGTTTTTGGATTTGAAAGTAAGTGAACCATTTTCTGCCCACATTCCTCTACTTTCGGATGATGATTTCTCATGTCATTTATTTTTATGAAAAGAAACAAGTTTTGAGCATGTTGCTTCACATGCCATCAAGCTGAATATGTGTATTAAAACTCTTTATGTTCTATCTGCGTCCTTTTACTGAATTCACGAGGTTAAGAATTTCTTTACGGAAAACTTTACATGTTAGATGTAATTAAACTTATGTGTTTGTGTGGAGAGCCTTTGTAGAAATTTGTTTGATAAAAGGGGCAATGGGGTAGCTATGACTCGATTAAAGTGCTTTGTTTAACCTACCCGTCTTGCAATCACAATGAAGGAACAGATTGTTACATTGCTCATTTATGGGCATGCAATCAGGAAATAATGTGCTTCTGACATGACCTATTTCTCAATAGATTAGTTTTTGTCAATTTGCTCTTTAGAATTCTCACTGAAGTAAGATAGGCCTTCAACAGGTCTACAATTCTGGTTTTGCTGATGTTCTGAGTTTTTATAATCTTGACTACGTAATTCTAAAAGGTATCTCACGACACGAAACTGTCAATTTGGTGACTGGTGCAGGTCCCTATGTTTTTCATTTCACCTGTTGCAGAAGAACTTTTATCTTTCATAAGCATAATACCAGAGTGGCTGTGTATGCACAGGCAGAAAAAGGTATATTATGAACAGCTTAATCCATTATTAATCTGATATATGTCATCATTATCATGTTGTGTCGCCTGCGTATCACTATAGGTTTCATTCTTACTGTGTGCAGTTGTTTGCTGGTGAACCATTATTTGCACATTTGGATCTTGTCAAAGAGAAAAAGCTCCATGTACTTCCATCAATTGTTGCACCTGATCTACTGTAAGACATACAATTCTTCTTCGCTGCATATATCTTTTTGCTTTGGTCTAGTACATAGCTTTTTCCTTGTCTGCGAAATTAAACCTTGTCTGCGAAATTAAAGGGTTTAATAGCTATATCTATACAGCTGGTTTGTTATGGACTCATAATTTTGGATACTTATTTTTGTTGAGGTGTGATGGATGTAATTGCTAGGGCAAGCTAAAATAGTCTATTTCGCATCCAACTTGGATGAATTCTGATTACTGAATTTTGCTGGTTTTCTTTTCAAGAGAATTTTTGAAGTACAATTATTGTTAATGTGTCTGGTGGTGACTGGTGAGCATAAAAATTGGAATGATATCAAACTACTTACACTATGCCTGTTAGTTATACATTCTCTAACTAGTTGTGTCAAAAGCCTACGTATCGCTGGGTTTTGTAGAATGACATCTAAAAAGTGACATTTATTTTGGGATCAAAAATATGATGTGTGAGACTACATAGAAATATTGCCTTATGTCCTTGGCTATGACAATTCTTGTAGGGAACTTTGGCGGGAGCCGTGCATTGTATTTACTCCTCACTGTAGCCTGCGGCTTGGCCCTGCTATTCATTTGCTTCAGAGGTGGCATGCGAATGAGAACTCATTGCTTATACTAGAGGTGATTTTATTTTCGCTGTTTCATCATCTAAGGCACTTAGAGGTGTAGTTTTTTCTATTCAGTGCTGACTAACAAGAATTATGTAGAGAGGGCCTGATGCTGATCTGCTGCTGCTTCCTTTTAAACCTATGGCAATGAAAGTCCTTCAGTGTTCATTCCTGTCTGGTATAGGGTAAGCTTCTATCTTCGTCTTTTTATCGTAATTACTTGTTTTATGTTTCTACTTTTATCTCCTGGATCTTCTAAGTTTTAACTTGCATATTCTTTTTTCTACTTTCTTCCTTAAAATTGTTAGCTCCTGTTGGCCTTTTTCCATATGAATCTTCCTGTCCAATCATCTTTACGACTGTTCAATTGAGGAGTCCGTTGCTAGTTCATGACATATAACTGGCACAGGTCGCAGTACTGATAATGTTCAAAGCAACAAATGATATTAGTTGGTAGTTTTGTGCACCTTCTTCCTCATAGTTTTCTGGTTCCTTGGCCTTCTATATTTAGAAATCCTCTGTTGGTATAGTCCAGTAGTCCACAATGTAGAACTACATTTTGAAACTTTGTTGTGCAAGTAATCGGATATGTCATAAACAATTGCTGTCCTTCAGAAATCCTCTGTTTGATTCTGATTCTCTTTACTCTGTCTTTTGACGACTTTTCTGCTGCTTCAGATTAAGTAAAGCTGCACCGTTGCTGGCCAAGTTGCATCCGAGACATGTTCTGGTAATATTCCTGCTCATATAGCTGAATTATGTTTGGTTTCTCTCTGTTATATGACATACTAAAAGAAGTGTTTTACCTTGAAATAGTTCCCTGAAGATTTGAGGAGTCTTGTTAGCTTTCCGAACTCAATGCCATTCTCGGTCAGTTACTACAATGAACACGATATGTTGCATGTTCCCGGCCTAAAGAAAAATGCAGAACTTGAAATTTCAGCAGATCTAGCCTCGCAATTCCAGTGGATTACTTTCAAGGAAGATGACTTGAATATTACGAGATTGAGGGGTGAGCTCCGTGTAGAACAAGGGAAATATCGGTTGCTCATGGAGAATGATTCAAAGCACGCACAAATTGATCTGGAAATGCTCATGCCATCGTTACATAGTATGGGCATTAAGACAACCATTGATCAAGCTGTTGCAAGTAGTGGGTCAAGTAGCGCTTTTGTGTTGCGTGTCCATGAGCCTGGTGAAGCTTTGGTTGAGGTTCAGCCAACAAGGACACTAATCAGCACATCTGACAAGGCCTTGGCAACTCGCATTTTTGAAGCACTGGATAGTTTCATGTCTGTCACCTAAACGATAGTTCTCTGCATACTGTTGTACTGAATCGTCTCTGATATATTGTGCAGACGACTCAGAAGCTAGACGACAATAGATTGTATGTACATTAACTATGATATGAGCAAGCGGCTTTATCATAATTGTGTTGGGCATAAATCATTGTGGTCTCTGATATTCTAATCATCGTTTTGGTTAATGGTTCTAAATCTGATTATCGTCCCAACCCAAACGTGCACTGACAGTACAGGTTTGCAGAGCACCTCATCTTGATTCAAACCCGAACTAACAGTGCAGGAACTTCTTTAGAGGATTGTCGAAAAGAACCAAAGATTTCCCAGCTACATGATTATATGGTTTACGCCAGTAACATTATTCAAATGACAATCCGCTCGCATTCACACAGAATAAATAAACCCACAGATGGTACAACAAGCAAAGGATAACAGGCCTGTCAGGCCACAAAGCCTTGCCAGTCTCTCACAAACAGTAATGTGCGGTTTCCCTCTCAATGCGCAAATGAAACCAAACAGGTCAATAGATGACCCTGAATTCAAAGGATCTTCTGATGTTTAATGGTGCTCGCTTCCCATAAGAGTAAGGAGGAAGGTCTCATAGTCTCCACGAGTCTCCTTAGCGACAGCGTGGTCCAATGTCACGCTGTTCCTCTTGTAAAACAGCTCCTTGACCACAGCCAAGTCCTTCTCAGCCCTTGTTACAATCACTCTTGTTATTGCATCTTCATCAGTTCCGCGCCTTTGCATAGCATCACTCAGAACCTGATTACAGATACACAGACATCAGTCACATTGCATTAGACTTGTTTCAGATCAGTCTACTGACTGCAAAATACGTGAAGAGCGACAAGTTACCCGTTCAAGATACTTCTGAGGAGATTTGATGCATCTAATGGTAGTATGAAGTGCAGATACAAAGTCCTGATCTTTATCAGAAGCTAAACTCTGCAAAAACCCCAGCAAACATAAAGTCAGGTTTATGGCAATATATTCATGAGCATGCTTGTTACTGTTAATTTGCACCCATTGAGCATTTACCTTGGCTATGGGAGTGCCATAAGCATCCTGGTAGCGAAAAAAGGTTGCAACAAGCTGAGCCTTGCTCCTTGTAGTGAGGATCCTTATGATCTCTTCATGATTATATTCCTTATCCTTAATACACTTCTCCAGGATTTCGGCCTCTGCCTCGGCCAACTTTGCATCAGACAACTCACTCTCATACCTGTATACACTCACCAACAGAAGGAGAAGCTGCAACAGAATGAAACATTCAGACAATCAGACATTATGAGGGATTCTGGCTGCATAAAAGCCGCTGATTTGATCATAATGTAGAAAAAGGACTTGCCTTGCGCAGATCGCCAGAGAAGTGTGAAGCAACATCTTCCTCCAAGCTGCGCTTGTAACGAGCCTGATAAGCACGCTTGAATGCCAACAAATCCTCAGCAGAGTCAATGCAGGAGAGTTCAATGATAACTCGGTAATCCGACTTCTTAAGAGCAACATTCGCTAGGACTGCTTCCCGGTCAAGGGGGTCCAACATCCATCGGTACACAGCTCTCTACATTAAATAACAGTACACATACACCATAGTCCGTAAGATTCTCATTCACGTCAGCATTAGACAAATCGTTTTTATCTATACATTAGACCTCTAAGAGCGTCCATTTCAAACCAAGGTGAAAATTATATGCAATGATCACAAAAATGTAAGATAAAATTGAGGTGAAGGTAACTGTTTTAAACCTCAAAGTCGCCGGAAAGTTCCTTTTCGAAACGCTTACAAAGATCTTCATCGTACTGTTGTTGATATGCCTCCTTAATCAGCTTCCTTTGGGCTGAAGTTCTGTGGCCTATGACTTCTATAATACCCTTCTCATTTGTTCCCCATCCTACATAAAAATTTACACGTACAAATTAAACATATATACGTAGTCTTATCCGACTCGAATTTAGTGACAACGATTTTCTTTTGGGCATGAATGATACCTAGTGGTGTAACAAACACTCTACCAACAAGTGTAACAACAAATCTTTTCTCTAGAGTTTTGCTTGCTTAGTGAAGTTTTTGCACTTTTGGACAACAAAGAGGTTCAAAAGTCCCAATCAAAAAATATATGGAAATCATAAACATTTCGATTTAAGATATAAATCAACTATTTCACAAATCTTCATCATAATCAATTCTAGATTTGAATCAAGAACTACTATGTATATTCGATACGATATCTCCATGGACAACCTAATCTAAACGAAGTCGAAAGAATTTCACCACAAAAGTCAAATGTTGTCATCCTAATTACAAAAGTACGACAAATAGGCCGGTTGTGCCATTGATTACAAAACGGGTCGTGTTGGTGTCACACAGAAACAAACTACTAGTACTCTCTACGTTACTTTAGATTGTTACGTTTTGTTTAAATAAACGAGAAACTCTAACCAAAACTAAACAATAAAGAAAACGATCACCAGATTTTACAACCAAGTCAAGAGGATCAAATAAACACAAGATAAGTAAAATATAAAAATGATCGGAAAATATCAAAATCTGACTAAAAGAACGTAAGAATCGTTAAAACTAGACGATCATCACAAGGATCTTTTACCACTATATCAAAAAAAAAAGGTCAACGAACGACAGTAAAAAAAGAATGCAGTAAAAAATCATGCAAAGTGTAAAAACTTTAAAGAATGTACGTAGATGATCGTGTGTGTATTACCTTGGCACGCCTTTCTAAGGGCTTCGGCATCAGCGATAGTATCAGCATTTCCTGGGGCAATCAAGGTCGCCATTTTTTGAGAAGCTTGTTAAAGAAGATTGATTATTGGAGAGAGAGGAAGAGAGATGTGTCACAAGTTCCTATCCTCCCCTGACTCTCTGGCTGCTATATATAATAACATTACGAGTACACGGAAATAGGGGACTTGTACTAAATAAATATAAAGATGGTACGACATTATTGGAACGTATTGATTTCGATATCAACCTGATCGTATTTTAAGATCGACTTGGCTGGCCCCATTTAATAATGGACTGGTAGATTGTCGATATCAAAGTTAATGGTCATATACGAAAATGAGTTGTTGGATATTGATGCGACCTGGCATGAGCCTATCTCGAGTCTGAATGTAAAGAGTAGGCTCAAAATTGACCCAAGAGACATTTGAACAATACTGAACGATATGTGAAGAGGAAGTTTTTCATGTGCTGTTATTCTGCTATTATGATTCCGATGGTGATTTAAGATTCAATTCCATAGAATTTATCTGAGAACAACTTGATTATATGCTAATTTTCGCCAAAAAAAATAAGGAAACGATAATTGACTCGAGATCATATAGAAATAGACCATAAAAGATACAGGAAACATAGGACAACAGGTCACAAAGGCACAAAGTCTGGTGATTAAAACAACACAGTTATAATGATCCTCTAAATGAGTAAATGAAAACAAACAGCAGAAGAAATGACCCTTAACTTGAAGGGATACTCAGATGTTTAGAGATCACTCTTTCCCTATGATAGTGAGGAGTAAATTCTCGTTGTATAAACGAGTTTCCTAAGCGACAGCATGCCCCCAATGTCACGTTTTTCTTGTATATCACAACGTTATTGTGTGCTCAACAGTTCCGTGTAAGCATTGCATCACTCGGAACCTAATACTTCTGACTGCAAAGTACTTAACAGAACGCGAATGAATTTGTTACCCTTACCAAGTACTTCGAAGAGGATTATTTGAGGCGTCTAATGACAGTCTCGAGTGCAGATACAAAGCCTTAATCCTAACTGGAACTGAGAGTACAAGTATATGAGAATATTTCCCTAGGAAACTTCATGCCAAACATCAACCAAATGATAAACCACTCGCATTTACACAGAATAAACCCATAATTGGCACAACAAGCAAAGGGTAACAGGGCACGAGTGCACGACAAAGCCTCCTGAGTCGCCCACAAACAGTAATGTTCGGCCCAATCAACAAATAAAACCAAACAGATCAAGAGATGCCCTGAATTTAGCAGGATTTTCCAATGTTTAGAGATCCTCTTTCCCCATAATAGTAAGGAGAAAGGTCTTATAATCACCATGTGTCTCCTTAGCAACAGCGTGATCCAATGTCACGCTGTTCCTCTTGAAAAACAGCTCTTTTATCACCTCCAAGTCCTTCTCGGCTCTTGCTACTATCACTCTTGTTATTGCATCCTTCTTATCACTTCCGTGCTTATGTATCGCATCACTCAAAACCTAATCACAAAAACACACGCTACATTACTAGACTTGAACCACATTAGTACTGCAGACTACAATGTACTTGATATATAGCGAAAAATTACCCGTTCCAGATACTTCTGAGGAGATTTAGTGCATCTAATGGTAGTATGAAGTGCTGATACAAAGTCATGATCTTTATCAGAAGCTAAGCTCTGCAAAACATCAGCAAACATACAGTACTAATTAGTTTTCCTGATGAGTTTTCCTACTGATGCTGCTAAGTCGCGCCCATTGATCATTTACCTTGGCTATGGAAATGCCATAGACCTCCTTGTAGCGATCAAATGTCGCGACAAGCTGAGCCTTGCTTCTTGTTGTGAGGATCCTTATGATCTCTTCATGATTATATTCCTTATCCTCAATGCACTTGTGCAAGATTTCAGCCTCAGTCTGAACGTAATATGGGTACGTATGATTGCTATCGTACCTGTGTACACTTACCAGTGGTAAAAGAAGCTGCAACAAAACGAAAAAATCGGGCATTATGATGGATTCTTCACATAAAGCCGATTGAATCAGAATTTACAATCCATGAGTAAAGGACTCGCCTTACGCATGTCGCCAGAGAACTGTGAAGCAACATGTTCCTCCAAGCTAAACAAGTTACCAGCGTAATAGGCACGTTTAATTTCCACAAATTCTTCAGCAGAGGAGATGCAGAATAGCTCGATGATAAATAGGTAATCTGAATAGGTAATCTGAGTTCTTTAGAGCTACATCAGCTAGTAGGACTGCTTCACGGTGAAACGGGTCGAACATCCATTGGTACACAGCTCTCTACGTGCATTTCATACAGTAAAAAACCATAGTGCATAAGAATCTTAAAGAGATCAGCATTAGACAAATCGATTTTATTTATACATTAGACCTCTAAGAGCGTCCATTTTCAAATTTCGGCTAAAAATTATGCAATGATCAGAAAACTGATGTAGGGTGAAGGAAACAAATTTTAACCTCAAAGTCACCGGAAAGTTCCTTTTCGAGACGCTTACAAAGATCTTCATCGTAATGTTGTTGATATGCCTCCTTAATCAGCTTTCTTTGAGCTGCATTTCTATGGCCAATGACTTCTATTATACCCTTCTCATTTGTTCCCCATCCTACGTATATAACAGTAACAGGATAAAATAAATTTATGTTCAAGCCTAAAAATTAAAGTTGCCAGTGTTACATTGTTTGTTGCAGTATACATTTGTTTCTTAAAAAATTGTTCGTATATGAGTTTGAGTAACAAAGATCACCAAACTTGTACAACCAAAAACTTTCAGCCAAGTCAAATGGACCAAGAAACAACAACATTACCCAAAAATCTAATAAAGGCGCGGTGAGGGGGTCAGGTGGCACGGCATGCCTTACCCCCTATGTTCAAAACGTAGAGATGTTATTTACGAATGACCCATAATGAAAATTGCGTCGAAAATCGCACAGGTGCTAATACACAATAGACTAAGCCTAGATAATAATCAATTGATCAAAAAACACAAGATTGACGAAAATTGAGCGAAAATGTCAACTAAAAGCAAGGTGAAAACATGAAAATCGTTCAAACTTCATGAAAACTAGATGGTCATTGAAACAAAAAAGTCAACGAATTACTGCAACAGAAGAAGGCAGTAAAAATGAGGCAAAGTGTTAAAGTTTACAGAAGAATGTGAAAATATGCATGACCGTGTACGGTGTACGTACCTTGGCAAGCTTTCCTAAGGGCTTCGGCATCAGCAATGGGATCAGCATGTTCTGGGGCAACCAGGGTCACTAGTTTTTTGGGAGGCTCACACCAAAACATTTTGTCAAACCTAATTAAACTAGAATAGACAGAATGAAAAATTCTACTATGTATAGTAATATTGCGTGTACTTGAAATAATCTAGAGAACGTGCATCACATAATTAAAGATTAAGATGATATTAAGACGAGTTTTTGTTAACCTCATCACTGTGCTAAAACCGAGCACACGCAAAATAAACGAAGACATGTGTCGCACAAGGTAAAGGTTGTCTTATTTCCTAGGAAGTTTTTTTTTTTGGTGATGCTAATAAGATTCACGTATGTAGTAGTACTGTTTAAATTGGATACGTTTCGAATTCGGATTCATCAAAATTTCACTTTCATGGTGTTGTCTGAGAACGACCTGAAGGCTGACAAAGATTTCCGGTTTTCGAGCTACATGATTATGTTCTTTACACTAGAAAGATTAACAATACGACAATTGAGTCGAGTTCACATAAAATTAGCCCATAGAAGGTACAGAGATTAACGATACGACAATTGACTCGAGTTCACATAAAAATAGCCCATAGAAGGTACAAGAAGCAAAGATAACATCAGGCCACAAAGCCTGGTGATCAAACACAACATACAGTTATTATGATACTCTAAATGAGTACATGAAAACAAACAGCTCAAGACAGGTGACCCTTAATTTGAAAGGATTCCCAATCACTCTTTCCCCATGATAGTAAGGAGGAAATTCTCATAGTCTCCATGAGTTTCCTTAGCTACAGCGTGCTCCAATGTCACGCTGTTCTTCTTGTAGAACAGCTCTTTGATCTTGGCCAAGTCCTTCTCTGCCCTTGTCACAATTACCCTTGTTATCGCGTCCTCATCAGTTCCGCGCTTGAGCATTGCATCACTCAGAACCTAATTACAGACACACAAATACAGACATCAGATTAGACTTGAATCAGATTAGTACTTTCTGACTGCACACTATTTGGAAAATGGAGAATGAACATATTACCCTTTCAAGATACTTAGAAGAGGATTTGATGCATCGAATGGCAGTATCGAGAGCAGATACAAAGTCCTGAGCTTTCTCAGAAGTTAACATCTGCAGACACAAAAACAAACAGTTCAGTTTTACGGCAATCAAGAGTACATACAGTTTTCCTGATGCTGCTGAAGTCGCGCCTAGTGTTTTCATTTACCTTGGAAATGGGAGTGCCATAAACATCCCTGAAGCGGTAAAAGGTAGCAATAAGCTGAGCCTTGCTCCTTGTTGTGATAATCCTTATGACCTCGTCGTGATTATACTGCTTATCTTTGATACAGTTGTGCAGGATTTTAGCCTCTGCCTCGGCCAACTTTGCATCAGTCACCTCACTCTCGTACCTGTGTACACTTACCAGCAGCAGAACCAGCTGCAACAACAGGAAAAAAAATTCAGACATTGTGATTTACTGATTTATGAAAGATTCTGGTTGCGTAAGAACCAATTTTTCAGAATGTACAATCAGTGTCTACAGTCTACAGGAGTACAGGATCAGACTTGCCTTGCGCATGTCACCAGAGAAGTGAGAAGCAACATCTTCCTCCAAGCTGTGCTTGTAACGAGCCTGATAAGCGCGCTTGAATGCCAACAATTCATCAGCAGAGGGGATGCAGGACAGCTCAATGATGACTTTGTAATCAGATTTCTTAAGAGCGACATTAGCTAAGACTGCTTCGCGGTCAAGTGGGTCCAACATCCATCGGTACACAGCTCTCTACATTCATTCATAGCAGTACATATACAGGACATAATCAAGATTTGTAAGTTTGCATACAAGAATTGAAGTAAAGGAAACCGGAAAAGTAGAAATGCAGCACAAAATAAGCAGATGTTGAACCTCAAAGTCCCCGGAAAGTTCCTTTTCGAAACGCCTCATGAGATTTTCATTGTACTGTTGTTCATAGGCTTCCTTAATCATCTTCCTTTGAGCTGCAGTTCTGTGACCAATAACTTCAATGATACCCTTCTCATTCGTTCCCCATCCTACATAGATATCACCCCAAAAAGAAAAGAAATCACAATTCAGTTAAAAGAACCATGCATCTAAATCATGCCAAAGATTATCCCACTTGAAATTTGAAAAATCCGATCTTAGGGAGAGTTTTCTCTATTTTTAGCATAATCTCAAAGAGTCGAGAATTAAATCTTTGATTATGAACGTAGTAGCTAAGTTCAAGGACTGAGAGCACTTAAAACTCACACAAATTAAACTAAGCAAACATCGATAGAACACATTGCATGTCATAATAATAATTTAGACAAATTATTTTGTAGTTCGATACTCGTATATTATAGTAAACTTGCTATCAAAAGCGTTTTTCTTGTTAAGTTGTCACCTCATATTTCAATTGGGAGCGAGTATGTCCCTATCGACCATATTTAGTTAAAAATGTAACGGGCAGGCAAACTCTTTTTTCTTTTTTCTTTTTTCTTTAAAACTTACTAGACGAATTAAGGGTACACTGACTAGTGAGTTGTGACGGATAAGAGTGGTTTACCAAATACTCGTACTCTTCAAGGCAACAGAGACGTTCTAGAGTCATAATTCATAATTCAGAAATATGAAGAGAAAAAAAATAGAATTATGGAAATGATCAGTAAGATGGCTTTCAATTTAAGGCATAAATCAATCTGTAAAATATTTGCATAAACATTGCTCTGATATTTCTTATAGGCACGTGAAAGTTAAAGATCGTTTTCACATATATATCACACATAAAATGTTAGAATAGTTGTCAACATACAAGTAACCGTATATATTCAAGCACGTGAAAAGCTCGTTTTTCTAAGAGTCTATATCGACCCTGGAATCTCGATCTATGCGTTTAACCGAGTTACACATATCAAATACGAAGAAGGATTACCATAAACCACTATTACAACAACCAGATTCTAGAGTTGTTATTCAACAGGATCAAGCAACCAAGCTCGGGGTAAATTCAAGGGAAATGCCAAAATATGACTAACCAAAGCAGATAAACAAACACAACTCTATCATTTCTACATTTTTCACGTCAAGGTAATTAGGTAAACCAACAACGCTAATAACTGAAAATACGGAGATAGTAATAAAAATATAACGGTAATTAACAAGTAACAAAAGACAGTAAAAGTGTACTTGAAAACAATGGAATGTAGATGGAATATTACCTTGGCAAGCCTTCCTAAGGGCTTCAGCATCAGCAATAGGATCAGCATGTTGAGGAGCAACTAGGGTAGCCATTTCTTTGAGAGTTAATTTTTGAGAATACTAATAAATATTTTTTAATTTGTTACACTAATTGCAACTTAAGAGATGTGTGATCAACTCTCAAGACCTAGCCACTATATATATAGGGATTAAGGAGTGTCAATAATAATGAGAGTACATTTAAAGTTAGTGGGTTTGTTGCATTGAAAATGTGATATGAATCATGTTATACGTGGAAAGTATTGATGGAAGTCATGACCTCCTTGAATAGGTTTCCTTAAAAAACGATTTTCTTTAAAAGTGTTTTAGTCGAATATATATATATTTTAAAAGGACAATGCTATAGGTCTACAGTGTAGACACCCAAAAGTGTCTACAATCAACAATAATTTTACTACACTTTCAAAATTTTACTACTCACACAATTAATTTTACTACCTGAATTTTTCATGACAATTAATTTTACTACTTGGATCCCAATTTTACTGCAACCAACTCAATTTTACATTGTAGACAAATTAATTGTGTCTACACTGTAGACCTCTATCAATTTGCATTTTAAAATCATTTGAAAACTGATATCAAATAAATGCAAATCACCAATTAATTTGAAATTGATGCTTATGCGATTAATCAACGAACATTTTCCCCATTTATATTCAGTACTACTATTTACATGACCAATCGATAAATAGAAGTTACTTCGTATTTTTAAATCGAATGAAATGATTTATTGGCAAATGGCATTTGGCATGCATTTCAAAGGAACGTTAGAAAGAGAACAATTTTTTTTTTTTTTTTGAGAAATGAAAGAGAACAATTTTGGTACCTAACAAGTGCCAGGGAACGTTTGCTTAGTTAGCATAAACAACGTGAATTAAGAGAAATTTAAATAGTCATTATCTTGTGACCTCTGACATGCATTGTGTGAATGCACGAACAAATCAGCGTATTCGCAGTACAAGACGCGGAATCATATCTCGTACGTGTACATTTTCTTATTCATGTATACTCTCTTCTTTTCGATAGTCGATTGAAATAATAAATGTTCTGTAAAAGTACAATACTCCTATATTGTAACCAAACATATATATGATCGAGGCATCGGGGTTTGTATTAAGGAAATGTAACACACGAACAACTCATCGTTATTCGTTAGGATAATGATACTAAGGAGTCGGAAGTATAGCTGATTGATCACTTTAAATACGGAGTATATATATATATATATATATATATATATATATATATATATATATATACAGGCGGGTTCAGGTGAGGTCTTTACTTCCCGTGAGGCGTGAGGTCCAATAAGGACCGTCAGATTGGAGGATTTGAACGGCCAAGATTAAATATCACACGCTTGACCAAAAAAAAAAAAGAAAAAAAAATGAAAGTGAAGGACTCTTTCCTCACGCACGCTCTCTTTACTCTTTAGTCTTTCCTCATCACTTTCTCTCTCTTCAAACCCCCCCAAAACAATCTGCTCTTCAATTTCAATGGCGACGGATCGAAGTTCTACACCAATGGCGACGGATCAATCGATGGTTCAAAGTTCTACACCCCTTACGACGGAATCTGGTATGTCTATTCTATCTTTTTTCAAATTTTAGTCGATTAATTTTCGAACAATTTAGATGATTTTTTGAATCACACTGGGAATTTTAGAATCATAAGATAGGGTTATCGTTATAGTTGAAATTAGTATCATACTACTAATTTGTCGATCCTTTTATAATTTTTGTCTGATTTTCGATTTTGTAATTGAATTTGCAATCATATACTGTATTGAATATGGAATCACATTCGATTTTATTTAATGGAGTGTGTGATTTTGTTCGATGGTGTATGTGATTATATTCAGTGGAGTGTATGATTCTATGCGTGATTTTATTAGTCTTTGTGATTTTATTTGTTCGTCTATGTGATCATTTGTTCGATTGTGTGATTTTATATCTTAGTGTGTGACTATTTGTCAGTGTTGGTTTTTCATTAGTAAGTCTATGTGATTCTATTATATACTAATTGTGATTCTATTATATAGTAAGTGTGATTCTATTAGATAATAAAAGGGTATGTGATTCTATCCGTTCTTATGTGTGATTCTAATGGATAGAGTGTCTGATTCTATTAGTTAATGTGTGATTCTATTAGTTAGTGTGTGATTCTATTAGTTAGTCTTTGTGATTCTATTGTTAGTGTGTGTGTGTGTGTGTGTTATTCTATTAGTTATGTCTTTGTGATTGTATTTGTTTGTCTTTGAAATTCTAACATTGTAGCGTTATATTTTGAAGGAGGGGTGTCTTATATTGATAAATGTTTGGCAGGCTTGTACTCTTCCTACGTAGATTCAATAATTTTTGGTAGTTTGTTTGATTCTATAAGTTCATGTCATTCTATGGGACATCCTTGTGATTCTATTGGTTAGTGAGAGTGATTCTTGTAGTTAGTATGTGATTCTATTAGTTAGTCTTTGTGATTATATTTGTAGTTTGTTAGTGTGTGATTCTATTAGTTAGTCCTTGTGATTCTATTTGTTAGTGTGTGTGATTCTATTAGTTAGTCTTTGTGATTCTTTTTGTTAGTCTTTGACTCTTTGTGATTCTATAAGTTCGTGTGATTCTATGGAATATTCGTGTGATTCTTCTAGTTAGTGAGAGTGATTCAAATTGCTAGTATGTGTGATTCTATTTAACAGTGTGATTCTATTTGATAGTGTGAGTGATTCTATTAGTTAATGTGTATGATCCATTTATCATTGTGTATGATTCTATGTGTAATTGTTTGTCATTCTATTGGTGATCCAATTTGTGTTTCAGAAAGAGAAAATGGTTTAATGATTCTGCTTGTAATTTCATTTGTTAGTGTGTGATTCTATTTGGTGTGTATGATCTTGATGATGCTTGGTTCATAGTGATATTCATGTATTTCAAAGTTGGACACTCCATGGTGTGCTTCACCCATAGAGATTGATTCCTCATAAAGCCTATTAGCTCAATGGTTAGAGCATTGTGCTATATATTGCGCAAGGATGTGGGTTCGAATCCCACATAGGCTGTAGAGAATGGTGTCGGTATGCAGTTGAAGCCGGAGTCGAGGTCATTTGAACATATATTGCATCAAGTTTTTTTTTTTTTTTTTTTTTTTTTTTTATTTGGTCCTATTGCTATTCATCAAACCTGATGGCCCTGATCAGGTTGTATGTCTCTAACTGATTGCGGTATTTCACAACTAAGATTGGGCAAACATTTGAAACGTCTACAAACAAAATATAGTCTTGGTCTTTCCTCTAGTTCTTTTACTATAGGATTAAATTGAAGCTTGTTGTGTATTCGCCTATGTGGGAGTCGAACCCACACCTTGTGCCAATAGCACAATGCTCTACCACTTTGAGCTAATAGACGTCATAGTAGTCCAAGTAACTGTTTTGTGTATAGATATCCATCATAAAACCTGATTTTCAATTGCCCCATTTGCTCAACAAATTGCTACTAGTCATTAATTGAGGTCTTCAACAAGACATCAGGTTATCAATTGCCCCTTTTGTACTTAAGTCTGGCATATATGGCTGTAGGTTGCATACCATCAGTAAATCTGATGTGCAGTGTGCACTGGTATCTGATGGAGCATTCTTTACCGCGAAAAGCCAGGACGACACAGTTGTCTCAAGCTTAATCTTAGCTTCCAGCTCCTTACAGAAACTCTGGAAAGGACAGGAGCTTTCCTCCTCTTCATCATTATCAATGGTCTCGAAATCCTGAACAACCTGATTGTTACACATGATACTTGCAGTTTTGATTGATCTCTCCAATTCCCACATTCGAGTCCCACACTCAAAGAGATTATTCTTTCACAGCTAATATAGGAGAAATTAGACAGAGAATGTCAGGTTTATCATCTATCTTAGCATAATGTTATATACAGTCTTACGAGTTTGGCTCATCGTTGTTGTCGAAGCCCACACAATCAGGAAACATGTATCTAGTAGGAGCATACAAGAATGAACCTGGATTTCAGCAGGTTTGGAACCAAATCAGAATGCAAACATACGTCAAAGGTCACCGTCATCAGATTTGAGTTTAAAGTACACAACATTACAAATGAAAAGCAACCAGCCGATTATTTCGCTTCTTGAAAACTTTAGAAAGAGAATAAATAAAAAATCGTTGAGCATTCTCCGGACTAGTCCCCCTACTCTAGCAACTCAAACCCCAACTCAACCTCTTCCAATTAGAGGCACTATGACAAGAAGGGTTTTTATCTTCGAGTAAACAATATATTCAGTTGTGAAATACGCCATCAAGGATGAAACAAGGCCAATCACAATCCGTTATATCATTGAATAATGACAATTGTAGACAATGGACACACCATCTAACCAATTAAAGGAGCATAAATTCTAATTCCTGAGTCGAGTAGCACAAGTTGCACATCTCATCTTCTAACATATAACTCTCAAGCACTAATTACTACAAAACCACAATCATCTAAGCCTCCTGCCAAGGTCCCTCAGGGGAAACTGTCATCTCCAGCCGGTCTAAATAGACCAACCATCAATAGAATAACACCAATAAAACATGAGAATCACAAACCTAGTATTAGAATCACACAAACATATTATTAAAATCACATTAACTCAAAATACACCATATACCAACCCCGTGTAGTTCCATCCCCAATCAATGTGACTCTGTAGACCATTCGGTGTGATTCCATAAACCAATGTTCACCAAAAACCAAATATAATTATGCAATGTCAATCAAAATTAATTGAAGAGTAAACTTTATCAATCCAAAACAAACGCTCCTTAATCAAAATTAATCGAATAGTAAACGGAATTAATCTTCAAAATTCAACCAACAGCACTACACAAACCCTCAATTGTCATTTTTACACAGTAAAAACGAATTAATATATAGTAATATACCGATCAAAATCGACATATGCAATCAACGTGTAACGTGTTCCAACAAATCCAGAAATCTGCACAACTAATTAAAATTGCTAAAAACTAGGGTTTCCGAAAATTCCAAATCAATAATAGAACACTAAACAGGTTCGAAACACAAAATCAAGTATCTAATCAACGCAAAACAAACCTAATAAACATTCAAACACATTAAATCGACCAAATAACAACTTGAATAACACGAAAAATGCAACAAAACTTTCGAATACACCAAATTGAAAATCTAATCAACATAAATCAAACCTAATAAGCATTAAAACACATAGAATCGAACAAATAACAGCTTGAGTAACACGAAAAATGCAGCAAAAATTCTAAAAATTGGTGATTACCTTTAAAAAGCATAAGAATGTAGCGGTAATAGGTGAAAGAGAGCGGCGGCGGCACGGCGGCGGCGATGGCGATAAAGCACGGAGGCGGCGATGGCGAGAAAGCACGGAGGAAGAGATCGTGGCCGGAGAGCACGAGAGAGGAGAGAGAAAATGTGCGATAAAATATGGAGACTGAGAAATGAGAAGAGAGAGAAAATAAGATGGGAGGAAGGGGGTTTTTGTTTACGATTTGCAATTACTGAAATACCCTCTATGACGTGTGCCTGTATTGAACCGTAGGATCATTATGATCTAACGTCTGAGGTTAGACCTCACGCCTCACCTGAGGGGAGGACCTCACGAGATCCTATTTCTATATATATATATATATATATATATATATATATTCATACTCGATACACCACTATGACATTATACTTACAGAGTTATAGGTTACAAGTTTGCAACAATTACAAATATATGCTATTGATGTCGTTCATGTGTAAAATTCAAGACTAGTATTACTAACATTAAGTTTTGATATATGATCAAAGTAAATTTGATAATGTTTGCCAAGAGAGGTAAATACTTAATTTGAAGTTTAAAAGTATAGATTTACTTTTCCTACCTTAATCACTAGCCTTAAGACAATGCACGTGCACAACTGCACAAGTGTTGAGGCTAGCAAACTCTCGCCATTTCGCTGGGCAACTCGAAATTGGCTCAAGAATTTTGAATTCCACTCCAATTTCCATGTACAATTACAAACGTTACATAACAATGCATGCAGATTCTTATTAGTTACGCACTTACGCGTACATGAAATCAATGAAGATGCCACCAGCAAGAAAATAGATGCATAGGTCCAAATAAAAAGGTAAGTAGATATTGGTTAGGTGACTGACTTGTGAGATAAGCTGAGAATGGTAATGGTGCCATGTGGCAATTAATTCATGCGAACGTTACAAAACTAGGGAAAGAGGACAAACTTTGGTACAATATTTTCTCCTGCATTTGTCAGGAATCTATGCTCTGCCTTTAATTTGTGTGTTTGGAGAAATTCTTGGCCAATCACCGTGATTGGCATACCCTTGCCAATCACCGCAATTGGTGTACACGCATGCAGCTTCCCATGAAAACAAACAGAAAGTTCTGAAAAAGTGGGTCATTTATGTTGGCTTTGGGACAACAATGTATATTATTTGAAGGTAAATTAATTTTTATTGGAAAAAAGTTTGTGGAATATTGAGAAGTGAATTTATGAAAATAATATATGGAAAAATACCTAAAAATCAAAATACAAAAATATAATCTCACATTCTCTCTTCTCACTTCCCAGAAAATTTCTTATTAATATGGCAATATGCAACCAAAACACTACCACTCTATTGCCAACCACCTCTCCCACTCCCACTCCCTCTCCCTCTCCTTACGTCACCACCACCACCCATACAGTTACTCCACTCTTCATGCTCGGCGATCCTCCTCCACGCGGACCACAATCACAATCCCCAACTCCTTCACCGGGACTACAACTACAACCATGATTCTCAACTCTTCACTCGGAAATACCCCATTCAAATGCCCCTACTCCGGCAACACACGACACCGACGACCACACCATTTTCATTCTATATATACCATTTCATCGTTTCCATATATAATTACATCTTTCCTATATACCATTCGATTTTTAAAGAAAGAAATAGCTTGAAATCAATGATTTATAAGGCTACCATATACCATTCAATGTTTCTCATATACCATTTAGAAAATTCCATATACAATCTTATACGCCTATACGCAATATATAGTACGGAGTATGTTCTTATTTTGAAAATACCTGTGGGGAATTCTAATTCATGAGAGATGAAGTAGAGATGAGGGTGGTCAATAATTGAATACTCGAATTGGTGGTTATGGTGGAGAGAGATGATTGGGTTGGTGGTGTGTAGGAGAGAGGGGGGGTGTTTGGGTTGTTGGTGTGGTGGAGAGAGAGGGGGGTGTTTGCTTGTTGGTGTGGTGGAGAGAGAGAAGGGGGGTTTGGGTTGGTGGTTTAGGAGAGAGAGTGGGGTGTTTGGGTAGGTGGTGTGGTGGAGAGAGAAAGGTCGGAGCCGACGAGTTGTAGCATATAAGTTGGTGACGGAAATGGAAGAAAAAAATGGAAATAAAGCAAGTATTTTCTTTTTGGAATTTGGGATGTATAATGGAAATGATATT
Organism: Spergularia bocconei; assembly: GCA_963457585.1. NCBI lineage: Eukaryota > Viridiplantae > Streptophyta > Magnoliopsida > Caryophyllales > Caryophyllaceae > Spergularia > Spergularia bocconei. The sequence goes on along the minus strand of OY734951.1, from coordinate 2,742,980 downwards.
TGTTTTATTATAAATATAATTTATAATTAATGGTATAGGAGACACTGGGGCCCAGCTGGTTTTGTTTATTCAAGATTGTCCCGCCAGCTCATGTCTTTTGCTTGGTTTCTGCCAACCTTTAACTTTTTGTGCGGTGATTGGCATGGGTTGGCCTAATCACCGTGATTGGTGTAGCCAACCTCGGCAACTTTGCATAATCAGCTTCAATTATTTTATGTACTAGTCATTTTCCTTCGATCGACCGGCCTTTGACATTGTGTGAACGCACTGTGTGAGTCACTTCAGTGTGGTTAGAATAGCGAAGTTGACCTATATCTGAACATCCGATTTGAGAACCCTGTTGTAACACCCCATACTTTTTGATAATTTATTTAATTCGGGTGTTACTAATTATATTGAATTTAGGATCTTGCGGCTTAGTTTTGAGAATTTATATAGTGACTTTCGGATTTTAAAAGGGTGAATACTTGTTTTGTTATCCATTAGTGATCTCGGTTGTGGAATTGGATGATACCATTAAGTTTATTGAGAAGCTATTACTTAAGGAATGTTCGGTTACATTCTCAATCCATTGCCGTTTCGATAACTTTCTTAATCGTGAAGAAACGTTTTCTTAGTCGTTAAGTAATCTCTTAACGTAAACCCGGAACAAAATTGTGATTGTTTCATTATATCATTTGAGGAGCTTTACTTGGTAAATATGAAGTCAAATGACACAAGTTATAGATCCATTCTCAACTTACACAATCTCATTCTATACAATTTTGGAAGCCTGTGTGTAGTGTCGGGATTAGAAACCGATCTTATTTCGTAAGCACGAGGTGCCGAGACTACAAAATAACTCCTAGATGATCATACCTTCGGTTGGTATCTTATTGGACCGAGTTGGGAGCTAGGTGCTTGAGTGCTTGCCGCTTGTATATGCCACCCAACAGCTCCAACTTCATCACACGTTTTCTCCTTCATTTCGAAGCCAAATGAATTGAAACAAAATCCTAAATTCATATACTCTTTTATGGATACAACTTTGTAGAAGGCTTCGAGTTCATATTTCTTGATTATCATCACCAAATTTACCCAGAACCGTGAGGTGTCGTTTTACGCGCAGTTCTGGACCACTTCTGGTATATTGGTCATAACTCCTTCATTTGGTAAGCTCAATCCTTAATTCTTGTTTATTTTTACTCTCAAGATCTTTGGTAACAAACTCCAATTGGTTAATTTTATTTTCATTATGATTTAATTGCCTAAATCATGTCCTAAAGTAAACCCTTGTTTCGTTGTTCTTCCTGTGAGTATCTTGAACATAGGGCCTTCGTAATTTGATCATAACAGCCTCATTTCTTCATGTATTTAATTGAAACAAAGCCCTAAATTGAACTTCAGTTCAATCTCTTGATGTTAGACTTTTGAAATTCTTGAAAACCTGTTGTTATGATCATTTTATAGTTCCTAGAAGTTGGATGCGCATTTAGTACTCTGTCTTGGAGCAGTTGTTGTATTTGGGCTATAAATCCTTTGATACTTAATGAAAGTTAATGTTTGATGTGTTGAAATACTCCTAAGAGGCAGTGTTACAAGTTAGAGTTGGTTTTGTGTCTAAAAGGTTAGGAATTCATTACCTATCATCGTCTAAACATCAGTCTTGTGTTTAGAAACATGAATAGAGAGTACACTACTACAAAATCGCTTATAGACATCAGTACTTAGACATCGGACATCAATAAAACCGATGTCTATTAGGAACCGGTGGCATTTTTGCAATTTTGGCCAAATAATAGACATGGGATTTTATGGTAAAACCGATGTGTATTATTGTTCTATAAACATCAGATTTTAAACAAAACCCATGTCTATTAGTGCCCGATTTTTTCTCTATAGGTCAGGTGCATTCACAAGTCAAAGATAAAAAAAAAAAAACCATGTTTATTGTTTCTAATAAAAACCTAACCCTAACTCTTTTTTCCTCTCTCTCCTACTTAGCCCCTTACTGATGCCTTCTTTTTCATCTTTATTTCTTTCATCTTTTCTCCCTCTCTTCCACCTCATTTCACCACCCTCTCACCCAACAATATCTCAAAACTTTTACCTCTTATGTTCTTAATTCGTAGTCACCACAGATGCGCCGCTCCATTAAGCCACACACACTCTCTCTCTTTCTTTCTTCTTTTTATGTTCTTCTGTTCTGATTCCTGACTCCTCCATTTCCGTCCAATACTAGTATTTGTTTGTTTGATTACTCGAACAAGGAAGGAAACACACAGAGAGAGATGGTGTCATGCTTGAAGATAATAGCATGCAGCAGCAACACGGTCGCCGCCGATACTGACGACCCTCTTTCGACTACTACTCCCCCCTCTCAGGTGACATACCGCCTTCCTCATCATTTAATATCCTTTAATTAAAGTTTGATTGAATTTGCTTTATGGTTTTTCCTTTTTATTAGATCTGATTATTAATCAACTTTAATTGGGAATTTAATTAATTTGTGAAATCAACAGACCAAGGCATCGCCGGAAAAACGTGGCCAGAGTTTCAGGAAGAACTCTGGCAGGCATCAGATCTTGGATCTTTATGGTTTTTCCTTTTTATGTTGTTCAAGAATCAAAGAATACAATTTATAATTTTAATCGATTAAAGATTTTAAATCTAATTTTCGTTTGTCATTATATTGCTGAAAAATAAAACTTGTTCGCAATTTCCGATCTAGATTGTGTTTCGTCAAATGTCATTTATGCATATGTATTGAATTTGTGTATGTTAAAGAAGGCTCATCCTAAAGTCAATGTTTTTTTTGTTTGTTCTTCTTCTCAAGATGTTGATTTCGACGTTTGGTATACAGCTCAAGGCTTGAAGCAGCATAAAACATTGAAGACAACAGTTTTGTGACATTTTTTATTCAGATCTTGTAATTTTTATTAACTAGCCTTTAAGATCTGCTTTTAGATCTTTGGGTTTTTTGCCCTCTTAATTACTCACGTTTAATTAACTTGTAATCTTGTTGAGTTTCAATAGTTTCAGTGATTTGAGTACAGTACATAGTGTTTTTACTGGTCACTTTAAGATTTTAATTACTAGTTGAATTTTTTTCATAAACTGTATCTTTCAATTTGTATGGTAGATGAAATTTATGCCCATGTGAGGTTCGGGACCAAAAATCTGGTTCGGAACCAATTTTTTTTTTTAATATCAGGCTGAACAATACACATGGGTTTTTTAGAAAAGCTGATGTATAAAGTTCCTATAGACATGGGTTTTACAAATAAATCCGATGTCTATTAAAGCACATAGACATGGGTTTTCTGAAAAAACCTATGTCTATTAGAGCACATAGACATGGGTTTTCTGGAAAAAACCGATGTCTATACTTTGGAAGCACGTCGCACTTAAAACCGACGTCTATCCCAACGGAATAGATGTCACTCAACTTAACGTCGAACCCGAATCCGACGTCTATGTCCAAAAAAGTCCCATGTCTATGTAGGTTTTTGTAGTAGTGGTAGCCAATTGTTATATTGGATTTGGACAAGTTATACTTGGTTTCTTTGGGAGATTTTTGGTGAGTTGAATACTGATGTATAGTGATTTGATGTACCATGATTATATGGTTCGTTGGAGGCCGATTCATGGAGGTTTTGGATGCTTGGTTCGCGGTATGGAGCTGTTCGGGAGAGCTAAGAGCTTTATAAATTTAAAGAGATTCAGTTTGTCGATTGTGAGAAAGATTATTAAGGAGAAGTTAAGCGTGCCTGGTAAGAACGTTAACCCCTCCTGAGCTCGAGCATGTTTTCATATATCTTTTGGTGATCCGACTTTCAGTTCATGTCATCTATGTTGCAATTGACATATAGCTTTTGTGATCCGACAATTCATTTCATATTATATATGTTGCAATATATACTCATATCGTCTCCAAGTTTGATAAAATCGGATAATTGAAATTTTACCAAATGAGAAGGGGCTCGACCCCTCAGTTATATATTTGATTTTGTACTCGTCTTTGTTTGGTATTCGGCTGAGGCTTACGTTGTCATATGAGATGGATTCTATAAATGAAATAATGTATCTAAGATGGATGAAATGGCCTTGTTGAATAATGTTACATCACAATCTGCTAGAGCAGGCGTGACCAATGCTGTCCGTCGGGGAGATACGAAAACACCTCTGATCAAGGTGGACTTATAGGCTGGGTTAGCTACCAGTCGCCTATTAGACTTCCTCCTAGAAGGGTTACATCCTACTGGCTCTCTAGTGAGGGGTGTGCACACTCGGGTCTATAGGGAGGTTTGAGGGGAGCTCTAGTAGCGTGTTGGGGTAGGACCCAATCACGAAACCGGAAATATAATTGTTGATATATATATTGAACTGATTGAATCTCAGCCTTGAGCTTTTGTTGTGATTCTGTACTTGGCTTCTTTTGGCTAAGCGTTGCTTGATTAGCTACGCGCCATGAAGGCGCGTATCTTCTTTTCCTTGTTGTTCTACATGCTTTTGAGTTCTTACTCAGCCTTTGCTGACGTTCTATGTTTGGGTTTGTCCCTACCCTATTTTGGGGCCTGTATCATTCTCTGTGATGCAGTTGGCAGGTCTACTTGAAGTGAATTGTTGCATGGACGTTTGTGCATATCATGGGGCTAGCTTGGAATATATGTTACTACGGCTGAGTCACTTTAATCAGTTGTAATTGTCATTTCAGTTGGGATTAGGTTTTGTAAACTTGGCTTCACTCTTCCGCTGTCAACTTGTTATCTTTTACATAAATAAGTTGGTTTAAATTTACAAGTGTTTTAGCCTTGCAGTTGACTCAGTAGTCAATTGCGGCATAACAATCCTAGATTTTTGTATAATTAGATCTGGTCAAAATTTAGGGTTGTTACACCTGTGAATCAAGTTTTAAAAACCGAAGTATGATCCAAAACCTTGTCTAGCTGATTGATTCGATTTGGAAATGATCCAAGATCTGTGAGATCCGAGAACAATCAGATGTTGTAGAACAATTCGAATGAAACTAAGCTGAGTGTGTCCTAAACCAACTTAGTCAAAAACTACTCGAACTTAACATTAATCACACTGGTTGCTTTGTCTACATGTCCAAAACAAGTAAAAGATTGGATCACAATAAACTGCTTTCAATACAAAATATACCAACTCAACCTCATTTGAATTGAACTAATTTAGATGACTTCCATTTCAAACTATTTTGATATGACGTGAATCACGTGATCCATCTTAAGTCTTGAGTAATTGTAAATCCGAATTAGACTTGAACCGGAATAGAACCAACCCGACTTAAATAGACCTAAAATTGACCCGACACGAACGACCCGTTTGCTACGTCTAGGCCAATGGCATTTTGCAGACAATTGATTTATTTTTTTACGATGCTAAATAACACAAAAGATTTGTGGTCAAGTCACCATCTAATGATCATGACATTCATAGTCAGCCTTTGGTATCACACCCGACCTCACTATACAAAACCACATAGTGAAGATAGACCGACCTATTGAAGTAGTACTACATTATGACAATGAGCCGTAGTATACTAGGACTCAAACTTCATACTATATATTGTACACACTTTTCTAGAGTTATACTTATAATCTGTTACTAGGATGAAGGCCCGTGCATTGCACGGGTCAGATGACAATTTTCTTTTAAAAATGAAATATAAAATGAAAACTATAATTTTCACTGGGGGAGATTATGTACGACTAAACACTACTTAAACATCCACAAAACTAATATATGTTTTATATATAATGAGGGAATAGTATAATCAACTGGGATATGAGAATTAGGCCATTTATAATACAACTTGAAAAATACGGAGTAGTTAATTTAGTTCGGAAGCAATGAATCGTGTCTTTATGTCATGATATATATATAACTCCAATTCAGATCAGTTTGGTTGTTGTCCAGATGGATCATGGGGACCTTAGTATGTATGTACGTATGGTTAGAAATAGAGTTCCTTAGTATGTAATTATGTATGTACGTATGGTTAGAAATAGAGTTTGTTATTGTGTTTATATGGATACCAAATACTTTAATAATATTATTAAATTTAGTATGTGAGTTTTTGTGTTTATATGGAAATCAAATACTTTTAATAATATAAAATTTTCAAAACTCTCTGAAAATCTCCGGTTAATGTGAGAGTACAAAAAAGCCTCCTTTAATAGTATAAAAGGATTTGGCGTATCAACACTTCAGCCACAAGACTACGCCCGTAATAGTGTCACTACTCACTAGTCATAATAATACACCAAAAATGATCCCCTACCACAAACCAACACACTGAACAATCCTCCTCAAACACCCTCAAAATGACGTGGAAAATGAGGATCAAATACTCACCAAACAGCCCATCCACGCAGGAAATCAGGTGGGCCCATCTCACTGTCCTTGTCCAGTTGAGTCAAGAAGAAGCCAGAGCCCCAGAAAATCCCCCCACAAAAAAAAGAAAAAAAAAAACTCAGAAAACCAATAAGAAGTAAGCAAATGATATACTAGTATGTGAGTATATGGGCTAATAACCACAAGCTTAGATTCGGCCAATTGACACGTGTCAAACTTTCCCTCTTTCTCTTTCTCTCTCCACCCATTCCATTTTTCGCCCCGCCCTTTCTCACTCTTCTCTCTCTCTCTCTCTCAAACTTCAAAGTTGACAGCTTTCTGCTTTTTGTTTGTTGGGTAAACAATCCAAGCTGATTTGTTGCTAATTTTAATCACTTTTTTTCCCCTTTTAATCTTGTTTTTTTGAAGTGGGTTTTTCTTAATTTGTTGTTTTTGAGTGAATTTTTTTTTGGGGTTTTGGAGAGGGTTTTTATTAGGGTAGAAAGATATGGGATAAGCTTGAATTTTTTGTTTGTATGAAGATGTTTGATTGGGACGACCAAGAGGTAATTTCCTGTCTTTTTTTTTACTGTTATTTGATTAATTAATTAATTAATTAATTAGGAGTTTTTGTTAATTTTGTTGGTGCCCATTTACTTAATTTTGTGTAGTAATAATCTTATTATTATTTTTGGTTTGTGGGGGAGGAATTAAGGGTAGTGAATAGTGATGCAGACGGGTTTCGGACCAGGTTTTCGGGTTTGGGTGTATAACCCGAGGGATTGACTTTACCAGTTAAGCTAGCTGAAGTTCGGGTTTTTGCAAAGAGGGGTTAATTTGGTTATATCAACTCATGTAATGGATTAATTGGGATTGTTTGAGTAAGTTTACGCGTAATCAAATACGACTTCTCGTTGATCTTAAGTCTATTGTCCATTTCCCATCTAATTTGAGCTATATAGTATATACTCCATCATATGGTAATGGTGGTCATATGGTACCAAGATTAGCCTTAGTGATGGAAAAGCGAATTCTCATTTAGTGGGTATTGGGTATTTTGTGATTGTGGGATACCAGATATGTGGTAGCACTAGCAGTACAACAGATTTTTAGGAGGGGTTGGATCTGCTGTTCTGCTAAGGTTGTAATTTTGGTTAGGTCAAGCTAACTTACAGATTCTTGAATATTGGAGAATGGGTGTACGTTAAATGACCGCGATTTCTTGAGATTATGGATGTTGGATACCTTGGATTCATTGAGCTGTGGGAAGAAAGATGCTACCTCATTTTATAAACAATGGAATAATGTTGTCTTTGCTGAGGATTTTCAGATGTGAGATGTCATGTAGGGGGAGTGGGGAACCTCTTCTCACTAATTCGAAGATTAAGTATGTTACAATGTATTTAAGAAGCGCAGAGCCGCAGAGAATAGGGAAGATTGCACGAGCTCTGCTGTTAGGTTCCCATATAGCCCCACTTAACTCATTGCCTATTCAGAAGACCCGACCGTGCATCACATACAACTGTTCTCTGCCCAAGATTTTGTAGTTGTGGCGGTTTGTATCACAAGGATAGTAGAAGAGCATATGTCTTATACTTAATTGAGACTAAGATCCAGAAGGAGACTTTTAGTTGACATAAGGACCTGTATAGCGGTTGGTTTCCAACGGTTCTGTGATTATACAGGTTCCCTGTTTTAAGAGTGAGAATTTAAAATTTTGGTGTATGAGATAAAGCCGTTTCCTTATTCTTGCTCATTATACTTGTTCTTGAAGCTCCCTCTACGACATACGTTGATGATAAAAGTTATAAAGCAGCAATTACTTAGAGGTGGCAATCGGGCAGGTGAGGTCGATTTTGGGACTGTGATGTGTTAAGTTATAGGTCCAGTTGACTTTGGGTCCGGCTATTTTGGGTTAGAATCATCTGGTGTAACTTGTAAAAGTATAAGTTTTCTTTTACTATCATGGGCTGTAGTGCTGTACTCTTCTTTGTTCATTGAAACAACTTCCCTTATCCATTATAAATTTTTAAAACTTGTGATGCACATTTCAGCAATACTCCATCTTTCTCTAGTAGAATTGTCTTTCATCCTACACCAGCATGTTGATTTTATTGCTTGAACTTGTCTAAAAAGTTGATGCTGTTGTTTGGACTTCATTTGCCATCAGTGTCGGCTCCCTTAAGATTGGTCCTATCCTCACGACAGGTCTCCTGCGTCTCTTCTGTTTCAATCTTACCTAATAGCCTCCTGAAAAGGACTCTTTAGTTGCCTGCAAGGCTGAACCTTATTTTGAAGAACCACAAAGGCAATGGCAATGATTTTATCATTATGTTTGTTCAATATATAAAATAGCACTATAGCAGTATGTAAAGTGATACAACAACAACAACAACCAAGCCTTATTCCCAAAATGATTTGGGGTCGGCTAACATGAATCGTCATCCAGTAACCGTCTTGTGTACGCCAAGAAATTTCGAAAACGTTGTAAACATGTTAGAAATATTTAAACAATTTCAAAGGAAATTTAGAAAGTCGTCAAAATAAATAAAAAGGTTTAAAAAAATATTGCAAAAAACAGATGAACTTTGAACACAAGTTAAAAAGTTTTAGAAAAATAGTTGGAAAAACCAAACAAATAAATCAAAAGGGGTCAGAAAAAGTCCTCCACATGGATAGAGTCTCGCCACCCTGCCCTATCCAACACCATACTCTCTTCAAGCCCTAGGGAGCTCATATCACTTCTAATCACCTTCGTCCAAGTCATCTTGGGTCTTCCTCGACCCCTACTAATATTATCACTTCTCCACCCTTCTACTCTTCTAACCGGCGCCTCACTAGGCCTCCTCCTCACGTGGCCATACCACCTCAGTCGGTTCTCCATCATCTTATCCCCTATGGGTGCAACCCCTACTTTCTCTCTAATAACTTCATTTCTCAACCGATCACGTCTTGTATGTCCACACATCCACCGTAACATGCGCATCTCCGCCACACTCATCTTATGAACGTGACACTGCTTCACGGCCCAACATTCCGTGCCATATAACAGTGCCGGCCTAATTGCCGTACGATAAAACTTACCCTTCAACTTATTGGGCAATCCTCGATCACACAGAAGTCCTGTGGCATTCTTCCACTTCAACCAACCTGATTTGATCCTATGAGCCACATCTCCATCCAATTCTCCATCCTTTTGAAGAATCGATCCTAAATATCGGAAAAAATCTGATCCCTGAACAATCTTTCCATCCAACATGATCGTCCCCGTCTCCGTTTGCCTAATGCCGCTGAACTTACACTCCAAATACTCGGTCTTGCTCCGACTCAACCGAAACCCTCGAGACTCCAACGTGTCCCTCCATAGCTCCAACCTTCTCTCCAAATCCTCTTTCGTTTCTGAGATCAACACTATATCATCTGCAAACATCATGCACCATGGTATATCATCCTGGATTGACCTCGTCAATTCATCCATGACTATAGCAAAGAGAAACGGGCTAAGTGCGGACCCTTGGTGCACTCCAATGGTAATAGGGAACTCTTCTGACTTCCCTACACTAGTCCGCACTCTCGTGCTAGCTCCCTCATACATGTCCTTAATGATGTCAATATATTTTTGCGGAACTCCTTTCTTAGTTAGAGCCCACCAAAGCACTTCCCTTGGTACCTTGTCATACGCCTTCTCCAAATCAATAAATACCATATGTAGGTCCTTCTTCCTATCCCGATAAGTCTCCATTGTCTGTCTTATGAGATGAATTGCCTCCATAGTTGACCTCCCCGGCATAAATCCAAATTGATTCTCTGAAATCTTCACACTTCTTCTTAATCTATGCTCAATCACCCGTTCCCAAAGTTTCATTGTATGACTCATCAACTTGATCCCGCGATAGTTGGCACACTCTTGAACATCCCCTTTGTTCTTATACAAAGGGACCAAAGTGCTCTTCCTCCACTCCACCAGCGTTCTATACAAAGCAGTATGTAAAGTGATACTGAATATAATTCCTGCAGATTGAGCTTGAGTTTTGATGATTTCTGATTTTGACAACTCTTATGTATGTTTTTCACTTTATAATGGTTACTCATCATATGACGTGTGAACTGCACATATAGCATGTTTGTCTTTCCGGGTACTTCTTCTGTCAATGAGTTCCAGTTTCTTGATGCATTGTTTCAGTTGCTAGACTAATTGATCTTTCTTATGTGTATGCAGGTAGCAAATATTTTATGGGGTGAGGGTAGAGAAGCTGATGATCACATTGTGCCTTATCCGGAAGACGATGAGAAAAAAGATCAGCCAGATTATGGAGAATTTGACAAGAAAAAACTAAATGAGGAAGGCACAACTACGAATGGCGCTGAGAAAAGGTTGAAGTTGTTTTCAAATAGAGATATAGCAGAGAAAAATGATGGTGTTTCCGCTTCTGGAACTTTTGCTGATCCTCAGCTGGATTCACCATCATTTGCAACTTCGAATACTGACGACAATGCCATAGGTACTTACATGTTTTTCCCATCAAAGTTAAGGGATGTCAACAAAATGGGTGAGGAAAGCATTTGGCCACACTCTTTTGAGAGGGATAGTGGATGTGAGGTAAAATTTTCACAAAAAGACTTGGGTGATGGGTGTTAAAAGTCCATGATAAGAATTAAGCATAGATGATACTACATATCTATGCACACATAAGGCTTCACTTCTGCAATTGCACCATTTGCTTATAATCACCATTTCTTGTGCTTTAGTGCATTTGGGTAGCTAACTACACGAGAGACTGTGGAGCTCTACTTTAAACCTTAATTTTCTTATCCCCCCCCCTAAGCAAGAAATGTCGCACATTGAACTTCAGGGCTGCTGAATGGGTAACATTGTCCTCAGCTTCTTGGTTGTATCCTTGTCCGGCCACTTGTTAATGGACAGCGTTCTATATTAGGTTTCTGTTCTGGATCCTATATACCTTGGCATCTTGTGGTCTATTTTCTTGATATGTTCCAACATGCTCTACACACTCTTAAGTCTTATCTAGCCATATCTTCCTCTCTGGTCATGAAACTGGTCCTACACCTCCCTTTTGCCATCCCTATCATGATTAATAGTCGTCTTTAACGTCCCCTGGTATGCTAAGTGTTATGCGATCTCTAATTCTCGTATAACTAAATTTTCTTTATAGCTAAGAAAACAGAGCTAGATATCTGTCCTGAGGTTTCTGGGAATCAGCATGAGGACAAGGAGCTTGGCGAACTTGTTGGCAACGGCTGGGCTAACATTGGAAGTTTTGATGATCTTGACCGGATTCTTAGGTAATGCCAAATTTATTGCTCATGGTGGCCTTTGCTATATGTGCACGTCTATGACTCTTCCTTGAGTGGTACATCATATATCTCTGGCGTGGCACTGGTTAAAATCATTCTCTTAACCTTTTAATTCTTTTCTGTTTCATGCTTGTTTCATGCCTTTATTTTTTGAACTGTACATCCTGAAACTTTCAAGTTTGCGAACCTTTATTATTTTATTTTTAGGTACATTTCTATGTTGAGGCAAATAGTTTCTAAATAGTCTCTTGTATCTGTAGATGATTTCTCAAATTGCAACAACTTTAAAAGTCGTTAATTTTGTGTGGCTGTTTCTATTCAACCACATGTCCTTCAGATTATGAAATTTGTTTGTCACGTGTGTTTATGTTTCATACTAATCATGGACCAACCAAACTATGAACTCTTGTGATGCTATTCATCTGACAAAATATTCTCACAAGTGATGATTTTGCAGCAATGATGAACTAGATGGCCACACTAGTCTTGGGAGAGGAGATGACCTATGGTTGTCATCTAAAGACCTCATGAGTGGGGTAGCTAATTCTTCATCTGGAGCTGTGGGCTCAAGAAGTTGGGAGTTTGGAGCCTTAGGAAACAACTCTTCTCAGATTGAGCTCAATTCTGAATATATGCACAATGAACATCCCCCTGAAGCAACAAGTTTTGAATATACATGCAGCATCATGTCTAACACCCGACGTAAAACTACCAGATTTGAGAAACAACAAGAATACACAGCAGATGCTTCAGGCCTAACTGACGAAAAGGTAGTAGCATCTTACATTAATTTTTAACATATTATAGTGTAAACTTTCAAGTACCTGATTTGGGGTTCTGTGAAGAAAACTAACAGGAAAGAGGGGTCAAAAGATTAGGTCACATGCAATTTACATGAGAATAGGTTAGGGAACTCAGATAAACTTTTTGTCAAGAAATGGGCTAAGGTTATAATGGGTTTCAAAAGTTTTTGGTGGTTGTGGAGTAAAATCAAGGAAGTACAATATGTACGCTGCAAAAAGTGAGCCGAAATTGCATAAGGCAATGTCAGATAAGAGACAAGCCATGAATGTCAGCATTGCAAACTTTTAATCTAGTAGTAGACTGAAAGGGGATCCCGGGATTACTAATCAAACACTTTCAGCTTTTTATTTATCAACGTCATCATTGCAAAATATTTTCGCATGGGGACTATGGTTGATCACTGGTGCATGCATACGTAACATTTTTTTTTTGATGAGCGGGAAACAGAATAAGAATAATCATAGAGAAAAAGATAAAAGAACTTATATAGCAGTAGATCTTATATTGCATGATAGCTATTCTAATGCTATGAATTTAATGATCTAAACCTTTAATGTGATAAATGTGCAACAACATCGGGGGTAAAATACTGTGTTCTTTTGTTAATGATGATCTATTCTCCTTCTTCCTGCTACAGGATGATTGGTCTAAAAGTCAGCTAAAACATCAGCAGATGACGGATATGATGACTGATTCTGTGCTGTCAGAGGATGCATATGACACATGGCCATCATCTGCCACAATTTCTCACTTCTCAGCTTCAGTCCCCTGTCAGCAACAGCTGCCTAATGAATCTGGGCCAATAACATATCAGCATTTTCAAAATACTTATGTTGCTCCTTACGTGTTCAGAAATTTTCCTGAACAGTATTCACCCACTCGTATGCTTAATCCAACCAGTAATGAGCGTCAGTCTATCCGCCCTAGCACCGAAGTTAATCAAGGTGATATATTATCCTTTAACAAACAAGCGGAGACGACTGCAAGAGCCATGAAGATGACACCCCAGGAAAAGATTGAGAAGTTGAGGCGGCGTCAACAAATGCGAGCAATGCTTGCTATTCAGAAGCAACAACAGCAACTAAGTCATCAAGCTTCTGTTGATCATCCTCGTAGTCAGGAGAGTTTGCAAGAGGATCAGTTCTTGCACATGGAAAAGGCTGAATTAGAAGCTGACGAGTGTTTAAACAATCTGCCAGGCTGTGATCCAAGCTCTCCTAATAAAAAGGACGATCTTTGTACATTCTCGGACATGGATGAATATTCAGAGGAGGACACAGCTCTCATCCAGCTTCAGGATATTATAGCAAAAGTAAGCGATATTTTACTATTATCTTGTCCTTCCTTGAGTCCAGTTTCGCTTATACTTAATGTCTTCAAACATGTCTGCAGTTGGATACAAAGATAAGACTTTGTATAAAAGACAGCTTGTATCGGTTAGCTGATAGTGCAACAGAAAGACACTATGCAAGTGGTATGAATGCTGTCAACAGGAGTAGCACTTCTGACTCTGAGATCATGAAGGAAGAAACAAGTAGTCATCACAGGTTAGTAACTTATATTTGATACTTTATTTATGCTGTCAACTATCAGGACTTACCAAATCTGGACGCTATCTCGTAATTCAAATTGTTGTGCTTAAAGACTTCTGCATGATTGATGGACTTAAATTTGAAGGTCTAGCCGTCTAGGGAGGATGTTATTATACTTGCTATCTCGGTCCTTAGAGATGTCAGCTAAATGCATGGCGGAGGAGAGGGGGGGAGGGGGATGGGAAATCTCCTTTGGAGCGTATGCCTTGTAGTCATCAAGTTGTGGCCAAAGCCCCAAAGGTGTAGTGAGTCTAGGAGTCCAATTTGGTCAGTGTTCTTACCCAGGAAGACATAGCACGCTTTTAGAGAGATACTCTTATATTTGGTTGCCATGTTTAGTCCTTTCATCAAGTTGACCATGCTTAACCTTTGATTCTTCGGACCCTTAATATTGCTAAAAAAACCTAATTTCATTGCCAATTCCGCGCGAAAATCTCTGAAGAATGAATTAAGTTTCCCTAGTCCATGGTTTGAATATATTGGACTTCAAGCCATACCAGTTCTTAGCTGTGTGCTGAGAAAGTCGGGGAAATTTCAACATAAGCTGGTATAATTTTTAGGACAGTTACCCATGAAAAACATGTTTTCTTTGCTCAACACTTGGCATAATTGAATTGGATGACTATAAGTTGAATTTCCTAATGAATGTTGGTTATTGAATTATTTGTTACAAAGTGTAAATTATTTTGCGTAAAAAAACTCAGCGATAAAGTATTGATAAGAAGTGGCCAAAATAGAAAATGGCAATAGCAAAAGGCTATAATCCACGGTTTCTAGCCCAAAGTGGCCCGAAACAAGACAGCTTTTTTTTTGGGAAGGCCATAGGGGTAGCATATGGTTTTCATCTTAATATTAGAGCAAAGAACATATGGAAGGTTGCCAAAGTTGGCTCAAAACGCACATTTTTCTCAACGGGTAAACTTTGCCGAAGCAGTTTAAAGAACTCCACAAATGTGGGAACCCACCTTCATATCCATCAAGGGCGCTCCAAAAGTGTCCTTGGTAAAGTTTTGAGAAGATTTGACTAATTTCAAAAGTCTGTAGTAATGGCCAAAACCGAAGTATATAATCCACAGTTTACTGATCAAACAACATCTTTAACCCCAGTGCCTTAAAGGCTCCCGCCATAAGGCGGGGTAAGGGGGGGTCGGATGCACGCAAGCCTTACCCCTATTGAAACATAGAGAGGCTGCGCACGGATGACCCAAAATGAAAATTGCTTCGAGAATCGCACTGACTGACTGCTACTTCACAAAAAAAGAAGCACAGACAGTTTCATGAGCCATTTTGCTTTATTCCATTATATCCCAAAAACCAAAGAATAATTAGTCTTTGGCTCCATCGGAAATGGAAACACCACAGTTTACTGATCCCGGAACAAAAATGGTTCAAATATTTATGGTTGCCCCTATTGGTCGTATGGTGTGTTTTGGCAAATATTAGAGCTAAAAACCTATGATAGGTGCCCCAAATTGGCCAGAAAACACACTTTAGCTTGAACGGATGACATGGCTAACGTGTGTGCTAGAGGGGCATAAAGCAATCCTCACACTTGGGAAATCTAAGTATAATCTATGGTTTTTAGCCTAAAATGCCTCGGAAAAACAACGGCTCAAAATTTTTGAAAATATTCGGTTACTATTTAAACAAGTGGCCAAATTGGCCAAAGTTGACCAAAACTGGTGGCATTGTCCACGGAATTTGACCATAATGCCCCTGTACAGTTTCAGCTGGGTTGCTGTGTGATTGATAGGTCACGCGTTCAAGTTCCGGGAGCAGTCTCTTGTCCCAAAAGTGACAAGGGAAGGCTTGCCCTCTATACACCCTTGTGGTGGGATTCTTTCCCGGACCCTCGCTTTGCGGGGAATCCAATGTGCGACTGGGCTGCCTCTTTATCCTGAGTCCACAACTTGTGATAGGTTCCTCAAACCAGCAAAGTAAATGGACTTGACTTCTAATAAGCTCTATCACTTGCTGATCAAGGAACGAGGTTCGAGGAGTCCATTCATCAGGATTTTTAAGGTCAGTAGAATAGAAGGTTCTGAGGGCACTCATCAACAGAGAAGTAGAAAGACTCGGGAGACACTAGACCTGCACTTGAATAAGACTCGGTCAAAAGCTAGATCAGATGTATCTTTTTAACTTGGGCCTATTGTTGGTCATAGACTCACAGTGAACTCATGAGAGAAAGGCTTGGGAAGAAAAGGACATCTGTATGAAGTTTGTTTCGTTAGCCTTAGAAAGGCACAAAACCTTTTACTCTTGATATAATCATTTAGCATGAAGAATGGTCTACATCATTGAATGTTATGTTGCTAAGTTGTCTTTACATCTGTGGGAAAGCAAGCAAAGCTTCGTAGAGCTGCACAGCGTGAACCATTTTTTGACTGACTAGTCATCGTTATCTCCATGAAAACAACCAAGTCGAACTGTCTAAGTGAAAAGTGTGTCAAAAAAGTCTGAATAGGATCTGTCGAAGAGGACTTAGGCTTGTTCTCCTTTTCAGCTTGATCTCATTCGTGATGCTTCATTTGGTCTTTCATGAGTTGGTGAATTTGAAATTAATTTCATTCCCATTTTTCAATTCTATGAGATGGTGATTGTGTATCAGCACTCAGCGGAAGCATTCATAGATGGCGGTTGATGTTGAAACTTTCTATGACCATGTCTATGTGCTAAGATAATTAAGTATTTGACATATGACAATATAATTTTTTTTTTTCATGAGACCAATGCAATTGGTGACTCTTACCAGTAATTATAAAGATTTTGACTTTTGAGATTCCTTTGTAACTTTCAATTGCTCGTTCAAGTAACACAATAACGCAGAAGCTGTTTGTAACTGAAAACGTGGATCATTTCAAGCAGTCATCCAGTTCTCTACATTTATTCTTCATTTCTCAATCTTTGTGGGGTGTGTATTTTCAGGATTGCTGGAATTTCAGATATGGAAGCTGAGACCAACCACATAGACCGAGCTGTAGCTCACTTGTTATTTCATCGACCTTTCAAGTCATCAGTTAAACATGCTGAGACACCAGTATCGTCAACATCCAATAGAGCCTGCGCTGAACAAGAAATAGCTGGTAGCAGCCTACCAAGTGTTCTATTGGCCAAGAGCTCTGAGAAAACTTGCAATCCACCGTTGCATGAGCCTACAACCCCACTTCCATATGTAAATTCTTGTCATGAAGATATGCTGCAGGACATTTCTCAGAATGAGATGAGTCTCGATCAACAAACAGAAAGTAAGATGGATGAGGATGATGACTAAACTTCATATATTATGCGGATAAAACACCACAAGGGTAATTCTCTCCTTTACCCCCTCTTTGTTCATCGTTTTCTCCTTTGTTAGTTGACCTTCCAGATTCCTTGTAATTTGGGGGGTTTTCTTTCATTGTCAGCCAACTCAATATCACACAGCGAATGGCGAGGAGGCTATTACAGTCCTGCTGCAGACCAAGGTGGTTGTCCATATAGCTGAATCCAGTGATCTACGTAATGCTCTGTGCCCAGCAAAAGTTCTCGACTACTGAGGATTTAGTCGTAGGCAAAGTTGTAGTACCACCTCGTTTGAATTGAAATGTAAGGGTTTTGTAGGCTGTTTATGTTAAGCCTAATTTAATCAAAGGCCAGGGTACTAACTCTCTCGCCATTTACGCTTCCCACTCCTTGAGATATAGTTATTCTTCTGTCTTTCTCCCCCTTATGTCTTCATTTTGCTTATAATATACGTCATCCAGGAATGTAGTTACAGGCTTCTAGTTTGCATCTGTGTTAGCAACCTCCTCGATTTCGAGTGTTGATGGTCTGATGGACATTTTTAACTCTACCATACGGGACTCGGCTTAGTGACTAAAAATGATGGAACAGTTTATTGTGTCGATGTGCTTTAGAGGATGTCACAAGATAGATTACGCAGGACGTCTATCAATGATCTCAATCTTGCATAGTCCTGTCTCTTATTCGACAAAACTGATGCCTAATGCGCGTGTGGTAGAATTAAATTGGGTTCCAATTCCATGCCACAAAACAATCAATCCGCACTGATGGTGTGAGGCGGTGTGTGGTTTACGCTTATTTTATACGTATGAAACACACGCCTCGTACAACAAGCGTGGATTGGTTGTTTATGGCGTGGAAATACCACTTGTTTTAAATTGAGTTTTTGAATTGAAACAAAAAATTGTAAATGATGGTAGAATCATTGAGATAAATTTCTAAATCTCCATGGCAACGAACTTTTAGAAGATACTTTACAATCAGTTTACCATTCACTTCGCCACGTACATTCGATTTCTCAGAACAACCTTGTTGTTCCCATATCCCGACATGGTTTTAGAGATATCACCAGCTACTTCATATCGAAAAATAAGACAACGATAGTGTTACGCTAAGTAATCATTATTTGCATTTGCATACTCCACAGACCACAGTCCACTCTGAATTCAACTTTTCTTTGGAAATTATGCACTTAGAACACATGTCTTTTGGTATAGCAATAGGCCAATAGCCATGACGAAATATGTCCTATACAATACACCTATCTATACTGTACTATATTAAACTTACATTCTTACACACAATCTACACGTCGTCCTCATACGACCAAGCATAATAATGCCGTCGAAATTTCTAAAAAAATAAAAAAAGAAAAAAGAAATGTCAACAAAAAGAAGCGCGTAGTAACTCAAGCGTTGATGACGCTGTTAATTAACCCATTAATTAACTTTCTCTCTCCTCTGTGAGTCTGTGTCATGCAAACAGTAATTCCAACTCAATCAAAAATGTAGCTTCTCTCTCACATTTCCCCCCCCTTTTTTTGTTCTTTTCTCTTTTCTCCTTCCCTTCCAACTTTCTCTCTCCTCTTCAACCTGTAAACCCCACCTTTTTCTTGCTTTCTTCCTAACTCTTCCAGACCATATCCCACCTCACCTTTACTCTTCCCCATTTCCCCCTAAACCAAAAAAAAAAAAAAATCAAAATAATCAAAAATCAAACTTATCATTTCCTCTTCTCTTATCATCATAATCATATAACCTATAGTTTTAATTTCATTTTATTTGATTATATTTGATTGTAATTCAAAGGTTTTTAATCATGACGGAAACTTATAATAATATTAATATTAATAATAACAAGAACAGTAATTATGATTATAATAATAATAATAATAATAATCGGGAGTTATCAACTACCAACGCGGTGACAACGGTGACGGCGGTATCGAAACCGTCTTTGTTCAGTCGGTCAATGACAGTCCACGCCGCAACCGCCGCGGCAAGCAGTCCTTTCTCAAAGCGTCTATCTTACGTTTCATCAGCCGATCGAAACGTTTCGGGGAAGAAATGGTACGAATCGGCCGGAAGTTCGTTTAAAGGTAAGGTTAAGCAGCTCCGTACGATGTTCGAAACGCCGAAATCGGTTAATTACTCTAAGATTGACGAAGAACAAGAAGAAAGTCAACCGCCGCCGCCGACGTCGTACAACCACCACAACCACCACCCGGCGTTTTCGCGGTTGCGGCCGGTGAAATCATTCAGCAGCGACTTGAAGGATGTCTGGTCGATTTTAGACGGCTCGTCGATACGGTTTCCAGGGACGGAGGACCGCGTGGTAGTGTATTTCACAAGCTTGCGCGGCGTACGGCGGACATTCGAGGATTGTTTCGCGGTTCGGATGATTTTCCGAGGCGTAAAGGTGTTCGTCGACGAGCGAGACGTTTCGATGGACATTGCGTACCGAAACGAGTTGCAGGAGTTGTTGAAGGGGGAGAAAAACGTGGCGTTGCCGCAGGTTTTTATTAAAGGAAGGTACGTCGGCGGCGTGGACTTAATTAGGCAGTTGAACGAGACGAGCGAGCTTCGGAAGATTTTGCAGGTGTTGCCGGTGAGAGAGAGGAGGTTCGTGTGTGATTCTTGTGGTGATGTTAGGTTCGTTCCGTGCTCGAATTGTAGTGGCAGTAGGAAGGTGTTTGATGAGGATGATGGCGTGGTTAAGCGGTGTTTGGAGTGTAATGAAAACGGCCTCGTTCGTTGCCCTGAATGCTGCCTCTGATTCGATTGGATTGGGTTGGATTTGGCCGCGAAATTGTGTGATCTTTAGCTCTAATTGTTGTGTGTTGTGGAAGTTTTAGATTATATATGGTTTGATTGATTGATTGGTTGGTTGGTTAACTCGGGTTTTGTTTTCGGTTTCAGCCTGATCGAGGAGATTCGGTTTGGTTGTGCATTGTTTGTTCATTGGCTTATGATGAACAAAGCAAATACAATGAAATATGTCATTGGAAAATATGTCATTGATACTAAGAATTTAGTAGTGTCACTCCTCCTTGGTAGGAGGAGTTATAATTTTCGAAAAAAGAAAGCAATAAAAATCGAACAGAGGAGTCATTATTTGAGTGCTCCATTGTAGCTTTGAGACGAGATTGTGTCTCTCTTGGTTTTACAATGTACATTGGCTGTTCTGTTAATTACTTCTGTAAATATTAATGAAACTTCTGTAATCATATGTTTTTTTGCCCAATGAAATGGGGGATTCTCGTACCATTTTCGAGTTTACTTTCAGTGTTCTTTTGTTATTAGTACTTTCTTTACTCTGCATTGTTCTCTGTTTATGCTAGTAGTACTCGTTTTCTTGCGTTCTTAGTTTGGGATTAGCATTTTAATCAGTGAAATTGGCAGTAGCATTCCGAGCTAGTAGAGTGGTAGTATGTCTTTTTGAGCCTGTAGGCTGGTAGTGACTAGTGAGCTTAGATTTCGATCTATTAGTACGTTTTGATGAGCTATCTGTCTGTATGAGCCTGTAGGCTGGTAGTGACTAGTGAGCTAAGATTTCGAGCTATTAGTACGTTTTGATGAGCTAGGCCAGCTGGGCTATGTTGATTGGTTGTACTTGGGACTTGCATTCCGAGTAATGCGTATGTTTTGATGAGCCCTGCTGTACAGCTTGATAAGCATTGAGCAATAGGCAGTCACTTGGGACTTAGTATGTTGGGGAGTGCTATGGTGAAATTTCGAGTATTCTTCATGTCTGTAAGCCTGTTTGGGGTGAACTTATGGCTTGACATTTGCATATGAATTTGTCAGTTTAAGGAAGCAGAGTTACTAATAATGTTTCCATTTTTGGTGGAAGAGAGTTTTAATCAGATTTTAGTACACTTTTACGTCTGTTAGTCACTGGAGTCTGGAGACTTTATTTGGGAGTATTGGCAGAGAATACATGGACTTGGCTATGGTCTGTGTCGAAATTTGTAGATGGGTCATTTGTGCTTGTTTCGCATATTGCTATCTTGTCCTGTAAAGATGTGAATGACATTGGGTTGTTGTGCTTTGAACTGTCACCGAGATCAGCACCATGGGTCTTGAGGTTGTTGGTTTCGGTATGAGTATTCAAGTGGAGCTGGAGATTAGGGAATGATGGTGGATGAATTTTGGGATTCCATGCCGAAGATTTCATCCTCGGTATCTGCTCATTCTGATGCTAGGTCAGTACTCAGCAGGTTGAGTATACATTATACAGTGGTGTTCCTACGCAATTCCTGTTCCTCAGGTGTTGGGAGTTCAAGTGGGTGGATTCTTTTATCGCGACTGAGATTGCGTAGTTATGCAGCAAAGCATTGAGGTCTCAGAACACAGATTTTGAAGTTTCAAGGTTTGAGGAATGAAATCTGATGCTGTTGTTGTTGATTGTGCAAGAAAGAAAGAATGTGTAGTTTACGACTTTACGAGTCACTAGTTTGCATGCCCGTGCCACGCCCGGGCTATATATTTATATTGTTTATACATGTTTTATAAAAAAATGTTGCTTTATCTTTGCTCTAATAAATTACCATAATGATTTATTTCCATAAGTTGGCTAATAATATACCATATTCTAACCGATAATTGTATTTAATGCTATTTTTATGTTCTATCCAATTAATGTATGATTATTTATTACCATATCTTGACCGATAATTGTATTTGAATACTATTTTTATGTTCTGTCCAATTAACGTATGCCAAGTGTCGTCGTAGGAAAGACTTGGTTTCAGGTTTTAATATATAGTACTAGTTTGCATGCCCGTGCCACGCCCGTGCTATATATTTCTATTATTTATACTCGTTTTATAAAAAAAATGTTGCCTTATCTTTGTTCTAATAAATTAGCATAACGATTATTTCCATAAATTAGCTAATATTATACTACTCTATGATAATTTATTACCATATCCTAACCGATAATTGTATTTTATGCTATTTTTATGTTCTATCCAATTAATGTATGATAATTTATTACCATATCCTAACTGATAACTGTATTTAATGCTAATTTTATGTTCTATCCAATTAATGTATGCCAAGTGTCGTCGTAGGAAAGACTTGGTTTCAGATTTTAATATATAGTATTAGATGGGATACTCTGCTTTTGCATAGGGATTGCCTCATAGTACCTTTATATATATTGTCTATACTTAGGTTTCTGCTCACTTTTACTCTTTAATATTTGACCACTACTCCATGTGAGCACGACTTTTTAGTTTGTACCATATTTGTGTCTGCCTAGGCAATGTTTGAAGAATCTATTGACTTTCATTAATCTTTGAGTCATGGTCTTAAAAATTGTTTTCTTGTCAGACACAAGTAAGTTCGATTGTTGTGATATCCTATCGTGTCACTAATAGGTCAAAATCTTCAATAAAATGTAGTCTCTAAAACACATTCAACCATATAATTGATACTATCAAATTATCAATCAAGTAGCCTTCAATAGAGAACAAGAATTACGAGATACAAGTAGTTAGGCTTTGTTGAGCAACTCCGCAACCTTCTTCCCTTTCTTCCAACGTAAGATAAAGCCTTTGTTGACTTCCCATGCAAAATTTTATTTGATTGATAGCTTAGAATTGCTCTTACATCATACCTAAAAAAATAAAAATCACTCCTGCATCCGCAACAACGATAGTGTGCTAGAGGGTCGTACCCAAATCGAGTTCTCGTATCATTTTCCCTTCGTGAGTTCTCATAATTAATTGGTGATTGTTGTTGTCGTTGTTGTTGTTGTGTAAAGACAACGAGTCACAACCTAATGACATGATTTCAAAGGCAAAAAGGACAATCGTTGGCAACTACAACTGCATTGTGCATTTGAAGATGTCATCTCAAAATTGTTGTAAATCTGGGTCTGGTCATCTTGTGAGATTGCCTAGTAGAAAATTGCAGAGAGGGATCTGCATAGCGCGAAGATTACTAGAACATTTTCAAAACCCTCAGTTTTCTGTCATAATTCTAAACTTCTAATCCATACTTCCATACAAAAAGGGAGAATAAGTTACAAGAGGGGGATATACATTTCATTTTTGGTAAGCTCGTAGCTACATTTCCAATTCGGTGATGACAATGAAGCTTACGCGTCTCTGTGCAAATACAAGTATTGGTTCTAACAAGTGATGCTTCAGAGTTTTTGCACTTATCCTCTAGCAAGTTCAATGTACAGTTTACAACTTCCGGAGGTTTCAGTATCGCCTGTTATTGAGTGAGCGGGACGCATTCAAGATCAAGGTCTAGGACTCCTCTTTCCACATTCTGCAGCCTGATTGACATTTGCTGCTTCACTACCCCACTTACAAAGGATATTATGCTGTCTTTGACTAGGGTGTTATCTTTGCTCGCTACCCATTTTCCAAGCTGCGTTTCTTCTTGGAGTGATGACCGTTCAAATGCTTTAGCAGCAGACACGAGGGGTTGGATGTCAATCTCGGCTTGGCCCATAAAATCATCGGTGGTGAAGGTATCTTTGTCATACACAAGCTGCAAAGCAAACGAGAATCAAGCTTTCCGAATATAAGACAGAAGAGCTTAGGGAAAACAAGAACAAATGAATATTGAACAGCAAAGGAGACAAATTTTAAATATTAGAGACAAATCTTCAGCTAGAAGGCAGGTTTCCATGCTAAATTTCCTCAAAATATCTAGCTCTAACAAATTTCACCAAGTGACAAAAAGTTAGCAAAGCCTGTGAAAGAGTAGCATTTGTGTGACTCGCAATAGCACTGATCAAATGCAAACTTATTCAAGCTCTGAACATATAGAGGTGGAAATCTAAACAGACTACGAGTTGATAGAATAGAAGAAAAAGACCACTAGAATGGATGTATCTTGTTTCAGTTAATGACGCAGCATAATAGGCGACAAAGAACCTAGTGAAAGAATTTGTTTCACAAAGCAATAATCCTATGAAAAAAGTTGACATTAGCCTTCAAGGAAACTGCAACAATAAGATCCAGTGACAGGCTGATTGTAATACTCAGATGACGGGAAACATTTATCGAACCTTTGATCAGATTTATTATAGATAATCAAAGAAACTCACCAACTTTAATGGAGGTATACACTCAGGAATCGATAGCATCAGCTTCTCATTCCACACTGGATTCAAGTTGTTCTTTATGACACGGGTCTTCACCGACTGCAAGAAAAAGTAAGCTAGTCGTTCTTAAAAAAGGAAAAACCAAGACCATGAGTACTACAGCTAAATTTGAGAGCAAGATGCTTACTTGTTGACCCAGAGAGAGGATTACATATGGATCACTTGTTACCACATCCCGGACAGCTAGATTAGTGCCTCTAACAACATTCACTTTAATCAGTCCAACGAATTCAACCATACCTGGCTGTTAACAAAAGATTCAATATGTTATTAGATTCAATATGTTATTAGATTAAAGATGTATAAAAGACATGGTCAAATCTAATAGACTGAGGACCTTCCAATATGCTCTCCCTTTGATTTAAAAAAAAAAAAACATGCATGCAGAACTTGGCCAGAAGTGCAGAACAGCGGATGATCATGATGTCAACGATTTAAGGGACATAAAACAAATGCTAATCTACTAAGCCTTCAATAGAAGTGATAATAACGGGAGCGGTACAATGTAATGAACACAAAACTTGAGATGGCAGGTGGTAGGGGGGAATCCAACATAATGCTGCTTAAAGTTGGAGGATTACCGACGTATCCCCCTTTTTAGAGCCTTTGATCTCGTCTTTTCTTTTCCAGCTATTGCGGCTGTTGCGAAACGCATGCCCGAATCCCGAAATACGAAGGCTGCTTACTTGTTTGTCCATATGTTTCCTGTCTAATGCTAAAACTAAACTTTTGTTTGACAAGCACATATGAGATGAAGTAGAAGGGTGTGAATGTAGTTGTGGGCAGCTCATATTGTCATCTGGGTACATAAACTGTTGCAGCTCATACTTCCTCCTGCAGCAACAAAAGGTTATAGGAGATGTTAGCATGCCATTTCTTGACAAGTTGACATTAAGCAAAATTCCATTGAGACATTGAAGATCACACTACCTTATAAAATCTGCACGTTCCTCTATAGAGGAATCTGGTTTTAGTTTCGTTATGTGACCAGGGATGGAGGCTTCATACTTTTTGTTGGCTACTGCATTTCCTCCCATTTCCGAGAGGCTAGCTACTTGATCATCCGTCCATTCGTCCAATTTTACAGATAAAACCTGAAAAATACAGAAAAAGATTTTTAAAAAAAAAAAGAGTATTAGAGTCACCATTCTGCTAATGATATATCAAACAGAAACTACAGTTTAGTCAACACAAGAACTACACAAGCCCTTCTACAATCCAGACTATCAAAATGCACTCTGACTAGATTTTACTAAAAAATAACTCTACAGTCCAGAAAAATTTAGGAAGAGGTGAAGTCCTAATTCACTAAAGGAAAATATTCTAGCAAGTTAAAACATTATCGCTGCAGGTAGATGGAGATGATGTAGGACGAGGCATACTCGAGGCCTTGCCCTGTCCCAGGCAAGCCTTTCAATAAAAAGATATTTTGAAGACAAGTATTGTCACTGGATTACAATACACTAAAATGTTGACTGCAAAGATTTCGTCCATTGCGTAGTTAAATTTGTAAATAAGGAAACCATGACATAGTATAACCACAGTACAGTCTAACATAATTGAACATAACAAGGCGAACACTAATCTAAATGTGTTTCAGAGTATGTGCTTCTGATACACTGAAGTAACAGGATATGGAATGGAGATGATAAGAATCTTATCCAACCACAACATGAATGTCCAGTTGCAGATATATAAATTGCAGATATTTCTCATGGTACCTCACCTTTGTTATATGCACTCCTAGGCTTCTGTGAACGCCGGAGCACTTGATACAGATGAAGACTCCAACACCAAGAGACCTGAAATTAACAGACAAACATAGAATTCATCATTTGTAAAGTTGAAATCAACTTCCATCTAAAAGGATTATTGTTACTCCTTGTTAGTTATTGTGTGTAATTACTATGGTATCAGGCCCGCAAACCTACGAGCACTTTGGTCATATGATCTATATATGATGCTCGAAATCACACACAGAAAAAAAAGGGAGAGAGATAGATACTTACACCCATTTGGGGTTAGGAGAGCCACAGTCCGCACAGTGCTTATTGCCAGTATGAGATAGAAGTTGCTCTAATTTCTTCAATGGACCTGTTGCAGTAAGGAGTAGAATGAAGAAGGCGACTTCACTAACATGCAAATACAAAAAAAGTGGGGCACAATAGAAAGTAGTTCACCAACAAAGTATTTTGATGGAAGAGATTACAGAACAAACACAGAACTGGAAACAACAGAACGAAAAGGTAACTTCTTATTGAAATCTCATGTTAGAATTTAGAAGTAGATACTCGTGTTATGAGAAATTTTTCAATATGCTACCAATGATCAGAATTTGTATGGCCACTATAACTCATTTTGGAGACAGAAACCTGTCAGTCAGAGGGCTCATAATCTACATTTTCTAAATTCAATTAATCTGCCTCTTTAGTAAGCACTGCAGATATTATTATTTCCCGTTCAGCAATCTGACAACTGGAACTTCTTTTGCTACATCTCAGGAGGTGAAAGGGGCGGTAAGAATGGTGGTTTTGCACCAGCTGTGTGGTGCTTCATGAGTGCTAAATGATACTATTTCCAAAATTCCCGGTCAGTCAAATGAAAATATCTATGTCACTGCAGATAGGTGGATCATACATGCAATCTGAGCTTTCGTGAAAAAGCTTGACCATGGAAAGGTATACACCATCCACAAATATACACACAGCAAAGGAAAACATCCCAGCACGAAAATCATTTCATCAAAATATGTCTATGCAACAATACATTTATCGGACAGCTGATGAATAACAACACGCAAACACAAAATCAAAAAGGGTTGGATGAAATATATACAGAGTCCGTGAGGCAAATGAAGCATAGTGCCTTATGATCTTACTGTGGAAAGAGTTTACTGAACATACAATGATACAAATAAGAACTTAATCAATATTAATAGGAGTTCTAGTAAAATCACATTCAAGAGAAAAAGTTCCATCTACCTGACTTTTCTTTTTTCGATTTGAAGCCTTTACTTGATTTTTCTGTATGTGGCTTTCCATGGTCTTGGGAATAAGGCTTGGTTGTTGTTGTTGTTGTTGTTGTTGTTGGCTTTCCATGGTCTTGTCTTTCTGGTGAATGTTTCCCCGCCTGCTGTTTTTCTAATTCTAGTGTTTCTGCCTGTAGTAATTCGTAGAGAGAGCACCCTGTATGCATGATCAGTGTAACAAGGTCTCAGCAATAAAAAGATTAAGGTTTATGAGGCTGAAGCCTATCGAATATCACCACCACATGCCTGCTTGGCCACCTAACATATGATCACAAAAAGTGTAACTACAGAGAATAGAGCAATCATTAACCTTTTAAGTCAAAGAGATAACATAATCTGACTTCAAAAACGAGAAAATTTAATCAGAGAGGACAATTAACCTTAAACCTATTATGTTAAGCCCTCTAAAGTATCAGCGCACTGAAGAAAACTAGGATGTTAGATATCATGAAAACCGAGTCTAAAGTAGATGAGAAACATAGAATGGACCATTAGAGAAGTTTATGTCAAAAATCAGATGCACATCCTAATTCCTACTCGAACACTCACCCTGCATTACAATGACAGCATTTGAGATTTTGATATAGAATGCTAAAGCTTTAGCTCCAATGAAATACGAAAATTGTAGCTTTATACCAAAAGTAAAGTGTCATATCAATTCAAGTAATCAAGATACAATGTAGATCAACTTGCAAGAATAGATCATACACAACCACACAAATATGAACCCTTGCACGAAAAATGAAAAAGATAGAAACTTTCATACTATAAGTTACTAACTTACTACTATGTTGCTACAACCTGCAAACAAAAACCTTAAAACATCCGCTATGCTTCTGACATATGAAGCCTGGACGCGCCCTACATTTCCAAGTTCTGACCACCAACACCACCACCACCACCACAACAACAACAAAAACAACAACAAAAACAAAAGCGAAATTGCGAAAATTGTATCCCCCTTTGCACCCCTTATTAATCCAATGCAAGTCTAAATCTTTTACTGCATGGGTTCACAAAATTCATCCAAAGCTCCAATTTTTCACATTAGTCAAATTTTCTCACAAATAGTAAATGCAATTTCAACAAGCTTCCAAGCCCAACAAAACAAACAATTATTTCCTGATCATTTCAACAACATTAACATAAACAAGATGAAATTAGCTGGATAACACAAAATTGTTCTAGACAAAATTGACCTAAAACCTCAAAAATTTACCTCAAAAAAAACATTAAAAACCTTAAAAAAATGAAGAAAAAATTACCTCGGACATGATTTGTATCTACATTATCTGAATGGGTGGTCATCTCTAGCCTCCCTGGATCGCAACACGAAACCATGAAACCTTTGCTAACCTTAAAATTAAAACGTAATTATGAAGCAACCACCATTTTTTATCCAAGCTTTTCTTAATCTGCAACAACAACAACCCACCAAATAGCAAAATTAAAAACTCAAATTAATAGCTGCCCACGAACAAAAATTCAATAAAGTAGCATAATTTGCAACAACCCACATTATCAGAAACAAAAACACAAATCGTAATGAAGAAGTTTCTTACAATTATTTAAAGTTCTGGACAAATGATTAAAAAAGTATCAGAGAATTAGATTCTCTAACAACTCATTAAAAACCATAATTATACTTTATAATGATTTTGGAATAAATTTGAATTGTAAAATTATGAGACAAAGATTTGAGATTCCTGGGAAGAATCTGTTCTTTGGTTTCTTTTGTGTACAAAAAATAATAATAAAATAAAAATCAATAATTTGATGATGATGAATTTTGTTTGTTTGTTTGTTTGTTGGTTGGGATTGTTTAATTAGTTGAATTGAGAAAAAGGGGTTGTCTTAATTCTGTTAATTAGTTAGTTAATTAATTTGATTAACAGATTAATTAACAGGAAAAGACAGCCATTAGCCACCACAACATAACAAGACACAACAATGCTTGGGATTTTAGGGAGTTTATTTTGTTTTTATTTTTCTAACATGAAGAGGTCATTTTGAGAATATTATTTTGTTTGTTTTTTTCTTTTAAAAAAATCTTAATTTTAATAATTTTTTTGAATAATCTTCATTAAAAAATTGCAATAGTATTGAATATTGATGATAATATTTATCTAATAAATAAAAAAGTCATTATTTTATTTTTGATATAGTAGTGGATAAGGTATGGTGATTGTGGTTAACTATAAATAACTACTATACTTATGTTATAAAGTTAAATTTATAAATAAGTATGGAGGGTTGGTGGCCCTTCATTTTCAAAGTCTAATCCCACCCCCACTTCCTTTGATTTTTATCATTCTTGTTCCCCTTTTGAAAGTTGAATTTAAAATCTATGGGTCGGACTACAACGTCTTATGTTAAACAGTTGTGTTGTATAGGCGATGGTGGGTCGGGTTGGTGCACATAATATCAAAAACGATCCTATGACGGTTTATGGGAGCATGACGAAAGCAAGTGATTACTGATTGGTCGGCGGCTCGGCGCAATGCGCAATTCTGCCACAAAAAGCACCATATACTCATGAGGTAGAGGAATGTATCACTTTATTAATTTGTGGATATGTATAGTTGGTACAATTTGCCACCATAATAATCTCACAAGAGGGATTATAGCATCAGACATTACAGATGATTATATGAGCCAATTTTCCACGTGCAAAACCTAGATTTCGGCCTTGAATCGATATCAGACTCCTTGCTATGACCCAAATCCTCCTGAGCTGGTGTATGGTTCACAAATTTACTTTTGAATTCCTGACTCATTGAATCACAGCATTTTACAATGTGCAGTTCCTAACCCACCAACTGCGATACTGAAGTGCCAACACTGCTCCAAATCTGCGATGATACCCTTCGTTTGAAAGAGGGTTCCCGCCCTTTTCTAGAGGCTTCCTTGCCAACAGTCAGTAATAGTTATCCTGCTGCCCTCCATTCAGATTTCTGACAATAAACTCGTATATTTCTTGGTGTAAACAAACTCAAAGGGGTGTAACAGTTTCTGCTTCACTAACAACTTTCTTTCTCTTTGATTTAGGAGTTGACTGACTTGATCTGCAGGAGAGACCGAGAGAGCGATATAGAGTAAATCAGAATTTACCAGAATATAGATGCAATGAAATTTATTATACAACAGCATTAACCTGTGTCTAAACACAAAGAGGTAGTTTTGTGAAGAATGATAGAATCCACGGAATAGTAAATCAAAGTAAGAAGACTGATGAGCTGATTCTAATGGCTTAAATGCATGTTACCCTCGACTTTTAGAGTAGACTTACCTTGATCCTCTTCGCCTTTTCTTTTGATTCTTTTCCATCTCCATAAGTGACATTAGATTCTCATGACAAAGACTCTGATCAATGTCCTTCGGATCCACTTTCAAAAAATGGCATTCATCCAAAATTTTATTTAACCCATCTTCTTCAGTCAATTTCAAGTCATCAATTTGGCCTTTAACGTGTTGCATCAAGATAAAGCCTGCAGAGAACCCACATATGAAGTAAACTACAGTATTCGACCAAGTAAGTAAGCTAGAGCAGTAGAGCGTTTCAATATTAAAGCTATGTTTACTCAAAACAGCATATTTGAAAGCTATTCAAAAACAAAACCACTAGCAATGAAACTGATATAAGATCTGAAAGATTAACATTTAACAACTAAAGACCAACAATATAAGTCAGAGCCATCATGTTAAAATATTCAAGTTTCTTATACAAGATATCACTACAAAATTTACAACCTCTGGCTACACTTCAGCCAGAATGTTTATCCTTGTTACGGAAATAGAATCATCATTATCCAACTCCACAATTATATATTGTCTAATTCAACACTGATTTTCACTTCAGTTAAAGGGAAAGACGGACAAACTACTAGACAATAGAATCACATCCATATAGCACATTATATTGCCATCTCCTAGAGAAGATACTGTGCCAGTGACTCAATGCAAAGTTATCACTGGTCAGTATCAAGCTCCGTCTTCATTAGAGGATTAAGTTGAGTCATGTACTCAAGTCAGAGGAGAAGCAGTCAGACAATGACATATGATTATCACTCTATGCTAATAACTATTCCTCTCAATCTCGCTCATGGAGATTTTTAATTGAAGAAAAACAATATTAGTAACAGTAGTTCAGAAAAGAACTCATACTAGAAAAATAAAGGACACCAAATTTAACATCAAAGAGAAGATGAAGGCCCCAGCTCTGTTGCCATAATCTGTGCATAGCCCTCGACATATGATAGTCAACAAACTTTGAACAAAATTGATTCTTTCACAAACCAACAATTTTCTTCAAAAGAAATATTATAAAGGTGTACATTCATATGACTCCAATTAAAAATTTGCCCCCAAACAATTAGATTCGTGTCAATATGCATGGGCCAAAAAAGCAGATAGTTCTTGGCTGTGTATAGATCATAACCAGGAGAAGTCAACTGAAAGACCTATCAGTACTGGACCACTGGTAAGTGGTAACTAAAGATGCGCCAAAACATAACAGGCGTTGCAATTCATGGAAAAGGTCAAATGAATATGCAGTTGAAAAAAAAGTAGAGAAGGATCATACTGAGGCCACGGAGCAATCTCAGATCAAATTTCTCGGCCAAAACTTCATGCCCAACCACTTTTGCCCGTTGTACCGCAAGGTCCTTCAGGCTTATTAAGATGTCCTGTTAAATTGTGAATCTCAAAAGTCAGAAGTCAATCTATTGACACCAAATGCTAAATATCCAGAACAATATCTCAAATTTATGAAACCTTGAATAAAAATAGAAGACCCTTTGGAAAAGAAGAAAAAAAACAAGGACACAGGAAACTCACATATTTTGCACACCCTTTCTTAGTTTCTTTGAAAAATTATGTGCACAAGTATATTTGCTGACCTAAGCTAAAGTTTACTACTCAAAATATTTCATTGTAGCTCACATATCTCTTTCAAATTCTACAGGCAAAATTGACGCAGATGTTTTGATAACGCATTCATAAATTACTCGGCGGATAACCCCGCATAAAGCACCATGCAAACTCAAATCTTGTTGAGGATAGCGTGCGCTTAAGAATCTGCCATGCTTTTCGCTTTAATATTTTGACAAAACCCATTACACTACTCCTACAGGTTTCCCAAAATAAATAAGGACAAATGGCCTAAATAATGTTACTTACAAAATTATGACTAGCAATTAGCCCAAGGGGCAAGAGAGAAGGGTAATAAAAGATTTTCAGTTCTTATCATACACAGCGAAAATAATTAGCAATTAACTATGTATGAAGCTAAGTACATAGAGAGATTCTCTGAAATAAGACATTCGTCCTACTTCTAAAATCTATGTCAACCGTTTATCTCCGTCCATTAATCCTGGGAGAAAACTCTTACATTCCAGATATAGAGGTTTAAGAAAAGGGAAGATTTGAAAGACAAAAAGGTTACAAAAGTTAAGAAACTAGAAAATAGAAATAGGTCTGGAAATTTATAAACTCGAAATTACACAAAAGTTCTAGAAATAGGTTGGAAACACGAAACATGAACTTCATGACGCCAAAGTTTATCATGCTTCATCATGCATGAATTAGGGAACATAGGCAAGTTCAATACCAATGTAAGTGAAAGTGGGGGAAGTGCCAAATTGCCAATTGATGCAACCGTAATAATTCATCACTGAACATTTGAGTCACAGGAGAGAAGACATCCAGGTGATAAACGCAATTACATAGGCAAAGCACATGATGCAGCTCACAACAGCAGAAAAGAAAGAAACATACATCAAAGGATGAGACAGACTGGGGAATCATACATAATAAAAAACAATTAATGTCTTGGTAAGTAGAAAGATAATTCCAGTTCACTTACAAGCTCTGATTCAGATAACGAATAGAGCCATTGAACATCTTCAGGTCTATTCGCTCCAATAAATACTCCCTCCTCATCCATGTTAGCTTCAGTTTCTTGTATATAAGGTAGGTCAAAGCACTTCACCTGTAAGACTATAGCCAAGTTAGTTGGAGGTGGAGAGAGAAACAAGAAATCGTCAAAATTCTATAAATGATATCCACACCACGAGCAATTACTAATACCACCAACATGACATATACTCCATATTCTATTGCCAACAAACAAAACTATTGTATAAAAGAGTAACACACACCCAATTCCCAAGGGATATCAATTAAGAAACCGGAAACGACCTTCAATCTAGACTCAATTCACGCGTAATCACCTAAGATGAAACAAATGCAAATCCTCCAAAAACTCCACTCAAGTAATCGTCAATATACCACAATCTCGATAATTGTTCCACTTACTTTGCCAGTAATAATAACTAAACACCCTTAAAAAAAAACCATTGAACATTTTCGACAATATCACAACACCTAAATCTCAACGGCATACAGTCAAGAGCTCTCATCACACAATCAACCAAACCCTAAGCTTGTCATAAAGGTTACAACTTGTCAACATCAGAACCTAAATCTCAACGGCATACTGCCACGAGTTCTCATTACACATTCGACCAAACCCTAAGCTTATCAAAAAGCTCACAACTTGTCAATTCAGCACCTAAACCGCAGCTCACATACATTCAACTAGCATCATATCAATCACTCCAATTATCGAAATTATCAAACTACCTCGAAATATTCGAACCAATCAATCCGAAAATAACCACACCACTTAATCAGAACAACCACAATTCTTCTCTAACCAAAATGCAACCAACCAAACTATAACATAGCCAAATCTTGAAGCACAAGCTTAATCAAAGTACAATAACATTGAAGCACAAGTGTAAACAAACAGAAATTAAAGTACGAACTAAAATATTAAAACTTCATTATAAACCTAGCTCATGAATTATATACAACAACCTTAAAAAACATGAGCAAAATCCAATCTTTAAGCATCAATCTAAAATTACACAAATTACCCACAAAATTAACGTCTAAAATTGAATTAAAAACATAAGAATCATATAATGTTTTAATTAATCGGATCAATCAATTCAATTAAAAAATGGAGGGGGAGGAAGTACCGGCGGTCTGAACGGTGGTCGCCGGAGTAAGGTTAACGCGGCTGAGGACGGTGGGAAGCGGCGTGGTGGGCGGCGATTAGCGGTGGTGTGCCGGTGGCGGGTGCGGCGGCCTGGCGGGGGAGAGAGCAGCGGTAGAAAAAAGAATGGAAAAGGGTGGAGGGCTTTTGGTGGGTTTAAGAGGAGAGGATGGACCGGTGTCCGTGGACGTTGTCTTGACTCTTGAATTGGTGTAAGAGTTTGCATTTACCATAGTTAAGTTTAGCTTAATCTTGATTCGGGTTAGACTCGGTTTCGTATTATTTCATACTCACGGTATAATGTTGAATTAAATGAGAAAGTATTTCGATTTTTGGTAGGAAGTATAAATTAATAGTGTTTGGATCCCATCGAGTTGAAATTTAGTGAAGTTGGTGGAGTTTGTCTAATGAGATAAGAAAAAGATATGTGACATTTTACTTTTTTTTTTTTTTTTTTGAAGTTAATGTGACATTTTACTTGTGCATTAAAAGATTTTCTTTATTTTGCTATATTACTATTTATGGCAAACTCCACCAAATTCACCAAAATTTTACTTTGGATTTTATATGATTGGAATTAATTCTATTTGATTTGAATGATTTTATATGATTTGATTTGATATGAATTTATTGAATGTGGACGACTTAATGATAACAAATGCATTGAATTCATTGATTGTGATTTGGATAGTTTTGATTTTATTTGATTAGATTAGATTAGATTTGTTTGAATATGATTTGATATGAATTATATGATTTGATATGAATTCTACAATTTTCAAGTTGAATCAAACATATTTATACACCACATTAGTGAGAATAATCAATTAACACGTATGCCGATTCCTCGTATCTATGCATCTTAGGCCCTGTGCGATTCAACTTATTCAACAGTGTTTTCAAATCAGATCAAATTTATTCAAATCAAATCAAATCAGATCAGCTTTATTCAAATCAAATCAAATTAGATCAGAATTATCCAAATAACAATCAATGAATGTAGTCTATTTTTAGTTATTAATACGTCTAGTTGCAGTTAATTCAGTTCAGATCAAATCAAATCAAATTTATTCAAATCAAATCAAATCAGATCAGTTCAAATCAAATCAAATCAGAAAAATGCAGTCCAATCCCACAGGGCCTTAGCCTCCCAAACATTGAACAAACGACATAACCCATTATCATATTCATCCAACCAATGCCAAACACAAAAGTACACCTCTTAAACGAACTCGAAACATTTCCACCCCCACACTCACACAGTCACACAGCCCAAGACATCGCTTCAGTCTAGACTATCACTTATGCACTAACAGTGCTTAACCCTTATCTTAACCACGAGACCGAGACATAATATAAAGAGGAGGATTGCCATTTGCAAGAGCCAAGAGAGGTTTAAACTTCACTCACTTCAAAAACCCCTCACCTCTCACGTTACAAAAGCAAAAGCATCTTGTTCCTCAAGCGCCACCATTTCAACCACCAACAATGGCGGCGGCACCACCATCAATGGAATCCCTAATCCTAAAACTCCACGAGATCTCCGCCGTCAAATTCGGTAACTTCAAGCTCAAGTCAGGCATCTCTTCCCCAGTCTACATCGACCTCCGCCTCATCGTCTCATACCCATCCCTCCTATCCGCCATCTCCCAAACCCTAGTCTCCGCCGTCCGCGCCGCCACTCCTCCGACGTCATTCGACGTCATTTGCGGCGTACCGTACACCGCACTCCCTATCGCCACCGTCGTCTCCGTCGCTAACAACATCCCTATGCTTATGCGCCGGAAAGAGGTCAAGTCGTACGGTACTGGTAAGGCTATTGAAGGTGTCTTCTTGCCGAAGCAATCGTGTTTGATTATTGAAGACCTTGTTACTAGTGGTGGTTCTGTGCTTGAAACCGCCGCTCCTCTCCGCGATTGTGGCCTCCTTGTCACTGACGCCGTCGTTTTGATCGATCGGTAATTTCCTTTTCTTTTACTTTTTTACTGTCGTAAGTAGTTTTTACTGCATGCGATATGACGGTCTTACCCTTGTGAATGAACTAATGATATCTTCTTGTTGTTTTAGTTTTACTGTGTGGTAATTGTAGAGTATGAAACAAGCCAAGTTAGCCACTTTTAAATTGACTGAATTGTGTGGTGTTTTAGATGTTAACCCATTTTATTAATTGTAGACTCCCTTTGTTTTATTAATTTCGTTACGAGTTGTTTGGATATGTGAGAGGAATTTGAGTTAAGCGTAAAGAAATGAATGAAATGGACGGAGTAGAATGGTTGATACTTTTCGGGTCATTTTAAAATGTTTGTTGAGGTTGTATAGAGGAACTGAGGAAGGAATCTTCTTTTGGAAATGAGGGGTTAAGAATGGATTGTAATTTGAAGTTGTAGGGTTGTGGCATTCTGAATAGATGTTTCGGAATATGGACAAAGTTTCGAGTCTTTCGTTTGCAGAATGGAATATATCCTGGTTCTGAATATGTTTCGGAATATGGACAAAATGTTGAGTCTTTCATTTGCAGAATGGAATATATAATAAGTTAATGAGAAATGTTTGGCTTGTATGTGAATTTGTGATGTCTGATGTGATACTTATTGAAAAGATTGAGACTTTTTCATGTTGTGAGAATTTTGTGTATGTAATGCAAATGAAAATGTCGAGTCTTTGACTTTTGACATGATAAATATTCAAACGTTTGCTTTGAATGGAAGCTGAGTTTAAGATAGGTTTGTTTGTACGAAATTTTACTATGCTAAAGTTGCATTGAAGCAAAAATTGTCTATAAGCAGATTTTTGTCTAAGGTTTGTGGCTGTTGTAGCCCTGTCCTCAAAATTTGAAAACAGGCGATGTAGTGTTCCTGTTTGGTAGAAAACTTTCGTCATAATTGGGTGACATGTCAGTATTAAACTAGCATAGGATTTATGACATATTTTATGAGTGGGATTGGTTGTTACGTTCCTATTCATGGATCTTATTCTTACGACGGTAGGGGTGATTCTGCATTACAGGGAACAAGGAGGAAGGGAAAATCTAGCAGACAACGGGATAAGGCTTCACTCATTAATTAAGCTGAGTGAGATGGTTGGAGTTTTGAGGAGGTTGGGTAAGGTGGAGGAGGAAACTGAGAAGATGGTCCTCAAGTTCTTGGAAGAGAACAAGAAAGTATCTGTACCAAAGGTGGAGAAGGATGTAGTTGCACTGAAGCTGGGTTATGCTGAGAGGGCCAAGCTAACTAAGAATGAGACTGGTAGGAAATTGTTTGAGATAATGGTTAAAAAGGAAACTAATTTGTGCTTGGCCGCCGATGTTGGCACAGCTGCTGAGTTACTGGAGCTCGCTGATAAGGTGATGCATCTTTTACCTTTTACTGGAATTTGGACCATTGTTCTTTGCATGAGTAGATTGTGTTAGGGTTATCTTGTCGTGACCAGATCCCTATTGCCCTGCTGAGAGGTTCATTTTCTTTAGGCCCTCATATCTTCTGTGAACTGTCTACTGCGACATTTTTTACTCGTGGTTCTTAGTACTGTTTTGCACTCTCGTACAAGTTTGAAGTTGTAAAAGTTGTGTACTGTTATCTGTTTCCATGATCTTTTCCAGTTTATTGCCATCAATTGCTGGGGAATCTAATAATTTGCTATGTCCGTGATGATTAATTCGCTAAATAAGTGCTTAAGTTATCTCAAGTGAAAGAATACTAAACAATGTTCTTATTACTTCAACCATGTGTATACTCTGAGCTTGCTAATAGTTTCTAAACTTCTGATACTTGTCAATAATTGTATTTCTTGGTGGCAGATTCATATTTGTACTTACTGTCGTTGGGTTTTGTGCTACAGGTTGGACCAGAGATTTGTTTACTGAAAACTCATGTAGATATTTTTCCTGATTTTACCCCAGACTTCGGTTCAAGACTTCGTGCGGTATGATGTGGCCCTACTGGTTCTCTCTTTGGATTTTGGTCATCATGTTGTTCCTATTTTGCTTAGTCTTTGCTGTTTAAGTCGTATTCAATAGAAAGGATTTTTACAAGACTTGATTTGCATTTGTGTCGATTATTGTCTTTGGCTTGATTTTCCAGATACATCTTCCTGGTCCATTTTTTTTTTGCTCCTCAGTGCTTATAAGATTTGTGTTTCTGAAATTTGTGCTCTGCATGCTAATATAATATTGGTCATTGAACTGATCAGATCGCAGACAAGCACAACTTTCTTATCTTTGAAGATCGTAAGTTTGCTGACATTGGCAACACTGTCACCATGCAGTATGAAAGGTAAGCGATTGTAGCTTTCCTTATCTTTGAAGTTTGAAAGTTTGCAAGTTTGCATTTCTTATCTCATGTCCTTCGGGCTTACCCCCTTGTGTTTGTTGTAGTGGCGTCTATCACATTTTGGAGTGGGCTGATATAGTGAATGCTCACATTATCTCTGGCCCTGGGATTGTGGATGGGCTTAAGTTGAAGGTTAGATATTTGGATATTCTTTAGGCTGTAATATTTTGACTTCTTGAACTGATAGCATTCTGAACTTCTGCTTATCTCTCTA
Organism: Spergularia bocconei; assembly: GCA_963457585.1. Lineage (NCBI taxonomy): Eukaryota > Viridiplantae > Streptophyta > Magnoliopsida > Caryophyllales > Caryophyllaceae > Spergularia > Spergularia bocconei. The sequence goes on along the minus strand of OY734951.1, from coordinate 2,703,886 downwards.
CTCAATTTTAGGGCTTACCTCGAGGAAGGGGCCTGTTGTTGTTAGCTGAAATGAGTTCTGCTGGTAATCTTGCTACTGGGGATTACACAGCAGCAGCTGTCAAGATTGCCGCGGATCATTCAGATTTTGTTATAGGTTTCATCTCTGTCAACCCAGCTTCCTGGAAAACTGGACCAGTTAACCCAGCTCTTATTCATTGTACTCCTGGAGTGCAAATGGTTACTGGGGGCGATGCCCTTGGCCAACAGTACAACACTCCACATTCGGTATGCTTATCTTCCCTTTTGTTTTTCAAAGTAGTTTCTCTTTGTGCCTTAAAGTTTCGATCAGAGTGAGTTATATCAGATGGAATTATTATTAAAACTTTTGGTGCCCTCCAGGTGCCGGTACTAAACATTAATGCACCCTTTCTGTACTGAATCACACAATAGAACTAACATTGTATTGTGCTCCTTCTGGGGGAAGTGAAACTGAAATACACTATGACACCTTCTCTTCTTATTGTGATTCTCCACACCAGATGCCACGCTAATTTGAAAGATATTTATATAATCATGTTCCTGTGTCAATATGAATGCGCTGAAATGAGTCGATTTGTGCTAAAGTGATCAGGGAGCTGCTTGCATCCCCTCCCCCATTTTACTTTGTGAAATCTGTCTATCTGAGTATTAATGGTTGCGTCTTACAGGTCATCCACGACAGAGGCAGTGACATGATAATTGTTGGCCGTGGAATCATCAAAGCAGCAAATCCTGCAGAAGCTGCTCGTGAATATCGGATCCAAGGATGGAATGCATACTTGGCAAAGTGCTCATAAGACAATGCTCATTTTGCAGTAGGACAGGCGAGTTGCTTAGGAACGCTGGTTCTTTCCCTATGGTTTGGATATTCTATCTAAAGGTCCAACACTAGGGTTCGAGATCCAGAGAGGCATTAGATTTGTTGAGTTGTTTCCAGTTTGTAACTCAGACCTCGTCATTGAAACTTTTAGCTGCCGTCTTATTGCTGAATAAGGCCCTTGCCAAACGGCAATCCTTCTGTTATGTATCTTATTCAATACACATAATATACATGATAAGAAAAGGTTTTCAGATGATTGCTCATTAGATTGGTGTGCAACTTTCGCTCTTTAGATTGGTATTTCACCGTGGTCCTGGCAGTGTACGGTGAAGTTTTCTGTCAACAGTTGCAAGAACTGGGCCAATGGTTGGGTTAATGATTAACCACATCCAAGTGAACCTACGACCAGTTTACAAACAAGTGAGATGGTTTTATAACGTTTATCGGATTTGTCGAGGCCAGAAGTGCAATCAATTCAATTTTCAGAAAGGATGCTCTTACACAGGATGAGTGCCAAAATTTGTATGTACAAAGTAAACACTGGGACAGATCAAAACGACAGAATCCAATTTTCCAAATTGTAGTTGATAGGCATAGCATATTATGTATAGTGTCGTCTACAATACACTTTTTCTTCCCAAACAACAATTCTACAGTACACCTAAATTGATCTAGTAAACTCATCAGGCAGCACCAAAAATGCACAGTATGCTGCAACACAGGTTGAGAGGCACTTGGTGCGTACTGCGACTGGAGAGCTCAGCTTTTCTAAGCTGTTTCGTCTACAGGCTCCATCTCTTGTATATGACAATACCAATTCACAAAGCCGATTGCCAGTAGCTAAATTTGTCGAGCTTCTTCCTAGTCGCCATGTTGTTGAGTTTACTGATCACACATGAAAGGGATACACTTCTGACTTACATAATGACACTATTGATGGCTACTACAAGCAACCGAAGAGTATCATTTTCCGACAAACATTCATCTTTAAGGAAGTCTCATAACGTCTCTTTACTCATGTAACCGATGCATAGGTCAGCAAAGAGGGTTTGCTTCGCAAACGCTCAAGTTACATGAAAAGAGGACTACTGCTGACTCTAAACCAACGGTAATCTAACTCTTGAGTGACGATTTAAGACAAAACGAGAAGGGCTTCTCAAGAGGATTATTCTTTCCAGATCCTGCCAGTTATCCTCAGTTTTAATTCTTTCCTGTCGCCCCCTGAGAAAAAGAGAGCCATATTTCGCTGGATGATGAGGCCGTCAAAGCTGTCACGCACTTTGCGATGACTATCCCTGACACTTCTAGGGACACCTTGCCATATCATCTTTCTTCCATTTCCTCCTACCTCAAGGCTGTAATTGTAATTCTTTGCCTCGTTGTCGTCTCCCATGAATCGTAAGAAAGCTATGTATACAGGAGCCATGCCCAGCTGGAATGCTTCAAAATGAAGGCAAAAGTATTGCCCAAAGCAGCTGAAGACCTGAAGCAGACAAGACCAGAAAGGTATTACAAAACAAGATTAGTATGAATCAATCACGAGACCTGCAAATCGTATATTACTTGCCCTTCCCACCCTATGAATCCCTTCATAAGTTCCCAAAAAGCTTACCGTAAGCATCCAAGTAGCATTTTCGACCTCGTGAGGATTTGACTTCACATAGCGATGATTGAATGTACTTCCCTCGTGCATGTCAACTTTGTGATCATCCTTCAGGTGCGCCACCAGATAGGGGATGTCTCCAATGACAGCACATTCTGACCCAGCATAAGGACAGTTGTAGGGTCTAAAGATACACTGCGATTCATGCTTCAGTTTGCTATAGTAAGGGTATATCCCCACGCATCCAAAGCTTTGATATTTACAAGGAAGCTCAAGGGATGCAGCCACCTTTTCCAATGCAAGACATCTGATATTCCCGAGTTCATGTCTGCAGGTTGGGCACCGATTATGAACTCTGGGCTTGCAACTAGAACATATTGTGTGGCCATTCGAACACTGCAGGAAAGAAAGAAGAGCACAATTTTGTTAAACACAACTACTTGCAGAACTTGAAGAGAAGAAATGCACCTCAAAGCAGGAACATATTGGGGTTCTTTCTTTCCTTTTTTTAGGGGGGGGAGTAAACAGTGGCGCCTTTCAGTAAAGGAAAAAAGTATGAAGACAAATGAAAAGAGAAAATGAGAACATAACATGAATAACCCACCCCTGAGAGAAGGAAATTCTTCATTTTCAAGTACAAAGAAAAAGGGAAAAAAGTCACAGAAAAAGTGAGTTTGAGTTTGAACTGAGCACTCAAAAGGAATTTGAAGAAGTTGCAACTGTAAAGGAAGCGACAGCACCTTCAGTAATCAAAGAAGAAACTTGTAGAAGGAAAAGATGAGCAATGAAATCAGCAACAAAATATAATCAGGAAAAGGAGACTGATTGCTGAGGAATAACACAGGAACTTAACCAATCTGACAACCACCAGTTGAGTATCATCCTATTGACTATTGAGTAACAAACTAACTCCTTTGCCGGAAACTATCTTTTTCAGCAACAGGTCAGCTTTGGACTCTCTAAAAAAGCACTTTCCAAAGTGCATAAAAGTGGATTCTCAACATAAATACAGCAACAAAGAACACACATGGAAAATTACACTTGAAAGATTCAGAAGCCAGAATGAACCAAATTCTCAAGAGATGATAAATTAGCAACACTAGGCAGCACAAGAAGATCCATTAACGAACCTGGTGTATTGGAGGGTACATTGCAGTTAAGCACACAGGGCATTCCAACAGTTCATGGACACTACTTGAAACAGTCAAATTAGGCTTCACAGCACTTTGTGCAGGATCGACGACATTTTCAACAACGTCTGTCATCTCATCGCCTGATGGAGGATCAATTACTTCCGGTTTCGCCCTGATATCATCAAAGAATGGACTTCCAGTTGCCATCTTTTATGCAGAATAACGCGGCTGAATGCATAAAAAAAGACAATGTCACAATCAACCTTAATGAGTAACAGGCTCAAAGCACTATCAGTACTTAATTCCTTTGCTAACAAGCAACAGCTAAAAGAAACTTGTCTACTGCTATAAATACACTACCAGCTTGAAGTATCACAGGCAACTTACTTCAGAGAAATCTATTACCAGAATTTTGTACTAGACTTACTTGAATTAGACTACAGCTTAAATTGTACATTTGTCACCGAAAAGCGTCTTTTTGTATAAGTTCATGACAATGACTCATGTGTAAGTACATGTTAATCTATCCCCACCGCCAAGCACATTAATTTTGTTATTGGTGTCCATCACCAGCTGCAGGCATGGAATCTGCAGTATCGTCATTGACTTATTGGTGAAGAATTGGAGATGCATTACAATTGACAGTCACATGGCACATCACACATTAATGAACAAACACACATGTGCGCAGCGCGGCTGCGCCCACACTCTATTTCAATACAATAGAGTAACACCTTATTCTAACTCTCCCTAGCAGTCCAAGAGTGCTGTTCATAATCTCAAGAATGTTATAACCAAGGCATTGACCAACAATCTAGATTATAACAAGTCCCACATCCCAATTAACATACTTCATCCAATATTTTCGAATCATTGCATTCACTAAGGTAAATAAACAAGCAATCAACCCGAACACAAACGTCAAAAACCTACCAGCAAAATCGTTCCGAAAATGATCCAACTGAACTGATTTCAATGTCCTTACCTGCAGATTAAACTTACACCAAGTAAGAACAGAATTTCCAAATTTTTATGTCAAACACTAAAAACTCATATTTCACCATCATTCAGAAAATCAGTCAGACCCAAATTAAGTTCCTAAAAGTTAATCATCATGACTTATGCGGCATACAATAAAGACAAGAATTCATGAGAAATTAAGCATATGACACCTCAAAAATCGACAAATAAAAGTTCACATGCCAAAAACACACAATAACATTCCCTAAGCTCATCATTGTTGCAGAGACTAATTACCCGTACACTCGGATATTAATTAACGTTTCGTTTGAATTCCTCTCGCATATTAAAAACCAAACATTAACAATCCGAAACACGAGTAAGTACTAGTATAATGTAACAATCACACATCAACAATGTAATGTAAGCTCATAAATTCAGAGATTACCAACTAAAATAAGCCTAATAAATATGACAACAACAATCCTACAGTACTACACAAAACCAAAAAAGATCAATTCTTGGTGAAATTAAATTCAAAATAAAGTGACAAAACTTCTCCAACAATCTTCCATACCCAAGACAAAAACTTTATCATAGAGCACAAAATAATGATGAAAATTCAAAAACAAAAAAATCCCAACAACAAATTTCTGATCTTTTTCCACATTTATTGGGCACACGGTTTAATAAAAACCCCATAAAAAATGGATCATCATCAACAACAATAATATCAAAAATTAAACCATGATCATTATTAATTAAAAAAAAAAACCAGAAAAACCCAATTGGTAGAATATCAATGTAAATGCACAATCACCCAAAAAAATTAAAAAATAAAAAAAAGTGGGAATAGTACCTTAAAATTAAAATAAGGGGGTTTTGAAGTTGAATTCAAAATTCAAAACTCCATGGAATCGTAAAAGATAAGATACCCAGAAAAAAAGAAACCCTAAAAAAGAAGAAGACTTTAAAAAGAAGATTGAAGAAGAGGAGAAAATGGAGCCCCTCAAACAAGGAACTACTACTCCTCCTACTCCTACTACTATAATTTTCTTAGGTGGTCAAAAATTATAAATATATGGCCGTCCAAGAAATAATAAAAAGTATATATTATGTGATTTGGTGGAATTAATTGAACCGGCTGAATAATAATCAAATGATATGTGGTTATTTATTTTTACAGAGTAATTATTAAATAAATGGATTATTATTATTACTTATTTGTTGTTGGAAGATGAAATAAATTTGTGGGATTTATTGAAGAGGAGGAGGAGGAGCGGGGTTAAGAGTTTTTTTGAGTTGAGTTGAAATGAAAGAATTTATTTTGAAAAGTTTATTGGGGGAAAATAAATAAAGAAGAAGAAGAAGAGGAGTTTGCGAGAGCGTGTCGTGGTGATGGGTTGACAGAGTCTTCTTGAGATAATACAAGAAATCAAACTCTGTGTTTTCTTTTACTTTGTGGGACCCTTACTTTAATCTGAAATTTGATTTGAAACTTATCTTTGAAGCTTCCAAATTTGGCTTTGCGGTTTGAATGGGGGAGTGGAGATGGGAACTATGGGAGATGCGAGTCGTTGCCTTGATGGTTAACCCTGAACTCGGGTTCGGAGAGAAAGTTTCGACTTTTGGTTGAGATCGGTTTGGTGGTAGACTGGTAGTGGTATTTGAAATGTCAGATTGTGGAAAGTGGTGAATGATGATGGGAGGAGTTGGAGTACGATACAACCATAGTGTCGTAGCCTCGTAGGAGAATGGGGGTTTTAGAACACGGATTTATTGTGTACATTGTTTTGGTTATTGTTGCGTAAGCGTTACCCTGTTTACCGTGTTGTTTTTCCAAGAACATAGCTATTCATTTTAGGTGATGATTTTGTCAAGACAAATATGACCATTATACGGACTAGGGGCAGTAGTAATTATAATTACTGACTTGGCAAAATCATCGCCTTTAATTTTAAACCAGAAGCTTTAATGGTCGTTGGAAATGTAATAATCATTCTAAAAATTACGGCTTTAATTTACTGCCGTGTCTACCCGTCGTATGTGTATTACGGAGTACAATTTAGAGAGGTGAACGTATCTACAAAACATAATAGGCTAGCTGAACTGAAGTGGCGAGGACGAAATTGGAAACTGGATCAAATCCGAAGCACAGCAGAGGAGTCAATGTAACGTTCATCCCCCAATTAAACCAGTAACTCTATAACAGTGTATATAATATTTACAAAGGGCAGAAAATACCACATACTCCATAATAGACAATGATATCAGAACCTCATATAAACACATTAAATACGATTTTCCACAAGAAAGAGGCCGAATATTGCTGCACTGACAAGAGTTGTTTGCCTAATAATGTACCTGATGATCTTCAGTGATCCCGGAATCTGTTACAGTAAGAGTAACTCTTACTGTAATTGTGGCGTGAAGGAGAAGGTTAATTGGAGAAATTGCAGGAAGAAGAGAAGAAAGAGTGAAGAAGATGAGAAGTGAAGATGAAGATACAAGAAACTGACAATCTTCCTCAAGAAGATTGTAACAAACTCGTAACAAACTGTTGTAACAGAATAGAGTAGGGGAGAAGATTAGAAGAGAGAGAAATCAAAGAGAATTTTGAGAGAGAAAGTTATATCATTTTCATTGCTTAAAATCCAAATGATACATTGACTCCTTATTTATACACAAATGTTGGTCAATTCAACAGAATTCAGTTAGTTAGCCAGCTTTTCAACTAATTCTAACTATCTTTCTTAACAACTATAACATTCCTCCCCTCTTCAAACAAGAGTTGCCCTCAACTCTTTGATTGCAGAAATTTACTTGCAAAGCCAGGAAATTGCTTTTCAAACTCCTCAGCATTCTCCCAGGTTGCCTCCAAGTCAGTGAAACCTTCCCAATTGACCAGGAACTGATTCTCAACCTTCCCTCTAACCTTGACAGATCTTTGCTGCAGTACAGTTGCAGGAACAGGAACATGGTTACAAGTCTGATTTTGGAACCATGGTGGTATATGGGTTGCAGCAGGTAAAACTCCATGAAATGTCTTCAGCTGAGACACATGAAAAACATCATGGATTTTAGAAGAAGCAGGCAATCTCAGCTGATAAGCCACTTTGCCAATCACAGCAGCAATCTGAAAAGGACCATAAAACTTGTTTGCTAATTTCTGATTCCTCCTCTCCTGCACTGAATGCTGCCTATATGGCTGTAACTTCAACCATACCCAATCTCCAAGCTGGTAACACCTTTCAGTCCTATGCTTATCAGTCACCAATTTCATCCTTTCCTGAGCCGTTAGTAGATTCTGTCGGAGATTAGAAATCATTGCCTCCCTTCTTTGCAGTGATCTATCAACTTTATCCACCTTAGACTCACCAGGTAAATAAGGCAAATGTAAAGGGGGTTTCTGATTGTAGACAATCTCGTATGGGGTTAGACCAGTAGCTGTGTGGTAATGTGTATTGAACCACCATTCAGCCAATGGCAACCACATGCTCCAAGTTTTGGCATTTTCTCCGCACATGCATCTTAGATACATCTCCACACTTCTATTTACTACCTCTGTCTGACTATCAGTCTGAGGATGGTAAGCAGTCGACATCTTGAGCTCTGTCTCATGAAGTGTAAAAAGAGATTGCCAGAATTGGCTCAAGAAGACAGTATCCCTGTCACTGACAATGCTTTTAGGCCACCCATGCAACTTAAAAACATTGTCCAAATAGGCCTGTGCCACCTCCACAGCGGTATATGGATGAGATAATGGTATGAAATGAGCTGCTTTACTCAATCTGTCCACAACTACCATAATCACATCCTTACCTTGGGATTTTGGCAATCCAGTGATGAAGTCCATGCTTATATCCACCCATACCTCCTCAGGTATGGGTAAGGGTTGTAACAGCCCCGGATATGCCACATTCTCTCCTTTTGCTGCCTGACACACCAAACATTCCCTTACATAAGCACTGACATCCTTATTCATCCCCTTCCAATGAAATAAGGCTTTGAGTCTCCTTAAAGTACCATCTCTACCACTGTGACCAGCCTCACCTGATGAATGGTGCCATCTCAGGACTTCTTTTCTCAGCTGCTCATCATTTCCAATGTAAATTTTCCCTTGTCTTCTGAGCAGATTATCCTGCAGACTGTATTTAGGGATGGACACACCTTGTTGCAGCTGCTGTAACTTCTCTTGGATATCGGAATCAGTAAGATAGCTATTCTTTATCCTCTGCTCCAGGTCAGAATTAACCACAGACACTGCCATGCTCATAATTTCTGCACCTTGAACTCGAGAAAGTGCATCAGCAGCAAGGTTTTCCTTCCCACACCTGTACTGTATCTCATAGTCAAACCCCATCAACCTAGATAGCCAAAACTGCTGAAATGGTGTTGAAATCTTTTGTTGGAGCAACCATTTCAAGCTTTTTTGATCTGTCCTTATAATAAAGTGTTGACCAGACAAATATTGTTCCCACTTCTGTACAGCGAATACAATAGCCATCAATTCCTTCTCATAGACCGATAGTTTCTGCCATTTTGGTCCCAAACTCCTGCTTATAAAAGCCAAAGGGTGACCCTCCTGCATGAGAACAGCACCAATGCCACTATTGGAAGCATCTGTTTCAACTTCAAAGGGTAAGTTGAAATTTGGGACTGCTAACACCGGTGCTGTAGTCAGGGCTAATTTCAGTTGCTCAAAGGCCCTTTCTGCCTCCAAACTCCACTCAAATGCCCCTTTTTTCAACAAATTAGTCAATGGCTTGCTTATGGCTGCATAATTCCTTACAAACCTCCTGTAATATCCTGCCAAACCCAAGAAACTTCTCACATCTTTTACAGACTTGAGCATAGGCCACTCCGACACTGCTTTGATTTTTCTAGGGTCTGTTTCCACTCCCTTTCCTGAAATAAAATGCCCCAAATATTCCACTGTCTCCACAGCAAAAGCACACTTAGACAATTTAGCAAACATCTGGTTTTGCTGCATCAATCGAAATACAGACTCCAAATGTTCCCAATGCTCCTCATGAGTCTTGCTGTAGATGAGTATATCATCAAAAAATACCAATACACATCTCCTGAGTAAGGGCTTGAACACAGTATTCATCCAACCCTGGAATGAGGCCGGAGCATTGGTCAAGCCAAAAGGCATGACCAAAAACTCATAGTGCCCACTGGGAGTTTTAAAAGCTGTCTTGTAGACATCAGCAGGATTCATTCTAAGCTGGTGATAGCCTGCCCTAAGATCAAGCTTGGTGAAGACTGTAGCCCCTGCCAATTCATCTATTAACTCCTCCACCACCGGTATTGGAAATTTGTCTTTAATGGTCTTCTTATTAAGGTCCCTGTAATCAACACACAACCTCCAGGATCCATCTTTTTTCCCGACCAAAACGACAGGTGAAGCAAAAGGACTTGTACTATCTCTGATAACCCCACTGTCCAACATGTCTTGGATCAATTTTTCAATAATATCCCTTTTATTGATCGGATATCTGTAAGGACGGATGTTGACAGGAGTGGCAGTATTTTCCAAGGGTATTTTATGGTCATGAATGCCCCTGGATGGTGGTAATGTTGTTGGCTCTTCAAAAATACTGCCATACTTAACCAAAAGCTGCTGTAAACAAGGGTCAGAGTTGTCCGAAGATGCAGACATAGCCTTGCAGAGAACTAAATCTGACTGGCATTCTTCAGGAATCAACTGCAGCAAGCACAACTGTGTTGCAGTAGAAGCATAAGTAGCAGCAGACTTGCCCTGGATCATTTTGATCTTTTGAGCAGGAACACCCTTCAATATTACAGTACCAGTGCCCCAATCAAACTGCATGATGAGATTTTTAAAATCCCACTTAACTGACCCTAAAGTGCTTAGCCATTGGACTCCCAGCACCATATCACAACCTCCTAAAGGAATTAGCAAGGCATCTGAAGTGAATTTCCTGTGATGCATCTCCCAGGAAAATCCCCTAGTAATGCTCTTGCAGGGTAGGTGGTTCCCATCAGCTACAGACACTGCTTGAGGGGGAATTTGTTCAACCAGACATCCCAATTTTTCAGCCAACTTCACATCCATGAAATTGTGTGTACTGCCCGAGTCAATAAGGATATGAATAGGCTTTCTATTGACAAATCCGACTACCCTCATTGTCTGAAAACCTTGATTTCCTGACAAAGCATTGACAGAGATATGTGGTTCCTCAGATATTTCCCTTTGCTCTTCCCCAACTTCCAAATCAGTCTCCAATTCAGACACATCACCCTCCACTTCAACCAAAAACACTTGTTTCTCCCTAAATTTGCATTTATGACCTCGAGTGTATGGTTCATCACAATAGTAACACTCTCCCTTTGCTAATTTAGCTGCCCGATCACTTGCTGAGATATATGTGGGTTGTCCTGGCCTAGGGGAATATGTTAGGACAGGGTTTTTGAGAGCTGATGTAGTAGGTGTAGGGAGAATGCCCTGATAGATGGAATTTTGAGCTGATTTGGCAGGAAATACAGATTTCTGAGGCAATCTCGTATTAGCATTCAATGACTCCTCTTGACATCTAGCAAAATCGATTGCCTCGGCCATACCTTGAGGCTTGAAGGCTCTAACAAAAGGCTTAACAGCCGGCCTAAGTCCACTGATAAAACTATCTAGAAAGAAGTTATCTGGCAATAAAGGATTCCTCAATTTCATCAATCCTTTCAATCGTTCAAATTCATCAATGTAATTGTCTAGTGAACCAATTTGAGCAAGTTTATTGAACTTTTCCACCACATTATAACTCGTTTCATCACGGAATCGTGACGTTAAAGCTACAACAAACTCAGTCCAACTCGCTGTTTTATTCACAGCCAAATAGCTCGAAGTCCAAATCTCAGCTTTATCAATCATATTTAGGCATGCAATATCGACTTTCTGATTATCAGGAATTTTGCACAAAGTGAAGTATTGTTCACAGCGACGAATCCAAGAGCTTACCTCCGAGCCATCAAATTGAGGAAATTGAACTTTTGGAGTAATACCGAGGCTTCGCGAGGAAGTTTCCTGATGGTTTGCATCATTTGAGACGTTGTTGTGCCTATTCCCGCTATTTCCGGCTTCTAATTGACGCAACATCGCCATGATTTGGTTCAATTGAGCCTGCATCGTCGCCATTTGGTTCAATTGAGCTTGCATCGCTGCCATACCTTGCTCTACATGCGTAATTCTGTCCTGTTCCGCCATTGTTGCTGACGTTTGAGGTTGATGAGTTTGTGCTGGTGTCTGGTACAACTGGTGACGAATGCGCGCCAGTTTAATATCAGAATCGTGTTGCGGAAGCTTCCCGAAGATCGGAGTTATCTGATACCAATGTTACAGTAAGAGTAACTCTTACTGTAATTGTGGCGTGAAGGAGAAGGTTAATTGGAGAAATTGCAGGAAGAAGAGAAGAAAGAGTGAAGAAGATGAGAAGTGAAGATGAAGATACAAGAAACTGACAATCTTCCTCAAGAAGATTGTAACAAACTCGTAACAAACTGTTGTAACAGAATAGAGTAGGGGAGAAGATTAGAAGAGAGAGAAATCAAAGAGAATTTTGAGAGAGAAAGTTATATCATTTTCATTGCTTAAAATCCAAATGATACATTGACTCCTTATTTATACACAAATGTTGGTCAATTCAACAGAATTCAGTTAGTTAGCCAGCTTTTCAACTAATTCTAACTATCTTTCTTAACAACTATAACAGAATCTGCACAATTCATTCATTCACGCAGCAACATTTGCAGATCGCTCCACCTGATTGCACTTTTGACAGTATTTTGTTGACGATGACCACTCTACTGATCTTTACACAGACCTTTTTGTTAGACAAATCCCTGTAAATAAAAAGTTTGCTAAGTTGAGCTCAGCAACAATACAACAAAGCCCATCAACAGCGGTATATGTCACAACCTTAGGTGGACGATCATTCTCAACCATTTCATTGAACAAGTTACGTGCCTGGGCAATAAGATCAGCGACACCAGCCTTACAGTAACCATCCACAAGGCAGAAAACCCTTATAGCTTGCTCGTCATTTCTTGAACAACATTACAAGCTTTCTCGAATTTTCCAGCTTCACAAAGGCACTTAGAGACACAGTTGACGCTAGCCTTGTTCAACACCAACCAAGGTCAAGCATTTTCTGCTAATTACAACTCTACTGACGGAAAAAAAATCATTCTTGCCACAGATTCTAACAATTAAACTTCCTAAGACATTTCTAGATGTCAATGACCTTTAGTTCAAGTCACCTAAAATTAATTCTCCGTATAGGTCATCTTCTGATCTGATACGCTAAGTTTACAATCAGGTAACTCATAGTACTATACCTAAGTCAAGGCATAAGCACCAATTCGGCCACTAATACGTAAATGATGGTGAGTACTTTTCAATATGAAGCACAAAGCTTTGTAATTAAGAGGATGAAATCAGAGACACCGGTCTGAAACCTTACGTACTCAAGACCTCAATCTTAACCAGAAGGTCAAGATTTGACTGCCATATTACACTTCATCAACGATAAATATTTCAGAACACGCTCATCTCATATACGTGGAGTCGTTGAGATAACAAAACCTATTAACTTGAACATCATCGTCATGTCCTAACCATAATACCATTAAAAAAAACAAAGTAAACAAGTAATTAAAAATTTCTTTACAAAGTCTAGCAGAAAGTTTAACCTAGTAGGATCTGAACATAAGCCTAACAAAATCATTGAAGTCCATTTTTCCATCTTTATTTTCATCAAACTTATTAAGCACAGCCAGCAGAGTAGTCACCTCGACGACTGCTCCCTCCAGTTTCTTTCTTATGTACCAACAGACCACAGTCTAACACCATCTCATCAGCCAGTGCTCGAAAAACTGAATCCAACAGACTATATATGATGGATTGATGGTGTTCAATCTCCCATTGGTTTACAATACTGAATAGAGTTAAGACAATCACAAACACGCTACTATACCAATGCGGTGACTTAAATGGACCAGAACGAGACTTCTAAAACGCAAGGCCTGAATGAGCCAATGCGGCTGCCAAAGAAGCATATTGAAAATATTAACAGTTTTATAACACAAGATTATACAATCCCATTAATACAACGTTGCTCAGGCGTGTTTGAAACAAGACAACTGAGAAACCGTACACATATCGCCGAATTCAAAATAAGAAGCCCTTATACTGAAACTTATTTTACTAAGATCAGGCGGACTACCACAAAGTCCTAGAAGAACTAATTGAAATGTTGAAACATGCACAATATACAACATAACGAGAAGAAGAAAAAACCACCAATAAAATGAAACGTTATTGAGGTACCTAAATGTTACAACAGCTCCAGGAGGCGAAGTGTCATCATTGATGCTCCACTTCAAACCAGAAAAGCACTGAAGAGCGACCATAAATCACTCGTACATTCTGCAATACTAGTGTCCCACTGGTCAGCACGGCTTTCGCCCCTCCTTCAATCCGGGAACGAGAGACCGTAACACCATCTCCTAGCGCCTTTGATAGAGGAGATACAAGTTTCTTAGCCCCGGTTGACATGCACACTATTGGACATGATAGATAATCCAGAGGATTTGTCTCGCATTGAAGCACACACGTATCAACAAACAGCCTTCCGCTTCTATGAAGCAAACAGCAACCCAGTTCCGCCTTCACGGTCAAGTTCGTTATTTTGCAAGGGGAAAGAAACTCCAAAGCGCTGTGGAACAAAAAAGAAAAAAACCACACACGCCAAGGTTGTCACTTCCGTTCCAAAGAGAAATAAAAGGGCATATTTTAGAAGCCCAACCACCATTTAAATAACTTGGCAGTTGATCCCAGTAACAGCTTTTTCACTCGCCTTCCAAATTAGTAAGGTGTTGGGCATGTACGTTTGGACCTCCACAAGCCATGAAAAGGGTCATACTAGACCATTGTTCTCTGGCTCACTGTGGTTGGTTCCAATGGAATGTGTTTTGGAGAAGTGTTCAACTGATGGGAGAAGTTCCCATAATCACAATATTTGTAGCTAATATAGAGAAGTCGTTTGGATCTCAAAAAATGCTGATTTTGCTGGTTTGGCAGCTGACAAAAATATGGCCGGTTGGAGAAAGCCCACCCCATAATTTCATCATTCAGCGGTAGAAGGCACAACAAAGAAATGTATGCAAACCTGTCAGAGCCCCGGGAACATAGAAGTGTTGTTTCTTCAGGAAGATCACCTCCACCAACCTACACAAATTACAGGCTAAGGGTGACATCTATGAACACACACAATGAGATACGAAGGAGGAGGAATCTGCATATTCATCTTCTTATCAAATAAACATGACTACGAGAACACTCTTTAAATTTTCTGCATGACCAATTGAACAACACAGACAAGTCCTGACCGGACAGAATATGCACTACAAAGTACCAGACCAGAACGTTGAAAGTCAAATGCCTTGCTTACTGGCAAGTGGCAACCAATTAAAGGACAAACACGAAGAGAACATGCATCCATCATTCCTTCAAGCAAAAAAGGTAAGTCATATAGAACATTCATGAGGAAATAAATCTGACAAGAAAATATGTCAGACTGCCTTCTTGGAGTTCGGAGAAAACTCAAGCCATATAAGACATCTAAGATTGGGTTTATATACCAGGCAGAGGGGCTTCCTGATTTGAATGTTAGAAGTGACATGATCTCCTCCAGCTGCAATCAAGATGGTCTCCCCAGGCCTACATACAGGACAAGAAGTCTGTCAATTTTAGTGGCCCTCTGAAACAAATCAGCACACAGGAAGTTTAATCAGTACGCACTTGGCAGCGGAAATTGCAGCTTCAATGCTGGGGAAAACACCAGGCTCAGATGGATCCTTAATAGTTCGATCAACTCGCAACCACAGGCGTGGGTGGCATGCCAAGAAACACCATCTGTGGCAAACGAGGGCGGTGTTATAACGATCTGCAATCTCAGGAACATTATGTAAGAACATATAACTGACTGGCCTAGTCCCTACATGGTAATTCAGATATGGAGCCTATAAGTCTAACTCTAGACAAACAAAAGTCATAGCCATAACTACTTAAATTTATAAAACTGCACCGTACAAGTGTACAACGACAATATAACTACCCTAAAGCTGTTCACAACTCAAAGAATGTTCAGAAAATAGTAGATCAGCAGAAATCCATCAGAAAATCACAAACAACC
Organism: Spergularia bocconei; assembly: GCA_963457585.1. NCBI lineage: Eukaryota > Viridiplantae > Streptophyta > Magnoliopsida > Caryophyllales > Caryophyllaceae > Spergularia > Spergularia bocconei. The sequence continues at coordinate 2,688,137 of OY734951.1, read as the reverse complement.
CAGAAATGCAGCTTAAAACTTCCAACTTTTTATCAGCTCAATTGCACAGGATCAACTCAAAATCAGCTCAATTCTCTTCTAATCTTATGGACATAATTGATAGCATAAAGATGGCTGGGCAAAAAGCAAGCGCTAATTCATCCTCGACTCTCAAGACATTAAAGCAATGGCTATCGAACAACAAGCTCCAAATTACTCACCAATTTCAAGGTAGAATTCCTTCTCTGCCAAAAACCCATAATAGTTCCGCAAAACCCAATCGAATAGAAACAATCCCTCAACTGATCAGATCCTCGATTTCCCCATATATACACAATCTAGGCATCTAGCTCAAACTTTATAATGGGTCATAACTAAACAATCCCATCATCTCACAGCGAAGGGCCAATCACCGAATCACTCTCCATTTTCAAGAGAACCACCCAAAACAACATGGTGTATTACTTACAACCTCAATTTCATAAAACAATGACAATTCATTCCAATTCGCCACGAAATCCCCAAATTCAGTCTCCAAATCAAGGATACAATCCCCTCCCCCCCCCCCAACCAAAAATCACAAACAACCCAGAAAAATGCAGCTTAAAACTTCCAACTTTTTATCAACTCAATTTCACAGAATCAACTCAAAATCAGCACAAATTGCAAAACCCCCAAATTCATATAATTTATTAGTAATTCCAAAACCCAGATACACAATCCCATTTATAACACAAGGCAATAACCCAAAGCTTACACACTCAAAATGAACCCAATTAAGCAATCATTTATTATAATTCAACAGCAAATTTAGGGTTCTAATAGACCCAGAAATTAATCCAAATTCAAATTACAACAAAAAGGGGGAAAAACAACAGACCTGGAATAGGAGAAAGAAAGCTGAAGATATGCATAAGACAACCATCATCCAAAGCATTGAATAGGGAATCTTCTGAAGCTTGTTGAGAAAGTCTCCTCCATTTTCCCTTCCTACTCTTATTATCGTACCTTCTACTATAAGTTTCCCCCATTTTGGGGGTCTCCATGAGCTCTGATGATGGTTTCAGAAGCTCTTCTTCCGCCATTAAAATCCCCACCAAAAACCCAGCTCAAAGCTTGCTTCTTTGACTGAAATGGCTAGTTTTAATTCATGGGATTTTCGGATTTTTTTATGATTTTTACAAAAATGGGAAAAATCAGTTACTCCGTATTTTTTTATATGCAGGATTTTGTGTGGACCGTTTCTTGTTGATCTTAACCGACAACTAGAAAGCTTCATGTTTATGTTTGGTTTGCCGCCATGGGCTTCCCCGCTTCTCGGGTTGACCCGTCAGTTGGCTTAGCTTCAACTCAAGTGGTCTGATTTACGTAGCCCCGTTCTTTTCACTTGTTAACATTTGATTTCACTTTTTCTCGTTATTGTTTAAATTATACACTAGTATATTAATAGAAGACGGAAATAAAGATTAGTATATTTTACGGTGATAAAATTATCGAACGATATATTAGAAAGGTCATCATTTTATTAAATTATGTTATTTGGAGCAAATCATCGTCTTTGCTAAGGCCCTGTGCGATTAGACTGCATTTTTCTGATCTGATTTGATTTGATTTGATCTGAACTGAAATAGCTGATAAACTAACTGCATCTAGACGAATTAATAACTAAAAATAGACTATATTCATTGATTGTTATTTGGATAATTCTAATCTGATTTGATTTGATTTGAATAAAGATTTGAAAACAGTGTTGAATAAGTTGAATCGCACAGGGCCTAAGTAGATATGAATTGATCCTAAATACATAGTTTGTGCTCAATTCGCATTCGGTAAGCGGTTACATGTTAGATCAGAATAAACCAATTTGATGTTCATTGTATGGTAAAGTTAACTTATTTAACTAAATTTTTAGACACAAAAACGGCTCCAAAAAACATTGTGAAAGTTGATGTTAAGTCTACCATTATAGTAATCTTATTATCCGAGCTCAATCAATCCAATACATCCTAAATTTATACAAGTACTAAAGGTCTAAAGTATCGACTATCAAATATTGACCACGGAGTGAAGGTCAAGAATCTAAAAGCATTGTGAAAGTTGATGTTGTTATGTATGTCCACAATGCATAGTCTTATTACTCGAGCTCAATCAACCCGATATAACCGTAAATTAGTACCCATACTAAATATCTATGTTTCAACTGACAACGAAATGAAGATCAAAAACCAAAAATAAAGAACCTTACCGAAGCCCAATCAACCCGATACGTCCGTAAATTTATACCTATACCAAAGTTCTAACGTATCGACTATCGACTATCGACTACGGAATGAAGACCACGAACCCAAAAACAAATAAAGCACCTCGCATTACTTTTGCATGTGAAGTACTTTCTACTTTTCTAGTAATAGCAAGCCTACAAGGTATTAGTACGTAAAATCCCATTCCCACACACCCCCATATTCGGCAAAGTTTCCCAATCACAAAAAACCCCCAGAAAATTCAAGCAAAAAAAAGCAGTGCAAAAAATGGCGGAAATTGCAGAATTAATGGGCAGCAACGACATTGACATGGGAGTGATGCCGTGCATAGCACAACAGCGTGTTGTCGAAGGAAGCGTGGAAAGTCACAGGCTTTACTTGGCACGTAGAACTTTACTTGAGCTTCTCCGTGATAGGGGTTATGCTGTTCCTGACTCCGAGTTGACTCGCTCTCTCTCCGAGTTCCGGTCCGAGTTCGGTGACAAGCCTGATGTTCTCAATCTCCGTATTCGAGCTCCTCTCCTTGCCAACCCTTCTTCTCAGGTAGTAATCGTATATATCACGCTACATTTATTTAACTTATAGTCGTTATAGAAAATGTTTATGTATGAAATTGGTTTTTGTTATGTTTATATTTTTATCTGTTTATGTTGGATCTGTATGAAAGATTTGACCTTTGATTGTTTTACATGAAAAACAGTACTAGTGGAGTAATACTTTGTTCGATTCGTCGAATTGTTAACACTTGGTTTAGATTCTTTTCTCGTAATTAAATTAAACGTTAACGATTTTAAAGAACAGAGGGGTTTTATAGGACGGAGGGTATTTATTGGATGAAAGATTTGATCTTTGATAGTTGTACATGAAAAGGATTTTGTGATAATAATGGGTTTCGATTTCGAGTGGATAAATGTTGGGTTTCTGTTGTGAATTTTCTTAGTAGTTCTGCTTGGTTTATGTGACATTATGTGTGTGATGCACCAGAAATGAAAGTTTTGATCTTTGTTGTAATTTGCGTGGGGTGTAGGAATAGATTTTATGATGAACTCATGAAACTGATCCACAAGTTGCTACCTTTTTGCCAAAACTTACTTGATCTAAGTTTCAATTTTTCGGAAAGGCCTAAAAATTAGTACTTGTCGAAACTTATCTTGATCGAAAATTTCAATTAATTTTCAATGTGAGACACCTGACCGTTTTGTTTCTGAAAAAACCTTTGTTAACTTTTGGATGGAGAAAATGCAATTAGAACATTCTCTTGTTTTTCAGGGTATGTTTGTTCTTTCTGTCTATTTAGTGTTCAGAGGTGTTATGGTCCGGGCTTTTGCGCACATGACGAGGTGAAAGTTAGCCGAGTATTTACCTTTCATTCTTTCATATGTAAAAGTTTACTGGCTTGTGTTTTGTTAAATGTATGCATGAAACTGTGGATTGCTGTTTAAGTGCATAATTAGTAAACAGAATGATGATGGATTCAAGTAAGTGCCTTTGACCCTTTGTTCACTATATGCTGTATATGTTCTTGGATTAATGTTGATGCTTGACTTATATTGCAATCTTTCCATGGACGATATACTGATACATATTCTGTACTGCGATCAAAGCATTGCTTATATGACTAAAAGAAAGTAGATTGATTAACTAGTTACTGAAATTGATTGATGTTGCAACAGCATATGTATTTTGTTCCTGATAATCTTGTCATCAAGCATAGTCCTCAGTTAAAAGTTGGTGTTTCTATTGAATGCCACGGCCCTTGCTTCTGTGCTGTTTATTTACCCCTTTCAATCAGTTGCCATCTGATAGATTCATTAGCAGAACTGTGTTCGTATCTCAATTTGATATTCAAGTGCCTTGGTATTATTTCAAGTAAACTTGGCAAGTATCTTCCATAAGTTGTCTTGTCCTGTGTTCTTCTGTATCAGTGTGGAATATGAACTTTGACCTATTAAATGCCGGTACCATAGGAAAACCTACTTTCTTAATACCGGATGGAAATCCAGGGATTGAAAGACCTAACTAGAAAGCTGTAGAGTAGAAGGGTAATGAATTCTTATCAATTCCGTTTCTTCTGCTGATATGCAGATTTTGATCATCTTTGGTGGGACTGAGGAGATCAAGAAAGGTAACACCCTCACCATTTTAAGCCAGATTGTGGACAAGGAGCGCCTGCACCAAGTTATTCTAGTCCTTCAGAGCAAAATGAATCACCATGCTCGCAAAATTCTGGAGACATACCCAGTTAAAGTGGAAGTTTTCAAGGTTAATCTCAGTTATACTGTGTAAATATTCTAATCTTCATTCATCTACAGCTTCAGCTAAACTCCAGTCATGACTCTATGTGCTTTCAAATCAATACTGAGCTTCCAACATTCTCTCATGATAAATGTTGCATTGTCTGTATCACTCAATTAACTCATTTAAGATGATTTTGGCTAATCCGCTGGATACATTTCTTTTTCATGCTTAAAGAAAAGGCTGTAATTGGAATACACTCTTTGAGTCTTCTGGAGGAACACAATTAGTTACTTAGCTCTGCTGATGGGGCTACCAGATGGTCTACCTATGATTGACCTGATAATCAAATGCTGTTTCAGTGTTCAGGCATCAGAAACTTGTTTAGGTACTAGTGTAAGGAATACTGCTGCTTTTCTAAAACTATAGCGTTAACTTATAGACACGGAAGTGCGCTTGGTTCTCGTCTTTCCTGCAAATGTTGTTCTCCTAAAACTCGTAAAAGGGAGAGCATATCTGCTAGCCTTGAGGTCTTTTAGATAGTTCACCACTAGTTCTTCCTGATGAATATTTGCAGTCTTCCAGTATATTCTATATTGTGTTTCCTTTCCTTTGAGATTGGAGATAACTTTAAGTAGATCTGCTTTTTTGCTTTCGTGGCACATCTGTTTATTGACTTCTCTGACATCCTTGGGTGGTATTTACCTTGTCTTTCTGAAAGTAAATTAGTTGTGTTTGTCAATCTGTGCTAAAGTTTGGATGAAATTTCCTGCCAAGGTTTGTTAGTACCTGAGCATCTTCTGCATTTCCTTGGTAAAGATTGCATCGACACTGCAATCTTTTCCCCTGCTTTTGAAAATTCACTCATAAGTGTAACATTGTCCATCAAGAAAGCAATTAAATTTATTCCTAAGATTCTAGGACCATAAACTATCAATATCCTGTTCTGTATTTTTTTTTTTTTTTTGAGATATTGCTTCAGGATATGACTTGAAGGTTGATGGATGTTAAATTTTGCAGCCAACAGGAGTTATAGGTTAATCTTTAGAAATTACCACTTCTCTAATGTGCGGATGGATGGTCTGTGTTCACGTTTTCTTGTTGGCAATTCCATCTCCCTTCTGAAGTCCTATTCCCCAATGATAGTTTTATGTAATTGTTAACTTATATTGTGCTAACTTATAATTTGATGACAACTATTGTGCTTCAACATTTTCATTTGTATTGCACTACTCTGCATTTCCTTGTTATTGTTTAGAAGCCTTCCTGAACCTGTATGCCTTTCTTTCTTATAGATCTCAGATTTTCTGATTAACATCACGAAGCATGCCCTGGCACCAAAACATGAGATGCTGACTCTGGAGGAGAAACAAAGTCTGCTACAGAAGCATGAGTTGAATGATCAACAGGTAACTTCTATGCTTTTGATTCCGCTTCTGCTAAAGCATCCTGATGGGTTTAACTTGCATGACTGTGGTTATACAAGTGATCTTCAGCTATATGCCTATATGTGCATCTGTGCTACTTTATTGATGAACTTTGTCATGAACAAGCTACCCTTATGAACCGAGAATTTGAAAGACTAAATTTACCATCAGAACTTAGTATGAAGGAAGACATTTTTATAGCTCAGTGCTTGGTAGTCAATGGATTGAGCACAAACCCGAGCACCATGGTTTATCTGGTTTCCCTTTCTCTGTGTAGCTGTTCGGGTGATTTGAAAGGATAAAATAGAAGTTGAAAGCTTTTCCGTCCCAGTTTATCTTCTGTTCTGTTATGTCTCGAGTAGCTGTTTGCTGTTCCTTCCTGCTTGTGATGCTCTCTCATTACAGTATGTTACAGTATAAACTAAGTTCCTGGAATCTCCAGCAGAAGGATTTTCGTACACATATAGTCCCTAGTCCCTACAAACACGCCATAGATATTCTTATTATGATTTCTTGTTAGCGTATATCTAAACTATGGCAAAGCAGGATGCTCACACGTGAAACTTAGCAGCCAGCACTAGAAGCGCATGTCTAGGCTCTATCTTCTTAAGTACTAAGCTGACATTCATGTCATTCGGCTTGAGAGCTGCTAATTTGGATTGTTTGATTTTGCGCAGCTGCCACGAATGCTGGAGACGGATGCAATTGCTCGCTACTATGGGCTTGAGAAGGGGCAGGTGGTAAAAGTGAGCTATTCTGGTGGACTGGCAGATTCCATGGTTACTTACCGCTGTGTTGTGTGATCAGTCTCACACCGGAAAATCATAGTTGAGCTTGTAAACTGTGTAGCAGTCTTCTGCAGCTATTATACTAGACCTCCTTTTGAGTGAAGGGTGATGGAACTGATTATAACCCCCTTAAAGCACAAAACAAATGTATGAGTAACTTTCAAACGCATAGACGTAACTCAGTAAAATGTTCCCGAATCATTATCATATCACATAAAGTTACAAGGGTAGTTTTCAGGTACGATAAAACCATTACACACTGCAAAGGAAAGAGTAGGACGATTGATCGCCTAATTCAACATATCCATATAACTAAGAATTGACAGAGCCTGCGCGTACCCAGGTCTGAAAAAATGCGAACTAGAGTCATGGAAGGCGTTGCAATGATCATGAGGATTACACGCATTAGCAAAGGAAAGAGTCGGACAATTGCTCCTGACTCAATGTATCCATATAACTAAAGAATTGACAAATCCTGCTCAGACTCAGGTCTGAAAAAATGCCAGCTAGAGTCATGGAAGGCGTTACAATGATCATCAGGGCCTGGTGTGATTCGGAACTCATCTGTGAAGCTACGAGCTGTCAAGATACGCTTAGTGTAAGGAGAAGCTACATAGTCCTTAACCACTGAAGCATGGTGCTCATACGCCTCGAAGCTGTTTCCAAACAATGCCAGATTTCTCAGCTTGCTTACATCCCAGTTTGTCTCTAGCAGGTTATGATACAACACTGCTTCGCAATGAGGCATGAAAAGCAGCATTGGCTTTGAAGCCTGTCTCCTACCTTGCTCATTCAAGGACATAACAGAACATCCCAAGGATTCCAGAACCTTTGTTTCTGTTGCTGAAAGAATAGGGTCAAATACCTCAATATCACCTATCCATTCAAATTGTCTCTTCATCAAGATGGCTAGGCTCAGCTGTAACCTTGGGGCTTCGAAAGATTCGATGCTCCCTATACCATATATCACCATGTTCATTTTTTTCTCAGATCCCAAAACTTTGGTAAAACAAGTAAAGATTTCCGGATCTTGGATCTGACTCATAAAAAGTTCGTAAAATTTGGATTTCTCAAGCTTCATTAGGGAGGTCTCCATATTCTTCACTAATTTTGATTCTTTAGCGCTGTCAATTTCAGTGTCTGGAGGAGCCCATGGCTGTTCTGCTTCCTCCTGTGGAAGGCAAACTTTAGGCTGACCCTTTCTCCTTTTCCGACGAGATAGAACAACAGTCCAATCAGGGTCGACACACTTAGAGCTCCCACTTGCAATAGAATCAGCGACAGCAGCCGTTGCCATCTTCTCCAGACCTGACACTATTAGATGCCAGAACTGGAGATATTTAACTACTTAGTAGCAATATGTAGTGTCAGTAGTGCTGTAATCTTCTGTATTGTAACACCAGCCACCTGTGATGGGAAAGAGCTACCTAACAGACTAATTACAAATATGTCTTCGGCCTTGAACCAAATGCTGTACAGCCACACTCCTCACACTTGTTGTGTGGATTGGACAAATGCCTGGGTTTAAGACCTGTAGTTTGCACATCAGAGTCAGACGAGGGAGAGAATTTCAGACATGGAAAAAAAAAAGAGCGAGAGGGAACAAGTGAAGCAAATCAAAAACACTTTCTCCAGGTGTACATGTACATGTATGAACTACAGGATCCACTTACAATAAAATTTCAAACTATCAGTTTGCTCCGTTTCCCTATTCTATATAGCAGCTAGATGGCAAGATATCAGAACAAATCTTCTTTTTTCTTTTTTTTTTGTGTGTGTGTGTGTGTGTGTGTGTGTGTGTGTGTGTGTGTGTGGAAGCAGCAGACCAAATCATTGAGCAATGACAGAAAAAGAAATGATAACAACTGAAAAAATGAGAAAGTATCTACACCCTCCACAGTCCTTCCATTTGCTCCAAATGACCAAATGCACAGTCTCACTCTCACCTAATAGTTCTACTAGCACGTACTTAAAAAAGGACTGCACTGTTTACGAGAGACCCAAGATTCTAAATATTAACTCATATCCGATCACTACTTGCCTTCATGCTTAGAAGATCATCTGACAACATGCCTTTCTCATGCTCGTTATTGCATCCTATTCTTCCAGACTTAGGACGGACATTCTGACCCTATTGGTCCCTGACAATCTGACATTTTCTGCTTCTTCATAGTTCATAATTTCCTATCAGTATTTCTTCTTTCCCGTAACAATTCAAGCCTTTTCTCTGCTCGTTACAACCTATTGTCAAAGACAATCACTTTCTCCAAAGGAAAGCCTACCAAAAGGCGAGATAGGAATAAAGAATTGAGCTTTCGGCCTCCTTATAACCTCAAACACACATTCTCAGACCCCCTGATTACAACAGTTAGGGCGTTTGGCACTACAAAGGGGGCATCTTTATAATCTAAGCAAACCAAAATGTACAAACATTCGCCCCCAACCAAATCACCCATAACAAGATATTACAGCACACTCTCGCAAAAAATCGTAACACCTGAGCTGCCTTGCCAAATCGCCACTACAATACTTTTGACATTCTAAAAACCCCTAACAAGAAGTGAGCTTTTCGCCTCATTATAACCTCAAATACACATTCTCAGACCCCCTGATTACAACACTTTGGGCGTTTGACACTACACGAAAAAGGGTGCATCTTATTAATCTAAGCAAAGAAATACCCCCCATAACCAGTGCACCCTCACAAAGAATTCTAAGAATTGACCTGCCTTGCCAAATCGCCACTACTATACTTTGACACTAAGTCAGAACTTAGCAAAATAACCACGCCGCCTGATAACAATAATAAGTTAACAACAGAAACCATCACTTCGCTAGTTCGCCTCTTAAATATGGAGCAGCTACTGATAAACCTCCCTCAGGCCTCAACCCATCCTTTTCAATCAAATAACCATACCACACCAACTACTCATACATCTCGCGAAATGAGACTTCTACACTATCTCATCTCATCACATCATATATCCATAACCAGCCCATCGGTTTTTTCTAGCCTTAACAATCAATAGCTTCTCCTACTACCTCCTTGTTCTCTTCCCTCATCCTCGAGTTTCTTAGCTCCTTCGATTCCCAAATGAACTATACAACCGCCTTTCCCATCATTCGACAATAGTAATATATGTACGACTTTGGAATAAGATAAAAACAAGCTACATTGTGCTCTTACACTACACCAAACACCCAATACAATTTTCTCATGAATTCTAACAACAAAATATCCCAACTAATTATGTATACCAACACGGCCGTCTCGTAGATTTCAAGGGTCGAATAAGTGGCCCCTTACAAAAATTACTCTAGAACAGTTCATTAATCACATAAAACTAATCTTCAGCAACTTTTCTAACAACTTAAACTAAAAATTCAACCAATAATAATGAACAGAAATAAAAAAATCTAATCAAAACAACATTCAATGACACAGAAATAGGGGGTTCAACATTTACCTGCGCAGATGGTAAAATTGAGTTTAGCGTAAATTACACGATTAATTTGGCGCGAAAGTTGCTAATAATCTCATCGGAGAATATAATGCAATGATTAGGAGATGTGTGAGAGAGAGTGAGAGAGAGAGGGGCGTTGGGATGTTCAGAGAGAGAAAATAAGTGAAGAGTACCAGGGGTAAAATCGTCTATTCACGTAATATTTGGGTATGTAGAAAAAGTGATGTGTCTAAAACCCTAACCCCCAAATTACATTACATCACTCTCTCTCTCTCTCTCCGATATCGCGATATTCAGCTTCCCGCTCACGCTTCCGCTCTAATTTTACAACGATGATGTACGGCGAGCCACAGCCACCGCCGCCGCCGCAACACCAACATCAACAGCAACAACAACAGCAACATCAACCACCGCCGCCTCCTCCTCCTCTTCATATGCAACACGGCCCACCACCGCCGCACATGCCGTACCAACACGGACATCCGCCACCTCAACACCATCCCCCGCCGGTTGGAATGGAGTTTCATCGCGGTCCTCCTCCTCCGCCTCCGCCGATGATGCAGCGCCAGCCGTCCGCTTCTTCGTCGAACTTGCCGCCGCCGGAGTTTCACCACTCCGGTCAACAACCTCATCCGCCGTACGAATGTATGTTCGCTTTTGTTTTTAATCTTTGTCTCTCTCTCTTCGCCGTTGATTTCTCGTTAATTTTTTCTTGATCATTCGCGGATAATTTTAGTTTTCGGAAGTAATGTTGTTCGATTTTAGTTTATTGAATTTAGGTGTAGGAATGAGATTGAATTTTACCGTCGTGCTAGATTCGAAGAGGAATGTAGATGAATTTGTCGGTAGCAAACTCGAGATTCATTAGGATAATTCGAATTTAGTTGTGGAAGGTGTAATTTTCAAAATGTAGTTGAACAAAGAAGGTTGATACTGGATACTTTGATCAGAACTGTCGTATGGAAAATTCGAGGAATGAAGGATTTGTGTGGTCGTGGTAGGAATTTCATTGAACAAAACTCTGGAACAATTAGTGGAATTTCTGAACAGTAGAATCTCGAGAAAGTAGGGAATTAGCAGTTGAGGTATCTCCGTTGAAACTAGCATTGTGCCAATGGAAGGGGAGTAACTCAGCCAAGGAAAGAGTATAGGAAAAGGGGTGAAAAATCAAGGGAAGAATTCGCGGAAGTGAACCAATAGACATTTGATTATTCAATTTTAGAGCTTTGATAGGCAATTGTTATGTTGATGTTTATGTGATGGAGGTGAGGATACGCATTGATCAAGGTTGAACTATATTGCGGCTTGGACTTCTACATCCCAGGGATTAGGGGGAAAATAGAATTAGAAGATTTTGGACGCAATAACCTTCGTGCATTTGTCTGAATACTTAATATTAGTCTTCATTTCACCTGGGGATGCCAAATGTGAGATTGGACTTTATTTTATGATGAATAGCATAAGTCTTGCAACAATTACACAACATTGGTGCCATTTTGGATTTGAACGAGGATTTTCTTATTTTGTCAGCGGTTTTATTTGGCTATGTGTTCAGACAAGGTGTCTGTGGCTTCTCTCTCATCCCCATTCTTGATTTGTTGGTAGTTATTTTAGGATGTAAGAAGAAAGAAGAAGACTAGATGTTAAATCATGTATGAAACCGAGTGAGTTAAATCATGAGTTTTTTCACAACGTTTTTGAAAATTTATTGGCGTACACAACCCAAATCATTTTCGGAATAAGGCTTGGTTGTTGTTGTTGTTGTTGTATGTGTTATATAATGAACCTTTCTTTGTGTCCCGCAGCCCATGCTGATAGCTTTGCTGCGAAAAGAATGAGAAGGAATACACAAAGAAGAGCTGTTGACTATACAAGCACTATTGTCCGATACATTCAGGTATTTTGACTATTTCCCAGAGGTTGAGCATTAAATGTATTTGTATTTAATTAGTCAATCGCCCTCATTCTCTCATGTAACATAAATTATGATATGCTATGTTAAACTAGGCTTGTGTCATCATGTGTCTTGAGCTCCTTTGTTTCCCACTTATTTTCCTCTTGAATTTCTGTTGCGTGATTGCTGGCTATCTTTCCTTTGCTTCGTTCACTAGGTTTGTTTTGTGCTGCAACTCAATATCTTTGTTGGCTTTTATTGTGCTGTCAAGTTTTTCTCTTTGTGTTGTGGCTTTTCTCTGATAATAGCTTATCTTGTTTTAAACTAGAAATTTTTTGAATGGAAAAGAAAAAATAGGAGTTGTAATATCTTTGTTGATCAAAGTAATAGTCAGTGGAAGTATCCTGAGGAACTTAAGGAAAGGAATATGTCAAGTGGTAGTATTGTAAGGGGATTAATAAATTAAAGAAGCAACAAAAGATTAGGAGTGATTCTCTGTTAGATTAAGTATTAAATATATGATAGTTTTGTCTCAGTTGTCAAACTAGAAAGGGCTGAGCATGCTGAACCACTTTCAACTTGCTCCTAGGTAATTCATAGGTAAATGAATGAGGATGTGGCAGGTGTATTGATTGCTCAATGAATTCCTCCTTTAACAATGTTGGCTACTTTCAGAACTCTCAAGTTGCTTCCTGTTTGTCCGTGCTAACGTTCAATTCTATTCAAATGTTTGTGTCATATGATTATAAGATGGATCTAGATGTCCGGATGAAGTTCATTAAGTTGAAAGGTTATTTGCAGGTTCGCATGTCGCAACGGGATTCGAGAGATCGGACAATATTGCAACCTACCCCTGGAGCTGCTGTTGATGTTAGTGACTTTTCCACACCATTTTTGGTTTGTGTATATTACTATGGGTGTCATGGTAAACCTATTGTGGTCTCTAGTATACATTTATTGGCCTTTTCTCTTCAACTGATATTTTTTATCTAAAAACAAAGTCCTGAAAGGATAGGTTCCATGTATTTACAAGGTTCACCAAAAACTTGTTGAAGAAAACAGTCCTTTGACTGATTGGACAGATTTATTCTAAGTTTATTATCACATAAAGTATCTGTTAGATTATACATTCATTGGTTTCAGTGTCTGTCAAATCGAAATTTTATAGGAGCACCATGGTAGTTAACTTTTGGTAGAATTTGCGGGCCTCAGCAAGTTTGTAGTTCTCATTGTCATCTTTTGGTGATGGTTTGTGCAGTTGTTGCCTCCTGCTGCTTATTCTGATAATCCATCAACAAGCTTTGCAGCAAAATTTGTTCATACATCTCTGAACAAAAACCGATGCTCTATCAACCGTGTCCTGGTGAGTTTGCAAGGGGATTCTTACTCCCTACTGTTTTTGAATTGGAAATTTCCTTTCCATACTCGTTCAATATGATTTGACTCTGTAGACTGTTGTGGAAATTCGGGGCTAGTTCTGTTTATTGCCAGGTCTTATTCTTTTGATAATAATTTTTTCTAGCATGGGAATCTAAATCCAGATTTCGAGGTAGGTTTGTTTAGCTAGGCTTCTCTCCCTAGGGGGTAGATCTGCACGGTATACACTGCAGAAGCTGTTGAGGTTGTTGGGCTAATCTCAGTGAATCCGTAGGGGGTGACTCCCATATACAAAAAGACACCTAAAGTGGTGACTGGTGATGCCCATCTACATTAGAGAGCTAATCAAGCTCTAGGGCTATCTTGAGAAATTTTATTCACAAAGAGAAAGAAGACAAAGTGTCGGTGGGAAGGTAACCTGTGACTGCAATTATACAACATTTGCTGTGCTTGTTACGATGCGGCCTTCTGCACGTGAAGCATGACTTGTGTTCAAATTGGCACTGAGAAATGACATTATAGTGTCTTGTCATGCTGTTAGGGCATGCATTGGTGGACCTGCTAAGGATTAAGTTGGCAAACTCCATTTGCAAGACATAGTTATTACAGTAAATCAGGATCTCATGAATGCACGTGACATGCACCAGGTAAGAGTTGTGGGCTAACAAGAGATCGGCAGATCATCTTCGAATCAATGTGAAAATTGGTTAAGTGGTCCTACAGGGCTCCAACACCTTCCATGTATGACTTGATGAACCAGGAGTTGTTTACTGAACAAAGAAAGGGAGGGTGTGTCTCAGATGGTGAGGACCTTAAGGTTAGTCCAGTGGACTATGATAACTCGTTTGGGGACACATAGAGGACAGTTCTTTGATAGAAGGGCCTTATGTTGGATGATTTAGAATGATGAATGAAAGTTAAAGACCTTGTGGTTAGTTCAGAGGACAATAATAGCCCATGCAAGACGATAATTCTTTGATAGGAGGACTTTGTTGGATGAATCAGTAAGACAATTTTATGGAAGACCGATTCGTCCAAAAGCTTTTTGGTTTATGTTTCCTGAAATTTCACCAATCAAGCTTCAAGAACGGAATTCTGGTTTAACAGTAGGACATCAAGAATCTCGGGCTTCATGAACAGCTAAAAATCATGGTTACTGTACATGTGTAGAGTGCTGGTTTCCCCTTACTATGTTTCATTTCTTGCTTATCTAATGTTTAGTATTATCTTTTATCATCAAATTCTTTCTTTTTATGGTCTTTTTGACTTGCTTTTATACCGTGTTTTTACCTTTTTCTTCTTGACAGTGGACACCCAACGGAAGGCGTCTTATTACTGGTTCGCAGAGTGGTGAATTCACTCTCTGGAATGGACAATCTTTTAACTTTGAGATGATCCTCCAGGTATGTTTGGCTGAAAGTTATGAGTTCATGACCCTTTGTTTGTCAAGTAATCAAGTAACACTTTCGGCGTTATATTGTGCAGGCTCATGAGCAAGCAGTTAGGTCTATGGTTTGGAGTCACAATGAGAATTGGATGGTAACTGGAGATGATGGAGGTTCTATAAAGTAATTTTCTGTTTATTAAATCTTTGAAGAAATTATGCATGCTCCTGTTGCTTTCCGTGAAAGTGAATTGGATGCATTTTACCATTGATTTTGATGCTGTTGTTGGATTGTGTGTTAGGTATTGGCAGAACAACATGAATAACGTCAAGGCCAACAAATCGGCTCATAAAGAATCAGTGAGGGATCTTAGGTACATTTCTAGTCTTCATTATTTTCGGTCAGAATCAGAGGATGCATAATAATTTGATTTATTTGATTTGGAACAGCTTCTGCAGAACAGACCTGAAATTCTGCTCATGCTCTGACGATACAAGCGTGAAAGTTTGGGATTTTGCTCGGTGTCAAGAGGAGACATCATTAACTGGTAATGTGCTCCTTATCTCTGTTGTTCTGGCCCTCATTTGTAAACTCTTAGATGGAGATCATCTGAGCTGTTTGACCTCTTATATTTTCTACCGGATTCCCATTTATTGCTTAAGTTTGTGACAAAGTCAGGTTAATGTAGTCTTAGCTTTTCCAATGTTTGCCTATTTCCCCTTTCATGATTATATGTGTTGTTCATAATGTAACCTAAGACTGTTGCACATGTGGTTGAACTCAGACAGGCCATGGTTGGGATGTGAAGAGTGTTGATTGGCACCCTACAAAATCCTTATTGGTATCAGGTGTGTAAATTGTCGGGATCTCTGTTGCAATTCATCTTGATGTTCGATGATGCTTATTTGGTTGTCTGTGCAGGTGGTAAAGACAACCTTGTGAAACTTTGGGATGCTAAGAGTGGGAAAGAGTTACATGCATTGTATGTACACTTCTCTATTCTTTTGACCTGCTGACTGTTGTCTATCTGTAAAAGTTTTCCGCTAGATGATCGTTCTTGTCATGTGCAGCCATGGACACAAGAACACGGTGCTTTGTGTTAAGTGGAATGACAATGGCAACTGGGTGCTCACTGCTTCCAAGGATCAAATAATTAAGGTGACCATACTCTTCTGAATCTGTCTTTAAAAGGAACCTGATTGGGATGTTATATTCTGCTTCTGAAGTCAGATGTAACAATTTGTACCGTAGGGCGTCGAATGACAGTTATTTGTGAATGATCTAGCAACTGTTTCTTTCCTATTTGAATCATTCTCATTTTTTCCTATTAATGCAGCTTTATGACATAAGGGCTATGAAGGAGCTTGAATCATTCCGTGGCCATAGGAAGGATGTCACTTGTAAGGAAATTCTCTCAAGAAAATTTTGATATTATGCTAATAGACATTGTGAAGGGCTTTAAACATATTGTATAGCAATATCTCCCTCAATGTCTGTTTTACTCATTTTCTTCTCTTTGAGAAAAATTGAGGCAGGGGGTCTGGGTAACTTATCCATCAATTCATGAGATGTTAAGGCTAATTATTCATAAAATTATCTGTTGTTGTGGTGATGTTTGGATGAAAACCTTACTGTTCAGGCTTCCAAATCAGGCTTTTTGTGGCTTTATTCTCCTTGACTATTGTTACCATGACTCTTTGATTGAGAGTTGGAGACCATCCTTAATAAAAAAAGATGATGGCTGCAACCTAGTGGGGAAGGATAAGTTGTGGAGTAGATGGTAGCATCTCATAGGTTTGTGAGTGTCGTGCAGGGTTCGCCAACCACTGATGATCTTGTAGGGTTATTTAGGTCCTTACTGGGTGTGTTAGGGCCTTAGGGGGTGGTGTGCCTACAGGATGAAAACAATGGAGATGTTTGCTTCGTATGTTCTTAGGTTCCATCACCATTTATTAAATCGTCAAGGTCTTCTGGTGTTGTTTTGTTTTAACATTTCATGTGGAGTATTTCAAGTTTTTTTTTCTAAATCTATTGTTGTGACTTTTTTTATTTATCTGTTGTAAGAACGACATATGGAAAATTAAATTGTTGTCTGACTTTTTGAGTCTAGTGGGAAATTGCATTATTGGTAATCATGCACAAATTTTCTGAATGCAATCCAATATCCAACCTTTGTTGTCAGCTTTTTCTATTTACTTTCTAAAACACCATAGAGGGTTATAGCACCCTGGCCTTCTCTATCATTGCAATAAATTCTATAAATGGCATTAAGCTGCACATATTTGCATATTGCTGCTTGCCTATTGTTATGATGCAGATTCATTTTTCTAGTAATTTCTGGTACCTGTAGAGGGGTTCAACACCAAGGCTGGTCCTGTGCTTATGTGTTATACGGAGTATGTATTATATGTACCTGGGTTAATTATGATGCCGTTTTTTTTATCTTTGACACCTTACAGCATTGGCATGGCATCCTTTCCATGAAGAATACTTTGTCAGCGGTAGTTATGATGGGTCCATTTTCCATTGGCTTGTTGGGTAATTTCTCTTGCTTCATGCTCTGAATTAAGTGATAGGCCGTCATGTCATCTGAATTAAGTGATAGACGATCATGTCATTCAAATTAATTGCTTCTTTGTCTAGGAAAATAAGGAGTTAACAATGTAAGGGGGAGTGGAAGCAAGTATTCTCTTTCCCATTGTGCTGAAAACTAACCGTGCGCTATTGATTCGACTAAATTGAGATTGTTTGGAAAAGGGAAAATTCTGATTAGGTGCTGTAAATGTCCAAAGATATATAAGGACGTAGAACTATCTGAAGATGAACAAAAGAGATAATCACATGTTTTAATTAACTATCAGCCCAGATCACGCTTGTGTGGTAGGATCACTGTAAATTTTATTATAAAAAAAAAAAAAAAGAAAAACCCAAAAAATTGGATATAAAAACATGTATTTCTTGTTTGTCAAAGAATTATCAGGGACCTTTTTTGGTCGGGCAAGATTTTAAAGTCTTAGGATTTTAGGAGTTTATAATAGCAAACGTTGGTTCAAACATCTTTTGAGTTTAGGGATTCTAAAATGTCGTTCAGGACTGGGAACTTAGTAGATCGGTAGCATGATTTGGGACTCCTGTGTTTCTTTACAATTTTATCATATCTTCCCTGCCCACCCCTGCACCCCCCTCTGTGGCACTCCTTGAAGAGATGTGCTTAGTTTTAAAAGGTGCATCAAAGTGCAAAGCACGAGGCGAAGGCGTGTGCTCATGGAAGTGGGGCGCACTTGCGAACTCTAGTTCGTAGAAACATTTTTCAAAACACTGCCCTCTTTATGGTAGTTAATTTTAGCTAGCATGTAAAAAGGTAAAAAGTTGGGATACATGGGGCAAAGCGGAGTGGAAATTGCCTAGTCGTGAGCCTAGTCAATAAGTAGAAGTAAAAATGTGGAAATTACCTAGTCATGAGCCTTGCAACCTGCTCCTCACATGCACCTCAGCTACCCTGTGTCATTTTGGCTGGCGCAGAGGCGGAACTTAGTGTAGCTGGGCAGGGGCCTGGCCCCCCCTGCCATTTGGGACTTATGTTATTTTGTGTAAGTATCTTGCATGGAAATCAACATAGTGGAGTGGTAATTTCTGTAACCTTCAGCCCAGTGACCAGGGTTCAAGCCTTGCCCCCCCCCCTCTTAAGTTCTTGCTCAAGTTCCTCGTGTGCTGAGGCGTGCTTTCTTAAAGTAACATTTAGTTAGTTTAAGTATATTTTTTTCTTTTAATTAGAAGCTCTATTGCTAACAATTGATCTCATTGGTTGTGATAACTTGTTGTACAGACATGAGACTCCGCAAATTGAAATTCAAAACGCCCACGATAGTGCTGTGTGGGATCTTGCTTGGCATCCTGTTGGATATCTTTTGTGCAGGTGAGCTTTTTGTCCTTCGTGAATAAGATTGTAATCTGTCTGTTGTGCTGGAGTTCTAGCCATAGTGTATCCTATAAGGAAAAGGAGCTCTGCTGCAGAACCTTGGACAAGTGGCACCTCAAAGGATATTGTTCTATTTCTCTTGTTCCTATTAAAGCATGGAATGTAAACTGATCAAATAAATGAACTGGTGGTGCTAGTATCCCCTTATCGTCTTTATGCGCATTGTTCATAAACTCTCTGGTAATATTTGGGAACAATCATATATCTTGTGAAATTCATATTATTTAGAGGATTAATTAGGCATATGGCAAGTCCATGGATCATTTGAGGTTAAACACTGGCTTTCCAAAACTATGAAGCATGGAAATGCTTCTTGTTGCGTGTATTTACAAACAGTGTATATTGCTTCTCTACTGTGAAGGCTTCTAATTCATTTTGTTTTCCTGATGTCATAATTACAGTGGGAGCAATGATCATGCAACTAAATTCTGGTGCAGAAATAGACCCGGAGATACTGGCCGGGATAAATTTAATGTGGGCTTTAATCAAGGTTAGCTTCCAATTTTATTATAATCTGCAGAATGTTATCGTCTTCTTCAGTTGTGTGCAACTTCTGGCATGAGGATTCTTATGTCTAGAAAAGTAGATGAGCACACTTCACTGCAATGGTGTGTAGTGACGCTTTTGGTCTAGTAGCTAACACTTTAGATGGCAATTGTCCTCATTCTGCTTTTAGCCAACTGAAATAACATTTTGAAGGAGGCATGGCCGTCGGTAATTGCCATTGCTATTTGTAGCTGTGCTCTGTAGTTAATGTATAGCACACAATATACCTACCCCCTTGGCCCCTTCCCTAAAAGAAAACAGACAAGGCTGAAGTTTGTAGTCTCGCTTTGAAAATCTTCTCTTTCCTTACAGGATATGGTGAACAGAACCCTGGTTTTAATCGTGCAGCTGGCAACTTTTCTGTCCCTGAATCACCTACAATGCAGGGACCATTTCCGCCTGGTTTGGCACGAAATGAGGGTACGATTCCTGGTGTTGGAGCTCCAATGCCACTATCAATTCCTTCAGTGGATGCATCTCAGGCAGACTTGAAGCAAGGTCATCCATCCTCGATGCCTATTGGAGCTCCTCCGCTGCCACCAGGTCCACATCCTTCACTGCTGGGTGGCAATCAACCTCAACAATATCAACATAATCCTCAGCAAATGCCACAACAAGGACTGCAGCAGCAAATGCCTTCTTTTCCTCATCAACCCCCCAATATGCCTCAGCTACAGCCTCATATGCCTTTGCATCCGCATTCACATCTTGCTCGACCTCCTCCGCAGATGCCTCCTCATAATATGCCCCAGAACATTCCATCTTCTATGCAAGGATCGATGCAGATGACACAAACATCAATGCCAATGGGAATGCCTGGACCCATGGTTAGCTTCATTCCAGGCTTCATTTCTGTTTTCAGTCTAAGAAATCATCTCTTAATTCCAGTTTTCTTTCACTTTGTTGGTTTTCTTCTTCAAGTGCGATAGGAGTAGCTGCATGAGGTTATTTTTATACTTTGAACATGGTGAATTGTTTGCAGGGAATGCAGAATGCCTCGAATCAAATGGTTCCACAAATGCAGCAAGGGCATTTTATGAGTATGAACCCTATGCAATCAGGAGCTGCTCCTGGAGGAGGCTTTTCGAATGGGATTCCAAATATCCAAGGCCAGCAAAACACAAATGGACCACAAATGTACCCTCCTACTGGGGCCTTCAATCGTCCGCAAGGTGGACAAATGCCAATGATGCCAGGGCTCAACCCTTACCAGGTACGTTCTTGAGACAGTGCTCTAAATATTTGCATCCAAATGTTTGGTTTTGGACTACGGTTTATTCTGTTTGGAAGTCAAGACATTGACAAGCAAGCAGGAACTTATGTTGCTCGTAATAGCAAAAGAAAATGATGCTGGTTGAGTTCTTGGTTTAATGAAGTTGTGTATTGCCATTGTTAGCTAAAGCTCACCTTCTGTTTTTTGCAGTCCGCAAATCCAAGTGGCATGCCACAGCCGCCTCTACCTCCTGGTCCACCTCCACAGCAATCGTAATAGGCGCACTGCAGAGGTTATCATGTTGAGCCTTTGTACATTGATCATTTGTACTTGAAGCAGTGAAGGATGCAGTTTTGTCTGTCTAGTCCCTACAACGGAGCTATAATTGACGGTTATTTGTGAATCTTCTGGATGGATGTAGACATATAGTCAAGTGCGCGGTTTCTTTGTAAATGAACGAGTTAGTAGAAAAATGATCTGAATTAGACTAATGTTTGGAACCATTCGGATCCTATTTGTGGTCAAGTTCATACAATGGTTCTAGCATTGCTTTTATCGTCCTTAAACGACCATTCATTCTGAAGGCCTCAGAATATCATTTACAGTACAGCTTCTGTTCTATTGTTGCGTTATGCCGTTTATTATTGTGTTGTTTTGCCAAAGCTCATAGCAGTTCATTTGACAAAAGATGTTCATTTTTAGACGAGGAGCTTCAATGGTTGCTGAAAGTGTAATTGTCATAGAGCTACCGTCTTTTACTGCTGTGTCATCTGTGTTACGTTGTAGGCCTTGTAGCTGGAGGTGGATTCACAGATGTCCTATGTAGTTCATCAATCTTGTTACAGACGTTTTCGTGTCTTGCACTGTTCTAACTTAGAGCTGAACGTAAGTCTTTACTAAGCACAACTATTGGGACTGGTTCACGGTGCTAGCTTTTCGCTACCAAAAAATGCTAGACCCTTTGCATTACAACACTATTCTAGTATTCTCTTACGAGAACAGCCCTGTAGTTTAATGGCCGAAAAGGTGAGTATCGATAAGTTGGCGCATAATTGTATGGAGTTTCCTTGTTTTTTCCATTCACTTTCAACAATAATATCCGTCTTGTACAAGATTTTGCCTAGCAAGCGCAAAACAACAAGGTTAACAAGATCGCCAAATATGAGCCCCGCCAACATGCGATGATTTGTATACGATGAAAATTCCCTAGAAAATGCAAGATCTTACTCAAAATGGAAAGTAGACCAATGTCTCGCCACCTTATACGATGATTTGTATCAATGAAGAACCACTTAATAAACGATAAAGAAGCAGCTTGCGATACTGACGTAATGATATTTGGACGTTGGCAAATCTAGCAAATAGCAATACAGCCATTGCATCGATATGTAAAACATCGTTGGTTTTGAAGAGGCGAGAACGAGGTTGGAAATTGGATCAAAGCCGAAGCACAAAACAGAAAAAGTCAATAAGACGTTATTCCCCCCATTGAATCAGTAACTCCATAACAGTGTATAGTCTTTACAAAGGGCAGAAACACCACATTCTAAACTATGATATCAGTCATTGAGCGAAGTCCACCGCGGGTTTTAGGAAAACGACATATCAACACATAAACTGGACGACAACGGAAGTCCTCAATACGATTTTCCACAATGAATTAAGCTACCACATCCAAGAAAGAGGCCAAATATTGCTGCACTGCCAAGAGTTGTTTGCCCAATGTACCTGATCTTCAGTGCTCCCGGAATCTGCACAATTTTAAAAGCTCTACAGTTCATTAATTTGTAACAAGCTGTAGGTGTTTGTACAAAACCAGACATAGTAACAGAACAACAGGTCCGCACAACACACGGCTAAATTTAATCTCGCCAACCCACGGTAAGTAGAAGGGATACCCAAACTCCACATTCTCTCCTCACCAAAACTGGTACCAACAGCTAATGTAGCGAACCAAATCGACTGGAGCTGGAGGGAGAAGGAACAATGAATAGAATGCAAAAATGCTTGTTACCATAAACCCAGTCTTTCATTTACCCCAGTCTGTACCCACTTACCCTTTCTACGAGGGGGGAAAAAAATCATTCACCTTCTACGATACAGCTTCAGATTCAATAGAAGAATTTCATTCAGTAGCAGTATGTAGTACATGATGTAGGAAACAATGCTACACAGCACACACAGCAGAGTGTGTGATATTAATATAACTCGCTCTTTCCACTAAGGCATGAATGGAACCCGGTCAGTAATCTAGAATTCTAGATGCACCTGGTTATCCGACCAGCTCATGAAGAAGTCAGACAAGCCAGAAAAGAGACATTGCCAACCAAACCAGAACAGAGCCAAACTTCTACATATCATATTGACTAAAGCATTATGAGATCCCAGGTACATGAAAGTTCATTTACGGGACAAAAAAAAATGATATCTACACCCAATTGCACTCATAAAGCAAATGAAGAAAGTAGTATTCCCCTTGACCATTTTGTTGACAATTACCACTCTATTGATATCTATTCATACCTCCACCTCAGACAAATTCCTGTATAAAAAAGTTTGCTAAACAATACTAGTCACTCACTAGATTTTATCCTATTAGTTAAGCTCTAAGCACGTAACACAGATAAAGACAAACATGGGTTCATAACCATATCATTACAAGAGATAATACGTTGAACTCGACAAAACCTCCACACTCATCAAGAAGAATGTCCAATTACGCTTCGACTAAAGAATGCAACTACTGCTACACGAGGTTGGGTAACTTACACCCATCAAGCAAGATATAGGAGAACAGTAATCAGAAAAGTACAATATTCATGAGCTTAAGTATGTACTTTCAGATGCCTTATGCATCTTCCTGGCTTCTACTTTACAGATATTTGATAGTTTGAATAGAAGCAGTTAGATGCAAAAGGAGGAGAGTTGCGGTAGGTTTGTGGCGGCCAGCGTAAAACAAGCCACATCTTATGGACATGAATCGAAATTTAATAACCGTGGGGGCGTCCCCTTCACAGCGACGCGCTACACTTCCTGGACCCGGGTGTGGTGATAAGTATGCAAGGGTCTCTAGGTCGTCGCCCCGAAGCGACGCGCCACTTCGACGCCCGGGGGTGGTGTCAAATATGCAAGGTCGCGCTACACTTCCTAGACCTGGGTGTAGTGAAAAATATGCAAGGGTTGCTAGGTCGTCACCCCGAAGTGACGCGCCACTCCGGCTCCCAGGGGTGGTGTCAAATGTGCAAAGGTTTTCAAATCATGGACGGGAGCGGGCAAGGAAGCTTATTCATAATGGTAAGGGTAGTAGGCTTAGGTTCGGAACGTGGAATATCGGGTCTTTGACAGGGAGATCTTCGGAGGTTGTGGAGGTTATGAGGAGGAGAAGGATTCACATTATGTGTTTACAAGAGACGAAATGGGTTGGGGCGAAAGCTAAGGAGATCACACCATGGGGTTATAAGCTTTGGTACTATGGAAAGGATAAGAGTAGGAATGGAGTTGGTATTATTATTGATAAGGAGTACATAGATGATGTGGTGGAGGTTTCGAGGAAGAGCGATCGCATTATGACAGTGAGGTTGGTGATTGGGAATGAGATTATGACTGTTGTAAGTGCTTATGCTCCACAAATTGGATTGGATGCATCTATTCGTCAGGAATTTTGGGAGGAGTTAGAAGAGGTGGTGCAAGGGGTTCCTAGTGGGGAGAAGTTGATTATTGGTGGGGATCTTAACGGACATGTGGGATCAACGCGGCATGGTTTTGAAAGCGTGCATGGAGGTTTTGGCTATGGGTCGAGAAATGAAGGAGGAACGAGTATTTTGGATTTTGCGTTAGCTTATGACTTGGGTATAATGAACACGTGGTTTGAGAAGAGGGAGTCTCACTTGGTGACATACAGGAGCGGAAATAATGCGAGTCAGATTGACTTCTTTTTGGTAAGGAATGCTTGGCGTAAGAGCTTTACGGATTGCAAGGTGATCCCTGGGGAGAGTGCGGCTACGCAACATAGATTGGTGGTACTAGATTTCAGGGCTAAGGGTGGCTTAGGGAAGAGGCGGCCACAGGTAGAGCCAAGGATCAAATGGTGGAAACTTGAAGGAGAGCACAAGGAGGCTTTCTTGGAGAAGATGGCAGGGACAGATGTCTGGTCTACTAGTGTGGAAAGAGATGTAGACTCGTTATGGGTTGCTATGGCGCATAAGGTAAAGGAGGTGGCAGAAGAGGTCCTCGGTGAATCTAAGGGGAAAGCGCTACCGAGTAAGGATACATCTTGGTGGAATGAGGAAGTGCAAGAAGCAATAAGGAACAAGCGGAAATGTTATAAAAGTTTGGGGAAAGATAGAAGTGAGGAGAACTTCGAGAGGTATAAGGATGCAAAAAGAGCAGCAAAGAAAGCTGTAAGAGATGCAAGAGGAAAGGTGAACCAAGACCTATATACAAGATTGGATACCAGAGAAGGGGAGAAAGAGATCTACAAAATTGCACGCATTAGGGAAAGGAGGACTCGGGACATTGGTAGGGTGAAATGCGTCAAAGATGTTGATCAAAAAGTTCTTGTTGATGATAAGGAGATTACGGAGAGATGGAGATCGTACTTTGATAACTTGTTCAATGGTGATCGGGTGAATGATATTGGAAATGTGAACATTCATCCAAGTATTGTTAATCGGGAGTTCAGGCGGAGAATTCAGAAGGAAGAGGTGAGGATGGCCTTGAGAAGATGGGACGGAAGAAAGCAGTGGGGCCAGACGGCATACCTATTGAGGTTTGGAGGTGTCTTGGAGATAGGGGTGTGGAATGGTTGACGACACTTTTCAACATGATTTGGAGAGTTAATAAGATGCCGGTGGAGTGGAGGAAGAGCACTTTGGTCCCTTTGTATAAGAACAAAGGGGATGTTCAAGAGTGTGCCAACTATCGCGGGATCAAGTTGATGAGTCATACAATGAAACTTTGGGAACGGGTGATTGAGCATAGATTAAGAAGAAGTGTGAAGATTTCAGAGAATCAATTTGGATTTATGCCGGGGAGGTCAACTATGGAGGCAATTCATCTCATAAGACAGACAATGGAAACTTATCGGGATAGGAAGAAGGACCTACATATGGTATTTATTGATTTGGAGAAGGCGTATGACAAGGTACCAAGGGAAGTGCTTTGGTGGGCTCTAACTAAGAAAGGAGTTCCGCAAAAATATATTGACATCATTAAGGACATGTATGAGGGAGCTAGCACGAGTGTGCGGACTAGTGTAGGGAAGTCAGAAGAGTTCCCTATTACCATTGGAGTGCACCAAGGGTCCGCACTTAGCCCGTTTCTCTTTGCTATAGTCATGGATGAATTGACGAGGTCAATCCAGGATGATATACCATGGTGCATGATGTTTGCAGATGATATAGTGTTGATCTCAGAAACGAAAGAGGATTTGGAGAGAAGGTTGGAGCTATGGAGGGACACGTTGGAGTCTCGAGGGTTTCGGTTGAGTCGGAGCAAGACCGAGTATTTGGAGTGTAAGTTCAGCGGCATTAGGCAAACGGAGACGGGGACGATCATGTTGGATGGAAAGATTGTTCAGGGATCAGATTTTTTCCGATATTTAGGATCGATTCTTCAAAAGGATGGAGAATTGGATGGAGATGTGGCTCATAGGATCAAATCAGGTTGGTTGAAGTGGAAGAATGCCACAGGACTTCTGTGTGATCGAGGATTGCCCAATAAGTTGAAGGGTAAGTTTTATCGAACGGCAATTAGGCCGGCACTTTTATATGGCACGGAATGTTGGGCCGTGAAGCAGTGTCACGTTCATAAGATGAGTGTGGCGGAGATGCGCATGTTACGGTGGATGTGTGGACATACAAGACGTGATCGGTTGAGAAATGAAGTTATTAGGGAGAAAGTAGGGGTTGCACCCATAGGGGATAAGATGATGGAGAACCGACTGAGGTGGTATGGCCACGTGAGGAGGAGGCCTAGTGAGGCGCCGGTTAGAAGAGTAGAAGGGTGGAGAAGTGATAATATTAGTAGGGGTCAGGGAAGACCCAAGATGACTTGGACGAGGGTGATTAGAAGTGATATGAGCTTCCTAGGGCTTGAAGAGAGTATGGTGTTGGATAGGGCAGGGTGGCGAGACTCTATCCATGTGGAGGACTTTTTCTGACCCCTTTTGATTTATTTGTTTGGTTTTTCCAACTATTTTTCTAAAACTTTTTAACTTGTGTTCAAAGTTCATCTGTTTTTTGCAATATTTTTTTAAACCTTTTTATTTATTTTGACGACATTCTAAATTTCCTTTGAAATTGTTTAAATATTTCCAAAATGTTTACAACGTTTTCGAAATTTCTTGGCGTACACAAGACGGTTACTGGATGACGATTCATGTTAGCCGACCCCAAATCATTTTGGGAATAAGGCTTGGTTGTTGTTGTTGTTGTAGTGAACTAAGCTAATCCCTCTCAAACTTGATAGAATTTATAGTGATGACATACTCACATAATCAAACAGCAGATACACACACAATTAAGCTCACTTATATGACTATATCATCCCCAAATCACCTACCAAGGCTTCTGCATGAAGCAGCGTACAAGACAAACCATATTCGGTTCCTTCAAAAACATAGCAAGGGCACTTCTTAACAGGAGCCTAAACAGGGTTTAAGAGGACACTAAACAAAAATTGGAGATAATACATGGCTAAGAGAGCCCATAGTTCTAAATTATACGACATAATATAAGGAATCGTAAAAGCTAACCAGCAACCTACAAAAGAGTTGTCCACCCATCAATCTTGCATATTCTAGTTCCAACATCAATTTCAATGTGAGGTACATGGGCATCAGAAGTTGGTCGATAAGTTTGAATGAGACAATCACGTAGTCATAGATTAGGGTATATTATAGTCACATGATTTGGGAACTCAGGTCTTTGAGATAATATTTACAAAGAAAGAAAAAAACATCGCAGCTTATAGAACATATTTCTGTTACACATATTTGACCAATCACCCCAAGAAACTGTGAAACGTACCTTTGCCCTCACTGCTTCAAAGGTCCCATAAACAGCACCTGGAAATGAAAGAGAAACTTTAGTACACATGTGACTCCATATAAGAAAAGGAATAAAGAAAAAAGATTAATGAAGATGTCCATTTCTATAGGCACTAGAGAGCGAATGTAAAACAAACAGCATACGGTATTAGATTACAGCTTATTGTGGTCATAGTTTTTCTTAAGCTACTTGAACCAATGGTAATCTCTCTAACATAACTATAACAACACATGTCTCATTATAGCACAAGTGCACAACTCTTTGACATCCTCTACTCTTCTAGAAACATGTCAAACACAAGGGAACAATTCGGAAGTCCTCCTATGATGTTATCAGTTATCACGCTTATTAGTCAAACTAGTCTCATGAAAGCAGCGGAAGGGAAATTACATAAACAGGATAGGTTCTTGGTTCGAAATTCCCACCTTGGAATTATTCAATTGCCCTATTGAGATGCTCTTTAAAACTTTACTGAAACAATAGTGATCTTACTTGTTTTTGCCCCAAATAATCAATCACCCTAAACGCCAAGAAGTATACAACAACAAAACCACCTCATCATCCACAAAAACAAAGATCGCACCATAAACGATCTGCAGTCTTTCTAAATTTCCTTGATGCTCATTCAAAGAGGACCTATAGATGGTTTACCTTAACTATGAGGCCTTCAATTGTGTCTAAATCACAGGTGCTCAAAGAAACAAACTTTACGCATAAAAAACACAAGTTGCTAAAAGTCAAATTGGAGGTGCCATTAAAGATGCAAAGAAACAGAGATCAATTGACTGAGCCAGAATCCCCATTAACGGAAGCAGACATTCAAATTCCAACTATCGAAATCCAAAGAACAATCAACCGATAAAAATTAACAAAATTTTAACCATCCACCCAATCAAAAGAGATATCACCTTCATTAATTCCGTAATTTCT
The DNA here is from genome assembly GCA_963457585.1 of Spergularia bocconei. NCBI lineage: Eukaryota > Viridiplantae > Streptophyta > Magnoliopsida > Caryophyllales > Caryophyllaceae > Spergularia > Spergularia bocconei. Next base: position 2,659,610 of record OY734951.1, on the reverse strand, counting down.
GATTGCTACATGACAACTTCTCCAAACTCCTATTCGGTCTTTTTTTCTATATAACGTGCCAATAACCCACCAAACGCTACGACAAGCAATGCTTCCTACAAAAGCACATCTTCCAGTCGCCCCAGTTATCAAGTGTGAAGCTCTTGACTAACGGAAATAACCACTACATATTTTCTCCGTCCAAAGCGCATAACAGCAATACCTATGTAACCCACCTATCCAACCCCTAAACCAAATTCAAAAGGTTTACATTCAGGCACATTTCACACATAAAGGCACATAATTACCAGTACCAAAGTAACCCACCTAACAACTCAAGTACTCAACCTATACACCAAATTCAAACAGAGATTAGACATTGGGACACATTTCGACACAAAGGCTTGTGAAGAAAGATACTGCCTAACACTCACAAAAAAAAAAAAAAAAAAAAAACCAATTTCAGCTAACTACTTCAATACCAACTCCAAGTCCCATGGATTTGTCTTCGCAAAAATCCGATTTCCGGGTTAAAATCAACCCAGAATCCAACTAATATTTTCATCATAAGAAGCATTAAACCCACATCAAATCACCAACAAAACCCACCAAAAACATCAACATTACATCAAAATCAATACAATAAACTAATGGGCAAACGAAATTGTTGCAGGAAACTTGATTTACACACTAAAGTTTGCATCTTTACCATCCAAAACATTAACATTTCTCACATACAAACCAAAGTCAGCATCTTTTCACTTCAAAACTTCAACCCAAATTGATGAAAATTACATTGAGGGCTGATCATAAAATTAGGGTTTATGGAAAGAGGGGAGAGAGGAGAAGAGAGAGGAAGAACTTACCGACGGCGCCACCGACACCGCCGCCGATGGCCATGCCGGCGCCGACTCTGGCAAGGCAGCTGTTTCTGTCCATTTTTTTTCTGGTTTGTTTGTTTGTTTGTTTGTTGAATGTTGGAATTTGAGGGAAGGGTTTATCGGAGGTTGGCTTTTGTGGGTTCAACACAAATCTTTGTTGGTTAAATATTGTTTGTGGTGGCCTTTTTCTTGTCGCAAAAGACAACTTCGTTATGGGATTGCTTGGGGAAATGGTCGTTTCGTGGAGCTTCTCGGGAAGTCGGGATAGATTTTGACTTATTGATCAAGTCGGATTTTAAGGTGAAATGCAATTTCTTAGTGTTGGATTGTCGGGTAGCTCCGTAGCTCATATGGTGTAGATGTAGGTGAGTGTTAATCATGACTTGGGTTCAATACTTGTAACTTTGTAAGCATCAAAATTGTCCTTGTGACTCATTTCACGAAAAGAAAAAAAAAAGTTACTTAAGGTGACTTTCTATTCCAAAATAGAGGTCCTAAGTATAAAGGCCTAAACCTAAACCCACACAAAGGTCGATCAAATTTGGGTTTCCCGACATGTCCTCATTAAGTTAGAATTGAGTGCATTTGCAAGATGTGATGATTGGGTACTACGTTAGAGAAGTTTTTAAACTCTTTTGGCACACGTCACATATCATGCGTTTTTTGCCGATTTTGAGACTTATCATATGACCCCTTAATGTAAGCTTGTATCACGCCGTTTTGAAGACCCATCATAGGTGTTTTGCTCTACTATGTATGAATTTTTTCATGTAATGGATTTTGGCCGAGTGTCTACCAAAGAAGATGCATTAGGAGGGTCGAAAAAAAACCTATTGGTTATGATCATTGATTGGTCTTGTTTGGTTACAATGATGATTAATTGACGGTGGTTCAGTTGTTGGTGTAACCAGTCTACTTGATTGAGTAGAGATAGTCCAATCATCATAGAACTCATTTTCATATCGATTGAGTGGTTCTTAGATCTTAAGAATCAAAATCTAAATCGAAATCCAAATCCAATTAAGCAATACCGGGCCTAACAGATCAGGGTATACTCCATGATCCATCGATATCCGGATCCCTAATCATATATTGGTATAAAGAAAAAATAATTATTTTGCATATAAATTTCCATATCTAGGTTTTGCATATTTTCTTATATTATATTAAGGCAAGAGTTTGTTTATAAATCTCCTACCAATTATTATTCTATAAATTAAAATATTCTAAAAAATTAAGAGTTGACTATTATATAACCCTAAATTCTCCCCAAAATTGAATTATTCATCCATCCCCAATTTAAGTTGTTATTTTACCCTTTATACAAAAAAATCGCAAATCGTAATCATCAAGTAACTTTTTTTTTTAGCGTATATGGAGAAGAAGAAGAACAACAACAACGCCACAAACATTCCACCCGCTGATCATAAACTATGCGCATATCTCACCACCGTTCTCCGCCTCGACAACCACCACATCGACGGCGGCGATTTGCCAAAAATCGGCACACCTCTCAATATTTTCTCAAAAGGCTTTCATATCGTCGGCTTCCGCTCCTCCACCGGCAACCACATTCTCTCTCCTATCCCTCCCAAGACGCTTAAGACCGCTCCACCACCGCCACCGCCGCCGAAGAAGAGTTCTTCTAAGAAGAATTCGAAGAAGAATGCCGTCGCCGCCGGTGGAGGAGCTGCGGCGGTGGTGCCGAGTGTGATTCATCAAATTAAGACGTTGGTGAACCAAAAGTGTGTTCGAATTGTCGCCACCGTCGTCGGTGTTTCGGCTTCTTCTTCGGGAGACGGCGATGTTCGCGTTGCTGTGTTGATCGATGTTTATTTACCGGAGGCGGTGTGGTGGAATGAGTGGCAGTTTCCTCGCTCCGGCACCACCGCCGCCGCTCTCTTTCGCCATTTGAGGTGTGTGATTCTGCATTCTTATAATGTAGTTATGATTACTGATTATTATTATTCTCGTAATTCGGCTTTATTCTCGTTGATTATAGTTATCGTGAGACGGTCTTATATGACGAATCATTGTGATAGTATACTAGCTAGTTGTAGGATGGAATTGACGTCATAGAAATGAGTAAATGTACGGAAATTTTAGTTATTGTGAGACGGTCTCATATGACGATCATTGTTATAATGTGATCATTAACATCATTTCCGGACGGAGTGAAACCGACTCCATTCCGTTTTTGCTGCTAGTTTATTAGATACTAGGATGGAATTTAGGTTATAGAGATGAGTAGTTTGTAGGGAAATTTTAGAAACTCGAGATTTGGAGTGAGAAGGTTCTTAGCACGTACGTTTCTGTTGCTTGGGTTTGGGGACTTTTTACTCTATGTGACTCGGACTCTTCATTATACCTCACGTACCTTGTTGGACACTCGACAATCTGACAATTCATTTTAAAGTCCAAATCATTGGTATGACCTGTGAAAAGCACGTACCCGAGTCTGAGGAACATTGGTTGATAGTGCATTACTACTGGTTATGTTTGTATCAGATATATTCTGCACCGTGATGATTCTGCTGATAATCTTAATTGAGTAACTGAATTTCCTTCTCTGCCTTTTAGCTAGTATAGTGGTCGTTAGGCAGGTTCAAGCTAGAAGAATTTATTTTAGGGCTCCTGTTGTTACTTCTTGCGGGGTTAAATAATAGAAGAGTACTTAACTTTCTGTTCCTGAGTATGTTGGCTAGATGGCATATCTTTCGGAAAGTGTGTGTATATTGTGTTGTTCTTGTTTGGCTTCACTGACGCGTACTGGTGTATTTTCTGCAGGTGTGACTGGGAGGAGAGGGATTTGATTCTGAAGGATGGGTATTATAAAGATGTAGTTGGAGATAAGAGTTTGTGGAATTTACCTGATTGTCATGTTCTTGGATGTAGTCAGCATTCTATTGTTTCTGATTCTTGTAAAAGAAAGGGCTTTGAACTTCATGAAATCTTCAAGAGTTTACCTAGTGTGATGTTTGAAGTGAAGTCTGCTTCTTCGGCAATAACACCTGATACTATGGCCACTGGATCGGGAATTTGGGATTTGACTGATGACGTTTTGTTTAAGATTTTGGCTGATTTATGCCCAACGGATCTGCAGCATGTTTCTGGAACATGTCATCATCTGAGATTCTTGACTGCATCTATTGTGCCATCTATAAAGCTCAAACTATTTCCTCATCAGCAGGCAGCTGTTGAGTGGATGCTGCAGCGTGAGCGAAATGTTACTAGCTTGGATCATCCCCTATACTTGAGTTTCTCAACTAAAGACAAGTCTTCTTTCTACATAAATATCGTCTCGGGTGAATTAGTCACTGGATCGTCGCCAACAGTTTCAGATTTTGGTGGCGGATTTTTTTGTGATGAACCTGGGCTTGGTAAAACTATCACAGCTCTCTCGCTTATTTTGAAGACCAGAGGAACACTGGCAGCCCCTCCCAAAGGAGCTGAAATGATTTGGAGCAAAGATGATGGTAATCAGAAATGTGGTTTCTATAAATGTAGTGGCAGTAGGTTTTCTGTTTTGGGTATACTTTCCCCTGGACAGAAAAGCGAGAGTCAGAATTGTCGAATGGGGCTGTTTTCTCCTGATGAGCTCATTCCAGAGGATCATCTTACACCAAAGAGGCTCAGGTTATCAGGCTCTTGTGGACTGGGTGCTTCATCGGGGTATTCTTGTCCAGAAATATTGGCCGAAGCTTCACCTGGACTTTTGAAATCTACTCCTGCGGCATGTGGGGTCCGTTCCCCAAGGAGCTTGGATTGTGTTAAAAAGAATCTTCTTGACAGAATTGAAGGTACATCTGGCAATCCTATCGATAACAAGACTAGGAGGAATCCAGGTAAACGAAAACATGCTTCAAAGAATGTGACTAGTGGTCCGTTGGATAAACAAATTGGAACTTCACGCGGACAATATAGTGTCAGTAAGAGGCGAAAGAAGGATGTTGGGGTTCAGTATGTTGAGGCTCAGTCTGTTGAGGCTCAGTCTGTTGAGGTTTGGGTTCAATGTGATGACTGTAGGAAATGGCGGATAATTCCTGCTGAAAGTGTCCCTGATCCTGAAGCTCAATGGTTTTGTAGTCTGAACCCTAATCTCGAATATAATAGTTGTGCTGTTCCCGCAGAGACGTCGTACCAACCTCTTACTTTCTTGGATGGATTTTGCTGCAGAGATTCTTCAGGAGGACTACCACAAAACGTGGCATTCTTCGTTAAAGTCTTGAAGGAGCATTATGCACTCCTTAAGTGCCATGCAAAGAAAGCTCTGCGTTGGCTCGCTAGACTTGCACCCTTCAAACTCTCGGAAATGGAGAGAGTGGGATTGGTACGTCCTGGCGAGGTGTCAACAAAAGAAGCTAAAAGCTATCATGAAATATTTGAAGGTTTTGGCCTGGTTAAGAAGATAGAGCAGGGTACTGTTCGTTGGTTTTACCCCAAATCCCTAGACAACCTAGTGTTTGATCTGCCTGCTCTTAGAATTGCCCTTTGCGAGCCATTAGACTCGTACAATATGTGTTTGTCTAGAGCAACCCTCATTGTTGTTCCACATAATTTAGTTGATCACTGGAGAACACAAATTGGGAAGCATGTAAGATCAGAGCAACTGCAAGTTTACTTCTGGACAGATGGTAAGAGCCCTTCAGTCCACAGCCTTGCTTGGGACTATGATGTTGTTATTACTACATTTGGTAAGCTCAGTGCAGAGTGGAATCCTCCTAATCTAAGCGCCTTCATGAAAGTTCACTGGTTGAGGGTCATTCTTGATGAGGGACATACTCTTGGGTCGAACTTGAATTTGACAAATAAAATGCAGATGGCAGTGTCATTGTGTGCTTCAAATCGGTGGATATTAACAGGAACACCCACTCCCAATACTCCTAGTTGTCAGGTTTCTCATCTACAACCCATGCTGAAATTTCTCCATGATGAAGTATATGGTGACAATCATAAGAACTGGGAAGCAGGTATTCTGAAGCCTTTCGAGGGAGAGATGGAGGAGGGTAAACTGCGTTTGTTGTCATTGTTAAAGAGGTGTATGATTAGTGCACGAAAATCCGACTTACAAAGCATCCCTCCTTGTATCAAGAAGACAACCTGTGTTCAATTTACAAAGCAACATGCAAAGACTTATAATGAACTCGTTGAGACAGTTCGGCGTAATATTTTGTTGGCTGATTGGAAAGATCCTTCTCACGTTGAAAGTTTACTGAATCTCAAACAGCTGAAATTCAGGACTGAAACTATTAAAAATGTAAGGCTTTCTTGCTGCGTGGCTGGGCACATTAAAGTAGTAGCAGCAGGTCAAGATATTCAAGAAACAATGGATGTGTTGGTTCAAAATGGCATGGATCCTACTTGTCAGGATTATCAACTTATAAAGTACTACCTCTCCTATGGTGGTGACTGCCAAATGTAAGTGCTCATCCTTTGACTGATATGGAGTGATTTTTGGGATATTTAATTCATTCTATTTTACCTATTGTCTTCTTGGTGCAGATGTAAAGAATGGTGCCGTCTACCTATTATCACACCATGTAGGCATCTTTTGTGCCTTGATTGTGTAGATCTGGACAATGAAAGATGTCCAGTTTCTGGATGTGGTTTCGAATATGAGATGCAAAGTCCTGAGATATTAACTCGGCCTGAAAATCCAAACCCAAAGTGGCCTGTACCGAAAGATCTTATTGAGTTACAGCCGTCATATAAACAGGTATGTGTTTTAGAATTGCTTATGTTGTTTCAAGAATTTCTCAATCATGTCTAAACTTGTAAGGCATCTTCAATTGGGTAATCTTTGATTCCTTCTGATGCAGGATAACTGGGATCCAGATTGGCAATCTACTTCTAGCAGTAAAGTTGCCTACCTTGTTCAGAGGTTGAAAGAGATACAGTCTGATAGTAAGCATTTAGTTTGCTCAATGGACGAGGGAGTTAGTTCCGAAATATCTTATGATGATGGTTCTCTTCAAGAACCACATGTTGACCCCGTCAGTGATTCTAGTAAGGTTTCAACTGAGAAAGTTTTGGTGTTTTCTCAGTTTCTTGAGCACATTCACGTCATAGAGCAACAGGTAAGCGTTGCGCCAAATGCATCTGTTTTGTTTGATTTGCTCTTGTGAACCCAAGATGACTAATTCACCTTCTTTGACTGTCAGCTGTTTCTTGCTGGGATTAAGTTTGCTAGAATGCATTGTCCTCTGAATGCTAGCAACAAGGTATTGTCCATGCTTCATACCATCTGTTCTTAAATATCACTTTGATTGATGTATCGAGTTTCTTATCCTCTTGAAACTTAATTTGATTACGTCAGACCTATCAGTGCCCCCATCCCCTTACACTTAAATTTCTGTCCCAGAGTACCATCACTTTCAACAACAACAACAAGTAGGCAGTTTTTAAGAAAGTATTTAGAGTCGTTACTACTCGTCCTTCTCTTGTCGTTGACAAATTACGACCAGGCACACACTAATGTTTACTTATATATCTTCAAATGATTGTATTGTACAACTATCATGTTACAATGACCTATATGCTTTCAATATTATAGAGACTTGATTTGTCGTCTTTATTGTTTATTTATGGCCTGTAAATGAAAATTATTTAATGTATTTAATTTGATTTTTTCAGAAGAAGTCACTTACCATATTTCAGCATGATCCAAGTTGTATGGTTCTTGTGATGGATGGAACTGGTGCACTTGGTCTAGATTTGAGCTTTGTGACCCATGTTTTCTTAATGGAGCCAATATGGGATAGAAGGTAAGTAGTAGTGTAGTTCTGCTGTTTAAGCTTTTTGTCTTTGTCTTTACAATCGAATTCTGGTGTAACTATTTGATTATAGTTCTGTTAATTATTGCTAGGTTTCTCATTTTATCTTGTTTAGTGTAACTTATGCATCCTTAATTGAATATGTTTCAGCTTGGAGGAGCAGGTTATTAGTCGTGCTCATCGAATGGGTGCTGTGCGTCCTATTCACGTTGAGACCTTAGCAATGTCTAATACTATCGAAGAGCAAATGCTGAAATTCTTGCAGGTCACACACCTTTCCCTTCTCCAGATCTTCATGCTCTGTTTTAATATGAACTGATAATATATGAAAGAACTGAAAGAATGCTGAATGATAGTTTCTTTTCATTTATTGTGCCACCGATACCCTTGACACAACTCCGAGATATCTGTTCTGTGAAATAGGTTCTGCTATCATTGTTATTAACAGATTGCGTACGTTGCTTGGCTGTGCCTGTGTTTATGTTTTTGCTTCTGCTTTGTTTGCCTGCGTAATCCATATTTTTCTTACGTAATGTTCAGCCTTGTTTGTGATACTCAATCATCGGCAATGTTTTGTCTAACCTGCTCCTCAATATTGCAGAGTGGTGATGAGTTTAAAAAATTGCTAAATGAAGACCCTGAGAATACTCATGAAGGAGCTCGAGCACACAAGTCGTTACATGATTTTGCTGCTAATTATTATCTAACTCGCTTGAGCATGGTGCGAAAACCTGTAGAGGTAAGTTCATAATGTAGTGCATTTATCACGCACTCCTGAGTTGTATGATCTGAGACTGGTGTCTAAGCTTTTCTGATGTACAATCTTGTTCTCTAGGTCTAATGCTCCAGCTCAAGCACAACATCGTCTGACAACTCGTGCTTCCTCAGCCAAAGTAGGTGCCAGTGACTTTAGAATTGACATTATGCGAAGTGATATGCAGTCCTTTGATCAAAACTGAGGGCATAGAAGAGTGTCGCTGGTTAGATTGTTACACATACTCGCCCAAGACCAGAGTTAGTTATCGGTGGTTTTGGGGAATTTCTTTGGCATTTTGATTCGTTTGGAGCATGATGAACATCGCGGTGGATAAATATGCTTGGCAATAAGCTTTCTGGTAGCCGGAGTATTTATTCAATTCTAGATATGTATCTGTATTCTGTACATTTAATGAAATTATTTCTGTAGATATTTTTTTTTTATAGATACATTTTATTCGTCAGCTGTAAGTTACAGTTTGTAACACAAGCAGTTTGATCAATACATGTGCCAATTCTGCACAAACCTCAAACGAGCATGAGTCAAGAGTTATATGTTCGCATTTTGATCGCAATATCTTCCAAGGTTGTTGGTTTTTGAGTAAAGACTTCAGGTAAACGAGTCATCTCGGGACATTTTTGCAAAATGATGCTGAGTTTTTTTTCATGTCGACGTTTTTTTTGTATATTGTACTCGACTTGTTATGGCATTGTAGATGATCTCGAGTAATCTACATATAACCCAAACATTGATATTGTAAATGATCGCGAGTACTCCACATATTACCAAAACATTGGGGCTTGATTTGAGGTCTAAAAATCCAGCACAATATATACCCGCAGTCTTTTTTATTTATTTATTTTACTTCTCTCTTTTATCGTTTTAGTTTTTAGATTTCTGTTTAAATATCCAAATCAAACGTAAAGAATTCAATTGTGTTAAGGTGATTTTTTTTTCTTTGAAACAAACTCATAATTTACCTAATAAAATAACATTTATAAGACCAACTAAAATCCTAATCCTAATCCTAATTAATCCAATTCTCAGAGATACAAATTTCAGGCAAGTTTTCTCTTCATCTATAATCCTAATTTTTCTAATGATCATCAATATTGTTGTTGTAATGATTGTTTACGTAATTATCTGCCTTGCTATCTCTTTTGTTAGTCCACTTCAGATCTCATATCTCAGTTTTAATAGTATCTGCATACTTGATTTGTTTTCTTGTATGTCGCACATTTTCATTTTTCATATGAACTTTTGTTAGATTGTTCTTTTTGTGGGAATTTGCTCACATTTTGAGAGTCAATCTGTGACCTGAAAAATGATGTCCAAAGTCTGGTTTTTGACAAACGATTGATGATTTTTTTTTTCCGCTAAGCAAGTTATGATACGATTAGGATTAGTGAAAACTCAGGTATATCATGAATGAACCATCTCAACCAAAAGTCTAAGCTAGCGTGCTCCATGGTTTTATTACAGAATATCGTGTTGAATTTTGTTTTATTTGGAAGACATTAGGCGTAGTATAGAAAGACGTTTACTGTACTAACAAAAACTTTTCTGGTCTGCCTGTTAAGTTGTAGAACTTCTACACAGTTGTCAGTGTTGCGAATCCTGATGTGTTTCGAGATTTTTCACAACGCAGGAATGGGTCTGTGGACATTATTTGAAGGCCTGCTGCTGCTTGCAAATGCCCTAGCAATCCTAAATGAAGATCGTTTTCTAGCTCCAAGAGGTTGGAGCTTTGCTGAATTTTCAGTTGGCCAGACAAAGACAATAAAGGGGCAGATTATAGGTCTTATCTATGCCATTCAGTTTATGCGCGTACCTCTAATACTTCTTAACAGCGTCAGCATCATACTGAAGCTCGTTTCTGGATGAAATCATCACCTGGCCTGGTTCGTCATTCAAACCCGTGGTTGCTGAGCTTCTTCAGTGTTGCAGATGTACGCGTTTCTTCAAAGTTCGACTATGTTGTTGATCACCATACCGGTGTGTGTTGTTCAATTGCTTCTAACTTGTTAGGAATCGTACCTTAGTAGCCCTCTGCCCCTCGTAGTTGTAGGCTTGTAGCCGTAGGTGGTAAGTTGTTGGTAACTAGCGTTCACAGGGTGGCAAAGAGCAGAGTGAGGAGATTTTGAGAAATTTTGAGAGGTCATTGTTAACTGAATACATCAGTTCAAGTTGATCTCAGAAGTCACAACTCTTTAAGCTTATCGTATCAGTAAAGCTACTGTTAGACAAAAGTCCCATGATACGTGAACTCTCAAGCATGGAACTATCATTAGTCCGACGTCTTTGCTTTACTGAGTTCTGAAGAAATTACATGTTCATATTCTAAACAGAGCAGGAACATTGCGACAAGCCTGATGACCTCCAAAAAAAAGAAAGCGACAAGCAAGATACGTAACGCTAATTGCGCGCAGAAATTACATGGATTAATCAACATTTGAAGATGTACATTAATGCATTCATCACTGAATATACAAGAATATAGCATCCCATATCGGAAGCTAGTTGCCTACCTTCATATGTATGTACAACTCCTACTACTAAAAAGTAAAAACGATGAGGAAGAGAGAGGAAAAACACACTTGTACAGTTCTATGAGCAAAAATGAGGATAAACATATCTTCAGAGGAAAGACTCGAGGACGACCGATTGCTCCCGCTGATATATTCTGCCCTACGTACATCTAGATCTGTTAGCACAAACTCCAAGTGTTCCTGAAGCTTGAATCTCGGCTAAAAATGGATATAGTCTCCCACGTCCAGCGAGGGTCAAGGTTAAGCATTCCTCTATGTTAATGCACTATGCCACCTGTTCGTTCACACGCCAATACCAGCCTTCTCAACCATGGGAACGTCGTACTTTTGATATACACGAACACGATTAGCAGCCCACCATTGCTCTGCTTCTTTTTCACTAAACCGCTTCCGGCTGTGTTACAACAACAGTGGATAACTTCAGCCTCAATGCCACAGCAACAAATTAAATAGATGCAAATTTACAGAACAGGCAAATTGAAGCATTCCCAATGGGTTTTTCCGAAAATAGTATGATATAGCACAGCATAAATTACTTTCCCAAGAAAATATTGGTACTCCTCTGAAGGGAACAGACTTTGGTATATTTGCTGATGATGCTAGTTCCCATAGAATACATATGATACTGGGCACACTTTTTTCAAATATGGTTCAATAGAGCATGGCATAGATTACTTCACTCAATGCTCACTGTGCAGAAACTGGTGATGTTCATGCAAGGGCGCTCATATGCACACAGACAAGTGCAACGAAACTGAAGAATGGTTACTGTAAGACTGTTTCCAACATATGTTAACAAGTCACCAATCCTTCTATGGAGTTTGTTAGAATCAGCTCAATATGACAAATGACACCAAACCACCAGCATAAAATATAATTCTTTCTCAAGATTAGACAAAGTAAGCGTATAAGATACCTGAAGCGCACACGTTTGAGATCTTTAACTCCACCAGGTAAAGTCACGAGGGTAATGTACACACCAGGTTCATCTTGCTCCACTCGTTCAGATCCGCAGTTAGCTTCAGCGTCAATTGTTCTGTTCTTATTCCTAGATGGTGTCTCCAACTGACCAATTGCAGGATAATTCGCGGCATTGCTGATGGGAGCATTCAATCCGTTTGAAATGTCAATACGATTTGACCAGCTTAAACCTATTTCATGAACGGAAACAGGACTGCTAAGCCGTTCCTTCACATTGGAAACATCACTGGAAAGATTAGGCCCAGGGGAACCTGGGATGTGTGCCCTACTATTTCGTACTGCTCCGAGCGGCAACCTTTCAGCCATCTCCTTCAACTATTATCAGAAGAAACTGATTAGGAGTTTTTACATAGAGTCCTGTAACTAATTATCCTTTTACTTTCTATTACTACAACAACAATCAAGCCTTTGTCCTAAAATGATTTGGGGTCGGCTAACATAAATCGTCCTCGGAGATCGTCACATGAATACAACAAAAAGTTAACGAATGAAACCCATTTGCCAAAAGTTTTAAAATCGAAAAAAGGAAAAATAAACACACACGAGGAAAAAAAAAGAAGTTGAGAGAAATGTTACAGAAGTAGAGAGAAATGTTACAAAAGTAGAGAGAAAATATTTTAGAGAAGGGATAACATAGAAAAAGTGGAGAACAAAGAAACAGATCCTTTTACTTTCTATTGCAGAAAGATAGTTCATGTCTGCTTATTAAGAAACTTATTCACATCTTGAGCACCTATGGGGCATAAGCATAAAGGGAAGGCCTAATTACACTCCAAAGTCCAAACAAGGATTCCAGCACTCCCATCTGTAAGAGCACAGTTCTCAAGATATACTCACAAGAGGAGAGCTGGAATCCTCTTTTTGGAGTGATAATAGCATCTCCCGAATTAACTAAGTTCTATCTGTTTGCCGAGCAAAAGAAGAAGAAAAAAAAGACAGATAAAATTGCATCCCTTTAGGAGGTCAAAGCTGATGCACTTCAATAGCAACAGGCAAGGGCAGACTTCGCCATCGACTATCGTAAGCCAAGATACATAAATTTATTCTCCCCAAATGATCAGGTTGTACTTGCCATTTACAAAGGTCAGTTAGGTCACTAGATACTGACTCAAACAAAAAACCAACATTTTCAGGTAAATGTAACTGATATGACAAGGGCAACATGTAGACAAATGCTTTCATTAGAGATAGAAGTAATAATTTAGAGATGAGAAAGGTTATCAAATTATTACCTGAGCAGTAAGGGACTTAATCACTTCCTTCGCAGCTTTGCACTTTGCAGTTTCTTCCCCTGCTATTACAATTGCTTCCTTCAGCTGTTTTGAAGTTTTCTCCAGCTCAACTTCTTGAGATTGTGTTTTACGAGTAAGTTCCTCGACCTGAATTATGCACCAGATAAGCTTATTCAACCTACTCACGACTACATCTAAGATGATAAATCTATTTCAAATAAAATAGAATCACCCATTTAATCAAGAACCCAGCGATTGCAGAAGTAGCATTGCATTTATGCAGATAAATTGTTCAAGCAGATCTGAAAGTTTCAATGAAGTGATTTATATAGGAATGAGAAGGCATTCATAGACTTTAGTTTCAAGGATTGAGGAGTAACTGGGAAGGCACAACACGTGTTCTATCCAGAAGACAAACACATGGCTTGTTCCCAAAATGGAAACCGCAATGGTGGAGGTCCAAGACGGAGACACTGTAATTACGTAAGGCAATAGCGAAGGAGGGACAGAACAAAGAACACTTGCTTCCAGCAACAGAAGCCATACTGAAGAATATAACATGGTATCATTACGTCACTAAGCTTAAGCGAATTCATTGAGCATAATCGAGTTTTTTATGTGGAAGGGAGCCTGAAAATCTATGGTTTTTTATTTCAATACTCTCAGACTTAAATGCTTAGAACTAGTGAGGGAATTGCAAAATTTGCGCATTCCTCCAACTGATAAATGGAGTGGTGTTTGAGATACAGAACAGGAATAAAACTTCAGAAACAGTTTAAATGGGCTGCAATTTGTACACTGGCTTATGAAGCATGGATGACATGTAAGCTGTGACAGTCTGACAATTACAGGGAGGAGCAGATTGTTCCTCTTCCATGAGTGGAATTCAGTAAAACTAGGTACAATATTCTTTACTGACTGAAACATGATGATACAAAAACATTTTTTATTTTGTTGAACAAGTCCCGTATGTACCCCTTAACAGTTATGTATAGGTCATTCTTAAAGAGAAACTTGCTTTCTACCAGAACAAGACATAATAACTCTGACCAAAGAGAAACAACATCTGTAGCATTAGAGAGGGGCTTATTTACGAAGCCTATGCAGCCTAATCAAAGTACCCAACAAGTCCTCTTTAGAAACCAAGACCTGCTTTTTGTCTTATATAATCTAATCTAATACTATATATTGAAACCTGAAACCAAGTCTTTCCTAGGACGACACTTGGCATACATTAATTGGATAGAACATAAAAATAGCATTAAATACAATTATCAGGTTAGGATATGGTAATAAATTATCATACATTAATTGGATAGAACATAAAAATAGCATTAAATACAATTATCGGCTTGGATATGGTAATAAATTATTATAGAGTAATATAGTATTAGCTAATTTATGGAAAATAATCATTATGGTAATTTATTAGAACAAAGATAAGACAACATTTTTTTCAAAGAAGTTTTTATTAGCCACCAAAGTGATGAGGGTGGGATCTAAAAAACACCAAAGTTGTATTTGGTATTTATAAAACACCAAAGTTGAAAATCTTGTTTTTAAAACACACTTTAAGCTATTTGAATATTTATTAAACACCAAAAAATGAATAAAAACATTAAAAAATAAAATGAAATTACGTTCTTTACCGAAAGTAAGAAATACTAGGCTCGTTTCACAATAGGTAAAGATATGGAGTAAATCCAGTTCATTGATCTAAAAAAAAAAAAAAACAAATCACATGATTCAGCAATTGTGAAAAAAAAAAAAAAAATACGAACATGATTGAACGGTACCGCGAAGTTCAAAATGTAGCATAAAATTGTTTAGAAGTGCCAAAATTCTTGCGCTCTCGCTCTCGCTCCATCAGGTCTAGGAAGAGTCTCATTTAGATTTCTCATAATCCTAGGTTCTAATTGTGAAGTTTGTTGGATATGACTTAAGCTTGCGTGGTGCCTTCGTAGAGAAAATCGATGATGGAGAACTGGAGGAGAAGAAGATGAGTAAAATTTTTTTTTAATAAAAATAATTTACGAGGTAAAATAAAAAGTAACATTTTTTTTATTTGTTTTGGTGTTTAACAAATACCCAAATAGTTTGAAGTGTGTAATAAAAATAAGTTTTTCAACTTTGGTGTTTAATAAATCTCAAATACGACTTTGGTGTTTTTTAGATCCCACCCTCCTCACCTTGGTGGCTAATAAAAACTTCTTTGACATTTTTTTTATAAAACGTGTATAAACAATATAATAATATAGCCCGGGCGTGGCACGGGCATGCAAACTAGTCTCTACATGAAATCAAAACCACTTCCGCAAACACCAACAATATTTTATTTTCTATTTACAAGTAAGAATTTCATCATAGTGATGCCCCCCCCACCCCCCATGTGCTACAAGAGAACTGGAAAGAATCTTATCCACTCAAGCTCTCGTGTATTTAGCCTCAGCTTTACAGCAGCTTGCGAAAGCAATATCAATATATAGCAGAATATGATGTGATTTCTTTCGTTATAAATGCTGAGAAACCCACCCCCAACCCAGCCTTTATGTCTTCAAATTTGAGAAGATCTCTTTTATGCTCCCTGTTCACTCTGAAGAAATATTTCATCATATTTCTTCAGTTTCATCAACACAAAACTACTAAACATCTTACAAGAAGCTTAGATGAAATTCTGTACTAGCTTACTGGGAACTGCTTTGTTCAAAGGGTTACGTAAACCAGCTCTTTGAACTCTAAACGAGAACTGAGAACAGCAGTGAACAGAGAAAAGGAGGAAAAACAAACATAAGAAAAATGAGAGCAATAAATGAGCATATTCGCAGAAGAATAGGCCACAATTCTATTGATGTCAGCACCAGGCATACCTGAGCTCTGAGTTTCAAAACTTCTTGGCTGAGATTATCATTTATCCTCTTAGCATCATCCACTACTTTGTTCGGTGAAGCCAGTGTTATCATAGTTGTACTAGGAGTCGCAGCTCGAGGTGGGCTGGAACGTCTTGACGTAGGTGAAGTTGCTCGAGAAACTATGCGTGACCCAGGAAGAGAAGCAGAAAAGAACTTCTTGGACGACCCAAAGGCTGAATTCCCAGATTTAGAAGTGTTGAATGTGCCCCATTGAGAAAATCCATTTGGAAACGGAGTCACACGACTACTGTTAAATTCCAATTTCTTGTTTCGTTTGGACGACACACTTTCTGTGTCTTTAAGAGACTCCATTGTGGAAGACTTACTCTCATCACCTTCAACGTTTTGGTTGACTCGCTGATTCATACTTCCTCTTCTACTCAAAGATGACTGAGAAGATGAATCGTTTTCTGTGGATTTTCTCAGTTTGTTGTAGCAATTGTCACAGACTCTATACGGTTTGTTCGGATTCGGGGTCATTGCAGCCTTCAGAGACTTTCTGCTGCTACATGAATGACAAAACACAAGGCCACAATTGTAACAATTGTGTCTTTTTCTCTTAAAATTGAATGCTAGACGGCAACCAGAGCACAAAGATTGATCGACCCCAGATACCCACTTATGAAGACAAATAGCTGCAGTAAAATTTGTACCACATGCTACACTTTTGACTTGCTTATCTTTCAGAGCTTCAACTAATGTGGGACTGTTTTTATCATCCGTGTCCCCATGACCTAATCTACCATTCGCACCTTTCCCCCATGTATAAACTTCAGTTCTCGAGGTTAAAGCAGCAACATGATACGCCCCACAAGAGATCTCCTCCACAAAACTGTTCCCAAGTTTTCCATCTACTCGCACGGGTAGCTTTCCATCCACTTGAGGGTTCCCTAGTTGACCATAGACAGGGCTGCCCATTGTGTAAACCTGACCCATGGTTGTAAGCGCAACAGTCAGGCTATGGCCGCAGACAACTTGACAAAAATTAGGCTCAACGAGGGCAGCCACACATGTAGGAACCAATCTTGCTTCCTTATCCCCATGCCCAAGCCGGCCCTTATCACCGTCCCCCCAAGTGAATAGTTTTCCTGAGGAGCAATTACTTGAACTTGAAGAACCCACCATAACTTCAACAACTGCAGCAGTGTGCCACACGCCACAAGCAGCCCGAACTGTTCGCAGCCCCTTGAGAGACTCAACCTCCCTTGGGATTGAGAAACTTTCCCGATCTCCATGGCCAAGAACGCCAAATGTCCCATCACCAAAAGTAAACAACTGTCCAGCTGAAGACACGATAGCTGTATGCCATGGTCCACAAGAAATCCAAGAGACATGTATTCCCTCCAGGGGTCCAATTAGCCTCTTAGGAATCCAATGACCCATTTCATCACGTTGTCCAGAGAGGCCAAAACTGAACTTTTTGCCACCCCAGATGTACAAATCACCAGAAAGTGTTACAGCACAGCTATGATTTTCTCCACAAGCCACACTTTCAATATTCGTATTCTTTAGGGTGTCCAAAACCTTTGGATGTGATACATCCCAATCAACGCCATGGCCGAGTCTGCCTCCTGATTCTTCCCCCCATGTAAAAACCTCTCCTTGTTTGGTCACCAAAGCAGCATGCCTTCCACCACAAGCTATATTCTGAACGTCAAGAAGAACAGCAGAGTCCAGTGATTTGGGCTTATACGAGTCCAACTTAACACCTAAAGAACTTCCAAGTCTATGGGCCCCACCACCCAGGATTGCATCTCCTGCGCCTTCCCCCCAAATATAAACATCACCTAAAGCATCACCGTCATCATGGCCAGACCCGTGGCTAGATGAGCTAACAGCACTTGACAGACTGACACGGAATGTGTCTGCACCACCTCTGCTGCGGCCATTTAGGCCATCAAAACCTCCAGCAGGAAAGGACTGGACTGAGCTAGAAGTTGACTCTGGTGGAGTAAAACCTTTGGGAGGCATCGTATACAAAATTACATCTGACAGTGCCTTTTCTAAGCCATTCTTTTGAGGACTTTCTATTGGAGTATAAATGGAATCAGCTCCATCCTGATCAACAAATAGTACAGGCTCAATTGATGCACAGGTAGTAAAAGCGCAACTAAATGATGAGCAGATAGGAAAGAGAAAAGGACACCTTCTGCAAACTGTCACCACTGCCAAATGGAGAGCTTATAGGGGTACTCCTCTGGGTTTGAGCTTTCGGACTACTTGCTTCAGATGACAATCCACTCCTTGGTTCTGTTCTTCCTCTTCGATGATAGCGAGATATCAATGCTTTTAGTCCAGTGAACCAGACCTCAGCTTCATCTTTATCCTTGCAAATCTGAAATTGACAGGGGTCTTTTTATCCGATATTTTTCTAAAATAGTAGGTAAAGAAGGGCACATCAGATACTATCTCAGCAAACTTCTACCAGGAATGTTGATTTGAGAAACGATTTCAGACTCCCAGGGTAAAGGCAACTAGTGCTACAGTGCTAGTATACAACTCACAGATCCCAAGCAAGACAGTACAATCACATACCAATTGCAAGAAACTTAAAAAAGAAAAATTAAAAATTTAGAGGAAGGTAACATAAGTGGTCGAGAAGATATAGAACAAATATACATAACAGGACAGAGTTACTCTTAGATGGATGTATAAAGTATCCTGAACTCAGATATCTCCATTACCGCGATCACCACCAACAATCTGGATAAGTACCCTTGACCACTGGTTATATAGAAACTTAAAGAATCATTTGCCTTCAAATTAGCCCAAAATTACAAGAATGCATCTAACATAGTTAGGCCCGCCACTTAGGCTCAGTCCTTAAAAGGATCTGGATTTCCAGTGATGGATGTTTAGAAAGAAAGTGCAATTTTAGATATTTCAGAATTTAAAGAAACAGAACCCAACTGCATTAACAGTTACACAAGAAAGCACTTATAGATAACTAACACCTGTATCCTTTCCCAGCCTCACGGACCTCTGATGCAAGAAAGGCATACCAATCAGGCATTAGATAATATCATACTATTACTTAATCTCACAAGCCCTTGATGCTTATCTTAATTTTTAAGCATAGAGCTAAGAGTATTACATTTTCAACATCTAAGAAGTATGTGGCGAACCTGATGCCACTAAAAGCTTACTGAGCATTCTGAATCATTATAGATGTCCTCGCTGTCAAGTAAGTGCCTAAGAATAAGTGCGTTTGTCATTTGTTCGTCTTGTGATCCCTCCCACACATTATTTAGGTGTCCAAAAACTTACTAAAGTGCATAAGTGATATGATAAATGGAAGCAGAATGAATCAGTAAGACCTCACAGCACCGCTGGAGTCTAATGCTTAAGCTCCGATTACAGAGTTGACAGAAAACACGATGCAATATTGGCTTACCACATCAAGAGACCGGTTGTTGTATATAAGAGAAAATGATTGGTATTCCTTTTCTGGTCGAGGATATCTTTGAAATATAGGCTGCAATAAGAAATTTTCCATCATTAACAACTCAAATTTCTATAAAGGCGAGCTTTGACAATTGGGAATGCAACATACAAATTACAAGGAGTGTTTCAAAATGATGACACATCAATTTGGGATATGAACAAACAGCACATTATAGTACAATTAGTTGAAAGCAATAGCCAACTCAACGTATATTGTTTCTACAATATTAGGCAGAGAAAGGGAAATAAAACTTACTGTGCGTTGCCCAGGTATAATTCTAGAAACATGGCTAAGTCTCAGGTGCTTTTCCTCATTCCCGGAGTACCATACGAGAAGAGATTCATCCTGAAATGTGCAATGAACAGCATAATGAGCACACATAAATGTTTCATAAACAGCTACTTTAAGAGTTTCAATATAACAGTTAATCAAAAGTTTCTGCAGGAACTTTTCACCAAATTATCATAATTGGAAATCCTTATAAGCACCCCATCTTTAGCCCATAATGAATCTAGAAGAAAAAAAAGAACAAAAAACAAAAAAAAAACTTGCCCCAATGCCCTTTCTTGGAAAGAACTGAATTTTGCTCCAACCAAATGCACCAAAAGGTAGAAATCGTAGAAACACTACGCACCTCCGTAACACCTTCCCTTCCAAAACTCATAATATAATGCTAAAAAACGTCAATCACCAACCAGGGAATACCGAATGCTCGAGAGACAAACACATAAAAAAGGCCTAAGCCCTAAACCATAATTAGCAAGCAGCATCAAAATAGAAAAATAAATGCACTCCTGTTTCACAACTTATCAAGCTCATAACACACGACCAAGAGCGTAATTAGGTATTTAGGATTCCAAAGGTTATCAGAAGTCTTAACTCTGCCCAAACCACAGTCCAGCCAAACATCACAATTTCACGGAGCTTAGCCTGCCAAACACATTTCACAACTACACTCACAGAACGAGTTGGTCTAGTGAGTTCTGTCTTCTGTCATAGAATTTGTCAACTTAAAAAACCTGAAGAATAACCCTTGTACATCTTGTACTCTCTAATATCTGCATTTACCGCAAATTACACACTGTAGAAATTAGGGTGAACAACCCACCCATCTCCCCAGTCATTAGGCGATTCTCAGATGGAGATCCTAGGAATGCCCCATTAATTTTTCAAAGATTTAAGATTGAGGCATTGTATTAAGTAGACAAGTAGTGAGACCATATATGCAATATGTAAGGATAAGTGATAGTAAATCACTCATAAATTTTACGCGCATCTACGCAGATTCAAATACATTTCCCATTTATAATAACATCCTGATCCAACTAAAAGTCTAAAACCCCACCCAACTTCATGATCTGGAAGGATTCCTAAGACCAATGTCGTAGACATTGTGAATCCCAGAGCTACAGTCATGGTATGGTTCCACCCTCTTAAGATTAATCTTGGAATGCATGGCATAAACATAACCAAATATCCTCACTAGTCACTACTATGATCAATTCTCCATCCCGTAGATGAAGGAAATGAAAAACCTGAACAAAAACAAACTCCAGCAAGGCAGCATTAATACAGCTATATACTGCTACATAGCCATTGGAAGCTGAAGCATGATTCAGAGTAAGGCAGCACCAGGATATGAGAACTTAGAGACCATGTCACTTTCAATACTTCATCAAGAAAACAAAGAACATTGGCCCAAACAAGTAAAATAATACAGCCTGAACATGTAGAAGCAAAAAAAAAAAAAAAAAAAAAAAAAAAAAAAAGGTAACAAGCAAACACTACCAGTAATTGCTGATAAGATACAAATAAATGGATTACTAAACATTAATATCACTTGCCTGGTTCTAAAAGAGATACAGATAACAGATATAGGAGTACAATAGATGAACGAAAGAACGGCTCCAAGACTTCCAATCATACGATAAACATTTATACATTGCACGCCCAGAACAGATTTGTAAAAGTTAATAAAAAGCTGGTTACTAACTTACTAACAGAGTATATTGCAAGATACAACCGTCGCATACATGTTGTCAAGAAACAATAAAAAGCGGCAGCACAGGTAAGAGTAATTCAAATTTACGAACCGACTTACATTGGACAATCTGAATGGACAGAACTTTGGCTTTCCTCTACGACCATATTTCAGCAAATTGGTCCCCTTTTTGAGAGCGGTGATTGCCTATTAATCAGAACAAAAGTATTTTGAGAAATGTGAGACTTTCAGATACCAATTCCTGGTAACTTTAGGCTTTAGCATGGAAAAAATGACACTTTCTCATCATGATGTGATAAATGTTGAAAAAACCTAAAGAAAAAATGAATAGCAACGCACAATCATTGAAAAGATCTCACCCATTGAACCATATGACCCAGATCAGGGGATGAGGTGCCTACATGACTCCTTCAGCGTCGTAATGTTAGGTGTAGATCATGAATTACAGCCCAGGGGAAAAGGAGGGGGGGTGTAAAGTGTAAGCAGGAAAAAATTGAAAGACTTTACTGTAAAGAAATGAGAGTATATCAGCGCCTGTACTGTTTCCAAAAGTACACGCCTCAACTGCCTATTAAAGCAACTTCTCTCACAACAATTGACATCCTCTCAATATTTCAGAGGCCCTAGGGCAAACTAGGGTTAGTATAAAACTATTTCCTCAAAACAACGATAGCATGAAACACAGTCTTTGTTGAAGAGGGTGGGAGGGGGGGGGGGGGTTGGAAAGCCTTCAAAATCTCATCTTAAGCAGATTAAGGTATATCAGCCGCACGTGGGACAATTGAAGAGACGTAGTTAAAATAGCAGCCTCAACAGGAACACCTTTCTCACGAAAAAGTATCTACCCATCTTTCAGGACTCGTAGGGCATTACAGAACTATGCTCACTCAGACTCAAGTATCCGACACTTTCTTAAGAACATAAACATAGGTGAAATGTCTGTCAATACCGGGCCTGCCAAAATCGAGAATTGTCCGTTAACACACAGACTAGTAATAGTATCTACAAAGGACCAGAACCAAAACCAGAAGGCACCTTTCATAATCCATGATACTCAATCTCAAAGACTTGGCTGTTTTAAATCAATCCTTCTGTAAAAGAGAGGTTCGTATGGCCTGTTTGGCACTAGCTCCAACTTCTGCAAAAGTACTTCTAAGGAACAACTTAACACTAGCAATGCTTCTAAAACGTTAGAAACTATTTCTCAGTTTGAGGTGCTTGGCCAACTTCGCGCTTCTAGGTCTCAGTACTCAGTCAGCCACAAGCTAGGCCAAACACACCCATAGTGCTTTCACTGGTATCAAATTGCGGGGGCAGTTGCTGCCGCATGCTGTCTACTGAATGACTCTGTGACAGTAAAGATACTAGCGTAGAGAAACTTTATTCGGAACCAAACTGGTCTAAACAAACTCATCCCCAATCGAAACCACAAGTCCCTCACCATTTTAACCGCGGCTCACCAGTCACCAGGCATATCCTCAGTATACCTTCATCCTCTACAATCCAATAATACCAAGTGATGGCAACATACGAAAAACATAACCACTAATTATACTCCGTATTGTACTTACGACAACATAAAATCGTGCCAGCACACGCCGAATAATAATAATTAGCAACATCATCGTTGCCGGTCTCCGAATATATAGCAACATTTACATTATTCTAACCTCCTACTATATACTAAGACAACATAAACTATATAGTATATAGTATATACTACACGAATTCCGCCATATTCAAATCACAACATAAAATTCGGCACCAACATTTCTAATCTAATACTCCGCTAATTACATCAACAATATAAAATTATCAAAATAATTAACATTTCAACGAATTTTATATAATAAAACAGCTTAAAATTAGGAAATTACCAATTCGACATCTCTTTCGACGGGACCGACACCGGAATTATCGGCGTTCATCGTCGCCGACGCCGGAAAACTAATCACCGACCACTTTCTCTCTCTAAAAATGGAAATTTTCTCATATTTCTTCAACTAAACTCCGAAATTCCAGGACAAATTATTTAAAAAAAAAATTGGAATTTTGAGCTCAGAAATCAGTCCACTGAGCTGCGGATTCAACGAAATCAGCTCAAAAAAAAGAAATTCGAATTCAAATAAGTTCGAAAAATTGAAGTGAGAGAGTGAATAGGAGTGAGAAATTAGGGTTTTTGATTGAGTTCGATTGATTTGAATGATTGGAATTCGAAGGTAGGGTTTTATGCGAAGCGTATAAGTGAAGAATGAGGAAAATTTGGGGAAGAATCAATAGTGTTGCATGAAATTCGAGAAAAGGGAAAAAAAAAAAAAAACAAATTGTTAATGCAGTGAAAATGTTAAGTGTGACGGAAAAATCACGAGAAATTAATGGTGAAAATTTTACTGATTTGTTAAAAGGGAGGAAAAAAAAAAGTGAAAGAGATAAGGGGGGAGAAATGAAGGGGGGGAGTAGTTGATTTAGTTAAAAAAGTTTCACTCTCACTCGTACTCTCCTATTTTCCGAGTTGATATACTGTGGTAGAGTTTTTATAAAAAGTGATTACAATAGCCTCTCGAAAGAGAGAGAAAATTTATGGTGGCATTGTATAAATGAACAAATTTGACCCTCGATTGGAGGAATCTTAACCACACTGATAATTTAGTTATGTTAATATATTGGTTATGTGTAAAACTAGCTGAATAGTAGGTGAACGGTGAAATAAATGCTAAAAGTTTTTAGCTGATACCTGATAGTAATAGGAGTGTTTGCCAGAATGAGGTGATATAGGAGCTGGTATATATACAATTATATTAAAATGCATTATTTGTTTTTAATCCCATTTTATTTTAGTAAATAAATGAGGGTAAATTAGAAATAATTTATGATAAGGTAGCTTATTTTTCTTATTTTTATATAAGTTATAAGGAGTAACTTTTTAAATAACTAGCTTATTATTTAAGTTAGTGTTGTTAGGCCCGGTATGATAGGACTTAATAAACGGAATATTATTCAGATCAGATCATATTTATTAAATTCAGATCAGAAGTATTCAAATCAAATTTGGTCAGATCAGAGACTTTCAAATCAGATCATAGACATTCAAATCAGATCAGATTTAAGAAATTTGATCATATTATAATTAACAGTAATCTCGAATTTTATTCTAATCAAATCATAACCATTCAAATCAGATCAGACGCGTTCAAATTAAATTTCATCAGATAAGAGCCAATAAAATCAGATCAGATTCATTAAAATCAAATCAAATCAAATCAGAAAGATGCAGTCCTATCATACAGGGCCTATACTAAACCAACTTATTTGGTCAAAGAGCTTAAAAAACTAGTTAAGTAAACTTGTGATACATGTTGTCGAAATAGGGTTTATAGTTTGAAATAGGGTTTATAGTTCGCTTTTCCGATCAAAGAAGTATTGTTCAGCCACCGAAATATTAAGAGTAATATTTAAAATTCACCAATGTTAGAAATGAGATTTATCAAACACTTAAAGTAACTAGAATATATTTATACACTATTTTACCTATTTTTAGAATTTAAAAACTACCAAACATGATTGTATAACCTTTAGTTAGGAAAAATTACTTGACTAGAAGTCTAGAACTATTCTCGATTGTATACATAATGACATAATGATATATCCTCATCATTAGCAGAGACCTTCATTCACTTTAAGGGGCAAAAACGGGTGGGAATCCATGAATTTATATATATGTGTTTAGTAAAAAAAATTACCTTGGTGTTCAAAGTTCATATGTTTTTTTCAATATTTTTTAAACCGTTTTATTTATTCTGACGACTTTCTAAACTTCATTTGAAAGTGTTTTAATACTTCTAAAAATTTTCGAGATTTCATGGCGTACACAAAACGGTTACCAGATGACGATTCATGTTAGCCGACCCCAAATCATTTTGGGAATAAGGCTTGGTTGTTGTTGTTGTTGTTGTTGACTTTTATCTATCGACCTTCTCTCCTTGGCGGGTGGGATAATTGGAGACTTGCTGCTCTTGATCTTGGAGGAATGACCACTTTTGTGCGCGATACCCTTTCTTATCTATAGATTCTAGACACCGAGGAAGGCATACCTTTACGACGAGAGGCTGTAACATGGTGCTTTGTTGTTCGTACTTTGGTGATCACAGTGGACGTTAGTTATGGCACTTTAGAAATTTTAGAAGTTCGGGATCCAAGTTCAGGATCTGTCTGGCCAAATTTTAGGTCAGCTCTAACCGTTCCTGGTACTATCTCTTCTTTGGGTTGTTTTAATCCTGTAGAAAAGTACCCAATAAGCAGGGTAGGCTTTATAGGACAATAGGAGTAGCTGTTACCTTATCCTTATGGTGGTGTTCTAGTTTGTTTAGAAAGATTGGTTGATTTTAGACTTGCTTTTGTCAACGAATTTTTGCGTTCTATTTAGAAGAGTAAGGTAACAAAAGAAGCACCTGAAGTTGGAGTAATTTCCGGAATAGAAATTGTGGTGGAATTAGCTTATTGAAATAAAGGTTGAGTGAATAGACGACTTCTGACGGGACTCGAATGTGATCTCTTTTCAAGGGGATTGTAGGCTACAGTCGCTACACTCGAATATTAATCTGGGTACCCCAAAATATTGTGCCACTAGGTATCTAAATGGAAGGTTTTGGATGGGGGGGAGGGGGGGCTTGCTTGAGATGGGGTTAGAGCCTTAGAGACAATTTGACAAACTAGGGACATGTAATGCTTAGAGTATACACTATATTTGTATCTACTGGTATACCTTAGGCTTGATGTGAATGTACTACCATTCTTTTTCTTTTTTGTTAGAATTATAGTTCATTGACTTTAATCTATCGACCTTTTCTCCTTGGCGGGTGGGGATAATTGGAGATTGGCTGCTCCTGATCTTGGAGGAATGACCATTCTTGTCTTGTGGAGAGGGTTTGAATTTGGCTTGTGATAGGAGTTTATGTTGGAGTAGGTGTCCTCCGACAATAATGCGTTGACTAATTAAATCTAATTAGGAATAAACCTGGGATATATTATAAATACTAAGTCAGTTGATTAACGTAAATCGATAACGCTTGGCTGGCTAGAGTTTGACGTTATTGTCGTTTTGACGGCGGTAATCAACTGATCCCTCCCGGTCACACTGATAAAGATAGTTTCTCCAAAAGATATTATATTTGTATTTAATACAATATAATATAAACCCTAATGTATAAGTAATAGAGTTAACTGATTATGTTGGATAGTGTTTTACGAGTTCGGAACTCGAGTCGGATAAATTATGGATTTTGTGTAAATTGTCAAAATTGACGATTAGCTATTTAAATTACAAAGAATTGTAATTTTAGCTTAAAATGATGTAATTAGTAATTATTATATAGAGATATAATAAGTAACTAACACTTAAAGAAATTAGTGTACAAATTATACCCAAATTGTTACATAAGATGTTAAGGGGTATAATTAGTAAGGGCAAAATGGTCATTTGCCACAACCATTATATATAGTGTGTTTTATGTCAAATAAACACAACACATCATTTTCTACATACACAAAAACTTGTTTTAGAGAGAGAATAGAGAGAAAACCCTCTAATTTCTCTAAAAATTCAGCCTACTTCCAACTCTTTTAAGATCAAGTTTTCTTCATTGCATGTCAATAAAAACTTGATCAAAACACTTCACTAAACCTAGAATAACATTAGCTAAAGTGTTAGCTAATTTTATTTTGGTTTTAGGGTTAAAATCTCATAAAAACTAGTCTTTTAGTGAGATTTTTTTGGAGAGCTTCTTTGGTGGATCAAGAGAGGAGGTTTCCTAACTTGGAAACTCAAGACTAAGGAGGAGGATCCCCATAAATTAGCAGCTCAAGATCCTTCATTTGAAGGAAGGTCTAAATTCCTCTTGATTAAGGTATAAAAAATATGTTTTATTACCTTATTTATGCTTTAATCTTGCATGCAACAAAAGATCCTAGCTAAACTTAATTAGGGGTAATTAAGTACTAATTAGAGGAGTCTAATTAGGGGCTAAATAACTTTCATGTGGTATCAGAGCATCGGTTTAAGTTGCATGTTAATTTTAAGCTTTAATTAGGTTAATTGGTAACTTAATTAATTTTTAATGATAAAAATTGGTTTTATCATACAAACTAAAGTTGCATGTGATGTTTTGGGCATGTGGATGCTCCAACCGAAATTATGATATTTTAGGAATTTATTTGCTAATTTTTGCTTATTTTTGGTTGTTTTTACTGTTGGAGTAGATGTCCTCCGACAATAATGCGTTGGCTAATTAAATCTAATTAGGAATAAACCTGGGATATATTATAAATACTAAGTCAGTTGATTAACGTAAATCGATAACGCTTGGCTGGCTAGAGTTTGACGTTATTGTCGTTTTGACGGCGGTAATCAACTGATCCCTCCCGGTCACACTGATAAAGATAGTTTCTCCAAAAGATATTATATTTGTATTTAATACAATATAATATAAACCCTAATGTATCAGTAATAGAGTTAACTGATTATGTTGGATAGTGTTTTACGAGTTCGGAACTCGAGTCGGATAAATTATGGATTTTGTGTAAATTGTCAAAATTGACGATTAGCTATTTAAATTACAAAGAATTGTAATTTTAGCTTAAAATGATGTAATTAGTAATTATTATATAGAGATATAATAAGTAACTAACACTTAAAGAAATAAGTGTAGAAATTATACCCAAATTGTAACATAAGATGTTAAGGGGTATAATTAGTAAGGGCAAAATGGTCATTTGCCACAACCATTATATATAGTGTGTTTTATGTCAAATAAACACAACACATCATTTTCTACATACACAAAAACTTGTTTTAGAGAGAGAATAGAGAGAAAACCCTCTAATTTCTCTAGAAATTCAGCCTACTTCCAACTCTTTTAAGATCAAGTTTTCTTCATTGCATGTCAATAAAAACTTGATCAAAACACTTCACTAAACCTAGAATAACATTAGCTAAAGTGTTAGCTAATTTTATTTTGGTTTTAGGGTTAAAATCTCATAAAAACTAGTCTTTTAGTGAGATTTTTTTGGAGAGCTTCTTTGGTGGATCAAGAGAGGAGGTTTCCTAACTTGGAAACTCAAGACTAAGGAGGAGGATCCCCATAAATTAGCAGCTCAAGATCCTTCATTTGAAGGAAGGTCTAAATTCCTCTTGATTAAGGTATAAAAGATATGTTTTATTACCTTATTTATGCTTTAATCTTGCATGCAACAAAAGATCCTAGCTAAACTTAATTAGGGGTAATTAAGTACTAATTAGAGGAGTCTAATTAGGGGCTAAATAACTTTCATGTGGTATCAGAGCATCGGTTTAAGTTGCATGTTAATTTTAAGCTTTAATTAGGTTAATTGGTAACTTAATTAATTTTTAATGATAAAAATTGGTTTTATCATACAAACTAAAGTTGCATGTGATGTTTTGGGCATGTGGATGCTCCAACCGAAATTATGATATTTTAGGAATTTATTTGCTAATTTTTGCTTATTTTTGGTTGTTTTTACAAGATTAATGCTATTTTCTAATTAATGGGTAATTAGATTAACATGCATGTTGATTTTTGTAATTTAAGAAATTTATAATTTTTCCAGAATTATAATGAGTATAATTTCCATAAATTTATTTCATAATTTTTATTGGCCATTTGTTATTAATTAGTAATAATGTAAATGGTGGAAAATTGATTTCTTAAGAAAAAATGACCAAAATAATTTTGCATATTTTTGTCCTTAATTAGCTACTGGTTGTGAGCTTAAATCACATAATGAAATAATTTCTAAATTTTTTTCATAATTAGTTATGATTTATTTAGATATTTTCGGGTTTATTATGTGTTTTTTGGACAAATAGTTAGCAAATATAATCAAATTAAACTAATTAATTCAATTTTAGTGGAGACTAAATATTGAAAAACTAATTTGTTGGTGGTTAGTTTAAACTTGAAAGGTGTTTTAAGTGTTGATTATTGATTCTAATAAGTTAGAATCGGAAATTCCTAAATTTATCGGGTTGCTTGTACTGTAAAGTTGAAAATCTGATTTTCGGTCTTATTTGCATGATTCTAAGTATAGTATGGCCATAGAGTACTATAGTATCGGTACTGTACCGAAATGTAAGGACGGTATCCGATTGGTTTGTAATAATTGCGATCTCGTATCGCCGGTTTGTAATAATATTTAATTTCCTTATTTTTTCAAAAATGTATAATAGGATAGTCCATATGTACATTTGTTTATATTGAAGACCGGCGCTTTTCACGGAGCCAATAGTTGGTGACTCGAGATCGAATTGAAGACGGAGCCTTTGAAGCTTTTGAAGCCTAGTTTAGGTTTAATTGCTTTTATTAGGTTCTAGTCTTATGGCCATACTAGGACTTGGATTTATTTGATGCATGCTTGGTTTAATTTCTGCACAATTATAACCAAACGCAAATCCCACATTGTCATATCCATTATCCACGACTCGCTAGATTTAGTTCACTTAAAAGCGATAGATAAAATATGACAAGATCTCTCACAAAAAATTTTAAAATCGAGATTTAGTCCTTCCACAATTCATACCTATGCAACCCTTGTTCATTAGGGGCACGCTCGCCCTAGCGGGGTGTTTCCTTTTTACCTTGGGGAGTAGGTTAATAAAGAGTTATTACGAGTGAATTTTGGTTTAATCTTGACGTGATTTGCAATACAAGTCTTGCAATACGGGACTAAAGGATTGATTTAGTTGAAATCGATCAACCGAGAGTTCTAAGTGTAGAATTAATCATGAGTTGGTTTACCGAAATTACATAAATTTAGGATGTATCGCCCTCCGCGTGCCTAGATTTATATAAGATCGGATCTCGGAATCATTTATATAATTTAGAGAGATCATTATATAAATGCCTAAATTCACAAATAATTATTTTAATGTGAATTTGACGATGAATTTAATCGATTGTTTTTCCCACGTTGTAGTTTAAAGTCGAAAATGGCTCAAATGTCCAATTCAGTAATATCCAAAGACTCCTGGCTTCGTAATTTTATGGAAAAGAATGAACTAAAGGAGGATGGAAGCAATTTTACTGATTGGGAGTTAAACCTGCGATTAGCCCTTCAATCTGATAGAAAACAACGTTTTCTATACGAACCCCCGATTCCCGCTCCAGGTCCCGACGCCACCCCTGATATGATACAAATGTATGAAGAGTACAAGCATGAATCTGACCAGATTAAGAATGTATTGATTTTTGCTATGCACCCGCGTTTACAGAAACGCATGATTGATTTTAGTGCATATCAAATATTCGCTAGGCTCACGACTAGTTTCTCGCAAAAGCCGCGAATACTTCAATACGAAGCAGCTTCGAGTTTCTTTGAGACTAAGCTCTCAAAGGGCCAACCAGTTGGTCCTCATGTTCTCAAATTTATCGAGAATGTTGAAACTCTTGAGAAGTTAGGATGCCCAATTTCTGAAGATTTTGCGGTATACCGTCTGCTTAATTCTTTGCCTGCAACATTCGGTCCTTTTAGGACGAATTACAACATGAATGATTTAAAGAAAAATCTTCATGAATTGCATGCCATGCTTGTACAACATGAGAGGGATTTGGTGTCAAGTGGGAGCGCGAATAAAGATGTTTTATCCATGGCGGTAAAACAAAAAGGGAAGTTCAAGAAGGGTGCGGGGAAGGGTAAGAAACCCGCGCGTGGCAAAGGAAAAGGAAAAGTTGCTTCGGGCAACAATTCTATTGCTAAGAGAGGCGCGACTCCTGAACAAAAATGCTTCCATTGTGGAAATTTCGGCCATTGGAAGCGAAATTGCCCACAGTACCTGGAGGAGAAGAAGTCGAAACCAGGTATATATATGATAGACATTAATTATGCAAGTACCACGTCCTGGGTATTGGACACTGGATGTGGATCTCACCTTTGTAATCACTTGCAGGGGCTGACGAAGGCACGTCGGCTGGCAAAAGGTGAAGTTGACCTCCGTGTCGGGAATGGAGCTAAAGTAGCCGCCGTATCAGTAGGAACGTATATTCTGTCACTGGCCTCAGGGCTAGAGTTGTATCTAAATAACTGCTATTTTGTACCAACTCTAAGTAAGAATATAATTTCGGTTTCTGTTTTAGACGCTGAAGGTTTTGAATTTTCAATACGAAACAACAGTTGTACCTTCTCGTTTAATGATATGGTGTACGGAACAGCCAAATCTATAAACGGTATTTACGTTTTAGATTTGATAAATGAGGTCTATCATGTAACAAATAAAAAGCTCAAAATAGGAGATCCCGATCAATCCTACCTTTGGCATTGTCGTTTAGGGCATATAAACGAAAAACGCATTGAGAGACTCGTAGCCAATGGAGTTCTCAAACCATTTGATTTTGGATCATATGGAACATGCGAATCTTGTCTTTTAGGCAAGATGACTCGAGCACCTTTTTCAAGAAAAGGAGTACGAGCGAGTGATTTATTGGCCCTCATTCATACAGATGTTTGCGGTCCAATGACAATCACTGCTAGAGGAGGTTATGACTACTTTGTCACTTTTACAGATGATTTTAGTAGATATGGCTACATCTACCTAATTAAATATAAAAGTGAGGTACTTGAGAAATTTATAGAATTTCAAAAGGAAGTAGAAAACCAATTAGGAAAGAAGATCAAGGCCTTACGATCTGATCGGGGAGGTGAATATCTCAGTAATGACTTTGATATTCATCTGAAAGACTGTGGAATCATATCACAGCTTACACCTCCTGGTACACCACAATTAAATGGTGTAGCCGAAAGAAGAAACCGTACCCTGTTGGATATGGTAAGATCAATGATGAGTCAGACTGAGCTTCCTGATTCATTCTGGGGTTTTGCTCTCCAAACTGCCATTTTCACACTCAATAGATGCCCGACTAAATCAGCTCCGAAAACTCCATATGAGTTATGGAGAGGAAAAGTTCCGAACCTCTCATTTATCAAGATCTGGGGTTGTGAAGCATATGTCAAAAATAAGACTGACAATAAGCTTGCACAAAGATCTGATAAATGTCTCTTTGTAGGTTATCCTTTACATACTCGAGGATATTACTTCTACAATCGTCTAGAGAACAAAGTTTTTGTGTCTCGAGATGCTGTCTTTTTAGAAAAGGAATTTATTTCTAAAAGACAGAGTGGGAGAAAATTTGAACTTAGTGAAGTTCAGGAGCCACAAATGCATAATGAGGCTCAGGATGTTTTGCCAGAAGACATTCCTGAATCGTCTAACTCTGTGGTTCCATTTTCCACTCCTAGAAGGTCAGGCAGATCAAGCCACCCACCAGATCGATACCTAGGTGTGATCGAGGATGGTGGTGATCACCTTTTGCTTCTAGAAAGCAATGAGCCTGCAACCTACAGAGCAGCCATGACTGGACCGAATTCTGCTAAATGGCTTGAGGCAATGAAATCCGAGATAGATTCCATGTACGAGAATCAAGTATGGGACTTGGTTAACTTGCCTGAAGGAACCAAGGTTCTTCAGTGCAAATGGATCTTTAAGATCAAGACCGGCATGGATGGAAATCAAGATATTTTCAAAGCTCGATTGGTAGCTAAAGGTTTCACATAAGTTCATGGTTTAAACTATGACGAGACCTTTGCGCCAGTTGCAATGCTTAGGTCTATTCGGATAATATTAGCGATTGCTGCTTTTCATGATTATGAGATATGGCAGATGGATGTTAAAACCGCCTTCCTGAATGGGTTTCTGGAAGAGGAAGTGTATATGACACAACCTGAGGGTTTTATTGATCCAAACAGTCCTAAGAAAGTTTGCAAACTTAAGAGATCCATTTATGGTCTTAAGCAAGCATCTCGGAGTTGGAACCATCGGTTCAACCATGTGATTAAACAAAATGGTTTCACCCGAAGTGTCGAGGAACCTTGTTTATACATGAAATTTAGTGGGAGTAAAGTAACTCTCCTAATCCTATATGTAGATGACATATTACTCATTGGAAATGATATCCCTATGCTTAACTCTGTTAAGGACTGGCTCGGGAAACATTTTCAGATGAAGGATTTAGGAGAAGCGCAACGCATCCTAGGTATTCGAATCTATAGAGATAGATCAAAAAGAATACTAGCGTTAAGTCAAGAAACTTATATTGATAAGATTCTTGACAAGTTCAATATGAAAAACTCTAAACGAGAATTTTTACCTATGGGAAGTGGGATAACTTTGAGTAAATCTCAATGTCCAACTGAACCTGAGGATATTGAACGCATGAAATCGAAACCTTACGCTTCCGCAATCGGTTCGATCATGTATGCTATGATGTGTACGCGTCCAGACGTGTCATATGCTTTGAGTATGACAAGTCGTTACCAAGCCAATCCAGGCGAGAGCCACTGGATAGTCGTTAAGAACGTCCTTAAATACCTAAGAAGGACTAAGGACACGTTCTTAGTTTATGGAGGGGATTCTGAGCTTCGTGTAAAGGGTTATGCGGATGCTAGTTTCCAAACAGACCGAGATGATTCAAAATCTCAATCAGGATATGTTTTCATACTGAATGGTGGAGCTATATGCTGGAAGAGCACCAAGCAATCGGTGACTGCGGATTCTACAACGGAGGCTGAGTATCTTGCGGCGTCAGAAGCTGCAAAAGAGGCAGTTTGGATCCGGCAGTTCCTGGAAGGATTAAATGTAGTCCCTACAGCAGCGGATCCTATTCCAGTCTATTGCGACAATAGTGGAGCAATAGTTCAGGCTAAAGAGCCTAAATCTAGTAACAAATCTAGACATGTACTCAGGAAGTTCCATGTAATTCGAGACTTTGTGGAACGAGAAGATATATCGATTTGTAAGGTTAGGACAGATGATAATATCGCTGATCCTTTAACCAAGCCATTATCACAGGCTAAACACAATGGTCATATTGTCTCGATGGGTTTGAGGCGTATGCCTGACATGTGTTAGATTATATGTTGTAATAGTTAATAAGTGTATTACCTTTTACATATATGATAATTAAATTCATCGTTTTAAGTTTTATTGAACTCTTTTATTAATTCAGTTTTAAGAAAATGCTGAATTATATATATGCTCTGTTGATTCCTAATAGGTCGTGGAGACGATTTGAACCCTATTAAGTGATCAGGATCAACAGTGTATTCTGTCTCTAGTCATAAAATGAGGTGACGTCTCAATTGACTAGATTGTAAGTCGGTTGATGACTAGTTCAATAGTCATGGATTCATAGAGATGAATACCGATTACATAGACAGGCTGTAGAAGACACCTTGTCAGACATTTGACCAATTATAGAACCTTTGTGCCTGGTCGTGGCAAGGTAATCTATATTATTCCTATTAGTCGATTCTTTTGACCTGAGATTATTTGTCCAAGTTTATACAGCAGGTGGTGACTTTGATTTATGTCCTAAGTCGTGCCGTAAAAGGAGGCTAAAAGAACATCTATTGGGTCATTACCGACTGTATGAAACGAAGAAGATAATTCAAGAAGGGATCGTCCACCCACGTCAGGGTATAATATCTTTGGGCCACTCGAGGAATTGTGACTGGAAATGCGTGGCCACGCTCGGAAGAGATCTATGATAGATATTCCGGTCAGACAGTCATAATCCAGATCGAGAAAACCACTTTTGATAAAGATCCAATGCAAGTTCGACCTGAAAGATACTTCGCATTGAGTGGGAGATATAACGGACAAGAGAATCGGTAACGCATGACTTGTCTCGGACAAGTGGGAGATTGTTGGAGTAGATGTCCTCCGACAATAATGCGTTGGCTAATTAAATCTAATTAGGAATAAACCTGGGATATATTATAAATACTAAGTCAGTTGATTAACGTAAATCGATAACGCTTGGCTGGCTAGAGTTTGACGTTATTGTCGTTTTGACGGCGGTAATCAACTGATCCCTCCCGGTCACACTGATAAAGATAGTTTCTCCAAAAGATATTATATTTGTATTTAATACAATATAATATAAACCCTAATGTATCAGTAATAGAGTTAACTGATTATGTTGGATAGTGTTTTACGAGTTCGGAACTCGAGTCGGATAAATTATGGATTTTGTGTAAATTGTCAAAATTGACGATTAGCTATTTAAATTACAAAGAATTGTAATTTTAGCTTAAAATGATGTAATTAGTAATTATTATATAGAGATATAATAAGTAACTAACACTTAAAGAAATAAGTGTAGAAATTATACCCAAATTGTAACATAAGATGTTAAGGGGTATAATTAGTAAGGGCAAAATGGTCATTTGCCACAACCATTATATATAGTGTGTTTTATGTCAAATAAACACAACACATCATTTTCTACATACACAAAAACTTGTTTTAGAGAGAGAATAGAGAGAAAACCCTCTAATTTCTCTAGAAATTCAGCCTACTTC
This sequence comes from Spergularia bocconei, assembly GCA_963457585.1. NCBI lineage: Eukaryota > Viridiplantae > Streptophyta > Magnoliopsida > Caryophyllales > Caryophyllaceae > Spergularia > Spergularia bocconei. Next base: position 2,623,675 of record OY734951.1, on the reverse strand, counting down.
CAACTCTTTTAAGATCAAGTTTTCTTCATTGCATGTCAATAAAAACTTGATCAAAACACTTCACTAAACCTAGAATAACATTAGCTAAAGTGTTAGCTAATTTTATTTTGGTTTTAGGGTTAAAATCTCATAAAAACTAGTCTTTTAGTGAGATTTTTTTGGAGAGCTTCTTTGGTGGATCAAGAGAGGAGGTTTCCTAACTTGGAAACTCAAGACTAAGGAGGAGGATCCCCATAAATTAGCAGCTCAAGATCCTTCATTTGAAGGAAGGTCTAAATTCCTCTTGATTAAGGTATAAAAGATATGTTTTATTACCTTATTTATGCTTTAATCTTGCATGCAACAAAAGATCCTAGCTAAACTTAATTAGGGGTAATTAAGTACTAATTAGAGGAGTCTAATTAGGGGCTAAATAACTTTCATTTACAAGATTAATGCTATTTTCTAATTAATGGGTAATTAGATTAACATGCATGTTGATTTTTGTAATTTAAGAAATTTATAATTTTTCCAGAATTATAATAAGTATAATTTCCATAAATTTATTTCATAATTTTTATTGGCCATTTGTTATTAATTAGTAATAATGTAAATGGTGGAAAATTGATTTCTTAAGAAAAAATGACCAAAATAATTTTGCATATTTTTGTCCTTAATTAGCTACTGGTTGTGAGCTTAAATCACATAATGAAATAATTTCTAAATTTTTTTCATAATTAGTTATGATTTATTTAGATATTTTCGGGTTTATTATGTGTTTTTTGGACAAATAGTTAGCAAATATAATCAAATTAAACTAATTAATTCAATTTTAGTGGAGACTAAATATTGAAAAACTAATTTGTTGGTGGTTAGTTTAAACTTGAAAGGTGTTTTAAGTGTTGATTATTGATTCTAATAAGTTAGAATCGGAAATTCCTAAATTTATCGGGTTGCTTGTACTGTAAAGTTGAAAATCTGATTTTCGGTCTTATTTGCATGATTCTAAGTATAGTATGGCCATAGAGTACTATAGTATCGGTACTGTACCGAAATGTAAGGACGGTATCCGATTGGTTTGTAATAATTGCGATCTCGTATCGCCGGTTTGTAATAATATTTAATTTCCTTATTTTTTCAAAAATGTATAATAGGATAGTCCATATGTACATTTGTTTATATTGAAGACCGGCGCTTTTCACGGAGCCAATAGTTGGTGACTCGAGATCGAATTGAAGACGGAGCCTTTGAAGCTTTTGAAGCCTAGTTTAGGTTTAATTGCTTTTATTAGGTTCTAGTCTTATGGCCATACTAGGACTTGGATTTATTTGATGCATGCTTGGTTTAATTTCTGCACAATTATAACCAAACGCAAATCCCACATTGTCATATCCATTATCCACGACTCGCTAGATTTAGTTCACTTAAAAGCGATAGATAAAATATGACAAGATCTCTCACAAAAATTTTAAAATCAAGATTTAGTCCTTCCACAATTCACACCTATGAAACCCTTGTTCATTAGGGGCACGCTCGCCCTAGCGGGGTGTTTCCTTTTTACCTTTGGGGAGTAGGTTAATAAAGAGTTATTACGAGTGAATTTTGGTTTAATCTTGACGTGATTTGCAATACAAGTCTTGCAATACGGGACTAAAGGATTGATTTAGTTGAAATCGATCAACCGAGAGTTCTAAGTGTAGAATCAATCAAGAGTTGGTTTACCGAAATTACATAAATTTAGGATGTATCGCCCTCCGCGTACCTAGATTTATATAAGATCGGATCTCGGAATCATTTATATAATTTAGAGAGATCATTATATAAATGCCTAAATTCACAAATAATTATTTTAATGTGAATTTGACGATGAATTTAATCGATTGTTTTTTCCCACGTTGTAGTTTAAAGTCAAAAATGGCTCAAATGTCCAATTCAGTAATATCCAAAGACTCCTGGCTTCGTAATTTTATGGAAAAGAATGAACTAAAGGAGGATGGAAGCAATTTTACTGATTGGGAGATAAACCTGCGATTAGCCCTTCAATCTGATAGAAAACAACGTTTTCTATACGAACCCCCGATTCCCGCTCCAGGTCTCGACGCCACCCCTGATATGATACAAATGTATGAAGAGTACAAGCATGAATCTGACCAGATTAAGAATGTATTGATTTTTGCTATGCACCCGCGTTTACAGAAACGCATGATTGATTTCAGTGCATATCAAATATTCGCTCGGCTTACGACTAGTTTCTCGCAAAAGCCGCGAATACTTCAATACGAAGCAGCTTCGAGTTTCTTTGAGACTAAGCTCTCAAAGGGCCAACCAGTTGGTCCTCATGTTCTCAAATTTATCGAGAATGTTGAAACTCTTGAGAAGTTAGGATGCCCAATTTCTGAAGATTTTGCGGTATACCGTCTGCTTAATTCTTTGCCTGCAACATTTGGTCCTTTTAGGACGAATTACAACATGAATGATTTAAAGAAAAATCTTCATGAATTGCATGCCCTGCTTGTACAACATGAGAGGGATTTGGTGTCAAGTGGGAGCGCGAATAAAGATGTTTTATCCATGGCGGTAAAACAAAAGGGGAAGTTCAAGAAGGGTGCGGGCAAGGGTAAGAAACCCGCGCGTGGCAAAGGAAAAGGAAAAGTTGCTTCGGGCAACAATTCTATTGCTAAGAGAGGCGCGACTCCTGAACAAAAATGCTTCCATTGTGGAAATTTCGGCCATTGGAAGCGAAATTGCCCACAGTACCTGGAGGAGAAGAAGTCGAAACCAGGTATATATATGATAGACATTAATTATGCAAGTACCACGTCCTGGGTATTGGACACTGGATGTGGATCTCACCTTTGTAATCACTTGCAGGGGCTGACGAAGGCACGTCGGCTGGCAAAAGGTGAAGTTGACCTCCGTGTCGGGAATGGAGCTAAAGTAGCCGCCGTATCAGTAGGAACGTATATTCTGTCACTGGCCTCAGGGCTAGAGTTGTATCTAAATAACTGCTATTTTGTACCAACTCTAAGTAAGAATATAATTTCGGTTTCTGTTTTAGACGCTGAAGGTTTTGAATTTTCAATACGAAACAACAGTTGTACCTTCTCGTTTAATGATATGGTGTACGGAACAGCCAAATCTATAAACGGTATTTACGTTTTAGATTTGACAAATGAGGTCTATCATGTAACAAATAAAAAGCTCAAAATAGGAGATCCCGATCAATCCTACCTTTGGCATTGTCGTTTAGGGCATATAAACGAAAAACGCATTGAGAGACTCGTAGCCAATGGAGTTCTCAAACCATTTGATTTTGGATCATATGGAACATGCGAATCTTGTCTTTTAGGCAAGATGACTCGGGCACCTTTTTCAGGAAAAGGAGTACGAGCCAGTGATTTATTAGCCCTCATTCATACAGATGTTTGCGGTCCAATGACAATCACTGCTAGAGGAGGTTATGACTACTTTGTCACTTTTACAGATGATTTTAGTAGATATGGCTACATCTACCTAATTAAATATAAAAGTGAGGTACTTGAGAAATTTATAGAATTTCAAAAGAAAGTAGAAAACCAATTAGGAAAGAAGATCAAGGCCTTACGATCTGATCGGGGAGGTGAATATCTCAGTAATGACTTTGATATTCATCTGAAAGACTGTGGAATCATATCACAGCTTACACCTCCTGGTACACCACAATTAAATGGTGTAGCCGAAAGAAGAAACCGTACCCTGTTGGATATGGTAAGATCAATGATGAGTCAGACTGAGCTTCCTGATTCATTCTGGGGTTTTGCTCTCCAAACTGCTATTTTCACTCTCAATAGATGCCCGACTAAATCAGCTCCGAAAACTCCATATGAGTTATGGAGAGGAAAAGTTCCAAACCTCTCATTTATCAAGATCTGGGGTTGTGAAGCATATGTCAAAAATAAGACTGACAATAAGCTTGCACAAAGATCTGATAAATGTCTCTTTGTAGGTTATCCTGTACATACTCGAGGATATTACTTCTACAATCGTCTAGAGAACAAAGTTTTTGTGTCTCGAGATGCTGTCTTTTTAGAAAAGGAATTTATATCTAAAAGACAGAGTGGGAGAAAATTTGAACTTAGTGAAGTTCAGGAGCCACAAATGCATAATGAGGCTCAGGATGTTTTGCCAGAAGACATTCCTGAATCGTCTAACTCTGTGGTTCCATTTTCCACACCTAGAAGGTCAGGCAGATCAAGCCATCCACCAGATCGATACCTAGGTGTGATTGAGGATGGTGGTGATCATTTTTTGCTTCTAGAAAGCAATGAGCCTGCAACCTACAGAGCAGCCATGACTGGACCGAATTCTGCTAAATGGCTTGAGGCAATGAAATCCGAGATAGATTCCATGTACGAGAATCAAGTATGGGACTTGGTTAACTTGCCTGAAGGAACCAAGGTTCTTCAGTGCAAATGGATCTTTAAGATAAAGACCGGCATGAATGGAAATCAAGATATTTTCAAAGCTCGATTGGTAGCTAAAGGTTTCACACAAGTTCATGGTTTAAACTATGACGAGACCTTTGCGCCAGTTGCAATGCTTAGGTCTATTCGGATAATATTAGCGATTGCTGCTTTTCATGATTATGAGATATGGCAGATGGATGTTAAAACCGCCTTCCTGAATGGGTTTCTGGAAGAGGAAGTGTATATGACACAACCTGAGGGTTTTATTGATCCAAACAGTCCTAAGAAAGTTTGCAAACTTAAGAGATCCATTTATGGTCTTAAGCAAGCATCTCGGAGTTGGAACCATCGGTTCAACCATGTGATTAAACAAAATGGTTTCACCCGAAGTGTCGAGGAACCTTGTTTATACATGAAATTTAGTGGGAGTAAAGTAACTCTCCTAATCCTATATGTAGATGACATATTACTCATTGGAAATGATATCCCTATGCTTAACTCTGTTAAGGACTGGCTCGGGAAACATTTTCAGATGAAGGATTTAGGAGAAGCGCAACGCATCCTAGGTATTCGAATCTATAGAGATAGATCAAAAAGAATACTAGCGTTAAGTCAAGAAACTTATATTGATAAGATTCTTGACAAGTTCAATATGAAAGACTCTAAACGAGGATTTTTACCTATGGGAAGTGGGATAACTTTGAGTAAATCTCAATGTCCAACTGAACCTGAGGATATTGAACGCATGAAATCGAAACCTTACGCTTCCGCAATCGGTTCGATCATGTATGCTATGATGTGTACGCGTCCAGACGTGTCATATGCTTTGAGTATGACAAGTCGTTACCAAGCCAATCCAGGCGAGAGCCACTGGATAGCCGTTAAGAACGTCCTTAAATACCTAAGAAGGACTAAGGACACGTTCTTAGTTTATGGAGGGGATTCTGAGCTTCGTGTAAAGGGTTATGCGGATGCTAGTTTCCAAACAGATCGAGATGATTCAAAATCTCAATCAGGATATGTTTTCATACTGAATGGTGGAGCTATATGCTGGAAGAGCACCAAGCAATCGGTGACTGCGGATTCTACAACGGAGGCTGAGTATCTTGCGGCGTCAGAAGCTGCAAAAGAGGCAGTTTGGATCCGGCAGTTCCTGGAAGGATTAAATGTAGTCCCTACAGCAGCGGATCCTATTCCAGTCTATTGCGACAATAGTGGAGCAATAGTTCAGGCTAAAGAGCCTAAATCTAGTAACAAATCTAGACATGTACTCAGGAAGTTCCATGTAATTCGAGACTTTGTGGAACGAGAAGATATATCGATTTGTAAGGTTAGGACAGATGATAATATCGCTGATCCTTTAACCAAGCCATTATCACAGGCTAAACACAATGGTCATATTGTCTCGATGGGTTTGAGGCGTATGCCTGACATGTGTTAGATTATATGTTGTAATAGTTAATAAGTGTATTACCTTTTACATATATGATAATTAAATTCATCGTTTTAAGTTTTATTGAACTCTTTTATTAATTCAGTTTTAAGAAAATGCTGAATTATATATATGCTCTGTTGATTCCTAATAGGTCGTGGAGACGATTTGAACCCTATTAAGTGATCAGGATCAACAGTGTATTCTGTCTCTAGTCATAAAATGAGGTGACGTCTCAATTGACTAGATTGTAAGTCGGTTGATGACTAGTTCAATAGTCATGGATTCATAGAGATGAATACCGATTACATAGACAGGCTGTAGAAGACACCTTGTCAGACATTTGACCAATTATAGAACCTTTGTGCCTGGTCGTGGCAAGGTAATCTATATTATTCCTATTAGTCGATTCTTTTGACCTGAGATTATTTGTCCAAGTTTATACAGCAGGTGGTGACTTTGATTTATGTCCTAAGTCGTGCCGTAAAAGGAGGCTAAAAGAACATCTATTGGGTCATTACCGACTGTATGAAACGAAGAAGATAATTCAAGAAGGGATCGTCCACCCACGTCAGGGTATAATATCTTTGGGCCACTCGAGGAATTGTGACTGGAAATGCGTGGCCACGCTCGGAAGAGATCTATGATAGATATTCCGGTCAGACAGTCATAATCCAGATCGAGAAAACCACTTTTGATAAAGATCCAATGCAAGTTCGACCTGAAAGATACTTCGCATTGAGTGGGAGATATAACGGACAAGAGAATCGGTAACGCATGACTTGTCTCGGACAAGTGGGAGATTGTTGGAGTAGGTGTCCTCCGACAATAATGCGTTGACTAATTAAATCTAATTAGGAATAAACCTGGGATATATTATAAATACTAAGTCAGTTGATTAACGTAAATCGATAACGCTTGGCTGGCTAGAGTTTGACGTTATTGTCGTTTTGACGGCGGTAATCAACTGATCCCTCCCGGTCACACTGATAAAGATAGTTTCTCCAAAAGATATTATATTTGTATTTAATACAATATAATATAAACCCTAATGTATAAGTAATAGAGTTAACTGATTATGTTGGATAGTGTTTTACGAGTTCGGAACTCGAGTCGGATAAATTATGGATTTTGTGTAAATTGTCAAAATTGACGATTAGCTATTTAAATTACAAAGAATTGTAATTTTAGCTTAAAATGATGTAATTAGTAATTATTATATAGAGATATAATAAGTAACTAACACTTAAAGAAATTAGTGTACAAATTATACCCAAATTGTTACATAAGATGTTAAGGGGTATAATTAGTAAGGGCAAAATGGTCATTTGCCACAACCATTATATATAGTGTGTTTTATGTCAAATAAACACAACACATCATTTTCTACATACACAAAAACTTGTTTTAGAGAGAGAATAGAGAGAAAACCCTCTAATTTCTCTAAAAATTCAGCCTACTTCCAACTCTTTTAAGATCAAGTTTTCTTCATTGCATGTCAATAAAAACTTGATCAAAACACTTCACTAAACCTAGAATAACATTAGCTAAAGTGTTAGCTAATTTTATTTTGGTTTTAGGGTTAAAATCTCATAAAAACTAGTCTTTTAGTGAGATTTTTTTGGAGAGCTTCTTTGGTGGATCAAGAGAGGAGGTTTCCTAACTTGGAAACTCAAGACTAAGGAGGAGGATCCCCATAAATTAGCAGCTCAAGATCCTTCATTTGAAGGAAGGTCTAAATTCCTCTTGATTAAGGTATAAAAAATATGTTTTATTACCTTATTTATGCTTTAATCTTGCATGCAACAAAAGATCCTAGCTAAACTTAATTAGGGGTAATTAAGTACTAATTAGAGGAGTCTAATTAGGGGCTAAATAACTTTCAGTTTAAGGGTCAACTTCTACGGCTCTACCACATTGTTTATGGGGAATGTTTTTGTTGTGGTTGCGCATGTTTCATTACTTTATCGCATTTGTATTTAATCTATGAACATCATTGAAAACCTTGCTTCTTCCCTAGGAAAATGTTATCAAGGGTGAGAATTGATGCTCTTGAATGGGCAAGTTCGAAGTTGAGATCGTTTTCTTCAGGTGGAATGAATGATTACCAAATGCACTTCGGTAAGGTGGAATCTAATTCTTAGTTTTTATCATTTTATCAGTTTGTCTTTTTCATATTGTTTGTTTAATAACTTTTTGGTTGTAGCTCATAGCCGAAAAGGATTTGAAAGTCTGTCTGGGGTGCTGTCACCAAGGTTCGGAGAGAGCCAATGTCATCACCTAATGTAAGTTTATTTGTGAAGATTTATCATAGTCATTGAAAGCAAACAAGATCCAGGACTTATCAGTGTGTGTGGAGGGTTAGTGATGAGGGACATGGCTTGGTTGTTTTCTCTATGACGGTGGCATCATTGGTTGGTGAGATTAGAAAGCGTTTGTTAGGTTCTTAGTTGATCGCAAGAACGTTTGGCTCACAACTATTAAAAGATATGTGTCACAATGAGAAAAAATTTCAATTAGTTTTCGAAATTTAAAATCACGTAATGAAAATAAATTAATTATATCATTAATAGAATCCATTTCTCGCTACGCTACGTCCATTTATGTTGTAATATTAAAATCCACCAATGTTAGAAATGAGATTTATCAAACACTATAGTAACTAAAATATATATATATATATATATATATATATATATTTTTGAGGGGAAACTAAAATATATTCATAAACTATTTTACCTATTTGTAGAATTTAAAAACCACCAAACATGATGACAAAGTGTATGTAGTCAATAATATAACCTTAGTTGGAAAAAATTACTTGACTACAAGTCTAGAACTATTCTCGACTGTAAACAAAAGAAATCTCAAAGCTGCCTAAAGTAGTAAATTTAATATGCACAAATTATTAGGTACCCCGGGGTACCTAGAGCTACGTACCCCCGGTTAACTGTTCACTCATTATATACCACATTATAGTCATTATAAACTTTCACTCATTATTTTACAATTTTCACTCATTATTTCTCAATTTCACTCATTATTTTACAATTTTTACTCATTATTTCTCAATTTTCACTCATTATCTTCCGATTTTCACTCATTATATATAACATTATAGTCATTATTTATTTTCGGTCATTATTTTGAATTTCCAATCATTATATACAACTTTATTCCAATCATTATTTCCCGAATTCCACTCATTAGTTTTCAATTTTCACTCATCATATACCACTTGAACCGGGGGGTAACTAGAGCTACGTACCCCCGGGGTACCATGTACCGATTGAATTTATTAATATGGAAAAAAAAACCAGCGTTTGAAAATGCACGTCAAAGAGGTAAAAAAAAAAAAAATTTCGAAACCCTACTTCCATTGTCTTTATCTTTCTCTCATACTCTCATCCCATCTTCACCACCATCTTCTTCCTCGTTTTTTCTTCTGCTTCGAAAAAATAAAGAAATATACCCCAATCGGCTGCTAGTGGCGTCAGATCCTCTCCATTTCTTAAAAACAACTGGAGGTCCAATTATCATGAACGCTCACAATTCGTTTGGGCCCTTAAATTCTACGGCTAAGATGCATCATCAATTTGTCAACATAGAATCTTTCTTGTTTCTATACCCAAGATTAATTGGCTCCTCATCATCAATGGTTATTACTATGGTTGTCATATGATTACGGCGGTGGTTATTGTTGTTGAGGAAGGCCGTCGTCCTGTTATTGTTTTGCTGCAATCAGAACTCTAGGGTTATACACACTTAGAATAATATAATCCAATTAAAACTAAACAAAAAGAATTCAAATTCGTGCACAAATTCATCAATTATGAGATTAAATCGTAAAATTAAGCATTTACAATGGACCGAAATCAGAAATTTGATCCAAACAATGGTAGCTTGATTTGGGCGTAATTTGTCGAAAACGAAAATAGTTTGGTAAGGGTTACTCCATGCGAGGTTTTTCGAATTTTATTGGGGGAATGGTTTAAGGTTTTAACATATGGTATTTTAGAGTATCAAGGTTGTTAGGTTAGGTGCACGATACTTGGTGTTGATGTTGTTGTGGTGGCACCAAGTCTCAAATACCCGATTTAAAGTTGAGAATAAAACACATTTCAACCAATAGACCGGATGTGAGTTGTTAGATTAGGTGCACGATACTTGTCCCAAGTTTGAATTCTTGTATCCCTTTAAAAAGAAATGTTCGAACTTTTGTATCTCAATAGTTTCTCGTAACGACTCCTAGTGTGCCAATTTTTTTTTTTTTTTTTTTTTACTATTTTCTCTTTTAATGATCGTGTCCTTTGTTTTTGTACGGCTAATAGCTTTGGTGATTGGAATGGGTTTGGTTGGACACTTATGCATACTTATTACGAGTTGTTATTTTTCGAAATCTTGCCTGATATACTAAAGAACCAGGTTAGGTGTCTACCACGCGGTTGTGCCATTATATATATTTGTTAGAATCGTTACCGGAAAATCATATGTAGCATATTGGAAAATCATCATGTATTGTTTCATAAATTGGAGTGAATGAGTGTGCAATGAATTTACCGGAAAACAATGGATCACGATTATGTGAAACCTAAAAATTGTAGGCCAAAACGTTTAGTCCTTAGCCTCATTTGGGACCGAGAGCCCTCATGAGTCAGGACTTGTCAATGTCACCACGATTTTAGCCCATCCAAACAATCAAACTTGTGAATTACAATAACAAGGACATATAACAACTAGGAGGTAGTATACTCGATCAATTTTATTACGCAAATGAATGATTATGTAACCACCCAAACGTTCTATAAATTCACCTCGTTCACCACTACTTTATATCTTTCTCTCTTACGCTCAACTCAATTATATATCTTTTTTCTTTTTTTTTTAATCCCAAATTGTGCACATATGAATTGAAATCATTTTTAACTTCTACCTTTAAAAACATTAACCTTCAAGCTAATTTAACGGTAATGGGGTCCGTTAATGACACTACTAGGCCTAAGGTAGTCTTACAATTCCGATTCTTCAAAGTATACGAAGATGGTCGTCTTGAGCCAAAGGCCTCCATCTCGAAGGTCCCACCAGTGGAAGATCTTAAGACCGGAGTCCAGTCCCGAGACGTCCTCATCTCGACCGTCAATCTCGGCTCGAATCTTCATGCCGAAGCCGTACGCCAACCATGGGAACAAGAGGCTTCCCCTGTTGTACTACGTGCATGGGGGTGGATTTTGCATGGACTCTGCTTTTTCCCCAATGTATTGCACTTATCTCAACTCTATTGTGGGCCAAGCCCAAGTGATAGCTGTCTCAATCGATTACCGTATCTACCAAGAAAGCCCAATAACGGCCTGTTATGAGGACTCATGGGCTGGACTTAAGTGGGTATCAGCCCATTGTGGTAGTAATGGGCCGGACCCTTGGCTAAATAAGTTTGCGGATTTTAGGCGGGTTTTTGTTGCGGGGGATAGTGCTGGGGCAAACATATCACACTCAATTGTGGCTCGAGCTGGGGTACACGGGCTACCCAATAGCGTGACTATAACCGGGATTATCTTAGCCCATCCTTTTTTCGGAGGGACGGACCATGACGATGATAGGATGTGGTTGTACATGTGTCCGACGAATTGCGGCCCTAATGACCCTAGGTTGAAGCCGAAGATGGAAGATTTGGCAAGTTTGGGGTGTAGGAGAGTGTTGGTGTTTAAAGCAGAGAAGGATCACTTGGGTTATGTTGCTGAGAAATATTGTGATGATTTGAGGAGAAGTGGATGGACTGGTGGTGTTGATTTGGTGGAGAATAAAGGAAGGACCCATGGGTTCTATTTGGATCGGATCAACGATCCGGAGGCCGTTTTGATACGAAATCGGATTTGTATGTTCCTTAATCAGGCCCAGTCCTCAATTTAAAAGCCCACTACTATAATGTTTATTCAGCCTAACACTTCTGCCCACTTCTACATATGGTCTTTGCCCCTTGAATAAGGATAATTGTCGTGTTTTAATGTCGTGGGGGTGGTAATATGAGTATTCGAATTCGAAACAATTACGGGTAGCTAGGTTGATTCCTAACCACTAGCTAGGCCAACTTAATCCTCGGCGCAGCCTATTATTTCGAAGGTAAGACACCTTGGTTGTAAATTGTAATCATGGTGCATACTATAGTATAGTGCATTCTATACTAGAATCTAAATATACTTAGCCTATTATAATAATATTTTTCAGAGCAAAATTTAATTGCCTATATCAACATTGCTCATATTCCGAGTACCATAAAATTTGAAAGTGGACCAAAACTAATAATTTGAAAGAAAATCTTAAGAAATCAGGTAGGAGATCATATTGGGGATTGTTTGTTTTAATCATTTCTGAAGATTTTCGTGCTGGGGATTATGAATGCACGTGCAAATGCTATACGGTCATTAGTTACCCTTAAGTTTAGGCTCCCCTTCACACACATCGTCCTTAAACCTTATCATAAGGACACCATGTATGGCCTAATCTTTGAACGAAAGGGTCAATGTAAAATATAGCCAACACTACATTTTGCTATATTTTATAGGTAATACGTACTCGTAATGTCAAAACCCATAAAGCTTGTAATCGGGTGTGGGGTCGATTTTCGATCTCGTAAACATGGTGAACTTTCAAATTTTATACTTTTACGAGTCAACATATAAGTCGAGTTAAATTAAGTTTATTCAAATGAGACCAAGATATATTGAAACCAAGTAGGTTACCCAATATAATGAGGCGATAACCTTCACGAGTATCATCTCGGTCTAGTCATTATCATGTCATATATAGTTCCAATTCGGGTGGATTCCGGATTGAGTTCGGTTGGGTGTTATAAGGCCGTATCGTGTGTCTGTTTGGGTCTCCGTTTTTTTTTGGTTTGTCAACATATCTCGAGTCGAGTCAACTTTCATCCAGTTCACTTTCATGACAATAATATAGATGGCAACAGCATCAAGAGTCTTGAACTTATGATTCGAAAAGAGTACTACAAGTACAACCTCATATGATTTGATTTAGCTCGAATCGGGATCAAATCAAGTACCGAAATAGTATCAAAAAAATAAACAAAACTTACCCAAAGAAACAAAGAAAACATATAACAACCCGAAATTTCATGGACTCTTCACTAAAAAGCATGGAAGATCCTGAGTATCATATCTGGTCGATATCGTTTTCCCCAAGTTGTTTGATACTCAGAGATCATATATTATACGGATATTATACGATTCAAATTTCAAACTATAGTATACTCCATATATCTTCCTTTTCTTTTAGTAAAATGCGATCTCATAAATACCCACAAACAACTATTCTCTTTCAAAAAAATTATAACAACATCAATTGCTCAATTTGTTCAATTTGTTTGATCTTTCGTACATTTTCATACATTCTTTCGTGATGGGTGTACATGCACAATTTCATGTTTTGGCGGTCGACGATAGTTTGATTGATAGAAAGCTTATTGAGAGACTTCTCAAGTCATCGTCTTTTCAAGGTACGATGTGTTTAATTTTACAACATTACGTCGACGTTATATTATTGTGCAAGACAACCTAAGATTATATATAAGACTGTCTTATCCAAATTTTACGCTCAGTTTATGTTTATTCAAGTCATGATCGATTTTATTGCAGTGACCGCGGTTGATTCAGGGAATAAAGCTTTGGAGTTGCTAGGCTTGCATGAGATCGACAATGAAGAAAATAATCTGAATAATAATAATCTTCATGATCATCATCATGTACGTACTGTTCCTTCCTTTCATTTCCCTTTCTTTATTATACTCGTAATCGGTAAGAAACTGGCCCAAGATACGAGCGTTAACCATTATAAGATGGGGAATGTAGTAGTGTAACATACATATGCATCATCCAAAGCCAAAGGGAAATCCCTACTAATGAGTAAAAACTCGAGCATAAATTCAGTAGGAGACCCGTGTTTACTTCCTCTAGTTTCAAATTTGTTAATGTCAATTCTAAAACAATTTGCATTATTTATTTGTTTTTCAACAGGATATTCAGGTTAATTTGATCATTACAGATTACTGTATGCCTGGGATTACAGGTTATGATCTGCTAAGAAAGATTAAGGTAATGATTTACTAGTTAAGTGCTAATTAATTAATTGACTAATTATCAATGATCTATTAGGGGAGTACTGATTAGTTGTCTAACTAATTATTATGATTTATAGGAGTCCAAATATTTTAAGGACATTCCAGTGGTGATCATGTCTTCTGAGAACATTCCTGCACGAATAAGCAGGTAATTATATGGGCACTTTTTTTATAAAAGCAACCCTTATATGATTTGCACAATCTCTTGCCTTATTAATTAGATCTAGATCTTAATTATCATCCTTGAATTGACTTTGTTCCGGTCAAATTCGTCGTAGTAAAAAAGCTAAGAGCAAGTTTGCGTGTACCAGTTGCACATAATTTCATTTTATTGCGTCGATCGATAGCCAAAATTTGGCACTGATTTGTTCAAAACTTGTCTCCGCATTTTCATGCTAGTAAGCGCGAAATTTCTGAATATGTATTACAATGTATATATAGGTGTATGGATGATGGAGCAGAAGAGTTTTTGATAAAACCGGTACAATTATCGGACGTAGACAAGCTTAAACCACACTTGATGAGGAGCAAATCCAAAGAAGCCGACTACTTTGAATTGGAAAACATTAGTCATCACAAAAGAAAGAGCGAGGATGAATGTCTTTCTCCAAACAAGTCGAAGATGAAACTGACTGAAACTGACTGAAATAAGCTGAAGTGCCTAAGTACTTCTCAAAATTGTTGTGGAGTACCTTTTATTATAAGCCATGTAATTAGTAAAGGGAAAGAAAAATCCGTGGTGTAAAAGTAGTACGTATATGACATTTGTGTACGTAAAATTTCGATATAATGATCCCTTCGAGAGTACCGGATAAAACTTTGATAATAATACGTCCTCCATTATTTCTTTTGACTGTTCACGTCTAATTTGAATATGTAAGAGAATTTCGAAGGAAACCGTTGTTAGAGTGCATTCTAGATCATGTCAACAATAAGGAGTCACTTCTGCTTGTCTTCCATTTCTTAATTTCATTGTTAGCCAGGAAACTAATAGTTCTCTGCACTTTTTCGTCGGCCAGCAGGCAAATCGCGCGTCTTCCCCTGTTTATGTTGGATCTCTATTAAAGATTTTACTCTTTGATTCTTTTGTTTTAGTTTACATGTAAAGAGTATGTAATATTACTTACTTCGATCCATCCTATTGTCGACATTTGGTTTAGATTATTCTCTCGTAATCTTTAATGGTTTTACGTACGTAAAAATAACGGGGTTTTGATTTCGAGTGAATATATGTTAGGTTTTTGTTGAGCATTTCATTGGGATTATAGCATGTAATTATGTCATTTATGTAATGATTTTTTTTATATTAAATAATTTGCGTGGAGTTTATAACTTTTACCTTACTTTTTTTTATTAAAATTTTATTTTTTTACCTAAAAATCAATAACTTTCCCTTCAAAAAAGAAAAAAAATCAATAACTTTTCGAAAGTATCTGCTGTTTTTTTCCTGCAATTTGGTTGTCTATAAACCCTACCCTGTCCTCTGTTATTATATAAGAAGATCACATATAATAATATTAAATTAAATTATAATCATATTGGCTTACAATAATATGAAGAATCGGGTGTTGCAGGGATGCAGTAGCAGCAGCAGCAGCAGAAGCGTACATAAGAAGAAAACAAAGAAAAAATTGGTGGCCAAGAAGAAGAAGGAGAAGAAGAGGAGAAGATGTCCTCATTCCGTGGTTGATTCCCCCTTTTTCTTCCCGAATTGTACGAATTCCGTGGCTTCACGGCCGATGAGGTCAGCGAACCTCTCCGTCTAAATGAGCTCTTGTGCTGCGATGAGCCCCTTGAGAAATGTGATGGTAGTGGTGAAAAAGTCACTGTTTCAGAGCTCAGCGAGAAAAAGTGTGTCGGGTTGTACCTCTGCTATCACGGTAAGTTAATGAATAAACTACACAAAATCCAGAGGAAGTGTGTTGATGAAGATAAGCGTGAGTTTGAAATAGTGCTGGTATCCATGCGCTCGTGCTCTGACAACCCTATCTCGTATTCCAAATCTCTCAATCTGGCTTTAGTGAATAACAATATTACATCTTGGTGGGTGTTGCCTTTCGTAGATCAGGTCAGCCGTAGGCTGAGCCGGTTGTACTTGACAAGTGACAGTTTGATCATTTGGGCCAATGGTGGGACTTCTGGGGAATTGGCCGGAAAATCTTTCATAAAACGTTTTGGATCTGACGCTGACGCATATCCCTTCACTACAAAGAATTTGTTAGACAATCGGGTTTCGGCAGTAAGGTCACTCACACTAGACTCATTCTTGGATGAGAATCAACGCCTTGTTCCCGGCTATTCATCTAAACGAGTAAAACGGGTGTCCGATCTCAAGAACCGAAATGTCCTCCTTTACTTTGCCTCCTCGTCTAACTTCAACCGGTATTTCCACAAGCGGTTTTGTGCCTATTACGAAAAGATCAAGAATAACTGTCAAGTGGTCTTTGTTCCCATGGATTACCAGTTGTCCTGTAAGGGTCGTATTGTAGACGAAGTGCCGTGGCCGAGACTGCCATCTATCCCTATTGCACCGTCTTATCCTAAGTTTTTAGGACTGGATCAAGTTTCTTTCATTGCATTCGGGGCCGACAAACAAATCAAATCGATTCGTTACAAAGAAGACGTCCTTTCAATGTTTGATGATAATCTCCGTGATGAGATCTTGGACAAATTGATTGACAAATACTGTGACGGCGACGATGATTGACGGTACCATACAATCAACTAGGTTGGCCTAGTGGATAGGAATTCAACCTACATGGGGGTTGTCCCGGGTTCAAATCCTCATACCCCCACTCCCCGCAGCGTTAGCTGCTCCTTTGTACCAAAAAAAAAAAAAAACTATTTCACAAACCACCACGTTATTTACTACATGTCTATTCGTTATGATTATGATTATGATTATTCTGCCTTGTGTCCGTGTCGATCATTGTTGATCTTATCGATCTATCTTTGATTCTTTTCCGTAATTAAGCTAGTCCGTGTTTGTCGATAGAAGTATCTAATTGCAATTAACGTTAACGTGCATTACTAATCATACCTCACTTTAACATGTGCACAAATGATGTATTATTTATCCTTGAGTATATTTTCACAACCATAGCATAGAGACAGAACCAACATTCAGTGTAAAAGATAAAACAAGCTGTCTTGTTTGCATGTTGGTCCCTGCAGCATTCTGGCAGAAAAGTGCACATCAGTCCCTGGCATTCTGGCAGAAAGTTGCACATCAGTCCCTGGCAGCATCAAGACCCAAAAACTCGGGAATCAAGACGCGATTGACCTAGAAAGAAGTTCATGAATTCAGAATTCCTATAAAGAAGTTATAAACATATCAGAGGTGATTTTTCAAAAACGACTGTAAGTGAGTGACTCAGAAAAGCCGAAAAGTAAATCAGGCTGAGTAGACGTTTCTTACAGATATCATTTACTTGGTAAGTTGATAGAGATGCAGCAGTAGGACTGCAATATCTAAGTTGTATGCAGTATGCTGACATATATACACAGGTAGACTCATATCTAGACTGCAATTTCCGCACATACTACGAACAAAAACTGCTAATTACTCAAACAAAATCAGAACTAATTGCATTAAAACACACAAGTTAAACAACAACTAACAAGATGAAGGGTATTACCAAACATGATAGTGATATGATTGGAGTCTTCAGTTTGAAGCACAGTGACAGTATCCTGATCAACTTAACCAACTTTTTCCCCTTGATCAGTTTCCTGTATTGCAACACTGATCATGACAATGTTGGACAGTACTTCAGTTGTTTCCTTCAGAAAGTACAGGTAGCCATGTTCTTGAAGATTGAACTGAAGTATGACATTGTGTGGTAATGTAAGCGCGAAGCTGACATAGAAGACTGGGGAAAGATAACCTCAGGATGATTCCAGTAGCAGGACTCCTGGTGCCTCTGCACTTGTCTAACCACTCCACGAGTGAAATGAAAACCCTGCACAATTTATTTGAATCGACTTTTTATTCAATCAATATCATGCACAGTGAGAATCAGTCATACTAGTACATGTTTTCTTTTGAAATGTTAATTAGAAGGATTTAGGGAAAAAAATATTCTTTGGCTAAGATGAGGTGTTCCATTCTGAATCGGTCGGTCAAGCAGCAGTCTCATGTCACACGATGGTATAGCAAACTGACAGTGGATGTGGAAATATAGAATCCGTATTCTCCTGATAAAGTTTGGCATCAGGCAATGACACTACAGTATACGATCTTTCAGTTTGATGCTAACAAAACTGATTCTGAATTCTGATTTAGAGCATCAGAATTCCTGACATACTAAACAATCCCAAAACTGATTCTGAATTATATACACTATCAACTGTATCAAGAATATATTCTAACCTAAATAATATCCTCCAATAATGTCATTATACAACTATGAGAGGACTTGCGCAATCTATGTAGTCGAATGCAAGGCCAATCGGACAACTCTAACTAAACTACTCGATCTAGTTCAAGCTGTTATCGGAATGGCAGGGTTAATATTATTAGATGAATTCTTCAACTCTGTAAGCATACAGTTTAACAATTCCCCGGCCTCTTCAAAATTTCTGATTGTGTACGTGATTATCAGTAGAATATCTGATGGCGCTGTAACTGATGTTCCTGTACTTTGTGCAGCTTAATGGCTGGACTTTATCAAGGAAACATTAATGTGCAGTGTGCACACAATTTCTTACAGACATCATATGGTAAAATTCATAGACATGCATCAGTAGGACTACATTTATACAGTATCTGAGCTAATATATGCTGACATACACAGCAGATACTCATAGGAGCAGTATCAGTAAAACACGTTACACCAGTACGTAGACAAATCGAGAATTTTGGTAATCTGCTAGCAGATCAAATCAGAGTGCAGACTCAAGTTTTATGCATTGAGTAAATGCCTGTTAGCCCGTTGGTCAATGGTAGTTACTCGAGTTGCTTCCTTCAGAAAGCAGAGGAAGCCATGTGGAAGATTGAACCGGAATTCGACATGCATTGCTGGTTCAGTCGCAAAGAAGACAGAGTAGTAACGGAAAAGAAGAGCTGCTGTCAGCAACACCCCAGGATAAGGCCAGTAGAAGGTTGCCTTGTGCGTCTGCCATGGATACATTACTCCGCCAGTGAAATTAGGATACTGCACAGTTTATATGAAATGTTTCAATCAATTTATACAAAGTGAGAATCAGTAGTTTTGTTTGCTTTAGCAATGATGAAATATTTCAGTAATTTAGGAAATGACAATTTTTCAATCAATTTATTCTTGTTAGAAATATTACCATGATGTCTTCGGTGTATGTCATGATCGGCCCATCTCCAATCACAATGCTTGCTTCATGTTTGTTTATGCTGACAGTAACTGAAAAAAAAATGAGACAATCAATGATGAGAAGGCAGTAAAACTGTACGTAAAAGAACACGAAAAACGTATGCATTATGCAAGGAAAGATATTCTACAGAATTTTGGATTAAAAATCAGGAAGGAAAGGGACCTCGTTGAAGTAATCCATTCCAAACCAGTAGGTCAACCAGCGGCTGCATGTTGTCACTTGGTAAATCAGTCCAACAGAAATAGCCGAAAGAGGGAACCCCTTCGATTTTACCCTCCGGAGTTTGATCATTGTTATCAAAGAGTTCAGCAGTAAATTGTCGAGTAGGGTCTTCTCCTGATGACAGTAACACCAGATTAAGTTCAGCATCAGGCAATTATATATGGTCTCACAGTGCAATGTTAAGAAAACTGTTTTCTGAAATTCCGATTTAGGTTTCCTGACATTCTGAAAAGTAACACTAAAGTATGTTCAGGATCAGGAAAAGGCATAACAGTACACAGTATGATCTTACAGTTCGATGAATAAAACTGTTTTCTGATATTCCATTCAAGAACACTAGAATTCCACATATAGAACAATCACAAGACACAAGATTTCTGTAACTAATTAAACTCCGATTTTGGAGCATCAGAAATTCAGAATCCCAAAATATTGACAGTAACTTTAAGTTAAGGTTCGGCATCAGGTAACGGCTCAACAGTATATGATCTTACAGTTCGATGCTAAGAAAACCGTTTTCTGACATTCCAAGATATCAAACCATCACAAAACACAAAATTTCTGTAACTAACTATTGGAGAATATGAGATCGTGAGATATCGGAAAATATTATGAGACTAGGATAATATAATATTTTCCGATATCTCACGATCTCATATCCTCCAATACTAACTAATAAAGCAGATTAAATTGAAAGAAACAGCAAGAGTTAGTTAAACTTAAAACAGCGAAACTAAGTTTTCAGTTAGATTACAGTTCCAGAAAAATTTACAAAAACTTACAGCAAGATTTTACAGTTCGATGCTATAAAACTGTCTTCTGAGATTCCAATTTACAGCATCAGAATTCCAACATATCGAACAATTACAAAACAAGATTTCTGTAACTAGCATATCAAATTGACAAAAACAGAAAAAGTAGATTCCATTATAACACAGGCGTCAAACATACTGCAAGATTCAGTTCAGGATCAGGGAATGGTACACGAGTATATGATCTTACAGTTCGATGCTAAGAAAACCGTTTTCTGACATTCCAAGATATCGAACATTCACAAAACACAATATTTCTGTAACTAATTAGCAAAGCAGATCAACGAAAAATAGAGCTAATTGCATTGAAACAAAGATGAAGAGTATTACCAGACTCGAAAGTGATGTGATTAGAGCCTTGAGTATGAAAAACTGTCACAGTCTCAAAATCATAAGCAGACAAATTCGTGAAAAGTTGATTCAGGTAAACAAACTTATTCCCCAAGATCGGTGTCCAGCATTGGAAGTTGACTAATTCTGAACCTCTGAGAACAAGAAGACCAGTAACATTCCTGGTGTTGCGAGCTGTGATTGCGAATTGACCTCCTTCATCTGTTGACATGACATCGAGCCTTCCTCTCGCTGTTGGGTTGAATGTTGAGTCGCAGAGAGCTTCAATGGCCTGATTGAGTTTCCTGACAGGTCTCAGTCCAAATCGGAAGGCGTCGTTGGAACTGTTTGGAGGATTATTCATGGCTGATGGGTGGGTTTTTCTTGGAAAATTCAGGTTGAAGTTTTTCTTGAAGTTGAAGTTTTAGAGAGGAGAGAAGGGAGGGAAAAGAAGAGGAATGAAAAGAGGTAGTTATAAAGTAGTTAGTTAGTTGGGATGACGTGGAAAAGTTAGTTATTTCTGACTGAGGGTCGTTATAGTTGGTTAATAAACAATTACTGCATTTGTAGGAAAGTGTGTTTCTGGAGGTAAAAATAAACTTATTGCCTCCTCCAATTTGACATGTTACTATAACTCGAGAATATAATTTTTAAGACGATTTTGGGTCCAACGGGTTATGTCCCGAATTTTACACCAAATGGTAATTTTTTTTGACTCCTTGGCGGCAAATTGAAATTTTTTTTTTTGGGTGTATTTGTGGCCAGTTAGCAAAAAAAATGTGTGTGATAGTTAGACGCTTAAGTTTCACTACTATCAGAAACCGTCGATTTTTTTGTGTGTCACATCTAACAGTAGTAGCATAGAGCAGGGCAAACCCTACAAATAGTAGGATAATGCTCAGAAACTATCCTGCTACTGTTAGTTTTTTTTTCGATGTTAGTAAAAAACTAATTTAGTTTTTTATTTTTGCTGAGTAAAAAAAACTAATTTAATTGTATCTTATCTACACCCTTCTGTATCATAAACCACTTTTTATAACCCATGATCCATATCGACTCATTATGTGCCCTATTGAGCAATAATATTTGAGCAATCGTAAACATCATTCGATCACTCATCAATCCATCCTTACTCTTCTCGCCGCCCACTTTGCTCACGATTTCCGACCAGGCGACAATACCGGCTGCTGTCAGCCACCGCCGCCTCTTAACATTTTGTGGGTAATTAAACTGTCTATTAATCCTTTTTTATAAGTGTGATCGATGATAGTTATTCGTCCTACTTACAATGAGTACGGAGCTATAGTAGCCACGGTAGAATTATTTGGAAAAAAGAACCAGCTTTTCTCTCTCCTACTTTCCTTTGCCTATCTCCCAGCTCCCGACACCTCCTCCTACCATTTTCTTTATCATCATTCATCAACAACATAATCATCTTATTCATAATCATTCTCTCGATTGTCATCTTCTCGGGTCTATCATTGTTTGAGCAATCGTCAACATCACGCGATCACTCATCAATCCATCCGATCGTCACCCTTCTCGCTCTCGATTTCCGACCACCACCCCGGCTGCCGTTAACATTTTGTGGGTAATTAAACTGTCTATTAATCCTTTTTCTTGTTATTTAAAACGCGTATAAAACGGCCATCCTGTTTTTTTACAAAAAAAACGTGTCAGTTTTATTTTAAAAGGTTGCTGCTGTTTAAAACGGCAAAAAGGGGTAATACTCAAATAAAACGTTCAGAACGAATTATATACGTTTTTTAAGCAAAAAAAATGTGATTTCAAAAAAAAAATCTCGAAACACATTCCAGTATTCCACAATCCCTCTTCATCCTCTTTACTTTCTCATCGACAAAAGGAGTTAAGGAGAACCACTTTACCAGATCCGAGATCCAAATTTACTAGTTTGCCGGAATTCAACCAACTCTACCGGCGACCTCACACACAAACCGGTAAGACATCCCGTATCGCACACCAAGGTAGTAGCCCGGAGTAGAAATGAGCAGCAACGACGTTGAGGCGGCCCGTAGAACCATTCTCGAGCACATTCGAGATAGGGGTTGCGCTGGTGATCCCAATCTAGCTCTTCTCACGCATTTTTTGCTCACCGTCGATCTTTTCCAGATAATTCTAATGTTGATGTTTGGTATCAATTCTAGCTTGTGGTTTCAGTAATTTGTAAATAGAGACCCGATCACCCGCACGGATGAACAATGTCGTTTTAGAATCGGAATTTTAGAAATTTTAAGTGGATGTTAGGCCCAAGATTTGGCTTAATTAAGACTTGCATGTTCCTCGGACAAAAGGGATTAAAAAGACCTATCAATTACTTTCCACATCCAGGGTTCTTTATTGTAGAATTGCTACACTTTGTAGTCGGAAAGGCTACACATACAATTGATTCATTTACTCAATCAATCAATATGATTGAAGCTAAACTATCATGCCGCTACAATCTCAAGTTACTGCTTGTTACAGGATTGTAGCAACGCCGAAAAGGATAGGAAAAATAACGACAAGATATTAAACAAGCTGATATTGGCCGTAAAGAAGGAGAAGAAGAGGATTAAGAAGGGGATGAAGAAGGGGATGAAGAGGCAAAAATGTCCCTTTGGAAGCAGGAGAACAAGAGGAGATCCTTGTGAAATCTCCAAATGAGGAATACGCATACGAGTTTGGCAATGTGAAGGTTCTTAATATCGTGGAATGTCAGCCTTTAGAGGTTGCTTTGTTTGTAATACTGTCGTGGCCAACACGTGTCGTGGCCAACACTGTGATCGTGGCCGGCCGAAGCCGTGGAAATATCAAATGGATTAGAATCCATTTCTCACATTTGTTTATCCCGCAAATAAATATATTCATAAGTTGTCAGAAAACACTTACAAAAACACTACAATAGTAAAAACCAACGGTGAATAATGATCGTAGACATAAGAATTAGAGATTTGAAACCCTCCAACAATTCATTTTGTGTATGACATGGCTTAGTATAATGTAAACGACAAATGGATGACATTCAATGTAACTCAACGGTCAGCATGTCAACATACATTGGTGTTAAAATAAAGAGAATATACTTGTTTTGTGTTACGGTGATATATACTCCATATAACACAAGGTAATATAGAGTGAAAACAGATTACGAGAAAAACGGGTTGAAGTATAAAAAGAGAAAAGAATTTGTGTCATAATTGAATATTAAATCAACCTACACTGGGATATCTCGCGGGTCCGAGTCCACCATCATACTAGATCTAAGCTAATATTTAGAAAGATCAAATGAAAATATCTAAGAGAGTGTTTTGGATAAAATGATTTGATTCTCATATCCAAATTTGACTTAAATCCAATGTTTGGGAACTCTAAAATTCGAAAATTTAAATTTGTGTCAAATCCTATGAAAATTGAATTAGGCCAAAAACAAATGACATCTCAAGAGGTGTCATTTTGGAATCCCACTCTCCCCAAACATTGAATTTATATTTGAATTCGTATTCACAAATAATGGAATTGAAATGATTACAAATATTCAAATTATTGTTTTCAAACGCTGCCTAAACGAAAAACTAACAACTCCCAACATTACTTGAGAAGATCGTAAAGCTAATTGTCGAACATCCTGTGGTTACGAGAATTATTTGGATTTGTGACCCACATACCATTTATAAACATGATTGCTAAACGCAACATTTTCTTTACTAACGTAACCTAGTAAAATTCCAATTATACCCCCATAACCACATAAAATAACACAAATACCATGAACTCCAAATTTGTCCTCCGCGAGTACTCTTGCTATTCTTCATCTTTAACACCAAAAAAAAAAAAAGTTAATTTATGCAGTGATTAGAGCCTTGAGTTTGAAAAACTGACAGTCTCAAAATCATAAGCAAACAAATTCGTGAAAAGTGGATTCAGGTTAACAAATTTATTCACCAAGATCGGTGTCCTGCATTCGAAGTTGACTAATCCTGAACCTCTGAGAGCAAGAAGACCAATAACATTGAGGGGGCTGCGAGCTGTGATTGCGAAGTGACCTCCTTCATCTGTTGACATGACATCGATCCTTCCTCTAGTTGTTGGGTTGAATTGTGAGTCGCAGAGAGCTTCAATGGCCTGATTAAGTTTCCTGACAGGTCTCCGTTTGATTCGGAAGGCGTCGTTGGCATTGTTTGGTCCATGGCTGCTGGGTTTTTCTTGGAAACTTCAGGATGAAGTTTTTTTTGAGGTTGGAGTTTAAGAGAGGAGGAGAGAAGGAAAGGAAAAAGAAGAGGAATGAAAAGAGGTAGTTATAAAGTAGTTAGTTAGTTGGGGTGACATGGAAAAGTTAGTTATTTCTGACTGAGGGTCGTTATAGTTGGTTACGAAACAATGACTGCATTTGTTTTTTCTTTTTTGTTTTTTTTTTTTTTTTGGGTGTATTTGTGGCCAGTTAGCAAAAAAATTGTGTGTGATAGTTAGACGCTTAAGTTTCAGTAATATCAGAAACCGACGATTGTTTTGTGTGTCACTAATCATGCATTAGTATCCTACAAACAGTAGCTGTAGGAAAATGCTCAGAAACTATCAAAAATCTTCCTGCTCTTATGCAAGTGTGCATATCGAAGATGATAGCTCATAAATGATTGTGAGGAGCAAGTCAGAAAGCCGAAAAAGCATACTGGTGGAAAATTCCTGAGCAGACATTTCTTACAGACCCTATTTGGTAATCTCATAGAGCTGCATTGTCAGTAGGACTAAAGTATCTAAGCTGTATGCTGACATACAAAGTTAGACTCATAGGAGCAGTATCAGAGCAGCGAAACACGGTACAAAAGTACATAAAAAAGCTGAGAAGTCTGCTAATCTGCTAGCAGTGCAGAGTGCAGACACAAGTTTGATTTTTATTAATTAAACCTGTCAATGTTGGTGTTTACTAAATTGCAGCCTTCAGAAAGCACAGTTTGCATGTCTGGTGTATTACATTTGAGCTCCTGCATTTAGTGAGCATGTGTAAATGAGCCAAGTTCTGTTTCTTTTAGATTTGGGTGTAATTATTTGAGCCAAAATTTCTGCAAAAATGCTCAGAAACTATCGAAAGGTTCCTGTTGTCATGAAAGAGTGCAGGCAAACCATCTATTGTGCTCTTCTAGTGAAGACGCGTCCCTAGAAATAAATTTCATGAATCTTTAAAAGATTGATTGGAAACATATCAAAGATGAGTATTCAGAAATGATTGTAAAAGGAGTGAGTCCGAAAAGTTGAAAAGCAAATCAGGAAACATTCCTGAGCTGACATTTATTACAGACATCATATGGTAAACTTCATAGACCTGCATCAGTAGGATTGCAGTATCTGAGCTATATTCTGACATAGACACCTAGGAGCAGAATCAGAGCAGTGAAACATGGCCAAAAGTACGTAAAAAAACCGAGAATTCTGCTGTTCTGCTAGCTGTGCAGAGTGCAGACACAGGTTTTATTCATTGATTCAATCTCAGTCCTTGACAGTTTTGGTCAGTAGCTGAACTGCTTCCTTCAGAAAGAACAGATTGCCATGTTCTTGAAGACTGAACCGAAGAATGACATGATTTGGTGGCGAATGAGCAAAGCTGACAAAGTAGTAAGGGAGTAGACGAGCTGCTTTCTGCAACACCCCAGGATAAGGCCAAAAGAAGAATGCCTGGTGCCTCTGCCATGGTGCCACCACTCCTCTAGTGAATTCAAAATTCTGCACAATTTATATGAAATGGACATTTTATCAATAAATTTCACTCATACAAGGTGAGAATCAGTCTTGTTTTTATAAGCAATGATTTCGAGTTTGAAATATTACCATATCTTGACTGGCACGAGTATATGTCAGAGTTGATATCTTCCTAGTTCCTAACACAACCCTTACTACATCTTTCTTTATGCTGACAGAAACTGAAAAAACAACGGATTATATGAGAAGGCAGTAAAACTGTAAAAGAAAATGAAAAACACATATGCAAGGAAAGAAATTCTTCAGCTTTTCTGATTGAAAATGATCTGGAAGAAACGGACCTAGTTGAGGCATTCCCTTCAGAAACAGTTCATCAACCAGCCGGTGCATGTCACGAGATGGTAAAGCCGTCTCACAGAATCTGCTGAAATTAGGAAACCTTGGAATTTGACCATTGTTTCTGAAGAGTCCAACAGTAAATTCTTGAGTAGGGTTTTCTCCTGATGAGAGTAAAACCAGCTTAAGTTCAGCATCTTGCAGTTTGATGCGAAGAAATTAAAACTGTTTTCTGATATTCGGATTTAGAGCACCAGAGTTCTAACACATTGAACAATCGCAAAATGCATTACTTTTGTACAGAACAAGGTAGATCAAATTAAAAGAAACAGCAAAGGCTAATTACAGTGACTTCACTAAGATTATATTGAAGAAATTGCAAGAAACAGCAAAAGTTGATTAGACTAAATTCAGTAAGATTACATTTTAGCAAAACAATTGATAGAGTTTTTCTCGACTTACTATGAACAAAAACTGCTAATAATTCAACCAAAAATAGAACAGGCAAAAAAAAAAAAAAAAAAAAAAAGATTTCCAACCTAATAATGAAAGTAACCCTAGATTAAGTTCAGCATCAGGAAATGACACAACAGCATATGAACTTGCAGTTTGATGCTAAGAAATTAAAACTGTTTTCTGAATTTCCGGTTTAGAGCACCAGAATTCCAACACATTGAACAATCGCAAAACATTCGATTTATGTGACTAATAAAGTAGATTTATGAAAAGAGACAGGAAAAGTTAACTTAAGTGACATGTACATACTTAAAAATGTCAGTAAGATTATACTTCAGGAAAAAAGTGATGAATTTACGACTTACTAAAAACAAAAACTGCTAATTACTTAACCGAATTATACAGACAAGTTACACCAGATTAAGTTCAGCATCAGGCAACAATACAGTAACATCTTATAGTTAAGAAACCTGTTTTCTGAAATTCGGCAAAACGTAAGAGTTCTGTAACGAATAAGGCAGATCAGATTAAAAGAAACGGCAGAGGCTAAGTGGCTAACTACAGTGACTTCACTAAGATTATATTGAAGAAATTGCAAGAAACTGAAAACTTGGTTGAACTGACTTCAGTAAGATTACACTTCAGCAAAACAATTGATGGAGTTTCTCGACTTACTATGAACAAAAACTGCTAATAACTCAACCAAAAATACAACAGTAAATATCACCAACATATTGACAGTAACCCTAGATTAAGTTCAGCATCAAGAAATGGTACACCAATATATGATTTTACAGTTCGATGCTAAGAAAACCGTTTTCTGAAATCCCGACATATGGATCAATCACAAAACACAACATTTCCGTAACTACAAAGCAGATCAGTAGATCACATTAAAAGAAACAGCAGAAGTTAATCAAAGTGACATCAATGAGACTATACTTTCAGATTAATTTCAGCATCAGGAAATGGTACAACAGTATATGATCTTGCAGTTCGATGCTACGAAAACTGTTTTCTGAAATTCCGATTTTAAGGCACCAGAATTCCAACATATCGAACAATCACAAAACAAGATCTTTGTAACTAGTAAAGCAGATTAAACTGACCGAAACAGAAAATTTCAATGAAACTGACAACAGCAATTACAGTTGAGGAAAAAGTTGATGGAATTTCTTGACTTACTATGAACAAAACTTGTTAATTACTCAACCAAAATTAGAGCTAATTGCATTAAAACACAGACATTAAACAAGAAGAAACAAGATGAAGAGTGTTACCAAACATGAAAGTGATCTGATTAGACCCATAAATCTGAAGAACAGTGACAGTATCCTGATCATCAACAACCAATTTCGCCAAAATCTTTCTCAAATCAACCAGCTTATTTCCCTTGATGGGTGTCCTGCATTGGAGGTTGTCTAATCCTGTAGCTTTCAGACAGAGAAAGCCAAGAACTTTGTGGGGACTGCGAGCCGTGATCCTGAAGCCTGCACCATCGACTTCGATCTTTCCTCTCCCTGTCGGGTTGAATTGCGGGTCGCAGAGAGCTTCAATTGCTATCTTGAGTCTCCTGGCAGGTTTCAGTCCGAATCGGAAGCCATAGTTTGGTGTGTTTTCCTGTGAATCTTCTGTGATTGAGAATTCTGGTGAAGTATCCATGGCTGATGGGGGGGTTTTCTGGGAAACTTCTAGTTGAAGCTTTTCTTGAGAATTTTCTGAAGTTGAAGTTTGAGAGAGAGAAAGAAGGGAGGGAAAAGCAGAGGAATGAAAAAGGTAGTTATTATAAGAAGTTAGTTAGTTAGGGTGACGTGGAAAAGTTAGTTATTTCTGACTCAGGAAGTTAAAGTTGGTTATTTGCATTTAAGTCTATATATAGTGAAGGAAGTTGGCTGCTACTTTGGTACGTGCACGTGGTCACGCCTCGAGACATTGAGTTAAATTGGTTGAGTCTCGATTGACATGTCATGGCTCATAAGTTGTGACTAAATTTTGAATAGCAAGTCACGAATAAGTTAAATGTCTCCAACAGGCTAAATTATGTCTGAGAGTTTTCATATCGCGAGGTGATCGATGTTTTAGACCCTATTGGTGAACAATCTTGGTACACCGGTGGCCACAGCAAAACAAATTAATTGGGTGTAGAATAATAATAAAGATTCGATTTGGTGTATTATTTGCGCCCCGTTAGCAAAATTATTGTGTATGATAGTTAGACACAAAAGTTTCACTATTATCAAAGACCGGCGATTTTTCAGTGTTACATCTAGTTATGCAG
Source organism: Spergularia bocconei (assembly GCA_963457585.1). Classification (NCBI taxonomy): domain Eukaryota; kingdom Viridiplantae; phylum Streptophyta; class Magnoliopsida; order Caryophyllales; family Caryophyllaceae; genus Spergularia; species Spergularia bocconei. Next base: position 2,594,214 of record OY734951.1, on the reverse strand, counting down.
TTAGTATCCTACAAACAGTAGCAGTAGAGCAGGGCAAACTTTACAAACAGTAGAAAAATGCTCGGAAATTATGAAATAAAGGCCGCCAATCTTGTATGATTGATGCTGTATTAGCCACCAATGTATCGAATCACATACGGATACAATCATTGATTCATTGCCTTCTCAATAATATTAATATAACCAAGGTTTATTGCCAAATTACTAGTACACTAAACCATTGTGAATCACTAAGTTACATTCGGTATCAAGTTAATTAAGTGCAGACTGTTGTAAGTTAGCGGATTTTTTTTTTTTAAAATTACGACTACTGAAACAAAAAATGTCACGCATATTTCTTAGACAAATATGCATGACGACCATCATCTATCTTCCATAGAACCACATTGTTGGATCTCATGAATGGATTGCTGATGTAGATCAAGAGCCTTTGGTTTAAATTTCATGAGGTGAGGCTTAAGCTTGTCAACATCTGACAAACGAACCGGTTTTACTAAGAATTCCTTTGCTCCTCCTTCTAAGCATCTGAAATATAATAAGCATATTACGTACACATCAAAATAGTAAAAATTTCGAGAATAGAAATAATTATTGTTCGTGATCATGATAATGTTAATCTTAGTTTGTAATTGATATGAAAAAAAATATGAAAATGGAAAGTTTATATATATAATTACCTGTTTATTCTAGCTGGAATATTTTCCGAGGACATGATTACCACTGGTATATCTCGAAGATTTTCGAATTCCTTGAAATCAAAATAACAAGATATTAGATGATAAAAAATCATAACCAGAATCGAGTAAATATGCAAAAGAAATAAACAAATTTCGTTCAAAATCCATGCAAAAAGGAAATAAACATTCTTGAAAATATATACCTTGATTTTCCTGAGGAGATCGTACCCGGTCATTCCAGGCATGCAATAATCTGTTATTATCAAATTCACGTCCGCGTCCTAGAGATTGTATTGTATGTGTAACGCAATTATTAGTAATGCGAAGAAATAACGTCACAAATCTCCGTCTGGTTTGAATGTTTTTTCACATATTCAAAATAGATGTACAATAAAATTCATCAAATGAAGCGTGACGAGTAATAAAGAGTACGTACGAACCTGATGACAATTATGGTGTTCTGATGAATGGATCAGGTCATGGTCATGTTCATGCACACCCAGCAACTCCAAAGCTTTACTTCCTGAGTCAACAACGGTAACTGCATGCAATACAATCAAAGCGTAATCGTCATTGAACATAGCTAGCCAAATTCGTAACAATGCAAGAAATAATAATGTTCCAAAAAAAACGAATAGAATAATTACATTATAGACATGCATGAGAATTCTAAAAAAAACGTATTGATGTATAAATCACATTTATCTTGATTTTAGACAAATATATCCCCTAATTCAGCCGATATGATCAATTGAGTGTTTTGTCGTTTAGACTCATTTTTAGCCACACGATGACATATATGAGAAATTCAAAATCGACTCACCTTGAAAAGACGAAGTACGCAGGATCCTTTCAATGAGTTTTCGATCAATGAGGCTATCGTCGACAGCAAGAACGTGAAATTGAGAAGCCAAAGCCATTGTATAGCACTATAGTAGTAGTGTAACACCTTAGGGTTGAGTTTAATTGTATAAGGAATTAATAGAAGTGGTGTGACACAAAAAATACACAATGCAATAACAGCTCGATATGAGAATTCAGTGTTTGTAGATGACTTTTGGGGTTTCAAAAGATAATATATGAAATGTGTATATTTATAATATAAGGTTTGATTATATGAGGATCTTGACAGTTTGGATAGATATGATTCTGAATCTCTTCTTTGATTTCTTCTTCCATTGATTTTGATTTGTAGCATTGTTGAGTGTGTGATTCAACGAATTTTCTGATTTTTTATGCAAATATGTTTTGATTTTTATTTTTTTATATAATCATATTTGATCTTTTACTTGGTGATCTTTTTGATTTTCTTGGCCTCTTGGAGAAAAGATTAAGCCATATATTTTAAATCGTATCAGTTTATAGTGGCTTGTGATCAAGGATGATCAAGGATGATCAATCCTCTCCAATCACCATTATTTGATTCCTAGCTAATATTATTTTCATATCTCATAACAAATATCATCATTATTGTTTTTCTTGTTTTGGTATATTTGAGCAACAAAATGGCAGTAGCGGAAGGGGTTCGAGGCAACCCCTAATTAAGGCCCTGTGCGATTGGACTGCATTTTTCTGATCTGATCTGATTTGATTTGATTTGAACTGATCTGATTTGATTTGATTTAATTTGAATAAATTTGATTTGATTTGAACTGAACTGAATTAATTGATAAATTAACTGCAAGTAGACGAATTAATAACTAAAAATAGACTACATTCATTGATTGTTATTTGGATAATTCTGATCTGATTTGATTTGATTTGAATAAAGCTGATCTGATTTGATTTGATTTGAATAAATCTGATCTGATTTGAAAACACCGTTGAATAAGTTGAATCGCACAGGGCCTAAGCAGGCCGAGTTTCCAACCGGCCACTAATTAAGACCCTGTTTTATTCAAATTTTAAAAACAGTGAATTCAAATTACATCGGATTAATTCAAATCAAATCAAATCAAATCAAATCAAATCATTTTCATTCAAATCAGGTCAGACGATTGAATTATGCAAATAACAATCAATAAATCTAGTCTAATTCTAGTTTTTAATTCGTCAATAAATTCAGTCCAGATCAAATCAAATTAAGTTTAATCAAATCAGACCAGTTCAATTCAAATCAAATCAAATCAAAGAAATGCAATCATATTGCACAAGGCCTAAGGCCCTGTATGTTAGGACTGTATCTTTCTGATTTGATTTGAATGAATTTGATCTGATTTTATTGACTCTGATCTGATGAAGTCTAACTTGAAAGACTCTGATCTGATTTGAATGACTCTGATCTGATCTGAATAAAATTCGGGATTAGTGTTAATTATGTTATGATCAAATTACTAAATCTGATCTGATTTGAATGCATCTGATCTGACCAAATTTGATTTGAATACTTCTGATCTGAATTTAATAAATATGATCTGATCTGAATATTCAGTTTATTAAGTCCTATCATACTAGGACTTAATAAACTGAATATTCAGATCAGATCATATTTATTAAATTCAGATCAGAAGTATTCAAATCAAATTTGGTCAGATCAGAGTCTTTCAAATCAGATCATAGACATTCAAATCAGATCAGATTTAAGAAATTTGACCATATCATAATTAACACTAATCTCGAATTTTATTCAGATCAGATCAGAGTCATTCAAATCAGATCAGAGTCATTCAAATAAAATTTTATCAGATAAGAGCCAATAAAATCAGATCAGATTCATTAAAATCAAATCAAATCAAATCAGAAAGATGCACTCCTATCATACAGGGCCTAAGTCCACATTTTTTTTTTTGAGAACTTGCGTGGGGTTATTTCATTAACGACAGTCGACACCTATGTCAATTGAGAATTGAATCTATAATCACACATATTTGCATCCTTTGGCCATGGATCATCCATGTATCTGTTTCTATTTATAATTGAGCTCAATCGTTGTATAGCAACAAAGAAACATGCATAAAAGAACATGCATAATGATCTCTTACGCAAAAAGAAAATTAACGTAGTATAATTTTAGAAGAAGCTCGTAATAAAAGGAACATCTACTGAAGAAATAACTTTTTTTTTTTTTTTGAAAGGATACTCAAGAAATAACATTTTGGTTTTTTGAATACTTATATTCACTACTTTAACAAGTCAATAAGATGAAGGCTACATAATAAACCTTTAATTTATTCGGACATGCATGAACTAAAGTTTCCAAAATGAGATCATGGGTTGACAATTTAAAGATTTGAATCTTAAAACTCCAACCACAAGTAACTTAGCCAATGAACTTAATATAAAGTACTAAACTCACAAGTAGATACATGAGAATGACTTTATGAAATGTCAAACATTAATTAATTAAAGTTAATAGAATGAATAATTATCTAGGAGTGTCATTTATTATACTCCGTATATATACATACTTTGAAATTGTTATGACAAGTCCATGACTCTATGCATCAGGCTATGACAAAATGTCACACTAAATCACATCAAAACTTCAATTAAGCACTCCTCTTTAAGATAAACTATTACAAGTAGAGGAGTAGTATTAACTATATACTGTATTAATTAAGAAATACTAATTAATAATTAGTACTGTTAATGTCCTAGGATTCATATTCTTCAATGTCCCTCCCAAAAGACGACAAAATGATGATTTTGTTCTTAGAGCAATTAGGAAAGCTATGGCTTTTCGGATGTTCCTAAACGAGGGGCAGCTATAACATGTCGTTTAATTAGAAGTTACTAATTCATCAGTAGTTTATTAATGTTATTTCAAGGTCAAGTCTTGAGTAATTAAAAAGAATGTCAATTTTCAATTCTATTGGTCCTTTGTTCAATGAAATCTTTGAATTGTCAACTTACAATCTTCATATTGACTCTCAAAACAAATACAATTTGTTAGTGAGTATGAGTTTGAGTTAGGCCCTGTATGATAGGACTTAATAAACGGAATATTCAGATCAGATCATATTTATTAAATTCAGATCAGAATTATTCAAATCAAATTTGGTCAGATCAGAGACTTTCAAATCAGATCATAGACATTCAAATCAGATCAGATTTAAGAAATTTGATCATATCATAATTAACACTAATCTCGAATTTTATTCAGATCAAATCATAACCATTCAAATCAGATCAGACGCGTTCAAATTAAATTTTATCAGATAAGAGCCAATAAAATCAGATCAGATTCATTAAAATCAAATCAAATCAAATCAGAAAGATGCAGTCCTATCATACAGGGCCTTACTAAAGACAAATTATGACTTGTCTCATATTGCTTGGGGTTGTTTTTTAACTTAGAGAAACTAAGATAATGCAAAAACATTGATAACAAACCGCCTCTTAACTAAAGAATTATTACAATACGTTAAACTCGATCGCGCGCTTTCGCAAAAAAAAAAAAAAAAAAAAAAAAAAAAAAAAAAAAAAAAAAACCTCTAAATTGAATAATACATAAGCACTACTGTAAAAGACATAACGATAATTCATGTATTGAAATTTGAAAAGAAATTGCGCATGGTCTAGACTAACATTTATTCCTGGACCAATCAAGGCCGGAGCTCTTCCTGTATTGAAAAGTACATAAGCAGTATTGTAAAAAAACATAATGATTTTTGTTATTGGGCCCAAATCATTTTGAGATTAAAAGTAGGTACACTCACAATGACCCAAAATGAAATATTGCCTCTCAATCTGCTCGATTAAAGCCTTCCACGGCTGATAATAAGAACACTTTAAATGGCGAACACGTCCAAAAACAAACATATAATTATGCATAACCATCACAAACACATTTTATAAGATTAATGAACCTATGCAATCACATAACATTGAATTTTCGATACTCGTATCACCCTTGATTTCTCAAAAGTTCGATCAATATTCAAAACTATGCATGAAGAGTTCAAGACATACACTGCTAGCTAGTCATTAGTCACCCAAACATCTAATTTCGCAACTTGAAGATTTGAACATTGGGTGTGACTTTTTCACTAGGAAATCATAGTATTACAATGGTAGATAGTGCTACAAACTTAATTTGCCATAAGTTCGGTAAATTCACATGATGTCCCCGAACTATGTGAGAATGCGCCTTCCTTTAAATTGTTAGTTTGCTATTTTCTGTGGCTGTCAAATAGCAGGCATTAGCAGTTAGCAATTTAGCATGCTGTTTGATTGATACTCTCGGCCTTCTTCCCACTCGATATCGTCTCCATCATCGTAATCTTCTGTGGGAACTTCAGCTTGAACATCCGACACCGTCACCTCAGCTTTACCTGTTATGTATGTCATCAGTCTTTAAGAACATGTCAAGCATGAATACTCAACCTCAGTAGTACAAAACAAAGAAGCATGATCGATACGATTCCAGAGCTGTATGGAAAGATTGCTATTTCAGAATACGTAGTAGGAGCTACTAAAAAGTAAAAACTACCTGATGGAGCAATTTCTTCCCATTCATCTTCTTCTACAGACACAGTTTCGCGCATTGATTTCATGCCAACTTGACGATCTGAAGTGTGTCCAGATGACAGCTGCTGTTGCTGTTGCTGTTGCTATAGCTGCTGGCTTGCCTCTTCTTGCCTTTGACGTTTCATTAAAGCCTCACAATATGCTTTAATATACTCATGCTACAAGAAGATCAGGCCAAACAAAAGGTAAGAAATATATTGTTACAAAACTATAACAGAAATCTATCTGAATTCGGACGTCAGTAGTAGCAAACCTGGTAGATCTTTTCTTCTGTTTCAGCAGATGATTTCTTGTCATCTACCATTTCAAACGCTGCTGAAACCTGGTTCACTTTATCTTCATCCTTTGGGAGATTCATGCCTTGTTTGATCATCCAATGCGGCATTATTTTCATGGGTGTATTTGTGATTTCAGGATTCGATTCTGCCTCGTCTTGTATTCCACCAGAAATCACAACTTCAACCTGTCAACGCACAGTTCATTTTTCAGAAAACGCACTTAAAAAACATGCATGATCACCAGCTTCATCTCAATACTAAAGAGACGAGAAAGTGACAAACTATTTTGCTAATAGCTTTATGTTTGTTCCATCTAGATAGTATTGACAAGCTTCTCCACGCGCTGCTGCACTAGTTCTAGCCTCCCATTCCCTCAGAGTTCCATATTCCGGAACTTGCAAATCTTTAAGTCTATTGATTTCCTGGACCAAAGGCTGGAGTTGTTCCTGTATACAAACATATATACTTTGTAAAATTATAATAATTCATGAAATAGAACTAGAGACCTCATGAAGACTACCATGCCAGCTCCAATCACAGTCAACAAGCTAAGATATGTATCAAACAAGCGAGAAAGGTTCATCAAGAGATCTGTTCTTTCGACTCTCAAGTATAACCAACATAATTTCTTTTAGCCTGGTTATGACAGAATCTAGAAGTTCTACAGCGCGTTTCAAATACTTCAGCCATGAGAGTTAAATAGAGGCAGAAGCTTATAAAAGAAGATAATACCACAGCCAAAAATCTGCTTGCTTAATTATTATTATCAGAACACCTCATTTCTACCATATTGCGAAAGGATGGACTTGAAAACCCACAAATGGGGGAACAGCAAGTTTACAGACCTCAATTTTCTGGAGCCTTTCTTCCAGCTTTTCACGCCGACACCTCCTGCCATTATCATCACCATCTCTTGAAATCTGAACAGCTAGCATATCGCTGTCTTCCACGAGTTCCCCATCACAACTCTCACAGTGAAAATCACCATCCTCATTGCATATGTAACTCGCATCCTTAGCATCATATCTGGACAAAGATCAGAAATTCTCTAATTTCCATGATTTCCGAGGATAATCAGTCTCTTAACTTCTTAAGTTACAGGAAGCTATGACCACAACCTTTTGCCACAGTTGGGGCATTTATACTTCTGGATTATGTCCCTGGTATCCAAAGCATCCTTCAATTCTTTCTTCATATGATGAATTCTGTAACGAACTACATCGTAAATCTGCAAGAAAGTCCAGTTTCAAATCTTTATGCAAAAACTTTAATTTTTACAAAACATTTGCCAGCCAAGGGAATCAGATTTATTCAAACTATCCCACTCACTGTCCTGCATAAAAAAAAAAATAAAAAAAAAGGCTCTTCTGGAACAAAAACATGAAAATCACTCACATACATGGATGGGTGGAAAAGACAAACTTGCAAACTTGAAACATTCACTTAGAAGCATCACTATAAACCCAAAAATAATCGAGGAAAAGGGGGCACGTACCAACCCCAACACTCAAATCAGGACAAGCAGGAAGACCTAAAACGTAAAGAGGCTGAACTAAAACAACCAAACCAGAAGTTCTAATCAAAGATGAGAATCAACCTGTGCATAATCTAAGCAACAGTATGTCTGAATAAGCAGCTTAGTCTTTTCATCCCTCTGACCATTAGCGGTTTCTGGAGCTGCTGCAGCTTGCATCCTTACTGTCTTCTGCAGGACATGATGAAGTTCGACTTACATGGAGATGAAGACAATCATAAAGCAAGTGTTTGATCTAGCAAGACTTCCATGGTACACATGTTTTGAAATAATTCCAAACAGACAATGTGTGATTTTTCTCAAAAAAACAGAACAATCTTCACAAAAGAAACAGCATCAGCGTTGTTCAAACAACCAACAAACTGATTTCTGACAATTTGAGAGAACCACACTGAGCTTAGACACACCACACAGACATTTCACGCCATCAACTATGACCAAAGGAAGATTAGTACAGGGACGCGCAATATAGATTTATATACAGAGGTACTCATAGCAGCACACCTACCTAGCCTCGAATGATATATTGAAGCAAATAACACCGAATGCTTCATCTCAAATCAACCACCCCAAATGTACAAGCACTCAAATTAGCACATCTTCTAAAGCTAAGGTAGACTAGCAACAAGCCAAAATGAAATTTTGGTCTGTTCCAAGCCCCTCCCCAACGGATGGAGAGCACGTCCGAAGAGCATACATCTATGCACAATCACAAATGTATACCATGACATCACATTGCATAGAACAAGGGTTACTACAAGCCTCACCCCTAATTTCTCGAAAACCTAAGCTCCAAAATCGAAACTGAAGACATACATTATTCGTCTGTTGTCGCCCAAACATCTAATTTCCAACCATAACAACAACAAACACGAAACCAACCTCCTTTCTCTCACAGCGCATCACCATCTTCTCTTCCTCAAGAAGCTTCAAGATCCGACGAAGTCCCCTCCGGGGAATCTTTAAATCGTTTACCAGATCCTCCTCTCTCACCCATTGACGTCTTAAACATCATGACGGAGATCACAGATCAGAGAATTACAATCAAAATTCAACAACAAATCAATTTGCATAATCCCATGTCATGCATTTCATAGTAATCTTGGCAGTGTAAATCAACAAAATAACTCGATATCATCAATTATTTTGCACCACAATTCTCATAAAAATTAAATGTCAAAGCAAACCCAACTAATTATGTGAAAAAGACACAATCTTTTCTAGTAATCTTGGCAATGCAAATTAGCAAAATTCTCATAAATTGCAAAAATTAAGAAAAACCCAACTAATTATGTGAAAAGACACAATCTTTTCTAGTAATCTTGGCAATGCAAATTACCAAAATTCTCATAAATTGCAACATTTAAGAAAAACCCAACTAATTAAAGTGGAATTTGACACAATTTATGCCTCATTATAACTCAAAATCATTCAAAATTCAGCAGATTTACCGAGTAAGAGCATCAAGAACAACAACTACAGCACCGCGATTATCGCCTCGCTTAGTCTTAGATTTACGGTCAAGCTCCGTAGACAAGTAATCGTAGAAGGCTCTTCCGCCAATTTGACCAACCTATTCACATTCAAAAGTATTGATCTTTGCGTCTCATTATCGACAAGAAAATTGTCCCATGAAAATTAAAGATAACGTCATACTGAAGAAAACAATAAATTATTCAATGCTTAATTATTACTTATTAAAGGGATGAACATTATTCATGATGCTCCTCCTTGCCAATTTGGTACAACCAACGAAATTGGGGATTATTCGATTTGTTAGGGTTTGAGGGGGAAATTCGATTGTGATAAAATTCGATTCGCTAGGGTTTGTGCTATCAATTCTTGAAAGATTGAGGAATTAGGGTTAGGGTTTATGCTTCAATTGGGAGAATAGCGTGTTGATGAATTTTTGTTAGAAAGAGCGGGAAAGACAAGCCTCAAGTAGTGTTACAGTTTGCTGGATATTCCTTGCACAATTGTTTGTATCTACGCTTTTTTTGTGCACTCTGCTCTAAGCCACTTAACAAATGTTCTAATAGACTTTTTAAAATAGGAGAAATACAAGCAATTCCTTCTTGAGCGGACAAATTAATAATATGTGCACAACATCTAACATGTAAAAACATATCATCTAATAATAAAGTTGGAATATTACTCTTGATATGACCAATACAATTAGTATTAGCCATCATCAAATGAAATACTATAGTAAACAACTAATCAGTCAATTTAAACTCATCACAAGTACCATGAATACGAGAATATATGTTATAGCCGGTATGCGACTCTTCCATAACATCAAAAACAATAATACGTTTTTGTAATTTATAATCATTATCAATCCAATGAGTGGTAACGCATATATAAGGCTCACCTTGTCTTGAAATCCATGTATCACTAGTTAGGCAAACACGTCCACTAAATGAACGAAAAAATTCAATTAACTCGCCTCTAGTTTTGTGATATTGTGTCATAGTATGACGCGTAAGAGTGTTCCTAGGCACCTTTCGATAAGCAGGTTGTAATGATAATCTATTAAACTCTTCATAATTAATACTTTCACCAAAACTAAAAGGCAATTCATCAGAACAAACAAATGTAGCCATATTATCAATCATTCGATCTCTATTATAATAGAAAGGGGTACCTCCACCGGGAGTCGGGGTCATATAACCTCCGATGTGTTTGACCACCACCATGGCTCGATTCACCTTCAATTTGTTTTCCGGGGTCGATTATGCCATGTACGCTTTATGTAGGTGTCGAGCTTGAGTGCCGGTTCCGCTACCCGTCTTCCAATTCAATTCTACATTAACATTGTTGGCTTTGCAAATTCGACAAACAGGTTTGAAACATTTTACACCTCTTTTGTCATCTTCGGTGTAGACTTTATCAAAATGAGCCCAAACAAAACTTGTTTTGACACCACGTCGATTAACTATACCACCACCTTGTCCACCTACAATTAAAGAATAATAATATTAATTAAGTTGTAAGTTTACTTTAATTGAATAAATTAAAAATTAAATGAATTGAATAAATATGCAACTATATAAATTGAATTTTACCATCTTGTAAATCTATATCCGTTCTTGGACGAGAACGAGGTGGTGGCATGGCCGATGATTCTTGTTGTGATGCATTACCTATACCTACAAATAAAATTCTATCAATAAAAAGAAACATTTACAAAATAACACTAATAATTATAAAAATATATTATAAACATTAATTTACCTTGATTAATATCACCTAGAAGTGATTCTTCATATTCTCTCAACACTCTTCTTTGATCAGGAGTTAGATTATCCATTTCGGGTTAATATGATATTTTGATAAGAATATTATAATATTGAATACAAAATACAATAATTATCGATACTAATAATAATTATCAAAATAAAAATAATTAAAGTATTAAATATTGTATACTTAGTTAATATAATACTTGTAGTTATTTTTTTTAACTAAAATTGAAAACTTAATTAATACTTGAAAATTGTAATAATTTTTTTTAAGTAAATTTTAAAAGTTGAATACTTGAGAGTAAGGCTGAGCATTTTCGGATATCCGATCCGAAATTGGGATTCGGATCGGATATCCGAATCCGAAAATCAAAATTTTTAATATCCGAAATCCAATCCGAAATGGTCGGATATCCGAATTTGATATCCAAACCATTTCGGATCGGTTATATCGGATATCGGATATTATCCGATAAGATAAAAGCCCAGAACATCGCCCGAAAGACAATCCGGCCCATATCAAAACTAACTGGCCAACTGGCTAATCTCTACAAACGTTGGGCCTTGCAATGGCTGGCACAGTATTTACGTAGCAGGCAGTTGACACATGCAATGTTCTAATATCCAAGCACTTTTATAAGTAAAATATACCTCCCACTTTCTTCCACGGCCGATGTGGGATGAAACTAAATTTCCCACTACCTAAACTAAGTAACAAACTTGCAATGTTAGACCTTAAAGGCTTAAATCTCGACCACTACAATGCTATGTTAGTATGTTACATAGTAATTCACTATAATAGGTAAACATATACTCTATAATAATCACCATTAGTCACCACTCACCAGTAACTACTTCTATTAAGAAGCACAACAATTCAACTTACTAACAAGACTTTAATTCACCCATGAGAGTTCAGTTCATTTTCATTGTTTAAAGAACAATAGGTCAATTCGACTTCCGAATAATTATGAGTGATGTACTGCAATTGCGAGGAATGTTGTGCCGCCACAAGTATTAGCCAAAGTTACAAGTATAAAGAGTAACTATTGATTACTAGATTTTCTAGTGATTAACTATATGGCTCGAAAAGAAACGCATTGTTCTTAACTACTTAGCTAGCGTAACAAATTGAGTAACTACGAATAGTAATAATTAAATATAATGTTAGTAAATTCAATTACTACACTACGAATAGTAATAATTAAAATATAATGTTAGTATCTTCAATTACTACACGTAGTAATTAGTTGTATGTAATCACAAAGTACGAGACACTATTCATGTTATACTTAGAAAATAGTTAATGGTAGTTTATATGCCATAATAGTATAATACATGTAAAATACATCGCAAATGAGTAGCTACTTAATTACTTGTACACACAAAATATATAAGCTAAGAGTAGCAGATAAGGAGTCTTAACTCTTAACTAGCTAGGTTCTTAGTAAGTTCTATTCGTATAGTGACGATATTTTTCACATAAGAAACCCACATTGGTTCAAAACATTATATACGGAAAGGTAGAAACAAAATCTACAATATTTATCTCAGTTTTTTTTCGCAAAATATGCCTCGAACTAGTCAAAATTGGCAGTCGAATAAAGAAGGTCGGGTACCTTGGTTAATGGTAACTTCAATTTTTGTTTTAACCATAATTTTCACATACGATACTCAAATGGATTAAAACAAGCGTCTATGGAAAGGTGGGAATGAGATCTACAAGAGTTATGTTATGACATCTTACAAATTTCTCGCCGAAATTACCCAAATCGGAGGTCGAAATAAGGTGGTCGAACTACGGTGGAAAGCATGTAATATTACAGTCCCACATCGAAAATATATGAGAGATGTGGGGAAAGGTGCTCCTATAAATAAGCCTGCTTATTTATGAAGACAATACTATCTGGGCTTTGCCATTAGTGGGCTGTTGACAATAAGTAAGCCTGCTTATTAAGTGGTCATCGGCTTTAAATAATATGACATTATTGGGCCTGTTGACATCTTAGGATGATTTTTTTAGTTTGTAAGAAAGCAAGTTCAAGTAATCGGATCGGATATCGGATACCCACGGATTCTCGGATCGGATATCCGATATCCGTTATCCGTATCCGAAAGTATTTCGGATATTCGGATATCCGCAACTTTTGAGATAGCTATCCGAAACAGATCCGATATCCGAAAAGTTCGGATACGGATATCCGGTCCGAACGCTTTATCGGATCGGGTATCCGAATTTTCGGATCAAATATTGGATCGGGTATTCGGATAATCGGATAATCGGATATTTTGCTCAGCCCTACTTGAGAGCTGTAGAATTGTAGTAATTGAAGAAGAAATGTAGAATAAAGAGAGTGATTGTGTGGAAATTAGAGTTGGATATATTGGGTATTTAAAGAAAATGTAAGGGTGGGGATAAAACCAAAAAAAAAAAAAAAAAACTGCCATTAGCAACCCAAACGGCTAGTTTTTGGGTTTAAACCCAAACTAGCCGTTGGCTGGGGGCGGGCTAGGGCGGGCCGTTACTTGACCAGAGCTTGACCGTTACTTGACCAGGGCTTGACTAGGGCCTTGACCAGGGTTTTGACCGGGTTTGATCATGGCTAGTGCTTGAAAACTCGAGCACTAGCCCTGCCACTACCAAACCCGGGCTTAGTAGTGCCGGGTCGAGCGGGGCATTTACCGTAACATGACCAGTGCCAGGCCAATGCGGGCCCGGGCTCCTAGTGTTGAATGGCCAGCTCTTGTTGTAACCAATCCCAACTTTCGGTTTTGTTTAACCAAATTTTTTATCTTTGATTGTTCTGAAAAGTTGATTTTGGATCATCAGATGAAACCTTCAAAGGATCGTGACTACCCAACCTAAGAACATGATACCTCGGTCCCCCCTGGAGCGGCATCCGGAGATGCCCCATCCATTACCACCACTGCCAGAGTGCCAGAGGAGATTATCAACGCGCCGCCGCCGTCGCCCAATCGCCCATGGCAGTTCATAGCTTCATTCGGTATTACTCTACCTACATCCCTTTATTGGTTGTACAAAAAATTAAAACCATGCCATGAATTAACGGGAACAAATAGGCATAGTGGTGCATTACCAACCATCAGAGGCGCGAGATCTAAGTTTATACCATCAACAACATAATAGGCTTTTTAGGCCCTGTGCGATTGGACTGCATTTTTCTGATCTGATTTTTTTTTATTTAACTTGAACTGATCTGATCTGATTTGATTTGAATAAACTTGATTTGATTTGATCTGAACTGAAATAATTAATAAATTAACTGCAACTAGACGAATTAATAACTAGAAAAGCCTAGATTCATTGATTGTTAATTGGATAATTCTGATCTGATTTGATTTGATTTGAATAAAACTGATCTTAATTGATTTGATTTGAATAAATCTGATCTAATTTGAAAATATTGTTGAATAAGTTGAATCGCACAGGGCCCTAATCCTACACCAATGACACCCGAGGAGGAGGAGAGATTTGAGCGTTGTGCGAATTATTTGAAACCTACTAAAATGAAGTTCATATTGTCCACACACCTAAATGAGACTTTCGACAATCATGGCCTTTACATGCCCTATACTCGTCGTGAATGGCTTGTCGAATGGGGTGAATGGCTTGTCGAATTCATTCAAAAAGAAGCACACAAAAAACGTTATGTCAAAAAGTGGGTTAACAGTAATGAAAACGGTTTTACTGGTTTACCAATTTCCGATATCTACTTGATAGTTTGTTCTTACTTTTAAGTATAAGGTCGGTATTAGACTACACCCGATTCTTAAGGTTGGAGGAGACCAGGATGTTTTGAAGGAAATTTTAATTGAATTTGATTACAGAACCAACAATACGTGTTTCATATGGTCGTATTTCAACCATTTGGTGGAAGTGCTGCTCCACAATGTGTTAAGGGTGGAGGCAAAAGAGAATACCAAACAATATGTGTTGAAAGGGATAATCGTAGAATATGATTATCTAACAATGGATTTGGTTAACGCTCAATGGAATAACAAGGGTGGTTGCAGAGGTGATAGACGTGGCATAGGGAGTGGCCATCGGGGTGGTGGTCACCATCCTCATCAAAACGGGGGTATTTTGGTATGAGGTATTTAAATTGGGACGGAGGGAGTAACTTAAGTATCAAAATCTTTGTACATCTAATGGTGAGTAGCGTCGTTAATGATATGGAGACACTTGACGCAACAATCAATGGATTCAACTATATCACCGAAAGATGCCCAAAGTTTAATCACGATTATAAAAAATTAAAATACAAAAACAATATCGACTTCTTAAATCTAACTCTATGTACTTTAGAGGTTTGGACACGTTACCCCTGTACTTTAACTTTGTGCAAGTGGTACCCCCCGTACTTTAGGATGGTGCACGACATACCCTTTTTGCTAACTTATGTTATAACACCGTTATCTTTCCACCTATTAAACGTTGATTTACTTACTAATTACCCAATAAAACTCGGCTTCTCATTGCTCTCTCGTACCCATTGTCGGAAATGGGAAGATCGAGCGGCTTGTTGCAGAACACTGATAAAACCATAACCTCTGACCCGGCGGTAAATGTTGATTGCATATCTAAAAAGTTTTTATACCTAAACCGAGTTTTGAGCTCATGTTTTCTTTACGACTCATCGTATAATTTATCTCATCGATACCAACCTTTCCTAAAACTAGTCTTATCTCTGAACAAAAACCTGAGTTCCTTGGATACCTTAGTTTCGAGGGTCTTAAGACGACGGTGTGCCGTGACAGTTGGTGCTTTATCTGATTCGTACATACCATGTAATAAACCTATATCCAATTGTATTCCCCATATCTAACAAAAATAGGAGGAGAGGTCTATGTTTTACATATTTTTTTTTTTAATAAGGTAAGAGAAGAAATGCACTACGGTCCCCTACTACCACGGGGATCTTGCTAACCCTAAGTTCCATACAAAGGGGGGAGGGAGAAAGGAAAATACAAAGCCGAGGTCGGTCCAATGACCAGTGGTTATTTGGGGTAAGAAAGGTGGATCCGGAGGCCCGAATTTTTAAGGGCACAAACCCGAGATCCACCAAGACCCAAACCTCCCACGGTAAAGAACAAAGCAACCACGGCCTGCAAGAACAACATTAAACATACAAAGTGGGGTCACTTCTTCCCTAATGTCACGAGACTACAAGGATGAGAAGGTAACTCCGGCGGTGCCCAAAAAAGGGCTAAGGGTAAGTACCGGATCTACACAACCCAAAACCATGTAGCGTAAGACACTAAAAAGAAAACTGACCCAAGAACTAGCAACAATGTTATAACAGACAAGGGAGAAAGAACATTGATCAAAGAGGATTATCGGAGAAAAACAAGCAAGGTTCACGCATCCGCAGCCCTCTGCTCCTATACTACAAGTAATCAAGAAGAAAACAGCATGCATGCAACCCAGAGTCGGATGTGCACATATCACCACACCTTCATGCATGCAAGGGCCGACGTCAGCCCAAAAACCTCCAAGCCGCCACATGCACCAACCGAATGAAGGACCCAACTGGGGAAAGCTCCAGAGACAAACGAACCAAAGCCGAGCCACACAACATAGGAGTTATGAAGATGCAAACCGCAGCCGTTCGCTCTATACTATAAGTAAACAAGAAGAAAACGACATGCACAAACTTCTTCAAGTTGTAATCTTCGGCAGTCAGCACCGATCCAAAAAGGAGTACTATGCTAGGCGGAAGACAAAGACACCACTACACCACCAAACCGTCACAAGGGACAACAAACAACAACACCACCACTCTAGCTACCAAAAGTGAAACAATCAAACACCATATACTATTTAGTAAAACCGAAGGTCGAATTTGGATGGAGCATCACAGACAGCAACAACTCCATGCCGCCGCGAATACCAATCCAAACAACATAACAAGCCAAAGAAAAGAAATTAATATCAATAACAAATTAAATAAAAGAAACGAATCAATCAATTCCAAAGATTAAATAATCCTTAGATTGAAAGCACGCAAAGGCAAAGGCAATTAGAAAATTGCAAATCAAGGGCCTAAGCCCATGCCACACAACATAAGACGTGGTGATGCATAAATAGACAAACCAAGATCGTAAATCAAGGGCTGAGCCCATGCCACATAGTGTGAAACTGTGATGCATCAGAAAAATATAATAAGCCATCGATGCCAAAACATCAGTACGAAGATGAAAGGTTTCGGAAAAACCACATGCCAAAAGATCAAGCATGAAAAAGGGTCATCAGAATCTCGTTTGAGGTCAATAAGCACCCAAAACCTAGAGAAGAGCATTAAAAGCCCCAATACCCTATTGGAAAATAAATTTTAAGAGGGCAAACCAAGCTAAGAAAGCAAGAGAATGATGATTAAGAGGTAGGATATTCAAGAAACCATTGAAAAAGGGAATGGATTCCCATAGAATGGAAGGAGGAAGGCATGGAAGAGGGTTATTTTTTTTCTTCTGTTAGCAGAGAAGAAAAAGAGAGGAAAAGTCTAGAAAGAAGGAGGAGCTCCTCACTCTAGAAAAATTTTAGGTATCAATTGTGTTTACATACTTTATAGATGCAATGAAGTTAGGGAAACACAAATTCTCATAAAAGATGGTCTCTCAATAAATTAAGAGACCGGAGTATATTACGAATTGACTCTTTTTACATTGCTTGTAACCATGGTAATATTTGTTGTGATCATATTAATTTACTATTATAAATCACATTATCTATGATTTTGGACGATCTCATCATATAAAATTAGCTAAAATTTATACCCTTTGCAAATCTTAGATTATTAATGTAACACCCCGTATTTTTGGAACTTTATTTAATTAGGGTGTTACGTTTATTTATCATTTTGAAGAAAATTAATAAAAATTATTTTGGGGAATTTGGTGAATTATAGATTATGTTACTAATTGGGTAATTCTATTTTGGGAAGTTGTATAATTGGGTTATTGGACTTGGATCGGATTTATGGATCACTCATCCCAACCGATTAATTAAGCCCGAACCCGAGTCTACCCTCAAACCCATTCACACAAATCAAAGGAGATAAACCCTAGCTTATACTATATATAGTCGGCCCTCTCTCTCCCTCTCACAATCTTCTCGTAGCCTCCACCCGCAGAAGATTCCCAGCACTATTATGTCAACTTCAAACACACATAATTCTCTCATACGACCTCTGATTAGATCATGGTTGGTGGCGTTAGAACCGTGCTTTCTATACAAATCCAGGAACATATAGATTGTGCAAAGATTCCATCGGATGATACTTGTGGAGATGTTTTAGTGAACCTGTGTCTATCTACCCGATCGAGAATCTGTTCCGCCCCTCGGTAGTTTGAGGATTCCCGTCGACTCGTAGGGTATTTGTGGACGAGATTTTGGGGAGTTGTTCCGTACTATATCATTGACAACATACCAAAAATTCGTAAGACCTAGATCTTTAGATAAAAAGTTATATTAGATTTCGTGGGTAAACCCTAATTCATGTTTATGGTTCAGTGCGAGATCGATTCCCGAAGATCCACTTGGAGTCTGTGGGCGAAATTTGGAGAAAGTGTTAATGATATTACCCTTTATGTCATACTCAATTTTGGTGATCATACGATATCAGAGGTAGAAGTTATCCATATTTGAATGCCACTGACTTCTTTTGGATTCATGGTATATTAGTTAATTTGTGGGATTATGCCTTATGGTTATACCTTAGCTTGTGAATTAGGGGATCATCGATTGAGTTTGTGATTGGTTGGACGTCTAGATTGTGGATTCGAGGAGGTGTTGTTCATTGACTTGATTTGAAGAGTTTGTTTTAAGGATTAGCGTTGAAAGGTAAGAACGTTGGTTACAATCCCAACCACAATGACCAATCCTCTAAACTATCTTTTCTTGAACTAACCTTGACATTGATGATCATTGTTCACAATTATCTTACCGTTGCTTTTGTTTCCACATCTATCACTTGAAATTAACCATGCAGCAATAGCCTTTTGGCTTTCCTTCCACCCGGCTCTTCGGCCTCTTTGTTTGACCGGTTCGGCCACTCGGCGGCTTTTGGCCGAGTGTGCCTCGTTCTTTTTCTTTCTTTGTTTCGATAATGTTGGTTCTTGAATTTGAATGTTATGATATTGATAATATAACATGATATGAATGATCTCGTAAAGCGTACACTAATGCTAATGATTATGATTGATGATAATGTTTGACGATTACCACCTAGAGTAGATGACTCGGCATTGACCGGTCATCCTGTACCTTCTTTATGAGGGGAGTCTGTGGTCGGTTCGCTACCGGCTTCCTATTTGGCTTCCTCCTAGAGGCTTCGCATCCTACTGGCCCTCTATAGAGGGGTGTGCACACTCTGAGTCATTAGGGGTTGTTTTGAGTGTTCTAGCTCGCTTTGGTTCGAGATTGTGGTGGTTGTGGGGTAGGAACCCGGCCTTAATGAATGTTAATATGATATGACTTCTGAATTGTATATAGCTGTGATAATTAAAGTTAATGATGTAACGGTAACTTATTATTTGTTAGCTACGCGTCTACATGCGCGTATCTTTTGTCTTCTTATTCTTTTGTGTTTCTTACTCAGCCTGTATGCTGACGTTCTTTCTTCTGGTTCGTTCCCTACCTTATTTCTGAGGCCTACGTCATTCTCGATGGCGTAGTTGACAGGTTCTGTTGATGTGGATGCTTGGTGAAGAGTCGTCTGCATGATGGGGATTTTATAAACTCTATTTAATTTATATTTCAGTTTGATTATGTAATTTAAGACTAGCTTTGAGGATAGTAGTTCGACATTTGTTAAGACTTCCGCTGTTTTGTTTCTAATTAGTATTGTAATCGAATAATTAGCCTTGCAATTGACTTGGTAGTCAATTGCGGCGTGACAATTCTAAATTTATTACAGTTATAGTTGAGTCAAAATTTAGGGTTGTTACAGTTGGTATCAGAGCAATAGGTTCTGATTCGTCGAGTCTACAAAAGTTTTCAAAACTCGTTTAAAGAAATTTTCAAACTGGGAATGGGATGGGTGCATTCATACGCATGTTAATTGCTAAGTGTTATGTGTTAATATGTGCCTTACAACCGTTTTAGATGATTGTTTTGGGTCTCTAACCTTGATGATTTATTAGATGATTACTGACCTTTTGGATTCGCTTGGACATTTGGAATTGATGGGGTAATTGGAAATCCAGCGATGAGGCAAAGACTGATTTAATAGCCATGAATCCAGGACTGTTTTTCATACCTATATGATGGGGAGAGACAGTTGCAAACTTCCTTTCCTTCCCCACCAATCCTCAAGCGACACCACGAGGTCTTCCGCTGTGGGTGGATTTGGACCAAACTTCTCCTGAGTTTTCCGGCAGCCGAATCAAATCTTGCGGAGATCTATGTAGTTTAGGCACGGGAAAGACCTTTCATTTTCTTTTTACGGCATAGTGATATCATTCAAGATATCCATTGTAAGGAAATCAGATTCGACAAGAATCTTTTTCATAACCCATTCTACAAACTCCCCCTCCTTTTTAGCAACTCTCAATACAGGATGCAGTGGGATCCCCACCTGGTGTTGAAAATAAGCTCTTATAATCACCCACAGAATAAAGGAAGGCGAGGATCAAGGTTGGCCTAGTGGATAGGAACTCAACTTGCCTGGGGGTTGTCCCGGGTTCAAATCCTCATACCCCCACCCCCCGCAGCAATAGCTGCTCCTTTGTACCAAAAAAAAAAAACAGAATAAAGGAAGGAAACCCAATAAAGCCCGGGTTTTCAATGCTCTGTCGTACCCATTGTCGGAAATGGGGAGATCGAGCAGCCTTTTGTAGAAACGTGATACAACCATAGCCCCTAAGCCGGCGGTAAATATCGATTGAATATCTGAAAGAAGATCTGATCTGATTTGATCTGATTTGAATGTCTCTGACATGATATGAGAATTACTTTTATTAAGTCTTATCCAACAGAGTTAAGTCTTATCGAACAGAGCCGTGGTTGGATCCATTAAGCGTTGAATGTGTCACGGTGTCATTAATGACACTACGTAGAATTGAAAGATGATGACCTTTTATTGGAGATGAGTTATGTCAAGCTGTGCTGGATTTTTTCAAAACTGGCAAAATGCTCAAGTAGACAAATTCTACTTTAATTGCCATGATCCCAAAAAAGAGGACTCATCACTCAATCGTGGTCCTCGTGGACTACAAACCCTCTCGGCCACACCCCTGTCTCGTTTGTCCCCTCTGTCACCACCTCTTTCAGCATCACTCTCTTGCTCTTCCTCACCCGGGTTGAAATAGATAGCTTCGCTATCGGTGCATTTATCATTCAAACTCGTAACCCAAGGTCGTGTCCTGTCATTTATGAGTTGGAGCTTTATTGTCAGACAATTGAACTCCAAAAGAACTTCTTTCAACACATACTCATTTGTGCCCTCTTTTGCCTCTACCCTTAATATAGGGTGGACCTGCACTCCCACCTTATAATTGAAATAAGACCAAATAATGGCGTATAAATCGGTGAGAAGCAGTTCAACCCATCCATGGATATATCGTGTGTCGTAGATATATTTTGGGTAGACCAGCTTACTTGCGTAAGGGGGTTTACGGGACTCTTCTTGTATATATTTCACTAATCCTTCTCCCCAAACGTGATCATAAAAATCACAAGCCGTCAAGAAAAAAATTTACGACGAGTATATGGTAAGAACCAGCCGTGTTTCACAAATGAAGAATTCATGTCTTTCAATTTAACATGAGGATTACACTTCTTTTTCAACGCACGTCTCCCGCATCGGTTTATCAACCGTGGTGGCAAAACGAATCGCAACTCTTGTGGGCAGTGGCTAGGAATTTACGATCCTTACTACCAATAGAAGACTGATTGTACAGGGTGTGTAGACTCCTCCTGTGGCGTTTTTCTTTACTAAATCTACCGTCAGACTTCGTATCGTTTAGCCAGTAATGTGCGGTGGGAATAACTATTCCCTTCGCAGCAATCCTTTCATTCTCCCCCAAAATCCTCCAACGGCACCACCACGTCTTCCGCCCTGGGTGGATTTGGACCATACTATTCCGGCAGCCGAATCAAGTTTTGCGGTCTGGGTGGTAGTTTAGGCACAGGAAAGACATTTCGTTTTTCTTCTTCAGACCCCTGCTCCTTCTTCTTTCCTCTTTTTCAGGGTGGCTGTGGAGGCGTCGCCTCCTCACCACCCTCCCCCAACTTTTTCCAATCAGTCTATCCTACCCCCGGGGTACCATGAGCATGGTACCCCCAGTGTAGAGCTGATCAAAAGGCCCAGGCCCGAAAGCCCGACCCGGCCGGGCCCGACTTTTTTCCGGGCTTGGGCTGACCAACTAGGCCCGAAAGCCCGATTTTGGCCCGGCCCGAAAAAGCCCGCAATAATACGGGCCGGGCTTGGGCCGAGCTCGTGGCCCGAAAAATGGCCCGGCCCGGCCCGCTTTTAGAAATAAATGCAATTTTTTTTTTAATTTTATAAACCTAAGTTATGTAAAATAGTGTAATGATGTCGGATTATGACGAATTTGGTAATTAAATTATCAATGTAGCAAAATTAGGGTAAATGTAGTGAATAAAGCATATTAAAATAATAAAAAAATTACTGTTATTAAATTAAATTATCGTAAATTATGAAAATAACATCAAAAACCTTTTTAAAAATGTATAATAATGTATTATTGAACTAAATATGCAAGTAGTGGATAATATTAATGAGTAAAGTGATAAAAAAAACGTACAAATTAGGTAATACGAGATTTTTTTTTAAAAAGCCCGAACGAGCCCGAAATGGCCCGAAAGCCCGTTTTGGCCCGAACGGGCCGGGCTTGGGCCGACCGATTAGGCCCGGAAGAAAAGCCCGGCCCGGCCCGCACAACGGGCCAACTTTTTTACCCTAAGCCCGGCCCGAACCCGGCCCGGCCCATGATCACCTCTACCCCAGTGCTATATTTGAGTCTGGCCCATTCTAATATATTTGCAATCCTGATAAAAAAAAAAAAGGCCCATTCTAATATTTGGCTCAATACATTAACATAACCCAAACTCATTCTCTCTCCTCCCCTTCCCCACCCCCTACATACCCGACCACCACCGCAGCCCCCCAGCCGCCGCCGCCACCTTCACCAACCACCACCCCCGGTTCCGGCAACCCACCACCAGCAGCGCCAGCCTCCGGCGACCACATCCCCCCACCCCCGCGAGCTATTTTCCCTCCTCTCACTCCATTTCTCTTTTATAATATATTTTCTCTCTCCTCAAATTTCTCCCTCCCCGAATTTGGTGGCGGCGCTAAACATCTCGTGGGAAGGTGGTGGCGTGTCCGAGTACTGGGTACATGGGGTGGGGGGAGGGGAGCTCGCCGTGCAGTGGTGGTGGGTGGACGGGTGGTTAGGGGAGGGGAGGATAGAGAAAGGGAAATGAGAAAAAAGAAAATCATTTATTTTTCAATAAACAATCATTATTAGTCTAAAACCTATCATTATCTCCCTTCAAAAAAAAAAAAAACTATCATTATCTTATAAAATTAGGTCATTAATATGTATAATTATGGTCATTACTTTATAAAATATAGTCATTAATATACATAAACATGGTTATTAGCATAGTGAAACATGGTCCTTACTATACATAAATATGGTCACTACTTTATATAATTAGGTCATTACTATACGAAAACATAGTCATTACCTTTATAAAATTTCGTCATTACTATACAAAAACATGACCATTACCCTTATACAACCTGTTCATTAGACTCATTACTATATCCAAACATGGTCATTACCTTTATAAAACTTGGTCATTACCTTTATAGAACTTGGTTATTACTATACACAAACATGTTCATTACTCTATATAACTTGGTCATTACTATACACAAATATGATCATTCCTATACACAAATATGAACTTGGTCATTACTATACACAAATATGGTCATTACTATACACAAACATGGTCATTACTCTTACATAACTTGTTCATTACTATACACAAACACGGTCATTACCCTTATACAACTTGGTCATTACTATAGACAAACACGGTCATTACCCCTATACAACTTGGTCATTACTATAGACAAACACGGTCATTACTCCTATACAACTTGGTCATTACTATAGACAAACACGGTCATTACCCCTATACAACTTGGTCATTACTATAGACAAACACGGTCATTACCCCTTGGTCATTACTGTAGATAAACACGGTCATTACCCCTATACAACTTGGTCATTACTCTAGACAAACACGGTCATTACCCTTATATAACTTGGTCATTACTGTAGACAAACACGGTCATTGCCCATATACAAGTTGGTCATTACTATAGACAAACACGGTCATTACCCTATAGAATTTGGTCATTACTATACATAAACGTATTTCATTACCTTATCCAACTTGGTCATTGCTATACACAAACATGGTCATTACCTTAATAGAACTTGATCATTATTATACACAAACACGATCATTACTCTTACACAACTTGGTCATTACTATAGGCAAACACGATCATTACTCTTACACAACTTGGTCATTACTATAGGCAAACACGGTCATTGCACTTATACAACTTGGTCATTAATATAGACAAACACAGTCATTACCCCTATAGAAATTGGCCATTACCTTTATATAAGTTGATCATTACTATACACAAACATAATCATTACCTTTATATAAGTTGCTCATTACTATACAAAAATATAGTCATTACTCTAACTCGTATATAAGTTGGTCATTACGATACACAAACATGATCATTACTATATGAAAACGTGATAATGATCGGATCCTTCAAAAGTAATGATTGCTAATATCTGAAATAATGATCGATATCGATAACGAAGTTATTAAATTTTCAAAAAATAACAATTCCTATTTTTTTTTTCGTATATCACATATATATAAATTTAATCACTATTAACATAAAAATCACTAATTAAATGATAAAATTGTTCATTACTAAGGCCTCGTTCGGTATCATTGCCGTTTTCAGTTTTTGCTTTTTTTGTGTAAAAAATTAAGTTAAATAAGTTGTAAAGATAAATTTTAATTGTATGTTTTTATAATAGACATACTGAAAATGAAAACTGACAACTGAAAACTGAAAACCACTTTTTCTGGTTTTAAAAAACGGGACATTGGTTTAAAAAAAAAACAGTAAACAGAAAACAGAAACGATGCCAAACAGGCCCTAAAATAATATCTTTTTTTTTTATATTGAAATACATTACTAAAATAATATCAATCATTACTATGTGTCATTAATAAAAAATAATTATATAAAACAAAAAACCAAATAATTAAAAAAAAAAACAAATTGCTATATCCTCCCCCTCCACTACCTTCGACGGTTCGACCCACCCACCGAAATCCTCCAAAAAGTCCGGTAGCCGGCCAACCCTCGTGTACCCACCAACGCCACCACCACACGGACACCTTCCTCCGGCGACAAATATCCCCACTCCATCCCGACGAAACCTCTCTTAGGTCTTCCCTTTTTATCTATCTATTCTTTTCTTTCCTCGTTTCTCTCTCATACGGCCAACATTGCTCATAGTTGAGAGGTGGTGGCCGGCGCGGCGAACGTCGATGCGGGGTTCGAGCAAAGAATATGGCGGCGGAGCAGGGATGACCGGAAGAAGGAAAATCGAAAGGGGAAGAAGTGGGAGGGCGTGACTGCGTGAAAGGTCGACTGGGGATTGTCGAAATGAGGTTTGCTGGGAGGGAAGGACGCCGGAGCCAAACAAAGCCAAGGGTGGTGTCGCCGGAGCAGGTGGGTTTGGGTGTCGTGTGGCGGTGTTAATGGGGGGACGGGAAAGTAGGTGAGAGAAGGGAGATAGGGGTTGGGTATTGGTTTGTTATTCGGCCAAACTAAACTATTAGTCCAGCTGAAATAAAAAGGCCCAACTTGTTTTTTTAGCCCAGCTGTAATTTTACACGGGGGGTACCATGCAAATGGTACCCCGGGGACACCATATAATTTGCGAACCTCTTCTTCCCCTTCTTTTGGGGTGGCTGAGGCGGCGGCTCCTCACCATCTCCTTCAACTCCTGATTGCTCCTCCAAAATCTTTTTTCTTCCCATTCTTTCTCTTCACATCCTTCTCCTCCATCCCGAATTCCCCCAAATCGATTTTTTTTTCCCAAACCCTAAGAGAGAAGACTGTGTGAAGGTGATTTTTTAGCGAAGAGAGAGAGAGAGAGAGAGAGATTGTTGTGAATACTGAATATTACAAGTCCCTGCATATTTTTAGTGGTCACGTGTTGACTTTTTTTTTCCCTTCAAAAAAACAATTATACTCAAAAAATATTACTTAAAATTTGTTGAAAATGTTATCGATCTTAAAATTTCACGAGGTAGGCCCTGTTTGATAGGACTGTATCTTTCTGAACTGATCTGATCTGATCTGAATTAATTTGATATGATCCGATCTGATCTAAATGACTCTGAACTCATCTGTTCTGATCTGAATGACTTTGAATTGATATGATCTAATCTGAATGCGTTGAAATTTTGATTGAATTTCAACGAATTGGTATCAATAATAGACCAAATACATTGATAGAAATTTAAACTTTTCTGATTTGAATGATTCTGAGTTGATCTGAATTCATCTGAAAATAAGTCCTATCAAACAGGGTAGTAATCTGAATATATGCGGGGGAATGGATTGGTTACAAAGAAGGAAACGTAGATTCAATTTCAAACTTTTCGATACATTCAATTCCTTACACGTTCACAATAAGTACAAATGAAACTAATGCTGAATGTGAATCACAGACGACACACCTAATCTTCCCTCAGTTTCATGTACTCTCTAGGGGGCATGTTTCCTCACACCCACAATAAGTATAGCATACACAGGCCATCAAAATAAAATGTTTAGCTTCTTCATTACTCCGTATTTAGAATTGATATGCAAATGAGAAATAAAAAAGCGCAATACAAACCAAGGACACTACTGCAACCGATTGAACACAAACATTCTACCATCATCCAAAATCCACCAATTCTCAAAGACAGTGCGGTTGGACTGCATTTTTCTGATTTGATTTGAACTGATCTAATTTGATTTGAAATGATCTTATTTGAATTGATTTGAATAAATTTGAT
This sequence comes from Spergularia bocconei, assembly GCA_963457585.1. Classification (NCBI taxonomy): domain Eukaryota; kingdom Viridiplantae; phylum Streptophyta; class Magnoliopsida; order Caryophyllales; family Caryophyllaceae; genus Spergularia; species Spergularia bocconei. The sequence goes on along the minus strand of OY734951.1, from coordinate 2,566,834 downwards.
TTGATTTGATCTGAATTGAATTAACTGATAAATTAACTGCAATTAGACGAATTAATAACTAAAATTAGACTACATTCATTGATTGTTATTTGGATAATTCTGATCTGATTTGATTTGATTTGAATAAACCTGATCTTATTTGATTTGATTTGAATAAATTTGATCTGATTTGAAAACACCGTTGAATAAGTTGAATCGCACAGGGCCTAACACAACACAACTCCACGTTGATTAACGGGTCGGTTCAGGTTTTATATTCCAAGCACATATCTAGCATATAAACTTGGACCGGCCCGTAGCCACCTCTTGATATACTTGTCCAAGCCCAAAACACGTACACTTTTTGTCACGTATACTACAAGTCAACCATACAGCTTTGGTGCCGACTAGATCAAAGATCTTAATGAAGAAGGAAATGCCAAACCGAGTAAACACCCACACATTTAACGCTTCAATTCAATAATCTTGATAGATACTCAACACTTTCACATATAAAACCCCATCTTTATTTATTTCCTTCCTACTCCTTACAAAAATACAAACCAACCCATACCATATAAATATTTCTTCCTCATCTACATTTTATAAACCTCCAATTCCAACCAACAAAGAAATGGAGTTCTTCAAGAAAGCAAAGACAATCCGGCTAAGGAGCCAGCACAACAAGTATTTGGTGGCGGCCGAGAACGAAGAAACCGTAAAACAAAGCCGTAGTGGCTCCTCAAAGAACGCGCGTTGGTCTGTGGAGTTAGTAGACAACAAGCCAAATGTAATACGTTTAAGGAATATTCAGAGTTCAAAGTATTTACATTCGACTGACGACCCGTTCCTCCTAGGCATGACCGGGAGACGGGTCATGCAGGCATCCCCACGGCTCCGACTCGAGCCTACGGTCGAGTGGGAGCCGATCAAGGAAGGTTCACACGTAAAATTGAGGACAAGACGAGGTAATTTTTTAAGAGCTAACGGTGGGATACCACCGTGGAATAATTCCGTTACACATGACGTACCGTCTAGGAATTCTACACAAGATTGGATATTGTGGACCGTTGATGTGCTTGACGTTGTATATGAATCAACGGAGGAGGTGAAGCCCATGAAAGGGAGTACGGTGGAGAGTAATGTAGAGGATCAAGGGGGTTTGTCTAGGAATTCTTCTATTGGGTCAACTATTTCTAAAGCGGATTATTACAAGGATTGTTATGAGGATGTATTACCTACATCTGCTGGATCCGTGAAACCTACTTCTTCGGTTGATCAGGTTCGTTCATTTCTCTTAATCATATCATGATTTATATTTTGTACTTTATGCCTTAATTTACGTTCAATTATATTATATAGTACTTTTTTAAATTTGTGTGTTTTTGAAGTGTATGTCCACTAATAATTAATCAACTCTGATTATTGCTTGGTATAATTATTCATGAATCATTATGTTCCACTATGTTTGAGTTTGACGTGTGGACTTTTGTGCACTAGAAATCGAAATTGTATTGTTATGACTTCTGTAGTTGTGTGGTGGTAGCCCTGGTGGGTGTTGATTTAATCTTTTCCCTAGAGTTTAAGAAAATAAAGTATTTCGAAAAATTGTATTGATTGTAGGCTTGTAGCGAATGATATTTTTGAAAAACCCGATGTAGAATAGAACATTCAAAAGTCTCCTATGAATCCGTCTTAGAAAATGGAGCCGAGCTCTAGCCGGATGGTAAGGAAATCATGAAATGACGGCACATCTATTCATAGCACTAAGATATTCCACAAAAGTTTAATGAAATCGAAATAACTCTCTCCATTCACTTCCAAATAATCCACTTACACGACATTTAAAAATCTTATTTCGCTCTTTATAAGATGATGATACTTGTAAGTGAAGTAAAACAAATGGTTGGTTTAGTTTGGTACGACTAAAACAACAATGTTACTTCTGGTCAGGTTAAACAACAGAGTGGTCAAGATTTCTCAGTGGATAGTAACAATGTTAAACAACAGAGCTCCGAGACTTCTTTGTCAAGGAACTCTTCTTCTGGTTCAACGACTTCGAAATCCGAGTACTATAAAGCAGATTATGCTGAGAATGAGGTGTCGTCTGCGTCTCCTGCTGCACCCAAGTCTGTTAGATCTGTAAGACGTCATTCTAACGCTAAGGTGTGTTCTACAATTCTATTTTTCTTACTAGATTCGTGTTTTACGTCTTCCATTGCACTTTTTATAAGTCCCGAGCTTAATTGTGAGGGTTAATGGACTAACGGGGGACTTTATCGCCTCATGTAATCCTACCTAATTTATTAAATGGGCTGTCGTCATAAGATTGCACGTGAGAATTTGGTTGAAAGTCCGACTTTGTCAAACCATAAAAGAAATTATGCAATAGAGCAAGTAGAGTTCTTGCTCTGACTGACTGGCTCAATAATTTTACCATGATTTAAGAAGTATGTAGTTGTATGGACTTATGGGTCACGCCAACAAGTTGCCATGAGCACTGGTCAAACACCAATTATATAGGTATGTGCATAGACTAATTTGTTGGCCAATGCGACGTTACTACATTAGTGATCAGTAATGTCTTATGTCGCATATTTCATGAGTCCAATAAACTTGATAGGTTTTTAGAAATCGGGACGTCTAAATTTGTTTGCCCAATTTCGATTTTGAAGTCTAGTGTTGAGTGTATGAAGAATGTGAAATTAGTACTATGATTTTAAGAGTGCTCTGATCATGTGCCAACAGGTTCAAAATCAAAGTCCAAAGGCCAGCCTCAAGGAGTCGGAGAAACCAGCGCGAGTGTCGCCCCTTGGCCACCATGGTCGTGACGAATCCCGGGTAATCCTTTCTCCTTCATGCATTCGAACTCTATCAATTTGGGGTCATGTAGACTCTTTGCAATCTTCCCTTGTCTTCTATTTAATAATTTATTTCGATTTTGCCTTCGCAAAAAAAGAAAAAAAAAAAATTTGTACCCAAATTTGATGCAAATTCTCATACTTTCTCTTTTCTTGTTGAACACAGCATTCTGCTTCCTTTAACAAACTCAAGTCCGTGTTAGATGGCCTAGAAGACCTGCTCGATGACGATGATGAACATGATGCTAATTCGGACACCGATTCAGAACCGATAATAGAATCAGTGCACAAACCACATGCGTTAGAAGTTAAGATAGCGAAGCATACCCTTAAAGAACTTCTAGCTTTACGTTATGAAACTGTCTTAACCTGTGGAAAAGAAAAGAAGCTAGAGGAGGCTGTATATGTGCTCGTTGCTGATGCTAAGATGTCAGAGCGAGGCTACATTCCAAGGGAACTCGCAACTCTTCAAGACAAGCTTAAGGCGATGAAGCTGGACTACGACTCAGCCAATCAAGACGTGGAGGGGTACACTACATTTTCATCAACGAGATCAGAGACTAAGGCCGGTCTTAAGAAGGACGCAACTAAGGCTCATGAGTTGGAGACCTTAGAGGTTGAGTTGACTGACGTGCTTGAGACTGCAAGAGCCAAGAGAGAAGAGCTCCTGAAACAACTTGAGGAAGTGGAAAATACCATCAGGGAAACGGAGAAAGCGCAGGCGGATAATGCACAGGAGATTGACGAGCTTGTGTCGAGAATAGGGCAGAAGAGCGAGACTCTTCGGGAGATGGAAAGGGAGGAGAAATCATGGCAAACGAGGAAGTCCGAGGCTGAGAGGAAGTTGGAGAAAGTGGAGGAAGATTGGGTTCAAATGCAGAGTTTGTTTCTAGATGTTTGATTGGCAAACCTATTCTCTTTTATTACCTGTAATGTAAAAACAAGAGGAACCATCCCCCAAAAAACCAAAAAAAAAAAAAAAAACAGATAGACCTTAATGTGGCGTGATCATACTAATGTATATTTCATTATTTTGTTAAATTTGTGCATCTAATTTTGGTTTAGTACCAATAATTTTGGGTCATTTGTTTTTTTTTTTTTGAAGTAATTTTTTTTTTTGGGTCATTTGTTAGTATCTACTTTTAAGAGACTAAAACTATTTACCCGTGAGTTATGTATATGATCAGACCAATGTATAATACTAGTATTTCATTATTTGTTGAATTTCTAAATCTTATTTTGGTTTAGCACAAATAATCGGATCAATTGTTGGTATCTTTTTTTTTTTTTTAAGAGATCAACAGTGAGCTATGTATATGGCTACTACTAATATTCTCTGACGAGTCAAATTAGATGTTAAAATCTCGTTTGTGCCCCGAACAACCACCAACCACTCAATTTGTCATCACAAGCTCACAACCACCACTCAACGCCACCAGTATCGATAAGCCCCACTTAAATCAGTTCAATTAGTATTTTCTCTAAACATCCTTATTATATCTCATGTTTGAATAACCAAATTCAATTAGTATTTCCTTCAAAACATCCTTATTATGTCATTTTTTCCTCCCAACCCTAAGAACTTGATGTAGTTTAATTCCGACCTCAAACTTGAAGTAAGAACGAAACATCACATATATATCAGATATTGGTAAACCAATAAAACCGTTCTATTCACTTTGAACCCAATTTTCAACGTAACGTCTCTTACGTGCTTCTTGTTAAACGTATTTGACAACCCCTTCACCCCATACTCTATTGTAAACTTCACAAACTGTGCGGTGAAACTTAGAACTAGCAATTCTGATCTGATCTGATCTGATTTGAATGTCTCTGAACTGATATGAGAATTACTTTTATTAAGTCCTATCAAACAGAGCCGTGGTTAGATCCATTAAGCGTTGCATGTGTCACGGTGTCATTAATGACACTACGTAGAATTGAAAGATCATGACCTTTTATTGGAGATGAAAGCAGTGCTGGATTTTTTCAAAACTGGCAAAATGCTCACGTAGACAAATTCTACATTAGGAAACCCGTGACCCAAGGTCGTGTCCTGTCATTTAGGAGTAGGAGCTCCATTGTCAGACAATTAAACTCCAAATGGACCTTTTTCAACGCATACTCATTTGTGGCCTCTTTTGCCTCAACCCTCAATACAGGGTGGACCTGCACTCGCACCTTATAATTGAAATAAAACCAAATAATGGCGCATAAATCGGTGAGAAGCAGCTCAACCCATTCAAGGATATATCGTGTGTCGTAGGTATATTTTGGGTGGACCAGCTTACTTGCGTAAGGGGGTTTACGGGACTTTTCTTGTATATATTTCACTAATCATTCTCCCCAAACCTGATCATAAAAATCACAAGCCGTCAAGAAAAATTTACGGCGAGTATATGGTAAGAGACAGTCGTGTTTTACAAATGAAGAATTCATGTCTTTCAATTTAACATGAGCTGCACAACCAGGAATTTACGATCCTTACTACCAGTAGAAGACTGATTGTACAAGGTGTGTAAACTCCTCCTGTGGCGTTTTTCTTTACCAAGTCTGCCGTCGGACTTCGTATCGTTTACCCATTAATGTGCGGTGACTATTCCCATCGCAGCAATCCTTTCCTTCCCCCCCAACTCCTCCAACGGCACCACCACATCTTCCGTCCTGTGTGGATTTGGACCATACTTTTTCGGCAGCCGAATCAAATTTTGCGGTCTGGGTGGTAGTTTAGGCAAAGGAAAGACATTTCATTTTTCTTCTTCAGACCCCTACTCCTTCTTCTTTCCTCTTTTTCGGGGTGGCTGTGGAGGCGTCGCCTCCTCACGACCTTCCTCCAACCTTTTCTTCCCCTTCTTTTGGGGTGGCTGAGGCGGCGGCTCCTCACCATCTTCTTCAACTCCTGATTGCTCCTCCAAATCCTTTTTCTTCCCATTCTTTCTCTTCACATCCTTCTCCTCCATCCCGAATTCCCCCAAATCAATTTTTTTTCCCAAACCCTAAACCCTAAGAGAGAAGACTGTGTGAAGATGATTTTTTCGCAAAGAGAGAGAGACTGTTGTGAATACTGAATATTACAAGTCCCTGCATATTTTTAGTGGTCACGTGTTGATTTTTTTTTTCCCTTCAAAAAAAATTATATTCAAAAAATATTACTTAAAATTTGTTGAAAATGTTATCGATCTTAAAATTTCACGAGGTAGGCCTTGTTTGATAGGACTGTATCTTTCTGAACTGATCCGATCTGATCTGATCTGATCTGAATGACTCTGAACTGATCTGATATAATCTGAATGCGTTGAAATTTTGATTGAATTTCAACGAATTGGTATCAATAATAGACCAAATACATTGATAGAAATTTAAACTTTTTTGATCTGATCTGATCTGATTTGAGTGACCCTGATCTGATCTGATCTGATTTGAATGATTCTGAACTGATCTAAATACATCTGAGAATAAGTCCTATCAAACAGGGTCGTAGTCTGAATATATGCGGGGGAAGGCATTGGTTACAAAGAAGGAAACATAGATTCAATTTCAAACTTTTAGATACATTCAATTCCTTACACGTTCACAATAAGTACAAATGAAACTAATGCTGAATAAGAATCACGTACGACACACCTAATCTACACTCAGTTTCATGTACTCTCTAGGGGGCATGTTTCCTTACACTCACATACAATAAGTATAGGGTGCTAATTTTGCCAAGGCAGCAATTACTGTTGCCAAGGCAAAATTAAACAACTCCCTAATTTGCCCTTAAATAAGTAAAATTAATTAAATCCAATTAATGGTATTCAGCTAATTTGCACGTATCTTCGGTCTTCCCTTCGGTCTTCCCCAGTCCCTCAATCCTCTTGATGCACCCCTCCCCCAGATTCCACCACCCGCACAACAAGCAACAAGATTTTTGGCGAGTTTTCGGCCTTAACAAGACATATACATACGGCAGTTTCCGGCGATCGAAAGGCGGCTCTGATTACCATATCTGGGAATATTAATGACGACGACCTCACACGCCTGAAGAACGGTGAATCCCTTTGGAACGTTGATTAAGTACATACCTATCAACGAAGACCTCGATGGGATTCTCGGGGAAGTGGACCTAGCGCCGACGAGAGGTCCGAGACTCCGAGGGGAGGCAGTGGAGGGGGGTCAAGGTTTTATTCGGCAGCGGCGGTGGCGGTGGCGGTGGCGGGGTTAGGGTGGTAAAGTTCAAGGGTGGTGATGATAGGTCTGATGAAGGAGAAGGTGGTGGCGGGTTGGGGTGGAGATGATAGGTCTGATGAAAAGAGGAGAGAGGAAATAGGAAATGATGTTTATTATTATTATTAATAACACTCTGAGGGCAAATGGGGAAGTTACTTAATTTTGCCTTGGCATCGGTAATTGTTGTCTTGGCAAAATCAGCGCCCTAAGTATAACACACACAGGGCATCAAAATAAAATGTTTAGCTTCTTCATTACTCCGTATTTAGCATTGATATGCAAATGAGAAATAAAAAAGCGCAATACAAACCAAGGACACTACTGGAACCGATTGAACACAAACATTCTACCATCATCCAAAATTCATCAATTCTCAAAGACTAACACAACACAACTCCACGTTGATTAACGGGTCGGTTCACGTTTTATATTCCAAGCACATATCTAACATATAAACTTGGACTGACCCGTAACCACCTCTTGATATACTTGTCCGATCCAAGCCCAAAACACCATCAGGGAAACGGAGAAAGCGCAGGCGGATAATGCACAGGAGATTGACGAGCTTGTGTCGAGAATAGGGCAGAAGAGCGAGACTCTACGGGAGATGGAAAGGGGGGAGAAATCATGGCAAGCAAGGAAGTCCGACGCTGAGAGGAAGTTGGAGAAAGTGGAGGAAGATTGGGTTCAAATGCAAAGTTTGTTTCTAGATGTTTGATCGGGAAACCTATTCTCTTTTATTACCTATAATGTAAAAACAAGAGGAACCATCCCCCAAAAAACCAAAAAAAGATAGACCTTAATGTGGCGTGATCATACTAATGTATATTTCATTATTTTGTTAAATTTGTGCAATTTATTTTGGTTTAGCACCAATAATTTTGGGTCATTTGTTAGTATCTACTTTTAAGAGACTAAAACTATTTACCCGTGAGTTATGTATATGATCAGACCAATGTATAGTATTTCTTTATTTGTAGAGCTGGCAAAATGTCGTGTTCGTGTCGTGTTCGTGTCCGTGTCAAAGATAAACGGGTTGTAAAACCTTTGACACTAACCCCACCCGATTATTAAACGTGTCGATAACCCTTGACACTAACCCGACCCATTTATTAAACGTGTAACACGTTAATAACCCGCCTAAAAGAAAAGTTCACAAAAATTACATTTTATTAAAGAAGAATTGTAAAATTAAGGCTATTGTTTCTATGTAACTCATCATTCAAAATAATGACTGATTTATAAAAAGAGTAATTTGCACAGTTAGATTATTTGAGTTTTGATTTGGGCTCTATACAACTTAAAAAGTCAAGTAGGTCATACGAATTGACAACAATATCATATCAAATACAAATAAACGGGTCAATTCGTGTTTGTTTCGTGTCAAAAATTTCAACACTAACCCAACACATTTAGGTAATCGTGTTAGACGTGTTGACATGTTTAATTAAACGGGTTGAAAACTCCCAACACTAACCCGGTATTTTCGTGTCCGGTTCATGTCGTGTTGTCGTGTCGTGTCAGCTTTTGCATTGACTTTTTAAGTTGTATAGAGTAATTAAGGTGTTTTTCAATTACTCTATAATCATGAGTAATTCATGAAACTATGTCCTAACAGCAATCATATAATGAAATGGAACAATGTAACTGAAAATGTCATATAATTATGGAGATCTATATCATTCAGTCAACGAAGAATCTGCACCAAGTTGAACCCACCAAAACTTTGATATCCATCCACAAATACATCAAACAATCCGAAGTACAAAATCATATACTATATCAAAGTCGTTCAATGATCAATACTAACCTAATGGCTAATACCTACACATAGCATATCTCATATCTGCTTGATCATTCATCATGGAGGTGCTTACTGATCAAACTAAAGAAGACTAGAGAGGACACCCCCAAAAAACGCTTTATACTGATCTAGTTCTATTTGGAATTTACAAAATACAGCAAAATGTAAGTACACAAGAAGACCAGAAGAGAGAAGCTTCTGAAAAAGCATGAGATAAGTAACCTTTAAAGAAGTTATCCACTTAAAAATTTTGAATAGACAGCAACTATAGCTGGACTAGACTGGAAAACTCTTAGCCTTCTTCCCACTCCACATCGTCATCATCATCCTCTTCTTCTGCTGGAGCTTCGGGTTGAGCATTCAAATCATTCACCTTGTAACCTTCCCCAGCATTTCCTGAAAATTCATTCATGAGAACATGCGAACAACAATGCCTAAAACAGTGGCACTACAAGAATGAATATAGACTTTACTACTACAAAACAAGACAAGGATATAACAGGTTACTGTGAATATCTAAACCCCAAAAAAAAAAAAAAAAAAAAAAGAGTGGAGTGAACGACATTTAAGGCTGACATGCATGTTCAACAGAAACACAGGGCATGAACAAAGGTAAATAAGCTTTATGAGAGTTTGTTTCTTCTACTGTTTACTTTTAAGCGACAAGCTAGCCTCTTCCCACAGCCAACTCTTACAAGGCAATGTTATCATATCAGCTATGACTGGTAATACTTCCCCCCACCCAGCACGATCAGGCAAATTCCACCTTAGTTTATCCCAGAAAAACAGTAGAGTGAATGACATGTAAGGCTGACATGCATTGTTCAACAGATATACAATCTTATCATATTGGCTAAAACTGGTGATACTCCCTCGGCCCAGCAAGATAGGGCAATTGAATGGCCAGTTGCTGTACTTGAGAGGCAAAAAGAACACTTATAGGAGGGGTAAAAGGGAAAACATATGAAGGACGGTCTTCCTGCATCAATAGCCAGGAAACAAAGCTTTTGGACGAATCAGAACGTCAAAGAACTTCTATGTCCCCGTATCACTATATTAAGCTCAGGACGGAGCAAGATAAGAGGACTAACTACATCTTTTGAAGGAATAACACAAGATGATGTGTAGTTTGCACTTCACAGAGAAAGATATGCCATCTCAGATTGATTGAGCAAATTGCAACTACCTGAAGGAACAGCTTCTTCCCATTCTTCCTCATCTTCTACGTCGTCCTCACGTTTTGATTTCTCGCCAAGTCGACGATCTGAAGATGTGTTTTGGTCAGAAATCTGTGAATTGGCCAACTGCTGCTGCTTTGCCTCTTCTTCTTGTTGCCGTTTCCAAATAGCATCATAATATGCTTTGAGGTACTCATTCTACAATAACATTTATCCAAGCCAAAGATGAGGATAATACTCTCCAAAAGCTTTTATACAACCATTTCTGATTAAACATCAGCAAGATCAAACCTGGTAGTTATTTTCTTCCTCTCCAACAGTTAACTTCTTGTCATCTGGCAAATCAGAAGGCAAGGAGCTGCCATCCATCTTAGCCTCGCTCTTGAACTCGCCACGTTGTTCGTTTGTTAGTTTCATACCTTGTCTGATCATCCAAGGTGGCAGAACTTTCATGGGTGCAGTTGTCACGTCAGATTTCGAGTCTTCCTTATCTTCCATTCCAGTAATAGCAACTTCTACCTGTCAAATGAGTTAAGATTTAAATCAGCACACAGAAATTGTAATGCATGATCAGCACCTTCTTTTAACTAAGAAACAATATAGGAACCAAAACAGTGTTGCGTAATTCAAGACATCTGCAACAAGCAGAACCATCCCATGCATCAATAATTACATTAAGAACAGGACTATTTATCAAGAAGAAGTTCCCCCACCACGGATGTGATACATCAACAAGAACAACCAACAATGCTCCAGCTCATTCGAAGTAGTAAATTACCTTTGTATCACCCATGTAAGGCGCTGATGTCCCACCTTGAGATAACCTAGAGTGATCATCCTGCCCAACCAATCCACGTGCTACAGCACTAGCTCTAGCCTCCCAAGCCTGCAGATTTCCGTATTCCGGAACTCGCAAATCTTTAACTCTATTAATTTGCTCAACCAAAGGCTTGAGTTGTTCCTGTAATTAACTCCATTCAGTCATCCTCAGAAAAAAGTATAGCAATACTGGAACGAAAAGACTTTATTGATTGCCACAATCTGAGCACTTCAGATTCTAGATACAATACCAAAAAGAACACTAACGAGCAAAAAGTACGTGGCACTAAAAGCTCTCTGATTGCACTTTAAAAGTTCACAAACCTCCATTTTCTGAAGCATTTCTTTTAGCTTTTCACGACGTCGCCTTCTGGCATTATCATCAGCATCTCCTATTTCCTGAGCAGCTAACTTGTCGCTCTCGGCCACAAGTTCTCCATTACAACTTTCACAGTGAAAATACTCGTCCTCCATGGACACCAATCTCATTGCATCCAGAGCATTATATCTGGACATACAACATCACGAAATCTCTAATTTCCGTGAATTGAGGAGATACATTAAACCTCTTTAAGTTATATGAAGCTACAACCACCACCTTTTGTTACAGTTGGGGCATATATACTCCTGGATTGTATTCCTGCTATCCAGATCATCCTTCAATTTTTTCTTCATGCGGTGTATTCTGTACCGGACTACGTCATATATCTGCAAGACAAGTCCAGTTGAAAACCAGTTAGCAAAATTTCTTACTTACTTTATACCTTCAAATTTTAGGAAGACAAGGGACAGACATTATTTAAAATCATCTACTCACTGACTTGAAGATGTGAAAAAAGCATAGGGGAAAACAGAAGTTGCCAACGCAGTGGCATGGACAAGAAATACTTGCATATATTCACTCAAAATATCAAAAGAAAAAGGTCGGAAAAACCTTCAAGAAAAAAAAAATAACATCAATTTCATTGCACAAAGCAAGCCATGCAAGAAGGCCTGAATAGTCAAGATGCAAAGAAAGCCAAAAAGGCAAAAGAAAGAAGAGAGTCTGATCATAGATGTGAGTCAACCTGTGCATAATCTAAGCAACAGTACGAGTGAGTGTGCAGCTTAATCTTTTCCTCCCCCTCTCTTGAAAAGGTATGACTATCAGCTGTTGCGGCAACTGCTGCAGCATGCATCTTTACACCTTTTGCTGTCTGCATGACAATAAATCCAGGTCACGGGGAATGCAACAAAAGAAAACAATAAACAACTCGACAGAGATGATTGACATGATAAAACCACACTCCAAACAGAGGACCTAAATGCTGCTTAAGAATGCTGATAACAGGAAAACCAACCTCTTTTCTATGATCACGCATGACCAGCTTCTCTTCCTCAAAGAACTGCAAGGTCCGACGAAGTTGCTTCAGGTGAAGTTTTAAATCCTTTGCCAGATCTTCCTCTCTCACCCATTGGCGTCTAAACACCACAGAAGGCATTACAAAAAAAAATCCACCACAATTTGTGTACTCAATAAATGTTAAAAGAGCATTAGCTGTTTGCCCATATACAAGTCTACATGATAGACAAGTGAATGACTCGTGCAAAACAAACAGGAAATTAACTTGGCAACAATACACCATTACACACTTCCTAGTGATAGTGGCACCAAAGAGAAACTTAAACGGTACAGAATCACCAATGGTTCGTTCCAGAATTCCAAGTAATTGCTATTTCTAAGCCTATAGTGGTGGACTCAGATTCCGTTCCTGTTAATTTGTGAGCTAATATGGCTTACAATCATCAAAATGACCTGGGAGCAACTTTTAAAGCTACAGAATACAAATACAAACAACAAAATTATCATCGCACCATGTTAAAATAATGTAGAACCTTGTCGTATAAGCAAGGTTAGGCTTAAGACAGCTAATCCAGCATATCCATAAACCCAAGTACCCAGCCTTCCCCTTTATACAGTCCACATATGTTACAGAACACCAGAACTGAATTCAAAGAATCTCGTACACATATGCAACCTTGTCTCTGACAAGCCAACTCTCAAAACCCAATATTTGAACAAATGATCGTCTCATATAATTGCAATATCCTTTTACTAAGTTCAAGCCCCTTATAAAAGAAAAGACCATTCAATATTGATCTTGTGTAAAAGATATGTTTCTTTTAGCATATTTGTAAAATTTTACACAGCACAAATGCGCAATACATAGAGATAAGGTTGCACACACTAGTACCCCGCATGCCTGCCTCAGTGGCACTTTAAAAAAATAGTCTTTGGAAACACCCGTTAAATCACACTCAAAACTAAGCTCCAATCACAGCTCTAACCATGTATTCGGCCATTAAATCATCGGAATGCACATCACAACCTAAAATAGCCGTTGAACTAATTCGGGATAAGGTTACGCACACCAGCACCTTCACGTATTACTCGGGACCTTTAACGGGACTGCACTAGTTGTCCTAAATGACATTACCCTACGCTACACAAATACATCATACATAGAGATAAGGTTGAGTATACTGATACTCCTGATTCCTGTCTCAACAGCACTTCATGGGCTTTGGAAACACCCATTAAATCCCACTCCAAACTAAGCTCCAATCGCAACAATAACAATAACAGGATCCTACCATTACATAACCTGAATGCACATTACATTGTAACTTATTTCGGGAAAAGGTTACACACACAAGCACCTCCAGGTATTGCTGAAACCTCTATCGAGACTCTACTAGGTATCCTAAACGTGCATTACCCTACACTCCACAAATGCCCAATGCTTAGAGATAACGTTGCGTACACTAGTACCCCCGATACCTGCCTCTAATCACACCCAAAACAAAGCTCCAATGACAGCACTAACAATACATTCTACCATTACATCGTAAATAGCTGTCCACCAATCCCGAGATAACACTACACACACCCTACTAGTAATCCAAGATGTGAATCGCCCTACACCTAATAACCTAAATAACCACCAATTCTACCAATACCGACTCAAATTCCGACAATGGCGGGGTTAACGAGGACCGCAACGCATACAACCTTACACTAATCAACACAAATTGAAAATTCATAACAACAAAAATTGCAAATATACCGAGTAAGGGCATCAAGAATGACAACTGCCATGCCGCGGTTATCGCCGCGGCTGTTCTTAAGCTGATTATCCCCTTTTGTCGATATATCATCGTAGAAAGCCCTTGCCGCAAGCTTCACCAACCTACACAATCAAAAAAAATCACCATTATTAATCAAATTTCTTGAAATTTCATCAATTTTTTATTGAATTAGAGCTAAGAAGACGATTAATACTTGTTAAATGGTTCGATACTCATTGACATGGTTTAGGGTTTAGGAGACCTCTGACTGGCGATTAATTTGAAATCGCATCAATTGAATTGGGGGAAAATTTTAGGGTTCGTAGTGTTTTCTAATTTGATCGTGTTGAGGAAGGAATGCCGGTGTGTCGTTTAAGTATTTTACATGTATACGATTTGACGAAAATGCCCCTTGTCCATAACTCTGAATTCGGGTCGTATTTGAGGATGAACTAGTCGTAAAACCCTTGACACTGATTCAACCCGTGTGCTATAATTAAACTTGTATAATTCTGGGTCTGATTTATGCCGTATTTAGACTAGTATATATATACTATTTTAGAACGTTCAAGCCAAAAGGTTTACATTGGAATCTGATCGATTTAGTATTTATGTTAAGCACGTTGAAGATCTGGCATTTTGTTGAACGAAAATTCAAAGTGCTAATCTGACTCATATAGGCAAGTTTGTTAGTCACATTGGCCAATCTAATCACTAGCTAAGACCCGAATCATCTCAATAATATCCCGCGAAAAGCAACAACTCTCATCTTATCTACAATCGCGAAAATCTTTTGTCTTGCAATAAATTTTGCAACAATATGCCTTATCTCTCTGCTAGATCGTCCTAAGGGAAATACAAATAAAGCAACCTGGATGTTCAATTAATTTCCCTCCTTTATTAGAAAGGGTTGACGTTCGCGTTTCTATCATTTTCTGCATTCCACCACAAACATGTACATTTCAATTCTCATTGAGAAGCGTTCTTAAAACATCTCTTCACACAACACGTACCGCAACGATTAAACTCGTGTTTAAAGTAGAGCTCGGGACAGACTAGTTCACAAATAACGAAGGCTCAATCCGCAAAATAAACACATTAGGAGGAGGGACTTGAAAAGAAAAAAAAACCGAAATAAAATCAATTGAATTGAAAGTTAACCCTAAACCGGCAACACTGACAATTTTCGCATCTTAAGCTACTCAGAAAGACGACGCATTTGATCTCTTCTCCGATAAGATTCCTGAGGAATTTCGCGCCAATTTAACCCTGAAATTTCCGCCCAAATCAATCCACCATCTGCACAGGTAAGTTGTTGAACCCCCTTTTTCCGTATTATTCGATGTTGTTTTCGTCAATTTTCTGATTTTTTTTGTTCATTATAAATAAATGATTTAATTTTAGGTTAAATTGAATTGGGGGATCGGTAGAAATGTTGCCAAATACTAATTATGAATCTGATTGATGAAATTTGAGGATATTTTTGTTGTAATTTGTAGAAAAATTTGTGTAATTTGTATTAATTAGAGATTCCTCCCCAAAAAAAAATCATTTCTAAATAGGCCTCGTATTTGAGGGTTTGCACAGGAACCCTTAAATCTACGAGACGGCCGTGTCGATATTGATAAGGAGTTGGGCATTGTATTGGCGGAATTTCCAAAAAAGGAAACTGATTTGTGTTGTGTTGTGTTGTGTTGTGTTGTGTTGTGTATGATGCATGTTGGAGGTTTGGTGTAATTGAAGTGCACAATGTAGGTTTCCTGTAATAGATGATAGAGATCTTGAAATTTTAAATAGGAAAGAGATGATGTCGAGTTAAAATTATCGTCGATGATTAATGTTGAATGATCGAAATGTACCTATTCCTTGCACTTAAACCCAAGCTGCAAAACCTGTCTCTTCTATTATCTTGGTTATACTCGTATGAGGACTTGTTTTTGCCTTTACTCGAGAGTTGTTCCTATTTGGTGATTGACGAGAAAGGCAGTTGTCGAGAAATGTGGGAGTGAGCAAGGAGGTAATGGAGAACCAAGTGAATGTAGAGACTTTTTTTTTTTTTTTGTAAAATCATGAAAGTTTGTTCATATGGTAATATCTGCAGTCTCCTCGCCTCCTTTGAGTGTTGAAAAGAAAATTGTGAATGGTAATCTCAGTTTGTTTTTATTTGGATGTATCTGCACTCTCCTCGCCTCTTTTTTTTCTCATGCTGAGAAACCTACGTTTCATTATGGTTGACCGTATCATTTCTCTTGCTAGGTGTAAGAAGATTCTTGGTTTATAGATTCTAGCATAATGGTGGACTCATCGAAGCCAAAGATGTCGACGATATATCTTTACGTGCCTAACATAATTGGTGAGTTTGCATGACGCCTTTCTGCTTTTAGGTTGTCGAGTACTTTGCATGGTGAATTGATATCATGTTTGTTGATGCAGGGTACATTAGGGTTCTAATGAATTGCGTTGCCTTTGCAATATGTTACTCTCATAAAGGCATTTTCGCAGTTCTTTATTTCGTAAGGTACTTAGTACTGCCACCTTATTCTTTACGGATCGACCAGCTTATTTTGGGCTTATAGTTTCTTTGAAGTGAAACTTGGCTGATAAAAGTTATAACCTCTACAGCTTTGTATGTGATGGCATTGACGGTTGGTTTGCTCGTAAGCTGAATCAAGGTAGGATTGATGACTTGATGTACGTGAACATTAATTTACGTTTTTCAAGTATAGATTTGTTGCTCGCTCTGTCAACAACAACAACCAAACAAAAAAAAAAAAAAAAAAAAAAAAGAAAGCTCGGTGAATGTTGATTACATACTCAGACTGACATGAAAGGGTTTTAGTATTGTATACTGATAGTAAAGTTGTATTGAATATTAAAGGACAGAATATGTCCTTGACTCATGCGTAAAAGTTGGTGAGACTTTGTATTTGAGGTCCCATTACTTTTTCTGACATCGTCCTTTTTTCTGCCCAGTATCAACTCTTGGCGCTGTTTTGGACATGGTTACAGACAGGTTGGCCTCCTGCCTTATTCCTTCTTCATCTTGCATTTGCTATTACCTCTTCTTGCATTGCTAATTACTTACTCAACCACCTGTGCTTTGTACAGGATTAGCACTGCGTGTCTATTAGTGTTACTGTCACAAATATACAGGTGAGAATTGTTCTTTTCTATTTGTTAGTTACTTTTTTTTTATACATAAAAGTGTGTGTGATAAATTTTTGAGGATTCATTTGCAGGCCGGGTTTAATTTTCTTGTCATTGCTTGCCTTGGACATTGCTAGCCATTGGTTTCAAATGTACAGGTATTGCTGCTCATCTGTTGAACTCAACTATTTTTTTCTTTCTTATGCTCAATGTCATGACTTCTCTCCTGGTTGAAGTACTTTCTTGACAGGCAAGGCTAGCCACAAAGATGTGAAAGATAGTTCCAGCTGGCTTTTCAGAGCATATTATGGAAACCGGATGTTTATGGCATTTTGTTGCGTCTCATGTGAGGTATCCGGACATTGTTACATTATTTAGCTTAAGAATTTTCAATTATCATACTCGTGATAATAATAAATGTCTCAAAAATCTACAGGTTCTGTACATACTCCTTTTCCTCCTGGCTAAGAGTCAAAGTGAAGATGTCATTGATGTGAGATATGCTCTTTTAACTCACCAAAGTCTACATTTATCTTAAATTTCGGGGATAATGCCCTCCCCCCCACCCCCATCCCCAAAACACTAGGAATTTTCTGCTTATCATTGCCGTTGTATGGTCTACTCTGTAGGTGGTTGTTTCTTCAGCAAGACAAAGTTTGCCACTTTGTATTTTAGAAGCTCTTGTTCTATTTGGATGGGCAGTTAAGCAATCCATCAATGTTATACAGGTACAATTCCCATATCGTGTAAATCTCTTTTTATGTTGTCATCTGATCTTTCATTGTGGCTCCTAATATGTCTGTTGTTAGAATACTGGACAGTGGACACTGTAGTTCGATAGGATTATTCTTTCGTCTAGAAAGTGATCCACCCTTTCGTGAGTTAGTTGTGTACGGAATTGGTACCCCCTCCCCCCCCCCCCCCCCAAATGAGTATTTGTTGTTGTTATCAACAATGATGCTTGGAGTCAATCCTGTAGTCATTTGTTGCATTAATACGTAAAGATCTAAGATAGAGCCTGCTCATAAGTTAGGCTTAAAGAGTTTTTTTTTATATCATAGGCCTGGAAGAGTAGAGCCAGTACTATTCATCAGGAAGTTATGCTTCCCTAAGAGTCTAAGACAAATTGCTTAGAACTGAGATTTGACGAAATTGTTGGTCGACATTGTTCTTCTCTGAGAGTCACAGTAGGTAACTGTGGCAAAAAGTTACAGGACTTATTGATCGACATATGACCATGCTATTCATTTGGAGTTTCTTTGTTTGTGCCTTAGTTGGTGGACATATATTACTGGGTTATGGGAATATGTGGTATTCTGTGACTCAATCTCTTCTCGGGAATTCTAATATAATGACCTGAAATGAAAGATAAATTACTCTCACAAAAATTTTTTTTTTTTTTTTTTTGGGTGATCTTTACAGAGCAAACCTCTAGATTTATCAAAAGAGCTTTTAATGTGGGAAAAGCATGGGATGAACTGATATAGGATTTTTAAATAATAGTTAGCCATACTTGAACAGCTTCACTTAGACCTCAATTTTGGTTTTCGAAACTCGGTGACAAAAGGTCACTGATGAGTTGGTGAGTCCCCTCCTCCCCCAACCTCTAGATTTGCACTGTGGAACTGTTTAGTATCTTCTCATGTACTCCGTATGTGGTTTAAGCATTGCTCATAGAAGTGGATGCATTTGCCAGAATTCTAGTACATTTATGAGTTTTGTTTTCATGTTGTCATTTCAGCTAAATATCTAAGATTGAGCCTGCTCATAATTTAGGCTTAAGGAGATTTTTTTATATCAGGCGTGGAAGAGTAGAGGCAGTACTTTTTACCAGGAAGTTAGGCATTGCCTATGACAAATTGCTTAGGATTAAAATTTGACGAAATTGTTGGTGGACATTTTCTTCTCTGAGAGTCACTCTAGGCAACTATGGCAAAACGTTATAGGACTTTTATTGATCGACATACGACCATGCTGTTCATGTGTAATTTCTTCATCTGTGCCTTAGTGGGTGGACATATATTTCTGGAATATCTGAATATGTGGTATTTCCTGGTCCAATCTCTTCTTTGGAATTCTAATACATGACCTGAAATGAAGGAGAGATAATTCCTTCTCGCCGAAACTCTTTTTTTTTTTTTTCCTTTTTTATCAGTAGTTCAGTACAGAGTGAACCTCTAGGTTTATGAATAGAGCCTTGAATGTGGGGAAAAGCATGGGATGAACTTAGAGAGGATTCGGTTCTTATTTAAAATATAGTTAGCCATACTTGAACAGCTTCACTTAGACCTCAATTTTGGTATCTGAAACTCGGTGACAAGAGGTCACTGATGAGTTGGTGAACCCCCTCCCGCTCTAGATTTGCACTGTGGAACTGTTTAGTGTCATCTCATTTGAGTATGTGGTTTAAGCAATTGCTCATAGAAGCAGATGCATTTGCCCGAATTCTAGTGCATTTCTGAGTTCTGTTTTCATGTTGTCATTTCAGTTAAAGACTGCTGCAGATGCATGCGTTTTGTACGACATTAACAGAAAGCAGAAACCGTAAGTGATCATGCGCGAGGCGCTTAACTCCTTTGAATTTTCCCTTTCTGGATGGTAATGCTCCCTGGCGTACCTTGTTGAAAGAATGTACTGGGAATTGGCTGATCGGAATTACACTTGGAACTTGTCTGGACCTCAGCCCAAAACCACCCGACAACATCACCGTCCCTTTTTTTTCAGTGTAGCGATTGCATACCTCAGGATTGTCAATTTGTTACAAGTGTATCCATAATGATTTCAGTTTGATTCTAATCCGTAAATGTACTTCCACAGTTCTAATTGTGAAATGAAGAGTGCACATAGAACTTAGTACTCCTGCATCAGTTTTTGGTCACATGTTGTCTTCTTCGTTTCTAATGCTTAATGATGACCATATCATATCAGATTCATCTCAGGTCAAGTGTTCCAACTTTGTCTGCTAGACATAGGGGGTAGGCCGAAACGGTTAGATCTCACCTCGCAAGAGTTCTAGTAGGCGCTTGAACTCGTGACCTTCAAGTCGCAGTTCAAGCTAACACCACTAGATGTCTAGACCTTATATTATGCTTGGTAAGGTCGGTTTTCCCGTCTTTTTAGTGGCACACATAATGTACAGGCTACATCCATCTCTTTCTTCCTTTTTTCTTTTCAATGTGTCCTTTGTAAGGGATGGGGACAGCAGAAAAGAACTGAAGAGGAAGGCACTTTCAGAACAGTATGAAATACAGTGAATTTTTTTCATACAGGACTTATTCGAATGATGTTGTACACTAAGGTAAATTAAGGGCTCGTTGATTTTCATTGGCTGGTTTTCCTATAATTGCCCCTTAGACACAGTAGAATTGTTCCTGTTACTCAGTATGATCGTGTCGAATCATCCAACTGTAATGTGTACATTGATCCATCACCCAACACTCCTTCACTCCTTGGATCAGAGCGCGGAATCAGGATAATGTGTCTTGGACAGTTACGATAGTGTACATCAACACGGCACAATGCTGCGTTTCCTTGGCATAATCATGATCCATCCATCCTAAACGGAGTCGAAACATATGTAATAAAATGCTGGGTATGGATACAGCATGAAAATGGGATCATAAGTTTGATTATAAGTAGGTATAGGTCGTGGACAAGATATATAGAAGCATATGATTATTTGATCGGATTCTTTGCTGGAAGTTTACTTATCTTGAGCGTGAAGGAGGAAACACAACAACCTGGCACTCAGCTCATATTTGGCCAGATACATATGAACCCGAGAAAAACTATTATCATTGTGACTTGCTTTATTGGTCGGGAATATATTCCCTATCCATGACACCCCAACTTGTTAGGACACCACATCGTTCCGAAACCACACACGCTTTCGTAATCACTTTCGGGAACTCGATCACGTTAAGATTTCATAGAACGCTTATGTTGAACAATTCCAAATCGTTCTAGGATTAAGGTTTTGTTGTTGTAGTATCAACGAATCAACGTTCAGTTACGTAAAGTGAGGTAGATATGAATCGAATCGAATACAATTGATAATTGAAGAATATTGAAGTTGGGACAATCGTCGATAAAGAAAAATTCATATGCCTAGTGAATCAAATGGATGTGAATATGTGATGCACTTAAGATACGAAACAATTCAATTTTCTTGTCACAGTTTCACTCGATTTATGTAACAATTGTGTCTTACAAGTTACTACAACTTACATAAGATCTAAATAAACAAAGGAGCGGCAAAAGTGTACTCTAATTCAGATTAATTTGATATGTACATTCACAGGACAATCAAAAGAGGACCACTGACAAAATTCCTCTGTATCAAATCTAAAGAATTACTATCTAATTTATGTAAGATCTTCTATCTGCCAGGATCTGTAATTACTTTGCATCAATTTCTTCTCATTCCATTGTATACCATGATGATGTATCGAATCCAATTACCATATTGTATGATGTAACGCCATTTAAGCCCATATAGTACCATCATTCGGATTAAGATTGCGTACATCTCGACCTTTTTCCATCGTACTATCTTGAATGACTAGTTTAAGATCAGATGCGTAAATTTCAACCTTTTCAAACCCGATACAACTCGGATCCATATTGTAATCGTATTCACATTCAAGCCCGGACCCGCTTTTCAACCCGAACCCGTAATTTACTTAGTGCCCATGGTCACATATTATACCATGTCACAAACGGAAAATGGGGATTTTCCAATATTATGACGGTAACAAAGCTGACATGGTGTAACGATTTACGTACAACTTTGACAGATGGTAGAAGCATTGGAGTACCAAGTCAACAAGCCCCTATGCTGCTGAAACTTGCAGAAATCTTTAGCTTTACACCTCAACAAATGAGGCTTAAGCTTATCAACATCAGACAATTGCACAGGTTTCAAGAAAAATTCCTCAGCTCCATCTTCCAAACACCTACTAATTCTAGAAGGTATATTCTCAGAAGACATGATTACAACAGGAATGTCTCTCAACCTTTCCGATTCCTTAACTTTCTTCAATAACTCATACCCTGTCATTCCTGGCATTGAGTAATCTGTTATTATCATATTCACTTTCTTTGCAAACTCATTCCCATTCCCATTCCCTTTCAACCCCAGTAATTCCAAGGCCTTGTTTGGAGAATCAACTGCAGTAACTGCAAAAAAAAAACAGTAAAAAAAACATCAGATCATGCAATTCACAATTTCACATCAAAAAGATTAAAACTTTGCAAAAAGATTGAAACTTTGGTAATAATTAAGACCATGTTTGGAGGTGGAATTTACCTTGGAAAGATGAAGTCTTTAGGAGTCTTTCAATGAGCTTTCTATCAATTATACTGTCATCAACTGCTAGAACATGGAATTGGGTATCCATTTTTTTTGTTGGAATTTTAGAAATAATCCTTAGCCAAACAAGGAATAAGAAGAAGGAGAGGGAGAATTGGGAAGTGTAAGAGGAAATGGAATGGGAAAAGAAGGGAAAAGAGGGGAATGAGGAAATAATGAAGAAGGGTGAGTTTGGGTTGGTTTTATGTAGGTGAGGGAATCAAATATTTTGGAATAAGGATTTGTTTGGGGGAAAGAAAATAATGAGAAAGATATGAAAGAGATTTCGACAGTTGAGAAGGGGATTTGTTTTTGAGGATCTTGAGGATCTCTTTTTTGTCTACTTTTTTTATTATAAAAATATTTTGTAGGGACATTTACTTTGATTTCATTTATTTTATTATTTTGATTTAATTTAATGTGAGAGGGAAATGGGAAAGGGGGAAGAGGGGTTGATTTTGAGTGCAAGTCTTCTCATTTTCTATTTCTTCTTAGAAAAAAAAAAGAATTGTTGGTTTTAATGAAATCTTTTTGATTTTGGTGAGATTTTGTTTGACTCTTCGCCTTCCAATTTGGCCACTAAAAGTTTTTTCAAGGGAGGTGATGGTCATACGGTGGTGTCATATACGTTGGACCGTCAGTACGGTATTTAATTTTTTATCTATTGAAATACTGATGAATACTATTGATATCTTTTAGATATTGGTTAAGTGTGGCAGTCGTACATGACTAATAACTTTTTGATGAATACTACGGTTACTCCAATGTTTAAGGGGTGTACACAACATTTTCTAATGAATATGAAGGTATGTAATATCATGAACCTGGCGCCATAGTATAATTTAGCTTAGACCAATCGCCTAGTACTGACTTATTGTACATTGCTTGGTTTTGCCATTTCATTTGTGTTTGTATGGATAACCTTAGCCCAAATTAATCTAAAGAGCATCGTATCCACGACCCTACAAGTCTTTAATAAGATTGTTCATTAGTGCATTCTGATAACTCAAATTTGAAACTCGCAAGAATTGTGGATTACAACTCCTTATTATATGCACTAGTGCTTTCTAATATTGGAGTACTTACTCAACCATTTTCCAAGCAATACTATTATGAGTAAAAAAGTTGCAAATCAAATTTTCTAAAAAGATTGTGGAGTATAACAATTTAGAAAATCTTCTACCACAAGAATTCTTCAAAGTACTCGTAGTAGTAGTGGAGTATATTCTTAGTTCTTTAAGGTTAAAATGAGTTCAACATCACCACGTCATGGTAATAAAATTTGCTGCCTTAATGTCAATCATAGCTATAGGACCACCATTGATCCGATTTAGACTTTGATAGCTATGGATTTTCATGAGCAATGAAATCAATCTTCTTATAGCTTTTTTTTTTTTTTTACAAAAATGGTACTCCTATTATACACATACACTTGTCAATATAATAAGAAATTATATGATCATCAAATTGTAAGAGTGGATCTCATTAATCAAATTTATGATAGTGGGGTGTGAGAAATTATGTCATCTTTTAGGATATGGTGACAAGGTTTTTGTCTGCTTAACAAGGAGTAGAGATCAAGTGAATAAACTATGGTTTAAGATGAGCTTTTCTGTCCGCTCTTGCTATTAGCTCGGGTTGCTTGGAGCAGAAGGAATACAAGAACTGTATGACAACACAGAGGGCCAGTCATTGTGGAATAAAATTTGGTCGATTGAAGCCCTTCCGAAACTGCGCCACTTCACGTGGAGGGCATGCTCTGGAAGCCTAGCAGTGAAGGAAAGGCTTCACTATCGACACAGCATCTCTAGCCCGTTGTGTGAGCTGTGTGGACGTGAGCCTGAGACTATCCTTCATGCATTAGTAAAGTGTGACACCTCTGCACAAATTTGGAATGCAAGCCCCTTCGCACCGGTGATCCAAGGTAATTCTTATGCTCGTTTTGACGAACTAGTTTCACAGGTGCTCGAATCCATGGATTGTGTGACTGTCTGCGACTTTCTTGCTACCGCCTGGGCTGCCTGGACTTGCAGAAATGAGAGAGTTTTTAACAATCTTATGCCCGACAGTGCTTCTGTTGTCCAAGGCTTTATCCGGCTGGTTCACGAGCAGAAACAATATGCTGAGTTTGTATCTCCCCAACGTGTCCCCTGCCACCCGAGGTCTCCTTGTACCTGGTCCCCTCCCCCTTGTGGCATGTTTAAGGTCAATACTGATGCTGCTGTTTTCGAAGACGGCACCGTAGGTATGGGTGCAGTTGTTAGAAATGACCTGGGCAAGGTTGTTGGCATGGCTGCAGTGAGGCTGAAACGAAATTGGAGGCCTCATCAGGCCGAGATTGTTGCGGGGAGATTTGGACTACAGACATCGGTTCGTATGGGGCTTCGGAATGTGGTTCTTGAATGTGATGCACAAGTACTAACGCAGGCCTTGATTACTAAGAAGACGGGACTCGGTGTGGATGATCTTATCCTTGAGGACATCAGTGACCTTGGTAGTAGCTTTCACGAATTTGTCATTTCTCATGTTAAACGGGCGGGTAATACAGTAGCTCACTTCGTAGCTAGACTTGGTCCCCTGAGTGGCCAAGAGTTTCTCCTTGTAAACAATTTCCCGGAGGGCGTTACAACCCTCGCGGACCTTGATATTAATGAATAGTCCTATCCCGTTTCGACCTCAAAAAAAAAAAGATGTATTTTTGACACACAACTTTGATTGATTGGATAATGGTGATATATATCCACAAAATTGTTAATTGAACTAGAGTAAAATAAGTTGAACTAAGTTCCACTTACTAAAGCCATCATGGATTGAACTAAGTTGCACTTCCTAACTAAAGCCGTCATGGATTGAATGGGTTTGAACGAATCAAAATCCTCGTGAGTTCTTTCACTAGCTAGTGATGGAGTTTATTATTTTGTCACAAATATTTATAGAGTTTATTATCCCGTAAATCCGTGATAATTTAACAAATCATGACTTCAATTGTAAATGCATAAAACAAGATGCAAACAGTTTCTGAATGGTTGATTACTTTTCAATTGTAAGAGATCTCAATACAATTTGGACATCTTAGATTTAATCTTGGAACTATTAAAACTAAGTTACCTTACATATTCGTGGTGGAGTACTGGAGTATAAATGAAAGCGTAAACCTTATGTTGATGTTTGCGGGTTTTAAAGTGGCTAATACGCCTAATAGTGCTTCACATAAAGTGTATAAGAAAAATACAGAAAATTTCAGTACCTTCTAATTAAAACCATCGAAATTACTCTTATATTTGACAAATGTTCCATGCTAGATTAAGCAAATTAAACTCAAAAATATACACAATTCAATGAATTCCAACTTATACCAATTTACAAATAAAGCACAAATAATATATGTCGGGTCAAATTTAACTCATATTTGGTCATACAAGCGACATTTTTTTCGTACAAGCTACAAATATAGTCGTCAAATGTCAAGCAAAAATATATCTATACTACTACTTTAATAGGCTACTTTAAACGTCTACGTGGCAAGCTTTGAAGGTAACCATAGCAAAAAAATACCACGTCATCTCCTATGTGTCTTCCCTCTGTTTAGTTGCACTCTCTCTCTTCCACGTAGGCAATCTTGTGTGGCCACGTCCATTTAGCTCTCCTCCAACTCTTCGGCGTCAAAAACGCTTTCCCATATCAATTCATCCTCATCAAACGGCTCCTCCTCTTTCCACCTTCCCAATTCTCATTAAACAGTAGAAGATGAA
The DNA here is from genome assembly GCA_963457585.1 of Spergularia bocconei. Classification (NCBI taxonomy): domain Eukaryota; kingdom Viridiplantae; phylum Streptophyta; class Magnoliopsida; order Caryophyllales; family Caryophyllaceae; genus Spergularia; species Spergularia bocconei. The sequence continues at coordinate 2,540,624 of OY734951.1, read as the reverse complement.
CTGAACTCATTAAAGCAACATGTCAATATTTTTCCTCATGAGCGGCATCTTTCTCTCTCCTCAATCTTTTCCTCATCTCCTTCATCTCTTCCCTTTTGTATAATCGCAAAAATGTCAATATTTTTTTGATAATCATGAGTCTAATTTTTTGTTGTTTTGATATTGTTGTAGACTGAAAAGGCTTACCTCAAGTCGTTTAAGGTTTTTTTTTTCGTAGTTTCAATCCTTGAATTAATTTGATTTAGGGTTTGTAGAAATGAATTGATTTGGGGGTTTTTATATGGGGTTTTGATTGATTTTGTTTTGCTGGTGTAATTGTGTAGGTCGAAGGTTTCTGGGAAAGGAAACGAGGGCAGGAATGGGAGGAAGCAGATTTTCAAAGAGTATTGATTTGGGATTCAACACCCATAAGGAAGAAGATGATAATGTTGATTCTTTTGACGTTGAAGCTCTTGATGTTCCCGGCGCCGGTCATCGTCACGAATTCGAGGTCTTTTTTTGCTCTATCCTTCGAATTTCTCATTCTTCGATTTTTTGTTCTTTTCATTATTGCTGTTATTATGATTATGATTATGTTTAATTCGAAGTTTTTGTGATTGATTAATTTCGGTTTGTAAATGTCATGGCTTAGCTTCCTGTAGAAGGAACTTTAGGAAGTTAGTGTATTATATGTTTATTGTGGAAGGTTAGTGATCGATTAGGGATTGCGTTAGAGAAGAGAGGAGTGTGTCGTAATGTCGTAGTTCGCCGTTTATGGAAAAATAATTGTAGTTGTGTGTAAGGAAATTAGGAACTTAGTGTATAGATTAGGGACTTGCTCATTAGAGGAGTGTGTGGTAATTAATATCGTAGTTCAGCGTCTATTGAAAGATGTTTGAAGGGGATGTGTTTCGGTTTGGCAATGGTTATACTTATTGGCTCTGAGGGTGTCCTAAATAGATTGTTTTTGGTCGAACCTTTGATATAATTGTGGGATTGGAAGGGTGCTTGGTACTTCCTGGTTCTATGATTATAACTGATTCTATTTCTAATGCCTTGGTCCAGAATGTTGATAGCCAAAGGGGATATCTGAGGGCATGGATATATTAGGAAGTATCTTATCAAAGTTCAGTTTCACAATGCCATGTACTCTCGCACATATAATGAAGATTCTTAAGGTTTAGCAAGGGTTTCAGGAAGTGAAATTGGGGGCAATTTTGGATTTAACCAATTGGAGAAAAGAGCACGTAGGAATGTACAATGACGTATTGTCTAACTAGGCAGAATAACTTTTGGGTCTAGATTCGGGTTATAGTCTAGATCCAAGTTGTTCTATTGTAGATTCTTCACGAAAGTCTGATCGTTTGTTGATGTGGTTATTCTTAGCCATACGTTTCAGAGAGTTTTAAATTAATGGAGTAGCTACGGAGTACTATAACTCTTCCTTTGGTTGCTCTTTAGTGGATTTTGATGTTCGTTACTTTCTATTCTTTACTTTTCAAATTTGTTGTTTTTAGGGTAAAATTACCTCTATAAAATTTCAGTGCATCTGCCAAGAAAGCCACTCTCATCTGATCAAATTACTGTGTCAGGTTATTTTCATTTCAGATTTATTATGGAATTCCTACATGTGCAACACGATTTGATATGGGAAAATGGAGATTGTGAGGCAAGAGACCTTAGACATAATCTACCAAATTATACCACAAATTTGGTTTATCATCACTGTGGACCAGGGTGCTTTTTAACTCATCCTGTATCTTCAGGTAATGTTTGAAGATCTGTACTGCAAACTGTGTGACACTGCTTTTCTGTGAAGAGTGATCAATGTATGAAGAAGTTGGTTGTTGTATGAAATATGCTAAAATATATATAATCGAAATGAGATTTCAGCATCAAACTAATTAATATTGTTGTATCTACAGACTTGCTCTTATGATAGTAGACAGTGCCACAGCTCTGCATAGAACAGATTTTTCCGAAGAGAGAGCTGTCGGCCAGACAAATGCATCTTGCTAAATTCCTCAGGAGCCTTCATAAATTGGCAGATTAGGTGATTATCTTGCATCTATTTGACATTTGATTCTTGAGAAACTGAAATGCAGGACTGACAGCTTATGAGCTGAGGCCTGAGAATACGAACAAAGGACTTGCTATATTCTCTTGATGATCGTTATATATGCTATATAGATTTATCACTGATTGGTTCCTTGCTGATGCAGTTTGGTGTTCCTGTTGTCATTACAAACCAAGTCGATGGATCTGCAATGTTTCCTGGTCCTCAAATCAAACCTTTTGGTGGCAATACAAAGGCTCATGCTTCCACTACGAGGTTTGTGGGGTTCCACCTCTTAGTATTTTGTCTTTAAAATCTAAAAATAGATGATGGGTTTGCTAAAGATGCTATGTTTTTAGTTTCATGGTTGAATTGAGTTAGGGATTTCGATGCTAATTGGTGAGCTAATCTTTCTGCCGATTGAGTAGCCGACAGGCTAAATTGTTTGACAACGACTTTTTGAGTTCTTATTTCTATGTTTGTGCCTTGCAGATGCATAGGCTACAGTCCAAACAGGACTACTGATACGAAATTCTAACGGAAAGTTTCTGTGGTTGATATATGATCATTCATTTAGAGCTTTGTCATCTTGAGAAAATGGGGGCTTGAATCTTTAAATGCTGCAATTTAAACATAGGGCTAATAAGTGTTTCAATTCATGACATTTGTCGTCATATGCTAGAAACTCTCTTTGGCACACACTATCTGCCATCAAACTTGAAGCTTCTTAATTCAGGGACACCTTCCAAATTAAATGTTCAGAAGAGTGGTAAATGATCTCAAATATTTTATATAACTAAGAACAAATATATTGCTTTCGTCATTTTCATTACGAATTCAAGACAATATATGAACCTGTATATGCACATGTAAATTACTTTTCAATGTTTAAAGTGTAATTAACTTATTATAACATTTTACTCCCCGATACTACTTTGAGTTTGAACATACAGTGCAATGTGAACCACTGCAGCCAAGTAACGGAAATAGTAGGCTTCAAGGACTAACCAAAAAGAAATCACCAAATTTACTTCGATAACATTCCGAATTGTGTTTTTTAAAATTTCGCGCATTTGATTCTTTTTCATGCTGATTTAGAAGATGGGTAGAAGCTGTGATTATGTATGGTTTTTGCTTTGTTGTAGAATGTGATTAATTTAATTTGTTTGGGGTATTTTTATCTCAGAAGTGGCAGGATGGAAATTTGGTATTTTTTGAAATGATAAGCTATATATATGCTTACTGACCCAACTTTGATCACTACTAAGCTTCCATTTCCGATGTTATTGCTTTTGTCTTATCTTTTTATCATTAATTCATTTCAGTGACTGTGTGATTATGTTCCTATTGTATCAGGTTTTGCAGATTGTGAGTAAATAATTTTTGTGTTGCTGTTTCGAAATCAGGTTTGTATTTTTTTTCTTTCTAGAATTTCAAGTCATCTAGCTCAAATTAGTGGCAACCTCCCCCCCTCCATTTGAGATCAGTTATAAGGTCCTTTATTTCTGCCATTTGGCAAGGTGCGTGAACCTTTTTGCTTAGATTTTTTTGGAGCTGGGAAAACATATCCAACATGGCTGCCACTTTCAGTTCTATATCGTCTGCATTGATAGTTGGGTTTCTTGGTTCATTGCAATGTCAAAAGCTCCTCTCATTACTTGCTAACCTATTCTATATCTTCTTGACAGAGTAAGTCCATTTCATCATTTGTCTGCATGATAATACTCTTTATTTGGGCAAACAAATGATTGTTGTTTGGCATACCATGTTTGAAAATCTATCGTATAACTGCTCTTTTAGATTATCCGTTCGGGCTCGGCATCTGTGCAAGGAGATGGATCACTTTTTCTCCCCAAGTTCAAGTATAATTCCAATAAGGATTTGTTGATAAGTATCTATGATTCATTTTATGAATTTATGGGTGTTTTACATAATAGAGTTTTGGTCTATTCAGTAGCTATTAGGTATATTATAGAGCCTTTCTATTGTGATCCACTCATGACTTGGCTGATTTGAGTTCATATTCGGAATTTGGGATGCATTAAAATAGGTATCTCTTGCATGTTGTGCGTGAGGTCAGAAATAGTTTGGATTACATCTTATTAAATTGGTTTCTCTTACACATGATAAGGTCGAATTTGCTAGAACGGGAAGCTCTTCTTCATATATATGTACCTCGATACTTATGGTTTGAGGTATGCGCCTAATCTTTACTATATTATTTTGTTTTGGCTCTGATTCTATTGTCATTTGTTTTAAGAATCACATATAGAGCTTTTGGATGAATTTTAGCTTAGACCATTGACTTGGTTTTCTACGGTTGCTCTCGCTTACCTCCAACCCACGAAAGGTCAAGATCTTAAGCTATGAAGATGCATGGAAGACATGATAATTTGTAAACTCAGTTGTAGCAGGGGTAACATGGTTTTGAAACTGGTCATCATTTTCATATCTTAGCTCTTTGTCAAATGTTCATGTTTATGCCACCTCTGGATTCATTTCCTAAACCCAAAAGTAGTTTGCAGGGATGTGCACAAATCCAATAATGACATTTATATTTATTTCAGACCAGGAATGCAACCGTAAGAGACACTCTAGCTAAGAAGGCATAGTTTCCGCTTTCACAAAAAAAAAGGCATAGTTTCCGATTTACCAAAGCTGTCAACATGTCGCTACACATGATAGCCTTTTAGCATTTAATCCTTTTTGGGTACTACATCTTTCGGCCTTATAGGATGGCACTATGTAATTTTAGTGATTCGATATCATGGTATCCATGGACTATGTGTATCCTTCATGTATATATTTGTGGTCTATTTCAACCAAAAAAAGTAGGTATGTACAGTATATTACATTGCATCAATTAAATGAAAGGATCGATGGTCTTATCATGAGAATTTCTTATCTTGCGCAACCAGAGGAAACACTATTCCAATCTATTTTTTTTGGCTGACAAATTCATGTTGAGGCTTACCAGCTTGGAGCTGAAACTACCTATTTTTTTTCACTAATATGTTTACAATTTAGAATAGAACTCACAAAATAACTTAACACAGACCCGTGAAGTCACGGGCCCAAAAACTAGTTATAGGTGAATAGTGGGAGTAAGTCAAGTCCAAATTTTAAGTAGTTGTAACTTGTAAGAAGAATTGTCAAATACTAAAATAATCTTATCTTCAAAACCCGTCGACATACTCACATGAATTGCTTAATTAATACTCTAATTATAAACTTGGTATTCGTTAGGTAAAAGGGAGACACTGTTTGGCCATTGATTATGGATAATGGCCAAGTTGACCTTTAATCAAAGGGCACCTCCACTATTATTTAAGTATCTAATTAGACGATAAGAGAATGGGTACCCTTACAAATCTGCCTATTAATGTACTGAGATCAACTAACATGACTTTCGATTATTGAGTTGTACTAGAGACGTGGAGTTCAAGATTTCGAGGTCTGTAAAGACAATATTTCTTGAATTAAAATGAACCGATATAATTATAACCTAAAAATGATCACTATACGCCGTATATAACAAACAAAATACAGAACTATACTGAGTATAGGTCGAAGATAACGTCTCAACACATGTACACTATAACTTTTAAACACTTGCTTGTAACTCAAAATAGAAAGTCGTATTGTCTTATCTATATATCCGGTTTATCATACAATGCAAATCAAACCATATGGTTATCCTGACCAACTAATTGTTCTTGGATAAACGAGTTTATCTATATAGATGCATCCGATACATTATCATGATTTGTCGAGAATTCCCAAGTATCGGCCAAAGTAGTATCTCAAACCGATACAAGTAGGAGAAACTAATTCACTCTTCTTATTGTTACTCCGTAATAGATTATGAATTTGTGATCGAACTTGCTTATCTGCTTCTATAAACCGATTGCGCAAACTTTAAACAGTGGTCCCAAAGCAACCTCGTGTGCGGTGTGTAGATTAAATCCAAAACCCCGGCAAAATCTTGACCCGAAATCAGGAGGAAAAAGCAGGGCAAGAAGATTTGGAAGCTACAGCATAATGCATGCTGTCTTCATATGATAGCAAATCTGTATTGATTTATGCGATTATGTGACCAACTTTGTCTGATTTTCATCATATTATTATTTTGTTACTTTACTTTAGACAAAATAACAGTGCAATTTTTATGTCTTTATTTATTTGTTTTAGTTCGTGGACCTTTCCCTGATGTCATTGCCGACCATAGTTTATAGAATCATGCACGTGGATTTCGCATCGATTTTTTTCTTGTGAATCTTCAAGGAAATGTGTGTCTATATATTTGACTGAGATTTTTCCCTCTGTTTTGGGTCTTTTGAGATTGTACGAATCACTATTGGTACGTTTTTTTCTTTTGTGGAAAACGATATTTGCATATTTTTCTTGATTTACAAAATCCCATTTTGATTTAAGGTTGTGATCTTCTTTTGGACTTTTACACAACTTGTGAATGAAGACTATTAGTACTGAGTTGATCAATCGACGATAATATGTTCCAGAAGTTGTTAAATAAACGCCCTGATTTAACAAGCTGTATCTTGAAGATACATTTTCATTCTTATGATTGGATCAGATACAATTCACCAAAGATGGGTACCGGGTTTTCGATGTAGTTTACAAAAACAATCAACAATGACCTTAGTGGTTTGCACTAAGTTAACTATTCCCCCTCACGTTAAAGGCATTTGCATCTAAACGATGACTGATATAAATTTCGAACTAATTAAGGGTGTTGAGGATGACAATCAGCGGTAACTCAACTGAGCTATCACATCTTCCACGTTAACAAAATTGGATGAAACATTATGTAGTACCACAGTAATTCGAAAGGGAAAAAAAATGTTCGGCCATGTATTTTCCTTCATTTTGGACTTTGGAGTAGATGTTGATGCCATGAAGTGGTTGGGCCAGGTGCATTAAGCCCACATATTCCTCTGACTAGTAAACCGAAGGCCCAAACAATACTCTAATACAAAACAATCCATATATTTGATCAAGCACCTTCAAATCCTTGGAACACATTTTGTGATCAACTTAGTAACTACTTTACTACCACTACTACTAGTCTACTACAACAAGGTTTACAAACACCGAGATTACACATCGGGGGCAATGCTATTTTTTCACCCGGAGAATGTTAAAACCGCTCGGTCGAATGCTAAGAAGGGTGGGGGGAGAAGGGGTGGGGGGCGGTAGTTTACGAATTAGAGAAACACGATGCCCTACCCTCAAGGGCGTTCTATGTTTTGCGAAAGTCATATATGATCTATCGATCCGATTGAGTTTTCTTCCACACGTACCATTTAGCAGTCACTACATAGACCACCAAGTTCAAAGAACCAAACCCGGCTAAAACCCAATAGAAAAGATTTAAATGGGCTCGATTAATATTACTCACCAACCAAGTCTGACCCGATCTTGAGCTAATCTCTTGGACTAGGTTTATAATCGCGGTAGTCATCAAGGACCCGACTCCTAGACTCCCATTCGTAAAGGCTGAGCCCATGCTCCTCATACCTTCCGGCATTTGATCGTAAAATATTTCTTGCATACCAACATAGGTGAAGATGTCACCTAGGCCCATGATCAAAAATTGTGGGATCAACCACCATACACTCATCGGGACAGTCGCCTTCGGGTTGTCCAAGAGCCCGTGTTGGCTCGCAACACTTATCCTTTTGGTCTCGACCAGGGCTCCTACAATTATTGTTAGGACTGAAAATCCTAGCCCAATCCCGATCCTTTGGAGCGTGTTTATTCCCGAGGGGATCTTTGTGAGCTTGCGCATTGTAGGGACGAAGAGCTTATCGTACATTGGTACCAATGTTAGGATTGTGATTCCGGGGATGACTTGTAGAGACGCCGGCGGGATTTTGAACTTAGGCCCAATGGACAAGTTCAAGGTGCTTGCTTGCTTGATGAAGAAGGTGTGTACTTGGGCTACTATTATTGCATACCCAAATGTGCATACCCAAATTGGGATTAAACGAAGGATTAGCTTCACTTCTTCAACTTGGTTTAGTGAGCAAAGTCTCCATGGATTTCTTGCCTTGTTTGATACATCTTGATCGTCAATTATCATTGCCTTGTCGAGACATCTAGTAAATTAATTAAAAAAAAAAAAAACCATGGTTAAATGATCTATTTTCGATAAAAATAAAATAAAATAATAGTTATTTCATATTTCAAGTATTTTACTTCGAGAAAAGTTCGTTGTACTTCACGGCAAATGCACACTCATCTTAACGAGCGAATAAAGACATCCTTTTTAGTTGTACCTAGCTTCACTAAATCGAGATTTGACTGACTTAATAAGCACTCTATCTAAAAGTCATTCATTCCTATCGATCTTATACAATGTATTCATATAAATCGTAATCACAAAGTGTAGGAGAAGACTTTACAAGATAAACCTCAAAACAATTTTCACTTTTGCACTATTTGGCTTCATAATTTAGTCCATTATATCATTTATATGGTTTTGATTGATTAGATCATGAAGAATAAAAGCGTTGCACTCAAAAATTGCAATTGCCAATTATTACTATATGGATCGGATATTGCACTATACTTCATATTGACGATGATGTGTCGAAAATTAGTGAAATTTTTAGTAAAAAGGTGGGTCGTTATCATGGTGGATACGGTTTACTTGAGACCAAAAATAAAAGAAAACTTTTCGGACTTTGGTCGTACAAGCATTACCAAAGCTTGTGGAGCAATTCTAGAAAATAATGGCCTCATGCATCTTACAAGGTGGAAGATTGCCTGCAGACTGCAGTTGATTGATTTTACCCAACTATATATGTTCCCAAATATTATTCGAAAATATATACGATCATACGGAGATCAGAAGTATCAATTCTCGACAATTTTACCGGCTAAACACCCGAGATTACGTGATGGTTGACTACTATGTGGGACAAAAAAATTACAATACTATGAAGTCCGACTTGTTTCTATCCTCTACACTGAATTTTAGAGTACGAGATTTTTGATGGCTAAATTAATGAGCTATGATAAGTTGATAACTACAAAATTTTGTAGTTTTGGGTCAAACGGTGCTATTGTCCTCTTTGCATATGCATTTCTAATGTTCCTTCCATTGCAAGAGAATTTATCACAAATTCTGGTGTGAGACGGTCTCATACGATAAGACTTTTCATACATTTCAAAAGTAACATGTTAATTTATCAAAAGTAATTTATTAATTGAATTTTGATTCAAAACACGTAATATATCTCATGTCATTCATATAAAATAAGATGATGCTTTATTTCTTCAAAATCAATTTGCTCTCTCGTGTATCGCATAAGCACAACACTTCGAACTAATGTTTACTGTTTACCCCTTCAATAAAACCTTTTACGCAACATCCTTATAAACTATTAACGACAAGAAAAATGCGCCTACACACCATAATCGTTATTCCTCTTAAAAACTCCCACCCGCACACCAAGAAAGAAGAACAAATTAAAGAAACAAAGGAGAGGCTCCACCAAAATTATGTGCAAAAAAAAGTGTAAAAGAAGAGAATGTTTTTCTTTCTACCCCCACGACTAAACAAGTCAAGCATCGATCACAAATGATCACAGCCCTTCAAGTAGTTATCCAATACTGTTAAGAATACAGTAGTCATATACTTCTAATCATATCCAATGTTAGTTAATCTTGTCGTTTTGTGGACTATTATTAGATGCTAATTAATTAATTAAGTTATTTAAGTTGTTCATTAATCAATTTCATATAGTGGAAAAAGGTATAAAGTGTACTTAGGGCTAATGGTTGGCAATAACAATGGATATCATATAAAATACAAAGCATTTCTAACCCAAATCATGCTAATTGTTTATGATTGTCTTACCCCCAACAATGTGGCATGGCAATCAAAAGTGTAATAACTTTATTTTGTGTTTTTGGAGTAGTTTTCTCTACCATATGATTTGATTTATGTTGTGCTTTTTGGGGGGTTGGTTTTTTGGGTGTGTGTTTGATTGTCTTCCTATTTTTCGATTTATGTTTCGTGTGGGAAATGTGTTTGTTATAGTTCGAGACAACTTCTGTTATAATTTCAGTCACACTTTTAGTATCTTATGCAAATCTCTACGTTTTGTCACAAGTGCTAACACATCCGTCCGAGTCGCGTCACACACCACAACAATTGAATGTTACACAATATGAGGGTAGATGTCTCACTGAATTTTACATTATCTAACCACATCGATTAAGACTGAGCAACCAACCATCATAAAGTTAGTATTGTACTAGAGCTCATATATATACACAACAGAGCTCCAAATGAATCAACTCATCTTGTCACAAAATATGTCACGCCACCAATGATAGTAAACTCGAGTATTATAGTAAAGAACATAGCAAATTGCATCACCTAATGCCAGTCACAACTCCATAATCAATATCTTAGCAAGGAAACCTGATTCAAGGAAAAAGGGCTCAAAGTGCACCTAATGGCCCATCTGTCATACTCAATTAACTGACCCAAAGTGGTCAGAATGATCCAACATCCAAGCTTAAGTGGGTCTAACTTTCTAGTACTGGTGTCAAATATTATGCCCAAATCTAACCCATGATATTGATGGCTAACATTGATCTTGCCTCCAAAACTCTACCAAAGAAACTTAATGCAACATGCTCCTAATATCTTAACAAAACCAAATGCAAGAACAAATAAAAATGCATGATGGGTACATAATAATTACCTGAACTGATTGGTAGGAGCCAATTTCTGTGCCTCCAAACCACCAAACGTGTCATCATCATAGTAGAGTCCGTGACCATTGCTTATGTCATTCACGCGCCGCTTTCTAATAGCGGCAACAAGCACTTGAGCAACCCGAGTGAAAGGGCTGCCCACTGGCCGCTCCTTCCTATAAGTCGGGCTCCCAATAATAAACACGAGTAGAGCTAGCCCCACGCTGGCCGTCGGGATACTGAACCCGACGGTCCAACTAACATTGTCCTCGATGTATACTATTGCTAGCACGGCAGCCATTGCCCCAATGGCTATGCCAAGGTACCACCAATTGAAAAAGGAGCTCTTGTCCTTTTTTTGCTCAGGTGTGTCATCGTCAAATTGATCAGCTGCAAAAGTTTGGACACATGGTTTGTGACCACCATCTCCTACGGCGGTTATGTAAAGCGCCGTAAAAAAGAGAGACGTCGCAACATCATGAGGGATTTTCGTTGATGTTGATATTGTCATTAGAATCAACCCCTGTATGTCCATAGATGAGAAATCATACAAATTTGTACTCATCGATGAGTCGGTATTAGACTCGACCAACTTAACTAGAGTTACGATTTTAAACTAAACACATAAATGCAAAAATTCATTGACCGAAGTTTGTCACCCTATAAGGCCTATATGATCATGCCTGACTCGAATCCGAACTAAATGAGATGACGTAGATCACATTATTGAAATAGAAAAGTAAGAATGAAAATCTCATGGGACATCAGGAGCCGTGTGAGATCAAATAAAAAACAACTTTTTTGACTAGTAACAATGACAACGTTAACATAGTAGTATAGCACTAATCATGAATCCGTTACTAAGTTCCGGCCTTTTCATGCATATACGGTGATAAAGTTTGCGTGTGTCGATCAAATTCAAACAGTATTCTTACAATTCAATTTGCTTCTTTTGTTCTTTTGATTAATTGAATCCTCCTACATTTCCAATTTGCAAAACAAGGATTGACCAATTCTAAACGTCTCATTTCCAAGTCCAAAAATCGGTCACATGCACGGGAGAAAAACCTTGTTCGTTCATATATACCATCAAAAGAAATGACAAACTTATACGAAATGTTGTTCCAATTTTATCGGATGTCATAAACTATAAACAACTCAATATCGTTTTAAACTAGTGCGATATTTTAAGTAAAAATCCAATTGTAAAAAAAAATGTAATAAGGAACTAACCACGAGAAAAATGCAAGAGGAAAGGAGAGTAGTCTTAAAGCGGCCAAGGTAAGAGTCAGCAAAGAAGGCACCAATGAAGAGTGCCAGAGAAGACACCCCATTCCACGAGTTCACATTCTTTGCTGCTTCTGCTAGCCCCTCTCCCTTCTCCTTCGTCAAGTACATCATCAAATTCCCCGCTATCCCATAATACGCGAACCTCTCCGCCATCTCCACAACTGCACATACAACAACGAAAACATATTAAAATCGACACCATATATAGTCGAGAAAGGTCTAACGTACGCAACCATCGCATATATGATATATGATATATGTAACGCAAAATTAATTAGTTTACAACTATTTGTTGTTGGTACACCATGACAGTGTACCGCCATGTTATACAAGTGACGCTATCTTATTTTCCTATATGAATACGAGAAATAAACGACGAAAAAGGAGAAGGGAGGGAGGGGGGTGCTTACAGATGATGAAGATGGCTGATCTCCATCCTCCTTTGAAACCTTTGGGTTGATGGTAATCTCTAGGCATGATTTTGGTTGTTTCTACTAAGAATACAGAGGAGAAGAAATGAAATAAATACAAAAAATGTTAAGGGGGAGGTTTATTGTACTTAATTATTATGAGAAAATTAATTAATTAAATGTGGTGATTTTTTTTTGAATAAAATTTTCAATTTAAGAAAAATGTCAGGGCAGATATATTTGCATATATAGAGAGATTTGTGATTTGATTCTGCATTAATTCATCTTTAAGATGGAAAGTATGTACTGTACATTTTGCTCTGTTTACTATTTTGTCTCTTGTGGGATCCTTTCTAAGTCAATCCAAGTATGACAATAGTCATAAGACTTAGGAGCATGGGACTTGTTCGGTATCACTATTTGTTTGTAACTTTCGATGATCATTTGTATTTTATGGGTGATGATTATGCCAAGTCTAATCAGCATCTTACAAGGCAAATATGTCCATTATATGGATTAGGTTCAATGAATCTGCCTCGACAGTAGTAATTACTGACTTGGCAAAATCATCGCCCAATTTTAAAAGGAATTAATCGATGAGATAACATGATTTGTTTTTTTCAAGTAGTAATGTTACTTAATCACGGAAGAAAATTTACTCTTATCATGTGTTGTGTGGGCACATGTTAGAAAAACCGTTTTAAAAGTTATTTAAATATGTTTAATAAGTAACTTTGAAAGATTGATTTCATACTAATTATAAATTTATACGTTTAAAAAAATTTTAGTTGAGCAGAGTAATAAGTGACATCTATATTAAACGCGCTTTTAAACCTTATAAGGATGAAAATTAGGGACGATACCAAATAAGCTCTTACGGTCACATCAAATTTTATTGAAGAAGGAGGGGGAATAAAATTAATTTTAGAAAAGTAAAATCTATCTGTGTCAAGTACTTTTCGTTTGTGTTCTTTTCATTTTCTTTTCTCTTTTTTTTTTTCTTTGTAATGGAGTATACTATATATTTGGCATTGGATCATTAATGGTACAAGATGCTCATGGTCATGGGCATCAACGGTGACATGCCACCAAGGGCTAAAGCGCCATTTGGCAGTAAATTATAGCCAAGGAACCTGAGTTGTTGGTGGATACTAGATAACGAGTAGATTTTTATTAGGCTAGTACTATGTTTCTTTTCTTGCATTAAAATCTTTATATTGGTACAATTGAATTGCTAAAGTGAATAGATGTGCAACAAGGACAATGCATGTGGATGTGCAACACATACGCCGAGCTTGGAACGAGGCAGCGGATCGGCTGGCATTGCACGCGAGGCATACACTTCCGCAGGACACTATGAAAATTGACCAAGTTGTGGAAATTGGATTGCATGATGTAGCGGAACTCGGACCTTATTTTGATGTAACTGTAACACATGTTCCCCCGTAGTAGTATGTAGTTTTTATTTTATTTTTTTTCGCTGTGTAACCAGAAAAAAAAATGAATAGATGTATTCGATTTTATCCGAGCTAAAATATTCTAAAATGAATTTGATGGAGGTGAACTAACTTAATTCAAATGTATTCATTTATCTAGAGTGAGTTGATGAATAAAAATATGACAAGATCATCAAATTTAATTCACCAATCGTAAAAGTTTAGTACACAAATAATTTTCTTCAGTGCCACATAATCAAAATTGCAATTTTTTTCTTGTTAGTTTATACGGAATATTTAGTTTCTTACACTGTATGTAGATATCAGGTTTGGATATTGAGTTTGATCTCAAGGTCCCTAAGCTCATTTTTTGTCACTAGATTAAGTCAAGTTTGGCTAGGCCATGAGCTTGTTTATACGGTGACAGGTTTTACATTTTAAGTTACGATTTAAGCTCAATTATGTATGTCTAGAGTGTCATATAGCCATATTGCATTATTGCCCATATACTACGATGACGTTCGGTTTTCAGATTTGGGTCCTATAACCAATAGAAGTATAGAAGGAAGTCAATGTATTACTCACTAACACTAGACTCGTAGCCAAACATGTCAAAATCCAATATTTTGCATAGTGTAAGTGTGTAACCATGCATGTAATTAAATTTTTGTTGGATCATCATCATCTTTTTCTCAATTGTTTGCTCCTTTGGTTTGCTTTTTGGGTGAAAGCTAAGTAGTGTTGTGCTTTGACTTTTATTACCGAATTGAAAACCAAAGTATTACTGACTAGTGTTTGTTGCATCATACCAGATTCGATCACCAGATACTTCACGTAACTTTTTGGTACACTTTCATTGGCAAACGTAAGTCAAAGGTAGGAGTAATAATCATTGTAGGCGGGGCCGAATCCAGGATTTGAGATCATGTAATAATGTCGTAATATGAGAGATTAACAATTTATCATGCTGGATTACCCAGCTAGATAAACCCGCAACGGACTAAATCGAAGTGAATAGTAATCAGGTCAAAGACTTAAGTTGCTCGGCTTAAAGGTCTCTTTAACCAATTGAGTGAACTCGTTTCTTCGTGAAAATCACTCATAGACATAGGGAACAATCAAGATGGTGGATAATGGTCCTCCCATGTACACTACTCTTACAGGAAATGTATGCTGCAGGTGACATTGATTAATTGAAAATTTGAGGCACATGGTACACTCTAAAAGAAGCATATAACCTCAAATAGTACAGTAGCTGGTTGTTCTCGTGAGGAACGAATCTTTTTACCTGTCTTTTTTCCTGTCAGCTATGCTGAGTAAAAGGATCAGCTAATGCAACATTTGACTACACAATTTCATTTTGAGTTATTCGGAAACAACTTTCTTACGTATCCAAGATTACGGTAAAACTGCCTACATCCGATTCTCCCTTACATAGCCGAAAAAATCAACAAAGTCATTGAAAGCATAAATAACAAGTCACTAGATTCTAAGTTACCATTGAGAAATTACAGTGATGAACTAACTGTTAGAAACCAGCACAACTATTTTAGTTTATGTGTAGTGGGGATTACCTATTTCACTGATGCACACCTTCTAAAAGATCTCAAAACTATTGATCAGAACTTCTCTAAACCTGAGATTGTCGTCCTGCAGTCATCAAACTGGACGTAATTTCATCACGAATGCTCGACATCTCACCAGCTCGCCTTGCATTCACTCTTGACTCAATGACATGACTTCCCTCATCCTGAAATGACCCAGGAACAGGAGCTGTGAAATCAAGGCTTTGGTCTTTACTGAAAATTGGATCGTTGATGGCGTTTTTGAGAATGTAGTTGTGCAGAGCAAATGTTGCTATAATGACTCTGGCCAAGGTCTTGTCTTGGTCATTTGACGAATAATTGGGTACATTCTGTAGTATCTTCCATCGAGCCTTCAGAAAGCCGAAGGCTTTGTCAATGCAACTCTTCAGAGATGAATGCGCCTGGTTAAAGATTTCCTTAGGACCCCTTGGAGCTGCACTTTTAAACTCAGACTGATTGTACCGCGTCTTTAGGTATGGTGTCAGGTACCCTTTCCTTTCTGGAATCACTTTGTCCACCAAGTAGTATGTGCCTGTGTGTGTACATAGAGATTAGGTAATCAAAACTCGGCTCCTTGGCAAAAACTCAGGTAAGACCGTCATACAGCAGTACACGTTTACCATAAAAGGTTTACGGGTGAGCTTTTAACAATTCAAGTTCAAACTCACCCAAATTCCAAGAAAAGCTCACCTGTCTACTGTAAGAGGGTCTGATAAAAATGGGGTTGTATTGTCTTTCATACTGAAATCGGTGAAATGAGTAATTCAGTGTAAAAGTAGCTCAGAATGTACCTGTAGGTGGTTTAGGAAACCTTGATTTTCCAGTAAAGATTGCATCGTTGAAAACACGAGCATCATGGGCTGATCCCTCCATTCCTGCAAAAACGTATGTGAACTGAAAATCGAAGTCACATGAAGCCAAGACATTTGAAGTCGGAACTGCTCTCTTTCCTCTATATCGCAATTGATCTTTCTCAGGAACAGTGACAGGTATTAGTTCACAGTCAATGACTCCAATGCAGTCCTGATATTTACATACAATGAAATAGAAACATTATACAACGCTAATTTGCCAAAGTTTAGACCAAGAGACAAAAATGCTGTGGAAGAAATAGTACAGTTATACCTTGAAATGTGGCATGTATTTATCATCAGAGGCTATACGTGAAGGAGTCTCTGAAAATGTCGGATCGTTAGGTTTTACCATATCCACAGCAAGGCGATCCATTGCCCTCAAAACTTCTTCAAAGTATCTAATCACAACAGCACTAGTATGCTTAAAGCGTTCCTCAACTTCTCTTTTTGAAAAGCCCTTCCCAAGAATGTAGACAAAAAAACCCACTTTTTCCTGAACAGACATCACTTCAGTAGACTTCAATCCATATTTGCTTTCTAGTTCCTTGCATAATTGATGGAATGTATTCCGATCCATTCTAAACAAGTCGAAGCACTGGGTTTCAGGACCATTTAAAAACTCTATCATCCTCATTTTCCCTTTTCCAGACGAATTCAAAGGTAGCTCCTTGCAGAAGCCAGTCACTGGACCTGTCTTCTGCAGAGTTTGCATATTCACACCTGCAAAGTTTCATTCAATATACAGCATTCATATATCCCAGCATATAACTCAGGAAAAAAAAAAACTGAAATAGACCTTTCATCTTCAATTTGAAAACACACAGTCTGAGAGATTCTCTCTGTCAAATGTTTATGCATCAATACATATTGTGGCTACCTAAAAACATTGTAACTTTCCCAAATTCCACACAGGACTCACTTCTTTCATATTTTCATTTCTTACGCCTCTATCTTACAACACATGATGTCCATGAGACCATATAGCCAGCAATTATCGAAACTGTTTACTTCTTACCTCCATTTTTGTTTGAGTAGAGGTACTTTATGTAGCACAATTTTGCCCCAGCAGTCGGCAAGAGAGCAATAATCTTCCTCTTGTTCTCGTCCTCTAACAAAGTAATTGCAAACATGGACATGTCACTGCAAACCTCTAACCCTGGCAGGTTGCATACAGTGTGAAAAACTGTTTCTAAGCTGAAGTCTGCTGATGCACCACTGTCAAGAGTATTCTCATGACTTGCCATTATGCTGCTACTCACTTCACCCTCTTCACTCTCTTCACTCTCTTCACTCTCTTCAGATGATGTATCTATCTCATCAAATGACCTTTTCTTTGACTCAACACTCAAACTTACTCTTGATTCTGTTGTTCCGTCCTGAGCTTTTGTGAATTCATCACCTCCATGAATAGCCACAACATGAGCTCTACCGGCATACTCCAGGATCTTACAATGAACTTCACCGTCAGTAATGTACACATTACCACCAAAAATTTGATCCCATCTAGCTTCAATGTCGTCAGTATAAAGATTAGGATCATCTCGAAACATACTAGCATAACAAATCTCCTGTGTGACAAAAGAAAAATGGGCAATTCCATAAAATGTTTACAATCCAAACATCATAGCCGCAAAAAAAAACTAAAGACAATTATACCTGACTCACTCTCTCCCATTTTGAGTCATCCCATTCTAGAGTAGACCCCAACCTTTTGAATTCTTTCCACTGATTCCAAATGATTCTCATATTAGGAACCCTATTCTTAAGCACATTGACAGGGAATCTTATGTTATTCCTCAAGAGCTCTGCCTCAACCCATTGCAAGTCTACCAAGTTCTCTTTGGAACCCTTACGCTTGTTCTCATTGATGGACTCGATAAAGACTATACCGAGCAGCTCAGGGTCAGCAGCCATATCATTATACTCCACCCCGTGTTGAACATTTGATGTCATCTAAACCAATGAGAGCCCAACAAGTCAGCAACAACAACGTAATCATCCAAAAACATGCAATTCTTTTACGAGATATAGATAACCGCATAACATTCAAGCACAGCAGAGTATGGAGTACTAGAACATTTCTTGTTCAGATCACATTGTTGCAAAACACAAACTCGAAACAAGTATGACATGAAAATCCCCAACAACCAAATGGCAAAAGAACATGAATGTCTCGTTGAAAAAATGGGTAAATGTCAGGAGAATAGGGGTAAATTTTCAACTTGGAAACCTATAAACTTGCCCACAAAATCATTTAATAATCACCAAGTACTATGTTTGAATCACATTGGTAGCAAAACCCTAACTCGAAACCTCATCAGGGTCAGCAGGAACATCATCTTCGAGATTTGATGTCAGCTTAAACACAAACAATCCAACAGACCAACAACAACAACATGATCATCCAAAAACATGCATTATTTGCCACCTGATTATTGATGACCACATAACATCTAAGCACAACAAAGTATTACAACAAATTCATTGTTCGGATCATCATTGTTGCAAAACCCTAACTCGAAACAAGTATGACATGTGATTCCCCAACAACCAAATGGCAAAAGAACATGAATCTCTTGTTAAAAAATGGGTAAAAGTCTAGAGAATTGGGGTAAATTTTCAACTTAAAACCTTCGAAACTTGCCCCCAATATCTTAAATCATCACCAAATAGGAGTACTACAAGAAATTCCTTGTTTGGATCACATGGTACCAAAACCCTAACTCGAAACAATCATCACACAAAGTTCCCCAACAACGGGATGGCAAAAGAACATGAATGTCGTATTGGAAAACCGATAAAACCCGAAGAAATTAGGGTTAATTTTTTAACTTGGAACCCTAAAAACTCGGCCCCAATTCCCAAATGTAAAATCATCACCTTATCATACAATTTTACCCTTTTCACCCAAATCTTTGCCTTGTTAACATAACTTCAATTACAAGAAAGAGCTCATTCAGCATCTCAAAACCCCAATTCAGGATTGATAAATTGCATAATATTATTAAACTATTGAGTGATTAAAAATCTCCAAACAAAACATTAATAAAAAAAAAGAAATCAACCACAATATGAATTACGGAGTATGAAATTCTAACGAATCCCAACAATTTATTATAAATACCCATTACAACATTATCATATAATTTTAAAAAATGTATACCTAATTATGAATTAAAACTTGACAAAATGCACAATATTTTCTATAAGATTTTAATTTAATTAAATAAAGTGGGAATTATATGAAGAAAAAAAAATGAGAAACATAAACTCACCGGAAAAACTGAAGAAGGAGGTTTGATCATGGGGTTGTGGTGGAGTGAGGAGAGAGAAAGAGTAATTCTGAGGAAGGGCAGTTTATTTTAATTTAAGTAAAAAAAAACAAAAAAAGTTACTGTTTTTTTGGCGGGAAATCATGATTCTTCTCAAAGAAGCTGGCGCCACAATGTCCGAGAAAATTGGGTTGTTGTTTTTTTTACTGGGGTAAACTGAAAACGCTAAGGAGTTTTATCACGTACTTACGTTGTATGGAGTATTCGTTTGAAGTTTGAGCGTATAGAAATGGGTTGAAGTGAATTACGCGGTAGTGGTGAAGAAGCGAACAAAAGAGACACGAGATGTAGACACGCTATCTATCTCGCAACTAGCTCGTATATGGATATATTCATGAGGTCTATAATGACCTAGGTAACTAGCCGTTTGTTCTTGGGAGAAATTGATAATCATTTTTTTTTTTTTTGAGGGGAAGAAATTGATAATCATACATGTCTACATTTCTGTATTTTGCCGAGTAAGTGATTTGTTGATGCAACATTTGACGCAATTTTCATTTGAGTTATATATTCGGAAAAAGTATCGCTATACACTTTACATAAGGGTAAAAATGCGTACAGCCGACACCCCCTTACATGCCCGTAAAAGAGCAATGATCTGTCTGTTCTCATCAGCCAACCGAGTCATTAAAAGCGTAAATACATCACTAGATTCTGATTAACCATTGGAAAATTACAGTGATGAACTGACTGTTAAGGCTGTTAAGAGACTACATTTTTACAGAATATTGTAGCTTGTCCAAAAAGACACCAGCACTATCATTTACAGCAAAAGGCTACATTAAGATCATCTACTCCGGTCATTAGTACTATACACTGATACGCACCTTCTGAATGACCTCAAAAATATTGATCAGAAGTTCTCTAAGTCTGACTTTGTTGTCCTGCAGACAGCAAACTGCACGTAATTTGATCACGAATGCTTGACATTTCACCAGCACCCCTTGCTTTCACCCCTGATTCAATGATACAACTTCCTACATCCTGAAATGAGCCAGGAACAGGAGCTGTGAAATCAAGACTTTGGTCCTTCCTGAAAATTGGATCATTGATTGCGTGTCTGAGAATGTAATTGTGCAGAGCAAATGTTGATATAATGACTCTGCTTTGGGTCTCATTTTGGTCAGATGATGAGTAGTAAGGTACATTCTGCAGTATCTTCCATCGAGCTTTAAGAAAGCCGAGAGCTTTGTCAATGCAACTCTTCAGAGATGAATGCGCCTGGTTAAATATTTCCTTAGGACCCCTTGGAGCTGCCCTTCTAAACTCAGATTGTTTGTACCGCGTCTTTAGGTAAGGTGACAGGTACCCTTTCCTATCTGGAAAGTTTTGATCCACCAAGTAGTATTTGCCTATGTGTGTACATAGAGAAAAGGTAATCAAAACTCGGCTCCTTGGCAAAAACTTGAGTAAGACCGTCATACAATAGTATACAATCGAGATTCAAGGTTTTAGGACGAGCTTTTACAGTTTCAAGTTCAAAACTCACCCTAAATCCACACAACCTCGCCTGTCTACTATAGGACGGTCTGAAAAAAAAGAAAAAAAAAAAGAAAGAGTATATGGCTTGAGAATGTTACCTGTAGGTGGTTTTGGAAACCTAAATGTTTCGGTACAGATTGCATTGTTGAAAACACGAGCATCATGGGCTGATCCCTCCATTCCTGCTAAAACAAATGTGAACTGAAAATCAAAGTCACACGAAGCCAAGACATTTGTAGTCGGGATTCTTCTCCTTCCATTATATCGCCATTGATCTTCCTCAGGAACAGTGATGGGTATGTGTTCACAGTCTATGACTCCAATACAGTCCTAATTCACACACGTAAAAAAAAAGTTTATTAAACACTGATATGCCAAAGATTAATCCAAGAAACAAAAATGCTGTGAAACTAATGGAACAGTACAATTATACCTTGAAATGTGGCATGTATTTATCATCACAGGCTATACGTGATGGGATGTCTTTGAATTCTGCATCTTTAGGTTTAAGGATATCTACAGAAAGGTGACTCATTGCACGCAAAACTTCTTGGAAAATTCTGGCCACAACGTCACTTGCATTTATAGAGTAGCGTTCCTCAACTTCTGTGTTTGAAGCTCCCTTACTGAGAATGTAGACAAACAAACCCAATTTTTCTAAAACAGACATCTCTTCAGAGGCCTTCAGGCTATATTTGCTTTCTAGTTCCTTGCATAGTTGACGAAAAGTGTACTGATCCATTCTAAACAAGTCGAAACACTGGGTTTCAGGACCGTCTAATAACTGTATCATCCTCATTTCCCCTTTTTGATACGGATTCAAAGGAAGCTCCTTGCAGAAGCCAGTCACAGGACCTGCAAAAAGTTTCATACTTTCATTCAAATAAAGCTTCATAGCCCCACAAATAACTCAGAAGCAACACCAAAGACTAAAGACATTTCATTTTAAATTTCGTCACTCTACACTCTTATAGATTCTCCCTGTTAAATGTTGATGCATCAGTAAAAATTATGGCTACTCTAGGTAAATCAAATTTTATCCTAACAACAATGCTAGACACAGAAAGTTAAATCCAAATATTTTTCGCATTAAGACTCCCCTCTTGTCTCTTGATGTGTCGGTTTCTTATACCTGAATCTAACAAGCACATGGTGTCTAACTGTCTATAGCCAATAATTATACAAATTGTTTACTTCTTACCTCCATTCTTGCTAGAGTAGTAGAGGAACTTTATGTAGCACAATTTTGCCTCAGCAGTCGGCAAAGCAGCAATGATCTCCCTCTTGATCTCATCCTCGGACAAAGTCATTGCATACATGGCCATATCACTACAAACCTCTAACCCTGGCAGGTTGCATATCGCATAAAGATCTGTTTCTAAGTTGCAGTTTGCTGATGCACCAGCATTGAGAGTATACTTAGGTCTCGCACTGATATTCTCTTCACCCTTTTCAGTTGATCTACATACCTCATCAAATGACCTTTTATTTGACTCGGAACTCAAACTTATCCTTGATTCTGTAGTTCCATCCTGAGCTTTTGTAGACCCATAGCCTCCATGATTAGCCACGGCATAAGCATTCCCGACATCATCATAAATGATGTCATACTCCAAGATCTTCCCATGAACTTCACCATCAGTGATGTACACATTATCTCCAAATATTTGATCCCATCTAGCTCCAATGTCAGCAGTATAAAGCTTAGCATCATCCCGAAACATACTAGCACAAGGAATTTCCTGTATAACAAAAAGAAAAGGATGACTATTTCCACAAGATGTTTTCAATCGAGAAGCAGAATATAGCAGCAAAAAAAATCTGAAATAATCGAACCTGATACACTCTCTCCCATTTTGAGTCATCCCATTCTAAAGTCGACCCCAAGCTTTTGAATTCTTTCCACTGATTCCATATGTTTCTCATAAGAGGAACCCTATTCTGAAGCAAATGGACATTGAATATTACCTTATACCTCCTCAAGATCTCTGCCTCGACCCATTGCAAGTCTACCAAGTCCTCCTTAGAACCCTTACGCTTATTCTCATTGATGGACTCGATAAAGACTATACCGAGCAGCTCAGGTTCACCAGAGTACCCATTATACTTCACACCACCTTGGACATGTGATGCCATCTTAACCACAAGCAACCAAACAAGTCAACAACAACATGATTATCAAAAATATGCATTACTAGATGACTAAACCATCCAAGCACAACAAATGTTACAAGAAATCCCTTATTTGGATCTCATTGTAACCTAACTCGAAACATGTAACACACAAAATTCTCCAACAAGTTAATGGCAAAGGAGCATGGATTTTAATGAGAAAAAGTAGTAAACTTTCAAGGGATTAAGGTAAAATTTCCACTTCGGAACCTTAAGTCGCTCTCTTAAATCATCACCTTATCATACAATTTACCCTTTTTATCCAATTTTTTGCCTAGTTGACATTATAAGATGACCAAAACATCCAAGCACCACAAATGTTACAAGAAATTCCTTGTTTGAATCACATTGTAGCAAAAACCTAACTCGAAACAAGTAACGACAAAACTCTCCAACAAGTGAATGGCGAAGGAGTATGAATGTTGATAAAAAAAAACACGTAGACATTTAGGGAATTGAGGTAAAGTTTCCAACTTGGAACCTTAACTCGCTCCGAAAAATCTTAAATCATCACCTTATCATACAATTTACCCTTCTTACCCAAACTTTTTTGCCTTGTTGACATAATCTACAACACAAAGTCTCATAACATAAACTTAACCATAATCTATAGAGTTAAAACGATTTACAAATTCTAAGTACGGTGTTCTAATTATAAACTAAAATGATGTCACAAAATTAGTACAAAGGTCACTAATTGCATTAAGGGCGACTATAAATCAACGGATGGTCGTCACAACAAGTTAATGAGAGACCGTTTCGATCACGTAACATGTTAACAAAGATACCAACTTCGACTTCTATAAAATCCCAACGAATGATCACGCATACCCAAAAATGAGTTAAACAACATTATTTGCCCTATGTTTTCTAAAGTATAGTAATCTAAATAAGCAAGCAAGAATTATTTGAAATGACGAGTAAGAGTAAAAATCACGTTACCGGAAAAGTGGTGAATCGACAGCAAGAGACTCACCGGAAAAATGGTGGTGGAGTGAAGAGGAAGAGTAATTCTGATGAAGGGTAGTTGATGTTACTCTGTAAAAACAAAACAAAGCAACAAAAAGTTACTGGCTTTTTGGGCGGGAAATCATTAGCTTGTCAAAGAAGTTGGCGCCATAATGTTCCGAGGAGATTTTTTGCTCTTTCCTCTTTGTTTGATTGTTTCACTCGAGCAAGCTGGGAACGTTAAGATTATAATCACGTGTCTACGATTTTGTTCGTTCGGTTTGAAGGCGTATTTGTATCGATTTACGACTATATTCATTTGGATCGAAAGCTTATAAATAGATGCTTAAGAGTAGGTTGAAGGGTGTTTCTATTCCGTATATAGTACTCTGTGCCTCCGTGGTGGTGAAGAAGCGAACAAAAGAAAGACGTAATGTAGACTAGTTATCTATAGCTTAATTAAGCTTATGTGGATGTAAGGTCGGTCATGATGACTCATCAGCCTCAATCTCAACAAGAATTTGAAGTATGATTAAGCACTATGTATCTAGCCTTTTCTGTTACTTTATTGTTTGCAGAGTTTAACGATATTAGACATCTACCACAAGATTTATACACTTTCACAAATAGTTTTTGTATCGTACCGATTCTAACAGTTCAACATCTTGACGCAAAAGTGTTTTTGAATAAGTAAACGGCCTAATCGATATGTGCTATAAGTTGGTATGCATGAAGAATAAGTTGAAATATGTAACATGAACCATGCATAGACACTTTAGTTTCCCTTGTTAGAGCATGAAGATTAGACTTTCTAGTGTGTCCCAACTTTAATTGAAATACTGAATCGGAAAATGCATGCACTTTTACCAGTTTTATTCATGCTTGTGTTACTGGATGGTAAAAAAAAATATGCGAATTGAAACGACCAAGATACATGTCGTTTTGTCATGTAGCCATCTTATCAGAGCTTCTTGATATGGAATCCATACAAACAAATTACATAAGTTATCCAACGATTTTCTTCTTTGAATAAATGATAATCTCCTATCTTTGTTAAACCTAAATAGCTGATAAATCACGATCAATATCAAGTAAATTTAGAAAAGAATTGCACATTTAAGCCATTACAAATGAGCTGATCTGATTATTTCTGTCCAAATTCATGTTGGATAAAGTAGGAGATTTTTATCCGCTAATACACGTACAATTACAATACTGTCATTTGCTGCGGTTAGTAGGTTTTACCTCCTTGACACCTATACCCTTTTGTAAGAATGTGTAATTGTCTATGAACATTATCAATCTACATAGTTTGCTAACAAGTCATCCAACCATGCGATGACCACAACAATG
The DNA here is from genome assembly GCA_963457585.1 of Spergularia bocconei. Classification (NCBI taxonomy): domain Eukaryota; kingdom Viridiplantae; phylum Streptophyta; class Magnoliopsida; order Caryophyllales; family Caryophyllaceae; genus Spergularia; species Spergularia bocconei. Next base: position 2,514,993 of record OY734951.1, on the reverse strand, counting down.
CATACTAACACACTTTTACCATGTTTGAAGTGGTAAAAAACTGTGACTATACCCTAAGTAGTAAGTACTACCCCTCCCTTTTACCCCAATTGTCCTACATTACAATTTCAAATATTTTCACAATTTCCCTTTGATTTTGATCCCACACTAAAACCCTGGACCCCCTTTTTTGTCCTTTATCCATGTGTCAATATGCCATTTTCCCCATCACATTCACAACTCCCCCCCATAAACTCCAAAATCCCCAAAATACCCCTCCCATTTCCAACACACCTCTCCCAGCTCCCAACGGTAAAAAACTAAAAACCCCCAAAAAAGTCCAAGACCCATTTTGGTAATTTCACACCCATCAAAACACACAGCTCTCCCACCCACTTAACACAGCACACAAACTCTCTCACAAAATTGTGGAGAGAGAGAGAGAGAAGAAATATTTATAGAGAGAGAAAGTAGAGAGAGAAAAAAGGGTCTCTCACTCTCACTCCTCACTCACTGTGTGTGTGTATATGCATGTACGGCATAAACCCTTGTTGTTAAATAAAGTGACAAAACTTGTCATTAACGCTTTTGTAAAATTGAGGGGTTTTCTGGTGAGAGTTGCAATTTTAGGGTTTTAGAGTTGTTAGCATTTTCCTTTCCAATCACATTTCCAAAACTGGCGAAATGATTCTGGTGAGATTGATGATACCCTTGTTCTTATTGTTATTTTTTTTAATCAAAGTTTTAATCTTTTGTGTCCAATTTTTGATTAATGTGTTTTTTTTGTTAGGTGGGTTTTTATTTTTTTTGTGGTAATTTTGTGATGATCATGAGAAAAAAAAGTTGTTTTCTTTTTTGGGTTTTTTTTTCTGCATGTTGTGTTGTTTGTGAGGAATTTGTGCAATGTTGCTTTTTTTATTTTAATTAATTTGTTTCTGGGTGTTGGAAATTCTTGGGTTTTATTTTATATTTGTTGGTTGTTTATGTATTTTGTTTATTATTATTTTCTGGGGTTGACCTTGATGATTTTCTGGTGATTAGGTTGAATGTGGTTCTAACCTCATGCATTTCCCCCAATTTAATGGTTATTTGTTGATAAATATCTGAAATTTTGGTTCTTTATAGTTTTGATTGATGAAAGTTTTGATTTTTTGGGTTTATTTGGTTGTTATTAACCGTGTTTGATAGTTTTTGTGTTTACTTGGTTTTCTTTTTGCGAAAGATTGAAGCTTTTTACTTTTATCTTATGGGTAGGATGTTGAGACCTTTGGTTAGTTGTTACAGAACAGTAGATGTGGTTGAAAATCATTCTTTATGTGTGATAGTGTTGTTTATAGGATTTTTTGAAGTGGGTAGCCAGTTTGAATGTGTGATAGTGTGGCTTGGGTTGAGAATTTCGCAAATCGGAAGGATGGTAATTCATAATTGTTGTACATTGGTTAAACGTGGTCGCGGATGGCTCAGTGTTTCCGTTTAGTATGAGGAAAACTTTAGACTTTATATAGTATGTTTGTTGCGGTTTGTAGATCTCGAGATTAGATGGCATGTGGTGAAGTTACTTTTCTCCTTGCTCGTTTTGCTTATATTGGTTGTTCAGTGTTGTCATACGTTGGCGATTTTTGTGTTTGTTGAATTTATAGTTCAATGCAGGTCCTCCTTAAGGTTTGAGAGAGGGGGGGGGTTGTTGATGGTGGATTGGTATTTTTTGTTTACATTTCCCATAAGCAGTATTTATCGTCTTTTTCCGAGAATCATGTTTGTTCAGATAGCTATTTCGATGTTATCAAACATTGGCACTATCATATGTACGAATTGCTTGTTAAATGAGACTCACTTGGGTTAAAAATGTCTTAAAAAATTGGGTGGTTTTACCTTATGATTCTATCTTCTATTATTCTTGTGGGTGAATTACGCACCTGTATGATTTGGTTGTATGCCACTCAAAAGATAATCATGTATTTCAGGAGATGGAAGAAGATGTGGCCTCATCTGCGGCCGACGGAGAGATAATCGGAATTCAGTTTGGCTTGGCAAGCCATCATGAAATCGTGAGTTAGCAGCTCCTTTTGATTCATTTAGAACATTAGTTATGTGTTACTTGTACATGTTAAAGATTGCTATTTGTTCTTTGTTTGAAGGGATGCTATTTAGTTATTCACTCTTTCTTGTTGACTGATCTTATTTTTTTTTGAATGAGGATGTCTGAATGATTTTATGTGTCTGATAGATCTTGATCTCAAAGCATTGAAATAAATAAACCAACTAAAAGTGTAGAATATGGTCTGGTGATGGAAGTTGGAAACTGCAGGATATGAATTAGAGTAATTGGATAGTTTGAAAGGTGTTAGTTGATAAAAAGGGCAGCGCGCTGCATGTTGGCGTCCCCGCAAGGGTCGGGGGAAGGGTCTCACGTCTCACCCTAAGGGTGTAGAGGGGGCAAATCTTCCTCTTGTCATTTTTGGGCAAGAGGTTGCTCATAGGATTCTGAACTCTTGACCTATCGATCACAAAGAGACATCTTAACCGGTGCGCCAAGGCTCCCCTTTGAAAGGAGTTAGTTGATATAAGATTAAAAAAAAATGTGAAAATGGTATTTCAAAGGTTTGGCAATAGTTGTAGTTGGATAGGTCGCAAGTGAAACGGCAGGCAGAAGCCTGGTTGCATTACTTCTTCACCCTCGAGGTGACATTTTGTGGTTTTTTCTTTAAATGATGTTGATAAGATGTAGGAAGTTTGCCTGAGGATGTGCTATTTTGGCAGCTTTATGGCGTGTTGGGGCTGATATATTCCCCAAGTACCCAACATTTTCCGAGGCGCAACATTCTTAATACTTCACTTGGGGCTGTGTAGGTTTTTAGATTTGTTATGATCAAAAGCAGTTGGTGCATTGAATGGGATCACAATATTTTTGTTCTGTTTTGATAAGGGAGTCCCATGTCTCTTTTGTCTCCCTCTTTCTAATAATATTAGATACTTTTCCAAAATTGAAAAAGAGCTGATGAGAGGAATGGAAGTTTTTTTTTGGGCGCTTCTTGTGTTGTGAAGTAATGGTCGGTCGGTGCGATTCTCGATGCAATCTTCATTATGGGCCATCCATAAGCAACCTGCCCATGTTTTTTTTGTGCATCTGACATGGGCAGTGTTTCAAAGAACACGAAACTGGGGTAATGTTGTTTTTGTATTTTATGTGAACCACTCCTTTTTAAATCTTGTTTCCTTTTACAGTACTTACGAACTCTTTCTTTGTGAACCAATAACCAAATTGAGAATTCCGAAAAGGCAATGATCCGGTCAACAACCACTAAATTTAAGTGCCTTTTCTTCTCAAAGGCAGATTCACTTAAGAATAATTTCAGTTGAAGTTTGTAAATTGGGGTTCATGGCTTCAGTGTCAAATTAAGCATTAAATTTGATTGTCGACAATCTAATGATTTTCGGATAAAGCTTGGTGTGTTGGTTGTTGTTGACTCCTGCGGTTTGCTGGAGCTTTGATTTCTTTTTGTCCGAATTTCAATTTGGGCAGTGTTTCACAGTGGTTGTGAAATATATTGCCGGACTATAAAATGAAAAGGGGTTCGCAAAACGCATTGTAATAGGTCCAACATCAAGAGTACTAAACTAGTTGTATCCTTTGGGTTGTATTCAATAATTATTGAACTTGAAGCAGGGACGATGAACCTCTATGCTATAATGTTACCTGAATTTTCAGGGACTGCCTCATTTTTGGTTGTGCTTGGCAAGAACTGTGCTCTTTCAATATGACTTTTAATGCCTTTCCAGTTTGAACTATTGTTGTTAAGTGTTGAAGTGTCTTGGATTATAAGTTTCTTCCATATCCCATTTCTTTTGCAGATTACATCATCTATGAGTGATTGTCCGATTAGCCATGCTAGTCAGTTGGCGAATCCTTTCCTTGGCCTCCCTCTGGAAAATGGTAAATGCGAGTCTTGTGGTACCGCTGAACCGGGGAAGTGTGAAGGTATGCTGATTATGTTTTTGTAGGTTAATGCCAATATGCTTTATAGTAAGTAAATTTTGTGGCAAGAGTTGACCTATGACGGTCATATCACAAGTGCTGGACACAAGTGTGTGCTGATGTGACTTATCAAAAAAAAAAAAAGTTTGTGCTGATGTGTCTCAGTCTGACATATGAACTTGGTGACATGGATATCTGACCAGAAATAGAAGTCAGGGTATCATAATTGAGGAGATTTCATCTTTCCTTTTCCTAGTACGATAATGTGAAGTGATGTTAAAAAAAGGAATTTCTCCTGCACGCTAGGTCTTAACTTCCTAGTAGTTAAAGCATATTGCTGTTCAGTCAGCTACACAATAAATAATGCTGTTCAGTGTCTTGCAATCCTCTGGGTTGTCGGCGTGGGTTGAGTCTATGTTATATTGTTAATGTTACTGTATATTTTCTGATCATATTATACCTTGCTCACTGCCAGTCACCGGTACTTCAATGGAGTTGGTAGGGCCATTTTAGGAGTTATGCACCTTTTGAAACACTGATGAAAAGTTGTGAGTTATAGCTAGCTTCTGTTATGAGTTTCTTGGCACTTCTAAGTATTATTTGCAACCTGTCAGACAATGCCGGACAGACATTTTCCCTTAACTACGAGGTTTTAGGACGACAGTTTGTTAAACTTTGCTAGGTTGTCGGATCAATGTGAAATATTTTCAATCTGTATTTCCTGAAATTGCTTTCTGAACTGAGAGTGGAACTAGACTCTCATAGATTTCAATGGGAGACATATGGCCTAGTTTTACTGCAGAGAGCCTCTTCATCTTCTTTGTTTAAGCCGTTGGTATATTTCAACAGTAAAGAGGGAAATGATACATCCTTTTTCCCCCTTTCAGGTCACTTTGGGTACATTGAGTTGCCAATACCAGTTTATCATCCATCCCATGTCAGTGAATTAAAACGGATGCTTGGCTCGATCTGTCTTAAGTGTTTAAAGATGAAGACAAATAAGGTATGCATCTTTCACTCTTCTCTTCATTTTCACCCCACCTCAACATGTGTATATGATGAGTCAATGTTTGATACAATCTAATTAGTTCTGAAGAACTGTAAGAGGACTCATGTCTTCTGATGCAACTTTGTCCTTTTGACGAGTATAACACTGGGTGGTGTGTTTGGTGGGTGGATTTTGGACAGCACCTAAAGATGGGCAAGTTATATTTTCTACTTAATGGTGTCAAGATGTTGTACTGTTGACTTTTGTAGTTAAATAACCTGATCAATAAGTTGATGCTATTATTGTGGTGGATGAGTTGTATTCGCTTTCTTTTTGAAATGAATGAAACTTAGTTTAAAAAAGCGCGCCTGAGGCGCGCCTAGGCGCAAGGCGCCATGAGGCGCAGCTGCCAACGCCTCAGAAGCCTGAGGCGCACAAGTGTGCATAAGGCGCACCTGAGGCGCACCAAGGCGCACTGAGGCGCAGCCCCTGAGGCGCACTGAGGCGCACGCGAGGCGCATGACTCTGCAATTTCCAGTTTTCTTTCTCTTGTAACCTTATTTCTACCCTTCCCTTTGCCCCTTAATCCCTTGTTTAAACTTCTTCACCCATAGGTCCTTTTTAAATACCACAAAAGGGGTTAATTTTTTGCAAGTTGAGGTTTCGAAAAATAGAATTTTGTTTGCTAAATGAGTGCGCCTCGTGTGCATGAGGCGTGCGCCTTCGCCTCGCGCCTTGCGCCTCATCGCAACGGCCCCCCAGCGCCTCGGTGCGCCTCGCGCCTCCTTAAACTAAGGAATGAAAGCAAATTTCTTGTCCTTACCCTGTATTATTTTATGTCCAACATTCTGCATATGTTCCTTTGCGCGGCGGTTCACTTCTCCTTATTTCTGTTTGGCAATTGATCTCTTCTGATCTTTCGATTGCTTGTGTTGGTAAATCTTTTTTTTTTTTTTTTTTTTACCCTGTTATTCCAATAGCAACTTGCTTTCAAAGATAGAAGTGTTTGGCACATGACCTCTGCTGATGTTTCCATCGCTTGTCAGATTTTAACTTTTATGTTTTATTGATCGCTTCTTGTATTGTGAAGTAATAGTCAGCCAATGCAATTCTGCAAGCAATCTTCATTGTGGATCATCCGTAAGCAGCCTCTCTATGTTATCAACGTAGGGGTAAGACCTGCGTACATTCGATCACCCCTCACCTCGCCTCATGGCGGGAGTCTGTGAGACACTGGGGTAATGTCGTTGATGATGTTGTCGTAGTTATGTTATATGTCCATTTTTCTTGTTTTTCTCTGCTCTCCTTGATGCTACTTACTTTAATAAATGTATATGTAAATCCAGGCACTGGGTAATGTCGTTGATGATGTTGTTTTTCTCTACTTGTGCTATGTGCTTCCAGTTTTCAATTGTGTAATTCTAGATTTTGTATCATTGCTATCTAGGGAGGTAAATTTTATAACACTTTGGTGTAAATGATAATTGTCCTAGTCAAAGGAAAAAGGGATTCTACTTTTTTTGTTTGGCAGTTCTTCTCAGGGCTGTATCCTTATAACGCTTGATTGCTATTTCCTGAGTGGCATTTAATTTTTTATTTTTTTTTTAATTTCTTTTGCAGGTCCCAGTGAAGAACAATGGCGTTATGGAGAGATTGCTGTCAGCTTGCTGTGAAGTAAGTTTAGATTTTTTTCTCCTTATTTTCTCTGATTTTTTTATTCTATTTGGGTGGCTTGGTATTTTGCCTTTTTTGAGGGACAGAGTCTGAAGAGTGAATGTGTTTTACAATTGTTATTTATGGTTGTTTCTTTCCCATCATACTACTTTGTCCTTGTGAGCTATAGCTTTATTTATAGTGTTATTTGAGTTTTCTTTGTTATGTAGATGAAATTACTCAAGATAGTGTGAGAGCTTAACTAAATTGGTCTCCTTTTGTGTATGGATGTGACCCTCTTGGCATCTCTATTTAAATAGGTGTCATCCCCTTGGTGTTCATTGAAACTTTTGTCTCTTGAGAAATTTGTCAATCACCTCTGACAAGTCTAGAAGAAAGCCATAGTTTAATTAATAACACTTATGAAAATTTGACTTACTTTCTAGAGGTTTTGGGGGGGGGGGGTTGTTAGACAATGAGTTGCAGGTATTCGAGGAAAGTATGGAAAGACACCTTTAGGGGTTGACGCTCGTATACAAAATGAGAGCTAGAAGAGTTAGCTCTCAAGTTATCACGAGAGATCTTATCTACATAAAGAAAAAAAGTTAAGTCCCGATGAAACTGGAGCACTTAACTCCAACTATACAACAATTTCAATAAGCGGAAATTGAACTTTTGTGTTGTACAAGCCATATCATCTAAAATACGATGGTTATCTCTATTCAAGATATCTTCTGCACCTCACTAATGCAACCCCTCTTTGTCCTAATTGCAACAGAAAGAACATCTTCAGCCTTACGATGGTGAACCCAATTCAAGCCAAAAAATAGACATAGTTTGACCATGAAATAACAACAAATCCATACTTAAGACTATTATTAACTATTAATTCAGTTAATGTGTCGATGATGTAAGTCATGAAACTACTTTTATAGATAGATCTAACCATTTTACTTTCATAGTCTAAGTTATTATAGTCTTCTCACAAACTTCTGGTCAAGGTCTTACCCCTAATAGTTTACAATTGCCATCGTCGTGCATTGAGAGAGATTTGTTTGGCCAATTTGTTGTGGTCTAAATACTAATGGTAGTAAGAACCTGAAATCTGTAAATTGTGCTAAAGGAGGAGGACCTACAAGGGCTGGCCTTTCCTAGTTTTATCAGAGTCATGAATTTGAGATGTTTAATTTGGTTCTCACTCTCTTTATTATTGTACTGTACTTTCCATGTTCTAGATTTGCAGTTTTTTGACCTAATGGCTAATTGTGTATGATCAATGAATTGAATTCCGTACACTTTGCTCGTCAGATTTGTACTTTCTTGACCAATGTTGGCCAATTATGTATGACCAAAGAAATGAATTCTGTACTCTTTGCACGACAGTTTTGTTGCTTGAAGTTTCTTGTTCTTGAACATATGAGGGGAACAATCATCTACTGCCTTCACTATTTGTTATTCTCAGTTTGGTTCTTTTTTCACAGGAAGCTTGCCATGTCTCTGTCAAGGAAAACAAGAGCAATGATGGGGCATCTTTCCTTGAGTTGAAAATACCAGGCAGATCGAGAGTGGATGGTGCTTGGAACTTTCTTGAAAGATTTGGTTACAGATATGGGGATGGTTCTTCTAGAACATTACTTGCTTCCGAGGTTTGTTCCCAGTGATACTGTATCATATTAGGCAAAGCAGACTAATTTCAAGCAGCACCTGATCTCTAAAGCATGTTTTTTTTTTGCTTTTTGAAACTTATCCTGCGTTTACTGTTGGGGGTTTCTATCCTCTTGAAGCTTCTTTGTGTGGCATGATGTCTGAAACTGTCTTTGCTCCGTTTGAACGATGCTTTTGTATGTGGATTCCTTGATGCAACCTTAGACATGGATCTTTAACTCCTTACGATTAGTCACATTCTGCCGTCAGATTGGCCCTTTAATTGTTCCCTTTCCTCATCTGCTCCACTATTTCGTTCTATGGAGAGTTGCGTCTGTGTGTGCACATCTTGATGATGTTTTATTTATTTTATTTTCACTAACATTTTCTTTTAATATTCGAGTCTAAAAGTATTCTTATTAAGAAGCACTGTTTTCTGTTCTAGACATTTTTGAAGTATGTGTGCCACGCAGGAGCTCTGATCGTGTATTTTCTGTGCTCTGTTGTACTATCAAATAGGTATTAGCGATGTTGAAGAAATTACGAGAGGAGACCAAAAGAAAGCTTGCCAAGAAAGGATACTTTCCCCAAGATGGTTACATTTTACGTTATTTGCCAGTTCCACCTAATTGCTTATCTGTGCCAGATGTATCTGATGGAGTTAGTGTTATGTCCTCGGTGAGTCACGTAAATTTTATCTAATTTAGCAGTTCAAAGTGACGTATAAAGAGTTCTGATATTATCACCCTTTTGCAATCGATTCCAGGATCTTTGTTCTTCAATGTTGAAAAAGGTGCTTAGGCAAATTGAAATCATTAGGAGTTCTCGATCTGGTGAACCCAATTTTGAAGCACATGAAGTAGAAGCGAATGACCTGCAAATAGCCGTTTCACAGTATCTTGAAGTCAGAGGCACCAGCAAGGTGTATATTTTTAACCGAATTATTTTCTGCTTACAGGCTACAACTGCAAGTAGCTGTATCATGCTTTGAGTTTTATCATTTGAGTTTTGTAAACATACCTGAAGAAGCTTTATGTATAACTGAAGTGCTGATTATTCTTTCCTTTTATGTGATTTGTGATGATCCTTGGACAACATCAGTAGTAATAAAATGATTGGAGCGGCTAACTTTAACCGTTACCATGAAAAGTAAGCAGCAAGCATAGGAAGTTATTTAAGAGAGTAAAGAGAGAAACGCGAGAGACTGGAACATCGGGACTATATAGGAGAGGGAAACACAAGGAAAATGTGACTGGGGGAACTGGGGAAGGGGAGGTGTCCAATGAAAATCTAAATATGAGGATAGAGATGAAACAGATGGCAAACCTGTTTTTATACTTTCTTTTTTTTTTTTTTGGGGGGGGGGGGGGGGGGCAAAAGGATCCCAATGGGATAAAATATAATCTCAAGCTATCATATATTCATATGCCTAGATTTGTGATGACATTTTATAATTACTGAATTTTGTTTTAAGATTACATCTAGCAATTCTATTTAAGTATGTTTGCTATGATTTTTGTTCAATAGGCTGCACGTGGGGACAATCGGTATGGGGTTAGCAAAGAAGGAAGTAGTTCATCCACAAAATCCTGGCTTGAGAAGATGAGAACACTATTTATAAGTAAGGGATCTGGCTTTTCTTCTCGTTCGGTCATTACAGGTGATGCTTTTCGACCTGTGAATGAAGTCGGCATTCCTTCTGAAATAGCTCAGAAGATGACATTTGAGGAGAGAGTGAATGTTCACAACATTCAGTTTTTGCAGCGCTTGGTGGATAAAAACTTATGCCTTACTTTTAGGGATGGATCGTCCACATATTCCCTGAGGGAGGGGTCAAAGGGGCATACCTTTCTTAGAATAGGACAAGTTGTACACAGGAGAATTATGGATGGGGACATTGTTTTTATCAACCGACCCCCAACTACTCATAAACACTCCCTTCAGGCGCTGCGGGTTTACATTCATGAGGACCATGTAGTCAAAATAAATCCACTGATGTGTGGTCCACTGGCTGCGGATTTTGATGGGGATTGTGTACACTTGTTCTATCCACAGTCTCTCTCTGCTAGAGCTGAAGTTCTAGAACTGTTTTCAGTAGATAAACAATTGTTGAGCTCACACAGTGGAAATCTAAATTTGCAGTTAGCCATTGATGCTTTATTGTCTTTGAAGACAATTTTTAAGTCTTATTTCCTGGACAAAGCTTCCGCTCAGCAGCTGGCTATGCATGCCTCATCCCCTTTGCCGTCTCCTGCAGTGTGCAAAGCAGGGTCCTCTGGGCCTCGTTGGTCTGCTCAGCAAGTGCTGCAGACTGCCTTACCTCCAAAATTTGAATGCCATGGTGAAAGACTGCTGATTCGTGGAAGTGAAGTTGTGAAATTAGATTTTAATCGGGATGTTATTGCGTCGGTTGTCAGTGACATTCTGACTTCATTGTTTTTTAGCAAAAGCCCGAAAGAAGCTCTTAACTTTTTCGACTCTCTGCAGCCCCTTTTGATGGAGAATTTGTTTGCTGAGGGCTTTAGTGTAAGTTTGCATGATTTTTTCCTTCCACTTTCTGAATTGGAAGACATGCAGAGCCAGATCCAGGACATTTCTCCTCTCTTGTTTCAGCTCAGGTCTTCTTTTAATCAATTAATACAGCTGCAATTTGAAAGTTATATGAAACTTCTTAAAGTGCCTGTAGCAAATTTCATTTTGAAGTCTTCTGCACTTGGAGGGCTAATAGATTCGAGGAGTGAGTCTGCCATTGATAAGATTGTGCAGCAGATAGGATTTTTGGGGCTACAGCTGTCTGATAAGCGAAAATTCTATTCTAGGAGTTTGGTGGAGGAAGTGGCTTCCCTTTTCAAAACGAAACATCCGTTTGCTAGTCTGTACCCTTCCGAGGAATTTGGTCTGGTCAAAAGTTGTTTCTTCCGTGGCTTGGACCCTTATGAAGGGATGGTTCACTCCATTGCTACCAGGGAGGTGATTGTACGTTCTTCAAAAGGGTTGGCTGAGCCTGGGACACTCTTCAAGAATCTGATGGCAGTATTGAGAGATGTTGTAATATGCTATGATGGCTCTGTTAGAAATGTCAGCAGTAATTCAGTTATCCAGTTCGAGTACGGTCTTGGGGGGGTGTCATCAGAAAATCTGTTTCCAGCTGGGGAGCCTGTTGGTGTCTTGGCAGCAACTGCCATGTCTAATCCGGCATATAAGGCTGTTCTGGATTCTTCCCCAAGTAGCAATTCATCTTGGGATATGATGAAGGTATTCTTTAAGCTTTAAGTGAGATCAGTTCTTGGGATCTATTACTTCATGAACTGTTGATCATTTTTAATTCACTTGGTAATTCTGTGCCCATCTACGTGTCTCATTTGCATCTTTTTATTACCCGTTCTTCTAGGAAATACTGTTCTGCCGAGCCAATTTCAGAAATGACTTGAACGACAGGCGTGTAATCTTGTATCTAAATGATTGTGCTTGTGGAAGGAAGTACTGTCAAGAAAATGCATCTTTCGTGGTCAAGAATCACCTACAGAAGGTTAGCCTAAGAGATGCTGCTGTCGAATTTCTCATTGAGTAAGTACTGTTTTTACTTTCTAGTCAGTTTATATCGTTTCTTCTTTTTATTTATACCTGTGTGTCCCTTTCTGCTCTCATTTTGTTATGTTTTTGGAGGTTTGCTGTTTATGTTGGTCTACCTGCACAACTCGATTTTTTTGTCAGATCTGAAATTCAGTACTATGATTTTCTGGTCAAGCTTAATAGATATTTTTTTTTATGTGGGTCTTTTGTCAATATTTTTTTAAACCTTTTTTTTTTGACGTCTTTCTAAACTTCCTTTGAAAGTGTTTAAATACTTCTAAAAGGTTTACAACGTTTTCGAAATTTCATGGCGTACACAAGACAGTTACTAGATGACGATTCATGTTAGCCGACCCCAAATCATTTTGGGAATAAGGCTTGGTTGTTGTTGTTGTTGTTGTTGTTGTTGTTGTTGTTGTTGGTCTTTTGTAATCCACGCATGTGAGTAGTGTCTTCAGATGGCTGTGTATGATGGTTTTTGTTTTTTTCGCAGTTTCAGCAACTACTTCCAGGGTAAGAATTATCATAGTAATAGATAATAATATAATAAATAGATGATGCTCCTAGTAAAAGAATGGGGTCATGCTTAAGATTTTAAATGGCTGTGTATGATGGTTTTTGTTTTTTCCGCAATTTCAGCAACTACTTCCAGGGTAAGAATTATCATAGTAATAGATAATAATATAATAAATAGATGATGCTCCTAGTAAAAGAATGGGGTCATGCTTAAGATTTTAAATGGTGAAGAATCTGAATTCTGACTGCAAAATTTCTGTTTAAGTGGAGTGATATTTGGGATTTTCAGATACTGAAATGCTTGGGCTGCACATTACATATGCAAGTTGGTGAATGCTTCCATTTCCCAAAAGATGTACTTGAGAGTATAGTTTACTGAGATCTTGAGTTTACGATGATACATGTTTTTATGCTAGAGAATTCCGCCCATTTTATAATTTGCTCTTCTTCTTTTGTATGCAAATGCCCCTTTTCTTTTTGATCCCCCCCTTTTTTTCCCTTGCGAGTGTGAATGTTGTGTTATATGCTTAGTCTTTATGTATGATGTGGTATACTTGGGGTGTTATTTTTCAGACATCACAGCATATGCTTATCACTGGGCGCATGAGCTTCTGTATTCAGAAATCTTTTTCAATATTGTTTAGTCTTTATGTATGATGTGGTACACTTGGGGTGGTATTTATAAGACATCACAGCATATGCTGATCACCGGGTGCAGTTCTGTTTTCAAAAAAGGTATTTCAATAATGTTTGGATGGTTGATCGCTTGTGGTATTCAGGTACAAAAGACCAAAGGCTGAACCTGGGAGTACAGAAGTAGAATCAGGGCTTGTTGGTCATGTGCATCTTAATGCGGTCTGTATCTCTTTGTGATTCTGTCGAGAACTAGTCAAGTATTTTTATGAAATTTTATCAGTAGCTGACAAGGTTTGTGTTGTATAGACTTTGCTGAGGGAGTCAAGGATCAGTATGCAAGACATCCTAAAGAAGTGTGAGGAACAATTGAATCTTCTACGAAAGAAGAAGAAGTATGGCCAGTTCTTTAAAAGGTTGTCTCTGTATGTCAGGTGAGTTATCTTTGGTCTTAGTGCTGTGTATATCTTGTGTGGGGTAGGAATTTCTTGATTGAAAAGGTTGTAGCTCCACTAATTTTCAACATCCTTTGTCCATGAATGATCTTGTATCTCTTATGTAGTTTGGCCGCAGATGTGGAATCTTGTAATTTGTGTTCGTTCTGGTTTTTGGATACTTACGAATTTGCTATCTTTTGGTGCATGTGTGCCTCTGTTGGCAGTGACTTTTGCTTGTTCCCAAATTCGGGAAGCATGTGTACTGGTATGCCATGTTTGAAGTTCTTCTGGGATGATATTGCTGAACCGCACTTGGAGAAACTATCGCACCTCATGGTTGACGTGATATGCCCTTTTCTATTTGACACAGTCATTAAAGGTATTGTTTTTCTTATCTTTTATTTTTTTTATTTGTCATTCTCTTACTCAATTAAAGATCAATCTAAGTTGGAATCTGCTGCTGTTGAATATCTGTTCGGAAAAGAATTTCCATCTACTACCTGCAATTGGCTTGTTCGTTGACTGGAGTTCTTTTTCTTTTTAAGATAACTATATAGCTTAAAATTTTATTGTCGTAGTCTGTAAATCTTTCTTTGAGGTGATTTTGGCCTGTGTGTTCCTTCTTTGTGCTGGTGTCATATGTATGACTTGTAAGTTTGTACTCATCTTTTATCTAAATATAGAAACAATAGATGTTTGTTGTACTTCAATATCTTAGTCTTCTAATATTAGATGTTTGATACACTTTACTTTTTGTATGTCAATCCTCTGTAAAGACCAAGACGGGGTATTATTTCTGGAAATATTATTTTGAGAAATAGAAGTTGGTTTGCAAACCAGCGTGCCTTGCTTCCATGAGGCACCCACCTTTACCTGGTGCTTTGCTTTTTGTTGCCATTGGCTCTTATTGCCTCAGTTTGACCTTTCAAAACTATGCTAATGGACGGTATTTGATGTTTACCCCAAGTAAACCGAGAAGTGTCTAGGATGTGATTTGATCGTAACAACTGCTGATTCTTGACAAATATTTTCTATCTAATTATAAGTTTTATGGATAAAATTTGTTACTTTTCGTCTGCTTCTGAACTGAGTGAAGTGTGACAAGTGTCATATCTATCATCTTGACTGTTTCTCGTTTCAAATGGTTTTTGATACATGATTGATAATCAGCTTTATTAATTCATGAATACATGTACTGCTTTGTACTATTATGGCAGCTTTCTGCGTATATGTGTAATGTTGTTCCTCCCAAGTGATGAAAGTTGTTGCATGTCTGAACGTTTCTTTTACGCCTCTCTGGCAGGCGATCCTCGAATATCCACTGTCAACATTGTCTGGATCAATCCTGGCACAACTAGCTGGGTGGAAAGTCCTTGCAGCAATAGAAAGGGTGAACTAGGTGTGGAAGTTACTTTGGAGAAGACAGCTGTTCGGCAGGACGGTGATGCATGGAGGATTGTTCTGGATTGCTGTCTGCCCGTTTTCCATTTGATTGATACAAGGCGTTCCATCCCATATGCAATTAAACAAATCCAAGACCTACTGGGAATCTCTTGTGGTTTCGATCAAGCAGTGCAGGTACATAGAGAAACTTACTGGGAATCCCCAATGTGACTTACTACCTTATCTTTTGACCTTTTGCGAAAACTTACTGTCAAAACTTTCGTCGAACGTATTCAAACTTAATTCATTTGAATATTGTATTCTCCTTACTTCGAACAATATTAAAACAAATGAGTTATATAAGTTTGACATTAGGTTTTAACCACAAAACCAAGAGAAGTAGTATATATAAGTTTGACATTAGGTTTTTAGTTATGGCTGGAGAAGGGGAAATTTGCCCTCGGGTCGTCGCCATGTTTTTAGAGCATCTGAATATTAATTTGAGATTTGTAAGGTTTACATGCATTCCTATTGTCAATTGTGTTGCTTTCATTTTATTATGTTGAAGTGTCAATACAGTTTTGTTGCTTGCTCAATATTCTGCTGAAGTGTTATAATGTTTCAACACAGAGTTGATGTTCTGCCTTTTTTACCCCCTTGAATAGCCATTTTTGCTAATTTGTCGAGGTTTACATTTCGTGCTAATTGCAGCGCCTTTCAACATCAGTGACTTCGGTCACAAAAGGTGTTCTCAAGGAGCATCTGATTCTGTTAGCTAGCAGCATGACTTGCTCTGGAAACTTGGTTGGCTTCAACATGAGCGGAATCAAGGCAATATGCCGTGCCCTGAGTGCCCAAGTGCCATTTACAGAGGCAACACTCTATGTAAGGAGTGTTTTTGATTAATCTTGATCATGCAGTCAGTTACGTCTAGTATTTTTGTTAATGGTGTTTGTGTTGCTTTCCTTTTTTTTTTTTTTTGGTTCTGTGTGGGCAGACACCCCGGAAATGTTTTGAGAGGGCTTCTGAAAAGTGCCACGTGGATTCCCTATCAGGCATTGTAGCATCATGTTCTTGGGGCAAGCGTGTTGCAGTCGGCACAGGAACTAAGTTTGAAATCCTATGGGACACGAAAGAGGTTCTTGTCTAGTTGCTTTTGTATTTTCATTGTAATATTTTCATTCCATAATTTGTATAATGGGATAAAGCAAATTGGCTCACTTACAATCTCTGTATCTGTCAGATTGAAAAAGATGAAAAACCAATCGATGTTTACAACTTCCTTCATCTGGTGCGGAGCTCTAATGACGAAGAGATGGACACTGGGTGTTTGGGTGAAGATGTCGAGAAGTTTGATTGGGAGCACATGGAGCCAGCCCTATCTCCTGATCAAGAAAACAATGCTGTTTTTGAGGATATGGTAGAACTTGGTTTAGATTCTCTAGACCAAGGAGGTGGTGATTCTGGTTGGGATGCATTGCCTTCATCCGGTACTGCCTCGGCAGGAGGGGATGGATGGTCTAACTGGGGCCAAAAGAAAGAACAAGCACGTGCAGAAGACTCCTCTAAGTCTGGGAATGGATGGGGTACTAGTTCTGCCTCTACAGAAGGCAATTGGGGGCTCAAGAAAGATCCAGTACAGCCAGAAGATAAATCTAGTTCTGGTGGTTGGGATGCACCAAAGAGTCAGGATTCTGAGAAGGACCAAGGATGGACTGCTGGCTCTGGCTCTGGCTCTGGCTCGGCAGAGGGGAACGGTTGGGCAAATTGGGGGTCGAAAAAAGCTCAGGCAAAGCCTGAAGATTCACCTAAGGCTGTTGGTTGGGGTGCATCAAGGACCCAGGATTCTGGGAAGGAAGAAGGCAAGACTCAGTCTTGGGATAATGGTCATAGTTCTGGTCAGGAAAAAGCTACATGGGGATCGCCTGGTGCTGCCTCCTGGAAGCAGAATAGTCTTAATGGGGATGCAAATCCTTTGAAGAGTTCTGATGATTGGGGTTCAAAGAAATCTGCCAGTTCAAGTTCACAAAGATGGAATACTCACGAGAAAAAACAGTCTTGGAATTCGGCTGGTAATGACGGTGGGGTAAACTCTTCACTGGAAAGTCCAAGCGGGGCTTCATGGAGTAAAAACAGTAATGGACGTGGTGGTGGCTCAATGTCTACCCAGGTCAATCCACATGCAGGAACTGGAAGTTGGGGGTCCGAAAAGAAGGAGAGCAACACCCAGTCTTCTTGGGCACAGCAGAAGGGCTCATCCTGGAAAAATAATCATGAGGTATTAGCACTACTTGTTAGCTAAATCTTTAAGTTAGTGTTAGGTCTGGCGTTTAGTTAATCAAGTCTTTCTGGTGCCTTATTTTAAAGTCTTTATAGGGTTTAGCGTAGGGTTCCTGCATTATACCTCTGTTGACACTAACTAGTGTTGTGTATGAATTTTGCGCATGACTTAATTTATTCTCTCTTACTTTTGTTTTTTTTTTCATAACTAGAAAAAGGATGAAAACCAGGCTGGTCCAGGAACGTGGGGATCTAAAAAGGATGAAAACCAGGCACACTCCACTTGGGGACAGAAACAGAATAGTAGTGGAGGTGCTGGTGGATGGAATTCAGATAGGGGACACAAAGAAACTGACCTCGGAAGCTCAGTGTCCCAAAATGATGAGAGAAAAAGTCAACCCTCTTGGGGACAGTCAAACAAGTCAACCTGGAACAATTCCGCAAAAAGTGCTAATGAATGGGGTTCTGATAAGTCAAGTCAACCTGCCATTTCAACAGGATGGGGTTCTGAGAAGGCTACTGTTGCCAGTGCAGGTAATGACTCTGAAGAAGGTGGGGGTGGTTGGGAGTCTAAGATAGGGGAAAGAAAAACACAATCTTCTTGGGGGCAACGCAATGAGTCTACAGGCAAGAATCCCTTGCGCTCTGATAAATTGCCGAGTCCAGCTGAAAAGAACATTGAAGTTGGTGGTTCGAAAAGTTGGGATTCGCGGAAAGAGGAGAATAGTACTCAATCTAAATGGGGCCAGCCAAAGGACGCAGAGCAGACATGTGCATGGAATTCTAACAAATCCGATAAATCTGGTGGTTCGTTTGATAAATGGCCGAGTCAAGCAGGAAAGGACACTGAAGTTGGTGGGTCCAATAGCTGGCAATCAAGAAAAGGAGAGAATAGCACTCAATCTTCATGGGGCCAGCCAAGTGTTGCAACTACGAAGAAGAATGAACAAACTGATGCATGGGATTCTAAGAAGTTAGATCAACCCCGTGCTTCATCTAGTTGGGGTTCTGGAAAGGATGAGTCTGGCGGCTCAGATAAGGTCCTTGTAGAGGGCAATTCCCAAGCTTGGGGGAAGACAGAAGAGAGAAAAACTCAATCTTCCTGGGGACAGCCAAGTGAGTCCACCGGAAAGAGCTCCCCAAGTGCTGATGGATGGGGTTCTAACAAGTCAGTTCAACCTGATAGTTTATCTGGCTGGGGTTCCGGAAAGGCTGATTCAGGCAGCTTGGACAAGGCGCATGAGGAGGATAGTTCTGGAGCTTGGGGATCTAAAACTAACGACAAAAAATCTCAATCTTCTTGGGGACAGCGGAGTGAGACAACCTGGAAGAGCTCATCTAGTGCTGATGGTTGGGGTTCTAACAAATTGAATCAACATGGCAACTCGCCTGGGCGGGGTTCTGGAAGGTCTGATAATGGTGGGCGTGGTTCTGGAAGGTCTGATAATGGTGGCCGTGGCTGGGGCTCTTCAAATTCTGGGGAGTGGAAAAGTCGGAAGAACCGCCCGCCTAGACAACCTGGATCAAATGATGACACTACTCCTGTGGCACTTACTGCTACCAGGAAACGGATGGATTTGTTTCCAGCTGATGAGCAAGATGCCCTATCCGAAGTCGAAACAATCATGCAGTCAATCAGAAGAATCATGCATCAGTCGGGGTAAGATTACAAACTGTCTGTTTTTGGTGTTTATTCGTTGAATTGATACAATGGCAGAAAACGATTAAGCCCTCCCCCCCCCCTCCTAAGTAAGCATAGTTCTTATAATCCGTCTTTTCCATGACGTTTTGTGCATTTTTATTGCAGTTGCTAATTCTTAGAGAAATGATTCTTTGCTAACTTAAAATAGTTTTTTTTTTCTTTTTTTGAAATCTATTAAGTAGAAATATAAGTAAGTCCTTCGTTTTAGAATTTACAGATGAAATGGCCTGGTTGAACTGAAATGAGTAGTTTTTGTCTTGCCGAATCAAAATCGTAGTCACCCTCAAAATTTCTAAAATTGTTAGTTGAAGATAGATGCAAGAGGTTAGAAGAAAGTTTGACACTTTAGATTTGAGCGTTAGAATCTGGGTTTGGTGGCTGAGCTTTAAGCCTAGAGTCTTTAGCTCACTCCCTCTAATCCTATACATTCTTAATTGCAGGTGTAATGATGGAGATCCACTTCCTTCTGATGATCAGTCATATATAATCAGCAATGTCTTGGAGTATCACCCTGATAAAACGGCGAAAATGGGAGCTGGAGTTGATTTTATCACGGTATAGCTTGTTACTTGAATCTTGGAGCCTATATATTTTTTTTAAATTAGAAAATGTTGAGCTTTTCCTTTGATTGAAATCAAATTTATAGAAGTATCTATCTTCTCTATGAAGCTTGGTGATGGGGATCTGCAAATTGTTTTGCTATTTGAATCTTGCTAAATGCAGTTTAATGTGAACCTCCTCTGTCCTTAGATTGTGAAAGAACTCAGGAATATTTAGTGCTTGGGGGCATCGCAGTTGAATTTGATGAGGAAATGTTACTTGGCTATTCTGTACCTTGTACAATTAATCTTGATTGCAATAAGAGTCTCAAAACACAAACTATTTACATCCCTCCTAGTCTAGTCAGGATTTGTTGTCATTTCCTATCCTTTCTGGAATGAGTTGGTCAAAATCTTCCTAGATAACTGTATTTGAAGTTTTTAATAAACTTGTGGGGTGTTGGAATGTCCAATTTATCTATGTTTTTCATTTTGTGATTGCTATACGTGAATACGTGATTATATGCATTTTCTTTTTTGCTCAAAAAAAAAAAAAAAATTTTCACTTATGTATGTAGTTCTTGGCTGCCAATAACATCTGAGCTTATGTTTATGTATTTGGATTTTAAATGTGAACCACTTTTTCTCTGAGAGGATGTCAACCAAAAGTTGGAGACACTAGTGTTCCCTTCTCTTTCTTTGCCTCCCATATTCTATGTTTTTTTTTTTTTTTTTTTTTTTTTTTGTGGCGCCGTTTGATATCGAGTGGTCTAACAGGTGAAAAAGCATGGCAACTTCCAAGAAAGCCGCTGCTTTTTTGTTGTGGCAACTGATGGTCAGGCAGAAGATTTCTCTTACATTAAATGCTTGGAGAATTTCATCAAGGGGAAGTATCCTTCAATTGCTGAATCTTTCAACTCCAAGTACTTTAGAAAGCCACGTCAAGGAGGGAATAGACAAGGGCAACAGAATTCAACTCAAAATTCACCTGGCTCACCAAATTTCACACAGAATGCACCTGACTCACCGAATTTCACACCAAATACACCCGAGTCTCCGAACTTCACGCAAAGTGCACCTGATTCCTGAGGTATCCATACCTCTTTATGTATTTCTGTTTACTTGAACATTTACCGTGGCTAGAATGCATACTTTGTTGTTGTGGTTGAGAAGAATTTCAGATTCAAATTGAACAAAAGTTCCTCGTTGATTAGCATGCCCTCTCTTGAACTTAGAAAATCCATCCATCTGATAGTTCTAGGTCCTAGCAGCTTCTGTGCTCATTACTTCTCTTTTTTTTTGAGGGTCAGTGCTCATTGCTTTGATAGTGGCAATGACAAGGTAAAGCTTGTTTAATTATGTTTTTCAGTAATTGCTTAATACATTCTCTGCAATCTATAAAATTATTGACCTGTTTGCACTTTATTGCTTATGCTCAAGGATTTCTGTACTCTTGCGATATCAGTGAGTGACTTGGGGCATGTAAGCACTCTGTGAGAGTAATAGCAACTTTCGTGTCTTCAGACATTATTGTTTTTCGAATCAAGTTTCTCTTTCACTAAAACTAAATAACTGTGCTGTTTATTTCAGGTGCTTGCCGATGGGTTGATTCCGTTTGGGTACATTGCACTTCTTCGGGTGGGAAATAGCCAGATAGAGTTCTAATTAGCATTGCTGACTGCTTATGTTATTAAGGATGGACAAGGCCCATTCGTAGGGAAGTAATCGTCTTTATAAATAGCTTTAGAGTAGCCGCGTTCAGTATGGACGCTAAGTTATGGCCTTACTCCTGTATATAGTGATGGCCTTGTCCACTTATTTTGCTACTTTCATTAGGGCTAAGGTTTAGCTTCGGATCCCTCCCCCAACCCCTATTTTTGTCCGACTTAACCACCGTATGAGGGGTTACATTTGGCAATCAAGGTAACGTAAAGTGCTTCTGCGACTTGTACAGAGTCAGCAGTTTTTTTGTACATGACTGTAAATGCGTGCTTCTCAATCAAGTTATTGCCCTCCTGAGGAGTGGCTTCTTTCAGTTGTTTTCGTTTTCAGCTGCTAGATGCAGTTGTCGTATTGTTATGAGCTGCTGCTGTTAAGTCTTAGTGTTTGCACTCCTAGTCGGAGAACAGACTCGTTCCCTCTTCTACGATCCTCGTTTGTCAGAGGCTGCTTGTAACGACTACTTATCCACTTTCGTTTGCTTCGTTGTTCCCCTCTCAGACTCGAAGTCTTGGGAATCAAATTGCGCGCTTCGTGGCTTGGCCAGTGAGCTATTTTGTAAGCACAATGCTTGTATCGTCCTCGATCCTGATCAAAAGGGGCATCAGCCTCACGCTTGGTGGTGTTTTCGACAAGTACGGAGTTGCTGCTATCCCTTTCACCCAAGACCGCCTACTCGACATGAGGGCGGGTCCCGAATTCCCGATTCTATTGTTGTTTGTACATCCTCCATGTTCGTTCCAAAACAACAGTGCGGTTTATTATTGTCGAGATGATTCGGGGTCAGCTACTAACAAAGATGCATAAATCATATTTGTCATTCGTTTCATAATAGGCTACCTCTGAAGTGATATTACTGTCGTCTTATGTCACAATGTGTAATGCCTGTATAGACAAGATGTCAAGTTCATTGATGATCGTTCAAATCGAAAACTTGTAGGGTTTTGTACCTTGGCTATGACGAATTGACGAGGTGTGTTGAGGAAGAGAAGCTTGAGTTTATCCTGTTTGCAACTTGGTCCCTGGCAGAGCATCAGGCTGACAGCATTCTTGCAGAAAGTTTCACATTAGTCCCTGGCATCAAAAAGGCACCAAGAGCAAAAAATTCAATAAATTCTTTTTGTTTACCCACAGTCTATCAGTCATAAGGCCACAACTTTTCAAAATTATCATACCCCTTTGTACCGTACACCCGAGGATATGTGCAATTTTTGTAACACGGGACAATTATAAGAGCACTTGGCAATGTTCTGATGAGATCGGGAAATATTTCTCTCTATGAATGAATAATATAGAAAAATTTCAAAATTTAAACGCGTCCTGCGTCGTGTTATATTTCAAACCTACCGTATTACACGTCCATATTACGTCTGTGTCTATACTCGTGTCCGTTTCCATGCTACCTAGCTAGTCCACGAGCACTCAAACTCTTTTTATCTCTTGCCAATGAACCATCTTATAATATCACTAAAAAAAGACGTAATCTTTAAAAATTAATCTGAATTGAAATCAATCAATGTATGCAACTCCAATCCTAAACAAGCCCAGATGCCCAAACAAATATTCCAATCACTGTTTTTTGTGCCAGTCAAAGTCAATTAATCACCCGCAAATTACCCACATTTTTTTACATTCCCACAAAAATTTACAGCTTCCAACTATTTCTTGCCATTGCCAGAATTCACCTGCCCATCTTTCTGCTGTTTCTGAGGTTTTGATCTTCTTCTTTTTATTTGTTTAATTTCTTATGATTGATTGAAATTTTTACTGAGTTGGGTTTTCACTGTTTAACTGTGGGCATTAGATTAGAAGCAAGCTTTTTACTGTATGTTTATTGTAATGATCAGGGTGAATATTGTGTTTTGTTTGCGTATTTTGGAAGTCAAACTTGGTGATTGAGAATTAAGATACATGGGTGTTTTACTGATTGAGTGATTGGTAATCATTATTGTTGTGATCAGCTGTGATTGGAAGTTTGAAACTTCATCAAAAAAATTTTACTGTAAGATGGTTAACCAGGTAAATATGGCTTTTGTGATGAATGGTACCATTTTCGGGGATTTGTCGTCGAAAAATGTTTAGTATAACTGTTAGTGTGATCAGGATTGAGTAGAAATTTTGTAGGGTGATATAGGAATGATTGGCATGACTGTTATTGTGATCAAGATAGAGTGGTCAATTGGAGTTTTTACTATCATTATATTATATTTGGTACAAAGAAATTTACGCCTATTAGATTTCGAGTGGTGATTGTGATTGGCTGTTGGTGGGTATTGGTTGAATTAGTGTACAATGCATCGGATGATTGAGACGGTCATTCTTGAAAGAATTTAGTTATGTGTCATTTACGGATCATCTGAAGAGGTGATGAAAATCATCAGTAAATGCATTATTATGGAGTAATGTTCTGATCTGATTATGTCATATTTTATGGTTTAATTGAATGATATGAAGTTTAGAACTTGCTAAGATGTTTTTAGTCGAAAGTTTAGGAATGGTTATAATTGAGTTTATAGCTCATGATTTTTATTGACATGGCTGCCTGCTATGGCCTGCTTAAGACGGTAGACTAGATTAATTGTTCCATTGCATAGATAGATATCATAACTAGATTAATGGTTCCATTGGCCTGTTTCTGTTGTTGTATTAATGATAATGTGCTAAGGCTCCTGAATTTTAGGTTGAAAATCAATCCATGACTTCCTTGGAAGACCAAGAGCCACAGGAGGCTTCTTTGCTGAAGTACCAAGTGTGGCAAGATCAATCCTTTTTCAAGTGGAGGAAGAGAGATGCACATGTTCCATTGCGCTGTCACGATACTGTTGAAGGTATGAGATTTATCCAATCCAGAAATTTGTCTAGAGCATATGTATCCCACCCCCCCCCCCCTCCTAACATTCTAGAAAGTCACATGTTCTAATTCTGAATAGAGAAACTTATCTGTGGAACAAGGGACGTAAGTGTTTTAGGTAGATATTAGTGATTGATTTGGTTGTCTCACTACGTATTATGTTCGTTGTTGGATAGGATCCCTCAGATACTGGCACGAAAGGAATAAAGTAGATTTGTCCACTTCTGGTTTAGCTGTTTGGGATGACAGTGCTTTGGATGCTGCACTTGAATGTGCGTCCTCGTGGGTAAAAGGCTTGCCTTTTGTGAAGTCTTTATCTGGCTATTGGAAGTTTAAGTTGGCTTCAGGCGAAACCAGTGTTCCATCAAGCTTTTACACTAGTGACTTTCATGATGATGCTTGGGGAACTGTGCCAGGTAAGGAAGTTCTTTGCTCCTGCATCTGTGTTGTTCACTTATGATAAGCAAAATTATTTTCTCTAATATATGAAGCCAATCAGAATTCACACGATTATGTATATTTATGTTTGAATTTAGAGCCTGAGGAAAGTAAAGTGCAATTAAGTTTGGTAGCTTAAGTTGGTTGACTAAATATTTCTGTCAACTGTAGGATCTCTCTCTTACCCTTTTCTTTTTTTGGCTTTTGTAGAATTATTGAAGTTTTTTCTATTTGTTTGAGCAGTTCCTCTGAATTGGGAGATGCATGGTTACGGCCAGCCTATCTATACGAATACCGAATATCCTTTCCCAGTCAATCCTCCCCATGTGCCCGCAGAAAATCTAATAGGCTGCTACAGGACATACTTTGAAATTCCCGATGAATGGAAGGGTAATTTATCTGCCTTGCATATTATATTTGAATTATGAGTGCTGGGATGTTGTTTCTCTATGGAAATATGAATGGCCTTATTTGGTATCGTGGTTTGCTTCTGTGATAATATGTTAATGTTCAGAAAGTTCAGTCATTGTGACTTATTATCTCAACTACAAAATTGAAGGACTTTTGTCCTGAAGGTCTTCATAGCGATATATCTTTTATGAAAGTGTGAATTTCATTCAGTATTACACATCGCTACTTCTCATGTCCAAAAACAACCTTGACTTGATAAAATGATAAGCATTCAGGAGCAACACGAACGTGCTAGAGGAAACATTATATGACCATTTATGCCTTCTCTTCAATTTAAACTACTTTGCTAGATAAGATCCATTTATTATGGAGCCACTGCCTCATCATTCTTTGGTATCATATTGGAATAATGTATTATGTTCATTACAATGTCTGCATTTATGTCGTGAAGTAGTGGTTAGTCAATGCAATTCCCGACACAATCTTCATTATGAGTCATTTGAAAACAGTCTCTTTTTTTCCGTCATGGGGGGTAAAGTTGTGTATATCCGAGCCTCCTGAAATCTACATAGGCGGTGATTGTGTTTAAGGCGCCTGGGTAGTGTTGTTGTTCACTGGTTTGCTAGATCCCCTCACATTTATTTTTAACATGGAGAGCCTCTCTTTGTGTGTTTTCTGTCAATGCGTTTATATATCTGTTGATGTCTAAAAGACCCCGTGGATTTTTATAGGTCGTAGAATGTTGTTGCACTTTGAAGCTGTTGATTCCGCATTCCATGTATGGGTAAATGGGGTTCCTGTTGGGTACAGGTATGTCAGATGCTCAGACTTATCTTGGAGGTCTTATCACATTCTCCTCATTGTTGCTTCGAGTAATCAAGTTATTCAACTGACTATTGAAGGACATTTCTAAGTGCACATGTTAAGTGAGAATTTAATTGTCTTCCCGGTGGCGTGGTATTCTGTATTATGAATCAGCTTATAGATGCAAAGCAATATCGAAACAATTTACTCTGTTGGATGAGAGTGAGACACTGATTCTGTTAGGCATAGGGAGGTGAAGCAAACCTTAGATTGTCAAATTTGTGAAACCTGTAATTCTTGATGCTCCTCATATTCCTTGTCTCTTTACATGTTTATACTATGCAGCCTCCCCCCTCCTGCCCCCCCCCTCCCCGCCCTTCTTCTCTTTGGGTTTCGCACCAACTAGACGATTGTTGAATAATTTCCCTCTTGTAGCTAATTTCCAATGGTTTATTTTCTATACAGTCAGGACAGCCGATTACCAGCTGAATTTGAAATCACAAAATACTGCCATCCATGTGGCTCAGGAAAGAACAATGTACTAGCGGTTCAAGTCTTCAGATGGAGTGACGGTTCTTATCTTGAAGATCAAGATCATTGGTGGTTATCTGGTATCCATCGGGATGTTCTGCTTCTAGCTAAACCCGAGGTTGTAATCCTGTATTGATGTATCATCCCTCAAACTTCTCTAAAACAATCTTTTTTATTTATACATTTTCTCCTGTCAAGAATTTAATTTACATACTCGAATTGCATGCAGGTTTTTATTACAGATTATTCCTTCCTATCAAAGTTGGATGGGGATTTCTCTCATGCAGATTTACAGGTAAGCATCCATTGTTCACATTCTCTATGCCAACCTGCTTTATAAGTCTAACAAATTGAGAGCGAGCATTCATAGCAACTGCAATTCGTATTAATGCTAGTTTTATCTGTTTCTTGGGTTCTTCGTGAAATGCACTTTTGTAATTTGCATTTGAAACATAGAGATCAACTATATGGAGCCTAAATATGACTACTTACCTACCTTGCAGATTCTGTAGTAACAACAAACTAATTGTCATGTTGTTAATTCAGGTCGAGGTGAAGATTGACACTCCAGTAGGAATGCCCAGAGACCGAATCCTTACTGATTTCACTCTTCAAGCAGCGTTGTATGACAATGAAAAGTGGCATGATCATGAAGGATCGTTTGATATCCTTTCAACCATAAAGGAGGAATTGGATCTTATCCCTCCTGCAAAGGATAAATTTGATGGATACCATTTTAAGGGAAAGATTGACAGGCCTAGGCTATGGTCTGCTGAGCAAGTATGGTTCTTCTTATCTTGACTAGAGAAATTATGCTTCTATAATATAAGACATGCATATATTCCTTAAATCTGAGACGCCTAAAAAGATTATACTTCTCATTATACCCCCTCCCATAGGAAGAAGTTCCATGTGTGTGGTCTTTATTTTAACAGTGATATCATTCACTGATGTTTAGTGACATGCTGGCCATTGAGTTACACTGAATGCTATTTAATTGTTGTTTTACTAAGCCATGTCATAATTAAATTGAATTGTTTGAGGGTTTCAAACTTCTAATTTCTTTGGTCTGGGATCATTCCCCATCATTTTGCTGTTAGCTTCAGTGTTTTTGTAAGTATACTGTGAATGTATTTCATTGCGTGAAAAATGAATCTGAGGAATGGGTTCTAATGTGTCTCATTTGCTCTTTCCATGTACTACAGCCGAATCTATACACACTGGTCGTGACCTTAAAAGATGCAACTGGAAATGTTGTTGATTGCGAATCATGCCAGGTTGGAATTCGGCAAATAACAACTGTGTACAAGCAGTTACTTGTGAATGGACACCCTATTGTTGTTAGGGGGGTAAATAGACATGAGCATCATCCTCGTCTGGGTAAGACCAACTTGGAGTCCTGCATGGTGAAGGTAATGCTAATTTATTCATCTCTTTCACATGACAATTTCAATTGAGCTTTAAGGCCCCTTTATTTGGAAATGACTATGTTTCTTGACTGCATATTCACAGGACTTGGTGGTGATGAAGCAATATAATATCAATGCTGTAAGAAACAGCCACTACCCCAATCATCCTCGGTGGTATGAATTATGTGATTTGTTTGGTATGTACATGATAGATGAAGCCAATATAGAGACCCATGGTTTTGATCACTCTGGCCCATTTAAACATCCTACTATGGAGCCTGCTTGGGCTGCTGCGATGTTGGACCGGGTTATCGGCATGGTTGAGAGAGACAAAAACTATGCATGCATTATCTCTTGGTCCTTGGGGAACGAGGCCGGATATGGACCAAATCATTCTTCTTTGGCTGGTATGAATACGTCAATAATATTCCATTGTTTATCAAATTAATTCTTGTGGTGGGTGATCATCATTTTTCTAGTGTACTCATGTGGCATGAGTAGAACTTATGAGAAGTTCATGACCTGTGAGTTTGAATAATGAAATTGGTTGGCCCAAGCAATCCCACGATCTGAATTTGGCTAAATTTAAGTTAAACCTGGATTTGTAAACTCTTCATGTTCCCTGAGTTACTATGTTGGGATGGTAGACACTTGTGGACTTGGTACAGAACTGCAAACTGATGGACCATTTCAAGCCAAAAAGTTTTTTTTTTTTTTTTTTTTTTTTTTTCAGTAAATGACCGAATTCGACACCTGAAACACACTCATGTCAGAATTCAGAAAAATATCCCTATAGGGGAGGTAAATAGCAATGATTCCGGAGCAATTCAAAACCACTTCAATGAGAATCACCATGTGGGTCAAGAGAACATAAGAGGCAAAAGACAAGCTTAGATTATGGCTTTACATCTAGGTTAATTTAGTGAAGATGAGTCTTGGGCTCTTGGCTCTTGCGTTTGATTTGGATTGAATGTGAGATAGAAATTTCTTGGGTTCGTATCCTGGCTCAAACTGCTATACATGTGTATGTGTATACTTGGTCTCCACCATTTGAAGCAAAAGATCTTGCATTCGTCACTATCAGCTAATTGAAGGAGGAGTTGATGAAGAGGCAAGAGTGATTGCAAATGAGGAATTGTCTGAATAGATTAATGAATTTGAAGGCCAGTATTTTTATTTTTTTGGAGTAGGCAAAGTTGTAGTAAAGAGGCAAAGTGAATGATGGACTTGAGAAATGGCTTGCTGTAACTTATAGCATGGGGTACTTCTGACCACCCAAATCTGCATAGATTCTCCTTAACTTGGTCCTTGTTGATATATGCTCTTTGAAATATGAATTTTCTTGCGAGGTTTGGATTTCTATATGTGAACTCTTCATATCCAAAATTTGGCCATCTCAATTTGATGTTCAACCTGAATCATTTTGTCTACTCTGATATATGCATAACTTGGAGTAGATTTGAGGCATATGGGGTCCTGTTGGAGTTTTGGGTAGTCCATCTGTAATCAGTCATCCCTAATTTCATTCATCATGCAGGAAATTTTGAAAACCTTGTACGGTATCCATCCTCATGATGTATTCTGTCTTGTTTGTCAGATGCTAATTATGTCTACAAATTTCAGGTTGGATTAGGGGACGAGATCCTTCTAGGGTGATACATTATGAAGGAGGTGGGTCCAGAACATCATCCACTGATATTGTTTGTCCCATGTACATGCGTGTTTGGGATATTGTGAAGATCGCCAACGATCCAAATGAAGCCAGGCCTCTCATATTGTGCGAGTATGTCAAACATTCTTTCATGTTTTTTCCTGGATGGTGAAAGAAATCTGTACATGCCTTCTGCAATCGTGATATATAACAGTGATTTGTTAAAATGAAAAAAAGAATAAAAATTGGGTATATGGTGTTACTGTGCAACTGAAAAGATCAAGTTTCAAAAAGGTTCAATATCTCTTTTAAGCTTAATAGGTTTGAAATGGCATCTTGCGAGAAGTTGCCTCCACAAATTAACTGGTTAAATAATTTGTAGCGTCTGTGAGAACCTCACTCTATTTTTTCTCCTTATTTCTTTAAAATACAGGGTTTCCTTAATCTAATGTTAGACTTCATTTGCAGGTATTCACATGCGATGGGAAACAGCAACGGTAATATAGATAAGTATTGGGAAGCTATCGATAATACCTTTGGGCTTCAAGGAGGCTTCATATGGGATTGGGTTGATCAGGTCTGTAAAAAGCTTAAGAGCATGACATTGCTTAAAATTCTCTGGTATCACACGGAAACAGGAGATCTGCAATTTGGTTGCTGTCATGTTCAATTAATTTTATGCTTAAAGGAAACAGAAACATAGTTAAAATTGCGCAAAAAGTCATGGAGGTGATTTTGTTTAAAACCTTTGCATACAGGGCCTACTAAAGGAAGGGGTGGATGGTAAGAAGCACTGGGCCTATGGAGGTGATTTTGGTGATATTCCTAATGATCTGAACTTTTGCGTGAATGGACTCACTTGGCCTGACAGAACTCCCCATCCTGCACTGCATGGTAACTTGGAGAGCATCATAACTAACTTTGTGGAGTTCTTTCTTCCATTATTAATTATTAACATTGTGTCTGTAAATCTTTAATGCTTTCAGAAGTGAAGTATCTTTATCAGCCAATCAAAATTTCGTTTAAGGAGGGAGTCCTTAAGGTATGGGCAGTTCATTGGTAATGCTTATGGATAAGTAGATTTGTTCAGGAGGCTGATCTATAATTTTATTTTGCAGATAACCAATACTAATTTCTACGAGACTACAGAAGGATTGAAGTTTCTCTGGGTCATAACCGGGGATGGATGTGATTTAGGATCTGGAGTATTGTCTCTGCCACTAATTGCGCCACAGAGTAGTTATTCCTTGGAATTGGCATCTGGTCCTTGGAACTCAGCTTATGCTTCTTCTCTGGCAGAAGAAACTTTCCTGACAATAACCGTGAAGCTTGACCAATCCACTCGCTGGCTTGAAGCTGGTCATGTCATTTCGTCAGCACAAGTGCAACTGCCTCTCAAGAGAGAGCTTAATGCCCACGTAATCATATTTTCTTTCTCATTTATGAGGCAACTTTTTGTATGTTCAAGATAGTGAATGCTCCATCCTGACTGTTTGCGTCTATAATGGTGTCATGTAGGTCATCAAACCTAAGAATGTTGTTATCACTACTGAGAAGCATGGAGATTTGATCAAGATTATCGTGCCAGGTGTGAGTGAGATTGTGCTGAATGATCACAATGGACTTATTGAGAGCTGGAAGGTAGTTGCTAATTGCCATTTTTCCCTTGCTGTTTTAGGTTTCACAATCACTCTCCCTGTCCAGTCTCCATGTGTATTGTTTATTCCTCGAAATGCATGCACTTTGTGTGATTATAAACTAGTAATTGACAAGGTAAAGATGCTATAGTCATGTGAATAATCGTGTAGAGCAAAAGGAGTATCTACATACATTTTTATTTTTGTCTCCCAACAAGAAATATGCCCAGTTTCTGCATGATGGACCTGGTGCGTGTGAGTCAAGAGGAAATAGCCAACTCTTAATTTTGTGTCAATTCTTTGCATTGTTGATTTGTTGTGTCATCGTTCTTTCTTTCTTTTCGTTTCCTGCTTTTAAGAAATCTGGTGTTCTTATTGAATGGCAGGTTCAAGGAACTTCTGTGATGAACAAAGGCATAGTACCTTGCTTCTGGAGAGCTCCTACAGACAATGACAAAGGTGGTGGTGCTGATAGTTACTTAACAAAGTGGAAAGCTTCTCTTCTTGATGACATAGTTTTCATTACCAAAAGCTGTTCCGTACAGGAGAAACCCGATTTTCTCGAAGTAGTTGTGGTCATTCACGGGGTCCCAAAAGCTGAAAGCAATTCTGACGTGAAAGAATCAAATAATATATTTACAGTCCATATGACCTACATGATCTATGGTTCTGGAGATGTTATTATTGATACCACTGTTAAGCCTCGTTCAGATCTTCCCCCTTTGCCTCGAATTGGGGTCGAGTTTCATGTAGACAAAGCAGTGGATCAAGTTAGATGGTATGGCAGGGGGCCATTTGAGTGTTATCCTGATAGGAAAGCAGCTGCTCAAGTAGCAATTCATGAAAAAACTGTCCGTGATATGCATGTTCCTTACATTGTTCCTAGTGAGTGTGGTGGAAGGACTGATGTTAGATGGTTGACATTGCAAAACAGTGCCGGCATTGGAATTTACGCATCCACGTATGGTAGTTCCCCGCCTATGCAAATGAGTGCAAGCTACTACTCAACAACAGAGCTTGACAGGGCTACTCACAATGAGGATCTTGTCGAAGGAGATGACATTGAGGTCAGTTTGCTTTATTCTCTCTCCCCTTCTTCTTAAACAATAAACTCATCCGGCATTGTTATGAGTTTATGACGAATATTCATAAAAGTTTGCTCATATCTAGATGTACTTCCATAGTATGACTATCTAGACTATCCCTTTGTTCATGCCTTTTTTTTAATAAACAGGTTCATCTTGATCACAAACATATGGGTTTGGGAGGAGACGATAGCTGGACACCGTGTGTTCACAACGAGTTCTTGAGCCCGCCTGTACCATATACATTTTCTATCAGATTATGTCCAATCACTGCTGAGAATTTGGGACAAGATATATACAAAGCGCAGCAGCAACAAGTTTAGCAGCCGCCATTTGGCTATTACTTCTCGACAACATGTGATAAGGGCATGCACTGTCCTGCGTAGAATCAGGGAACTATACTTCCGAGTGCTGATTGAGGACAATTTTTCGAGTTCTGATTGAAAAGAATGTTTGAACATGAATAAGCTTTGGTCATATCAACAGTCTAATAAAAGTTCTCTTTTTCAACAGCGGTGAGGCAGTTGTGCATTGTTTCCATATATGCAACATTTTGAACTAGGTTTACAGTTTGGAATTCGGATCAGTCAATTCGTAGTATTTCTATGCTGTAAAAACAGAACGAGCTGGGATGAAAGAATCGTGAAGCACAGTTGCTCAGTTAAACGCGAAAAATACTGCAGCAATAGACCCGAAAAGGAAATGAATATCCAAACGGCGTACTATATTTAAAAAGCATGGAACCCTTCAAACGCTCATTGCATTGTAACACAACACTAAACTAGAGTTCACTTATTTCAGACCTGCTCAGTAATATTTTTAGAAGATCAAGCCGCAAATGAGCAAGACAAAAACTAGGGAGAAAAACTTAAGCATCATCAAGTGCTAGGACGCCAGGTAGTGGTTTGCCTTCCAAAAGCTCCAAGCTAGCACCACCTCCGGTAGAGATATGGCTCATCTTGTCTGCGAGACCAACCTTTTCTACAGCAGCAACAGAGTCACCTCCCCCGATGATTGTGGTCACACCCTTTCCGCTGAGCTCAGCCAACTTCTTTGCTACAGCCTACAGATCAAATTGGTAATTTTCAGTATCAAAGACACGATGATGATGATTTCCTATCGCTCTTTTAACTCAGAAATTTGTGAATTAAAAGGACCCTTCTAGGATGGTATAAAAGAGTAACTAAGATTGAAGGAAGAAATAATGGACTTTTTACCTCAGTTCCTTCTGCGAATTTCTCAAATTCGAAAACACCCATAGGCCCGTTCCATATGATGGTTTGAGTTTTATCCAAAGCTTCACTGAAAGTCTTGATAGAATCTGGCCCAATGTCCAATCCCATCCATCCATCAGGGATGGCAGAGGCAGACACAACCTATACGAGCAAATGCTTCCGTGAGACCACATTCGAGAGACAAATTACCGGATAATGTATGACGAGTTCTTATCCAATTCCCATTAACCAAAAGGCCTTCACAAATACATATGAGCAATCTACATACCTTACTATCAGCATCAGGAGCAAACTTGTTTGCAATAACGACATCAGTAGGGAGAAGCAGAGATACTCCTTTGGCTTTCGCCTTCTCCATGAGGGACTTTGCAAGTTCAAGCTTGTCTTCCTCCACAAGAGAGGATCCAACTGCGTATCCTTGGGCTTTGTAAAATGTGAATATCATTCCACCTCCAAGCAATAGCACGTCAACCTTGGCTAACAAGGACTCAATGACACCAATCTTGCTGGAGACCTTAGAGCCACCAACAATAGCAGCAAATGGTTTCTTGGGGTTTGAAACGGCTCCGACAAGGTAGTCAAGTTCCTAAAGTTGCAGCCAAATAGCAGATATCAGCAAAATATTCATTTGCCATGATTTAACAGTGCAAAAAAAGATCCCAAATCATCAAAATGAACACTAACATGCTTACATGCACATGGTGTGGCTAGACATAAAAAAACATAAAGACCTCATAAGCACCACAGTACCAAATCAACAATTAATGATTAGGCTAGAGAGGCTTGGTGTGGCTAGCTTCTTCACTATGCTTGATCCA
This sequence comes from Spergularia bocconei, assembly GCA_963457585.1. NCBI lineage: Eukaryota > Viridiplantae > Streptophyta > Magnoliopsida > Caryophyllales > Caryophyllaceae > Spergularia > Spergularia bocconei. Next base: position 2,481,101 of record OY734951.1, on the reverse strand, counting down.
AATTTCATTTAATACATTAATAACAAAAAAAAAAAAAAAAAAAAAAAGACATCAATCAGGAAGTTTTCTATTACAAGTCAAGTTCTATAACTCTTACGTGCCAAAAGGTGAAACCATTTTCATATGTCTGTGATCGAGGTGGAACACAGTAAGTGCACAGATATTAGATCACATTATTCCGAAATTTCAGGGAAGATTCCAGTTTTAAGTTTCTTATCTGACTCAAAAACTTGCACTTTGAGCTTTAGAATTGTAACATAGGCTACCTCTTGATACAAGAAACCACAAGACTAAGTGGTAACCGAAGAAACAGATTCAGTAATACTCCATTGGCATGTTGAAGAATAAAGGACTAATTTGCAATTCCTTTAAAAAGGTCAGCAATTCAACCGCGGAACTTAACTTTAGGCACAGTGACTAACATGCCAATTAGTACTCCACTAAAGAGCAGTGGCACACCGCAGTCTAATGTCTGCAAATATCAAAAACAGAATTGCATTCAGTATGCAAGTACCTTTTGCATCAAGTAACCAGCTACAGAAGGCTTCAAAAACTTGGTAACACCCTCAGTGGAAGCATGAGCTCTGTGGGCTGTGCCAAAAGCATCATTAACATAGACATCTGCTAGAGATGCCAATTTCTTTGCAAATTCAGGATCATTCTTCTCTTCCTCCTTGTAGAATCTCACATTCTCCAAGAGCAAAACACCTCCTTCGGGCAACTCAGCCACCAATTTCTCAACTTCCTCACCAATGCAGTCGTTTGCCATTTTAACCTGAGGGACAGAAACGGACATGCAGACCATATATCAACAAAGTTACCTTTCATTCTACTTCTTTTCTAATTTAAGAAAAAGGAGAAAAAAATGAACAAAAGGCAACCAAAGAATGAGGGGGAAAATATACCTCAAGTCCAAGAAGCTCAGAGAGCCTAGGGATAAGGGGCTTCAAGCTGAACTTAGGTGTGACACCCTTTGGACGTCCCTGAAAATAAACAACGAGAGTAAGCAAAGCATCTATTGGGAACTAAAAATCAACAGAAAAGCTGCTTTATTTGAAATACCAACAGACAAAAAACCAAATTGCAATAGGACCTCGTGCTAACAATTGAATTTAAACTCGCCAATCTTAAATTTTATAGTGTATACTACAGTTAAATAACATCCAACTCCTAGACAAAATTTCAACAAAATCCTCATCTATTTTGGCCCTAATTGAAATACAATAAGACATCCTTAAAAATTAAGGAGAATAGGACCAAGAGCCATCAAAGTTCATTACTTTGGGCATCCGAAATCCAGGATCATAATTTCCAGCACATAGAGCTAGAGAATTCGCAAACAACCAGCACACAACACAATTATAGTTTGATCAATGCCAAAGCATAATCTCTCATCAATACAGACTACAGAAAATAACAGCTCCAAGATTAAACCTTTCATAAGAAAGAGACAACCTTTCATAAGGGGCCAAAAAGTCTTATACCAATTTCACGACAAAATCGTAACATCATCTTATGAACCATCATACCTAATCACGCGAATTGCTTCCACATCAATTGAAGAACTATAAAAACTAGTTAGTTCATTACCTTACCATTACCACCACCAACAAACAACACCACCACCACCACCCTAGTGTCTAAACTCTAAAACCCTATGTATACAATATAAGAAGCGCAAACAGTTTAGTGGGTCATTTCGCTTCATTCCATTATATTCCAAAACCGAATCAAATCAAACTTTCACCTCAACAAAGAAGCAACATCAACAACATAATCCTATGGAACCATGTCAACCGCGAAATAGCGTATCAAAGAAGCGACAACATCAATAACCACAACAACAACAACAACATCATAATCCTACGGAACCCATGTAATCCTGCATCATACCAACATATCCCAAAACCGAAAAACAGCGTATCAAAGAAGCAACAACAACAACAAACACGAACAATCCTACAAAACCCACATCACAAAATCAAAAAAGAATCAAACTTTGAAGAAAGAGGAGAGAGAAAATGATTACCAGATGACTAGAAAGGATAACCTTAGCACCATTACTCATCAAATACTTGATAGTAGGAACAGCAGCACGAATTCTAGTATCATCAGTAATCTTACACTCATCATCCAACGGCACATTCAGATCAACTCGAACAAACACTCTCTTCCCCTTCAAATCTGCTTCTTTTAGGGTTGATACGCTCCTCTTTGTCGCCATCTTTTTACCCTGAAATCAATCACAGTCACAGTGAAGTTATTAGGAGTTAAGTTAGCGTGTTGAAGAAGATATGATTATGAATTAATGATGATGATCATGAAGAAGAAATCTATGGAGATTGGATCTTACAGTGGGGAATATTGTAAGAGAATGTGTGGAGAGTGAGATAATAATGACGGAAGATTCAATGGGGGGTTTATGAGGTGGGATTTATACAAGACAAGAGTTTGTGTTATTACGTGTTTACGAGTGGCTTTCTTGTTACGCAAGATGGTCGTGTAAATGTTCGGGATTAATTGGAGGGTTTTTTGCGGTGTTGTGGGAGTCGGTTTCTTGTTACGCAAGAACGTGATATAATACAAAGTCGATAGAACAATGGAAGAGGTTGTGTTGTTATGAGTTTGTTTTGTTCGCTTCTTATGAGACGAGAAGTTATTATAAGGTGGTGGTTTATTGAAGAGTTTGTGTTATTACGTGTTTCTCGTTCAGAATGAGCCTGAATAAGGTTTTAAAGTTTTAGTGCTCTTTCTAAGTTAGAATACAAGACATTTTACGCATCTGAATGTCTACGTCTTTCATTTTCATTTGGATGTGATGCAAACAGGTGAAAAGAGTTCCTTGATAAACAAAGTTTAACTTAAAAACCGCATATCTTGGTACATATATACTCACTATCTTATTTCGTCTATCCAAATTATGTGGTGTAAAACACATGAACCCAAATGATCAATCTTTTCCAAATTCAAGTAAAGCTCATCAAAATCAATAGGGAGCCAATTAAACGATGACATCATTCTATTTTTAAACCAACTCTGAGTTTAATACGAATAAAATCGCGCATTATTATAGGTAAAACCAACCGCGCTCAATGAGTTGCTCTCGATATAAGGAGCTCCTAACTAATCTCCCTCTACCATCGTTGACACGAACATACACAAAAACATTGTACTGTACTTTGTTTTGTTGTAAACCTGGAAGTCTTCGAAACAACAAAAATGAACAAAGTTGTTATCTTGTCATCATTTTTAGCCATAATCTTCTCCATCATCATCTTCAAACCTTCCACTAGTAAGTTCTGTACCAAATTTCATATCTTTTTTTTTTCTAATTCAATTTAATTTCCCATTTTAACTTCAATTACAATGTAAATATGTTTATAATTTAATTGGTTTTTGTTAACTTTGCTAAAACAAAATTTGTTGTGTACATATTTTTTGCAGAAAGTTCAAGTAGTGTTGCAGATTTGTTAGTTACAAATGCTTTCATATACACAAGTGACCCATCTCTTCCCTTTGCTGATTCCATGGCTATTAAAGATGGCCGCATTTTGGCTGTTGGCAACTTCTCCTCTCTACAGGTTGACCCTTTTTTCCCTTTTCGGGTTTTTTAAAGTTAGTCTTGTGTGAGACGGTCTTACTTGCACGTGAAACCCGATAGACTCGATACAATTTACTTAGATACTCCGTATTTGGTTTGATAATAAAAATGCTTATAGGACCACCATGCTCCTCGTGGTCTCGAGAGTCGGAACCGTGATAGAATTTGAGAGCATATGTAGTTTCAGTGAGTTACCAAGTACATGAATGTTGAACTGTGAATTTATTCTTGGAATTTCAATTTGGCTACGATGAGGTCGGGTATATTAGGACCTAAGTTCGAATTTGTTTCCTGATAAATTGTTAAGATTGGCTTTTTCCATCATTTGTTAAAAAGTTTGTAGTGAGGTCTTTGGGTCGAAATTACGGTCTCAGTGTGCACTTGTAAAAAGAAATTTGCATTTCAGGATTGAGGAGTTTAGTCAGGGGTTTTGGTATTGTGATGTTGGGTGTACTTTTCTGCGCTATACGTGGGAGCCTTTGAGGCAACAGGGTGTTGTTGTATTGAGAAGTTTAATCTCAACAGACTGAAACAATGGCAAACTGTTAGGACATGGCTGTTGCGTGTTGACTGTTCCTGTCCAGAATGGCAGAATGATAGTTTACTGGAAGAGTGGTTAGTGAGCAGGGAGGTCATCAGTGTTGCTTTAGGGTCAAGTTGTGAATGAAGCGAAATTGGAGAACGTGGTGGTTTTTATCGTTTCTTTTGTAATTACTTGATGGTCGAACATTGCTGAAAATTTGATTCGCTAATGGGATGATAGTTGTGCTCTAGATTCTTCTATTATGTGAGAAACTTTATTTATAATCATTGAATTCTTTACTACAGAAGGATTTAGAAGGCTCCGTAACTGAAAGGTTGGATCTTGAGGGAAAAATCGTGGTTCCTGGATTTATAGATTCCCACGTGCACTTAATTCCTGGTGGAATTCAGGTTTGTCGGAAATACTGGCTCCCTCCTCGCTAGCTCACATGTTTGATTTTCCAGTGTTGGTAAACTTGTATACCTATGTCAGTTTCAGTATGGTGGAGTACATTGTAGATTTTTAATAGCTGAAAAGTGAAAACTATAAGTCCTTTGTTAATTCAGTACTCCGTATCATATATTTAGTCTCACATCACTGGTATAGAAACAAAGCATAGATTAAATGAAGCTGTCTGAACAGTTTCTTCAACATGGCAATTGGCTGTCTATTGATCGTCGCCCAATCTTTTAGCAGTTTAATTTAATTAGGCCAGCACGTGTGTTAATTTCTTCTCTCCTCATGCTGTAGAGTGTAGACTCAGTTAAATGAATTTTTAGCTGTCTGCAAAGTAGTAGTAAATTACAGAATAGTTCTGTCCTTTGATTTCTTATGAGGTGTGCGGCGTTGTGACTTGTGGGGACATCACATTGTAGTAGGGAGTATCTTAAAATAGAGATCAATGTATTACAGTGCATGAGTTTGAGATAGCTGCCAGATGCTTGTATGGTAGTGTGCGTCTGTAAATCCAAGATGGCATTACCAGATATTAAGAGTCCAGGAGTTTTAGTGTATCTTCTCTCACATTACACAGATGGCGCGGCTGGACTTCCACGGGGTTGGTACGAGACAGAAGTTTATAAAAATGATTGAAGAGGCAGTCGAAAGTAAGTCTCGATAATGATTCCCTTTAAAACATAATTGGAGGAAATTTAAGGCATTTGTGACGTTCTTGCATTGTCATTTAAGGTTAATACTCTTTCGATGCAGGTGCTGTGTTTATGTTGTCAATTGATCTTTTCCTGTTTCTAATCTCCATATATATGCTGCCTAAACATATAAGCTCTTGTTAGTATACTAGTGAAAAGGAGTTATGATATGTATTTGCAGTTGAAAACCACGCACTACACTTTAGCAAGATTTGCTGCTAATCCATGCATTTTAAATGCTACCAGTAGAGAGAGAAGCTTTCTGTGGTAGACTTGGGCAATCTTGGTTTTAGATTTATTCCCTCTTAAAGCTGACAGGTGCTGTCAATTTCTCCTTTTTCCCTCCTGACCATTTAAAAAAGTATGAGTCTGTGTTCTTCAAGTGATACAATCTTTTGGGCAAAACAATTGCAGGTAAAAAAGAAGGTGCTTGGGTTTTGGGCGGTGGATGGAACAACAACCTTTGGGGTGGAGAAGTCCCAACCGCAACATGGATTGATGATATTACTCTTCAGAATCCTGTAAAACTACATTCTGAACTTTCATTTTCTTTAAACTTTTTTTTTTTTATTATGAGTTGTTTGTTACATATTGAAACTCTCGACTTTGCAGACATGGCTATATAGAATGGATGGTCATATGGGCTTGGCTAATTCTGTGGCCCTCAAATTGGCAGGAATCAATCGTGATACCAAAGATCCCGCTGGTGGGACCATAGTGAGAGCAGTCGATGGAGGTGGACTTTCATTCTCAGAAAACCAAATTTTAACTGGAACATACTGACAACTATACACTTGAAAACAAATTTTCTGGCTCATAATTTAATATGAAGTTGTGCAATTTCCCTGAGTATTAGAGAACCAGGTGATACTCTGAATGTCGCCCTTACATATATTCCTCCTTAGGTGAGTCCCCTTCCTCACCTGAATAAAATATGTGGCACATCAATGGATGAAATACCTGGCTTTGAGCATACATATAACTTTGATAAAGGGATGACTTACTTCCCAAAGTGCCAATCTTTTATATGGAGCTTGACTTGGCCTAGCTTATACCAAGTTAAGTTAGGCTCGGAATTATATTTGTCACAAGCTTACTGTTTATTCTCGTGAAAGAGGCAGATGCTCATTGTTGCAATTTTAAAGCAGAACCGACTGGAGTGCTGATAGATGCTGCAATGAAGTTGATTGCTCCCTTTGTCCCGGAGCCTTCTGTTGAGGAAAGGAGAGAAGCATTGTCAAGAGCCAGCAACTATGCTTTGACAAAAGGAGTGACAACAGTAGTTGATATGGGGAGATCTTTCCCTGGCTCTTCAACAGAGTTATCATGGCAGGACTTTACAGGTATCTTAAATAGAACTTGACCCTGCATTATTTTTTTCAGTCACTATCGTAAACTAGTATTTGTCACATTTTGACTTTCCTTGAAATTTTACGGTGAATTCATAATCTTAACATGTTTTGCTTATAAGAAAAAAAAATCCTAACATGTTTCGTTAAAATCTTAATGACTTGAAACATGACTCTCAGAAAATTGTTGAAAACAAACTTTTCTTTCTTCTTAGATGAGTAAATTATGTGGTGGTAAGCATTGTCTACTTACTTCCAAGTGAACGGACAATTTCTTGAACTTTCCTTTCCCTATTGGGGATTATAGTAGTAGAGGATACTATTCCGCATATTCATAATCCTTTTATATCCTCTATTATATATCCTCAATGTGACCTTTTCACAAATTTAATTTGGGCTCATTCATGCTTCAGGGCAAACAGCCGTATTACACAGTATTAAGTACTCCATGTGGTTTTGCAGATGTCTATAGTTGGGCGGATTCGTCCGGAAGTATGATGATCAGAGTTTGTATGTTTTTCCCAATCAAAACATGGTCACGTTTATCTGTAAGTACTGATTACAGTACTTTTATTGTTCATTTTGTTTTCCTTGCCACCAGCTTCGTTTAGCGCATTGAAATCCTGTGGGTTTTGCTTGATCAGGATCTTGTGCAGAAAATAGGTCATGTTGTTAGCGAGCGACTGTACCTTGGTGGTGTCAAGGCTTTTAGTGATGGATCTCTGGGATCAAACAGTGCCCTTTTTTATGAGGTGAGCATGTTTGATGGAACTAGTGTTATATCTACTTATGTCACGTCACATTACATTTTTGTCTGATCTTCTATCTTTAAGCTTCTTGAACTTGGTAGATTTCACAACATTTTCTCTAACGGCGAAATGTGCTTGGTTCACCTAACATATACTGCATACTAAGTTGAACATTGACTACCCTTATGCAGCCATATCTTGATGATCCCGATACATCTGGCCTTCAATTGATGGACTTAGACAGCCTAACCAACATGACTGCACATTCTGACAAGTCTGGGTTGCAGGTGGTTCCTCATCATTTTGATGTATTGTTGACTTTCACATGCTATATGAGAAGCACTAAAGTGCTTTTTTTCCCAGGTTGCTGTTCATGCTATAGGTGATAAAGCAAATGACTTTATATTGGACATGTATGAGTCAGTAGCTTCCGCGAATGGGATCCGGGACAGAAGATTCAGGGTAAACATAATTGTTAGTGGTGATCTGAAGTTCAGTGTTGCATCATAGCTGAATCGTGAATCTTTTGTCTTGGTGTTCAGATTGAGCATGCTCAGCATTTGGCACCTGGTTCAGCTGTTCGATTTGGTAAACAAGGGGTTGTAGCTTCTGTTCAGGTATTCCATATATGTATAATATCTTTGGCACTTTGTCGATAGACTTAGTTCTTGTCAAGCACTCTTATGTGAAGTTACTTTCCACTCGATGTTGAATCTCGCCTTCGGAGGCAAAGAGTTCTCCGGCTTCTTAACATGCATGTCCTGCACGATTCATTCTCCCAATCTTCCACCCGATACGAAATAGTTGTCCTGAAATTTGTTCTTCAATTTTGGAATCTTTTGTTTGTTTCTAAGTCCCAGCTTTTTTGTAAAAATTTGGCAGCCAGAACACCTCCTTGATGATGCAGATTACGTAGCAAAGAAATTGGGGAAGGAACGAGCTGAAAAGGGGTCTTATCTCTTTCATACTCTCAGAACGAGTCATGCTTTGTTAGCTTTTGGCTCTGATTGGCCTGTAAGACCCTTGTTTCCAACTGTGTAGATCTGTTTCCATAACTTCTGCTTCTTCTGCTCGTATATGTCAGTATGAATCTTGTATGGTACGGTTCTCTTGCAAATTTACAGTTGTGATTATTTCAGATCGCAGATATTGATCCCATGAACAGCATAAGGGCAGCAGTGAAGAGGATTCCACCAGGATGGGAAACATCTTGGATTCCATCAGAACGCATCACTCTGAACGATGCCCTAGATGCGTAAGGCTCATCTCTTATTCTCGACATTTCCCTGATTCCTCTCGAAAGATTTAGCACTCCATCGATTTCATTTGTTTTGCCCATTTAACCTGAGTTACTTTCGCGAAATTAATGTAAATCACCAAATTACGACCATATAAAAATTAAACTGAGAGTGTGCATGATTTGAATCTCTATTATCTTTCTCCAAACTAGGTTGCTATTCTGCATATATTTCCCCTTTTCCGATGGTAGAAATTTCTGATGTGCTTGAGCCATGTTAAACAATGCACTAGTAGGATGTAATAATCAGCACAAGTACCTCATACCTGCAGGCACACCATATCAGCTGCTCGTGCGTGTTTTCTCGACAAAGAACTAGGATCATTATCTACTGGAAAATTGGCAGATTTTGTGGTACTATCGACAAACTCGTGGAATAACCTCGAAGAAGAAGCGTTTGCTCTCATCGAGGCTACATATGTTAGTGGAGTGAAAGCATATTCTGCCAAAGCTGTGGTATGATAAGAAGACTGAAAGCAGTGAATGATTCTGTACATTCAAATTTCCAGGGACACATTCAGGAGGATCAACAGCAGACATATGTATAGTTCTGGCTTGTTAGAGAAGTGTAACTTAGCCATAAAATGGATCTCAAACACTTGGTTATAAATGATGTTTATTTAAATAATCCATAATTCCCTGCACATATACAATTTGAAATCAAATTCATCCAATGTCCCATTTGCGCAAAGATTATTATTGCGATTTCACCACGTCCTTCTCATTATGAAATGTTTTAAAAACCAACCCGGACAATGATGATACTATAGACATCGAACTGGCTACCTACACTAGAGGGGTCAAAGCCAAGGTTCAATGGGTTTCGTTTCAAACGGTCCCACCAGACTCAAAAACCGGATAACCTCATAAATACATGTTAAAGAACCTTCATCTTGGCCAATGATAATGCCACATTCCTTTTGAACTAATCCACGGCCCTTCGAATTGATCGTTGGAAGCCCCTTCATTTTTCGAGTCGTATTAATAGTAGGAAGCTCCTTCATTTTATGAGTCGGTTTAAGTCGAGTTTCTCGAATCGGGTCAATTATTCGCCGTATCTATTTTAGGAAGTCCCCTTCAAATTGCCAAGTACTCCTTTCTAGTTTCTACAATAGCCATGGAAAGTATGAGTAGACTATCATCATCATCTTCTTCATGGATTTCAACCTCAATTCTCTCTCCTCCCATTGTTCTTCCTCCTCCAAAATCTTGCGCTTTTCGGGTTGTTTGTCGCTCGCAATTCTCATCAAAAGACCTCAAATTTGTTCTTCATGACGCTCTTGATTCTTCTGGTGCTAACACCACTCATGCTCGGGTAATTTTTTCCTCCTAATTTCATTAAATTATCATTATTGCAATTGAAAAGCGTATAGTAGAAGCTTTTGATGCTGAAAATATTAGTGGGTTTTGTTTATTACGATTATTCTTGAAATGGGTTTGTGATGATTGGATTACTAGTTGAAATAGTAGCTTGTAGATTACAGTTTGGATTCTGCATGATTAGGATTTAGGATTGTGTAATGATGGGATTGCCAATTGATTATTCAGCTTGTAGATAGGATTTGGGGGCAGATTTTATGAATGTTATCAGTGATTTATGACAGTGAGAACATGTGCTGATGATCAGTGATTTGTGCTCAAAGTTTCTATCTTTTTTGGTTTTGGTACCGCATTTCTGTTTCGTCTGAAGTTTGATGTTGTTTAGGTTTGAGAATTGTTTTGAAAATATGGATGGAATCATGGAATGTAGTGTCGAATCTCGGGTACTGGTAGGAGAACATTAGTGTGCTCCCAGAGCCAATGACATTTGGGGAATTGGGGATGCGGAATACTGGTGGAGTTTATGGAAGCAATTGATAGTTGGGATTGTGTTAGTGTCATAGTCGTGCGTTGTGAGTGAGTGGGTTCACATAATCACATCCATGGGTGTCGAACATTGGGAGGGGTCTATGTAAGCAAGTGATAGCTGGGAATGTATTATAGCTGTAAGTAGTGACACAAGAGAGCTCATGATGACTTGATGTTTGGGGTGTTCTTTTGTAGCTCTAGGTTATTGCTTCTATAAGAGTACTTCTGTTCAAATTGAGATATAATTTTGGACACGTTCACAAATTATAGCTGGTTGCCAGTTTTGATAACCTTGGGCCGGACCGCCGGAGTACTAGAAGTCGAAAACTCAAGAAAAAAAACCTAGGAAAATGGCAGTCTTACAGAAATGTTCTATGGCATATGAGATATGACCCTGCATGTCGGTGTGTGTTAAAACTAGGATATATTTTGCTAGAAAAACTTCAAGTGGCTGCATTAAGGATTTGTTGCGTTTAAATGTCATTGTGATGGACTGGTGGTTCTTCTGAAACAGTTTTAGTCTTTTACTAGTCCATCTAGATTTTTTTTTTTTTTGGTACGAAGGAGCAGCTAATGCTGCGGGGGTGGGGGTATGAGGATTTGAACCCGGGACAACCCCCAGGCAGGTTGAGTTCCTAACCACTAGGACAACCTTGATCCTCACTAGTCCATCTAGGTGAAGGCTGCATATGTTGGCGTTTAGTACACCCTTCCCATGATTGTATGAATGCTGATTGTTGTTATTGTAGCTAATTACAATGATTGTGTGCGTCATTGTTGCTTTCTAAATATTGGCACATTTTGGTGATGGTTAATGAGCAGGCTGCAAGAAATGGTTTTTGTTCACAAATCCGGAACTTGTCTGAGATTGAGAGAGAAACTAGCATTTGTATCAATAAGCAAGTGGGCCTGGGAAAAACAGCTCTATACATTGCAGCAGAGGATGACTCCCTCATAACTCACTCTTCCGTTCCTCTTCCAGTGGATGCTTTCTTGGACAGACTGGAAAGTCTTTCGACAAGCTATTCCCCTCACTATCGCTCCTCATTTCCAGAGGATGTCTTGGACAACGTAGAAAAGTACTTGTACATCACCAAGGTATTTTCAGTGGAGTGTATCATCTGTGGATTTCTTGAGCACCAATTAATCACATTGATACGTAACTTGTCTGGGAAGTACGATAACAATTATAGAGGAGTTAATAGGTAGGGAAAGGGGGAAGGAACAACACTGTTATTAACTACGTATTCGGTAATTTTGCTTTTATTAGTTGTTACTTAAAAGGCATCACTAGCAGTTTCTTTATAACAGAATCCAGTTAGCCTTGGAGAAAAGCATAATAATACATAGTATGTACTAGTATATGATTTGGTTTATTCAAAATAATCATTACTTTCTGGGCATTCAAGTTGTCATTTGTGGCAGAAAGTGGCAAAATAAGGTGGTTACAATACGGTAAAGCTTTTAAGCTATAACCCTTTGATGGAGAAAGAAGTTAGACTTTGCCTCTCAGTATCACTCAAAATAAGACTATCAATTCTTATCCGGATCCAACGACTTATGAATAGAGAAATGTATCTATTGTTTATCCCAGATCTTTTTTGAAGCTGGCCAATATCACATCTGGAAAGGAAAAATAATTGTTTAATTAAGATTGCTTCCCAATCTTTTGAAGGGATGGATTTGCCCTTGTTGTGGAGGATTTTAGGGAAATCATTTCATAGAAGTCAGGCTGGAATGCTGGATAACTCTTGTTACCTGTGATTCTAATTGTTCTCTGTCTCGTTTGATTTCATCCTCAATCAATTTGAGTGGATCCACGAAGTTATGAATATGCTTTGTAAAGAATAGGATTTGTCAAATCAAACCAGATGATTATTGCCTAATTGGTAATGATAATGAACCCTATCACAGACTCGCAGTATTAAGGGCTTTTCTTAATCTTTCAAGTAGTTGGAATTACAATTACACTCTGGGGGTGAAGATCTATACTACGTGCTACAGGTCTTCGTTATAGCTAAGCAAATTTACCTTGATAGGGTTTCAGAAGAGCCGCTGCAAGTCATCGTCCCAATCCAAAGGCATTTTATCTTCACTCGGTATGGACTGATAACTCCCGTGACTACTTTGCATTCCAACTTCTCTCATAAGTGATCACTTTTTCGACCGCTTATGTGATTATTGTTGTTGCTGACTTTCATATAGGTTCTGGCGCAGCGTAGTGGCTCTGTTGCCATTTTATCCCTTATTCATTCCGAAGTCCTGAAAAGGCTGCAACTTCGGGGTGTTATAAACTTTGACGTAGAAATTTACTATCCACATGATCTTGGGGGCCTCCCTCGTGCCTACAATAAGAAGAAAGGCACAGAATCTGATCAACAACACATATTAACTGCTGAGTCACTGTTGGTTGAGGTAAGCTTTGTATCCTGATATAGAAAAAGGTGTCAAGTTGAAGTTTATTGAATGCTTATTTAGTGTGGATCTTTTTGTGATTCTTGCAGATTTTGAGAAATCTGAAGACTACTTATTGGCCATTTCAACAGGGCCAATTAAAAAGTTTGTTTCTAAGAGCAGCAGATGCAGCTAGTTGCACAGATAGGTTGAGCGTTACTGTCATGTAGTATCCACTTCTGCGTTATCTCTTTGCTTTTTCTTATGAGTTTCTCAAGTCTTTTTACCACATGAATCAGTGGCCTTGAGCGTGCATCTGCAAAAGCTGCCCAGCATAGGCTTGATCGTGGTGTATGGACAAGTGTGCTATTTGGAGACATGAAGCGTGCACTATCTGGTATGTCTTCCACACAGAGACTTATTGCAGTGATTTTCAGATTGTAGTCTCATTGTTCTAAAGTGTGATTTTGTGGCGACAAATACGTTCACATTGCTAATTTCCCCTCATAATTTTGTTAATAATAAGGCAAAAATAGGTTATCCAAAGTTTATTTGTACTTTATAGGTGAGATGCCATCGAACATTAATTTCTGAACTTCAGATGTACACACAAGAGAAAGGTTTGGCTGTGAAGTCCTTGTGATACAAATAAAGAAAGTACCATATATTTCCTCCGTTATATCTTGTGTCAAACCTTTCCTATTCGTCAAAAAAGGAGTTAAAGAGTTACAGAAGTTTTACTCCCTTGTTTTCTTGTAACATTGTTTGTAGAAGATTTAGTAGGGTTCCTTGTTGAGGTTCAAGGTTGACCTAGTAATTAGGAAATCAACCTATCTAAGGGTTGTCCCAGGTTCGAATCTTCATATCCCCACCCACAGTATTAGCTGCTGAAAAAAGGGGTTTACCATCATAATGACACTTGATTAGAAATCCTGCAAACAGAGTGAAGATTGACATTGTCAGCAAGAAACTTTTACCCTTACTCTTAACCCTGTAATAATCTACTCCGTAGTAGGAGAGTTAACATCAAAAATATATACTTTGTAGCTTGTGCAAAGTCTTGGTTTTTTACGCTGTTAATTGCAGTGTTTTCATTTTTTGTCTTTATGAAGGGTAGATGCAGTGTTTCGTATTCGGCATTTCGGCATGCAGTTTCTATTTTTCCACTTCAATTTATGTTTCTGAATTGTGAAATTAAGATTACAAGGGATGGTAGTGTCTTTTTCTTTTGTCAACTTGTGGTTAGTAATCTTCTGCCCCTTGCCCTTCTTCTGGATTTCAGCTTGCGAACGTCTCATCCTGCTAGAAGCAGACACTGATGAGTTAAGAGACTATGCCATTCTTCTGTACCACTGTAGCTACTATGAAGAGGCGTTGCAGTATTTACAATTTTACAAAGAACTAAAGGTAATACTTTCTTTTCTGTCTATGCCGTTTGTATTTGTAACAGTTACTACTTATGATTGTTCATGTTAGCCAACCGCAGTTTATGTTCAGACTAAAGGCTGTGTTGTTGCTTCTATAGATGTCTGCATGTAAGTCTGTCATTGATGCATTCATTTGAATCTTTTGTGAGTGCAGAAAACGACGAGTTCAATGCAGAGTACTGTAGAAGACGAAATTGTTGAGAAACTTTTGGTTAGGCTTAACCTCATCTTGATGGAAGAAGATTGGAGGGAGCCTTCTAAAAATTTCCTGCGTAATTCAGAGCCTTGGTAGTATCTATGAAGGATCATGCTCCTCCATCTTATTTAGATGTGATGTCGATTGAGCCACACAGAAAAACAGGTCTGTGCGAGAGTGGCCAGGGCAATGCTCTTCCGCAAGCCATTAGTTCAGCCAAGGGAAACGGGGGAAGAAGCTTCTGCGTTGGAAATTGAAGATTCAGACAACATTGGAGCTCAGCCATCAGGTGGTAAGCACAAGTTCGCCTCCATCTTCTTCGTCTCTGGAATTTCTTCTTATATCTTTCATGTTTGTAGATGAACATACCAACTGCAGCGTGGTTGTGGTTGGTACATAGGTTTTGTTAACTCACTTTCGTGAACAAATGCAATACTCCGTATAAGATGTACATAACAGAAGCTGTACGCCTGTACTTTTAGGAACAATAATTCATTGTTAAGCTACAACGACATTACCCAGTGCTTTTACGTTCTCCCTATGGCGATATAAGGAAAGTTGAATATACTTCTACTTTTGCAGCTTTTGCGAGATCATATATGCTATATGTAGGGAAGTGATTTTTACATTCTCATAATTAATCTTTTTAATCGTACTGTACACTTTCAGAAGGTGTTTTTACTTTCTAAGTCATTTTTACCTCTTCCGACTGTAAAATCTCCAAAACTCCCCTTGCAAAGAGTAAAATTAAATTTTACTTGAGGTTCACTCATGTACCTTTGACCAAGAACCTGTCTTTGGAAGTTTGGAGTGCATTCGTAATGCTTCCCACGTTTACTACCAGCAGATAATTAGCTTAGCTGCCTAGCAAATCAACAGAAATATTACAATACCCTCCTACAAGAAATTAGATAAGATGATTATACGATTATACGGGTAGAGGGTTGTAAGCATTCGAGGTTTCAAAATGTTATGCTCGGATTTTCAACTAAAAATTCTTAACATTTACAACATTCAACCATGAAACAGTGTCACTCGAACTTGTTCGTATCATACAAAACACCATTACTTAGTGTTCTAACAGAAGACATTGTTTTGTAACAGGCTTTACTAAATCTTTGGAATCAAAAAAATGTTGATTCTACCCATCAAAAAATTGAGTTGGAACTCTCATAAACGTGCGCTGCATGAGATTTCCCACCATCTTATTGGTAAAAGTTGGAACTCTTATATTTACTATTTAGTAGTATACTATAGAATATGATTGGTCAAAAAGCAGAGTATCTTCACAAAGAAGTACAAGGATAATAATATCCCAGAACCATCAGCTGTGAAATAGATATGTCATGCTCTCTTAGTTAGGTGGTTTCCCACTCTCCATCTGATAATCAGTTCTTCTGGCCCACCTGCAAATCTTCGTGCAATGTCAACTTTCATATTCTTTTTCCCGGTCCGAGAATCGCAAAGATCGGTATAATGAGGAGAAGATGATTCAACCCAAGATACGGTTTACTTCTTGTTTCGATCTTTCTAATCAATGAACCAACATCTCTCTATAGGTTTTCAAAAATGCGCCGATAATATGAGACATTGGAAACCAGGTATAGATACCCAACATTAAAGGAAAGACCCTTCAAAAAGAATTTTCACTATAGATAGTACTTGAGGAGTACCAAAAAGTTGACCTCTTTGTCTGTACAAAAAATTATTTAGGGCTAACTTTGAGTCCCATGTTCCCTTTGATTTTTGGGACCTAAAGAATTGGGTACAAAAAGAATCTAATCACCTTGCCTTCTTTACCCCTTTTTAAGTTAGACTAGTAATTTACAGTTAGAAACTTAGAATGATCTTGGAGTAGCCTTTCCTTTTCTGGGTGTTAATCTGTACCTTTCACTAAAGATGTCGCGTAAAATCTGTTCCTAGACGATGGTGTTTGAGGGAGGGTAAAAGCGCTTGCTGCTGCTCCAATGGGCAGAGAATGGCCTGCAGCTGAAAGAAGTTCATTCTTTGCGCATCCATGGAAAAATCCCGGCTGTACAAGGAGCATGCCAGCTGAAAGATGAAATTTTGGCAGAGCTCGATTTCTATCTTTAACCATCTTCTGCAAAGACCTTGTAGATGAAATCCCTGAAGCGTTTTGAGTACTGCTTAGGATCGACAGCAGATATTGAGGTTGGATCATATTGGAAAGACTTGTACGCGTGCTCTAGTTTCTTGCTGATATCGTAGTCTTGTAGTATGTCGATTATACCAAAGAAGATAATGACATCGTAGCACTCTCCTGTTGGTTCTCCAATTATCTGAGCCTCGCAATCTGTTCTTCTGACTGTGACCTCTGCGCGTGCTGGCATGTTGATACCTAATCTAATTGACGCCCACCTGCAAGTGACAAAATGCCAAGGAATGTTCACAACTAGAAATGACCTTGGAAAGCTGATATTATGACTCTGACCACAAAGGGAGTCTAACATTCAGTATTGTGATAGGAAAGCAAAATGAGGATGAGCTTAATGTCTTTATGACTTGAGTTTACTAAATGATCAACCAGTTCTCCTAAACTGAAAGGTTGGGACAGAACGTAGAGTAAGGATGAGAACTTACTGTGCAGGATCAAAGACGAGCTTATCTGTTTCATCTACCCTTGAAAGTCGAGGAGCTAACATATCATTGTTGGTTTGGCCGTTGGCTGCAAAGAGAAGTTGACAGTGGTTAGTTTCCGGCAACTCTTTTTATGCAGTTATACACTATATAGTAACTGACTTCTAAAATCAAGCCAGAAATGGAGATTTATTTCAGAGGTAAAATTACCTTCTGTGACAGGTTTTATGCAAGAATCTCGAAAGTGTAAACCAACTAAAAGGCTGTAGTCCATAATTCTCTCCTGCTCCAAGAAGTCACAATCTCTATCTACTTGCCTGCATGAAAGAATTTTCTCAACTCTCAAAATGATGCACAGAACAAAGATCAACCATCAAAGGAATTCGAAGTTCATACGAGAACATTTCACACATGCATCTCAGTTGATCAAAACTTCCAATAGAATTCATTCTCTACCATCCTTTTTATCATTTGATCAGAAATTGAAGTAATTGCAGGCACCTCGATTTTCTTTAAAAGAAGATAAATGAGGACAGACGTCTTGAGTAAGTGAAATGTTATAAAGAAGAAAGTTGTTTGTAAAGAACTATCACCTGCAAAACTCTTGGAACCAAAATCTCTGTAGCCGAAAGATGTAATTTAAGTCTAGATCTTTAAGAGTAGTTGTTGGATCAATCTCTGACTCAGGTTTATCAGTCGTGCGTCCATGAGAAGAACCCTTCAGATCAAACCGCCTGTGAATTGCGTACTCAGTACAGAAGAGATTTCCCATAATTACAAATCGTACCTGATCCAACAGTAGCAAAATATAAGCAAAAACTGGCATGCATTACATAGTAGGTGTCTAAAAGTGCACCAAGTTGATGTTCTTACTTTCTTCTGTGTGGCACCAGTTAATTTTACACAATGAAGGCCGTAAAACCTGGTGACTAGAGTGTCTTCAAAAGTCCGGACATGTTTATAGTAAGCTGGAAGCATCCTGAGAAGAACCTGCAGCAGGGCAAAATTTGGGTTACTAATGAACTAGTTCATCCAATCAGTAGAAAGCAGACAGATCAAATATAGTGGTCGTTGGATGAACACTCGTTTACTCAAATAGTCATGATATTTGAAAGGAAAAACCAGTTTGTGTGACAGAAACTCATGTAATAGCCAACAGTGTAAGGTAGGAACTCACTTTAACTTCCGACTTCTTCATTGTCTTAATCATGTACTTATCATCATGGGTCAAGTAAAAGAAGCTTCCACTCTTCCCTGGCGATGAAAGTTCCCTCAAGGCATCATTGCCGCAGATAGATAACATATAATCAGCTGCATCGACTTTGAACAAGTTCCTTAAAGTCCTGAAAACAGAAACAAATACCAAATTAGAACACTGAGATTGTCGAATATCCTGTGTTCAAAGCTGTCCAAGTCTTAGAAGATTGCTTATGTTTATAATGCTCCCGCTTGTCAGTGTTTAGGTAATACCACTCTCTAAAAATAGGGAGTTTGGATTCTCTACATTATTAAAACTGAGATAAACCGAGGTAAGTCTCAACCACAAATTCCTACTTGACTAAAAGGGCAACTGATAGAAAGCTTTTCTACATGCATCGAGATTGTATTAGATCGTTCCTCAATAACCTGTTCTATTTGATTAAGTAATCAAAGAATACATGTACCTACATCATAAGGCTAACCTGAAAACCAATGGACAGTAGTCCTTCCATTTGAACTCACAGGATGGGTGGGGAGGAGTGTGCTTGGATCCTTCTGGAGGAAATCTTGTCCAAACTTTTTCCTTGGGATCAAAAGCAGAGGACTTCAACTCCGGCTTTAAAGGCGGGCCAGGCCTTCCCACAGAATGTCTGCAAATAGGCACCAAAAACTGTTTTATGGTCTGCAGAAAGATAGTGAATTCATGATCAATCAACATCACTTCCTTTTAGGGCACCCCAGATTCCGACATGACTAATCTGACTACACGATACTCATTCAAAACTAGGAGACACCAGGATGAATATGCAGCTTATACCTAGCATTATCATCTATCACTGAGTCACACGACTAGGAACTCGGACTGATAGTTTCCGGTCATCCAATCCATTCTAACTGTCAGTAGTCGATACCATTCAACTCTCCTCTACTCCTGATTTTAGATTTTTCCTAAGAGCACTCTCAAATGAAATGGTGAACCAAAGCAAGAAATAGTGATTGCATTCCCTGTAACAATCACATTGAAATTGCTAAAGAATCGCCTTCAACAGAGAATTGTTACGAATTTTGTCTCCATCACACACCTTCTTAAGAACATGACATTTCACTTAATTGAGGAAACAAACTTAAAGCATTCGTAAATTTTTCAACTGCTAATACCATTCATAAACAAACAAGAAATAGTGATAACATTCCCTGTAACAATCACATTGAAATTTCTAAGGAATTGCATTCAACAGTGAATTTTTACGAATTCTATCTCCATTACACAACTTCTTAAGAACATGACATTTCACTTAAAAGTGCTGAATGCAATCCTTAATTCGAAACAAACCCAAAAATGCATAAATTATTCAACTGTTGTTACCATAAGAACAAAACACTAAAACAGTGATATTATAGAAGGAGATCTTACAGCTAGTATACCTGATTCCTAGCTGCAGGTTGAGCATCAGCTCATAATTCTTATGCCCTTTACAGATAGTAACCCCTTGCCTCTTAATAGTCTTAGGAAGCAAAATCGGAGGAGAATTCCTCGGTGTTCTATCGTCGACCTGAAGCTCAGCCATTGCCTCGAGATTACTCCTAACATATCCATTAACAGGACTACCAACATCATGATCCCAAGAACAATGTTTACGGCCTCCATTCGCCTCAACAGACTTCCTCCCGAACCTACCACCAAAGCTAGGAGAATTCAACATCTTCTGAGATGGAAACATTCCAATCTCCTCCTCATCAGGACAAACCTTACACTCACTCAATTCAACAGAATACAACTCCTGAGGATCCCAATCGACATTCTCAGGCTCAGCCGCGCCATTTGCAGGATAACACGTAACATTCATTTCACCAGGTTCAATACTCCAAACCCCAACATAACTAGTCCCATCTTCTAAGGTATATGTCCCTTCACCCTTAGGACACCCATCCTCCCACCCCCCTTCAAACTTATTCCCATTCCCAAAAGTCAATACCCCATTCCCATGTATCATTCCATTCTTCCAACTCCCAACAAATACATTGCCACCAATCCACTGATACCTCCCTTCCCCTTGCTGCATTCCCCTCTGCCATTCCCCCTCATAGTAATCCCCATTCACATAATTCTTAGTCCCATTCCCATGCCTCAAATTCATGACCCACACGCCTCGATACGTGTCCCCACCCGAACCCGTATACGTCCCTTTCCCGTCCATATACCCATTCTTAAAGTCACCCTCATATGTAGCACCTGAAGGCCAACTGAACCTGCCTTTTCCCATTGTTTTACCATTTACCCACTCACCTACATACATACACCCATCATTCCACAAATATTTACCGTGCCCATGCGGTAAATTGTCCACCCATTGTCCTGTATAAAAGTCACCATTTTTAAACACTTTCTCAGCATGGTACACCTCCCCTGGCCCGGGACTCGCCCCGGCCGCCCCCGCCCCCGCCCCCGCCCCGCCCGACCCGAGGCTTTCATCGTCGTCCACGTGTGCAACAGACATTGGTGAGAATATGTTGTTTGACTTTGACCTCTTTTTTGAAGCTGCTGATGATGTTGATGATCTTCTTACCTTAAACTTGAAAATCCCACTAAAATCTTTGTTCATATTTTACCCTTATTACCCTACTTTTCTTCTCTCTTTTTTTACCTCATTTTTTCACCCTCTCCCCCTCCTCCTTCATCTTCCTCCCCACCCCCATTGTTCTTCTTCTATTCACCTTCCTCCATTGACAAAAAAACTCATAAAAAATTTACTCTTTTTTGTTTGTTTTTTTTACCACATTGTGGGTAAAATATATAATCTGATGAACACCCAGATGAGCAAATGATCACCAAATTCAAAAAAGATTGAATCTTTGAAATGGGTTTTTAATTTTATGAAATGGGTTTTGGATATTTTTTTGGTAGAAAAAATGCAAAAAGGTGGTGATGTTGTCAGATTGATTTTTGTTTGTTGGAAGAATAGTAAACCAACAAAAAAAAAATGTGAGAAAAATGGCCGGCTATTTCTCTTCTGTTTTCTCTATGTCTGTGATAATATTAATATTAATTAATTACTTTTGTTGGAAATAATTAATTAATTTTTTTTTTTTTTGGGTGTGTATCTTCAAAATGAAGCTTTTGGTCTAAAAAATTCTCTCTCCTCTCTCTGATAATTTCTGTGTGTTTGGACCAGAGGGAGGATTGAACAACACCCAGCAGGTCTTTGTCCCCGAAATTTGCTCCTAAAACAACTAAGGTACCAAACAGTTGGAGGGACAATTTTGCAATTAGTGATGGTAGTTGTAGAGTTGGCAAAAAAAAATTAAAAATGTCTTTTTTTTTTAATCCCATTTTTAGTCTTCTAAATTCGAAAAAATTCAAAGTTTCTAATCGACGAGATTTGTGTCGTACTTAGTAATCTCTCTAGTTCTAATTTCGTTCCTAATTATAGCATGTCACTTCACTTTTACGGTTTGACCATACAAAATAAGTTGCTCTTTAAATTTTGTGTTTTTCTAGCAGGTATTCTTGATTTGGAATATCCGTTCCCTTCAGAATCTCATTATTTCGATTACAAATCTGAGTAGTTAACATTTGTATGTTGAAGATTGAAGAACACATTTTTAGTAAACATGCATTAGTGATACAAATTTAATGATATCCAACATGTCTTAAATATGACAATTCTACATACAGAGTGGAGATCCTCTGTCCCATTCTTGTGTGCCACTCCTGTACCCCTCCAATCAAATCCTTAAAAATCAACTAAATTATAAGTTTAAAAGGATTATTTTATGTTGGAAAGTGGGTTTGCAAGATTGTGATTGGAGTGGTACACAAAGTGGGACATATAATCTTCACTCCTACATATGTAGGCATACATAAATAAATGTTTATAGTATGTAGTTGATGCGTTTGTGGGTAAATATCCAAAATGTATACTCTTTCGCCAATTTGTTTCTTATCTCGTTCAACCAGTGATAAAACACTAGTCTTGTGAATATATAAAATTACAAAACAAACATATGATCGGCTCCAAAATCGAGTAAAAACAACTCAAATGTTAGTCCTTTGGTCAAGAACTCCAAGGGAAAGAGCTTAAGGTTAATGTCATTATTGGTTAAGCTTTTTCTTTTCAGTGCCCTTTACTTTCTTTTTATGTTGGGTTTTTGGATAATTGGTAATCTTGAAGCTTAAGCCTAATTATGGAGTACACTAATCTAGTAGTCCTACCAATAATAATATTTTAGCTAAAAGATGAAGACATGAAACCGGGTCTTATGACATGTCGTGCAGCCTTGTTCTTTTTGTCAATCTTGATTTCTTTATATGAATTAAGTTGCCAAAGTCCTTTGACAATAAAATAATAAGGTGGTCAAAGTACCCATACAACCCCTTAAACATTGAGTGGGATTATAAAGGTCCCCAAAAATTTGTAGCCTAATACACTAAGTTTGCCTAGATTAAAAGTTGACACTTGTCTTTTTAGGAGACAAAATCACTCATTATATCATCATGATGATTTTGATTCATACTAAACCTTATGATGATTGATGCTTATAAATTATAATAAACAAATTTTGTTTTATTTAAGTCTTTTCGTTCCCATAAACAAATTGTTCAAGTTTCCTATGAGCTCTTTCGAGCTAAGGTTGAAATGGGAGATTATTCATTCGTCTATATCAACTTTTTTTGTAAGCAAGGAATTCATTTGAAAACTTAGGGTTCGTTTGGATACCCCTACTTTCCATAGGAATTTCATATTCCTAGGAATTTGATTTTTGAGTAGTTGTTTGGATGACCCTTTTTTATTAAAGTGGAGGAATTGTGAATTGCTTGGGAATTTCCAATTCCCATGAACCATAGGAATTCAATTACCCACCCCCCCCCCTTGGTAATTCACAATTCCTATGGTGTATATAGAGGAAATTACCGGTTCACCCTTAGTTAATTGTATTGCATTGAATTAACTTCTAACATTAGTAGAGGGTAAATTAGTCATTTGAATGACTAACATGGGAATTGTAATATGGTAACCAAACGCTCTAAGCCAAATTCCCGCGAATTTGTCATAGGAATTAAATTCCAAGGAATTAGAAATTCCCATAGGAATTTAATTCCTACGGTATCCAAACGAACCCTTAGTTATTATTGATACATGTTGGATATTATTCATCAGTTTAAGTAGAGGTATTAAATTCGATACTTATTAAGATTACACGCATTAGTTCATAATTAAGATTACATCGTTCTATCTAAATATGTGTTATATATGAGGTATTGTTAATAATTAATTAGTTTTGTTTGTTTTCATCAATTTTAACCTTGTTGTAGTGGTGGACGGCATGAATCATTACTTCGACACTATAAAGTTGTAAAATAAATAATGTGTTAATCATAGGCAAATCCATTTTATGTATATAATTTTTTTTTTTGGAATAAAATTTTTATGTATATAATTAATCGAACATATATAAAGAAAAAGAAAAAAATTATAATTTTATGCTAATTAAAAATCTGTAAATTACTTTTCCATAAAATTGATAATAATATTAATATTTGAGAATAATAGTTAAGAATATTTAATATAGAGTATTTCATACTAGTATATGATCTGAATTAACTCCTCAAAAAATAGTTCCTTAAATATTAATAGACTAAACATACTTGAAAGTACTATATACCCATCCGATCAGTTATATCGAATGATATTTCTACACTTGCGCATTTGGTGGTGTCCATGAGTCTCTCTCTGCCTTTAGCTCCGCCTTTACCTTGGCAATACAACAAGCGAAAAGAACAAACACCACTAAAATTGGAATAACAAAAACCACTAAGATATATATTATGTGCATTTTTAACTCCACTAAGTATTGATTACGTGAAATATGAATTTTGAAATTAGAGCAGATTGATTAGAAAATGAGGCCAATTTGATCTATATATACCACTACAGTCCATGGGCATTGTTGAATGTTAATTAACCCTAGTGACAAATAAAAAAAAGGTATTATTACCATAATGTATAAGATTTTTTTTTCTTTGTTTTTATGGCTAAATGATCCTACATTCCTACGCATGTACTCCGTATATTTCTACTTTGCTTTAATGGAAAATGTCATAGAATAATTTCCTTAGTAAAACTATGAATAGATTAAATTTACATTTCTTTAGATATGATGCGTTAATTTTTTGGACAGTAGATTTTGATTCACAGGTTCACTTTATTTATTTGTTTGATTTTTCCAAAAATTTGTATGTATCTACTTGACTCCCTATTACGAGCATCAGAGCATGTGTGCCTTGAAAAATGGCTCCCCTGTCTTTTAGTTAGCTCACCTTCCTATGTTAGCTACGTACAACTGTACAAGGCTTGTTTCGCAAGGTAATTAAACTGAGTTTGTGGTATCATTGTATCAATCATCTCATACATTGTAATCAAAAGTATACTTACCTATGACCTCAAAAAAAAAAGCATAAAGAGTTACATTATCTATGAAATTATAGTATTAGATAGGTCCGTTTTGAATTTGCTTAAAGAGTTACATTTAGCATTTTCAAGATACTCGGTGTCAAAATAAATAAGTATCTTGATAAGTGATAGTCAACATTATACCAAGTTTTTCGGAATAGTGAATGGCAAATCCAAATCGAGCATGTGTATCGAGAAGCTAATAGGGTCGCTGACTGGTTAGCAAATCAAGGAGTTATTCAAGGTCGAAAATTGGTTATTCTTCAATATCCACCGGCAGCTAGAGCTTCGATCAGTTCTTCGCGAGGATGCACTCGGAGTTGCTTGGCCTCGTTTAATTAGGGAGTAACTTTTTTCTTCTTTTCGGGCTTCGGCCCTCTCATGTACCAAAAAAAAAAAACCAAGTTTGTCACATTGTATTAGGATACTGATCAGACTTAAATTTGTACTATTACCATAGCGTCGGTCTAATCTTGTTCAACTATTAAAGATGAGTGACTTTCGAAATTACATGATGATCGGCATAGTATTTGATCATGCTAGCTAACGAACGTAAAGATGGGGTCTGAGGAAGTTGAACGGGGTGGACGCATTGGTCTCCTAAAGAGTAGGCTCTTCCAGTCACCAAGTTAGTCATTGTGTCCTTTGCTGTCTCTTGTAGCTCACACATTCTCAATATAACGACAACTTATACTTTGGTCAACTTTTTCTCAAAACTCAAAACCATTTTTTTTATTAATTTTAATTAAAGATTACTCAAAACCAGCCTATCGAGTACTCCGATATGCATGTCACTTTTTCCAGGAAATTATTAGTACTAGGACAAAGCTTGATTAGAAACATTTGATTGCCAAACCAAAGGCTAGACATATGTGAATGTGATTACCCTAGGAACTTGATGGAGTATATAATTTGTACTAGCTGGTTTACGTACTTTATATTATTTTATTTATTTTTTTGGTACAAAGGAGCAGCTAATGCTGCGGGGGGTGGGGGTATGAGGATTTGAACCCGGGACAACCCCCAGGCAGGTTGAGTTCCTATCCACTAGGCCAACCTTGATCCTCACGTACTTTATATTATGGACAATGATTTTGTCAATACATATTTATTAGATCATAGAATGAACATATTTGCTTTGTAAGATTCCAAAATATCTTCGCAAAATTATCGCAAGAGGTTTATAGCGGTATAGATGATTCTTTCGAGTAATGGAGTTGGCTCACTCGAAGCTAGAGAAATATCTCCTTAGTCTCTCTTGAATCGACTTTGAGACCAATGTAATTATTGACCCCTTCTATCCACCCTTCTCTTGCCTTTTGAGTCGAGTTGGTCAACTTCGATTGGCTAACTCTACATAGCCCTTACCGATTACGGTTATGGGACGGGTCAGAGTGCATTCACTTGGCAGCGAATTTGAGCTGCAAGGTTTAAAGAAAAAGGCTAAGATATACTAGTAAAAAGGAAAAAAAGGACATAGCCAATTAGGCAAAATCAAGTATTCAAAGTCATGTTATAAAGAGGTAAAAAAAGAAGAGGTCAAAACAGTTTCAGATGCAGAGGTGAGGCATTAAAGGCAGATGGAATAGAGTTGAAAGCAAAAGCTCATACACAAAAAAGTGCAGTAGTATATCGTTAGAGGACAATGACATTTTTTCCTCACATCTTGAATCTCATTTCGTAAACGGATCGAGCAGGTCGTAAAAGCTTGGAGACGGGTTTAGAAGTTGACGTGTTACTCTTTTCACTTATGGTTTCGTTTTAGATAGAACTCTATCTAATTAAGAGATACTTCTCCGTACGACCGACATGTGACTAGGCCATTGACGAATTTAACAGTTACGATTGTAATAAATCAGGTGCATGGAGACTTATAATACATCAAATCAAAAATCAGCAAAGAAAAGACATTTGATTGACAACCCTTTTGATTTTATGATGAACTGATTTTCAAAAGATCGAAACTTGGAGGTACACACAGTCTGATCTGATCTGCTAAGCAGCAAGAAGCCGCCTAAGAAATGATATTGATGGTCAATTTAGCAGGAAACAGGTGGGAGAAATCAGAATATCTGATAGGTCACATTTAATGTGAAAATTTAATTTTTGATATTATAGTCTATACTTACCCAATTCTTTGCAAATCATATATGCATCATAGCTTAGCCTTAATTCTTGTCAGTATTACCTATTTTTGTTCATCTATGACTTTTTTCACTGCCCTGCTATTTTTACAGTGTGTTTGTAATTCAGAGCATGTGATTTGTTCTTTGTGATTTCTTACTTTTTGCAATTTTGCATGGAATATGCCATTTTTCAAACTTGGGTTTGAGCTTATAAATCCGTATGTAAGTCTTTAATACTCCATCCATAAGATATAAGACGGTTTTAAAATGATGTATTTAGGCCATGTTACCGGTTTACAATGTGTCAATAATACATTCCTAAGGAGCTTGTTACTCTTTCTAAGCTACTCTTTCAATTTAGAAAACTTATATTACTCCGTATTTCATTGAGTAACTTAATTGGGAACGGTAACCTAATACATTGAGCCAAAATACAAATCTAGAGATCGGAATATCATATCACTTTAGTTGCCTGATAAATAAGTGCCTCAAGGTGCAATAACTCTGATCAAAATAAATTACTTGAATTTCGATATTCAACATCCCGATCTTAACCATTTCAGTTATTCATAGCGCGAAATTATTGCAAATCTTTTTTGACATATAAACACATACCTACAATTCATCATGGTCATGTACACGTCAGATTACCCTATGAAGATCCTGATCCTCACAACTTTTGTATACCACATGATGAAACATGAAACATCAAAAGCTTGCATTTCTCTTTTGAGCATAACAAGGTACACTCACCAAAATACAGAAGAGAGACATTATTCACAAAAACGTAGCGTGAGTAACAAGCAAGTTGTGCAGATTGCGAGGGAATGCCAAAATTTGTATTTGTTATTTACCCAAACACATGTGAATTCGACTAAGTTGAGCAGCAGCTGAATGTCTGATTGTTTCTGTCGGTACAAATGAGTGAAGAATCCCATAAATGCCAAACCAAAAGAAAACCACTCTTCCCCAAAACCCTCAAACAATAATAAGATTCCCAATTATCATGTTGTGTATTGTACTCTCAGACTTTACGAACTATTTGTCTTCTAATAAGACTATGTTTATCGAGGTGTTATGATTTTCGGGTTAGCCATTGCATCGGTTAGATGTACCAAATTGTAATAACGATATCAAACACACGACAAGTTTCATGGCACAGTGTCTATGCCTTAGAGTGACACCGGAGCCACAAAGAATGACATGACGAAAGATTATCGTAATGAAAGAAGATAAAAGTATTGGGTGTGGATGATACAATATATAGGGAAACAATAGTGTCAAAAGAGTGTTCGTCAATACTTAGCCAAAACATTATCAAGTTTCGTGTTTCGTGAATTAGTACCACGACTTGGCCAAAGAAAAAGAATTTTTATTTTATTTTATACAAGATTTAACATTCTATGAGAACGGCTATTGACATTCGACAATAGTCTCCCAACACACCCATTATATAAATTTCTTTTGAGATATAATATCGTTAGTGTGACTGTGTGAGTATAGAAGACACAAGTGAAATGTCAATAGTCAATCTCTAAATAATTACCAGTTTGCCGGAGTTTCATTTGGAGTTACTTGAATCCTAATAAACAAACAGGCCATAGTATCAAAACGGGCCAAATCACACATTAAGCCCATAAAATGAACATGTGATCCCTAAGTCCAATAAGTGAAGATGTTTGACTCTATGTTTTTCTTTTTTTGTGTACATGGGGGTGGAGACACGAGGATTCAAACCATATTCTCAGAGGTTTGACTCTATAAGTCATCCCTTTGTTATCATGGTTGGAAGAATAGAGTCAAATACTTCAAATTTCTAGATCGGATCCTCTATTCCAATCCTGCCCGACCAGAACAGATCCTCTATTCCAATCCTACCCCATTCTATATCCCATTACGTTAGTTACTTGGCGACTCACCAATATATCTGTCAAAATTTAACGCCAACTCTCTTTATGAAATCCTTCACACAAGCGGTCAACTAAGCAGTCAAGTACGTCAATTTCGTGTTGCCTACTCAAATCAAACTCAAATTCAAACGAACCTAACATTTAAGTTCATTTATTCGTGCCGGAATGAGAAGAGAGATAGAGCGCATAAAACACGTAAAGCCAATCAATTATAGCCAATCAATTATACATTGCACATAAGAACGTGACTCAACTTGTAAACATCTAGCGAGAAGACAAAGTTCAAACTCGAGACCTTCGATTAGCTAATTTGGGCACGTTTACAAGACTCGAACTCTGAGTCGAACCCAACTTCCTTCCCTTTTTTTTTGCTTCTCTCTCTCGTAATTAACTAACCCGATCTCCAACTCAACCGTGATCGTCACATTAGATAATTGGGTAATGATCTAAAAAGGTGAAAGAAGAGGAAGAATGTATCAATGGCGAAAATTCGAGTTTTTTGAGGAGAAATATGGTGGAAAATGCAAAGTACCAGATGAAATTAGTGGGGAGATAGCGTGTTGTTCAAGTGGAAGAGGTAAAATAGCAGTTGGATGTGATGATGGTGTTGTTTGTCTTCTTGATCGTGGCTTCAAGTTCAATCTTGCCTTCCCTGCTCACTCTGACTCTGTCCTCTTTCTCCAACATCTCAAGGTTTAATCAACCTCTTTTTCTCTCTCCTCTTTTTTTTTTCAATTTTTGATGAATTTATTTATCTGGGTTTTGCTGTTCTTCCCCAATTCTTGTGATTTATGTGCTCAATTTGTGTTTTTTGATGTGGGTTTGTTGGTGTTTTGATACATTTTGATGGGAAATTGTGGAATTCTATCTGGGTTTTGGGGAATTTTGTGTTAATCTGGATTTTGCTGTTTTACTTCAATAACTTGATGTTTGATGTGAGCTGTTGGATTTTCTTTAATCTGGGTTTTGTTGGGGGTGGATGAGTGTAGTGAAAGATTTAATCTTTTCTGATGGTGTGTATTAATTTTGGTAACTTATGGTGGAAGTTGTTGAATTGAGTTGGTTTGTTCGTTTGATTGGATTGAGTGGATTGTAGCATAGAGAAATGTTGATGTGATTCTTTAGCATGGATGCTGTTCATGGTAATATTTTGATTGTCGGAGGCGATGCCAATTGGTTTTACAAGATATTGATTTGGTGATGCTGGAAATCAAGATGATTATGGTGGTGGTGGCAAGCCTCTGATTTTGACATCCGGAGTTTGGGGTGAGGAGGATGGAATGAGTTCTTATGAACGGCAGGCAAGGATGTTGCGAACTTTAACTAGGGGAACTATCTGTTAGTCTAATGCTTAGAAATTGTAGTCGAGGGTGGGGGGGGGGGGTGCAAGTACTACTGAGCTTGTTTATTTGTTGATGCTGGAAATAAAGATGATTATGAGTGGTGGTGGTGGTGGTGATGGCAAGAATGCCACTGACTTTGTCGTTCGGAAGTTGGGGTGAGGAGAGAATGGAATGTTAGCGAATCTAGAAAGTTTATATAGTGTGTTCTTATGAGCGAGGCGCAAGAATGCTCCAAACTCCAAGCAGGAGGAACTATCTCATACTGTAGTATAATGCTTGAGGCGAGGAGAGTGTACAGTAATTGAAGGGCTAACTACATCATGGTGTAGTTTTGTTTGTTCTTTCACGTTTGTTGTGAGTTTGTGACCATAGTTTGAGGCCATGTTAAGATTGCAGCAAGATCTTTATCATGTGGACTAAACGATGATACAAGTAAATGTGAAGCAATAGCTTAGAAGGCAGGGAGTTTCAAATGAAGGTGGTAATAGTCGGTGTATATAAGTGTTGGGCAAGAGGGAGGTCTGTTTGTAATGAACCAATCTACCGCGAGTTAAATCCTAATATAGTACTGGCTGTGCCATCTGTCTGAGCACGCAACCTTAGGGAAGTAGCGGGATGGCTTTACTAATTTGCTTCCTTTAGATGGATCTTTTTTCATTCCATTGGTCAACAAAATATATGGCATGTAGATGTGTCTATGATGTTTGTAGATGTGTAGCTGGATCTTAGATGACTTACTTATTAGCTTCCTCCTTTGCTTCAACATGGATCGAACATGGAGATGCTAAACCAATGGTTTGCTAATATATGGTGTATTTTCCTGGACTACAGCAACGGAATTTCCTTCTTACCGTTGGTCAAGATGAACAAGTACCTCCGCAGGCATCTGCCATGTGTCTGAAAGTTTTTGACCTGGATAAAACTCAAGTAGAAGGCTCTAGCACAAGTGCTGCAGTTCCTGATTGTATTCAGATACTGCGCATATTTACTAACCAATTCCCTGAAGCAAAGGTAACATCAGCTATTTGTTTTTATGTCTTTTCAGTTTTCCAGTACATACTTGTTTTAGCTTTTAGCATCTAGCTTTGTTGTGTGATAAAATTTTGTCTCCTTGCAGATCACATCTTTTTTGGTTTTAGAAGATGCGCCACCAATACTAATCATTGCCATTGGACTGGACAATGGCAGCATCTATTGCATTAAAGGGGACATTGCTCGTGAGCGAATTTCCCGCTTCACACTTCGCGTAGAAAATGCTTCAGCAGGTAATGCGGCTGTTACAGGACTTGGGTTCAGAAATGATGGTCCAGCTCTTCAACTATTTGCAGTGACTCCTTCTTCTATTAGTTTGTTCAACCTTGAATACCAACCAGCACAAAGACAAACCTTGGATCAGATTGGATGTTTATCAAAAAGTGTCGCAATGAGTGACCGTTCGGTATGTAATTTTGATTGCTTCTTTTATTATATAGAGGTCGTACACTTAATACATTCTTGTACTTATTAGTAGTATTGGTAGATGATATGTGATCTGACATGTGCAAGCAGGAGCTAATAATTGGTCGGCATGAAGCTGTGTACTTCTATGAAGATGATGGGCGTGGTCCTTGTTGGGCATTTGAAGGAGAGAAGAAATTGCTTGGATGGTTTCGTGGATATCTTTTGTGTGTGATTGTAGATCAAAGAAGTGGCAAAAATACGTTCAATATATATGACCTGAAGAATCGTTTAATTGCTCACAGTGAAGTAGTTAATGAAGTTTCATTCATGGTCTGCGAGTGGGGGAACATAATTCTCATTAGGGCTGACAGATCAGTCGTGAGCGTAGGAGAGAAGGATATGGAAAGCAAGTTAGATGTACTCTTCAAGAAAAATCTTTACACTGTTGCCATTAATCTTGTTCAAAGTCAGCAAGCTGATGCTGCTGCTACCGCTCAAGTGCTCAGAAAATACGGTGATCATTTATACAGCAAGCAGGACTATGATGAGGCTATGACCCAGTACATTCTTACCATTGGTCACCTCGAGCCTTCATTCGTGATTCAGAAGTTCTTGGATGCTCAGAGAATCCATAATTTAACTAATTACTTGGAGAAGTTACATGAGAGGGGGGTTGCTTCGAAAGATCATACTACTCTATTATTGAACTGCTATACAAAGTTAAAAGATGTCGAAAAGTTGAATTATTTTATTAAAAATGAGGATGGTGTGGACCATAAGTTTGACGTGGAGACCGTGATACGAGTGTGTCGAGCTGCCAATTATCATGAACATGCAATGTACGTTGCTAAAAAGGCTGGAAGGCATGAGCTGTACTTGAAGATTTTGCTAGAAGATCTTGGTCGATATGATGAAGCCCTGCAATATATTTCAAGCCTTGAGCTAAGCCAAGCTGGGGTGACAGTGGAAGAATATGGCAAAATTCTCATAGAGCACAAACCCAGTGAAACCATTCAAATACTCTTGAAGCTTTGCACTGAGGAGGGAAAACCTTCCAAAAAGAGTACCTTGACCATGTTGCCATCGCCTGTTGATTTCATTAACATTTTTGTTCATCATCCTCGGTCTTTAATGGATTTCCTGGAGAAGTACACTGATAAGGTGAAGGACACTCCTGAACAGGTGGAACTTCACAACACCCTGTTGGAGTTGTATCTGTCCCATGATTTAACCTTCCCATCAGTATCGCTGTATAGCTCTAATGGAATTGCTGACGATAAAGAAAGCACATCATCTAGAGCTGCTGTGGTCCCTAAGCCATCTGCAAATGGAAAAATGACACTGAGTGATGATGATAGAAGTCGGAATTTAAGGCGAGAGAAAGGATTGCGCTTGCTGACAAGCGCATGGCCTTCTGACCTGGAAAATCCACTCTATGATGTGGATCTTGCTGTAATCCTCTGTGAAATGAATGGATGTAGAGAAGGGCTTTTGTTTCTATATGAGAAAATGAAACTATTTAAGGAGGTGATTGCTTGCTACATGCAGGCCCATGACCATGAGGGATTAATCGCTTGCTGCAGGAGGCTTGGAGATTCTGGCAAGGGTGGGGATGCTACTCTTTGGGCAGACCTTTTAAAATACTTTGGCGAACTTGGAGAAGATTGCTCCAAAGAAGTTAAGGAAGTTCTGACATATATTGAGAGGGATGACATTTTACCACCTATTATTGTTCTCCAAACACTATCTCAGAACCCTTGCCTCACTCTCTCTGTAATAAAGGATTACATTGCACGGAAACTTGAACAAGAGTCTAAGCTGATTGAAGAGGATAGACGAGGTGTGGAGAAGTATCAGGTAATCTCAATTTTCTCTTCCTGTATGCAGAGCACCCCGTCCCAGTTTTCTTTTTTCACCATCATTTCCAACGAGTCTTTGGCAATTAGTTTTCCAACAGCATGCTGAAAGACATCTTTTTTCCTTTTAAGTTTTCAAGCATGATTTTATCTGTGAATGACGAGGGTTTGTGTTGATTTGACGAATACTTTTTCTCTGTTATTGCCTTCTGCTGGCTGTAGGACTGGTGCACATATGCCTGCTGTGGTATAAACACAGAATGAGCATGCTAAAGCTGCTTTTAGTGTGTTTTTAGGAGGTGCTTTTAGTTAACTTATATGTAATGTATCCCTGTCAGATTCTCAATGAAGATTGGTGTCATATAAGGTGTCACTTCCGTCGTTCCTTGTTTTTTATTATGGTTGAATCATGTGTGGACTTATTTGGTGGTGTCCATGTTTGACGCAAATTGTTACCACAACTCAAGTAAATGTTCTTTGGTGAGAAAAAATATGAAGGGTTGCTTCATGCTTTGCAGGAGGACACATCAGCAATGAGGAAGGAAATTGACGATCTAAGGACCAATGCAAGAATCTTTCAGCTCAGCAAGTGCACGACATGTACTTTTACCCTTGATCTTCCCGCGGTGCACTTCATGTGTATGCACTCGTACCATCTGCGTTGTCTTGGTGACAATGAAAAAGAGTGTCCTGAGTGTGCTCCTGAGTACAGATCAGTCATCGAAATGAAGAGGAGCTTGGAACAGAATTCTAGAGACCAAGACCAATTCTTTCAAAAAGTGAAGAACTCTAAAGACGGATTCTCTGTGATTGCTGATTATTTTGGCAAGGGAATAATCAGCAAGACTAAACCTGATGGGGTTGCAACGGACACTTCTTCAAGTTTGAACGGTTCACTGTGATTGCTTGTGGTCGGTGTACCCTCTTGATCGTCCCCAAATGATCTTGAAACTGATAGTTCCCAGCATCGGATATCTGTAACAAAGTTTCCAGCCTCGAGTTCTGCTTATTGAGTCATTTCAGGTC
Organism: Spergularia bocconei; assembly: GCA_963457585.1. NCBI lineage: Eukaryota > Viridiplantae > Streptophyta > Magnoliopsida > Caryophyllales > Caryophyllaceae > Spergularia > Spergularia bocconei. Next base: position 2,446,618 of record OY734951.1, on the reverse strand, counting down.
GCGACATCTTGCAAGAAGAGTCCATGGTTGATGAAATTCCGTGACACACTTCTATCCATCTGTTCCTGCCATCTAATATTAGGTAAAGCATAAATTGGTGTTGTTTGAAACCCTGGAGTTTTGATATGGCATAGGTTTGATTTCAGCTGATTGGTACCACTCTGTTAACAATTTATGTTAGCCGAATCCAAGTTTTGGGAGTAAGATTTTCTGGTCTTGTATTAATGTCGTGCGCGAAAAATCTCCCACATTTGTACATGTAAACGAGATATGTTGTTCTTCACAAGAGTAGCAATGAGAAGGTACATTAAATGTTTGCTTTCATTAACCAATTCTTTTCTAGTAAACTCAAATATTGGAGCTTCCTACTTTTAATGTTTCTATGGATTGTCGGATGGTTTGAATTGCTCTCATATTCCCTATAATCAAACTATACACGTTGACAATCCAAAACAATGCGAGTGTTATTTGGTGTTGGCTAATCGGTTATTCTTCTCCATTAATACGCTTTCCCGAGTTTGTCCATTATTGTTCTGTGAATCGTGACAGTCTGATACTTGAGCTATAGATAGATTCTAGAACGTTTGTAAGCTATAATGATCGAGTCTAGATTACTACCAAAGTAGAATATTATGCGTAGAATTGTATAAGAAGACTACCAAAGTAGAAATGTATGCGTAGAATGTTACAAGAATCCTTTTTTCGCAAAGCCATGCATTTGGACTATGATTATTGATTTTAGGAAGAGGAAGAGTATGTCCAAAGGCTGCTGAAAAAGGCTAATGACTAAGATGTCCTCTTATTCTCATATCAAAACGGTTCAAAATGCGAGTTTACAAATTCTTACAATCATTCAAAACACATCTGTATCAAAGTAGCAGTTTCGCTCACACTGTCACACACTAGCCAAAATAGGTTCTTCAGGATCATAAATTTCCCATTAGGGCCTTTGCCAAGTATGCTAAAGATACCTCATCACTTAGGTCAGCAGTACAAAAGGAAGCTAAAAGTCTAAAAGTTAACGGTCCAAATTAACATGTTAAATATTTGCGAGTTGCGACCATTAATAATTTGGTTATCCAACGGCTACTAGTACGTTATCTTCATTATAAAGATTCATCATCTATAATTCTTCACAGCTTTACCCGAAAACACAAAGTACCAAAAAAAAAAAAAGCATGGCAGCTGAAATCGGGTCGAATCGGGTTATCAAAGTGGTAGGCCTTTGTGGCTCCCTTCGTAAGGCCTCTAACAACCACGGCCTCCTTCGCGCAGGTATTTCTAATCTCTTATAGTCTTATTCTTGAATCTTGATTTCTTGTTCTAAGAGACGCAGATGTCAATACAATGAAAATTGATCGGATAGATACTCAAGCATATCACTATTGTAATTTATCTAACGTTTAGATTACTTTGTTAACTAAATGTGTGCTAATATAAAATGCATTTTGAAAGTAAAAAAATGTTGCCATGAAAAATTTGAACTCTGAAGGTGGAGGTAGCCTAGGTACTTAGGTAGGCCGTTCATACCAAGATCATGAAAATCCATCGAAACGTATGCTACGTACCTACTATTGATTATTTGAAATTGCAACATTAATGTTGTTATTTTTCACGTGTTTTTTTAGAGGAACCTCTCTATCTGTTATTTTGTGCTTATATGGCATATGATAAAACTATAGTTATTTCCTTAATTTAATTGATATTCTACTGAATTAGTAAATACACGATCCCAAAAAAATGAAAACTATATATTAAACTTAATGAATCGGGCGAGAAAGAAATTGTTGCAATTCCAAAGTATCGAAGTAGTACACTAGTACGTAATCCGTAATAATGTTAATTTCGTGCAGCGATAAAGATGTGTTCGGAGTCAATAATCGAAGGAATGGAGATAGAAGACGTACACATATCAGGGCTGCCAATGATGAACACTGACCTTGAAGTGAAAGGCACGTACCCGCCTGTTGTTGAGGAATTTCGCCAAAAAATTGGGGACGCTGATGCTATTTTTTTCGCTTCTCCGGAGTACAATTATTCTCTCACTCGTAAGTTTTAACACTATAAACATTTTTCGTCATTTCTCACTAGTCGTGTGACACTTATCACTTATGTCACGAAGACAAACTTTGTTACGATTATAGCCAAATGTCGGTATCTAACACTTTTTTTTTTGCGCAGCGTTACTTAAGAATGCGATCGATTGGGCGTCAAGGCCGCCCAATGTATGGAAGGGTAAGCCAGCAGCAATAGTAAGCACACAAGGAGGCGGACGAAGTTGGCAATACCATCTTCGACAAATCGGGGTTTTTCTCGACATTCACTTCATTAACAAACCCGAGTTCTTCGTTAATGGAGTTCATGAAACTCCGAAAAAATTCGATGCTAATGGTGACTTGGTTGATGAGCTAACCAAAGAAAGGCTTAAAGATGTACTTGTCGCGCTACGGGCGTTCACACTCCAGCTTACTAATGCTACTGTCGTTAGTAGTGTTTAACTTGCAAATGTACGTGTAGTAGTACATTGCATAGCTTTTGCTGTTGATTGTTGTTTAGTATTAATTAGAATAATGAAGATGAATGTTTGATATGAGTATTCGTCGAGAGAGTTCCAAGTCTAATTAAGTTCCCCTACAAAAGCACTTCAATTTTAGAAAAAAAATGTAAGAATAAATGATAATGAAGATGAGTTGTGTATGTCGCTCTTTTACCTTGTCATACGCAGGAGTCTACCCCGATACACACGAGAGTCTACATCAAGTAGTATAACTAAATTGGTGTTGCTTGAAACCCGGCATGGAGTTTTATACATATGGCATAGTATGTTATGTCATGGGTTTGATTTCAACTGATAATTTCCAGTCTGTTAACAATTTATGTTAGCCGAATCTAAGTCTTGGTAGTAAGATATTGTTGGTGTTGTACTAGTGTCTGTGCGTGAAGAATCTTACACATTTGTACGTGTGAAATTGTAAACGATAAAAGTTGTTCACAAGATCAGTAGCAATGAGTATTACAAGTACAGCTTTTAAAGTTTAGTTGGATTATTGAAGTATAGCTTGATTTGCTCTCATATGAGTATAGTACTCCTTCCGTTTTTTTAGAATTTTTACGTTTCGTTTGAATGTGTGAGAGAAATTCAAATGAAATGTAAAAAACCTAAAAAAAACAGGGGACTGGGGGAGTATATGAGTTTCTTTGTATTCTTAATATATGATATGAATTGCTCTCATATATTCCAAGTTTCCAACAATATATGTTGAGGATCAAAAAATAGAGCGAGTGTTGTTTAATTATTTGATGATAGCTAATTTAATCAGTTTTTCTTCGTCACCATTAATTCGCTTTTTCGAGTTTGTTCATTGTTTTATGAATCGTGACACTGATGCTTACTCCATAAATTGTAATGATCGAGTCTAAATTACTACCAAAGTATGGTAGAATACTAGTATGCGTAGAATGGTACAAGAAGACTAAAAAACTAGAATAGTAGCATAGAACTGAATGGTACAAGAAACCTTCTTCGCAAGTCCATGCATTGGACTATGATCATTCATAATGGGCTTGTATGTCCAAAGCCCGTTGAAGAAATTCAAGTAAAATGTACTACTATTTTCATATCAAGACGGTTGAAAACACGTCTGTACCAATTCTCACGATAGTTCAAAACACGGTCGCATCAAATTAACATTTTTGGTCCATACACTTGCACCAGTTACACTAACCAAAGAGGGTCTCTAGGATTAGCTTTATCATGGGGTTTGGGGAGAAGGTTGATGGACCTTTGCCAAGCAAGCAAAGACATACACACCTCATCACTTAGGTCAGCAGTACAAAAGGAAGCTAATTAAAGTTGTTGTCCAAATTAATTTGTATAATATTTGCGACCTTTAATAATTTGGTCTATATCCAACGGCTACAATTACATTATCTTCAGTATAAAATTCGGCTTCTCCCAGATATAATGAGACAGCTAGTAGAAGTACATCACTTCATCATCTACACAGTTTTATCCGAAAAAACAAAGTACACAAAAAAGAAGAGGAAATAATAGCATGGCAGCTGAAATCGGGTCGAATCGGGTTATCAAAGTGGTAGGCCTTTGTGGCTCCCTTCGTAAGGCCTCTAACAACCGCGGCCTACTCCGTGCAGGTATTTCTAACCTCCAATTTTTTCGCTTTAAGACACGTAAATGTCAATACAATGAAAATATGCTATATATGCATGTGTAGTTTAATTTGTCGATTTTTAAGTAGGTTCAGTTTTTATGCTAATATAAGTAGAGTTACAATGACGATTTATGTTAACGGACTGTCGGAGTCCAAATCATTTTGGGAGTATATGCTTTTAGAGAGATGATATGCTAATAATGTATAGTCCACGAACACAAAAATGACATTATTCCAATAAACCGAATGAAAAAGAATAATATATTGTCGCAATTCCAAAGTATCGAAGGTAGTAATTCGTAATATTGTTAATTTGTGTAGGGATGAATATGTGTTCGGACTCGATAATGGAAGGAATGGAGATAGAAGACGTAGACATATCAGGGCTACCAATGATGAACACTGACCTTGAAGTGGAGGGCACGTACCCTCCCGTTGTTGAGGCATTTCGCCAAAAAATTCGGGACGCTGATGCTATTTTCTTCACTTCTCCGGAGTACAACTACTCTATCACTCGTAAGTTTTTTTTCGAAAGGAAGAAAATTCATTCATAATAATTAGCCATACGGCATCTACAACAAGTGCTGAAATTATCAAAATACAACGCTAAAATCAAATTCAACCCAAACCTCCAAAAAACTACGATCATTATGTGAGGTGACTCGTGATCCGAAAACCCTCTATCACTCGTAAGTTTTAACACTATAAACACCGTTTGACATTTCTCACTAGTCGTGTGATACTTATGTCACGAAGACAAATTTTGTTACGATTATTATAGCCAAATGTCAGTATGTAACACTTTTTTTTTTGCGCAGCGTTACTTAAGAATGCGATCGATTGGGCGTCAAGGCCGCCCAATGTATGGAAGGGTAAGCCAGCAGCAATAGCAAGCACACAAGGAGGCGGAAGAAGTTGGCAATACCATCTTCGACAAATCGGGGTTTTTCTCGACATACACTTCATTAATAAACCCGAATTCTTCATCAATGCGTTTCTTGAAACTCCGACATATTTTGATGATAATGGTGACTTGGTTGATGATGTAGCCAGGGAAAGGCTCAAAGATGTGCTTATCGCGTTACGGGCGTTCACACTCCAGCTCACAAATGCTACTGTTAGTGGTGTTTAACTTGCAAATGTACTATACATTTGCATATTTTTTGATATTGATTGTTGTCTTTAATATGAGAGTAATAAAGATGAATGTTTGAGATGAGCATTCGAGGTCCAAGTTCCCTTACCAGCACTTCAATTATTGGAAAAATGTAAGAATACATGATGAAGATGAGTTGTGTCTGTATGTGTAATGTCACACCCACTATCATCTATGATCAAACATAATGACTAGTAATGTCGCTTTTTTACGTTGTCATACACGGGAGTCTACCTCGTTACACACGGGAAAAGTGAGAAAAACTCCGTGATGGTGAACATGTAAAAAAGGGTCTTCTACCAGAACGTAGACCAATGTTTTTACACGTCACGAACTCACGATTACGGATTTCCAATCAAAATGGAATGACAAAAAAAAATGTTGAAGCTTTCTCACATAGCATTGCTAGCAGTTTCAGCTTTTCAGGTATCACCCGATATATAACAATCAAACAAGAGAAACTTTAGACCGTGCAAAACTTCTATAAACAGCGCAGAGCTAGTTTTTCTGCAAACTTGGAACAGAAGCATTGATTTCAGAGGACACAAAAAAAAAATTACATTTTTATCTGCTGCAGTCCGGTCCTGAAACAATTTGGACCTTCTTCCATCCAAAAGCGATCCTTTGAAAGAAAAGTACTCGGGGCCGGGGCCAACTAATGTACCACTGATTATACTGCAGTCACAAAACGGCACTCAGGAAACGTAATGCTGAAGTAAACCAAGCAAGAGAATGCAAGGACTTCTCTGCCTAGCAACTTGAGTTGCTTATGTTCAATGCCTCACTTTTCGCTTGAGCTTTTGAGAACCCTGATTCAAGACAAATTCACATATAATCCGTCAGCACCATATTACCTGATTCATATTTATTCACTACCAAAAGAAACATGACTATTTTTGTCGCCTTCACATGAATCATCTGATGGCTCGTTTCACTAGTGCTCAGAAGAAGATCCCTTACAGCTCATACAAGATCCTGCACAACTACTCCTCCATATATAGTTTGACCAACAGAGGGTGTGGTGGTGGGAGTTATTCTATTGATAAGCAGTAATTATTATGATTAAAGGAGGAAAACAAGGAGATAACGGCCGATTACAAAAAGACACCCCGAGGAAGGCACACATATGCGAAAAGAGAGCTAAATAAACGCTAAATCTAACTTACAAATTTTAGTAACAAAGTTATACGAAGAGTGTCTACAAGGGCAAATCAGCACAGCCGTCAGCAACACCACAAAATACCAAAACTTAAAACCCCAACCCCAGCAACATGCTCCTCAGAATATATATTGTATAATGGCAACCTAACTGTTCACGTCCAGATTATCAGCTAGGGTTTACTCATGCAGACGGCAAATAGATGCACTAGTTGGACTTAATGGTGGTGATCATAAAACAAAACTTTCTTGCAAAAGGTAAGGGTAGCAACTAGCAAAGATGCACCAGTTGTTTCAGCATGTATAAATTAACAATATCATGTACAAATACCAATTCGAAAACTTTGTGCCCAACATTTCATCTAAAATCAACATGTTTCTAAGAACTCATTTCTTTTTAGTTCAAATATATACTTGATAATAGACACAAACTTATACGACTACGCTTGAACTAATGCAGTCATAAGCAACAAATTAAAATTCAGAAACAAAAACTAGCACCGACAAGAAAACTATAACTTTGAATCAATCAAACAAAAAATACCTAAACGTCAATACCAAAAAGAACCGTTGTTCAGCAATCATGAAGATAACATGCAACCCAACTTAAGAAATAAAACTCATTCCTTTGTCCATCTCTCTCTTCCACCACATTCCTCAATCATCCTCCAAAAGAAACCCACACAAATATTCTCAAACCATTTTCCATAAACTGACCATGTCCCAGACAATGCAATGAGGATCAAATTAATTATAGCTTCTAAACAAAATCAGAACTCATCATTTTGCTTCACAATTTGTCACATCTATGTTTCCTATCTAACACAAGAAGTTATAGAGGGCATGGTTTCTTGTTTAAAAAAATTACTCACTATAGTGATTTGGCACGACTAATGCACAAAGCAAAAGAATTACAAACTTCACAAGCAATTCGGTCAGTAATCTAGAAAAAGTCAAGTATTGAGCCACGCCCACAAGGAGGGGAATCCTCTACCACCCCCATTAGGTTTCAATTTGTTTTCTCATGGATCCTGCAACTGTAAGTTTGGATTGGGTTGGCATATGGTCATATGGACCATCTCCTCAAACTACCAAAAGAAAACCTGTGGAGGTATCACCAATAAAATTAACAGTCTCCACTTTGCGCTAGTCAATTTCACGACCCTCCTTGACAGTCAGTTCCATACCTTCCACCACAACAACAAGCACCAGCTGCCAAAGCTACTCCCCAACCATCCTCCGACGTGAACTGTGGGCCTGTGGCGACGCCCTACAGAAATTCAGTGGCATCCTAGTGGGTCGTGAATTATCCATGCGAGATGAGTTGTAATTTGGGAAGTGAATCCTTTCAATAGCTGACCACAATAACATCACATCCCATAAGTACCAATCAATGAATAAGCAAAAAGGAACTACAGACATGAGTCATGACTATGTTTCTGTGTTGTGAAAAGAGGCAAAACTTGAATCCGGTGATCTATTAGGTGATGTGGTGAGCGGGATGATGGCTGTATATGTCCTTTTATCATGATATCCCACCGCTATTCAACAGCATAACCTTGCCTCAAAACAATTTATGTCGCTGTTGCACTCAAATGGCACTACAGTACACCTTTTGCTAGTGTACTAACATGGAGGAAAAGGTGTATTACAACCTCACAGAGATGATCACAAAAACTATGAAATTATTTGGCAGTCAAGATGCATGCATCTCAAAGCCAAGTCTTGATGCTCTGGGGTTAGCAGGTGTCCAAATTGATCAGATTTGGCTGCTTAAGGTTTGAGAAGGACTAATGTGGGTCTACAAAATTGATATGTAAGTGTTAACAGAAAGTAGCTTCAAGTTTTGAGCACATCGCTTTCCTGAAGAACACACACAGTCTTAAGTCACCTAATAACTAACAATATGACAACAGAAATGCTCGGTCTTTAAACTGTCAAACACAATCACCTCAGACACCAACAGAACCACAAGTCATATTAACCACAACTCAGTTCAGTGCCCATTAAGCTCAAAAATACTTCTTAGCGGCAAAAGAATGTCCAAATCATTACCTCATAGAACTAGCATTTCAACACCAGTAAAAAAAATCTGAAACCTGACTGAAAATCCTTCCAACCAAATCACTCAACCTCCAATATTCTCCCCTTTCCACTCCTTACTTCCTTGTCTTATTAGACTTAGTCCCAAACCATTAAGGAGATAGCAATAATGCCAACAGCCAACATGCACTTCTAAAGTTGGCCCAAACTATCATATCTTCACACAAAAAAATTAGATTTGTTTCTACGCACTGCTACATCTTTCCTGCCTTTTAGCTTTCAGGATTACTGAAGGTCACACACTCACACAACATTTCTACCCAAAATCTTGTCATTTTCCACATAGAATCTCCTAAACGCTGCAGAACTAAAAGCAACACAGTCACAGTAAGTCTACTCCAACTACACAGTCAACAAAAAAAACCTCTGTAGCTCAGGGGAGTAAGGAATGTAACTCAAATTTCAACTCTTAAATCTACGGAACATCCTACCAAAAACCTCACAAGGTTAAATTTCAACCTCAGAAACATGGCAATTCAGGATACCAAATACACACACACAAGCTCCTTCAATTCTTATCCCAAAATCTTATCTACCATGCCATACTATACAGGTCACAATAGCCCAATGCCTTAAACAGGCTACCACCTTATATACCCAGTTTTCCACATCTTGATCCCCAAACTGTTGTTAACCAAAATCACAAGACACCTTCAGTATGTCTCTCATGTAAACCTCAAAAATCGACACCATATCCCAATGACTCGAGAGAGGCTACTCCAAGTACAAGCAAAGCAAACTTTAATCCACCTGGTGTTACCCCTACATTTTTGTCCACACTATGCTTCACGAGCCATATTATTCAACACACCTTTACAGGGCAAGCCTGACACCATCGATCACCCCCAATTCTTCCTGATACTTTACCAATAACCACTAGCATTGTAAACTCTTACTGCCTTACAAGAAATAAACTTTCTTTTCCTATATTACATGGATAACAACTTCAAAATCACCCAAAGTAAAACCTTGGAACAACCCAATCAAAACAATCAATATTCACTCAATCAACTACAATTGTCTTCAAAAAGTCAATGAGTAAATAACTTAATTACTGAAACCCCTACTCTTGCATAAGCGTATCTCATAGTAAAATCTAGTATCAAAAGTAACCCTACTAAACTCAAAAGGCAACGCATAATAATTCTGGTGTAGCATCATAATACCAACTTTAACAATAAAATACAACATTTTTCAGCCTCGCACACCCTTTTGCATACTCTAACTATCTACCATGATCACATTGCAAACTAACACAAATTTTGGTGTAGCATCATAACGCCAAATTTTGACAATGAAAGACAACATTTTTCCGCCTCCTACAACCTTTTCCATACTCTATTTATCAAGCCTGATCACATTGCAAACTAATATAAATCCCACAGCACATGTAAAGTTCTAAACTTTAAACTAACTACCCAATCCATTTTTCCAAGCAACACACGCTGTTTCCATCATACCATCATCACGGCAAAATCCGATGACAAATCACAATACTTTACCGTCTCAAAGACTTAAACAAGCCTTAACTACCACTACAACAATCACAACTACACAATCTTAAAACAAGACATAACTACCACTACAACAATCACAACTACACAATCCTACCAATATACAAACAATACATAAATCCGCAATCAAAACCCTCAAAACCCTATAAATTTCATGAATCAACAACAAAAATGCAACCAATAAGCGCAACAAAGCATCAATCATTACCTAGGAGAGCCGGCATTTCGACTACGATGAAGAACCCTAGTCTCACCAGAACCCTCACCAACACCAACACCAACACCAACACCATTATTATCAATCAACTCCCTCAACCCCAAATTACTACAATTCTCAACCTTCTTCTCATCTCTCTTTTCTTTCTTCTCCATTTTCTCCCTCCTCTTTGCACCAACAACAACCCTCTCAAAATAATTCCCATAAATATATTCCGGCATATACCCATGATCATCATCAAACAACATAATATGACCGTGCCACTCCCAAACCCGATAACCCGACCCGGCATCCTCCTCATGAAACCCGACGCAAACATGGTGGTCCCCAATTGACACGGCTTGACCCGAATTAGGTTTAAGTGTTTCGGTATTCCCGCTCAAAATCACCTTGATTATCTGCTTCTCGAGTCGAGACTCCTCTTTCGATAGCCGAGACTTCTTCTTCACCGCCACCGCCTCGCCGTCGCCGCCGAAGTCACCGAAGTCGTAATTGGTTTCATCGTCGTCGTCGTCGGAGGAGGAGGAGAGGTTGGCGAGGTGGTCGGCGAGGAAGTCTTCGAAGGAGGAGGAGAGGAGTGGGTTGTCGTTGACGGCGGCGGCGGTGGTGGTGGTTGGTGGTGGTGGTGGGCGGATTTGGAGGCGGTTGAGGAGGGATTGGAGGAGGAGGTTGTCGAAGTTTGGGGCGGTGGTGGAGCTGTTGAAGGTGCTCATGTTTGGTGGCGGTTGCGGTGGTTGTCGCGGTGGCGGAAATGAGGAGCGGATGAGGGGGGAAAACTGGGGTTTTGGATGAAGAGAGGAAAGGGTTTATGCTCACTCACTATATGTGAAACTTATGTTATGTATGACAAGGGACGTTTTGTGTGTAATCGTCACCAATAAGTTGAAACTCGTATGATTTGTACTCCGTATTCGTTTTATAATGTCAAAATATTGGATGGAATTTAAGTTTGGGGAATAACGTGTATGATTGAACTAAAAATGAAGTTAGGTTAAATCGGGTTTGATAAAACTAGATTTTGAGAATGTTGAATGAATTTAGTGTGGTTGTCGTTTAAAATTTTGGCTTGTTGAATTTGGACCTTAGTTATGTAAACTCTGGTTTCAGTCAAACCCTTATGCATAAGAAATAAAACCCTATCTTCTTTCATTTTTCTCATACCCTAACTAGTTGGGAGACATAACTTTCTCATACGAACTCTGATGGATGCGTGGATGATGGCATTAGAACGTATTTTCGATAGGAGTCTAACACCACTTGAATCATGCACAAATTCCACCGGATGCTCCGTGTAGAGACGTGTTGGGGTGAAACTGTATCAATCTCTATATCAAGAGTTATACGGAGTACAATATTGGTTTTCACGATCAAATCCTTTTGCCCCTTGTTTTCCTTCTTGCCTTCTTAAAATTTGTGTGCCATTTTACATTACTACCACCCAAACTAAGAATATGATGATTGCACCTAAATAGCTATTTCATCATTGTGTCGGGCGTTCTAACTCGTCGCATTAAAAAAATATTAATATAAGTACTCAACACACATTTACTAAACAATAAACAATAGTAAACATACATGTCAACAAAAACTCTCATCTCCTTCCCTAGTGAACACAGTGTTGGGACTAGCAATTCTCCTCCTAACTAGAGCCGAATTTCCAAACTTATATAAATTTTTACTATCCAATCACTTGACCATTAATTTTCTAAGAGATCATATTCTCTCGTCTAGTGATTAATTAGTGATGAAATGATGATTTCATGCATTGATTTGTTTACTTGTAACAAGACAACAGATTATTGTTCACCTCTAAACTTGAACAATGCCAACTTATGGTCTCTTATACATTATTATTATACTCCAATTGCCACCTACTGTTCTGTACCATTTCTTTGACCATAATTCTCATCAACCCATTCGTCAAAGTCCAAAAAAATTTAGCGTTTCTCATCCCACATAACTCGAAACTGAACTAAACTGAATGGCTCGCAGCTCGCCCCCGAAATTTGCAAAACAATAAAGTAAACAACCAACCAACCAACCACCTATATATAGCCATACATATTACGAGTAGTTCTTATCCTTTTCCCGCTCAAAACGTTGCTCCGTCTTCTTCCACCACTTTATAAAAGGCCAAAAAGAAAGCTTCATCAGGAAGCTAGAGAAAATGGCGACAGCAGCACCAGTAACAGTAAAACAAGTCATCAATGTCGCCGCCATTTGCGGCTCCCTTCGCAAAGGTTCCTTCAACCGCAGCCTTCTTCGTGCAGGTTTCTTCTTTCTCTCTCCTCCCAATTTGTCAAATTCTTGCTCACAAATTTCAATTTTTGCGCCAAAATTGAAAATTAATTAAATTGACGATCTTTTAATTTCGCGGAAAAAAACCGATTGATTTGAGCTGAATTAGTTGAAAAAATCAGCGTATTTGAGATTCGAATTTGTTGAATTAGAGTTGAATTAGCGAATTGTTGAAAAAATTAGAGAATTTGAGAGTTGAATTAGTTCAATTGGAGTTGAAAAATTTAATTGATTAGATAATTTATGTAGAATTGGATTAATTTAGGCGAAATCGATTAATTTGGGGGAAAAATATGATACAGCGAAGCAGATATGTGCAGAATCAATTGAATTGGAAGGGTTGAAGTTGGAGTATGTAGAGATATCGCCATTGCCGATGATCAACACCGATCTCGAGGTCGACGGAAAGTATCCACCTGTCGTAGAAGCATTTCGACAGAAGATTCTGGAAGCTGATAGCATTCTCTTTGCCTCTCCTGAGTATAATTACTCTGTTGCTAGTACGTCTCGATTTTCTCGCAGTTTTTCGATTACTCTTGAATTGTTATTTTTTGATACGGCCCTGTGCGATTGGACTGCATTTTTCTGATCTGATTTGATTTGATTTGAATAAATTTGATTTGATTTGATTTGATCTGAACTGAATTAACCGATAAATTAACTGCAACTAGACGAATTAATAACTAAAAGTAGACTACATTCATTGATTGTTATTTGGATAATTCTGATTTGATTTGATTTGATTTGAATAAAGCTGATCTGATTTGAAAACACCGTTGAATAAGTTGAATCGCACATGGCCTTAATTTGATATGTTTTCGGTGAGAAATTAAGAATCTGTGTGTATTTTGATGGATCGGTCTCACCTCGATTGTTTTGTTGGATCGGTCTCACCTCGATTGTTCACAATTATTACGAAGTACTTGTTTAAGTAGATTAAATCTCTGTGGAGTGGATCGTGTATGGTACGAGTATCTGACCCTGGTGCGTGTCTAATTGTCGGTCTCAGCTAGCTCTTGGAGGGAAATATACACGTTGTTAGCCTTAAAATGAAGTGTCAAGTGTCCGTACCTGTGTCTGAGTGTCAAATGTCTTACATGTTACACGGAACTTGAGGGTGATATGAAGGGTCGGAGCAACATAGAACAACACCATACTGTCACATAATAAATCGATAGGTGCTTGCTTAGTGTAGAATTAGCTAACCAAATATAATACCGATTCTCTAATTGATTAGATTGTGATGTGTGATGTGTATTTTGCAAGTATTTTGGATTTGTTTATGTCGCAATCGGCTGGCTGCTGTCTCTGTTGGTGCTATTCTTTTCATCATCATAGTCTTGTTATCTGTCTTTTTCTTTGTCTAATTCTGGATTCAAGCAATAATATAAGTACTAATGGAGGAGTTTAGTGGTCAAATGATTACAGCTAGGGCTGCATTTTAGAAAACTATAATTAGAAAGTCTGATTAGTGGAGCATAAACCTAGAACATTTGACTGCTTTTTGTTTAGTAGGGGTTGGATTTTTGTCTATGTTCTTGGAGATGCTGCTGCTATAGTGATATGATGGATCTCTGAAATGCCCAAATAAGCAGAAAAATGATTTATTTATTTTTAATGTGGTGTTAGATTTTGAGTTTTTTTGGTAATATAAGACCAAGTTGAACAAAGTAGAGAGAACGATTGCATGGCTGCGCAATCCCTACAATGGAGAGAGTGCGTGGATCATAAAAAAACTATTGGAGGATATGAGATATGATTGAAGATCATGAGCGTATATTACATAAGATTTGGTGAATGATTAACTATCTTAGCTCATTGGAGTTGTTGATATAGTGAACTAACAGATTGATTCACGAGTCAGTAACCAAAAAACTCAGCTAAGTAGAGTAGTTTGCATTAACTAGATGTCGGATGCCTCTCCTGCTAACTTGAGCACCCTTCTCTTTTCACAACCAAAAGGATTAACTATGGACAATTCTCTAGAGCTGATTAATTGCGCTAGACTTTGCTAACAAAAATGATGATTTTCGCTACAAAAAAAAAAAAAAGTTTCTCCATTTCATGTCAATCATGATTGGATGAGTGTCCATAGATACATGGCATATCGGAGGACGTCTCCACTCCTGGGGGTCAATATTTACCATTATCCATGTATGCAATATCAATTTTAGTTTCGACTCTTGAGCAACTTTCAGGTAACCAGACATTGTCCGTTGGGGTCGTTTGCAAATGGTTAAGACCTGCTAAAATGTCTTTCTCTGATTTCTGTTTTGTTACTTTGCAGAGTGGTATCCCAGTCATAAAACTTTCTAAAAGATTCTGCCAATATTTGTGCCTGACATGTCATGCCAGCTATTTTAAGCACTGATCTGGTCTTCCTTCCTTTTTTTTTGGCAAAGGAAAGCACTGATCTGTTGTTAAACCTTAATCAGTTCCAAAAGTTTTGGCTACAAGTAGACCTTCGAAGATATGCCAATACGTTATTATTTATTTTCAAAGAGAAATGGTAACGGATCTTTCAATTATGAATGATAAAATGATAATACAGACGAAATGTATTGTTTTCTGGTGGGGTTGTTTGTTGTTGAATCTCAAATAAATTTACATCCATGGCATTTTAGGGGGGAATGATCGACCTTAACGTCCTTCGTTGTATACGGAACTATCATGTATGGTGGAGTTTTCGTGCAACAAACTCATACTCCTTTTCTCCTAAGTAAATTCCACGCTGTTCACATATCAAAGCAAATGGTTGACTGGTGATGTCAATGTGGTTTTATTCTGGGGAGGGGATGAGAAACTTAGATGTCATCAAGCATCTTTTCTCTTCTCTTCTTTTCCCTCACAATTGGTCTTACTCTCTAGTCTCTGCCTGTCTTTGATCAGCTGACAAAGGTACTATTTTTTCGGTTACTGCTTTACTCGAGTTTAGCCCTAGATTACAGTCAGGATCGAATTCTGGGAGTCCTTCTGGTAAAAGCTGTAGCTGGATAACAATGATGTGGTCTATCCGTCCTGATTTTGCTTCTATTGTTTAGGACATGTTAATTAATCTCTCGCTGTCTTGGCCATGGAATGAATGTCTTGAACACGGTTTTTAGCTTACAATCATAAAAATGCTTAACAAATTCGCCATTGTTCTTGTTGTCAGCTCCTTTGAAGAATGCCTTAGACTGGGCATCAAGATCACCAAATGTTTGGGCAGATAAGCCTGCTGCAATCGTAAGTGCTGGAGGAGGTTTTGGTGGGGGGCGCTCACAATATCATCTTCGACAAATTGGAGTTTTTCTTGATCTTCACTTCATCAACAAGCCCGAGTTCTTCTTGAACGCGTTCCAGCCCCCTGCTAAGTTCGATAGTGAAGGTAACTTGATCGATGAAGACGCCAAAGAAAGGCTTAAGCAAGTTCTTTTAGCCCTGCAAACATTTACTTTGAGGCTCAAAGGCAACTGTTGAGTGTTGAACACGTTCTTTTTCTCTTCTTTCGCAGTAAACCTTGTTATTTGTGCTGTGTGCGTGTGTGTGACGAAGTCTTATATGTTGTTGATAAGCTTGTTATATGTTGTTGGGTGCATTAGTAAGAGATTTGATCTACTAAGCCCTAAATTATGTTGATCATAAAATAATCTGATGTGTATTATGTTATTTGTGGAATCATGAAGAAATTGCGAATCGAATTATTGAATACCATTAACATTTTGTGGCCTTGCTCCCCCTTCACTTAAAGGAGTAAGGACGAAGCAATAGAGTGCAAATACCATTGACATTTTGTCGAGTTTTTTTTTTTTTTTTTTTTAATCTTTACTCAATTTAGATTTCGTTTAGAGTACTTAAAAGGTGCAAATAAAAAAAACCATTGACTATATACAATATTTACCAATTAATTATACGAGTGTGTATATTGTGGTCCAAGAACCATGGTGACACCATTCAGTTTAGATATATTCGAGTTAAGTAAGATCATATATGACAATAAAACTTTATCTCATGAGTTTCAACTCTTTTACGTCCCATATCTCAAACTTGATGATCCTAGGCTCTACTTAAGCCGATCGCGTCTTGACCAAACTCAAAACGTCCATAACTCACTAATCCTTATATCTCCAATTCAACGATAACGACAAATCTCCACTCAACGACCTCAAGAATAAAACACTCAATGAGTCAAGATAAGTAGATTTGACGAGTTTAAAAACATATTCAATTTACAGTCCAAATTCATCAAACGCCGCTCTTTTAAACCGGCTCTACAAAAAGAACGTTCCTTTTGTCTTCAAGGATAATGGTGCAAAATAAACTAACTCGATCTAACTTTTGTCATCACAAGCTAAAGACTTTTAACTCCGAGTTCATACGCAAAGGTCCGATGACATACGACATTGACGATCCATTCATTTCTTCTTGTAACTGTCAGAAAACACTGTTTAACTGACATAATAAAACTGTACCAAAAAAAAACCCACATTTCTTCTTCTTCTTTCAAATTACAAAAATTCCCATTTAATTTCTTTTATTTTCTGTCAAAAAATTCCAATTTCTCTGGGATCCAAACAAACAAAAAAACCCATCAATCGAATCTCTTTTTTTTTCTTAAAAAAAAACTCAGGTATGTTTGTGATTACATGTAACCCACTTTCATTCTTCTTGTCTCTTTAAATTAATAACTTGAGTGTTACGTTTTCATGCACTTTTTCTTGTCCCCCTTTTGTCTTTGATCTTATCTTATTTACCTAGTACTACTACTACTTAATTCTTTTCTGGGCATTAATTTGTATCTTTTTGATTAATTAGATTAAATATTAACTTAAATCACTTTCACTAAGTCTATGTTTGTTTATTGCTTCTAATTGTTTGCTAATCACCCTGATTATCATGATGTTGCTTCTTGATGAATTCATCATTGGTGGGTCAAAGTTTTGATCTTTCTGGTAATTTATATGCATTTTATTCATGTGCCCATATTGTGAATTTGTGATATTTTATGTGTATTTGTGATTATGTGCATATAGTTTGACTTTTATGGTATATGATGTATTGGGTATTGATTTCTTCTGCAGGTTGCGTGTTGAAGGTTGTATTAGAGTGGGTTTTGTCTGAATAACTTTGTAGTATCAAGTTCATTGTGATTATATTAGTGGGATGATCCTGAAAAATGTTGAGAATTAACTGTTTGATTAAGACTAAGTGGGTAATGTAGGTGCAAATTAATGTGGAATATGTAAAAGTTTGGGTCTTTGAGGTTGTGGATTCTGTATATTTGGTGAGTGATGTTGGGGAGGAAGAACATGGGACGGGTTTCGCCGTTGCTGTTGATTCTGTTGGCTCTTGGGTTTTTCTTTGCAACATATAATTTGGCAACTATGGTGATTCATAATAGAAGTTTAGGGTCGAGGAAATGGTTAGGGAGTGATCAGGAAAGTGGGATGTTGATTGATCCTGTAACTGAGATTCCTGATAAGTTGAAGGGGCAAAAGAGAGATAAAGTGCCCTTTTATGTAGCTTTGACTGCTACTGATGCCCCTTATAGTAAATGGCAATGTCGAATTATGTATTACTGGTACAAGCAACAGAAGGATTTGCCTGGATCTGACTTTGGAGGGTTTACTAGGATTCTGCATTCTGGGAGGCCTGATGATTTGATGGAGGAAATCCCCACTTTTGTGGTTGATCCACTTCCGGCTGGTTTGGATCGGGTGAGTGTTTATCTCTTCATGCTCTTGGTAATCTCAGCAATTTCGATTCCTACCAAAGTGACATTTTCGTGTTGTTTGTCATTGGGATATATTGAGTAGTCACTGATGTAGCGGAGATGCACATGTGCAACTCTAGATATTGATTATTTGTTTCTGAAGATGTTTATATTAGAATTTCTGTAAAATTATGACAGGATCAAGTTATTTGAAAGTTGTTGAAGCCTTGAAGGGGTATAGATGGTATCCTCTGAAACCCTTCAAAAAAAAAAATCAGCCTGTATTACTTACCCCTGGGGGTGGAGTTAGATATGCACTTCCAATGTATCAGAAAGCTCTTGGTTTGGGAGACGTAGAGGGGTGGTTTATTCTTAACTCTTGTGTGGGAGTCGAGGTGGAGAACTAGAAGTAGCCCCCGGGTGCCTAAAAGTTTCCCAAAGTAGTGGCTTTTATTGAGGGAGCTCGAGTAATTTGGAGTTAAAACTTTGAAATTTCAAAAATATTCAGATTTTGTTATGTTTATCATGATTCCTTGAATGCACCCTTCTTTCCTTTTTTGCTTACTGATATAAAGAAGAGTCTTTAACTTGTGTTTCTCATGATCTTCTATATCATGCACACTAGAGTAGTATGGACAACTTATGTAGTTATGTCCTAAGAGGGGTTGCGTTATCTGCTTTGAAGTACTTGTGAAGGAGGCTGCTGAGGGTGATCAGAAAGTTTGGGTGTCACCCGTTCATGTTGATTATGTTGAGTACATTAGTGAATTTTTTATAATATGTTATGCCGTAAGTATGGATAAATAAGTGTGGTTACACATTGTCTGGTTGATATGATTTCTTCATTTTATTTTTAGGTGGGAGCCTCTGAGGCATTGTTGTTGTTGTTGGTGGTTTTACATTATTTTGTTTACAAGTTTCTTATTAATTTTAGATTGAAAGTATTGTGATTCAAGATGTCTAAGTTCAGATTCATTATGCGATCAAATCATCTTTCTTGTGCACCACAAGAGTTCAACTTCCGCTTGTGAAGTTGTTGCATAGTTGAAGTCAAGCTCCATCTCGTCGGCTGTTGACTTGTCTTCTTTCATAGATAAGATCTCTCATTTTAGCTTGAGGGCTTAACTTTCTAGCTGTCCTTATGTATATGGGTGTCTCCCTTATGATGTCTTTTTTGTACAGGGAGTAACCCCCTTGGGTGTCCTTTAATAGACATCTTACACTATTTATTAACCCAAAAACGAAGCTAAACATCCACTTTGGTGCCCTTTGTGTGCCATATCACGTCTTCCTTGCCAACTTCGAAGTGTACTTTCCTGCCCTGTGGTTTCATAAGTTCCACTTTTTTCGCCAAGGGTTTTGAGCCGTGATCCACTTTGGTGAAAATTCCACTTAGATCATGATGTTTTAGGTGTTTATAGCGTGGAAATCAACTAAAAATTTTGCCCTTAAATTTGTTATTAAGCAATTTCATGAAGCTTAAAAACACTTGTGAAATGCTCAAAATGTAGCTCACTGTAAGGGTAGTTGTATAACTTTAGGCACTAAGCAGAAGTAAACCCAACCTCTAGGCATTAATGGAATTTTTCTTTGAATAATTGTCACTTTGGGTCTGTATGAGAGCAAGAAGGGAAGAATCTTTAGAAGGTTTATTTAGATTGAGGAGATTTTTCATTTTAAATCTTTTCAAGATTTGCCAGCCTTTGGATGTATTAGAGGTAGGTAATTTATCTCCTTCTCCGCGGGTAAAGACTATGGGCTCTTATAAGGGTTTTTGGGGTTCTTTTATAGTTTCTCTCTAGAACACCTTGTCGCCTGATGTGATTATAACTATGGATTTGAAGAAAAGTTTTCTCACTTCTTGGTGGCATGACTATTAGCGGTTTCTTTGCAAGTATGTTCCTTCTTACATAGGAAGCCATGTTTTTTAATCTTCAATCTTCACTATTGTCATAGCCAAAGTTTAGATAAATGACGAAACTTTTCGAGGCTATATTGCTCCATCACTGAAGCTTCGTGCTTCCCCATTCCAAATCCTAGAAACGTTGTCAATTTCATTCAGCTCAACTTTTTGGTTTACATTGTTGTATTGGCATGTGAAATTTGGTTTACTGTATTAATTAATGGAAAGTAGCTATTCCTTTTCAGGGATACATTGTTTTGAATAGACCCTGGGCTTTTGTTCAGTGGCTTGTGAAGGCTCCCATTGAGGAGGAGTAAGTTTTAAGCTTCTACGGGATTGGATTGAAAAGTTTAAATCGGTACTGTCAGTGATAGCAGGAATTATTTGTCCTTGCAGATATGTGTTGATGGCGGAGCCTGACCATATATTCCTAAGGCCTTTGCCTAATTTAGCAATCGGAGGGCTTCCAGCTGCCTTTCCTTTTTTCTACATCAAGCCTACTGAACATGAAAATATAGTGAGGAAATTCTATCCAGAGGAGAACGGCCCTGTCACAAACATTGATCCAATTGGGAATTCGCCTGTAATTATAAAGAAGGTAGGCTGTGCTTGAGGAACATTTTTTATACCTTTTATAACTATGTTTCTCTTCGATATCCTCGAAAATATTCATTTATTATACGGAGTATAATCTTACTTTTCTTTTACTCGCATTTCCATTTTTTATTCCTTTTGAGGTTTATAATGTACGTGCATTGCATGGTCTATACAGGATTTACTGGCAAAGATCGCGCCGACATGGATGAATGTTTCTTTGAAAATGAAAGAGGACCCAGAGACTGATAAAGCATTTGGATGGGTTCTAGAAATGTAATAGTTACTCGAATGATACCCACATACCATTGCTGACTTCCTGTCTGTTTCTGGCTTGAGCTACTTCAGTCAGGTTCTGATTAAGAACGTTTCAATTTGTTGCACAGGTATGCATATGCTATTGCATCTGCATTACATGGGGTGCAGCATGTTCTTAGAAAGGACTTCATGCTCCAGGTCTGTCAACTCATTTTGTTGCTTCTTCTTATCCTACGGCTTTTTGACAGTATTTGCTCATCTGTTTTTAGAATTGTCTCTAAAGTTCCGTATTTTCTTTCAGCCTCCATGGGATGTGTCAACTAAAGACAAGTATATTCTTCACTATACTTATGGGTGTGACTATAACATGAAGGTAAAACTTCTTTTTTTATGGCGTATCTTGTTCTAACTCCTGTGCTCTGGCTTGTACATTTTCTCAAATTTATTTCATAGATTGAAGCTGCTGTTCTGGTTTGTCTGTTATTGGCTGCTTGATCTTAGATTATGGTTGTTTCTCAGGGCGAGCTTACGTATGGGAAAATTGGTGAGTGGAGATTTGATAAGAGATCACATTTGCGAGGTCCACCACCTAAAAACCTCCCCTTGCCCCCTCCTGGAGTTCCCGAAAGTGTGGTTAGTATCTTTTCTATGTTGCTTTCATCCAGTTCCTTTTTTTTTTGGGAGAGGCTTGTTGCATCTGTTGTAGTTAGTAGAGCTGGTTGACTGCTCTCTTTCCATTAAGTATAGTTTTAAGGGGACAATATCTTTTTTCCCAAAGGGCTTTGATGTCGGACATCCTCTCATAGTCTCATTTGCATATTCTATTCTGAATTTTCCGTTATGTATCTTGTGCTGCACATAGTGCACAACATGCAATCATCCCTTGAGATTACTCAATTGCATCATTGTTTTTCGAAAATTTGTGTCCTGGGATACGCATTCTTAAGTAGCGTAGGAAACCTTACATTGGGGTTTAGATGTAGGACTCGAGTTTAGCCTCAAGATAACTTGTTGTCACTGTTTTAGTTTTTCTTTTTTTTTTCCTTGTGAAGTCAGTTTGCACATGTATGCCAAAAATTCATGCGTTACTTCAGTTTTACTTGCATGTTCCATAGTGCATGTCTTAATATTACTGCACTGTCAGATCTGTGGTGTAGAGGCATTAATAGAACTTTTTACAGTCGTAATGCAAAACACAATTTTGTTACTCATTTGAGTGATAGTTGCTGGTTGTCTTCTATGGTGGTTGTGCCACATAGTTAAGACCTCGGAATGCTTTGTGCATAAAAGGAACTTGTTCAACATGATGATAATAGTTCGCAGCTGACACTACACATTCTAGTTTCAACCTGTTACTTGCAAAACAGTAGTAATCTTGTCGAACATACTCTTGTTATTGGCAGGTCACACTTGTTACTATGGTAAACCAAGCTACTGCCAATATTCCGAATTGGGACAAAGAATAGATCATGGCAAAACCGCAAGTGAGCATCAGAAGGGCGTGTCTGTTATTTTTGTTCAGTAACAAGTCTACTGACGAACACAGACCTAGACCCTCGGGTATATACCGTTGAAGCAGGTGATCTGAAGGGCATAAATCTGCATTTTTGCGCGTGCTCACGAGTAAAAACATATGCACAGATTTGACTATGAGGAGCAGTCTAGAGCTGAAAATCTAACCAAATTTTGCTGTTACAACTAAAGTGAAAAATTACAAGTAGGCATTCTTTTGACTGTAAGTCTGTAACAAGGAACCTTTTTTTTTGTTTCTGTGACAGTTTGTGGAATTTACCCAATCTCGATCTGCAAACTCAAATCAATGGAGTACAAAATATCACTGAATTTCCTTTATGTACTTTGCAAGATCTCTTTTTAATTGTTTATTGGTCGTTTTACTCGGAGAAATACAAGTTAGCCTATTTCCAAAGTGCATGCCGTAGATCTATCCGATCCGTAGATGAATGAGACTTGAGGCATGCTCGGTGCAACTTTTTCAGTACCTTTCAACGTTTCGACTCTATTAAAATGGAATTATAACACCTTCGGCAAACTAGCTTTTGTTCCCGCTAGTCGTGGACGTCGGGTGGACTTTATGCAAACTTTAGTTATGCGCTCGTAGTAACGTTGCATACACTATCATCGGTGTTGTTTCATTCGCCCAAATTTAACCTTATGACCGCAAACCGCTACTAAAACATAACATTGCTACTAAAGTTAACTTTTGCCGAAATAAGGTACAACTTTCCAAATAAGTTACTCCTAGTCCTAGTCAGGAATACTAATGACTTGTGAGAAAAGAAACAGCTTCTTTAACACGATACCAGTATATAAAAACTCAACTAAAGACAGATCTGTCTTAGTAAAAAAAAAAAAAAAAAAACACAAAGCATCACTCACCAAAAAAAACTCGAAAACTTCTTCTTCACTCTACTTTCTCTCTCCTAAAAATTCCATCACCATGCCGAGCTGGTCACCTTACGATAACAATGGAGGGTCAGTGATTTTCTCTCTCCTAATCGTTAAAATATTGGGTTAATTTCGTTGAATCGTATATTAGTTGATTATAATGAAATTAATTGATTAAATTGATTTGGGGATTTTTTTTTTTGCAGAACATGTGTTGCAGTAGCAGGTGCTGATTACTGCGTGATCGCCGCTGATACTCGTATGTCGACTGGATATAATATTCTTACTCGCGATTATTCTAAGATTCATAAATTGTAAGTTTTTTTTTTATTTGATTTGTTTTTTAATTGGTGAATTTTGATTTCTAGGGTTTTGTTTTTCAATTGGGTTATATTTTATGCGGTAATTTGATGGTTAAGTTAATTTATGTGATGGGTTTATTTGGGTTTTTAGGGTTTTAGATTAATGTTGATTCAGATTAGTAAAAGAGGTTGAATCTTGTGGGTTTTGAAACCTTTCTGAAGTTTGATTCGGTATTACTGGGTTGCGTTACATTGAATTTTGTGGTTTTTCGTTCCGTTTGAAAGATTCCGAGAGTTTGATTCATGCTTCCTGGGTGTTGTAAGGAGTCAAGGTTACTTACATTGAAGTTCCTGGATGTTAGTTTATGAGAGTAGATAAACATAGACGATGAGCGGGATATGCTAGTAGTTACTGTTGTCTTTCGGAGCCTTAGTAAGATGAATTTGTTTCCGCTTGACTTAATGACTGTCACTTGCCATAAATTTGATCTAGTGTATTCTGGGTGGTGTTGTTCTGGAGGGAGGACTAGGAGGGGAGTTGATGAAAGGTTGATTTTTTGTGGTTTTTCGATGCCTTTGAATCTTTCGGAAAGCTTGATTGGTGCTTTCACTGGGTGTTATTTCGGGTCTCTAGTTAAGTTAAAGTTCCTGGATCTTAAGTTTGTGAGAGGAGACTATGAGCGGGATATGTTAGTAGCTACTGTTGCCTTTATGAGCCATTGTAAGATGTTTTCGTTTCCTGTTGACCTAATAGCTGTCGCTGTTGAGTGCTATAACTTTCACGCATTCCACTCTCCTTCAGTTTATTAGATTTTCTAACTGCTTCATTTCTTGTAGGGCGGATAAGAGCGTTCTAGCTTCGTCAGGATTTCAGCCAGACGTGAGGGCCTTGCAAAAGGTCTTGGAGTCCAGGCATCTCGTAAGTGTTTCGTCCCATGTTAGTTAGAAAGTGGTATATGATATATTCAGGGTTCTGGTGATGATCAGAGGTAGCTTTTGTTGATTGCTAACGTTGCTTCTGCTGCTTGCTGAATAATTGATCGACTTTGTGAATTGCTCACTGATTGTTTAAAGCTTCGCTTTGATAACAGATCGCTATCCTAACCACCCCCCCCCCCCAAAAAAAAAAAGCAAAAACATTCGTTTTAAAAAGTCATCCCCATACCTCCTATTTGTATAATTTTATAAAGTGCACACTGAAACATGGCTGATTTTCTCAATTATGGCTGAAGGTTTTTAAAATTTTGACTTGTTTACACTTTCGTGATGTGAAAGTTGTCACCTTTCACGACAGAAGTTCTTTAGGGAAATAATTTGTACCTTCAAATATGAAATTGATGATGAAATCTGAAGTTAGAAAGCTTTCCTTTTGACTGGTTTCAACTTAGACTCAACCCCTCTTCCCTTTACTTTACTCAGCTTTGCTCCAATAGGCTGTTACTGATTTTCTTTGGTATATGTGAGATTTCTTAATTTTACCATTGTTTTTGTCTGTATACTGCCCTGCCTTTACAAAATCAGTATCTCAATTTGATGCTGGTCAGTGGCTACTGGGACCAATTTAAATCGAAATATCTTTCCTTGATAGTCCATCCGAAGTGGATTTAGCAGCCGTAAGTTTATGTAGCTGGCATCGTATTATCAGACGCTACTATGTTCATTTAAACAAAAATTGGGGTGTTGATGGACTTTGGTATCATTTTCCTTAACACTTGATAGCTGCTTGGGGCCATTTCTGAGTTAAAATTATCTTTCCTTGAAAGAACATCGAGATAGCAATCAGCAGGCCTAGTTGACTCAAATAGAATCCAACTCAGAAATCGAGCCATCGATGCTAAAACAAGTTATAGATGTATTACAGAGCATCTTTTTGGTGGCCAGGAGATTGATCAGAGAGGGATAGACATATGCTGCTTTTAACTTGTAACAAAAGCGTCTTCTTTCACATAATAATCTCCTATTACTGGATTTTTAACTTCTTATCATATTCTTCTATAACATATTATTGCCTGATGTGTTAATTGGCCATATCAAGGCAGTAAGATACTCCCTCCTATTCACTGTTTTTTCCCACCTTTGAAAACCGTTTTCGAGGTGCCATGTTGGGGTCTGCTTATAGACCAAATGAATCGTCTACTTAGTGTAAAAAGTAGTACATATTCTATTCTGCATTGCACTCTACCAATTCCACTTGATTTTATGGTAAGCGGGTCTTTCATTTGGTCTAGAAGTAGCCCCAAACATGGCTACTCAAAAC
The DNA here is from genome assembly GCA_963457585.1 of Spergularia bocconei. Taxonomy (NCBI): domain Eukaryota; kingdom Viridiplantae; phylum Streptophyta; class Magnoliopsida; order Caryophyllales; family Caryophyllaceae; genus Spergularia; species Spergularia bocconei. The sequence goes on along the minus strand of OY734951.1, from coordinate 2,420,591 downwards.
AGTTTTTGAAAGTGGGAAAACAAAAAAGAATAGGAGGGAGTACTTGTTTTGCGAAACTTTATGTTTAGGCAAATTGAGGGACACCTTGATCAATTGAAATTTGCCTGCTGTCTGTTTTAATTGGTGGAAATTTGGCTTGAATGCATTCTGAAAACGCATTCTCTCAGCATGATAGAGAAACTCCAGTGAATTACGTTGTGTACTTGTGGAGAATGTATGTGGGCCCATGTTATGACTAGAATAGAGTAAATTATTTTGACGATCAGGTGTATCTAAGAAGCCTTGTGCCACATCCCCAAAAAACAAAAGAAGAGAATTCAACATTGTTCCTCCTGCACAAAAGTTTGTAATAAACAGTCTGCGATTAGGTTTATGGTGATGTTGTGGCCTTGTGGGATTTTACAAAAAGAAGTTGGGGTTTTGAGATCAAAGGTTTGACCTTGAAAATGGAACTTTAAAAGTTGGGGTTTTGAGATCAAAGGGTTTTTTATTTTTTTTATTGTAACCTCTGAGTTAGCAGCCTGATTAGACAGTCTCATAGGAGAGCTTCTCATCTTCCTTGGTTGTGGAAGGTAGGTCTATTGACTAGTTTCCAACGAAATGCTTTCCATGGCTATCTACCTTCTAAAAAAGCTTGTGCTGGGGAAGATGCCTATGGACTACCTTCTTTCAGCTGTTCATATTTTGCATCACAAACAAAATTGTGAGGGACATGCTTAAAACTTGAATGAGAAAAGGGCCATTCAAACAATCTATGTGATTTTCATTGAAATATTCATCGGATCATTTAGAAGCATTGTATTTGTTTAAGCCTGTGTACACCCTTCCCCTCTTGCCTCGCATAGAAAGGATACTTTGAGGGACTGGGTAGTGTCATTGTTGTTGCTGTATTAAAGCTGTTAGTTTCTGTATTCTGTCTCATAAGAATTGAGTTTTCTTGTTGTTTTGTTTTCATATGATCAGATAATAGGTTTCATGCAACAAAAGTTTATATTTCATGACACTAATATTTTGTTATGTATTGATTTCAGTTATATCAGCATCAGCACAGCAAGCAAATGAGCTGCCCTGCAATGGCTCAGCTTCTGTCAAACACTTTGTACTACAAGCGCTTCTTCCCCTACTATGCTTTCAATGTATTGGGCGGCCTTGATGCTGCAGGTACATCGATCTTTTTCTTCTTCTGGCTTTTCCTTTCATACGCCTGTTTATGTGCCTTTGATATATTCAGAAACATAGAAGCATTGTTAGAGTTGCTTGGCTGACACTCATTACAAATGCTTCAGGCCAGGGCTGTGTGTTCACATATGATGCGGTCGGTTCATATGAGAAGGTTGGATACAGCTCTCAGGGATCTGGAGCTAAGCTTATAATGCCATTTTTGGACAACCAACTGAAGTCTCCCAGCCCCCTCTTATTACCTGCTCAGGTGTGTGCTTTGATATATTTATTCTATTTTCAGAAAGCTATGTCCCTGTCATCTCCATTCTTTACTCTGCCTTCTCTCGTTTCTCTTCCTTTATCATTTCGCCGACCTAGTTGACTAAAAAGTGTGGCATTTGCAGGACTCTATCACCCCACTTTCAGAGGCAGAAGCTATCGACTTGGTGAAGACTGCCTTCGCAGCTGCTACCGAGAGGGACATCTACACTGTAAGTTTTCACTTGTCGATTTGATTCCCTTGCTCTTGTCAACTAGTGATCTGAGTTTTTTTTTTTTATGGTTATGGGTGTCTACTATTCTTCGTAGATAGACATGAATACGCAATTAGCAAATACTTTGAAGCCATTTTTAGCTTTAGTAACTATTAACTAACTACTATCCATCATCTGCGATGCTCTCTACTTATGAAATTCCCAGTTCTCAGCACTATAGGACTAAATGTACGAGTGTTTGTTAGTTTAGCTCACTATAGCATGCCAGATTCTAACCCTTACACGGTCTTGATTTCTGTTTTGGCAGGGAGACAAGCTGGAGATTGTCGTTCTCAACAAAGAGGGTCTCCGTAGAGAGTACATGAAACTAAGGGAAGATTAGGTGTCTCGTACGTGATTCACATTCAGCATTAGTTTCATTTGAACTTATTGTGAACGTGCGTGTAAGGAGTTGAATGTATCGAGAAGTTTGAAATTGAATCTATGTTTCCTTCTTTGTAACCAATCCCAACTTATGGGTTTTCTTTAACCAAGTTCCTTATCTTTGATTGTTTCACTTGCCGTTTCTTCTCCTGCTGCTCTGCTTCAGTGCACTGTACATTACTCCGTATTTTCTTTTGGCCTTTTTTGCCCATGAAACGCCACCCATTATGGCATTCTCTCTGTGGCCGTCGTCCCCTGCCCCCTGCATCATACAGACCACAACTACTCTGTGTTGTGCAGTCTTGTGCGGAGCCCTTTTTTTGACAGCGTAAGCAGATTGATGAGATGGTAAACTTGCGTACTAGTCTAGTTACAAAACCCGCGTTTGATGCTTATTACAATTTCTTTTCTAGTAAAAATTCGTAGATGACCTAGTTTCGCGGCATTTCCGGCCAAAAGTGGCGGTCACCGGATCCATAATTCAATAGTTCACGGACTTGATCTGGTTATGGCTTTGGGTATGCTTGCCCCCCTAACACAACAAAGTACAGAACATCACAGGGAGTGGACGGTTTGACTGTTGACTGTAGCTCCTCCATTTTGTTTCTTTCCTTCTGAAAGTATGTCAAGGATTTGTCATGGTGTGCGAGCTTCAGTTTTTAGAAATTGACGTTTTCATGTAAATGGATTCCGTACGTCTTTCAGTCTTTGTATGCTCACTCGCGAGTCACGACTCACAACTCACCTTCTAAACTAGTATTAGTGAGCTCAGAAGAGATCACAGACATACCAACAAGGGTAACAATTGTGACGTTACTTAGAGGTATCGAATGACACATATGGTAACCATATAGTCCGGTTCTGGGCAATTTCCCCGAACCGGCCGAAATCATTCACCCTAGTCCCTAGGTGTAAAGTAGAAAAAGTCTAGAAACCAATGAAACATGAGGAAGAAGCCAAATGATGAGAAAATCAAGATGGCACAAAAATGGGTTGGATGGCCTACCAAAAAGAAAGAGGAATTGAAGGTGGGAAGCAAAAGCATCTTCGAATGCGGTTTCCATAAGGAACAGAATGTCACATGATCTCCAATTCTCTCTCTAATCTCTTATGTCTTAACTAAGTTCGTGACATTTTTAGGGACCATACCCTATATTTCTATATACTCTATTCCTTTGTAACGCATGCTCTCACCGACGAGCTTAACTCCTAAACAATTCCTCTTTTACATTCTTTCTCTACCTACTTTAATGGAGTATACATTATGTCATTATATCATCAATTGTTGATGTGTATACTACTCTATAGTCTATATGCTATGATGTTTTTCAGTTCTTGGAGTGTTTTTCTTTAACGAGTACTCTAGTAATGTGTGCTTGTGTATGGTTCAATCAGTTTTCAGTTGTTAACGGTCCGATATTTCGATAATATGCTCTACACTTTGTATAAGTAATACCGAAATACTCCTTTCACCTTACACAAAACAACATTTTCGCGGTAATGAGATACTAGACTATTTAACCATGTGGTGTTTTTAAATTTCGACAACGAAAATGCTAATAAAGTCATTAGGTCCTTCATCTAATGTTAGGACTTAGAAGAGGAGGCTTCGACCAAAACACCTACATTCCCTTAGGAATGGGATGTGGGTTGGTAGATTCAAGAGAAGTGTAACTATGAAGTATGGACTATATGCATACTAATGTTACTATATTCATAGATATATTCCTGTTTTAAGTTATATTCCACTGTGTCAGAGAATTAGGTACAAACATTTCCTAAAATATTGTGGATCTAACTTAGAATTGCCTGAGATGCCATCTTTGATTTGATAATATCTAGGATATTTGTTTAACTTTGTTGGCTTGGCTCCTCTTGTGGAAAAGGGAAAGGCCTTTGTTGGAAAGATTTGTTTAGACTTAAACGTAGTGTTTTCATAGTGCATGTGACATTAGAGTGAAATTTTTCATATCACAATTCAAATTTTCCCGATTTGCGGTCTCCAAATTGTCAAAACGAGGTTAGAAACATCCCGAGTCAAAATCACAGTGATCCTAGCTACTCAATTCCTCCTAATACGCAAAATAATGTGAAGGAAATCTAAGCTGATGTATGTAGAAGTAGATTAGTAACAATAACTTGCAAGGGGTTGCGCCCACAATCCCGAACCGGCGAACCCTACATATATGGAGTGCATATAATTAGAAGCACTATGAGTGTAGAGGCATAAAACTATTGATGATATAATGACATAATGTATACTCCATTATATGTACATATTTCTGTTATATTTCCACAACTATATGAATTTTGTACCCAAACAAAATGATGATATAATGGAGTGGAACACTATACATATGGCTTACAGTCTGTTATAACACTCACTCACTTAGTCACTAGACACTCCCACTCCCACTTCCACACTCCCACTATATATAACCTCACCATTTCCCATACATCACATAACACATAACATCATTTCATAACCCTCCAAATCAACTATTTATATACACACAAACTCCACTTAGTTACTTAGCCAAATAATTACAACACCCAAAAAAAAATGAGAGGCCTTAGTAGCTACTTCACCCTCACTCTCATCTTCCTCCTCTCCCTAACCCACACCGCTCTCGGCCGCAACCATCCAGCGGCCGAGAACCAATGTGGGTTGCCAGAGGACAAGGGCTCGACACTACGAGTAATCCACGTTTCGAGCCCTTGCTCCCCTCTCAAGCCCAAGACATCAGTGTCATGGGAAGAGAGTGTACTCCAAATGCTGGCCCAAGACCAAGTTAGGGTAAGTTACCTCTCTAGCCTCGTGGCGCGAAAGTCGGTCGCGCCCGTGGCTTGGGGAAGGCAGCTTATGCAGAGCCCAACGTACTTGGTTAGGGTCAATGTTGGTACTCCAGCACAAGGCTTTTTAATGGCTTTGGATACAAGTAGTGATGCTGCTTGGTTGCCTTGTAATGGTTGTCTTGGTTGTCCTGGCACTTCCCTTTTTGCCACTGAGAAATCTGCCTCTTTTAAAGGTGTTGGTTGTTCTACACCTCAATGCCAACATGTACGTACTCCTCTTTGTTATATCTAGTGTAACACGATAACGATAGCGTGTTATCAGGTGGTACGTAATTTTGTACTCGTATATATTGTCGTAGTTACAAACTTACAATGTTGGTCTTTGAAGCACCTGGTATAGGAGTACATTATTAGTTAGATTAGATGTGAGCGCGATAAAATTAAGTTTTGTACACCACGTAGTAGTAATGGAACTTGTGATTTTACCAAAAAATAAAAAACATTATCAAGATCGTGAACAAGGCGAATTTAGAGGGTAGCTTGTGATGTTCATGTTACACAAATTTTACTAGTGTTGAATTAGTCCTACATCTTAAACAATTTGTGCATTTAGTGCTTCAGTGAATAGTACTTACCTATATAGTACCACGACATTTATAATTTGTGTTCGATTTGTACCGACCCTTTTATCCAAGTTGTGAGACAGATATTATGAGTGAAGCTTCACTACTTGGTGCCTTTGTTGGGTACTGAAAGATTTGATACGATAACATCTAAAAAAAGTAATGTATCTTTACACTTTAGGGGCCATTGAAAAAGAGAAATTACCATCAAGTATACCTTTCAAGGTCCTACAATTTGTGGAACTTTCTCATTTTCCATTAGTCTAAAGTCACATCACTAATCATAATTTACTTATCACTAATCAATTATAACTTTTGCGTGTTTGCTCATTCTACGTGTACACGTATCTAGTACCTCAATCTTAACTAACTACGTGTATACCTTTCAACTTACTCATTTAATTTTTCAGGTGGTTAACCCGGTTTGCTTCCAAAAATTGTGCACATTCAACCAAACATATGGAGGATCCACAATAGCAGCAACCCTCTCCCAAGACACCATAGCCCTAGCCCAAGACGCCGTACCCGGTTACGTGTTCGGGTGCATCTCGAAGGCGACCGGGGCATCGGTCCCTCCCCAAGGTCTATTGGGCTTGGGCAGAGGCCCATTATCACTCCTCTCACAGACCCAAAAATTGTACAAGTCCACATTTTCCTACTGCTTACCCAGCTTCAAATCATCCAACTTTTCTGGACAATTGAGGCTCGGCCCCGTAGCCCAGCCCAAAAAGATTCACTACACACCCTTGCTAATTAACCCAAGAAGATCATCTTTGTATTATGTCAATTTAATTGGGATTAAAGTGGGCCGCAAAACTGTTGATATTCCTCCATCTGCATTGGCCTTTGATTCTACCACTGGTGCTGGTACCATTATTGATTCTGGTACGTTATTTCTAATGTTCGTTTTTTATGCATCATTCGATTTAGTACGGATTTATGTCACGCGCATTGTTAGTACTAGATAGTTAAGGAGTTACTGACAAACCTAAGAGGATTATTATCATGGAAGTCTTAGGTGAGACGGTATTACAATTTACAACTTACAATACTACGAGTTGGTCCATTTTGCATAGTTAGTGATCATAGTACTTTTTTTTTTAAGATCGTGATCATAGTACTAGATCATCTAACTTTTAGACCACAAAATAGTTGACTCTGAAGCTAAAAAGATCATAAGACTACTGTAAGTTACTGTAAAATCGTCTCATATGAAAACACGCGTATCTTGAAACTTAAGAGTGGTGCGTGAGTGGAGGTACAAGTTAGTCAGTGGTAGGCTCATGATCTTCAATGGACTTTAATCTTTTGCTGCTGCACTTATTTGTTTCGAAGTGCCTGTAAAAAAACAGAAACTATATACCCGTGAACCCTTACAGAAACTCCTCACTCTAAGTCTTTTTGTTTTGTCTTTTGCATATTATTAGTCATACGGTCAATTATGACTAGTACAAGTGAATTATGTGACCTTAGTACGAAATTTTACTGTACTAAATTTTAACTTTACTCGGCCAAGATCCGGAAGAGTCGCAATTTTGTCTAGCATGTGATATAGGGAGTGTATGTGATAATCTTGTGATTGAGCTAAAAATGGGAAATGTGTGATATTTGGGTTGGTCCATTACTCAGGACTTTAATTTTACAAATAAATTTCGATACCATTTTAGCCTAAATTTAAAGTTCTGACGCTGGTTATAATGTGACGTGTTTGTTTTTTCCTTAGGCACGGTGTACACTAGGCTAGTCCTGCCGGCATACACCGCAGTTAGAGACGAATTCCGCCGTAGGATGGGGAAGGCAGTGGTAACATCACTAGGCGGTTTCGACACGTGTTACAGTGATCCAATTACTATCCCATCCATTACATTGATGTTCCAAGGGTTGAACATGACATTGCCACCAGACAACTTCCTCCTCCACAGCTCTTCATCCAGCATTGCCTGCCTCGCCATTGCGGCCGCCCCCGACAACGTGAACTCCGTCCTCAATGTCATTGCCAACATGCAGCAACAGAACCACAGGGTGGTCTTTGATGTTCCCAACTCTAGGCTTGGCATTGCTCGTGAAACTTGTTCTTAAAGTCATTTTTGTGTTTAGTAACTTTGTTGCAAAAGTTGCCCAAAGAAATATGCTAATGTTGTACTACTAGTATCAAAATGTTGGGTATGAGAAAGTTATTGACAAGATTATGAATTATAATTATCAAAGAAAGGGACAATTATCAGTTTAATTTGGTGTAAAGTGCTTTGTTGCCTTGGTGGTATCTTGTTCATCCATCATTTTGTTGACATATATCTTGGAACAATATGCCTGTGGAGCCTAAACAAGATGCTCCTAAATTTGTTGTTTTTGCTGGATATGTCAATTGAAACGGGAATAGAGCAGCTGATTAGGTGGCTAATCGATATGTTTATATATTAAACCCTTCCTCGTAATTAGTGACCATGGATTATATTACTTTCGGTGACATTTTTTAGTTATGATTAAAACATTGTAAGACTTATAGAGAGATTACTTTATAAATTATGGTTACATATAAAGGTAGAAAATGCCAATATCGTATACTTATACATAATGAAACATGCTTGAACGTAGGATAGAACCAATATAAAGAAAAGTACAAGCACAAATCAAATGTGATAGACAAATAATATAGCTTCGCCTCTCACTTTATTCTCTTTTCCTACTAGATCATATCATACCACACATGAAGTTGTTGGTTGATGAACCTGTAATTCCAACAAGAGTAAACATTAACATCGAGTACGCTTAGAAGTGTTGTATAGTCAAGGTCGACACTAACTTTCTAGGTCGATTTTGAAACTATTCAATTTACGGTAAAAGTTTTCAAAGACATGGTTAGAAGAGTAGAAATGTAGAATTGATCAAAATTGTGAGTGAAGTTGACATGTTCAAGGTGAAATTTTTTACCTCTTGATCTTAGAACTTAGAAGCCACATCCATTATTATACCCTGCCTTCATCTCTTTCTTCATCTCAAACTTATTGGAGCTAGATTGCGATACGTTTCCATATTGGGCAGGGCCGCTAAACGATTGTTGCTTTGCGTAACTAGAAGCCGATTTCTGGGCCACAATTGCACTGGGCTTTACAGCCCAATTGTTACCTTGACCACCACTAACATTGTGGGCCGGGTACTTGGCTAGGATATCGTCCAAAATGTCATGCACGCCATGGTCCTCCTCTTGGTGTTGGTAGTTGTATGACCCATGGGCCGACTGATTGCCTTGAGCTGCCCCAAACCCGTTTTGAGCTGCACCGTAGGCTGACGAGTGATTGGCTTGGGCTGCCCCGAACCCGTTTTGAGCTGCACCGTAGGCTGATGAGTGATTGACTTGGGCTGCCCCGAACCCGTTTTGAGCTGCACCATAAGCTGATGATGAGTGATTGACTTGGGCTGCCCCATACCCTTTTTGGGCTGCACCATAGGTTGAGTGATTGGCTTGGGCTGATCCAAACCCATTTTGGGCTGTACCATGGGCTGAACCATACCCGTTGTTATTCCCGGAGTAACCAATTTGATTTGCACCCGAATATTTTGCGGATTGGTTGCCGAAGCCACCATTGGCACCATATTGGTTTCCTTGAATTGGGCCGGGTAATTGGGTCGATGGGTTGATCACGACCCGGTCACTTTTCTCCATCACATGCTCATCTTTATACATGTTGAGACCCGGGTTGTTGATTTGGTTCGGCCCAGAAAAGTTGGCTCCATGGCCCATGTTGTTGACTGGGCTTCGTGGACCCCAACCATCTTGCTCACAAGCGTCATATGTGTCATCTACAACTAGCCCATGTAGGTTTGCGCTCGAATTTTGTCTAGCACCACTGGTCCAACCTTGCTCCACGTTCCCCATCATATGCGCGTTATTGTTCCTCGTTTGCCCATATTGGTTCGCACCTTGGTTGGACCTATTAGCCCAACCTTGTTCCATATTCCCCATCCTATGGTCTTCTGTATGCATCGCGACCCCATATTGGTTCGCTTGAGTTGAACCGGATAACTGTGTGGGTTTCCTAGCCCAACCCTGATTCGCACTCCCCATCATATGCTCCTCGTTGTGCATCGAGAACTCGGAGTGAGCCGATTGGGTTGGGCTAGCACAATTTGGTGAACCACCAGCCCATTGCTGACTCTTGTGGCTCTCCTGCCTCTTATGCCCACTTTGGACTACATTGAACGATGGGCTCGACTGAGCACATTGGGCTTTGGCATAATTGGTGGACTTACTAGCCACACTATGGCCATATGCGTCATCACCATAGCTATGCATCGATCGGCCCGACATACCATGGGCCTGACTATTGTAGCCCGACGAATTGATATCGTCGGCCCATGAATTATTACCATAGTTTGATTGTTGGTTACTATACTCTTGGTGAGACTCGGAAAAGTTTTTAGTGGCACCAAATGAGTAGCTAGCCTTCAATAATTGCATTGATGCCATATGAGTTTTAGCTCTCAAAAAAGTTAATTGTAATTCAATTTCTTTTGAGAAATTGTGATGTTTATTGTGCTTGATGTTGTTGAGAGCAAAGTGATGAATTTATAAAAGAGAAAAAACAAGTAGAATCAAAATTTAATAGTAGGAAAAATATGATTCTTTGCTCCACTATTAATATTATGCTCATCACCCATATATTTGTTCTTATGAGAAAACTCTAAAATATTCATTTCGTATCACTTTGTCAAAATGTTCCTGAGCATTTGTTCCCATTAGCAAGTGATTACATTATCTTCAAGGATACAAGTCCTCCATAATCGTAATCGGAATCAAATTTGAACATCAATGTGATTAAGAAAAAGTTTGGTCTGTCATGCTTCATAAAATCATGAAGCTCTGAGGAGCATCCTATCGTTCAAGACTCAAGAGTTCAAAATATATAGAAGGCTTAGGTTTAAATTTTCATACTCCCTCCCACATTATTACTTGCCGATGTATAATAATTTAGGGCCCGTTCGGTATCACTGCCGTTTTCAGTTTTTGGTTTTTTGTGTAAAATATCTAGTTAAATAAGTTGCAAAGATAAATTTTAATTGTATGTTTCTATAATAGACATAATGAAAATGAAAACTGAGAAAACTGAAAACCACTTTTTCTGGTTTTCAAAAACGGGATTTTGGTTTAAAAAAAAAACAGAAAACTGGAAACAGAAACGATGCCAAACAGGCCCTTAGGTTTTCCAACTTTCCAAGCCTACTAGGGTTTGAACATATTTGGAAGACCCTGTAATTTTGTTAGGGTCATGTTTCAAACCATAGGATAGGTAAGAGCATACCACAAACCTAGCTAAAAATGTACTAGCTTGTACATTAGGATAGAATTATAGAATAAAGATAAGAGAACAATGCAAATAGACATGGATTTGATATATAGCTAAATTGCCTTACAGCTTCTAGAGCATATAGAATATGAACTTTGTATTCGACGTATTTCTTTAATGAATTACGCACGCGATGGGTATATCACTAGCTAGAGAGTAAAAGGCCTATTATATAGATTACTTTCGGTGTTTGTTTTAGAGGTTTGGACGTCTAAGTGGAGACGTAAAGAAGATACGGATGATAAGTCTAATTAAGCATTAGATTCAATTATAATGCTACTTATCACTTGTATAGTTAAGTTTTACGTGGTGTCCTTTGTTGTACTGATCGAAGTCGTGTAGGCAAAAACTATTTGATTTGATTCATCAAGCATTTCTTTTCTACACCATCAGAAGGGTTCGATAGATGAAGATTGGAGTTGAAGCCGGAAAATTGTAAGCCATAGGTATGGAACAAGAATTTCATTCATATGAAATGTTTGGGGAATCAAAGTGATGGAACATAGTCGGTTTATTTTTCTCCATATAGAATTGTTGCGGGAAAAGCTAATAATGATCGATTCTCTGTCATTTTAGGTCAAATCTATAAATTCTAAAACTTAAGTGTACAATACACTTGTTTGGATATAATTCGAAGATGAAGAATTGTCTGGAACATATTGGATTAACATGACTAGGTTTGAGCGAGTACGTAGTACTGTAGTAGTGAATGAGCAACTGAGCATAAGTTGACAAGTAGTAATATGAGTGCTGGACCATTTTACTCATATTGTGATTTGCACTTCGAGCAGAATTAGTCAAATAGTACTATGGTATGGAGTTTAGATCATCAAGCATCATATTGGAAAGAGACAACTATTATTGCCAATATTTCAATTTTTTTTACTAGAAAAGCCAATTCTTCACTTGATGACTTTGAACATAATTCAAAGTTTATGAGCTTTGACATGCCCAATAATTCTTGCTTAAATTGATCCATCTAATGAGTCGCATTCTCGTATGTTCGCCGATCTGACTTATGAATACTTATCCCTTTTTCTTATTCCGAAACCTCGATCTCGAATCCTAATTCACATCGTGAGCCATAACATCATGAATCCATCATCATTACAAATCAATAATTATTACTCGTAAATCGTAATCACTATCATTAGGATTAAACTATGAATATTTTAGAACTAAAGACACTCATCACATTGACCAAATATTCGTCCCACGTTTCATAATATTCCCTTTTACCTCCCTCTTTCCCACCCCTTTTTTCCCCTTCCCGCTATTTCTTCCTTCCCTTAACCACCAACCAACCAACCACCCATCCTCCAACCCAACCAATCTTAAACATCACCATTACCATTAATCATCGCTAATCCAACTTTACGCTCTCGAAATTAATTTCATTCATTTCATTACGTTACGTTACATTAATATTGGCGTACATATTACTCGTACTGTCGTACATGGTCCGTAAATATTGTTACTATAGTCATCACAACTCACAAGTGGCAAACCTACCGCAACTCTCCTCCTGGTCTCGAGATTAGACCGACGACGATCGGACTCGAAAAACCGAGGCGAAACCGGCGCCGATGAGAAATAATGGAGTTGGAGAAAGAAGTGAAGCGTAGAACAGCAAAGTCGTTGATCACAAAGCTGAGTTCAGTTTCCGATCACACTCGAACCGCCGCCCTATGTGAGCTCCGCCTCTTATCCAAGACAGACGCCGACATCCGCCCTGTAATCGCCACCGTAGACGACGGCGCCGCCATCTCATACCTCGCCGAATCGCTCTACTCCCCCACCGCTCTCTCGCAAGAAAACGCCGCCGCCACTCTCCTCAACCTCTCTATCTCATGTAAAGATCCGCTCGTCTCCACTCGCGGCCTCCTCGACGCGATCTCTCACGCGCTTTCGCGTCACCGGAGCGGCGAATACAGTCCCGCCGCCGTACAATCCGCCGCCGCCACCGTGTACAGCCTCGCGTTAGAGCCGGCGCACCGAGGATCGATCGGTTCGAAGAGAGACGTATTGTACGCGCTAATTGATATCGTGATGACGTCAGACTCGCCGTCGCGGTCGGTGAAAGACGCCGTGAAAGCGCTGTTTGCGCTGTCGTTGCATCCGCCGAATAGAGCGACGATGTTGGAGCTTGACGCCGCCGCCGCGTTGTTCGGCCGTGTTGTGAACGACGGTAGGGTTGGTCTTGTGGAGGACGTTACCGCCGTGATTGCGCAGCTGGCAGGTTGCGAAACCGCGCCCGCCGCGTTCCGAACCGCGGGCGGAGTTAGGGTTTTGGTTGATTTAATTGATTTAGGCGCGGGGGCCACACGGAGAGTTAGGGAGAACGCCGTGTCGGCGCTTTTGAAGTTGGTGGAGTTTGGTGGGGAGAAGCTTGCGGAGGAAGTTAGGGAGGTTGGGTTAGGGTTGATATTTAATGGATTAGGAGAGGTTGTTAATTGTGGGAGTGATAAAGGGAAAGTAAGAGCTCAAGCTTTGATTAATGTTCTTGAAATTGGTATGACTAGTTTCAAGTTTTCGGAGAATGGTGGTGGCGATTTCGGGTCCGGTCCTTTGCTTGATTCACCTCATTCTTATTGAGTTAAAGCATTAGGATGATGAATTGAATTGTTGTTGGGGATGATGGGTTGTTTTAGGTTAATTTTCGGTTGCTTTTGAAATGTGGGTTTTTCGTGGAAATATGAACATAATTAGTCGTGTTCATGTATTAGTATTCATGAGAGTGGAATGTATAAAAGTTTTTCGTCATTGTAAATGAACTTGTCACTGCTGATTGTCTAATTACATTTCAGGTTTCTGGTTTACATCTTTGCAATTTTGCGTCTTTTATGGTTTGTGGTCTATGTGAGCCTGAGACTGAGTTGTATGTTGTTCACTTTTGAAGTTTTTTTTTTCTGTGTTCTTCGCTGTTTGTATGTCTCTTTGGATTGGTGTTTTAATCTGAAATGTACATGAGTTATTTAAGATGATTTTTGCTGCACTGGATGAGATATGATGGTTGTTGCGGCGTTTTTATCTTGTGAAGTAGCTCTTGGTAGATGGGTTCAAAGTGGACTTAGTTCTGTGAACAAAGGTTTGTCTACATGCAATCTGTGTTGGCTGGTTCGATTGTCAGGAAAGCGCGACCAAAGATGGAAGCATCATGTTCGCTTTTCATTGTCTATTGTAGCCTTGTAGTTGAACCTCTTAGAATAGGCCTTTATATGCATACACTGACAGCAGAGGGAACTCTGTACTGGATCACTCCAGTAGTGTAGACCCAAATCTAACAAATGGTCGTCAATTGCTGTCTGAAATCTGAATAGTTGTGCGAAGTATTAGTTTGTCATTAGCTTTTTCCTGTCATCTTATTTGTGTATTCTCGTAGACCGGATTCTCTTGCTTTGGGGGATAATGATTTTTTCCGATATTATTACCTGCATTTTCATTATTGTACGGTATTGGCATCCTATGGGTATTTTTTCCCTCCTCACGACCCCCTTGAGACAGCATTTTTGTTGAGATATGAAAACATCCATGTACTAAATTGGTGCTGCAGTTGCTCTGCCTTTAAATGCGGAAACTAACATCATCTATAACCAATTACAAGTAACCAGGCTACTCTGTTAAGGGACTACCATGTCCACCTTGTAAGGCTTCCTCTTTTCAGGTATGCAACATTTGAGATTGTTGGGCCTGTAACATTTTTTTGTTTTGTTTTTGCCTCTTGTGAATGTATAGCAGCTGGCAAACGTAATTGCTGCTCCTGGTTGAATAGGGAGAAATTTCGCAGATTCATACATCACTAGTTTGGGTGTTTAACCAGGGGAGTGTATGCTAACTAGTCTGCCCATGGAGTAGTTCGTACAAATTTGTTCAAGGATTTAAGATGATTGAAAGCAGTCACTGGTTAGTTTCTGTTTTAAATCTAATTCCTAAATTGTCTGCATCATCGATTTCTCCCTATAAATTAACTCCATCTCTTTCATATGCAGTATGTAATATGAAATAGTTTTCACGTTATAGATTTCCAACTTACTCGACTATATGTGTTTTTGCAGTACCTGTTATGTAGTTCTGATTTTTCAGTTACAATCTTTCTCTTGTTTGGAATCTGGATTTGAAATAACATAACAAACCCCTTGAATCCAAACCTCAACACCGCGACTACAGTGAGAAGACAGAAGAGCATTCTTTCCTTATAAGATTGGCTGATCATAATATCCATATATATGCTGATGACTTCTGGCAGTGGAAGTGTTGAGCCTGATTGCTCTTGTTGGTATTACTGGAAATGGAAATAACGTCACTAAACCCTTGATGTCTGACTCCCCAACATCCTGAATCATGATGTTTCAACTGTTCAGAGAAAAGGAAATGTGCTTGATTGCATCTGCAAGCTGTATGGATAGCAGAATGTGTGATGCTGTTTCACAGAGATGAAAGCCCCATTTAGTTGAATTCCTTTTTGGGTTGGGAGAATTGTTTGAATCTGATTCTTAAATTAAGATGCAAAACCAGGATTTGTTTTTCATTTGCATATTCCTGGTCTATTACATGTTCCCAAATTAATCTTGATAAGTGACATGAATCATGATCGGAAATCAGACACTGAAAGCTACTGGTCAGACCTGTATAAGGCTGTAAGCCATAGTATAGAGTCAACATGAGCCCTTTGATGTGATTTGTATTTCATTAACAGGACATATTCCTTGCATTTCAACCCAATTTGTGTATCTTTCTTACATTCAGTTTGTTGGCTCTTGTTTACCGTGCATCAGAATTGTTTTCTCGTAGGCCAGTATGTTACATTCCGAATTACGTAGTTTCTCTGTTCTCTTATTCTTTTCCCGAACGCCTCATGTTGCTCTTAGCAGTATGCTTTTGCAGGTGTGGATCTGTCAACTCGATCAAAGCCTAAATCTCTGGAGAGACAATTTTATCCATGCTGTGTCTGATGTCTCCATACCCTTACTCTGAACTACCTTGTTGCAGGTACACAATCTTGTACCTTGTAATCGTTCTGATTTTCTGTGCTGCAGCATGCTTCTTGTTTGTTATTTAGCACCAGCTGCAGAGTCGGGTCATCTTAGGAACTTGAAAACTAGAATCATTTGGCAAGTTCTGATTTTACTTGAACTAATTCTTACAACTGTCCAAAATTTGAATTTAGAGAACTCATCTTAGTTGAAGTTTGATTAAAACTTTTTGTCTCATTTTTGTGTCTCGTCTGTGCCATTCTCTCTTAGCTATTGATCGTCCAAACTTCCGATAAGGTTGTCATTGAATATTTAGTGTCAAAATAAGAGAGCCGGACTAAAGATGATCAAAAACCAAGTTCGGACATAGGATCCTCAATGGTATATTACACAGGCAAGGTCATACAGCACGAGCTGTATTTTTATGGATGTTGGTTGATACTTGATAGTAACTATTAAGCTTTGGGAATGCACTCAGCAAGTCGCAATGAAAGTGACTGGTTTTAAATTTACCTGAAAATAATATAATCCACCACATTATGAAAGTTGATGCATCAGTAACATCACTTTTGAAAGGGATCAAAAGATCACTGCCCATCAATTTTCTCTCCACCAGTTAAGAGAGCTTCTGACTTTATACTTTTCATTTACCTTTTAACCATCTTTATTAGATACCCTAGAGCAAGCTCTTTTTTTTCTTTTCTTTTCATCTTTAGCGGTTTCATGTATATGACCATTTCATCCTGTCCTGCGACTTTCGGGTTTAGTGGTGGTTATTATCATCACAAACCACTCCATGGGTTGATCATTTCTATTCCTTCTTATGTCCTCTCTGCCAAAGTTTGGGTCCATCTCCACTGAAAACTGTAGAAGCTTAACCTGTATATGTGTCTACATCAAGTGAAAAGTGAAAACGATTCGTATTTTTCTGGTGGACTCTGATCACGCTGTGGCCTTTGACATATATCTTCCAGTGAAGCCACTAACGCATTGGGAGCTCATTGTCACACACAAGATTTCTGGGGGTTGGTGGTGGTAGTGTGTGTTTGGCTAATTACCTTTTGAGGAGCTTTTAGTTTATTATGATTGAGTCATACGTTTGATCACCTGAAGCCTTTAACTCTGTTCAGTAAAATAGGTTTTTTAAAGTACAGGTTTAAAGTGAAGATTGTTTCCTAGAAATTATCTATGCCAACGTCCTCTTTCTTAAAAACTGTTAGTGGTTTCTTCTAAACTATTAAATGACCCAGCTTTTCGAGTTTGATATTTGCAAGTCATTGCAACTACCGTAATATACTAATCAAATCAACTACCATAAGAAGTCATCTATGAAGACCTGATTTGCAGGTGTAAACAAATCGTTTCACTTTCGTAGTGTGACAACGGGAATGAACTTTCTTTGTAGCATTTTCATCCTACTTTTTGGTTGAGGACCTTGGGATTAGTTTGTGTCTATGTGGTGAGAACTCAAGTAGATAGCCAAAGATCTGAATTGCTACTAAAGCAAGGTTTTTGCTTCAGTTCATCATAAATGACAGGCCTCACTGAACGTTGGCCTAAAGTTCAACACAAATGTTTCTGCTGCATATTTTCTAGCAATCTTAGATGGATTTGCTAAGTTTTTCTTTAGTAGTATGCAGGAAGGCTTTGAAAACTTGGTTCTTTCGTATGCCGGCTACATATTTTTACCACCACCTTTATACATGAACAACCAGGGTAGTAATATTCCTCAAACGACTGCCTCGTCTGAGAATGATCCTCTTACGGTTTTTCTTGAGATGGAGGCGAGGCGTCAAGTTTCTAGTTAAGGGTTCTGATATTAAAAGCATCATTTTCGGGGTCCCAGTTTCCATTATGCCATACTTAGTAACTGTAAAGAACAGAGTTCATGACATGATGTGTGAGACGTTTTGCAAAAACAGCTACTGTGTTATTCTTGGAATTTGACAGTAACAGTTGGGCGAAATTGGTAATCAGTGATCAAAAGCTTATAGGTGCTCCTGACTGTGTAGTCTGTGGGTCATTGTTCTCTTGATCAAGACATTTACCTAATTAATCAGGCTGAGATTTGAGACACACAGCTGTAATGGCTTTCGACACCCTTGACACTCGTGTCTTACTCGAAATCTTAAGTTCTCACCTCTCATATGAACGAAGATTGTGCCTTAGATAAGTAGTCTAATTTACAACCAATTGCCTCAATCTTGTACTAGTCGAGTACCGAGATTTTGAGAACCCTTTCTAGCATCTGTAGACGGAAAAACTGATCAGCTTTTTAGCCAGTGTACTCTTTCCTGTCATAATGTGTGTGCATAAACATGAATATGCCCAAATGTAAAAGGGCAGTGTCCTTGGCTTGTAAGAGCGTAGCTTTGCCAAATTAGTGGAGATGAATCTATTGTGGCTTTCAAAAGGCATATAAAGGAGAAAGGAGGGTCATAAAGAGATAAAAAGAGAACCCAAAGACAAATGGGTGAAAAGCTAAAATGGGCAACAAGATTGGCTTTCAATGGTGAGGTTTAGTGGTGAGCCTTTTCTTTTTTTTTTTTTTTGGGTGGGTGACAATGCCACGTGACTTGGCCACCACCGTTGATGGCTTCATTGGCTTCATACTAACGCTAACTGCCCAAAGTACCTGCCAACTCCAACCCACCATACCCTAAATAAGACCTCCATTAATCAACATACTATAACATATGGTATCATATTATTCATGAAGGCCTCATTTTTGGTATGATAGATGCTCTATTTTTGTATGCTGGGTTCCCTCTTTGTTCTCTCATCTGTTGACCCATTTAGATATGATTGTTTCGAACCGGTAAATTGTTTTACCTTTTAACAAGATTTGACGAGAAAAGAACGTACGGCTTTGATTATTTTGCAAAAGACTTTGGCATTTCTGTAACTATTTACTTGCATCTTCATTTGCTTCACTATATTTCTAAATGAATTTTTATTGTGACAAAACAGAATCGAAAAACACGAATTGTAAAGTTATTAACTCTAGTCTCATAGTGAGAAATGGTTTTGTCTCATTTTGAGAATGTAGTTCTTGATTTCATGTAAGTTGGGTTCTCTGGACCTAATTAATTTCTTATGAGTATACTAGTAATAATAAGAAACAATATTTCATCAAAGAAGAAATGAAAGTACCTACTCCAATAATATAGCCACAAAGATAAAGTAGTATAACATTTTTATGATTAGGTCATTTGAAAAAAGTGTGGCATCTATTGGTTAGTTGTTTAGTCCACTAGCCCTTTTCCCCTTTTCCTTGTTCTCAAATGTTAGTGGTGAATTTGTAGAACTACTATTTCTTCTCAACCTCTCCTACATTCTATTTTGCTATTGGTGGGGTGCCCCACTAGAGTAGTACTACCTCTAATAGTAGTATACACTATACTCTATACACCCTCATTCATTAATGCCCTTCTAAAAATTCTAATGCTAGTGGTTCAATCCTTTTCCTTGTAAAATTCTAATGCTAGTGGTTCAATCCCTTTCCTTCTTTATTTTCATTCTTGGCATTTAGCCTACTTAGAACTTGTACTAACCCTTTTTAATAACCTCTACATGCTAGCATAAGCCAATGTAACTTTTATATTTGGTCCTATATGGGTATCTTTAGGAGCCAAAAAAACAACATAATAGCCCCACTTCACCCACATTACATAGTACTTCTTGATATCAAAGTTTTTGAGCATTATTAAGAGGGTGGGAGGGTTGGAAGGTGGGGAAATAGATGGATAAGGAAACAGCCACCCAAGATGATCAAAACCCGTCTACGAAGCCCGAACAATCTCCCCGTAAACAAACGGGGAGTGTTGTTGTCGGTGGCGACAGACTGAAAAGAGATGAATGGAGTGAAGGGGCAGTGACAACTTTGCTTGAAGCTTATGAGTCAAAGTGGATTCTCAGGAACAGAGCAAAGCTTAAGGGCCAAGACTGGGAGGATGTTGCAAAGTTTGTTTCTTGTCGTGGAAACAACTCCAAGTCACCTAAGACACAAACTCAATGCAAGAACAAGATTGAGTCTATGAAGAAGAGGTACAGGTCAGAGTCTGCTGCTGCTGACACGTCGTCTTGGCCGCTTTTTTCGCGGCTTGATCAACTCCTACGTGGCACTGGGGTTGGCAGTCATCAGGTATCACTGCCAGCTCAGCCCCCAGAGTTGAAGGCTTCTCCTCTGTCACCTCATCTTCCTCCTCTTCAGCCACCTCATCCTCATCCTCCTCAGCCACCTCAGCTACCTCATCCTGCTCCAGTGTTGGAGTCGTCCCCCGTGGCAAAGCCGCCTCCGCCTCTGCCACCCCAGCCGCCTTCTGTTGAAGTGGCAGAAAATAACTCACAGGAGTCTGATGATGTGGATCCCATGGTTATCAAGGTCAGTGGAATATTTTTTTTTTCCTTTTCATTTTTCTTAAAAATTATATACTCCAAGAAAGACAGTGGACTTTGATCATAATCATATGACTGACTTTATTCTTATTAAATTCTTTCTCATAATAATTGAAATAGCTGCCCTTTCAGTCTCATGATAAAGACTTGCCACCCACCATTTGCTCATAATTTTGTACCAAAGAGAGGTGCATGAAAAGGATGTTTCTTTTGTATAAGATGGCTCACATTTTGTTTTACTACTAGGTAGATACATTTATGTTGCATACCATAATGCATTTATGTTTGGCATACCATAATGCACCTTCTCTGAGACTCCTTGTGAGTTGTGACTTGTGAGATGAGTTTTTTCATGTTTGGTCTATTTGTGATTGCAACTTGAGTCTTGATGCACATGGAACCTAGTCATAGAGTAATTGAGCATGTTCTACGGTTGATTGTCCTATAATCGCCTTTTTTTTTTTACGGAGATAATATTAGAATCGTTATATCTTCATTGTTTCATTAAGTCCCGGTTTCTAATGGGGCTCTCGCTTTAAACCGGACCATATAATTGATTTCCTGTAGACTGAATTCTATATTAATCATCACTGCCCAATATTTCATCGACTTGCATTGTGGAATTTGGACGGCTTCTTAGGCAATTGAAAACTTCTGAATTCTTGAATATGTTATACTCCAATTGCTAGTAATAAGTTCGTACAGGCTTTTGCGTCTCATCATGGATCGCCCCCTCGCCTATGGGCCATGGCTAAGGTGGCAGGTGGGGAACAAATGTGTTAAGGATTATGCCTTGAAAATACACAGGCATGTCACCATGTTTCAGTGTCCTTAATCGAATGTATGGGCACCAAAACTTATTGTTATCATGTCGCACAAACAATGTGTGATGGCTAAATAAACAAATCATGAGTTTATTTGATGATTTCAAGTTTCTTAATATGTATCTGATGCTGATATATAACGTATAGAACTTGTGCAATGTCGCATTTTTTGTTGGGTTTCTTCTAATGATTGACTGATCATGTGTAACAGGAAAATGATGTAGTGGCACCAAAGTTATCAGACCAAGTCTCAGACAAGAACAACCATGATGATCACCACCTAGAAACAGACAGCAGCACTCCTGCACTGTACAGCAATGACAGGGACGGGCTACATCCGAATAGGATGAACAAGAGGAAGAGGAAAAGGCGAAGGCGAGATGAGAGCAGTAGCTGGGAGGACGTGGCCGAGAGCATCAGGTGGCTAGCAGACGCGGTGGTGCGGTCAGAGCAATCGAGGATGGACACCATGAGGGAACTAGAGAGGATGAGAGTGGAAGCAGAAGCTAAGAGAGGGGAAATGGATCTCAAAAGAACAGAGATCATTGCAAATACCCAGTTGGAAATTGCCAGGCTTTTTGCTTCTGCAGCTGGTAAAAATGTTGACTCTTCTTTGAGAATTGGAAGAAGTTGATTATGACTTGCTTAATTATGGTGTTAGTGGGTGGTTAGACATGGTTATTATGTAAGCAAATTGTGAAGGCTTAGGGGGTTCCAAATATAAGAGAAGCTCACCATTATTACTTATCAGAACAATTAGAAGAATAATGGATATATATTTAACCTGATTGTTGGTAAATCACATCCCTACTTCTTTCCCCATTACGTTTCCTTCTTGATTCTCCCCAAATCTTTTTTCATGTCATGCGTTGTCGTCGTCTAAAAACCAACATTAAATTGGTGGCGGCCTTGGTAGTGTTATACTTTCGGGACTAATTTTACACACCTTCATGTGAGTCACAGTTTTCGATGCTCATCTTACATGGAGGAGTGTGATAATCAATAATGGGAGAGTAAAACTCACCGCCCAATCTAGACGTATAACATCCCAGTCATTTTATACGAATTCCCTTGATCATAAGGTATAACCTAATATAAGGTACTCCACATGTGTCACTTGACTTCCATTTTATCAAGGAGATGAAAAATAAGTATCGTGATGTCTAAACGAGTAGATACGTAAAAGCGACTGAGATAAGTACAATAAAATAGTACTCGTACACCGTAAGATGACTTTGACGAAACAGAAAGTTGCTAACTATAAACTACTCCATATTGATCCTTAGATAATGTTGTTAAAAACTTAAAATTATAAATCTTGTTCAATCATTCTCACTAAATTAATCAAGGAAAACTAAACCGATTAATAAATAGATAACTCGGTTGTTCTCGATCCAAACTAGACAAGTGTGAGTGTTACTTATGGCTCATGAGCATTCAATTTGACTAGAAATTGTAAGTTTGACCCTTAAAGACGCAACATATGAGGAGAATTTTACCGTTCTACGTGATATTATCCAACTCGAATTTTACAACGTTGCCGAACATTTGTATAGGAAACACATTTGAATGCTTAAACCCCAGTTATCCCCTCTGCAAAGAAAAAACGTTATCCATTTCATCTTCCTCCATACTCAGCTTTCTCCAATCTCTTCTCCTACCAGCTAAAGCGTAAAGAAGAAGCTCAATGCAAACAGTAGCAGCACCTCGCAGCAGCAGCATCAGCATCAGCTCAGCTGCCACTTCAGCTTTCTCTCTCAATGCTTCTCTTTCTTATAAACCCACCTTCTTAAATTTACCCACCTCCCAAAATTTACCCTCTTCTCTTACAATTCCTACATTTTCACCCCCTAAAAAGTTACTCTGTAAACCCCCTTTTGGCAAACATATCCGAGAAGATTATCTTGTGGTAACTTTATTTTGACTGCTTCTAAATTGCCCATTTGTTGTATTTGATGAAATTTGACATGATTAGTAGTTGGTTTTTTTTTTTTTTTAATTTTGTATCTTGCTGTTGACGGTTTCATATGACGGTTCATGTTAGTCGACCCGAAATCATTTTGGGACTTGTTTGTGATGGAATTTCAGCATACTGTGAGTTGTTAGTTTGTTACTGCCTAAATTACTAAATTACCCTGGTTTTGAATTTCTTTGTTGTGTTGATTTCCTATTGAAAGGGGGATTTTTTTAGCTTTGAAGATTCTGTCTTTTGTGTTTTTGTCAATTTTGCAGAATATGAATGATTAGGGAATCCTGTGTCTATGTTTTGCCCTTGTTTAAATGACTGTCAGTTTCATTTGCATTTTTGGTGAAATTGTGTTTCTGATGAATTGGATGCTGAGGAAATAAAGATTGTGTCTTTATGTTTTGTTAATTGGATAGTTGTTGCTAGATTAATGGAAATTTGATTGTGTGAAAGTATGTGGGTTGCAGAAAAAGTTATCAGCTGATGAAATTCAAGAGCTTGTGAGGGGGGAGAGAGATGTTCCCGTCATCATCGATTTTTATGCGACTTGGTGTGGCCCTTGTATCTTGATGGCTCAAGAGCTGGAAATGGTGAGGTTTTGTTCTGTTTACCAAAGTGACTTTACATGTTTTTGTTGAAGTTTAGTTTGCATATTGTAGCAATTGTATGCCTGGTAATCAAACTGCAGGCTTCGACATTTCTCTTGGCATGTCATCAGCTTGGTAATCAGTAGTAGACTTTGTTTGTGACATTGAATGTTCATGACTTGTTTCCTTGATCACCATTCAGTAGATTACTAGATTATTCACTTATGCCACTCAAAAATTGTTGCCGTTGATTAATTTCTTATATGAGAACATCGTTGTTGCTAATTGGATAGTTGTTGCTAAAACCAGTGGTCAAAATTGGCTAAAACCAAAGCATATATAATCCTCGGTTTTTGCCACAAAATGGTTTCAAAATAAAAACGGCTCAAATTTTTGTGGAAGCCTCTAGGGGTCATATGATAGGTTTTAGAAGAATATTAGAGCCAAAGACCTATGGTAGTTCCCAAAATCGGCAAAAAAGGCGTGATAGCCTTAACCAGTGATCATGATATAATGTGTGCTGAAAGGGCTTCACGAACTTCCCAAACATAGGAACCAGCCCTCAACTGCAACAAGGGTACTCTAATGTTGTGTACAGTAAAAATTTTAGAACATTTGGCTACTTTGAAAAAGGTGGTCAATATTGGCCAATTCTGAACTATACAATCCACCGTTTTTTAGCCCAAAATGACCTCGAAACAAAAAATGGCTCAAATATTCTCGGGAGCCTCCAGGCAATGTTTTAAAGGTTGAGTAAAATATTAGAGCTAAATACCTATTATAGGTACCCAAAAAAAGTAAGATGCACACGCTAATCTAAAAGGACAACATGAGGTGAAGGGCCCTCAAAAGGTCCCCGAAAAAGGGAATAGGCCCTAAAATCCATCAAGGGAACTCCCAAGTATTCTATGATAATGTTTTGAGAACGTTTAGGTACGGTACAAAGATAGCCAAAATGCAGAAATCGAACAAAAACAAAGGCGCTATAATCCGGCCCAAAATGGTGCCGAAACAAAAACAGCTCAAATTTTTCTTGAAGTCCTTACGAGTCATATCATGGGTTTTAACAAAATATTGGAACGAAAAACCTATGGTAGGTGCAACAAAAAATGCACTCTAGTCTTAGCGCGTGAGGCGGTGTGACGTGTGCCGAAAAGGCTTAAAGAACATACCTAACCGAGGAACCAGCCCTCATATCCAAGAGAATACTCCATGGTTGGCTATGGTAAAGTTATGAGAACATTTGGTTACTTCTGAAAAAATGGTCAAAATTGGTCAAAACTGAAGTATATAATCCACGTTTTTCGGCGCAAAATGGCCTCGGAGCAAAAACGGCCCAAAAGTTTATGGGAGCCCCTACGAGTCATATTATGGGCTGTAGTAAAAGATTGGAGGGAAAATCATATGGTAGATAAAAAAATCGGCAAATATTGCACACTTGCTTTGGCGCATGATGTGTGTTAGATAGCACTTAAAGAACTTCCCTGAGAGAGAATCTAGTCCTCATATTCAACAAGGGTACTCCATGGTTGGCCATGGTAAAGTTTTCAAAACATTTGCCTACTTTTAAATAAGTGGTCAAAATTGGCAAAAACTGAAGTATATTATCCACGTTTTTAGGCAGAAAATGACCCGGAGCAAAAATGGCTCAAAATTTTGTGGAAGCCCCTACGTGTCCTATTATGAATTTGAGCAAAATATTGGAGCGAAAAAGGGATAGTAGGTTTAAAAATCAGTAGAAATTGCACACTAGCCTTAGGCGCGTGCGGAAAGTGCTTAAAGAACTTTCCTAACATAGGAACTAGCCCTCATATCCAACAAGGGTACTCCATGGTTGGCCATGGTAAAGGGCTTAAATAAGGTACCTAACAGAGGAACCGTCCCTCATATTGGTACTCCATGGCTGGGCCTGGTAAAGTTTTGAGAACATTTGGGACACTTAATTTGCTCCTTAAAAAGCATGCCGAAAAGTGATGGTTTGTCTAGTTTGGTTAGCAATCTGAAACTTTTTTAGGTCTTACTATAATACTATTGACATGAAATCTGGTACGAGTCGAGTTTGAGTGGGATAGACTCAAGGCTCTTGACTTTCGAAACGGAGAGATGAGAAGTTTCTTATCATGTCAAATTTTGAAATGACTTATTATCTAACTTTCAACAGGTAGGTGTGGGAGAAAATTGGACCTAATAGAGGCTTAGCCCCAAGCCTGTGTAGCTCTTCTAAATGCCCGCTTCCACCCGTCGCACAATGCCATCTACCTGTCAATATCAATCGCTTGCTATGCCCCCTTTTCAAGAATATTGAAGTAACACATACATTAGTGAATGGTCCTTGCTACTGATTGTTTAGCATCGGAAACTAGTCGAGCTATAAATTATCTAAGAGCTTACCAGTACCTTTCCAAGTCCTTTATCTTAAGTGATTGTCTTATGATTGTAATGCACTTTCTATTATTGATTCCTTTCCTATTATATGACATCTCAAGAAGTTGATTCTTGAAGAGTGCCTTTTTTCTTTAACATTTTCTTAAGAGTTTTCATTCGGTGTATTCATAAGCAAATATCTGGTTTCAGCTGGCTGTGGAGTACGAGAAGAATGCAATAATTGTAAAAGTTGACACAGACGATGAGTATGAATTTGCTCGTGACATGCAGGTAATTGATCTTAATGAGAACACTTCATGAATTTGCTCATGAAGTGCAGGCTGTCTCTTCTTGCTTGCAATGTATAATTGAATGTAATTTGAAAAGGTAAACAGGGAAAGGGAATGAAGCTTGTCATGGTTGGATTCTGTTGTTTAATGTTCCAAAACACACATGAAAGATTAACTTGGAAGTGTGAAAAGCTAGCCTACTGTTGATCTATGGAATTTGAGTGCTGTCTTAGAATTTCTGGACTATTCTCTACTCTCCGGCATACTAAATTAAGCAAACCTGTGAAATTCGAGCTGGTGTTACCACTTCTTCAGCTTCATTTGCTTTTGCGCTTTCTAATTGATGCTTTCTTCTTAACTAATTGTTCCTCTCAGCTCTCTTTTGCCTTAAAAAGAATCCTGCGTGACTTTAGACAGTGTCCACCATTAGCAATGTAGTTTTCGGAAGCCCTTAGTTAAGAAGTCTGGTCTTCAGCTGCACTGTGTTTGGATGAATTTCTAATACACTACCTTTAGACTCTTCATGAATTTGTGGAAACATGCTGTAGGTTCAAATGTAGTATATCTGTATACTGAAGTAGAAAGACGAAGTACCTTTATGCTTTAATAGTAGTTGGTTGTGCCCTAATTATTAAACCTGAACCGTAGCTTGTAGGTTTCAAATTTCAATATTGTTTGTCAGAGTATATTATGTACCTGGACATTGTGGATTTCTAATACAAATGTACTTGACTGCTCGGTCTACTTTCTGCAGGTGCGAGGACTTCCAACAGTGTACTTTATCAGCCCAGATCCAAATAAAGATGCCATTCGAACAGAAGGCCTCATTCCGATACAAATGATGAGGGACATCCTCGATAACCAAATGTGACGAAGGGAACCAAGAAGCTCTCCCCTTCATTCAAGAACATACCATAATTCTGTTGAAACTGTAGATTAGGTTTATTGGCTGACAAAGAAACGAGCTTCATTCATTTCATCAATCTACAGCAGTCCTCGAAATGTTAGGGGGACCGGATAACACCCGAAATGCAGAAGCAGTCCTCAGCCTTGTTGTCACTTGTGACAGGTATGAGAACAGGTCTGCTTGGATCTGAGCTCATGAGCTTTTGCTTTAGCTGTAGGGTATCTTTGTGTCTGTCAGGAATCTGAAATATCCCATGAGAAAATACAGCACGTATTGAAATGTCCTGAATAAGAAAAATGAAAATGTATGAATTTATTAGCAATAGAGCTTCAGATTCTTGGTAATTTGATAAATTATTTTTAAGTTCTTTAGTTTCAAGCAATTTGTTTTTGCCTTCTAAGATGTGTTCAGGCTGTACAGTGTTCTGTTTTGTGTGTCTGTGGTTTTCAGTTTAGTAAAGGGAAGTGAAAACGGCTATTACAACGTCCTCGGGGTGTATTTACGACCTCCTCCTTACTGCATACTGTATTTCCTTTTCTTCACTTTCTGTGAGAGGAACTGTGGAAATAGACGGCTATGATGCGAGAATAGACGATTATGGTGCGTCCAAATAAGTTGGTGATGCTATCAGCACACCCAAAACTCCAAAAGGTAGTAATAGTAAGTAACTAAGTCTGGTTGAGAAGAACTTAATTCCTGTTTTTACTTTCAAGCCATTCACATACCATATCAACAAATGAGTAAAGTCCTGAACTACGAGGAGCATTTCGTTGAACGAAACAAGTAGGGTTATTAGAATTGGTTGAAAGTTCATCTCATCGACTCGATAGTCGAAATTTCTATTAGCGTAATAAAATTGTAGCAAGTTGGTTTGACTATAAAGAGCAAAAGGTTTGGTGAATGGGTTCAAGTGTTTGAATACAGTGAACGAGGAGGGAAAACTTGCAAAAATTGGAAGTAAAATAAGAACCCACTTGGTGATAAGCTCAATTTGCAGGCTCATCTGTGTGTGTGTATGTGTATGTCAGCCTTACTATATTTGTACACAGTTCTTTCTAATTATAGCCCAAGTTCTCAGTACCCCTTTCAAAAACTTGAACTTAGGAAACTTTTCTTCTCATTTTCTATATAAATATTACCACTATGTGTATTCATTCATTGTTCTGACCACAGGATTTAGCCAAGTCTAGTTGTATTAGATGGATATTCTTGGTATGGTGAACCAACTTGCATTGGAGTATTTCTTCCTTTCGCAATTTGCAATGACAGATTGACAACTCACCCCCACCTATAAGGTCATGATTCCGTGGATTCATCCCCCATTTCGCGCCAACTTTTGTTCGCTGAAATGTTTTCGATCAAAGTTATACTCGAATTGAATTTCATCAAAGTTGAAGTGGTCGATTAGCTGAATTGAATGAAACAAAACAACTGAAAGTCTGAAAGTAATTTATTAGCGACGTGGTCCGACTGAATTAAAGTGAACGTATCAAAACCGATCCGAATTCGTAGAATATGTACATATAATAATGATAATATTCTAGGGTTTCAAAGAACATTAAGAAAAATTACAAAACATTAATTAACTAATCTGTTCCATTACGATCTCGACAACTCATCACAACTAATATTTGCTAATCTTCATTATTAAGTATCACAATCTAACACAACTAATCAACTAGCACTAAATAACAACAGGACAATCAACCGTGCAATTTGGCAATTAAAGTTGTGCTTGACAATGTCATTAGAATAAAGACACTCTTAATTACAACTAATTTTGTCATAATCATTACAATAATGAAGGAAAAAAAGAAATGAAGAGATAATGTCATCAAAAATACTAACTAATGTAGCTTAACACACACTCATGTACATCTTTTCGTTGTTGGGTGTTTTCCCGTATCTTAATACCTAAGGATAAAGTTGCGTACATCTAAACTTGTCGTTCGTGTTACGTCGTAACGTAACGTAGTTGATCTACGTGCATGAGCTAAGGATGGCAACGTTCCGAGAAGCCATCTTCGAGGACGGGGAGAAGGCGAGGCACATGAGAGCGGCCATTATGCCGATAGGGAAGAAGAGAAGCACCAATGGCGGCGGCGGAAGCGGCGGTAGAACTAGTGGTAGAACTAACAATGACGTCGTTAAGAGCAAAAGTATGACTACCCATTTTGCTGTTGATATTGTTGGTGTTGTTGATGACGACATTTTCCGGCAATGTACTCGCCGGCAAACCGAACATTTCACTCGCTCCGCCGGAATTTTGGTGGTGGGACCGGTAAAGTGTCGGAAATTGCGATTTTTAAAGTTTGGAGAAGTTTTGCGGTTTGTTGAGGATGAACTTGTAGAAGAAGATTTGGAAAATTTTAAATTGAGTGTGAAGAGTAGTGTTGGCTAGTGCGGCGTCCTTTGCTCTTATTTATAGGCCTTCTTGGCTAGTTGTGTTGTTCCGAATTAAGTTTTACCATATTCAGTTATCGTATTTATGGAAAATTTATATAAAACTAAAAACGGTAATATTTGTTAATTTTTTTTGGAAAGATCGACAAAAGTCGTAAAGGTAAATGCAAAACGGCAGTAATTGGATTTGGAAACAATATGATATTTTTTTATTGTGTTTTTTTTAACTATGATGCCACGTGTCATGGTATAAGATAAGATAAACTTAAATTACTTTATAAATAAACGGGTGAATTGTCGAGATTTCAACGGAATGAGACACATAGGTGGATTAATAGGGTTGTGGTATGTGTAAGGCCAACTTGTAATTTACCTAAGCCAATTTGTGATTGAATAATACTCATAATGCTAAACCAAAAAAAGGTTGATTACACATTTACACTTGATCATGAACCATTACATTGAATTCAATTTGATAATGCCATCATTCCGACTTTTGAAAATTCTTAGTAATCCAAATTAGTTTGTACAATTACTTTTCTAAGAATAAGACTAAATTCAACTTAAGTCGACATTTACATAACCCGACCATAACTTATTCATCTTCTTATCTCGAACATATTCGTCCCAAGTGATGAGTCCAAAACCATGCCACTATACCAATTGCTTGGTTTCAATTTCTTTCACGTACTTGCTTGTTTTATATAGCAATTGTTTTTGCGACTATGACTAATTGAGATCCACATTTGAACTAGAGAGTTGCTAGGACTTAAAATAAGTACTAGTTTAAGAAGGTTTAGGGCTCGAAAGGTTGGGATACCAAAAATGACGTCGTTTCGATCAGATTGTGATCACAATATATAGTTGTTTAATGATCGATCATCATCAACTGCTTAGCAGAGCAGAGGATTCTGTCTTCGGCTTCGTGTGGTGTACCGAATCAGACACATTTTAGAAACCAAATCCCCAAAACATGCAAACCCTTTATTTTCTTTCACAAGGATCTCTCAATTCCATGATTTTAGCTTTGGTGTTCCTTTTTGAATGTACTATACTACTATCTTTTATTCGAGAGGAGTAAGGGTTGACCCGATGATTGAGAATTTATCGAACAAAATTTTTATATTTTTTTTGTAAGTCTAGTTATCAGATTGGATGTAGTCACACATGATTGCTCGTGAGACTTTTCTCAAGATTCAGAGTCCAATACGTCTTTCAGATGTACATTAGTCAACCTGTGTGATCCTTGAATCTACTAATCAAGTACGCTTAGCTGAAGAGCTTTTCACTTACACTGACTTTGTTGGTATAAATGGCATGAGCGGACCCATATATACCATTTTGGGGTCACTTAACCCCACTTAGAAATCTATAAGTATATTGAATGTTAGATAAGGTCAATAATATTTCCTTAGAGCAACTCCAACAAGGGGTTTTTTACCTGCTTGAAGAAATGAGTAGTCTGCTCTACCATTGGAAGAAACCAAGACAACCTGCTTTGCTTGTGGCAGTAGCTTGGATGAGCAGGCTGCCCAAAACTCAAAAAGACAAGTTGCTCTTCATTTTGTGCAATTAGATTTTGACACATGGCAGTGGCCCCCTTCTCATTCTCAGGTTTTACATTCTTTGGAATGACGGTGGGTCCTTTTCAAGCAAATTGGAAACCTACTTAGCGTTGGAGGAAATATCGGTTCCGACTTGCTTAGGTACTTTAATGACATGGCAACTCCGAGTAGGATAATAACCCGCCTACTATTGGAGTTGCTCTTAGTCTAGTGGTTTGTGTGTTGAATTTTATACCATACGTCATGGGTTCAAACCTTAGCAATGCATATTTTTGACCCCACTTGACATTTTACAATTTTTTGACCCCACTAAAGTCAAAGTCTGGGTCCGCCACTGATAAATGGTACTATCAATCCCATAAAATAAAACACTAGTCTTTTGATTTCCTCGTATTACACTCCGGAGTTGCTTGTCAATGAAGCTAAAGCCACTATCTTCAAACGGACGTATTGATGACACTTCTTTTCTCAAGATGGTAAGAAAAGGGTGCAAAATGAATTAGATTACCCTTCTAGTCATGGTCCGTATTGCCTAATCGGTCAAAGATCAAAATATTACAATACAGAGCTACCCAATTACTCGTTCGGTTTGCTTTGCCAAACATGTGGTGTATGCATTTGAGTACTTGTATGCATCTGTAAATACTATCACTGTTAATTTGTCACCTTAAAATACACGTAGAGAAATGACATCGCATATTCGCACGTCTTAGCATCGCAAGAGTAAAAGAGGAACCTAGTCCATAGAAGATCTAACTCTATCGATCCTATGACCAATAATCGATCTAGAGGACATAAATATAAAGAACAATTGGTTACATTGATCATATATAAGTAAAAAAAAAAAAAAGGAATGAGACAATGACGAAGAAGATTTTCTGACAAACCTAGAATGCCAGAAAATCATTTATTCGCTCACCCATATAAGATCACGGCAAATCTTACAAACGACGCGAATTAATACGAAAATAAATAGGGATATTATCTACGGTACCCCTGAGGTTTAGGCCGTTATCTGTGGTACCCTGTAGTTTAGAACCTATCCATGGTACCCTTGAGGTTTCATTTTCGCACTAAAAAGCTAACGGAAATGTAACGGCGTTTGCCTTCCTCTATTTCTGATTATTATTTACATCATTATGCTCACTAAATATGTGTTGATTTTTTTTTCTTCATTTAACCCAAAAACTTTACCCACCCACCATTTGTTTCCTCTCATTTCTTCTTCATCTCTCTCCTCACCATTTTTTTGGGACCTTTAAGTTCTAATCATCTCTCTCATCTCATCAATCCTTACCATTTTTGAGTAACTCAAAGCTTTGTACATCTCTCTCACCTCACCATTTTCTTCGAGCTTCAAGGTTTTAGCCATGGCTTGAGGGGAGAGAGATCAACAAAGCTTGGAGCTACTCGAAAATGGTGAGACTTGAGAGATATGAGTAGAACTTAAAGCTCCGAAACAAAAATGGTGAAGAGAGAGATGAAGAAGAAATGAGAGGAAATTAAACAAATGGTGAGTGGGTAAAGTTGTTGGGTTAAATGAAGAAAAAAATCAACACATATTTAGTGAGCATAATGATGTATATAATAATCAGAATTATAATAAGAATTAGAGGAAGGCAAACGCCGTTACATTTCCGTTAGCTTTTTTATGCGAAAATGAAACCTCAGGGGTACCATGGATAGGTTCTAAACTACAGGGGTACCACAGATAACGGCCTAAACCTCAGGGATATCGTAGATAATATCCCAAATAAATAAGAAAAAGAGTGACTTGGTTCAAAGTACGTATACAAAACAAGTACAGTACTCATATTTTAAGTGAAGGAAAAATGGTAGGCAAAGCAACGAGGACTACGAGATGAGATGCAATGATGCATTATCATGATGATGATATATATAGGTGCCATATCGACCTTGGTATCTTGTACATGTGATTTTGAAATGAGCACTATATGTCGGAGTATATCTTTACTAAGCAACTTGGTGTGGTCAAGGTCAACTCTCATGCATTGTTCGTTAATTTGGTTGATTTTATTTGGTGTGATCTTGTTCTCTCGGACTTATAATTTTTAATGTGATGTTTGGTTTGGTTCATTCTAAATCGCGTTTAATGAGTATAGTAGACAACGCTTAGAAAATGACTATGAAACAAAAGTACAAGTGTAGCACCTTGACCAGCGTCTAAGTTGTTTTCAGTTTATTCGACATGCCAAGTGTGCTAGCGGAAGGTCGATTGAAGGAGAGCAAGGATGAACAATCGATGAAGCGGCTCGATGTTGCAAATTTTTGGTTATCCTCTTTTACAAGAATTTCCAGATGCATAGTTTGTGCACATGGTAATGTTCTACTTATTATGTTTACAACTTATAATGCGGGGGGTGGGGGTATGAGGATTTGAACCCGCGACAACCCGCAGGCAGGTTGAGTTCCTATCCACTAGGCCTACCTTGATCCTCTTCAATCACAAGTCACAACTTGTAAAGTTACAAGTTGGGGGTTTCTTTGTGAGATATGGGCCCTCTTGGTAGGTTCTCGCCAAGTACATGCCTGGTTTCCAACGCTTTAGTTGGAATCTTCTTATGAGTTAGATCCCCTTAATAATCTCTTTGTTCCACGAATTTGAAACCTCCGGGATCAGTAAATTACTGAATAAAAAAAAAATCTCTACCATTTCGACCGCCATATATTAACTCGATATTCGGAAACCCATCAAATTTTTCAGTTTCATATGCTATCCAAGTTTTCAAGTTTGTGTACACGGTACCTCCGAGATTCCATTTATGTGCATACTATGTCCAATTTTGATTGTTTTTTTTGTTGTAAAAATCAAACTCGAACCTCACAATCATTCATGTATTTTAAACGTCTCTTTAGTGAAATAGTAATAGATACTAACTTCAAATCCCGACTCTTCATGGCAACATGTTTCTCAAAAAAAAAAGTGAGAAAAAAAGGTATCAAGTTCACAAAAATAAAAGCTCGGTGAAACCATATGCACACATCTGAAAATACACATACCAAGCCAAAAGTTGCACATCTCAAGAATACCATGTGAATATTTTATTTCTTCAAGTAAATAGTACCATACCAAAGTCAGTCCGACTCGAAATCAAATCAATTCAACATACGGAGTAACTCCGTTCTTCAATAAACCGATACAATATGACCCGTTTGTCAGATCTCACTGTACTCCGAAAGAAGCCCACACTATTGAGTACGAGTACTCATATTGACTTGACCCACAAGCTTCACTGCGACGACCCCAACCAACCTGGGCAACCCCAAGTCCCCAACCCCACGTGAGTTTGACCCCAACCAAACCTATTCAATCTCTCTCTCCCCTCTTTCCTCTCTCTCTCTCTCTCCCCAAAATTTCCCAATTTTTCGTCTGATTTTTGTATTTCTTGGATTTTCAACAGCAAACTTCAATTGAACGACCAAAGAGAAAAAAATAAACGAAAGAAAAACACAAATTTTGCACGATACCCTTTTTATCAATTATCTTAAAACAAATGTTTGTTGATAATAATTTGTATGACCCAAAACCCCCCAAAATTCAAGAAAAATTTAGCAGAAAAATCATACCCATTTTGTGTTTTTAGCTAAAGTTTGAAACTTTGATGTTTCTTTAATACTGGGCATTTTTTTTCTTTTGTTTTGATTCAAAATTAACAAATAACAATACCCTTGAATTTTTTTGTGCATTTGATATTGATAGCAATGTCTGATTTAGTGGCCCGCACAGGTCGTCTTCAACAAAGATATGATGGTGGTTGTCGTCTTGTTGCTGGGTATATCTTCTTTCTCAAGATACCTCTCTTTTGTTTGTGTGTTTTTATGTCTTGATTATATGATTGTTGGGATTGTTTTGTTATGTGATTTGATGGTTAAATTTGGGATGATATGGAAAAATATGGTGTTTTATTTGATGGTTTTTGTGTGTGATGTATGAAAGACATTGTCTTTATCATTATCAATATGTTGGGCGTGTCTTTTTGGAGATGTCAATTGTCATTAAAGTTTTTGTTGGCCAGTAATTATGACAGTGATGTTAATTTTCTGGTGTTTGTTGTTTGGATGGCTTGTTAATTATTGTGTTTTGTGGTCATTTTTCGCTTAATTTGATCATATGGGTGTATATGTTGTAGTTTATGCCGATATAGCTGCCAATGTTGTGGATGAATTATAGGGTGTAGTGTTGAATCCAAGTTTGCCTCGTCGGTTTCGATCTCGAGAATGCTAACCCTTAGGCTTATAGTCTTTTGGTTTTGGGGCGTAGATTGAGGATTGTGATGACTTGATGAGAAAATATTGTTTTGTCTTTATGAAGTATTTGCGAATTCGTCACTACTATCAATTCCATGGAATTCTGTGTCTGAGCTCGCTATTGTTGTCATCGACCACTTTGGAGAGTTTAGCATTGTTATTTTAGGGGTACGTCTTTCATCTAGTTGAGAATTTGTGATGTCTTAGCATTGCGTTGTTCGGGAAGTAGATCATAATGTCGGAGTTTAGAGTA
Source organism: Spergularia bocconei (assembly GCA_963457585.1). Lineage (NCBI taxonomy): Eukaryota > Viridiplantae > Streptophyta > Magnoliopsida > Caryophyllales > Caryophyllaceae > Spergularia > Spergularia bocconei. The sequence continues at coordinate 2,384,950 of OY734951.1, read as the reverse complement.
TAGTGATGACAAGATGAAGGATTCCCCAGCATATTTTACTTTGTTCATGGCTCTTGTCACCCGATTGGTATTTAGTAATTTGGTATTAACACTATTAAGTATTAATTGGTGAGGAAATGAAAATTCGTCCACAATTTGGAATGAATACCGAAGAGGACACATTCAACAAGGGTATTATTTGGCAATGAAGCTGCCTTGTTTACCCTATATCTGTAAGACCACCTTTGTCGATGGGAATGAAATTGCCTTTTTAATTGTCTATTTGTAATATACACTTGACATTCCTAGCAACTGACCAACTTACCACGTGAACAATGAATTTGCCAAATGGTTTTGTGAATTTCCGAAGATATTTCTACTCTAGTTCACTAACAAGTATGGTAATTCGATTCATTTTGCTTCAAACCGAAAGATTTATCTCTTACCAGGAGACTGCGTTGAGGAAACCATTTTAAAAGTAGTGATTCTTTAAACCAGTGGATACATAGATGGAAGTTATAGGGAATTTCACACCCCACATGTGCATACTTCATATGCTCTTGGATGAAAGGAGGTTGCCTTGGAGTGTCAAGAAGGACTAATTCTTTTTAGAAGTGTTTCTAGAATGAATGCTGAGATATGGTTTAAGTCACTTCTGACCTGACACAGGCTATTATGTTATATTGGCTGCATAGTGTCTACGTCAGAACATGGAAGGGGGGTTTTGAAAACGTGGCAACTACAACAGCCTAAGCCTTTAATATAGTATTGGGACATTTAAAACGTAACTGCGCTAGCCACAACTTCTGTTTCATACTTGCTTTTTGAGTTAGATATTTGCAACTGTGTGTTGGAGATGAGGCTCATAATTCTTAAAACCCTGAACATTGTAATGTGAAAGCTTTGGAAATACTATTGGTTATTGTTAATTTGTTATGAAATAGATAGTTATGATTTGAGTCAATTATGGAAATGATATTATCACATCACTTTCTTAAAGCATCTGGCCCTTAGGCCCCCGTACCTTTTTATGCATTGGGGTCTTCCAATTTTTGTTGGTTCGTTTGTCCATTAGGACCTTTTCAAATAAGTCACCTTCAAATGTCGGGAAGAGATTGGACCTTCATTTTATCTTTATCAGTTCACTCTTTTTGTAAAAGTTGCTTAGTGTTTTTAATTATTGTCACATTGGTTAGAGTGTTGTGGATTTGTTGTTATGCGGTAAGAAGCATTAGAGTTCTGCCTTATAAGTAGGCATTGTGAGGTTTGTCGGAGAGTGTTTCATAAGGTTTCGTTATGCGATTTGCTGTTTATCTTTTTGAAATGAATATTCTCATTACATTTGGAATTCATCTGAAGGAGAGTTCTTGGCAGGTGTATTCCATTTAGGTATGGAAATTCCAAGGGTGATGACATAGAGACAAATATTGAGGTCCTTATGATAAACTCTCAGAGTGGCCCAGGTCTTCTCTTTCCAAAGGTATAGGATATCGGTTTTGTTTGAATTTATTTGTGGCTGGTTTTCTGTTATTGTGATTTGTGACGTAGGTGAATCGAATGGCTGCAAGTCATTGAATTAACTTCACCTGTTTGGAACAAGTAGCCCACTGTCCCCCACTCATGTATCTTTCTCTTGATCATTAATACAATTTTTTTTCTTATCTAAAAAAGAAAACAAGTAGCCACTATACTCAAGGAATAAGACTGAACAGATGTTTCTGTGGTTTATAGATAATGTTGAGGAGCTTGTTGTAAGATTTTAATTCAAAACAATTATGGGTTGCACACTTCTGTTTCAGTTTGTTTGGGCTACTTGACATTTTGCGGTAGTATCTGATATTCTGATGTGTGTTAAGTAAGCTTTTTAGTGCAGTTCCGTCTCCGTCTTGTTTCACTTTACTTGACCTTCCCTGTTTAGCTTTTCACGAGTGTTGGCATATGTAGCTGACATTTTTTTTTGGTGTATCTTAGGGAGGGTGGGAGAATGATGAGACTGTTGAGGAGGCCGCCGTGAGAGAAGCAGTCGAAGAAGCTGGAGTAAAAGGAGATTTAATGGTACTTTATCTTCTCATAATTGGTGTCATCCTAGATAGGGAATGGAGTCCCTGCTGGGTGACAGGATTGAGGCCTGTCACCTGGCTAGTGAGTTCATAAGCTTGTTTGAATTCATGGCTGTTTTTCTTTTTATTTTAGAAGTCATAATTTTATATTTGAAGCTCAAGCCCTCAAATGCCTTTAAAATTTGACTTCGACCAAAGGTAACCCCAGTCAGTGAGGCAGTGTCTTTGTTCGGATTGGGGAAAATGGAGGTGAGGGGTGGGGGAGAGACTACTGGAAGGATTGATATCCCTTTTTCCGTTTTCCGGGCATCAATTTCAAGGGGGCTGGAAGGAGGGTACCATTTTTCCTCCACTAAGTTATGGAGTCCTGCCCTGTTTGATCTTTGAAAAAAAAAATCCTGAATTGAATGCGGAGAGTTGGAATGAATTCATTTATGTACTCTCTTACAAGTCCTCTGTCCGGAATTTTATGTCATCCCCCCCTCCCCACCCTTTACCTTAATTCTTTCTCCCCTCTCTTCCCACCGAAATTGGTATCGACATCAATGTGGTAATGCCCTTGGTTACTAAGTGTGTTTGTTCAGCTTGGTTTTCCTACTTAGTAGGTATATGAGTATATCCCAAAAGTAGTTATTAACCTTAAAGGTGTTATTCACCGCGGAAAAAGGCGTCCGGAGGGGGGGGGGGGTGCTGATGTAAGGGAAAAGTGAGGAATTCTACTCCTTGTTGTATTACCCCAACTGCGTTTGGGACATGTATGTTTGGTTGTTTTTATAGACTCAATACGGCAGGTAAACTTGGGGTTATGATGTCTATCTGGGGTGATATATATCTGGTGTTGCGTCGCTTTTAAAACTTATTCAATCAGGTTTAACTCACTGGTTTCTTTCAGGATCTCCTTGGATCTTACAAATTCAAAAGCAAAACCCATCAAGATGAGTTCTGCCCTGAAGGTTTGTGCAAAGCAGCCATGTTTGCCTTGCTAGTCAAAGAAGAACTTGAGACATGGCCGGAGCAAAGTACTCGAAACAGAGTTTGGCTTACTGTTCCTGAAGCAGCTAAGAGTTGCCGCCATGCATGGATGAGGGTCGCTCTTTTTGATGGCTTCTTGAAGTGGCATGCTGCGAAATTTCCAGACACGCGGAACGGATGAGCAACTACCATAATATTCTAGGCAGGAGGGTAATATAGGTCATTAATTTGAACTTAGCTCTAGCATCATTTTTTGGCAATTAGTCGCCTAGTACCTGGTGGCAAATGCTGAGAACACAGTACAGAATCCCAATCGTAAGAGGGGGATCTCACATTTTATGTTTTTTAAGTTTCGATAGGCTGTAACGTGTTTAAATTTTCGGAAAATCCATGGCAGGAAATGTGATCGGGGTTCGTTGTTTGAACTTTGAAGTAACATCCTGTAAAATGTAATGCTGGTATCCATTTTATGTCATGATATAAGACCCAACACGTTTTCGACTTGAATTATCATCAATGATCTTGACAGACATCGTGTCTATATAGGCATTACACATTGTAGCTTAAGACGACGTCTATATTACTCGGGGAGTAGACTACAATGAAATTAATGATATATGCAATTTATGCAACTTTGTTAATAGCTGACCCCAAATCATTTCAACAACAAAAAAACCGCACTGTTTTGAAACAAACATGGAGGAAACAAAATTTATATACAATTAAATATTTTTGGCAAATACTATTTCCATGCGCGATTGCAACTACTCCACACAGTTTGTGTTTGGCCATGTACAGTCCACACACGATTCCGAGTACAAAACAAGATGGGGATGTTTTCTATTTAGAGAGGAGACATTGTCAAAAGGATCACAATCATACGACAACATGTGGTCTACAAAACCAGGAAAACGAAACAAAACCAATGAATTTCGATTTGTACAAAATTAAGCATTGCTATTTCGGTATACAAGCTATTTACTCCGCTGACTATAAACACCACTAATGAAGTACAAATGGTATACTGCTACTTCCTTCCGAGTATTTACTGGTAACAACGGATGTTGCGCCCTGGCCGGCCTCCACTTCGACATCAACAGCCCTCCGCTTTATTAACAATAAACAAGTTCCGCCCACACTCCAGCGAGAACCAACTTTCAGCGAGAACCTCCCTCGCTATGTCGACACACAAATCGAACGATGTAGAGGTGGTACCAGGATATTACAAACCACTCCGAAAAAATTGGGAGGCTGGAATTCCTGGTGCTGTCTGTTATGAAGTAAGAAGTCCCCTAGGTCACTAGGTTTCATCAAGAACTATATCAGCGGGATCTCCGATCCACGGTTTCCCTTCCCTCCATCTAAACCTGATCCTCAACTTGCCATTAGCATCCACTCCTACCACATGTCCTTTGCTCGCGTGAGTCTCCATTCCCCATCCCCATCGTGGTGCCACCAGGCCGCCTTTAATTTTCACCTTGTCCCCTACTTTGAAGGGCCTAACCTTTTCCATTTCTGATGGCTTGCAAAGCCAGAGCCTCTCGATGAAGCAAAATGCTACCCAGAGCTCCCCTTCTTCCATGCGGTGTACCACGCCAAAGCTGGAAGGGGTCACTTCTCCCCACTGGTGAGTAGGATTTGTCACCGAGTCTTTAACCTTCACCCAATCTCCGATTTGAATCTCCTCTTCTTCAACAAGATCGATTTCAGAAGGATCCAGCATCCAAGCCTTTGAGCCAGCTGGTGTATATATCCTTAGCTTCCCGTCTGCATCGATTGCAGTTATGGTCCCGATACTGGCGTGACTATGACCTGACCAGCCAAACCTCGGCTGCTTGACTGAAAGTTTCACTCGTACTTTTTGTCCCAGCATCAACCTATTCACCCTCTCAAGATGACAGTTGGGTCCTACCCATTTTTCTTGCTCCCCACAAAATCCAACAGAAATATTTCCATCCCACTCGTCTCCTTCATACCCTCGTCCCTGCACAACCCCTATGCTCCCAGGCCCAACAGATTTCCAACCTTCGGCACCGTATTTCAGCCTCACCCACTCACCTACATCAAAAACTGGCTCAACATCCAAATCTGCAGGATCTGCTCTCAATAGCCCTGGCAGGCCGGAGAATGTTACCCTAACTTCTCCATCAGCATGAACACTGGCGATCATCCCTCGGGAATCGGGCTTGGCATGTCTCCAACCCCATCTTGGCTCTGTTAGCCCAGCACGAAACTTGACATGCTGCCCAACTTTTAGACTTGGAATCTTCTCAATGTCTGTACAATGAGCATGCGACTTCCCTTTACGGAAGCAACAAGCCAGATCTAAATAACCATTTTCTTGTACACTATGAACAACAGCTATCCCTTCTTTCCCTATGCTGTTCCAGTCATAACTTGGTCTAGTTCCCAAGCTAGGCTTTGATCGCACCCAATCACCCACTTCAAAACCTGAAAGACATTCAGCATCTCCAGGGGCGACTTTCCATAGGCTGGATCTGCCAACTACTCTCACCTGCATACATGTATTAGGATCGTATAAGGTAAAAGTTTTGTGGAAAGCCAGCACTGATCTATGGCAGGTCACATATCTCAGTTAACCCGATAAATTCAGATTGCAACACTATGTTACTCTCCGGCCCTTGTTAATACGATATTCGATCGGCCAAAATGACAAAGATAGAGAAAATGGTATTTGTGACTGGAAGTGGATTTTAGGGAAAGCTAAGTGGAGGAGATTATGGAAATTACCTTTACTTCCTAATTTCTCGAGTCTAGTTTAGTTAAGTGTCTTATTTTTCGTCAAAGAATAAATTCCTTATCATATAGGAAAAGATGGTGGAAATCATGTTTCCATATCTCATTAGGAGTAATATTTCCTTATTGCTTATTTTGTTTTTAGGAAGTGTAGGCTATTATAAATAGCACCCATATTGTATTGTTTTTACACACAGAGTTTGAGAATTAATATCGAAGAGTCGAAAGAGAGTTTTCTTTCAATGGGTTCAGGCTTTGAACACAAATTGAGCTAAGTAGTGTTATTCTTAGTTCGACATTATTTGCTAATCGCGTTATTAGTGAGTAGTGGATCATTACTTAGATCGGCGTCTAGGTTTGATCATAGTTTGGACGAGTTATAGGTCTAACTTGTTCATCCATATCTTTTATTCTTTTCATTGTTCTTATTTTTGTTAACAAATAAACCCCAAAACCCAAAAATAGTCCCACAGTAGTACAGAATATCAATCTGTTCTATAGTAAGTTTTTAATCCGCTGCGTACTCGTATCACTTGTAGGAAACAAATTTCTTTGATACCTCTTTTAGACTCACATGCATTCCAAGGCTTGGAATATGTGTTATTTGCGCCAAAAACATTGGTGTTGATAAGATTATGGCAGAAACCTTCCTCTTATTTTTGTTATCAATCAATTCATCGCAGGAAAGCAAGGAGATAGAGCTTGCTAAGCACAACTCATATCCTTTCACAAACAACGTAAGTTTTGCAAAGCTATACTTATTGGAACTTTAAAAACTGTCCATGGCAGGGTTTATGATGTACGGTTGTTGTTGTTGTTGTTGTTGTTGTAGTAACTTGTAAACTATAGCTAGTCTTCACAATATGCTAGTGAACTATACAAGTGGTCTTATGAGTAATCCTCAAGACAATAATTTTCTCACTCTAATATTAGAAAACTAGGGGATAATTAGAGTGGCATCTCAACTGTTATAAGTTGACATCCAATAATTTCCCTACAGTAAAATCTGAAGTTCATCCTTTACCCTCTTTTTTGCAGGATCAACATATCCCGTGCTTAGTTTAAGGAGGCGCGAGGCGCACCGAGGCGCTGGGGGGTCGTTGCGATGAGGCGCAAGGCGCGAGGCGAAGGCGCACGCCTCATGCACACGAGGCGCACTCATTTAGCAAACAAAATTCTATTTTTCGAAACCATACTTTGCAAAACATTACCCCTTTTTTGGTATTTAAAGAGGGCCTATGAGTAAAGAAGTATAAACAAGGGATTAAGGGAAAAAGGGAAGGGTAGAAATAAGGTTACAAGAGAAAGAAATTTGGAAATTGCACAATCATGCGCCTCGCGTGCGCCTCAGTGCGCCTCAAGGCCTGCGCCTCAGGGCGCCTCAGTGCGCCTCAGGTGCGCTTCATGCACACTTGTGCGCCTCAGGCTTCTGAGGCGATGGCAGCTGCGCCTCATGGAGCCTTGCGCCTAGGCGCGCCTCAGGCGCGCTTTTTTAAACTAAGATCCCGTGAAAGAATATTTTATGCTATTAACAAGTTACTATTTGAACATGAGCTAAATTGGTGGGATAGATTTTTTAGACTAACAGCAGTGAGGCCTAGAAACAAGCCTAATACTTAGATCAACTAGTCCTATCAACTACCCACGTCACTCAACTAGTCCTATCAATTACCCACGTCAACTGAACCTGTCCCTACTCTGACACTGCCTTCAGCTACTCGCAAAAACCCTCAACTCCCATCCGACTTTGCTACCATCGCAAAATCTAACCCCACTAAACGTGTTTACGCTTTACCATCATGTTAAAGTTATTTAAGGGGACAGACTCAGTAGCAGGCCCAACTTTGGGAGGGGAGGGGGGGTTGATTCTGGGATCGACAACCAAACCTTTCGCCTATCCCCAACCCCTTTAGAATACAAAAATTCATTGGATGATGACGGTGGGCGGCAACGAAGATCAAGAATGGTGAGAGTATGGTAGATACACTTATATGATCAAAGATGGGTGACGAGAGAAATGACGAGAAAAAAAAAGAGTTGATGGTTGTACCCTTGTAGGTCAAGTTCAGCTGAGACCTATAGAGTCAGATGAAGATGAAGGGTGGTGAAAATGGCGAGGAAGGTAAGACACACGAATGTAAGGGTGGGTCTAGAAGGTGAAAGGTGGTGGAGTCCATTATTTGTTGAGCAATTATACCTTATTTTTTTGGAGGTCAGACTTTTTCTTAGTTTTACCACTTCACATTGACAATTCCATACGACAGTTTGTGTTAGCCGACCCGAATCACTTCTGACTTGCTGCTGTTGTCGTATCTTCATTCAAAATTCTTAGTTTAGAGTGACTTCTGATGAAGATCATGGAAGTTCTAAACCTTAAAGTCGGCCCCAAATTTTAAAAAGTCGCAAGAAGAAATCAGAAACTAGCACAGCAAAAGAATAGTCAATAAGAAAAAGACAATGGAAAGGCATAATATAGAACTTACATTTAAAGCCCCATTCATATCAATTCTCACAATCTTCCCGACAGTTGCTGGAGATTCATCAGACCACCCAAGCCGTGGCTGAATTATAGTTTGACTTACATGTATCTCCTGTCCAACTTGAAACGGTGCCACTTTCTCCACATCAGTCACAGAGCAGCTAAACAGCTTGCTTCTAAAGCAAAATGCGACTCCTATGTCACCATCCTCCTCCAAGCTATGGATTACGCCAACACAATTTTTATTGACATCTTCCCATCCATATTTGGGAGATGAGACTGTCGATTTTACTCTTACCCAATCTCCTACCTGCAATCATACGCAGCTTCTGTGAATCTGACACATAATTTACAATGTGCATCTGACACATAATTTCAATGTGCATCACAAAGGTACTAGTACTACCTTAAAGTCCTCCACCTTTTCCATGTCAGCAGCGTCAGCTTGCCAAGGAATTGGCCTGTTGGGTATTTCAATAATTAATAGGCCATCACTCTCTATCTCACTTATTTTTCCTACACTATGATGAGTTTCACCACCCCAAGCATATCTGGGTTCCGCCACTGAGCGTTTGACGCAGACACGGTCGCCAATCTGTGAAAATTTGGAAACCAAATATTCACATAAGAAGCAAGAACAAAAAAAAAAAATGGATTACTGCATGATATTAGTAATTATTATAACCTTGAAGGGCTCAACATGCTCGACCTCCTCTGGCTCACAATGCCATGGATTTGGAAGATAGCTCAGCTCCAGCAAAAGGCTACTATCAGGCCTAATACAGTACACTATACCAATGCTACCTGGAGTTACAGATCCTAACCCATGCTTTGCTGTTGTTAAAGTTGGGCGAATACGAACCCAGTCCCCTATTTTGTATTCTTCTACTCTTTCCATCTCTGCAGGATCAGCTTTCCATCCTCTGGAGGCCCCCGGAAACCCAACCCGTAAGATTCCATCATCATCAACACATAGTACCGTGCCAATGCTGTCATGTGACTGCCCACGCCATCCAAACCTAAGACACAACGTGATTACTTGCACTGCAGATTACAGCATAAGACCAATTGCGGAACAATCTATCCAGAATTACTTTGTTACATAAATCTAACCTGGGCTCCTTTACATCTTGTTTAAGTTTCACATGCTGCCCCCTATCCAATGGAATTACTTTAGTTACTTCTTTCACCAAAACACGAGCCTCTCCCGTACAAAATGAGATGATGAGATGGTCCTTGTCAGGGATGCTTTGCACAAAACCAACACTTCGATATTTCGCACCTTGCCATCCATATGTTGGCGTAGTGACAATTCTTCTAAATTTTACCCAATCACCAACATCATATCTACAGACACAGATATCAAAGGCAAACATTTACAATTAGTAGAAAAGGCTCAAAGAAGTATGATAAATACAGTCACAAGGCTTCTATCCCTCACATCGTAGGAGATAAGTGGACCCCTTTATCCACAAGTGCTTCCATCATATCTTCAGAAAGCCATTCTCGGGGAAGTGACTCCAGAAAGTCCTTCAAGGTCTTGCCACTGTAGCATAAAGAATAGATTCAAAGATTATCAAAAATAAAGAGTAGACTCAAATGCTGTCACGTTACTCAGGTTTTATCAATGCAAGCTTATAGATTGACACACCAAAGAAAAACATACCATCAATATTATACTACTTGGCCTATAACAGACTTCTATTAGTTCAAATGTGGGGATAAGAACATGCATTAGAAACTTGTAAGGGCCCTGACATTTCTGCGCAGGCGAAGACTGGAATTTAGATTATAACAGTGATGCTCACCTGTGATTTCTAAGGTTAACAGCAGCATCTGGATACTTGAGCATATGAATAATCCATTCAAGATTTTCACGGATCATCTTAGCTGCATCAGCTGCTATATGGAAAGCATTATCACCTTCATCATCCTGATAAGGGAAACGTTAAAATGAGCAGACATGCACGTCGCTCCTAAATCCAACAAGAGATGAAACATCAATGAGTCACAAACGTCAAGCGTAATTCAAGGAAATTTGTCTCTTCCTAATCAAGCTCGCTGCGGAAAGGTGTTAAGGCCAATATAGGTCAGTCTTACTCCAGGGCCATTTTTGGCCAAAAATACGGGTTATATACTTCAATGTTAGCCAATTTTGACCACTTTGATCAAAGTACCCAAATGTTCTCAAAACTCTACCATGGACAGCCTTGAAGGGCCCTTGTTGGGTATAATGGCAGGTTTCTTCTGCTAGGGAAATCCTGTAGGGCAGACCTCAGTCCTCACGCGTTGAGGCTAGCCGCTAGCGTGCGTTTTTTGCCGATATTGGGACCTAGCATAGGTTTTCAGCTCTAATATTTTGTTAAAACCCATAATATAAACTCTAGGAGCTTTAACAAAATTTGAGCCGTTTTTGTTCCAGACCCATTTTGGGCAAAAATCGTGGATTATCCTTCAGTTTTGGCCATTTCTGACCACTTTTTTGTTAATGAAATTAAATGTTCTCGATTTACCATGGACAGCCTTGGAGTCCCTTGTTAGATATGAAGGCAGGTTCTTCTATTAGGGAAGTTGTTTACGCCCCCTTATTGAGGCTAAAGTGAGCTTTTTGCCGATTTCGGAACCTACCATAGGTTTTTCGCTCTAATATTTACAAAAAACCCATAATATCACCTTTGGGGTATCCACAAAAGATTGAGCCATTTTTGTTAGGGAGCCATTGTGGGCCAAAAACCGCGCATAATATACTTCAATTTTTGCCAATTTTGACCACTTTTCTTTTAAAGAGTGTCAAATATTCTATAAACTTTACCATAAACTGCCTTGGATTACCCTAGTTGGATATAGGAGTGCGTTCCTCTATAAGGGAGTTTTTTTAAGCCGCTTCACCATACGCCAATCATCGAGGCTAAAGTACGTCTTTTTGTCAAGCAAGGCTCTTCCAAATGGTGTTGGCTTTGATATTTTGCTAAAACCCATACCACAACCTTTAGGACAACATGCATTTAAATTGCCGATTCTTAAAACCTACTTTAGGTTTTTGCTATTATTTCACTGACACCCATAATGTTATCTTTAGGGGCTTCCACAAATTTGAGCCGTTCTTGTTCCAAGGCCATTTTTGACCAAAAACTACATAAAACTCCCCCCATCCCAAATTGATCACCCCACTTTGCTTATTTGGACATTTCGGATACATACTCTCTCTCCTACTTTTTGCTAATGTTCACATTTTCTCTCTTATTTTTCGCTAATCCTCACATACTCTCCAATATTTTGCAGACAAGGGCAGGTGTTTCTGTTAGGGAAATTCCTTAAGCCCTTCCGGCACACGTCACCCTGTCTAGGATAGTGTGCGTTATATGCCAGTTTTGACCAATTATTTGAAAGTAGCCAAATGTTCTCAAAACCTTACCATGGACAGCCTTAGAATCCCTTGTTGGATATGAAGGTGGGTTCCTCGAATTGGGAAGTTTTAGCCCCTCCGGCACACGACACCCATTGACGCGAGTGAGCGTTTTTTTGTCCATCTTAGGACTTAAGGCACTTAACACTGGTTTTTGGCTCTAATACTTTGCTAAAATCCATAAAATTACCTCTAGGTGCTTCCACCAAATTTTGAGTCATCTTCATTCCGGAGCCATTTTGGTTGAAAACCGTGGAATAGACCATTTTTTTAAAGTAGCTAAATATCTTCAAAACATTGCCATGGACAACCTTGGAGTGCCCTTGATGGCTATGAGGGCAGGTTCTTCTGTTAGAGAAGTTCTTTTAAGTACCCTTGGGCCTCGGCACATGTGTAACGTGCGTGTTTTGCCGATTTTTTATCTACCATAGGTTTTTGCCTCTAATATTTTGCTAAAACCCATAATATACCCATTAGGATCTACCACAAAAATTTGAACCGTTTTTGTTTCAAGGACATTTTGGCCAAAAACCGTGAATTATATACTTCGATTTTGGCCAAATTTGACTACTATGTCTAAAGATGTCAAATGTTCTTAAAACTTTACCATAGATAACCTTGGAGTTCCCTTGCTGGATACGAGAACAAATTCCTTTGTTTTGGAAGTTCTTTTAAGCCCATTTAGTAAATGTCACCCGATTAAGTTAGCGTGCGGTTTTGCCTATTTTGGGAACCAATCATAGATTTTTTTGGTCCAATATTTTGCACAAAGCCCATTAAACTATCCCTAGGGGTACCGCCCGAATTTCAGCCGTTTTTGGTTCGGAGTTTCTTTGGCCAAAAACCATGGATTACAGACTTTGTTTTTGTCCGATTCCAGCCATTTTTTTCAGAGTATCCAAATGTATTCAAAACATAGCTATATATTCCTCGGGAGTGCCATTGATGAATTTGAGGCCCACTTCCCGGTTTTGGTGTCTTTTAATCCAAATCACCTCAGGTCACCCGTTGAGTTTAAGGTGTTCTATTGACCGTTTTGGCGCACCTGCAGTAGGTGTTAGCTCTAATATTTCGCCAAAACACATGATATGGCCCCTAGGGGATCCCATGAAATTTTGAAACACTTTTGTTCCTAGACCATTTTGAGCCAAAAATGTGGATTATTCATAATAAACTTCGGTTTGGCTAATGTTGGACATTTTTGGAAGTAGCAGTATGTTCTCAAAACTTTGCCATGGACAAAATTACCTTTGGAGTTCCCTAATTTGATTGAATTGCCACAAATTAACCAATTACTATATTATGTTTAGTTTGCTTTTGTAATATAATCAATAATGCCATTTCTGGCTCGGGAATTGCGTGAACTTAGGGTTATGCATATAGTGTCTATTTCAAATTTTGGACATAAGAAAGTATGGATAACGTTGAAACAGCTCATTCTCAATATTCAATAGAACTGCTTCCATTGATAGATTTAGCAAGCCTCAGTTTGGAGACACCAGCTAGCTCACATGACCTACACACCCCTTGAGATATTAATTCAATCTGTGACAATACTATCTCATCTCCTGACATAACTGTGCAATTTTCAGCAGTTTCTTCCATCATGGGACAGATTTCTAGCCTTTCATTTCCACAAAAGAGAACCAATGGGAGGGAAGACGAGGGGGCAATCAAATATACAATACCACAAGTCTAAGTGAGCAAGCCCAGTAAAACAACTAGCAAGATATAAGTGCAAGCACCTGAAAGTTATAGTCAGCGCCAGCAGACAAAAGGAGCCCAATGCAAGACTTTGCACCCCGAGCCAAAGCCACATGAAGAGGTATTGTATTGTGCACATTACGAATGTTGACATCAACTCCAGCATCCAGAATTATCTGCTTATAAGCACAATTAGAAGACACCAAATATGAGCAAGGAATCCAGCTCCAAATATATTGTATATTCCCTCTGTTTCTAAATGTATGATTTTCAAAAATTTGAGTTCTTTTGAGGTGCTGATCTCACACTTCAAATGTAAAATCTGCCAAGAATACATTATTCGCATACATGAAAATCTCATTTTTGCTACTGGAGACTAAACATTTTCTTCTCCACCATAAAGGCAATATAGTCCTTTAATTTATAAATCCATGTGCAGTCAGCTACGAAAATGAATAACTCGATACAAAGGGAGTATCTATTACAGATTAGCCATATTACCGTAAGATCTAAAATTTTTACATCTGAGGCAAATACATAGTCGCGGCCCCAGCTTGTTATTCATTGTGAATTGTGACCCTTTGTAGACCACTAAATCTTTATGGAAAATTGATCTAAAAAAAACTTTATGGAACCTGAGCTAGCAAACATGTGTTTTGACCATTTCAACTGGTACTAATCTTCTTACTAAATGTACACACACTCATATGGATAAACGGGATGCTGAAATTCTTACCTGCATCAGCTCCACATCATTAGCCATAGCAGCTGTATGCAAAGCTGTTCGTTGTTGAGCATCCTGGGCGATCGGATCAGCCCCAGCAGCAAGCAATAGCCGCACCAATTCCCTTCCCTCTGCAACATATATTATTTTTATGAGGCCACCGTAACTTTTATTAAGGTGTTCTAGCTCAAACATAATGCCGACAAAACCATATGACAAAACAACGTGTCAGGAAAGTATCTGAATAGCACACGGACACGGGAGAGCATCCATGTTCCATAGGGAGCCACCCTAAGTGCGAAATATAGATCACCACTAAATCTATCAGAGATCATTTTGGTCATTAATGGTTTGGCAACAAAAGTTTTAATTACACGGACAATAAAATGTAAAATGCAGACTAAAACTAATGACAAAAGCTAAATTACACGAGAGTGCTATACCACCGAAACCACCCCCCTTAGCAACAAAACAAATTTTCCCCTCAGAATACACGCGTAAACCCACACGACCACCACCACAAAGAACACAGTACACCACGAAACCAACATCGCATATTGAAGATGCACCATCGCCCCTCACCCCATCTTTCCGGCTCCATGCACGGTTATCCATCACATTCTTAGCTCTCCTCTCAAAAGTGTTTACACTCTTCACCAACAGATGCACACCAGATATTCAGTAAGATCACCTAAAATCTATCCCATGTGATAACGCACGTTAACCTATTATGTGGATTGAGTTGTTATAAAGATAGACTCATAACCTTAATGATTAGAGAGCATCACAAGAGTAAAGATACAGAGAAAACAGTAACTCGAACATACGAACTGGAATGGCAACTGAAAACGAAAAGCATAGTGCAAGTTCTAATGCAGCATTGCAGCTAACTTTAACAAGTTACCTTTCTCATGGTCTTTCTTAATAGCTGCAGCCATAGACAAGGCTGTGCCGACTGGGCTAAGTATATTTATTGCACCTGCCACCTCTTCGAAGGAAGCAACTTCCACCCATCTTCTCACAACAGCCACGTTCCAAGTTGTCATGCAAATGTGTAGAGGTCTGTGACATAAATTATATAAGCAACCAGACACAAAAACAATTAATAAAAGGAGAAACACTTTTGAAACCATACAGGACCAAGTAACAGTGCATGGTGTTTCATACAATATAACCACCATATCTGCCAGATGAAAGGGGCGGTGTATGTGTCATCCTCTTTTTGCCTTTTTAATAATTAGAGAAGAAGTACCATCGTTCACCTCTCTCTACCACAAAGCATTGTGAATTACTTGAACCTCGCAAATTTCAACTATCACACTTAGTCAAATCTCAAAATATGACATTTGTCTTCAATTGACGGTAACTGTTTGAAAGAGCTCTTAATCTTTTGAATTAGGCTCAACGGTAAAGGTGTTGCTTTGTTATCGGTAGGTCGCAGGTTCAAGTCCTGGGAGTAGCCTCGTGTCCAAAAATGACAAGGGAAGGCTCGCCCCCAATACACCCTTGTGGTGGGACCCTTCCCCGGACCCTCGCCTTGCTGGACGCCAATGTACATCAGGCTGCCCTTAGTTTGAAAGTTCATTTACTGGACATAACATCATACCACACATGCTAATGACAATGATTAGGCTATTGGCAACAGTGGCCAAATAGGATGAGATGCAACATGATTGGCTCAAATGAGCCATTAACTATTGTAAGGGTTGCAATATTAAAGGTCACCATCACAAACTGTTCGCACTGTAAACCCATCATCTATTCAACACCTAACTCAGGCACAAATTTTTCTTTCTTTTCAAACTAAACTGTGAAGTGTGACTGTACTAGTGTACTTTTTCTCTCATTTGATTCTTTCTACTTCTCCTTCAGCCTATTTCTCAAAGTTGTCTTCTTGCATTTAAATTTCTTACTACCCTTTGCCAAGGTCTACAAGTATTCTTCATCTTTGATTTTTCTTCACTTATTTTTCCCCTTCTAATTCCATCTTAGCTCTTAAACCATAAGATTTCTCTATGATTTATCGGTTTTCACTTTCTATATTTCATCCTTATGTTCAGAATTTATTGCTTTGTTCGATTTCCCTACTTCTTGGGAAGATGAGACTGTCAACCGCAGAATACCTTACTAGTAGAGATAAGATTGAGAAGTGAAATTTGCGGGAACTTATTACCATTGTGAACCAAACAAAGCCCATTGATCTGTATACACAGCAGAAGTATGAAGCTTCTCGAGCAGTGCATATGTAGCTCAGCCTTTAGTAATTTAGTTACTGATAAAGACATACACATGAGATTAAAGGTAAGCAAGAAAAGATATATGTTCTTACGTCAAGTTCTTCAAATTCCGAACACCCATTGATCTGGAACCCCCATGTTCCAGTATAACAAGAGCACAGTCTGTGTATTTCTTCGCAACAGCTCTATGTAGAACAGATTCACCTTCATCATCGATTGCATTAGGATCAGCTCCAGCCAATAATAATTCCTGCCACCAATTAATGAAGAGATGAAGATGTAGAAAACGTAACTAATCACTGAAACCCAGAATGTTACATTCCGAATCTCAGGAAGCATGATCACAGAATGCCACAAAGGTCACCAAACACATACATGCATGCAATCGGGTTGACCATGATACGCACAGACATGAGCGACAGAAGGACCAACTCCTTCCCTCAACCTAGACCTCACATTAGCATCTCTTTTAATAAGAGCACGAACACACTCAGGAGATCCAGCTGCCAAAGCAAAAACAAGAGGAGGGTCCCCATCTTTATCAAGGATATCTACTTCAGCTTCTTTGTACTCCAAGATGGCTTCAACAAGTTCACCACTCCCTCTTCTACAAGCAAGATGGAGGGCAGTCTGTCCGTCATTATTTTGTGCTTCCAGCAGCGAAGACACAGCATTACTACCAGCTCCTGATGCAGCCCTTGCAAGAAAGCTTCTGCACGAGCAAATAAAAAAATTAGCGACAGAGACAAGAATGTCTATCTGATCACATAATCAGCAGTGCACCAACCTTACGCCATTTAGGTCTCCCTCAGAAACAAGTCGATGCAGAAGATTCGGATTGTATGGATAGACCTCCAATACAGACGTGGGGGATGGCTCAATCAAATTTGTAGCTGGACATGTCTCTACGTCACTGGAATTAGGATGCAAACAATTAAGATTGAATAAAAGGAACAACAGAAGCAGAGGCAACAGTAACAGCGAAATTATCTTATACAGTAAATTTGCACCTTTTGAAATTCCATCAAAAGTTTGGCAGTCATGATATGAAACACATCCTCAAAGAAAAATGACAAGTTTATATAAAGAGTCTTACTTTTCAGGACTTGCAGGTGGGCTGCGAGGTAACGATTGTAAATGGCGAAGAAATATGGCCAACATTGCACTGAAAGTAGGCCGCTTAGATGGTTTGAACTGAAGGCATTCCCCAATCATCTTCCACAAATCACGGGGTATTCCAACACCAACTACACTAGCATACTGTGGAGGCAATTTCCGTGCTTTAACAACAGTTCGATAGATCTCCTCAGCACTCAAACCTGTCCAACTGGATGCCAACAGTAAGTGGCATGAATAGCAGATGTCAACATCAGTTTAGTTATACACAAGGATAATCTCGGAAACACATTTATTCAAAATAAAGACAAACAAATAAACCAAAGGATACAAGATACATACGGAATGGACCCAGTGCACATTTCCACCAAGGTACAACCAAAACTCCATGCATCTGATTCTGCAGAGATACCTATAGCTTCCTCCCAGAACAAGTTCAAGGATTTTCTAACAGGTTCCCATGCCTCTGGAGCCGTATAATGTGGACTAAGCATCGTACAGTCCATACAGGAATGGATCCTAGATGAATCTCCTTCTGCTCGAGCTTTTCTACAAGTCGCCTTCTTTAGGATAGCTGGAAGTCCGTAGTCCGATACCACAGCATGACCAGAAGCGTCCAAAAGAAGATTAGAAGGTTTCAAATTCATACAAACAACCCCAGCAGCATGAAGTTCAGCCACGCCTCGAGCAATATCTGCTCCATATCTGAACCCATCAAATGTGTGAATAATTTAACAAATATTCGACTGCCATAAGCAGGAAAGTATAACTTGACGACGATGTAGCTAAGCATACTTACCAACAATTAATGAAAGCCATAAAAGGCACAAACAGAACAGTGAAATGCTGTCCATAGCCTTACGCAAATATAAGATTTAGTAGTTTCAACCACAAAACAGATATACAGAAATAAACACCAGGATATTTTTATATTTTAGCACAGGTGAATATATAGGAGGAACACCTGACACCGAATTTAAAAAAAAAAAAAAAAAAAAATACTTAGGCTTATTTACAAAGGGAGGGCAGAAACAAAAAAAAGGAGCCATAACCTTAGTTACGCCTATCAAACATAATTTATTTTACAAAAGAGAGCAAAAACAAAAGTTGCTTAGGACAAGTTCCAAGACTCCAATTATACATTAAATTCATTAAAACATTTTACTCCTTGCTCTTTGCTGCAAAAATACGCACGTGCCTCTCCTTCCAAATGCACCAAAATAGGGAAAATCCAAACTGATTATTAACCTCAACAAGAAGTGAAATAAAAGATTTTTCAGAAAACGGAAACGGGCATTAAAGCTGATTCCTTTTTTACCCCTCCCAAATAATACCAGGTCGTATCGTACTTGTACATTACTCGTTAATAAAGAATAATGACCCCACGTGTACAGCATTTAACCACGTACTCCCTCCATAAAAGTATATAAGTTGTTCTCACTTTTTGAGCCATTTTCCAATTATACAGCATTTAATTTAACCACGTACTCCCTCCATAAAGACCCGACTCAAGAATGATATCCAAGTAGCTGAACATGATCACGAATCCAAAACATAAAACCCAATCTTGCGTCAATAACTACTTCGCGGGGAATCCCTTAATGGAGAATACAGTCCTTTACTTTCCTCACGTGCAGTTAAACAAGAACTGATGGCCTGCGAATTCCTATTTCTAACTAACCCATAGACACTACCTTGGTAATTTTTAGCACAAATAATTCCCACAGATGATGAATTCCTTACCTCTAAGACGAGTATGCACATCTTTCTTGCCCAATGAAGACTTTGAGAGGGTAAATTTCAGGCAACTTGCTATTAGAGCATCCTAGCAATAGATTGTTCAAGACTAGGTGCCATATTCCAATCAAATTATGCATATTATCCAAACTTAATCAATCTCGTGACCTAATTTTGAACCCGTGAACTCTCAATCCATCAAACATTCGGAAAGGGCACACCAATTCCCAATTCACCATCCACCCTAAACTATCTATACTTGAGTGCAACTAGCTACCAGAGTATCCTAGGACAAAATGTTTCAAGACTAGGGAGTAGGGACCCATACTCCAATCAAACTTCATCCGCCTCAATCAATCTCGCATACCAACCTTGAAACCTGAGAATTCTCTACCCATCAAGCATAATAAAGGGCACACTAATTCGAACCCAATTCCCCACCCAACCTAAACTACCTATACATAAATGAACAGTATATCATCTTCCCAACCTAATTACCATTCAAAACCCCTGAAACCCTAAATTCAATCTACCCAACAAAGAATAGAGAGTTTAACATCAATCAAATTACGAAAATCACGAAAGTTTCCACACTTTAGACATATGATTACAACCACCAGCTCTCCTAACACAGACCAAAAATCGCAACAAATCACTAAATTCATACAAATGTTGTAACAAAGCTATAGCACCCAAGGAGAACAAACACTATATATACAATCAATCACCTGAGAATCTGCTCAAGCGTCAACCTGCCTTCATTACGCAACATTTCGGATTGCACCGAACCATAACACCTATCCATAACAAGACACATACAATTCTTAGTAGCACCAACACTATTATCCAACCTCATCATACCATGAAAAGTACAAACATTCCGACACCACATTGCCGCTTGTCTCAAACTCTCTAATTGTGTCTGCACCCAAACCACATCCATCTCCTCCTCCACCACCACCTTCTTCACCGCAACCTTATGCCGACACCGCCTCCCTTTCCCCGCCACCGTCCCCGCCCACATTTCCACCCCAGCCCGCCTCGATTCCCCTATCCGCTGCACCAGCTTCACCTCCCCATGCCCCGTCAGCTCAACTCCCGAGCTAGCCGCACAGCTCCGTGAGCTCCCCCGCCGCCGCCGCCGATCATCGTCCTCCTCATCATCGGAACCACAATCATCATCAGAGTCGGAGTTATCGGAAAGAGGGAAGAGAGCGTAGTTTTTCTTGAGAGCGGAGACGGAGTTGCCGACAAGAGTGACGTGGCGACAGCGGGGACAGGAGAGAGAATTGTCCGTAGAAGAAGAGAACATTCTAGAAAGGCATTCTTTGCAAAAACCATGGCCGCAATTGAGGAGTAAAGGTGCTCGTTCCTCGTCGTTGTAGCGTGTTTGACACACTGAACAACATGGGACCTTCATTTGTAAATCGGAGAAATGGGTTTTTCGAGAGAGACAAGTTTTTGTCGGAGTGTCGGGGAGATCTAGAGGAGGAGGAGGAGATCCATGGCGGAAAATCGGAACAATTTTATTTGCAGGAAATTTAGGAGAGGGAGAGAGAGAGAGAGAAGGTAGGGATTTGGTGATACTTTTTTGTTTTGTGTTTTTTCTTCTTCTTTTTTCCTTTTTTGGTTTTGTTTTGTTTTTGTTGGGTTTTGTTGTTCGATCAGGTGAACAAAGCTAGTGAGTAGTAGCACTGAACTCAGTTGAAACTAAAGTGGTCACTTCGTTATGTTTACGTTGTTTAGGCTATGTTTGGTAAAACACGTTGAAATAGTAGCTGGACGTTGCAAAACTAGCTGAATGTTTTGAGCTGATATAGGAGCCGATAAGTTTACATAAAAATGCATCAAATATTTTAACTTATTTAATTTTGTAAATAAATGAGGGTAAATTAGGAATAAAATTATGATAAGCTACCTTATTTTTAAATAAGTTATATGGGGTAACAGTTTAAATAAGCTACCTTATTATTTAGGCTAGTGGTGTTACCAAACCAACTTATTTGGTCAAAGAACTTAAATAACTAGTCAGATAACTAGTTTGGCTAAATAAGTGCATACCAAACGTAGTCTTAATGTTCAGTTTAAATATACTCGAGTTCAGTTCAGCAGTACACTACGTAGTTTAAGAAGAGCTGGAAGGAATACATACTCAATAAATAATCGAAATAAGAGTTTTGTGATTATAGTTACGAGGTTTTAGGATCATAGACAGGTGACGATTCGAAGACAAAGGAAGGTAAAAGTACACTCAACTTAACATCTATGTTGCACAAATACAAACATGGACACAAACAAAGTTACAAACTCATAAATAAGCTACTCTTGTTTTTTCGTGTCTTGAAAGACCATAAGAAGAGTTGGAATACATACTCAAATATAGCGCATCTACACTTTCATGGTCGGGTTTATAGCAATTTAGTGTTTTTAAATATAAACGAGTCAAATTGAACGTACATCGAGTGCGTTGCGAGAAAATCTTAATCCCACTAATCTGTAAGGTAATTAATATATATCGACCAACTCATATATCTTTCGAAATGTATATATTGCTAACAATATGATCAAGTAGCGTACGTCTTGTATCATCAAATTATACAAGGCTTAAGTCTTTCATTCATTATGAATTTTAGCCAACCTAAGTAGATAGAGACTTGAGATTATGGAGGAAAACCAGCTCACTTAATTCATCCTCTTCTCAGACCACACTCCATCCCCTTAATCAACCCTACCTAACCATCACACTTGACCACCCAGCGCCACATACACCACCTGATCTAACCATCAACGACGACAGTCGCCTCCGACGCACTTTTTCTCAGCCTTCCCTCCCTTCAAACCGTAAGGCATGCAGCAGACCAGGATTTAACCTTTAGCTCAGATGGAAGTATATCAGTATATGTGTGTAATAATAAGCATGTTAATGTAGACATGTAACCAAGTATACTCTATATTAATGAGAAAATAGGATGGTATTGATAACAATTTCAATACCTCCGTCTCACGTACATGTGTTTGAAAGTCCCTGATTATTAAAACCGCAAACCAAAGTAGATTATGAGAGAATGATATCGAAATCAATACTCATCGTCTCATGATGAAATTAATTCAGCTGATTAAAGAGTAGCCTATAACAAGATCGAATTTACAATATTTCGCCATAAAATGAAGTAGTACAATATAAGCACGTAATTACTAGATACAATAATTACCAACTAGCTAACTAGCTAATAGCTACCAAGTGCATCTATTTGATTATAGATTGAATCATACAACAAATTGTGATGATCAAATTGATCAAAACTTTGTTGTGATGATATTCCTCTCATATAAACATCATCAAACTGCTCAATAAACTCCTCAGAGCTAGTACTTGAATTGGAGATCTTATTATCATCTACAACTTCTTCAACAACTTTTTGGACCGTACGATCATCTCTAATATTGATCAACTCTTTTGCATCATAATAATCATGACGATTATTATTACTATTCTTATGATATGAACCATGATCATGATCAGGAATTATCCAAGTGTTGTTAATATTCCCAAGATGATGATGATCACATTTCTCCATGATCCTTACCACATCAGATTCCCTCCCTGTGAGCTCTTGTACTATTTCCCTAAACTTGGAAGCACTAGTCTTAACCTTCATAGGGGTCGAGATGTACACAACCTTCATCGCGTCTTTTTCACACGGGTTTTTCACCATCCCCCTCGATTTTCCTATGCTTTTCTTAACACTTCTACCCTTCATTATTTGATGCTGAATTTTGTGCATATTATCCATCATAGTATTTTCTAAATTTCTCATGTATCAAAGAAAAGACACTATATGTATATATATGGTTTTGCTCACTAAAGAAAATATATAGTAGTACTCGTATATGAAATGATCATATACGATGGACCAACATATGAAAATGGTGTTGTTTATATAATGGTACGTTTATAGAAAGGGTGGTAAGTGTTACTAGAAGGGTGGGGGTTTCCTAGAAGGATATGTAAAGGGAAAAAAAGAGCCGTGATGAGTAGATCATTTTATATAATTATTGTTATTTTTTGGATGAATGATTGAATGAATCAATTATATTAAACCCTCAAAAAAATATAATCAATGATAATAAGAAAACTAAATGTGAAAGAGTTGGAAGGAAGACTAAGAGAAGGATAAATATGTTGACTTGCTAAATGTAAAATGTCACTTAAGTTGGAACATCTTTGTGAGGTTGAGAGTTTTTGTTTTTATTAATAGAATTTTTTGAAGATATTATTTTGGAAATGGGGTTGAGGATGGGGGCCTTGATTGATAGACATTTTGATGCGACATGCAAATTAGTTCTGAATTAATCATGACAATCGGTATATTTCTTACAAGATTCGTATTGATAGGAGTTTTTGTTTTTCAAGCCACACACTCTTTAAGAGCGTTAAGCCCCTAAAATTAAGAGACGGACTGAGAATCTCAACCCATAGAGAAACTCTACGAAGTTTCAAGACAGTTTGAAATTAGACATGAACCCAATGAGACCGCTGAAACCCCCACAATAAACCGAGGGCGTTTCACGTGTGAAGAGGGTGATGAGTGGGGGTTTTGGAGCTAAGAATAGTGGAGTAGATGGGAAGGTAAAAGGAAGGGGGTGTTCCGGAACTTTGGTGATTGTTGGTAAAGTGAAGATTTTGTGGGTTGTTTTACATGTATGTGTTGAGACATAAGACACATGAAATCATGGATAGGACGACGACTCAGGACTTAGGACAGAATTGGTGGCTGCTTATGGAAAGTGTCTTCTTTTAGTCAATGCATGTGTTCTTTGATTGAACATTTTTTTTATTAGTCTATTACCTTGTCTTTAATTAGGGGCGAATCCTTCTATACTATTGAAGGAGGCTTTTTTTAGAGATGTCACAATGACCGGAGGTTATTAGAGAGTTTTGGCAATTTTTTAATATTATCTAGTTATCAAGTTTATGTAAAACTCTTTTAACTAGACATTTTTCTAATAATAATAATATTATAATAATAATGTTTATAATAGACAATCGTACTAATACTACTCCTACTAATACGTAATTTTAATAAATCTAATAAAAATCATTATTAAGAAACCCGTGCAATGCACGGGCTTTCATCCTAGTTTATAAATAGAGCAGTCTCTATATTCTCGAAAATATCTTGAGTATTAAACGAAAAGTTGAATTTTTTTTTTGAAAAGATAAAAGAATAAAGAAAAGTACTCCGTAAGATTGAAAAGGCTACCCTAATCTTATAAAGTTAGATTGTCTACATCTCTAGCGACGATGAAAAAACGGTGGGGTATTGACGATTTCAAATGATTCCACCATTTACCGTTAAAGTTTACGAGTTTTTTATATTATTAAATATATTATCAGTCGGCGAATTTGTTTAACACTTAAAATACGGAGTAACAAAGATCGGAAGTCTCACTCTAGATCAAACTTTAATTTAGGAGACTATATGAACTGTACTCTAGAAAATGCATGACTCATCGCATACGTAAGCATACCTGTGAATCACGCTACATGTCACTATTTGATGCTCATGCTATCTCGGAATTTTGTGCTGTTGAAGAGTGATGACGTCATTGGCCAGCGTATCATTCCTATGTCACAAAACGTCGTCGTCTAGCGGCTGCCTTTCAAGACTCGACACTCCCAACTAAGTAGGATAAGGTGCGGAAATTCGACTGGTGGAGGTTTTACACCTTTAACATATTTACAGCGAGTTTAGTGTTTCGAAAACTATGATTTTAGCTTCGGTTCATCGATCTCAACTTATAAAGTCGAGCAATTGTCACGTGTGTTTAGATCTCAATAACAACTTATAAAGTTAACCGATTTAGGTTTGTTCAACTTGTGAAGTTGAGCGATTCAAGTGTATTTAAATCTCGTTTTCGTTTCTACTCAATTTCACAAACTTTGCCTAAAGTCCGTCATCAATATGAGAAAATACCAATTCTTATGGACCAACCCTACCACGTACATTATTCATCTAGATTGATTACTGTTAAATTTATGTTTTCAGTTGCTTCATAAAGAAGTGTTTTCAATCACATGTGCGTCAACAAGGGAGAACTATAACAAAGGCAGCCATATCCTACACCAGGTAAACCTCAAAAAGATAAAGAGGGGACCTAGAGGATTTTAATGCTAACACAAACCCGGAAAAATTTCTAGGTAGAATGTTATCCGTAATGAAACGTAAAGACCAGAACAATAACATAAGCGCAATTTAAATATTCAATCTTCACAATTGGTTCAAAATGTAATATTGGTTTAATATTAAGAAATCCTAGTCACAAGACTGAGAGAATCAAGTTGAGAAAGTTGTCAATAATGGTGAGCAATAAAAAGTCTTGAATTTTGTCACAGCACCAAGTTAGGCAACAAAAGTTCAAATTTGTCCTCAAATGCTTGGAAAATAATGGCAAGGTTGAATCATGTCAAAGCAGAAGTGCACAGTTTCTATTGTCAGCATCCATAACAATTGAGCAGGAAATAGAGTATATATGAAGATTATACTAATAGTCATCAGCAGAAAGCAACACAGCATCACTGCATCACCATATGTGTGCGAAATAGGGGCGGGGAGATGAGAGAAGTAAAGAACCCGAAACTGACTAGAATTTCGGAAATTCATAAACGGTCTTCGGAAAAGATTCGGAAGAAAATGGCGAAAGAAAATCCACACGGAATCACTACAGAATTCCATTGTCACACTAGTACAACTAGACACTGATTCCTCACTAATAAAGTGTAATGACAATGCAAGCTAAAAGTAGAACTAACTGGTGGAGAATTCGTTTAGCTTGATGGTCTGCACATAGATGTGAATATATTGCCGGATCATCAACTTAATTTGACAATCGTCTCTGGTTTCCATCTCATATAATCCACTATGCCACTGATACACCCAGCTGGTATGGGACCAGGAATCAGGATAGAGTTCCAGTTGGATCACGATTTCAGTCTTGATTGCAACTGCACAAAACTGCTAGCAAAAGAAGTAAGATAAGAATGTACCATCCGCAGAGAGAAATATCTCAAGCCTCTGATGATTATCTTGCATTTAAACTCGTCTAATTACTAAACTTATGATTATGAAGCACTACTTGCAAGGTATGGAGTACTCTGGATGATACATATGATTACTGAAAGCTCTTAAATTTGACTCTCGAAACACTAAGGTTATGTACTTATGTCTCTTATAGATCTACTATGAAGTTGGAGCAGGAAGAGTTCTTTTAGAAAGGAGAGATGAGGGGAGGGACCCATTACTTAAAAAGCACCTATACAACAACCACCAAGCCTTAGTTCGAAATGATTTGGGGTCGGCTAACAAAAATTGTCCTCTGAGATCGTCACATTGATACAATAAAACGTTAAAGATAAAATGCAAAAAATAAAAAAACTTAAGAAGTTATGAAACCCATTTGCAACGACATCCTCCACATAAATCATGTCTCTTCACAACACCCTATCCAACGTCATACTCTCTTCAAGCCCCAATACACTCATGTCACTTCTAATCACTCTCATCCAAGTCATTTTTGGTCTTCCCTGACCTCTTACAATGTGGGAGAAATTTCCTTTTCATTTACAAATGAGTTCAAGGCTACAAAGATATGGAATAGAAAGGATACCAGACAAATAAATCCATCATTATGTAAAAAGAACCTATAAGCTCCAGTCATTGATCAACTTTCACCTGATTTCTCACTCTAATTACAACTTGATCTCTATCCTCGATTCTTCCTTACCTATCCGCCATTGTAACTCCAAGAGACATGATCTCCTCGCACTTGATACCCCCTCATGAAATTTTAATGTATATGTTATGTATATGCTCGTAGATACTCATCCTAAAGAGTCAGGGGTTCCATAACGACTAACTAAAATCCTTGGAAATATCACCGCCTGCTAACAGTTGTGTACCTTTTCCATTTCTTTGCTACTTGGTGGATTTACGATATAACCACTATAGAGAAACTTTCAAGCAGAGATAATGGGGGCAGGACAGTATCACACCACCTCAAATGTACAGTAAGTCCTTTCCTCGGAACTAAAACCCAAGTTGCTAAATGTAGCAAAAAACCCATGAGGCCCTTCACGGTTACAACATCAAAAATTACCGATATAAAGAGAGAAAAATATAGTTGCTGCACTGTTTCAGAAAATTTGCAAGCTGCTAAACTGTGTCTAACAAAATTTCGATTTGCTCCATTTATTTAAGCCTAAACTGAAGACAATACTACACTTCTTTTATCACGGAGAAAAGGAAAGGACCAGAACAGAAATTTCCCAAGTACCTCTATCTTCCATGTATGACACATTACAAGACCATGAGATGTTGGTATCTACTATCTCCTACCCTTGTCATCTTCCTTTCTCCCTGCCTTATCTTTCTTCAACATCATAAATTCAGAATAATACTCTGATTAAGGTGACCAGAGAATCCATACCCACGAGTTGATAGGTCCAATCACATACCCCACTATTTCCTGATTTGCGCATAACGTCCCATTTTCTGACTACCGTATACACACAACATTATTTGGTAAGGAGAGTTCCACAACAAAGATGATTTCAAAAAGTAAGATCATATTCTTTACCCATTACATAATCCAAAAAACCTCCTAGTGCGCTCTAGCCATTACCTACCATAATAAATACTCCCTCCATTCATATCCAAATGCCCCAATTTTTTTCCAGTTTTTGACGGGCCATTTTGGACACACCTCTAGACCAAATAAAATGTTCACTTAGAAGAAAATAATCAAACACCCTATTCTGCAATGCACTATCCCAATCCCCGTTAAATTTAGGGCTAACGCGTCATTATTTGGTCTACAGGTGGCTCCCAATATGGTAAATTGGGCAGTTTGGAATTTTGGATATGGATGGAGGGAGTATCATTTTGTCGAAAATATGTTAAGAACGGATCAAAATTTAAGCAAGTAAATTGATTAAAATGAGCAATAAGCAATTAACACAAGAAGAGTTGAAAAAATTACCAAATAGAACCAAGTTACCTTCAAGCACATCAGATACAATCATCCTCTCCTGTTCCCATGAAAACGATGATAAAACTAATTCACTTGTATTGCTGGTGAGGTGGAGAAGCTTAACCATCTTTCCTGAACACATATCCTTGTGTCAGTATGAAATTTGGTAAACTAAAAATAGTGAGTATCTACTTCAAAGAAGATTGAGTAACTTACTTTCTCTTTCTCCGATCTATTCCACTACTCCTCATCTCATTCTTCCCCATACTAGCTCCAGAAGGCATTGTATATTGCATTGGGGAAAGGGCTGGGGATGCAGCAGATGTGGGAGGAGGAGGAGGAAGAGCTGGTGGAGCAGCAATAGAAGCTTGAGGAGCAGGTTCAGGAAGAGGCCTCGGTAAAATGTGCTTCAGCCTATTGTTTCTATAGTTCTTCCAGAAATAGAATTGTTGTCTGTGTGCCAATTCCTGAGAATTACAGATCATGCATGAGAACTTTGTACAACGTAAAAAATCCTGAACTACAAGTGGTTGTCTCATCTCAGAACAGCAAATGTCAATAGAGCAGCACGTCAAAATAATGAGGAAAGGCGGAAGCATCTCTAAATTACAAAAATTGCAAGTCTCATGGCAAAAAAAAAAAAAAAAAAAACATAAGTCAACAGTCATTCCGGAGATTGGAAAGGTGAGCGCTTTATATATAGGATCCACCTGGAAAAATTTACAAACTTCAACCATTATCAATTTTCTGTAGTCACCAGGTTTTCCAGTTATTTTGATGCATTACACCAAGCAATCTTCCTTTATCCCCCATAAGGACTATAATGATCAGACTCAGATATAGACTACGGTCGAGACATCACTGAATGAAAGTATACAAAACATGTCAACATGGACTTAGAATGTGCACTCTCACCCCCCCTCCCCCCTCCAAAGCCTGTCAGCAATGTCACGTTAGAGATCATGAGGACATTGGGTATCATGGCCTGCTCCACAAGAACATCATGTACAAAAAGGTACAATCACATATAAACAACATATTATCTGCCAGAATTGATACTAAGAAAGCCAGCTTTTATAACCAAAACAGAAAGGAGCAAAAAGACAGGAAACGAACTTTGCTTCCGGGATGTGCCATTGAATTACGGAAGTTTGGGTTTTGTAGAAGCTCAAGAAAGAACAAGCAGTGCGGATACCTGAAACAAAAAGAAAATATTAGCTAGAGGAACATCTCAATTCTCACAAAAGCAATCAACGGAACCAACAATAGAGCAACTGTTTCACAGCCCAGATATTTACTAGCCACTAAGAAATATACTTTACATGATAAATTTGGTATACTCTGGCCGCTGCCAATACTGAAGGTACTTCAAATACCCGATGAATGCCTCATCCTCAAAGTACCGATTCTGGGCCAAATCTACACAAACAGACCCACTCAGTATTTCTGAATTCTTATCTTACGCCACACCATACAACATCCAACAGAAAAGAAAATACGATATGAGGACATACAATGGATGTAAGTAGGATTTGCAAGACACTGAACAAACTCCAATTCAAGCAAAAAGCGTTGACGCCCGTCATCAGGATCCTTATACACACCCTTTGGCCTGCATATCAGCATCCAAGAAACAAACTTCCATTAGAACAAATTTTCACTAAAACAACATATTGTTATATACATATGAAAGGCGCAAGAAAGACAATGTGCATTACGAGGACGGAGAATCATTCACAGCAGCAGCAGCTTCCCCCGCGCCAATTGACAGAGACGACATTCAGGACCGTGTCGTAAATTCGAGAACCACTGCGCAAAACTCTGATGATAGGCCCCTGCAAATTGGAAAATTTTGGGCATGAAACTAATAATCTTGAATTTCTCAAAGATGCAAACTTTCTATCTTATAATATCCAATTAATTCACATTACAATTCTAAATTAACTACAAAATCAACAAATTTTTTAGAAAACCCTGAAAAATTGCACTTCAAGAAATTACTGGGAGAGCAAATGCACAAATCAGATTGAAAAAATTGAACTTTCACCAACTTTAATTCCAATTTCCCACAAAAATTAACTCAAGAAAACTTGACCCAGAATTTCTAAACTAAAAATTAGGGTTTATGAAGAACAAAACCCAGAAATTTGATCAAAATAGAAAGGAAATCAACGTAGTAGTACGAATAAAAAGGGGATTTAAAGTTTACCTGGTGAGTTGCTAAGTTGATTTGTAGAGTAAAGTTTACGATTGATTTGGGCGGAAATTGCCCAATTCAAGATCAGTGATTAGTTATTCCAATTGAGTTCAGACGACTGTGGAAGAAAATTGGGGATTTTTATTCCAATTTAATTATGAAATCTAATTGCGCGTGGTTTGAGTAGCTTAGCGGCTGCCGGTTAAGAGTTAAGAATGGAGTATTATTTTTCACGGGTTCCTGATTTGAGGTCCACCTTGAACACGATGTTAATCGATGTGACAATAATGAGTAAAGTATTTAGCTATACATGATCTAAAATTAACGGGATTGTGATAGAGTGTGGTCGATTGAATCCGCAAGGTTGGAGTTTGGATTCTCAATACTCTTTATAGGTTAGGGTGGTTATTAATATAGCCTTGTGAAGTCTCTTGTTTGGGTCATACCTAATTTGTGGCAGTTAAGTATGTGGATTAGGTTTCGATTGAGTCATCTAAGTTAAGTTGGGTTTCTATCGAAGAGAAGGAGTAGTGTTATAGCTAATTCGGACTTATGGTAGTGTCATTCACTCATTTGGGAGTTGGAGTATGTACAATACTATTGTCAAAAAGTAGTCAATGTTGTTTCGACTTTTGAGTGAGTTTCACTGATTAAAAGGTTGAGGTATTGCAGTATTCCACTATTGTAAGTAAGTTGTAAGATCATACTCTGTTGTCTCATCTGTTTTCAAGTTATGACGTGCTAGTAGCTTAGTTTTGTTTATTTTGTTATTTCTGTTTATTTTAAAAACTAATGATAAACTTGTTTTCTTAGCGGTAACTTTGAATTGATAGGCTCCGATTTTGAACACAATTATCTAATACTCCGTATTAACTGCATGATGATCGCTATCAAGAACTTCTTTACGTATCACAACAATGACCTTTTCTCTTTCCTTACTTGTTCGGGTTATGTTATTTGTGGTTTATTAGAATTGTGGTACCATATCCTTTTCCTCAGTTATACTAATTCCGCACTACTCCCTCTACATCAAATTAAGCTTTCTATAGTTTCTAGTTCACTTAAATATGCGAGATCATTTCAAATGAATTAGAAAGTTTAATTTGGAACAAATTTGGAATGGAGAGAATACATACTAAAAAACCGTAGAAAACAAGATCGAAACATCGTAGAGAATCCGAGAGAGTAGTTCACTACTGGTCACTAGATGTCAAAGCACCAAAATAATAATACTATAAAACAATGAATTTGGGCATTGGAAATGTGGCTGATAGGAGTCTTGAGATTGGAAGGATCCAAACGTCTCTCTCACACCTCTCTTGTTCCTCTCTCTACTTAATCCAACAAAAAATAGTTTAAGTATCTGAATCCCAGGTGTTTTGTCTTCAAAGCTTAGCTGTAAATGACACTAGTGTTCTTGGACCTCAGTTAATATTTCTTTTGTCTCCCTAAACCCCAAAATAGTTAAACCAGTAAATAAAAAGTTAATACTCGTCAATATTATTGGATTGAGATCCCTGGAGTTGAAAATTAACTCTACTCTATACGGTAGATTTTACTTGAAAAAGAAAATTAACTCTATCATATGCATTTATCTTTTATTTTTATAAATTTATTTTCCGTTTTTAGTAAACTCTATGAAAAAATAACTCTAAGGGATCTGAATCCAATATTATTTGTTTTCACGATAAAACGCAAAATAATTTGATTTTAGTACTCCTCCCGACATTATATGATCTTTTTATTTACGTTCCCATCAAAACTAAAAGATTTTCCACCACGTCTTACTAGTTATCAAAAATTCCGTGTCATTTCATAATAAACGATCAAATACAGCGAGATGGAACATTAACGGTAAGTCTGTAACGCTCATTTACTACTCGATATGGATAGTTTTAGTCAAAATAACGATAATAGTTCGAAATCGAGTAATTTGTAAATTCTCCCAAGTTTTTTTTTTGGTCAAAATTTGATTAGCTTCTCTTTTACTCTATTATTACTCGTACATTTCACATAAAAGTCAAAGCAACTGAACACTGTGAAATTCCAAGTCTGACGTTTACTGGGCAACTCTATTTTTTTCATCTTTCTTTCTTCTTTTCTCTCTCTCTCTCTCTTTCTCTTTCCCTCTTCTTCTTCTTCCTGGTGAATTTTGAGCTTCTGGGTGAAGCTGAAATCTCTGTTTTATTGCACCAATCACTGTTACTGTGAGTTTTTACTCAATTTTACTTTCTGGGTATCTTTGATTTGACCATTTTTATTGCATAAAGTTTGTGAATTTCATCCCCAAAATAGTTCAAAATTCTTAAAAGTTTCGAACTTTAGCTATTATTGGGTCTTAGATATTGTGTATTATTGCTGAAATTGAAGGAGTTTTAGGGAAAAAATTGGGATTTTTGAGGGTTTTGATCTGGTAAAATATCTGAGTTAGGGCTTTTGTGAGGTTGGTTTTGCTGGAATTAAAACCCTGAAGTTGTTTGGGGGTTGTGAAGTTTGTGAATTGCATTTTTAATAGTGTTGGGGGTTGCTGAAGGTTGAAGCTTCTACAAGAAGCTGTTGTGAATCTTCAGAGTTAGTGAAAAGGGGGGGTTGTTGTGAAGGTGGAGGTAATGATGGTGTATGAGGAGCTCAAGAGAGAAGGCTGGAGCTGAAAACGCGGCTGCGAACGAGATGCTGAGTTTTGATCCTCAATACTAATCTCTAGTACCATGTAAATTCAATCTCCATCTTCAAATTATTTGCTGGTTTATTATGCTCTTTGCTTTTGTTGTTTTGTGTTTATTATGGGTGATTTATATGCAAATTGGTGGCACTGACCTAATAAGGGGTGGGTGATGCTGTGTTTGTAGCATTTTTTAGATGTTAGCTATGTTAGTATGCTATGTTTTTTTGGTACAAAGGAGCAGGTAATGAGGCGGGGGTGGGGGTATGAAGATTTGAACCCGGGACAACCACCAGTCAGGTTGAGTTCCTAACCACTAGGCCAACTTTGATCCTCATGTTAGTATACTATGTTGCATTATACTTCCGAGTTCTTTGCAGTGGAGCTTATGTTATAAAAAAACGAGTTTGAGATCATAGAAACTGTAAACACTACTAGGATTTCGTAGAATATGGTAGTAAAGCTTATAAACTACTTCAAGAGCATGTTTATAATGTCAATGGGGACGGCTTCCCGTTCTTGCTTTTATCTGGCTGGACCATAAGGTGGATTTGCTAATGCTGTTTTCACAAAATTAGATGTCGTCTGTTTGTTGATAGTTTGATACGATGGATGTAGTTGTAGATAAGATTGCATTTGAGAAAATTAGTGCATTCATATCAGTCTTTTAAGGAAATCGAGTATTCCTTTCTACATTAAGACGCTACTGATCTTCCTAGGTGAAGATTTGCATCTTATCAACTACTTTATACTAAGGCTTATTGGCTGGTAGTTGGTTGCCGGACCATATTCCGAGGTATATAGTGATATCATTCCTGGCTTCCTGCTATAGTGTATGTGTCGTGAAAGTTGTTTCACAATCAGAAAAGCTTAATTTTCTGGTTGTCATCGATGGAAAAGGTATCATTGTAGCTTCGGGTCTTATCCCATACTTCATTCCCTGGCAATGTTGATTTGCAGATCCTCTTATCAGTCCAGCAAAATCAAGTGGCCAATTCCTTCTGTCTCCATAACTTCATTGGAATTCTTACTTCTAGTAAATTCATGAGTCGCCAACCCAAAGCCCCCCTTCCCCTTATATGTACAGTGTACAAAGTTAAACATAAGCAAATCGATAGTATTGCTTGTTTGTGTATGTTTTTATGTTTCTGGCCCTTTCTTTTTGAGCTTAGCATGCTGCTTCAATATCTGTTTGACAAGCCTTCTTCTTCATCATCTTCTTCTTATAACAGCGGGTAGGTTTACCTGATATACATCCTTCCCCTGTGAAAGTTGAGGACCAGAACTTCCTGTCTCTAAACAGTCAGCAAAGAATTTTGATTTTGGCTTGTAGTGGTAGTTCAGACAATTGGCGAGATTCTAATATGGCAGACGGTAGTCCAAGGACTGATATCTCAACTGATGCAGACACGGATGAGAGAAACAAGAGGGTAAGCTTCTTTAAAGCTACTTATACAACAACATCTACCTTTATGTGATGCTTCTCTGTTGTTTTCAGTATAGATCTACTAGTTTTTATGTGTTTTGTTGCATTTCTGCTAATTTACTAATTATGTGTTTTCATTGTTAGTTATTTTTAAATGAATTTGAGAAATCTAAATATATTATGTTTCGGGTCAACTTGTTCTTATGGGAGGGTACGACTCCTGGTCATGTGGCATATAATCATGCATGCTAATTGCAGTTTGAAAGAGAGCAACTGGTTGGCCCAGCTGCATCTGATTCAAGTGACAGATCAAAGGACACAAAAGATCAGAAGGTAAATTAACTGTTACACTCTGTTGACTGCAAACTGCCTTCATTTTGCTCAACGCCTCAACTCCTGTGATATGTCTGTGATTTTGCTATGCAGACTCTTCGTAGGCTGGCCCAAAACCGCGAGGCTGCAAGAAAAAGTCGACTGAGGAAGAAAGTAAGAAATCTCTTGCATCGTTTGTTGGTGCTGTCATGTGTGTGTATTTTCTAATTTCTTCTCCGTGCAACAATGGAAAAGGGTTGTCCCAAAATAGTTTGAATATGAACCATAAGTTCACAATACGGATGTGTGAAACATAAAATAAAAAGTGTAGGAAAGGATATAAAGTGAAAGAAAGAATTAAAGAGATGGAGAAAGTAGTCAAAAAGAGAAACAGAAGACATAGAAAGGGTGAAATGATGGGTAGAGCAAACTAACAGGTGATTTGTGGCTAACCAGATGATAATAGGAGCTTAAACTGATTGCTGAACTAATTTCAAGATATATCACTTCTGTATCATTATAGCCTTCTTTGCTGGCTATCAATATGATTTCCTAATCAGTTAGTGCAAACTTTTGATATTCTTTTTTTATTTTTCATCTTACCGGAATTGTCCATATCCGGTTCATCCTTCGGAAAAATTGGATTTATACCCATATATTTCTTGTAAGGCTAGGAAGTTCAGTAGGCTTTTATGTTCCTTTCTCACCCCTTAACATCATGGTACCATGATATTTTGGTGGATGTAGGCCTATGTGCAACAGCTGGAGAGTAGTAGATTGAAGCTGACCCAACTAGAGCAGGAGCTCCAGCGAGCACGACAACAGGTTAGATTAAATGTTTGTTGTGTCATGCTCTTCAAACAAGTTGTCGGTATCTTTTCCTGATCAACACATAAACAGTTTCCTTCTTCAGCATAACTTGATTAATGTTCCATTTTCTTAGGGAATTTTTATATCAAGCTCTGGTGGGGATCAGGCCCATTCCACTGGTGGAAATGGTAAGCACAGTTTCGTCATTGTCAGTAGAAAGCCTTCATTTGCCAACATAAACTCTTTAATATTCTGATTAGATATCCCTGCTATATCATTATCTTATGTGGGAACATTTAAGTCCCTATTGTGTAAGAGGTGTCATCATTTTTTGTCATGTCCTTATCAATAATCACTGAACATGGTTAGCTTTACTTTTCTGTAGGGGCAATGGCGTTTGATGTAGAATATTCTCGCTGGCTGGAAGAGCAAAATCGTCAAATTAATGAATTAAGGGCAGCGGTTAATGCTCATGCTGGTGATACTGAACTCCGTGTCATAGTTGATGGAGTCATGGCTCATTACGAAGATATTTTCAGGCTCAAAGGCAATGCTGCCAAAAATGATGTTTTTCATCTTTTATCTGGTATGTGGAAAACACCAGCAGAGAGGTGCTTCTTGTGGCTAGGTGGCTTCCGTTCATCTGAGCTTTTAAAGGTGAGGATTTTTCCAAGATCTGCTGATATTAAGAGATAGGTGGAAACTTTTGACGACTGCGTATCTGCATCTTATAAAGCACCTCTTTGTCTCAAACCTTTTCCTTTAATTGGGGGGGGGGGGAGGGCAGTAAAACGTGCTGCTTGTTCATTTGTGGTACTCTCAAGAAGACCCAGATAATTTGCGCATGCACATCTAGGAATAGGATCAGACCATTATTGTGACTTGATGTCTAATATCTTTAACTACGTCTTATTGTTGACCTGTATTCTGAAATACTTGTGCTGCTCAAGACAAACAATTGTACAGCACAATTTTTGAAAGAGTATAGATCGAAGTACACTAAAAGAAACCACTATTTTTTTGAGGGTCAAAAGAAGCCACTACTCGTTTTTTCATTTGTTTGATATTACGTTTCGTTGCTTCTAAATTGAAGCTGTATTCTGCAGCTTCTTTCACACCAACTGGAGCCTCTTACAGAACAGCAGTTGGCTGCCATTCAGAACTTGCAGCAATCCTCACAGCAGGCTGAAGACGCGTTGTCTCAGGGAATGGAGGCACTGCAACAATCACTGGCAGAGACCTTGTCTAGTGGTTCACTTGGTTCGTCAGGTTCTTCTGGAAATGTTGCCAGTTACATGGGCCAAATGGCTATGGCAATGGGCAAACTTGGTACCCTTGAAGGATTCATTCGCCAGGTAACCTCCTTTGATACCTGAGTCCTTCAGTATGTTGCTTCTGCCGCAATTGGATACGTATATTGTGCATTTTTTTGTCTGTTTCCCTGGACTTGCTGTAGCCCTATATTAAACCTCCCCCCTCAGCCGTCTTCTGTGGCTGATATCTGTTGACTCGAGAGCAAAGTAGCCTATTGCAGAACCGCTGTCATGCTCTCACTCTATGTATAGTATAGCATCTCTATGTTTTGCTATGCTGACACAATCAGAGTCGCTCTTCTGTCTAATGTGGTCCAAGATAATCTGCAAAGAAATGTTTTCATAGCAACACAGTAGGGATACACAAAAATTTTACGACATTTAAAAGCTAATAAGATTTGTATCTCTACTTTTTTTTTTTAGAGATCAGATGGGCTCTCCCTTTGATACGTAATACCAATATGCTTATGTCACAACTGAAAGTCTGAAACTTGTACACATTGTTTACTTCTGGCAGGCAGATAACCTACGCCAGCAAACCCTACAACAAATGCACCGCATTTTGACAACAAGGCAGTCAGCTCGTGCCCTTCTTGCTATTCACGATTATTTCTCCAGGCTTCGTGCTTTGAGTTCCTTATGGCTTGCCCGCCCAAGAGAATGACCCACCTTTAGCTCATTAAACAGGATTAGCTTTTGGAAGATGTTGGCCATTCAGAGTTACAAGTATAGCTTCCAAGTCGGAACTCGATTTCGTTGGTTTTTCATCTTCAATCATGTGTATTATCAACAGTGTGACTAATATTTTTCGCAGTATATTAACTGACTCGAGCTCCTGTCATTGTTTTCCTCCTGTTATTGTAAGTTAATTGCCGAAATAATCAATTGGGTTGTAGCTGTGTTATGTAGAGATAGTTAAGGAGTTTAATGTATATTTGGAGGTTGAGGAAAACTTTGTCAATTTGTTCACATCTTGTTGTAATTTGATTTCAGTTTTTATCTGATGCTCTGTAACACCTCAGTTCTATGAATATGATTGAAGTGCCTCAATTTTGGCCCGATCCGTGTTTCCTTTTGCTGTTCCCTTGCCTTTTTTGATTTGCCCTTTACGTTCCGATGTATGCTCATCGATTAATCTCTCCATTGAAGTCCGAGCTTCCTACTAGGCTACTAATTCAAAATACGATCGATGAATAATGCGATCAGGAGACCCTCAAATCCTCAATTGACATGGGATGCAATCAGAAGACACTGTGTTTCGCAAATTCATAACACTGATTAGAAGGCTCCGATGACTCGGTAAGAATTAACATTCAGTTCATACCATTAAAAGCCAAAAAAAATCATTTCTGACACAGCAAATTACAATAATTCCAAGTACAGGAATAATACTTATTCTGATGTCTACAGCCCGGCGGCATTTTTCCACAAGCAGGGATGATCAAACAAAAATTGGTTCAAAAGTAATTGGTTGTGTAGAAATTCTTGAGGAATGAGGAGCTAGTTTTATCTTTGGCTCCCGAATCTTGTAGGAGGTCTGCACGTCCAATAACATACTGGCCAATGATGTGGTGACGCTGCTTTGCCTGTTCCACAACGTTTCCTAGTTCCTCTGCTCCCTTGAAGAGCAACATATCGATGACCTGCAAACACGAGAACACGAAAAGAAAGGCAAATTCAGACACTGCCACACCATGCAACCTATACTCTCAACAATGTCACTGTTTCCTCCAGCACAGAAAGCTTACCTTACCTTCTGTGTCAGGGCCCAATACCCTTTTTCTGAAGGTAAAAGTAAAATGTATTTTGAAAGACCACGACAGGAGTGTCAAAGCAAACTAATCGCATCATACTATGAATGCCAACATTTGACACAAAATATACAAAAAATGCATGATCACTTCGATGCCCATGGCCTAATACAGACACTGAACACATACCTTGACTTATTAAAGTCTTTAATCCTGTCATATGTCACTAGCTCTACCTCCTAACAGGCTAACACCATACAAAACTCCTCAAGTTACATGACGCATAATGATCCCCTTCTCTCTTGAGAGACCACACCATGGTTATACACTTATATCACAATCAT
Source organism: Spergularia bocconei (assembly GCA_963457585.1). Lineage (NCBI taxonomy): Eukaryota > Viridiplantae > Streptophyta > Magnoliopsida > Caryophyllales > Caryophyllaceae > Spergularia > Spergularia bocconei. The sequence goes on along the minus strand of OY734951.1, from coordinate 2,345,934 downwards.
AGTACTGATGCGGTGAGTGTTGAAAATTTTGCAAATTACTCTATTCTTAAAACTGTTCCAAGGATTACCCATAGAGTGCCAATACAAGCACAACTAACACGAATACAACTTCCTGGCTCCGTTTGAGATATTCTAGCTATCATTACCACGTTTCTGATCACTACTTTATTCCAAGATTCTAGATCAGTGGAGTCTTCTTCGCTCTATGATCTCCCACACAGATATTAGTATAGAGAGACCTCTTTAAGAGATCAAGCTTGTCTCACCTAGAGTGGTAACAGACCTTAAATTCGTGTAAGGACACCTTTTGATGTTCATCATTGCCATCGGACAAAACAATAATCGCTTAAAAGGAAACAACTCCATTGATTGGGAGAGAAGGGGGTATAAAATCAGCTATCCATCACTTTTCATAGATGTCTTAGACTTCCAAGAATGACTCAATCTTTTAGGAGTGATCAAGGAATCCAATCAGTCATCCCACCCCCAGGAGAGAAGATAATCACTGGCCCTCAAGACCCTTACTTGTGGACGTTGTGGTGAGCTGACCACATTGCAACACAGAACACAATTCATAGCGCCAAGCAAGGTGCTTTGGCATACAATTGAATTTCAACGACAAGAGAATAGCCCTAAGATGGACTTGCGGTACAGTTATTTAAAATAAAAAAAGAAAGCAAAAACAGGTAAACTGTAAACTGGCAAGAACAATACAACATCATCCTGGTGCCTCAAAGCCTCCCCGCCAATGACAAAAGTTTTGTATATATCTTCCCAGAACTCCTCCAATTCTCCTGACCAAGATTCCAACTCTCCCACACAACAATATAAATCCAGCCCCAAATATTCAATATTTACCTTGCACATCATTTTCTAACAGTTTAATACTCTAATATTACACGTGACCACGGAAGATCATAACTTCACCTCAACAACCGCAACACCAAGAGCATTTAAAGTGTAACAATCAAAAGAAACATTAACAATGCAAGAATTAAGCTTTCCAAGTAAGCTATTGACCTGAGATCGCCTCACCTCACCACACACCCACACCCCTCCCTCCCTCCCTCCCTCCCACCCATCTCTCTCTAAAAATAAAAACCGCCTCTTGTCATTTAATATGCCTCAAAATAGATTGCAGAATTCAACAGTAATTACTCTTATACGCCTTCATCCCAAAATGGTTTAACAAGAATCATTATATGAAACCGTTATGTGTAAGTAATAGTTGACGCCTAAATTATGAGAAGGGGGGGGGATAACATCAGCTATCTGTGACTTTTTGTAGATGCCTTAAACTTCCCAAGATATCCTCAATCTTCTAGGAGTAATCAAAGTATCTAATCAGTTATCCACCTCCACCACCCCCCCCCCGGTCCCCAGGAGAGAAGATAATCAGTAACTCTCGAGACCCACCCTTGTGATGAGCTGAACACATTGCAACACAGACTCATGACACATTCAACGCGCAGAGCAAGATGCTTTGACATACAAGAACAGCCATAAGAAGGGATTGGGGCACAGTTATTTGGAACCCCAAAGGAGAGCAAAAACAGATAAAACGTAAACTAGCAACAACGACACAACATCACCCTAGTGCCTCCAAGGCTCCCGAGTCCCCGCCCAAAAACAAATAATTTCCGAGTATTCTTCCAAACTTACTGATCAAAACTCTAAAAGTCTGCCGCACAACGATACAAATTCAGCCCCAAATATTCATTTCATTTTACCTTGCACATCACCTTCGACCACGAAAGATCACAACTTCACCTCCACAACGAAAACACAGACACGAAAACCTCAAGCTATGACCCGAAGAAGAATCAAAACATCAAAACCGCAACACCAAGAGCATATAAACTCTACCAAACCTCAACAAAATCGACACCAACAACAAGTCAAATGCAACAATAACATTCAACAAATGCAAGAGCTAAACTTCGGTGACAAATTTCGACAACGAGACCGCAATGTCCTTAACTACGTTCCGATAAATACGCAACAAACCCGAAATCTCACCGTAAATCGGTCCCACCCAATCAATTCCATAATTTACAAACCCGAAATCTCACCGTAAAACGGTCGCACCTAATCAATTGCATAATTCAACAATAATTACAACCAAGGCTAACATGAATTCGTAATCTGGAAACGTATAGTTTACGCTAAAATCAAGAAACCCTAAAATCAAAAAAAAAAATTGAAAGGGAATGGGTGGCGAGGCGAAACCTTAGGGTCTTTGACATGGGAGTTCTGGCGGATCTGGGCGGCGATGTTGGAGCGGAGCTGAGAAATGGTGGCGATGTCGTAAAGGTTGTAAGTTTCCATGACAGTTGGTAGTGATCTACACGCTTCTTTGAAGAACTCGAACACTCTTTTCCTCGCTTCCGCTACGTTCGCCGAGTTCGCCGGCACCTTCACTCGGAACGCGTTCGACATTTTTGGTTGTTTTGCGGCGGCGGCGGCGGTGGTTGTGGCGGCGGCGGTGGTGGTGGTGTGTTTCAGGTTTTTTGTGATTTGGGGGAAATGATATGGTGTCGTTTTATCTGGTCTTACTCGGTGTATGTTGTCATTTGGTCAAATTGACTGCGGTAAAAAATGAAAAGTTACTTATTACGGAATGGGAAAATTATCGGAAAAATGACTCGTTTAAATACGATTGAAATTCAGATATGCTTAATAAATATACACTATTGTTGCTGCGCGCAAGAATATACGTCTTCGGACTTTAAAAAAAATTCGTTTATGTTTAGAGTTTGGTATCCATGTCTATTTTCCATGTGTGTCGGGACTCGGGACCAAGGATGATGCACATATGAAGTGGTTAATATAATCAGGAGTTCGGGAAAAACAATAAGAACTTCAAATATGGACGGAAGGAAATATGGACGGAAGGAGTAGTGGCTGACTCTAGATAGTAGGGCTTGTTTGATAAACTGCATTTTTAACGGGTTCTTTGTTGACTTGGCCTATAAATTTGACTAAAAGTCCGAAAACATTAGGTAAATCATAAATGGCTTGCCAAATTAAGTGAATTACACAAGTGAAGAAATCTATGGTCACGTACTTCACTTCAGTGAAAGGATGGTTCCCAGTTCCCACATATAGAGTATGTTTACAACGTCAGCTCGGGTGAAACAGCGAGAACTCAGGCAGTGAGAACGGTAAACTATAAGTATTGCTGTTCTGTGTCGAAGATGGGTAGGAGCTATAAGACAGCAGTCATTACATATATTTCCGTGCATTCAGAGGAGACGAATTCTACACTCGCTGCAAAATAAAACATGGACCCTGCTAGTCTGCTACCTATTCTGAACGATAACTCTAAGACTACAGCGGACAGGCTTCATAAATCATCTCTCCTCAACATTGCGAAGGATCTCCATCGACAACAATCAGTTAAGTTCAGCGCTTTACATTTCCCCGCACTCTGATATGACACATGCAAGTTTAGGACGGTTGTTTGGGCCAGTGGCTACGTTCTCAATTTTCCTCACAACCAAAAGGCCATCTCCCAGCACTCTCTGCAAGGAAAACATTCAGCATATTGAGAACGAGCAATTTAGAAGGGCCATCTTATATAGAAAGCGGTAATCTAAAATTTTCACAGCTTCTACTGCACAAGAAGCATAAAAAGCTTACCCCAAACACCACATGCTTGTTGTCCAGCCAATCACACTTTGAGCAGGTAATAAAGAACTGCAACGACAATAGAGTGCGTCAGCATGGCCTCTTAACAAAGGAAAGAACCAAGTTATACTGCGTCATGGCAGAAATGAACGAAGTTACATGAGTAATTACCTGACATCCATTACTGTTTGGTCCACTATTTGCCTGCAACAAGAGCAAACCACTCGAGTCATTACTACACGCATAAGCATATCAACTTACTATCAGCAGCATTTTATGGAGCAAAAACATAAAATGCTAGAGAAAAGAAAACAAGAGAGGAAGCAGGGTTGGGCAAAAGGAAGAAAACACAAGAAGTCAAGAACTTTTTTGCACTGACGCTTATGGACACACGACGATAATAGAATATGACATCTAGCAGAGGGGGGGGGGGGGGGGGGGAGCAAAGGGAGCTGCAAATGGTAGTTTGACTAAAACTAGGGTACAATGGTACATTACACGTCAAAACAATCACTTATAATCAATGATTATGATGTTGCATGGTCTAAAGTAGCAAGCTAGCTTCAGATGGCTCAGGGGTCACATGCATCGCAAACATTAATATCAAATTCACTCCCAAGGCAATGTATTTAAAATCTGATTGTAACTTTGTTTCACTAATAATATCCTGGTATTTCCCCAAATCACAACAAAGGCCAATGCACCAGTATAGGGAGTACAGCTTATAGAAGGGCCCTTTCCAGGTTAAAGTGGTAATCAGTGTTAGATATGAGTTGGATCGTTAATAAATGTGTACCTCAATATGATGGTCTTCCAACTGAGGTAATGCTAAAGGAAAGGAAGGTGTAACTTACAAAGAGGTCATACAATATAAGCTAACCAACAATACAGATATAAATTAAGTAACCCAATCTTCAAGCTATAGGGATAACAGAGAAACGTCCTACAGGAATTGGGTCTTAGACATTCATCTCATGAGAATTCATATCACCCTTTGAGTGCCCAAGTGGCTGATGAATTTTAGCCGTTTTAGGATAGAGAGTGAATGCCAGACGTTCTTTTAGAATGAAGTGTTGGTAGAGCCCACCTTCAAAGTCCGTTTTCTAATTCGCCGTATGCTAGAGCATTCACAGCAAAACGACTGGAGTTTCCCACAATTCCCAGCCCAGAATTTACAACAACTTCTACAATTGATCTTTAGAGACAGATGCCCAATTAGTAACAAATCAAAATAATATACCATCCGACCCTCTGAGAAAAGGTGATATATGAAGAAGCCTTTTAGCATTGAATACAATTACAAAAAGGAACTCATTTCGAATGATTACAACCCAATCTCCAAAGTTCTATCCCACCCCCACTCCCATCTCCCCATATTAAACAAAAGGCAGATAAGTATTCCCTTGGTACTCTGAACTGTCCCCCCCCCCCCCCCCACACACACACGCACACATTTGATACTCTTTTAATTGTCCAATTCTGACCATTAATCTCCCGTTGTAAATTGAGCTACAATATGATAATGATATCAGTTTCGATCGATCTAACATAACTAAAAAATTTCATATGAAGATGGTAGCCAGAATATATAGTGAAGTTTGACCATGAAAGACAGAATCGCTTGGGGCCAATAAATTGAAACGGTGGTAGCATATCACTAACAGTGACCTGAACGATTTGTAAATAGGGATGTATCATATGATATGGAGGGGATCAAAATTAGCAAAGGATCGGCGTTTTCGAACATAGAGTGACTGACATATATAAGTAGATAACCATCATCAACAAATCAAGAACACTACGAACATGCAAAAAGGAGAGCATTTCACTATCTAGAAGATAATCAACAAGCCAAGAAAAGAAAACAATTGACACCAGATGAATCAAGAGTCAAAAGGCATTCTCAAGTGAGACAGTGATGAAAAGCAATGAAAGCTCAAAAAGTACGAATGTTGAAAGATACCATTGACAACAAACCAGGACCAGTGTGCTTGGCAACAAAATTTTCATCATCAAACTTCGTCCCATAGATGCAAACACATCCGCTACCATCACCCTAGGAAACCCAATAAGTGATATCAGATCATCCATTAAAGAAAGATAAGAGAAAGACGAAAATACTAAACAGTTCTTTTACTAATAAAGCGAATCACAGCGAAGAGGATCAACGTTGGCCTAGTGGCTACTCCCACGTACCAAAAAAACAAAAACAAAAGGCGAATTAAGTGAATTACAGTGACACTTCATACTTTTAAATAGCAAATGAAGTCGCCACATAAGACTAAAAAATTTCTTATACATATATGTTTGCATTGGTAGTTACATAGGTTTATAGGCTAGTAAGAAGCAACAAGCAAGGCTAAATTTAAAAGTTTTTGTGATTGCCGTAAACAAGTATAATGAAGAGCCCAAGCAATTTGTAGCAAAACCATATAAAAAAGCCAAGCTTAAAGGGCTGACGCTACTCAGCCAGAAAACAGCCACTACATTATTATTTTGAGATACTTGTCGACATTGCATCTATTAGCTATTAGCCAAATAATTAAATTGGTGCCTCTTCCATCAGGTACTCAAACTACAAGGAACATATTCCCATAAATTTGCCCACTTTAAGAAATTCCCCGTCTCCCAAAAAAAGTTCCTGTAGGGCAGGGATGATGAACTATTCATCTTACATATACAGAGAACAGGAAGTGGACCAACCTTAAGGAAGTCACCAGCTTGAATCATGAAATCCTTAATCACCCTGTGGAACTGACATCCCTTGTATCCAACGGGCAATCCATTTTTCCTGTCATATCACAACCGGTGGAAACAGAATTGAATCTCGTTAACAATGGCAAAGTTAAGCTTCAAAGAATCAAAGATAGTCACTATATCATTAACTTCTTGACCAAACTAGTGTACCTGTGTTCCCCAGTGCAGAACTGCCTGCAAATATCAAAGAAAACAGGATCAACAAGATTGCACAAACGAAGTAAGCAACGTGCAATTTCGATAAGTTTCTTAAAAGCAAGTTCCGCAGCTCATGCTTTTGATCATAATTGTTAACTACAGCACTAATTTCACATAACGGGAAATGCTACTAGATGAAAATCCAACAGTCCCACGCTTCAACAGAACTGTAGCACACAAACATTTTCCCTCAACCTTTCAGCATAAATATCCAAAGCCAGCAGGCAACTCAGGACTCTCTAGACCTTTAGTAAACCAGTTCCCAAGACAAGCGGCCAACCTAACAACCCCCACTAAACCCCATAACTCCAAGACACCCTAACTAAAGCCCAAACCCTACATCAAACAAGAAATAAAAACCACTACAACACCAAGAATAAAAAACTGGCTGGTCTTGCACAGGACGTTATCCTCTCACAATAAAACCGCTTTACACCCTCGTCAACCACAGGATAAGGCAACGCCTACTAACCCATTTTCTTTTTGGTTTGCGCCATCTAGTTAAGCCATATTCATGTCAGGTAGAACAGCATAATTCCGTGATCCCTACAAACTTTGCCTGCTCTACTAATTGCCCCCTTTTAATAGTAGTACAGCATAGCTAAGTTCTTCAATAAAATCCATGGTTTCCTATCAAGAAAACCTAGGTTTTCGGCATATTAGCTAGCAACTCAACAATCACCAACAAAACCAACTTGTTGCTAAAAAAACCTGAACTTTTACCCTCAAACAAAATTCCTGCAGTTACAACACTAGAATACCTTAACTAGGAATTGGACCATCCCCAAGATAACAAATTTGCTCGAAAAATTTGAACTTTTTCAAAGAACATCCAATACGGTTTTTGCTTTTTCCTCCCCTATAAAAAAATTCCAGCAATTCCAACACTAAAAGACCTAGTTTTCGACACATTAGCTAGCAATCCTACAATCACCAACATAGATAACTTGTTCCTCAACAAAATCTCAACTATTGCAGAGAACATTCAAAAGGGCCTTTATTTTTCCTACCTTTAGAAACAAATGCCAGCAATTACAACACTAAAACACCTCGGTTTTCGACACATTAGCTTGCAATTCGACGATCGTCAACAAAAGCAACTCGTTGCTCAACTATTTCAACTTTTGCAAAGAGCATTCAAAAGGGTCTTTATTTTTCCTACCCTATAAACAAATTCCAGCAATAACAACACTAAAACACCTAGGTTTTCGACACATTAACTCGCAATTCGACAAATCACCAACAAAACCAACTTGTTGCTCGAAAAATTGAAACTTTTGCAAAGAGCATTCACAAAGGGTTTTGTTTTTCCTACCCTTGATAACAATTCCAGCAATTACAACACTAAAACACCTACTCCCTCCGTCCCAGCTCAAACACCCCGTGCCGAAAATACCCCTGTGTTGACAAGGGTGGTACACACCAATCGGTTTATCAAAGTTCCAAAAAAATTATATAGTGAAGAAGATAAGAGTTTTTGCTAACTCGCCATACAATTTTTTTGGAATTTTGATTAACCGATTAGTGTGTACACCCTCTCTAATATCGGATCGTTTTTTACATGGGGTGTTTGAGCTGGGACGGAGGGTGTAGGTTTTCGACACATTCGCTAGCAATCCGACAATCACCAACCTAACAAATTAGTTGCTCGAAAATTTCAATAGGGCTTTTTCTTTGTTTTTTTGCTTCTTTTCCAAATAATTCTAGTACTAATTACAACACTAAAAAGAAAACCCACAAAATCTATGATCAGCATAAAAATACCCACAAAATCGATGACAATAAGAACAGAAATATTAAATTAGCAGCAAAAATTGATGGAAAAAAAAAGAGGGGAAAAAAACTAAAAAAAAACCTGAAGTTTTCGGCGGTTTTGGGGGCGATGTCGGCGAAAAGCTCCATCTTGATGCGACCAGCAGGAATAGTACCCATTGTAATGTCGAAGAAGACAACTGGGTTTTTAGGGTTTGGTGGTCTCTGATGCCATTCTACCACTGTGTTGCTGTTATTGGCCGCCATTGTTGTGGAAGTGTTGTTTCGTCAAGAATACGCAGACGAGACTTGTGTAGTTATGTGGATGTTTTGACCAATTTCAACAAGTCCCTTACTCCCTTATTTAACAAAAAAATTTACGCCAAAAAACCAAAAATTGAAAACAGTAGTGATACCGAATGACCCCTACGATTCTATCGTTTTATTTCATTGCAAACAAATAATATTCGATCAATAATGATATTTGTTCATGAGATTTTCACTTCAGTTGTTATCATGATGTGATTCCCCGTCAATGTTGTTGTGATTACTTGTAAAATAGAGTGATGGTACAAGTGCAACAATAAGTTAGTGTTGATGGTATGGTGTTTTCATTCGTGTAAATGAATAAAAAAATAATTTGCCTATAGGGATCCTCTAGAGTTGAAAATAAACTCTATTTGGTAGAGTTTACCTAAAAAGGTAAGAATAAATTATTTAACATTTTTATTTGTGTCTTTTAAAATTCTTTCATTTTGTCTTATTACCACTTTTGGTAAACTCTACAAACTCCACAAAAAAAAAACTCTAGAGGATCCTAATCCAGTGAAATTATAATTGTGATTTCGATAAAAAAATAAAATATGGTTTTAATTTCTCTTGGTACTTTGATGAAAATTCTTTGCATTAATTTCTAAACTAGTGTAATGCTTCTCATTAAATCGTCTAGATAATGGTTGTGATTCGAGAAATTTTACTTCTAATTTGTTGTGATCTCATGATATAGAATTTTATTGGTTATCAACTTATCATTTGATCACATGATAGCTAGCCCCGATCATATGGTTTGACTCGATTTCTTAGCTGGTTCACAAATGACTCATGAAAACTACCAAACTGCAATAATCTCATCCGCGGGGCAACCCAGTTACGAGTTGAGTTCCTAACCAATAGATCAACCTTGTTCCTCACCAGCTACCAGCTATTGGCTATAGCAACGACTAGTTTTACCGAACCGAAACAAAAGTAATCGGAACCGTTGAATCTTTTACATCCAACGTTCCATATTTAGCCACGTCTCCTCAACTAAAACGAAAACTGATTAATCGTGAATTATACGATTCCCATCATTTTGTAACATTTCTGTTTCTCTCTCCTCATCGACGACGCGCAGACGATTCTTCCCTCTCAGGTTCGGAACCCTAACTTTCCCTTTTTATGATCTTATTTGACCGATTTAGTAAATTGATCTGATTATAATTGAGGTTTTTTATTTCAATTTTTTTGATTGATGTATTAGTTTTCATTCATTTATTAGGGTTTTCGATTCGTTTATGATATCTTATTCGAATTTTATTTCCGATTTTTTTTTCCATATTTTGATTGATTTATGAGTAGAGTTTTCGATTTGTCTGAGTTTTGTTGTTGTGTTGATGAAGATTTAATGGTAGTTTTGGAAGATTGGAGAGAGTAATGTGTAACAGTGTAGGTAAGAGAATTGAATCGTAAGCGAGAAGTTTTAAATTTTGAGTGATGAGAGTGGGAAACGAAGTGGATTGGGTATTATTTTGAGCTTTGTCGTCGAATGTCGAGTTTCGTTGTCGTGGTGATGATGATTATTTCATGGTAATTTGAGGGTGGGATTGGGGGAATTGGAAAGAGTAATGTGTAAGTTAACGCACGGAATCGTAAGCAGGAAGTCGTAAAATTTGAGTGGTGATACTGGGAAACGAAGTGGATTGGATATAGTTTTGATGTGGTTTGTGCTGTTGTTGCAGAGATGGGTTTTATTATGGAGTTTACGGAGAATTTGATTATGAGGTTGATGGAGGACCCGAAAGAGCGAGATAGAAGGTTCAGGGAGCACATGTACTCGTTGCAGGATAGGTGCAAGAAAACCAAGGAAATGTGGAGCTTGCCGTTGAGGCCGTATGGTTTTTGGACTTTTGAGCGCCACAACTCGCAGCTTGCTTGGGATGCTCAGATTAGCAATGTGACTGGTCGAAGGGACCCTTATGATGAGATGCTCGAGGACACCACAAAGTGAAAATTTCAGGTTTTTGGTTCTCTCATTTGTGCCTTCTTTAGCAATTGATTCTTGTATCGTTGATATCAATAAACTGTTGCTCTACATTGTAACCATCCATAATCATTTGGTAAAGCCTAAAATTCTACATGTGGTATGAATGTGGTAGCATTTTTCTGTCTATCCTAGGGAAGTGATCTTCGACAACTCGGTTATTCGAGTCCTGGTTTCTTATACTGAATGAATGGACTTTACCTGTATGAAAAGTTAGATTGCCCTTGTAATTTTGTTGGTTATTGTGCGAGATCGAAGAGAAGGGGTGGTCTGTATTTGACTAGGGGGAGTTCCTAGTTTTGACTTGATTTGTGGGAGGCTGACACTGAAACATCTCTAGAAATTCTACTAGTGGTCTGTTTCTGACCAAGGATAGTCAATTGTCTAGCGAGTTCGTTCAGAGGTTCTAGAATCTATGCTGCAATGTGGGTCCTGTGTTTAATTGATTTATCACAGGTCTTAAGGTACTTTTTAGGCACAGTTTCTGATGTTTGCTCTGGTGATGGGTAGCCTGGTGTGCGAGACCTTGTTAAATTATGAAAGTGTTTTTCTTTCTTTATGACGCTAAACTTTGCACTTAGCAGTTGTATAGCAAGAGTAAGATGTCCCTATAATTTTGGGGATAATATACTGGTGTGAGGATGACCCCAATGTTCGCCAAAAGTTTCAAGTACACTTTTTTATTTCCTACAACAACGATCGTCTTACAGCAGTGCAGTTTTCCTAGTGTATGTTAATACTGCATTGCACGACAAGGGTAAGGGTACTGATGTTGTATCCAATCTTGCACTTGACAATTCAACAGTAGTATAGGTCATGAATTTGAACTCTTTAAGAGTTATGGTTTGAATTTAGACTTATAAACTGTCAATTCATTTTATCTATTTTACACTAAAATAGGTCATGTATTTGAACTCTTAAGAGTTATGGTGTTTTCTTACCTGTCTCTAAATAAGGAAAGAATCCCTATGAACTAAATGTTCAGTGATGAGTAGACCTTTGGATCCATTTCCGCAGCTGCCACCCTTGTCCAAGTCCAAGTAACGCCATCTATCTATCTAATATAGAAGAGTGATGTCTTTTCTTCCTCCAACAGGATACCCCGGAAAATTAGATCTATTTGGCAGTAATTTTATGTTGTTTTGTAGCGAACTAGGATAGGCTGTTGGAGGAAATTTACATTGGTGGCATGCCCCATAAGGATAGTGGAAAAATCAAAGGTTCAGCTCGATATTTTTTCTCTTCTGTTTGCCTAGTGTGTGGCTTATGTTTATCAGTTTGACTTGTATAGACAGTAGAATTACACAAGGGGCAAAGATAATTGTTGTAACTCTAAAACTGTTGTTCAGTTGAATGACCAATGCTGCGTTGGTGATACCATCCCTGCAATGCTGCCTGCATTGCTTTTCTGTGTTCATCCTCCTTGAGCTATGTTCTGTATATCTACCTTTTATGTGATGCATATAGGTCCTATCGTTAAGAGTAGACTTAATCACTCTTTCTTTTGCTTATGGTGAATTTGTTGATTGCAGTGGCACGAGTGTCCTGCTTGCATGAAGTCGGATCGTCTAGTTGCAACCGTAAGGAGTTTATGTATCGGTACTGTTCCAATTGTAACTGTTCCAATTTCTGTTTGACAAACTGAAGAATCTTCAAACATTGAAGCTGTAATTGCCAACTCTTGTTTTCTTCAACGACACTGTTCAATAAAGTTTCTTTTATATCTACACACTGCGAATGGTGTATTCTTTTTTGTTTTTCCCCTTGGGTATATTCTTAAGAATTCTGCTGAAACGATTATTGCAAACTGGCGTAATGGTTTTGCTGCCTTGCTGGTATGGCCGCGGATTTCAAGTTTCTGTTTTAAAGCATATCCACTTATCCATATTATGCAGAGCTGTCTTATTCTATCACCATTCTTTGGCCATTGCCACTCATAATAGATTCCCTTATTTCCAGTTATCGTTGCATGCAATTGGCAAATTCGGCATGGCTATGTACTCTCGAGCTGATTAAACGATAGAAGCTTATAACTAGAAATCATCATTCAGCAAATAAAGGAGGGCGGAGAACATATTGTTACGTTCATGGTTAACCCAAACAAGAACCATGCTTTCAAATCTTTCCGGTTAGTACAAACATGTCGAACAAAACCAAACCAAACCAATAACTAAACCGGCGTGACGAGAAATTAGATAAATTTACAACAAAATTGAGAGCATCGGTAAATAAAAAGTTTTATACAAAGCAAATGTTCTCGTCTGATGGCAATCTTCTACATATACACAGCCCGCTTCTGCGTTTTGTGGCAGCTTGGATGTTCATTTCCGAATTAGGAAGCGGATTTGGGTATTTTGAATTGTTTCTTGACAAACTGGGAAGCCTCTGTTTCGCCCCGATGACACAATATTCTCAATAAGGTCTTAGTATCAGACCCCAATTTACTTCTACCACCATGTAGTTCCACTCCACTAGCAGATCTCAAGTCTTCAATCAATTCTCGTGTCTGCAAGACATGGCGTACAATTTTCTCGATAAAAGGGTTCAAACATGTTCTTCTTTGCCATTACAAAGTAAAACGTAAGGCAACTCATAAGTGCGCCTTTAAAAAACTAAAGCGAAGGATCTGAACTCCTTTCTCAAGCATATCACCTTAGCTCAGCAAACTCTAATAGGTTCAACCACCAATTCTTTTTACCCTACCCCACCTAATTCAACAGCGGCCAGGGTGCCAACAGTATACAAAGTCTTCTCAGTCATGAACATGACACCCTGACTCATCTTTTCTACAATCGTGAAGCTTCAAAAAAATTCGATGAGATTTAATGAAGTCTTTTAGAGTTTAGAAATACGATCTTGTTATATGACATTCAGTAACAGTAGTTACATAGAAACATTTTGGTATCCTATTGGATCTCTGGTAAACTACCCAGCATGTATTTGGCAGTGCATAGAGCGGTTCAAATGCAAGCTGTACTCCTAGGAGTCCTAGCCAGTAGGCTTAGTCAAAAAATGGGAGGCACCAGGAATGAGAAGTAAGGACCTAGCGCAGTTTGGAAATGAATTTTCAATTGAAACTCTCATTGATTAAGCTAAATATTTCCTCCTACTTCTATGACCCAACGAAAGCATGCAACATTACACACAGTGACACAGATCAAATAAACAAGACAAGACAAGACAATGTAGTTCATTATGTTTTTCAATGTAGTAAAATTGGCAACATGTAAACTAACCTCATAGCCATATAGCTTAATTACATGTCGAGCGCGTGCGACTTGATTTTCAACGACTCCTCGAGGGAGACCATCTCCTCCAGAAATAAAGAACTCCTGCAAAGTGACACCAGCTTCATCAAGTAACAGTAAGAAAACATGAATATGTTTGCAAGCTGCCTTCAGGAAACAACTGTTTTCCTTTTCTATTCTTTCTTTTTTATTTATAATTTTCATTTGCATTTGGAACCCTATAAGTGTAAAGACAAAACTTCATGTACAGAAAGCGCATGCTGAAGTCCTCTAGTTGTCCCTCTCGTTCAGTGGTAGCACATCATCTTTTCATGTCGAAGACATGAGTTGACTCTGCTCTTTCTGCCAAGAATTGTCTTAAATGATTGGAGGTTGGAACAATGATAATACCTTTAGAATATCCACATCTTCTTCGAATAGTTTAGCATCACTATGTAAGAAGACACGAGATGGGCCTCCATCTAACAAAACACGTAGTAGACCGTCCTGAATGATACCACAGCAATTAAAACATAAATACAAAAGATGATGAAAGAAGGAAATAAGGGCGAGTCTTTCGGAAAGAGAAAACTAAACGTCATCTACCCTCAAAAGAGTGAGAAGTATGCTACGCTTACAAGAGATGCTTGAAGGAGACTAGTCACGAGCCGATCACGTAATGGCTCCAAAATTACCGTGCACAGCTCATTTAGCGCCTACATATTAAGACAAAAACGTAATAACCTTGAGCATAAATGAGCTAAAAGGAACAAAATGAGTTGACAGGCACACACGCATGATATGGTTAATATATCTGAAACTCTTTAGAATCATGACACAAAAAAGGTTTTTTATTGGTTTCCCTGAAACTTGGATGTACTTTGGCGTTTTGTTCTTTCATCTATCAGCAGTTCTGCAGTCTACCATTATCAAAATAAGAGTTGGATGAGAAGGACAATCTTACCAGGTCAAGCGGTTCAATTATTGTCTCCAATCTAGATTGAGATACACTGGGCTTGTACAAGTTGTCAATGAATGGTTCCCTCAACTCCCAAAAGATAATCTTTGTCCCTAGATGATTTGACAAAGAACAAATTCATCGATTGTTTCAAACTGGAATATTCACAACACCGAAACAAGAAGCAGCAGCCCAATGGACCGTTTAGATACTGTTTGAATAGGTAACTGTGATTTAAGGAACTCTTACCCGTATATTCACAGACTCTGTCAATAGCAGCATTGATATCTTTTCTGCTGCCATCAAAGGTGTTCCCTTGGTTAGAGCTTCTCGATTTCTCATCCACAGATCTCTCTGAGATCAAAAACACAAAAGTTATAAAGGAGGCTGCTACAGCGATAACAGGATCAAACAGAGATGAGAGAGGCTGAAACATACTGATGAACTTTTCACTTGGTTTCTTCTTCAGCCATCGGTCTGAAATGCTATCTTCCAACTTGCTAAGATGACTAATGGCATACTGTACAAAAATAAACAAATAAACATCAGATTCTATTAATTTGAAAGAAAGACGTAAACTAGGTCTCAATTGCCAGAAGGCATGGTGTTGATCGAATGGAACTTTGTACATTGATATAAATGGCAACGTACAAATCCTTGAAATAGATGGAAAGCATCTGTATCATAAGAATCTAAACTCTGCATTCTGTATATACATCATTGCTGTAGATATATTTGTAAATATCAAAAACTCAGCCAAGAGAATGCATGTAGAATGCCAACTTCTACTTCTTACACCTACGGTCTGCAGCCATTGGGATGATATTTTTATTCTAATAAATTGTAAAAGCACTGTAATGACGCATGAAATCACAAGAGAAGGCAGCAAAGTCCACACTTCATCAAGACAGTAACTTACGTGGAGTGTATTTAGTTGAACACACAATATGGAAGTAGGCAAAACATTCATCTCAATTGTCTTTCTCTCTTCAGGGAGTCGTTGGTGGTCCAGAAGCTCCTTCTTGACAAAAGCTTTAATTCCAGTTTCCTTACTATATCGTGTGAGGATCGGAACAGGTGGCATCAGGTCTTCTTTGCTGGCTGGACACCAAAATTGAACAACAAAACTTTCAACATAATTACAGAACCAATGAAGACCAAGCATACCATAGGGAAAGGGAACCGAGTAAATTTTTATAAGAAGACAACTTGAGGTGTTATTTTTTTTTTTTTTGATAAGTAAGATAGGATATCAATATATTCAAAAGGACACCAAGGGAGTGACTCCCAACAACTTGAGGTGTTATTGAATAACTATCTTTAGTTTCAGCTGTCAGCACTCTCAGAAGGATCCATATTGCATGGCATTTGGGTTTTGACTTTTGACCTACAATCTACCATCACACAAAACCACGTGGACATTAGTCCCATGCTTCAAGTCTCATGTCATAATTTTCGTGATTAAAGAAAGTTATGAAAAAACTGACCCAGAGAAATTCTAATCCATTCATATTCATAGAGAGTTAAGACCAGCAAATGATGCAGGGAAAAGCATTGCAGACAACTAGTTCTACAGGAAGAGGGCCATTGTTATTAAATATAGACATAAAGTCGAACAAAGTCTGAATCTACAAACATTTATAAAATAAACAACTGAATATGGTAAACAACAAAATTACTCAATGCCTCAAAGGCTCCCACCTTTGGCTAGGTAGGGGGGCTGGTCGTATGAAACCTTCACCTTATGTTCATAACATAGCACAGAGAGGCTGTTTCAGACAACTGAACATGGCCAAATAAGAAAGAGAGTTGCATAGAGAAGTTTTATGCTTACCCAAATCACCAACAATGAGGTTCACATACACTTGAAAAGCATTGTCAATACCACGGCACAAGCCACCAAGCTCCCCAAAACCCATTGGAACTTTAAGAGAAAAAAATTGATCAACCGTCTGCATGGGTAAGGAAACTTTATTATAACACGAAATCAAAAGAGAAAACCTACAACCACATAATCAAGTAGAGATATGACTTGTGTGAAGTATGTGGAACCTCCAGAGCTCATTAAGAGTCAGGATGGATTTGCATGTGATGCAAAGTGGATCAACAGCAATGGAATATAAATGAGGTTAAAAAGGAACTAATAATTGGCTGCCCAAAGTATCAATCACAGGGAATTCACTATCTTTCTAAGAATGCACATGTAAGATAATAGGTTAGAACAGCATTTTTATCAATACACCAGGCATCACAGCCTTCTCAGTAATGCGTTAAACAATTAATGGTTAAAAACTCAAAGATTCAAACATTTGTTATTTTAAGACTTGTGTATGAAGAGTTTCAGGTACTGACAGGTGCTAAGTCTGCAAACATAAATAAACTGAAATCACCGGGAAGACAGCATGCATAATACACAAGTCCTACAAAGAGACGCACATGTCAACTGGAAAAATTACATAACTGCGTTGTTAATTAATCAAGTAAAACTTGCGAACATACCTCTTCTATTATCCTGTAGACTTCAACAATTGATGCTCCATACCGCTGCTGAGGTGATATTGGATCCCATTTCTGCAGCGTAAAAGCATCAACAATCAAGATCAACAGTGCTCTATAACAGCAGTAAGACAATAGGACCCCATGGACAAGTCCTTCCCAGAAAGCTCGGCTTGCAGGATGCAATATACAAGGCATCACTAGGGCAAGAACATTATTTTTTCAAAAGGCTTTCTGACTCAAATCCAAAAACTTAACATCCATAATAATCCAATCTCGGAGAGATTGACTACTCCACTGTTGCTCTTACTATACTTTCATGTGGTTCAAAACTCCGTTCAAAAAGAAATGGTTTGATCTCCAAGATGTCTGATGAAAGTGATATGATCAATCTCCCACAAAAGAATTAGTTTAAGGAATCAGAATCTAGGGAACAGTAAGGCAAGCACAATTGCAGAAATGAGAAATCGACACACCATGAAGGCATGACAAACTATGTGTTAGCGACAAAAGAATAATTAAACATCCTTGCCTCGCTTACCAGAATTGTGTTTACAGGTCTCTTCTTTCATAATGTTCACTGCCAACTAGTGTTTATTAGTCAATTGTGACTCAAGAAAAGACTTGTTGGTCTAATACCAGATTTATACCCAGACCAATAGACACAGCATTACAGGAGTACAGTCTCCGTAGAAATGTACACAACGTACTTTGAGTATCACAAATTCACAACTGTACTGACATATTACATTCGTCTTAATCTCTGTATTTCCAACTCAACAACCACACCATTTTGCAGCAAATGCTTAAAAATAGTGAACAAAAAAACAAACACATATTTTGGAGATTATAAACATATAGGATGAATAATAGAAGTAAACTACCTCCTGTTGGATGGCACGTTCAACCCAACTCAAAATTCTTTGCAGTTGTGCATTTACCCAGCGCATGACTAGTGTTCCAGATAAAGTCTCAATCTAGCATGTTAACAAAAATTCCAATGAGTGAATTAAAAAAAGCAAAAACGAAATGTTAACTTGAGGACAAAAGTTCAAAATCTATCTATTAATAATAGATACACAAAGAAAGAAAAAAAAAGAAAAAAACGAAGTCAGAACTCAGGACCAGCAGAACCTTAGTTTCGAAATGATAAGTGTTAGCTTACATAAATCTTCATATGGAATCGCCAACATGAAGCAATGAAAAGGGAGGAAGTACAGAACTTAAAAGTAAAACAAAAGAAGAGAAAAGAACAACAGTCTGGCGAGAGCAACAAAAAAGACAGAAAAAATGGCATTCTGAAAGCAAATCACTGACCAGAAAAACAGGCAATAAGATCAAAGTTGACCAACAACAACAACAACAACAACCAAGCCTTATTCCCAAAATGATTTGGGGTCGGCTAACATGAATCGTCATCCAGTAACCGTCTTGTGTACGCCAAGAAATTTCAAAAACGTAATAAACATTTCAGAAGTATTTAAACACTTTCAAAGGAAAAGGTCAAAGTTGACCATAAATGAATAAATCCCTTTCACCTGATATCTCCCAAGTTTTCTGCAATACAAATCTGCGGCTTGCTCACCATAAGCAGATGTCAAAAGCCCAATAACATACTGTTCAAGGGTATTGGCTGCTGGAAGTACAGACACCACATCTTCAGTCAAATGCTCAGCTCCATCAAGGAATGGTTTCTGGGGAAACATTTACAACTGTTATTCCTATGCAATCTGTACTTTCCAGGAATGGAACTCACTAGAGACAAAGAGGCATAAGCTTACCAATTTCATTCCATAGAGCTTATGAAGAAGAGAGGTTGACACTACAAGTGCTTGCGAATTCCACTGCGACAAAATCGGTACAAACAACGTAGACTCTTTCTTTAGTAGTTTCTTCATCTCTTCTGCAAGAACTGTAAGTGAATGTTCATGCACCGTTTCTGACATAGAATCAACAGCATGTAGCGTCTGCAACATTACAGTAAATTTATGTTATGGATATCCCTTACTGAGGAAATAGATAAGCATATTTTTGTAGTCGGTATCATGCAAATAGACGCCTCTTATCGCAGTATGAGTTTTGCGATGGTGAAATCGATAGTATTGGCCTTGCCTAATACTCCCTCTGCTTTGTTCAATTCTTTACGTTTGGTATGAATTCCTCACATGCGAACCAAATGTAAAGAACTCCAAAAAATCGGAGGGAGTATTAATGCGAAACAAACTCCTTTATGTATTAGCTAACAAGTCACGTTTTCTGGCCCCAGGGGCCCTAGGTCACCATGCTCAGGAATTGACTGGCCTAATTTGCAATCTCTCATTCTATTCATATTGGGAGGAATGTATAACCAAGAATGAAATTCTGGTTACCCTTTTACACTTGAGTAACAGACACAATCTAATTTATCAGATACCCTATCTCATATGCGCACTATCTCTGTATTGGAATCACAAAGGAATCCATTGGCAGCAGCGAGTCCTACTGTTACACCAAGCGGAGTTGACTTATAAAAAACTAGAGGGTGAACAAAAGGTTGGAAACAGGATAACAATGAAGTGGCAGCTGTAGTCTACCACTTCCTAAACAAACTATTCCTTGTTTTCTGGGTCTTATTTTGTCATGGCTAGCTAGTGTTTGAGAGACAAGGGTAACATATAACTTGAAATATCTGCCTCCTGAATAATACTTGTCAAACATCTCAGCACATAAAATTCGAGACTCAAGCTGACCCAATCAAGTAACTCACCCGTGCAAATGCACTTTTAACTGATGATGTGACAAATAACTCAATCTGTTCCTCTTCGCTGACGGAAGTAGACTGCCTTCCCTGACAAGTTGAGGAGAAGAACATCATTGTTTCAAGCTACCACAAAAAATGTGCGCTGTATCCAAGAGAACACAGTTTTGACAGGGAAGAAAATAATTCTTTGAAACTCAATATAAATGAAAGAAATCCACTAACAAAATGTCACACATACAAGTTCTGGTTCCTCCATAAGCAATCTTCGGGATACCATTGCAACTGTTGCAATATCCTCCATCTTCTGTGAATCCTGTTGCATAGGAGAAGGCAAATGAATCTTTTCTGAGTACCAAGCAACTGGAAGAGAATATGGAGGGTCAAATATATATCGGAAGAAAGAGTTCCAATTATATGATATGGAGCAACCCCACTCAGCAGAAGAATCAAGGAAACTCAATCTCCGAAAGTATTTGTAAATGACTTTGTAATCACAGGGATTTCTTATTAGGAGATACTTCAAATTTAGCTCGCCATCTTAGTCCTGAATCTAAGTGACACCAAACTTAGACACACGAGCACTGACAGCTTGACATGAGAAAGCATAAATCTCAAAATATCAACAGACCTCGGCAAAATGCAGGTGATAATCTGCAAGCTGCCTATCAGCCCATCTCTTGATTGGCTCCAGGAAAGCTTGAAGAAATGATATGCTGTCAGATCCTGCTTCACTTTCTATTTTTGCTCGCAAACCATTCAAGTGTGACCTCTCCTGTGGACCACGCTGTTCCTTAAGAGGAACTTTCTTTAACTGCTCAATGGCATGTTGAAGCATCTTTTTTTCCCCTGTAATCACAGACTGAAACCAGTTGCCAAATAAACATCTGTTCATATAATACAATATATGATCATAAAATACATCATGATGTATTCTGAGTTTCAAATAGCATTATCATAATTGCGTGAATACATAATGAAGAATACGGAAGATACAGGATATGCATAAATTATGATTGTGCACGTTCTTCGCCCTAGAGTGTGCATGCTCCATGTTAAGTAAAATTATTAAGCAACTTATAAGATAGGCTATTTTGAGTGGTTCTTTTTTAATAGTTCTTTTTTCAGTTGGTTGTCCTCTAGACAACATAGCCAAGTCTCAATGAGCTTGAATTGGAGGGGATGCCAGCCTGCAGAAAGAGAATCACAGCACATAATACTGGAAGTGGGCATCACACCAACTCTACAGAGAAAGTCCATGAGGCCTTAGTAGCTTCTTAGTCTGCTCCTGACCTCACCTTCTTGTTCTCACTTGGAACTGTTTTGTTTTTGAATAGATTATTTTGAAAGACACAAGAAGAGCTCCTCCATTATAAGTGGCAGAACGAACAAAACAAAGTAGCCAGACTGAGTTGACTGGCAAGGTACAAAAGACCATCTTCTCTCTAATGTACCCCTACTACGTGGGGCAAGCGAGTGGGCGGTAGGGTTTACTACTTGCATTTATCACTTAAAAAGTAGCAACCTCAACAGAGGGCACTGCATCTAACATGGTTTTGTGGAGGGAGGGGGGGGGACTATTTTCCAATATATTGTGCATCCCAAAATCCCAAAGAGAGTACATCGCCTTGGATACAGCTATCCCTACATTGTTAGCCAGCACAAAAGTTGGATCTCATTGGTGTTGTGACATCTTAATAATAACCTAGAACAAATCAAAGCTATCAACAATGATGATCACGAGTTCATAGTTTGTGTACCTGACGAAATAATATCAAAGCATAACACGTATAATGCATGGTCTCTGTAATTCCCAATAGTCGCCATGTTGACTTCAGTAGCTCAAGTATCTCTTCGATTTCCTGCCATTTCAGATAACCGTCAATAAATATGGACATCAATCGACATCCGATGCGTTTTAAAGTATGCTAGAAAAAAAGATTGGTTTTTCTTTTTTGAATTGAGCACCAAATATTCCATAATACTTAAAAGATTTCAGCCCTGAGAAATTGACCTCTGTAAGCTTCCCCTCATCTAGAATGTCAAAAACACTAAGGAGCAACTTTTCATATAGCTTGACATTGAGATGATAACCATCAGCCCAGTGACAAACTTCACCAGTTAAGTCACCACGAACTGGCCTCTCTGCAAGCGGGACAGCAACATCCCTTAGAGATCTTAAACATTCTGACCTTTGGATTTCTCCAGTAGATTCTGGAAGAAACTGTAAGGAAAACAGTAGGAAGTAAAGAGTAAGTTGACAATTGACAGATGTTTTCTTTA
The DNA here is from genome assembly GCA_963457585.1 of Spergularia bocconei. Taxonomy (NCBI): domain Eukaryota; kingdom Viridiplantae; phylum Streptophyta; class Magnoliopsida; order Caryophyllales; family Caryophyllaceae; genus Spergularia; species Spergularia bocconei. The sequence goes on along the minus strand of OY734951.1, from coordinate 2,323,597 downwards.
GACACGAAAAATTGTACAATGGTTAGCCCTAAGAGGTAGCCACCATAGAGTCTCCGCAAAGCTTTACATGGGACACATACAACAGGAGACAAGTAATAGAAAAAAGCATACCTCAGATTCCTCAATCTTTGCTAAAAGAATCCTCAAATCATTGGCCTTCCTTCCAGATTCTCCAAAACCAACGACAGGATGATTGATAAGCCCCTCCTCTAACATATTTAACTACACTGACACAAAATCATGCATATACAGATATTAATTGTATATTAATATGTAGAACCCCACAACAATGCATCAATGTGAAAGTGGAGGTGATTGCAGTATTGGTTTGTGACTAAACGAACGTGGGTGCACTAAGGATAACGCTAATGGGACCACCCCTGCGGGAAGTAAGAAAACATGAAATGTTACCTGTCTTTTCTGCCACCGTATATATGCTTTCTTGTCAGAGAATTCTGTTCGTGAAATACAACATAACAATTCCAAAGGGACCAAAAGAGTGTCCATTCTTTTCCCCACTTTCCCGACTAGAGCATTTAGAAGCCCTTGCCTTGTCCTGATGTCCATAGCCTCTGAAATCTGCATTCATAAGCAGAAAACAAAAAAAGGTGAACCAAGGGAAAATTATGATATAAAACCAATTACTGAACATTTTGACAGTTTATTAGGCCCAGATTATCTGGGACCAATGATACTCCGCTCTTTACTCACCCCACTCTCCAACAACCATGTTCCTTCGTATTACACTTTGTCCAATAAACATACCTCCCAGCTCTTTATCAGATTTTACATATATTTATTTACCAAACTAGTAGACATCAGCACATTGTCTCCAAGCTGACTCACCAGAAATACTCATGTAAGGCATAACCACCAATATTCATTCCTACTTTTCATATAAGAAACAAGACGACAAATTTAGAGTCAATAGTACCCTAGTTGCAGTAGGTGTCATAAATTTGGCTAGGTAGATTTCTACTGCATCATTTCGTGACTCCTTGAAGATAGTACACATGTTGATCCTGTGGTGTAAAGTAATTGCGTGCATAGAGAGACGAACATCATAAATTAAATTAGCCACTTTTCATTCCTTAATAGAATATTACTTTTTGATGAGTAATAAAGAATATATATATGTCCTTCGTATGAAAGTAATTACTCTACCTCCATTTGAATCCGCATAGTCTCTAATAAACCGACCAAACCAGATGCACGCTGAGGCTCAGACACAGTATGCTCAGCTTTACTACGCCCAAGCTTCCGTAACAATCTAGACTTCTTCTCTTTCTTCTTTTCTTTTGATGGTACAATGAGACCTCTGCTTGGGAAACGTGCACAATGAAAAACATGTCCAGTAAAGTTGAAGAGGGAAGAGAAGGAATACAGTAATAGTTTACTCTATCTGGAAACGAATGCAAGCCATAAATGACAACAGCGTACCCTGAAGCTCCAGCACATGCCAAAAGGATTTCATAAGCAGTTTCTCGTAGATCGTCATCAGTGATACCTGTAACCATAACCAACAAAATTCACTGATCCTCAACTGATTTGGATAACCATGGCCTACCTTACAGCATTTGATAACTAAAGGGAAATAGGGAATGGAGAGAACAGAAACTGGAATAAAAAATGCTTCCTGCACAGGTAAACATTAAGTGGCTGTTTTGCTAAAATGAGACTATGTGAGGCTTTATGCCTATCCTTTATTCACAAGCTGTATGCTTCTATATTTTTTGTAATAAAGATCATTGTACCAAACTTTTACTCAGTCCGTCAATATCACCAAAATGATGACATTTCTGAACTATTTTGTTTGGTTGTTCACTATACTTTTCTAGCAAAAGAAGACAGGAATTTAAAAAAAGGGAATCAATGCTAGCTACCATGCTATCTACATTTCAAGAATCAGAATCACAAAAAAAAAAAAAGTTTCACTATGTCAGTTGTATGCCTCATACTCCTTGTACATAGAGATGTAGGATCCAAACTGTTTGAAGCCTTTTGTGTGAGACTAAGGAATCATTTCCTTGCAAATTATGAGAATAAATTTGCTGTACACCAATAAAGATAAATTTCACAGAATCACATTTAAAATTGGAGGTGCCCTGACCTCAATGCCTGTGTTTCTCACTTTCTTGTGTTTATTAAATCACTGCGACTGCAAACTAGATTGTTTACAGAACACGTTCGCAACTGTGTTTTCCCAGAGGAATTCAATCATATATGTGAACGTACACCTATGTACATTAGTAAGGCAAAATATCTGCTCATGTCCATAAATGTGGAAGTCAATGTGCTAATTGACCAGAAAATAAACTCTACGCTTAGTTAAAGTATTTATGCTGAGTCAGTGTGATTCTAGAAAACAGGCACCCCCCACACCATTTATGTATAAATGCAGATATGAATTGTCTATAAAAATAATAAACACTCATAATTTTTACAGCTACAGAGTAATCTATGTAAGAAAATTCTAACTGGAAGACTAATAGTGCTTAAGTTATATGCATAGCGACAGCTGCCGGATAACTCGGAAGAACAAAATAGTACACTTGCCTGTAGAAAAAGATGGTAATACCGACATGAGATCAGACGCATCGTTTGGCATTCGCCTAGACATTCTTCTGCTATCAACTTCTTCCATGTCATAATCATCGTCGATATCCTCAATGTCATCAACGGTTAATTCTTTATCTTGATTAGTACTGAATGAGTCAGCCTGTGACATGCTCTTTCTAGAAAGTAAACCTACATTCGACAGCGAATCTTGGATAGAAGGCACTGAATTGGAAACAACCTCTTCATCAATCATCTGTGAGTTATCTGACAAGGTCGAGATAATGCGTGATGGGGAAACTAGTGGAACTGGCGGTGCTGCTCGTGTAGGAGGTGAACCAGACATTTCAGAGTTTGTAACAAGAAAAAACTCATCAATAGACCCACCAGTATTCTGCATAAGCAACCAATAGCCCCCAACACTAGAATCAGCAAATAACTTACAGATTTCAATGAATACTAATAATAGGCTAGCAATGTTTCCTACAATTAATAAACAAGTGTTAATACTTTCTCTTTGCAATTGAAGCTTGAAAGTAACAAAACTCGTTCAAAAAATCCCATACGTATCACCCTAGCCGGCCAGCCCCAACTCACCATATAAAGACACACCTTTTAAGAAAGCTACTAATTGCTACAGACTAGATTCTCATTTATTCTCTCGTCTAGCTATCTACTCACAAACTACAAATCTTCCTGTCAAATACGAGTTAATATCACTACAAAAGTTCAATTGTCGCTCACCAAATAAAAAACCTGCTTACTAATACTGACTAACACTAGAACACAAACACGACTAAAGCTGAAAATGCAAGCTCTCCCTCGCCCCCTATCAAACTCGGCCTCTCTCCACTCTATTCAATATCGCAATATCACCAAATTCAACAAAACCCTAGCTTAATGTATACAACCAAGCTGTCTTTCACACCATCTATCAAATTATCTTATAACAACGCCATTAAAGTAAGTCCACCACAAACTTACCATACACGGAAACTCGGTACTATCATGATAATCTCTGATAGCTTCAGACAACTCCAGCATTTCGCCTACATTATCCAGCATTACCAAAAAAATCAACCAAAACCACTAAATAATCGAAAATCACACACGAAAACATCGATTAAAAACACAAAAAAACATAATTCAGACCTTTCTTAACACAATTAAGTACATAATCAACGCTGACTTGATCTAGATCCACATCATCTAATGTTACAGCACCAGGAGGCAGCACAACCTTCTTAATCAAGCTACCGGATAGCATATAATTCAGCAACACACGGCGGTCGCGCCGATATCTCTGTAGAACCTCTAGCTCACTCTCCCTAACATTATTAAATCCAATACATTACATATTCACAATCAAATCACACAAAAAATAAAAAATAAAAATCACATTTGTTAGTATCTTCTTTCAGAAGCTAAATGAAACAATGCACTTACTCTTCCATTGAATTGCAACCGCGGAAAAATTCACTGCGTTCTCTTTAATTCAACCTGGAAAAAAAAAATCAGCGAGAAAAAAAGAACGAAATTCAGCGAGTGAAAATGCGGTTAATTAGGATGATAAGGTGAGCGATGATGCGTGATAAACAAGATTAAATGTGGTGAAATTGACGGATTTACCTGATGAAAAAAGGTTGATTTGGTTGGAATTGAGGTGGTAAAAAAAAGAATAGCAGTAAAAAAAAAGTGGAAGAAGTACCTTGAAGAAGCAACCAAATGAAGATCGAGTAAAAATCTGAGTCAGGAACTTGTACCAGTCATCAGTGAATGTGACTTTAATGACGACTACTCAGTAGTCAGTACTCAGTAGTCAGTATTACTTTGCTTTGGATTGCGGCTATTTACTCCTGTGACTAATTAATACGACTATCGAAGTAAAGTTTCGAGTTTGAAATTAATTTGAAATTTACGAGAAATAATATCGTGCCTCTCGTTTCACATGTCGTTAATTATAATCTTTGTTTGTGTCTATGGTGATGTTTGCCATTAAGAAGTGAGGGTAACCTATCATTGCCTTCCATTTCTTATGGGGGAAAAAAAATCGTTAATTATAATCTTTGGTAATATTCGAAAGACATTATGCACGATAGATTAAAATCAGAGAATTTGGATTGAACATTAGATATGGCTAATATAAGTGATAAATCGAACATAGTAATTATAGTTGAGTGGTGATTGAAGAGGAAATTCTTTAATCAGAATTGAATGGATAATCGCCCACCTAGTTCAATGTCGTCTACATATATTCCATGTCTCTTAACTCATGCGACGAGCATATGGATATGAGAATCTTGAACGCAAAAGTGATAGACCATAGCATAAGCATTGATCACTAGGGACTTGGATGGCCACTGACGACGTTAAGCGAAACATAGGTATCGATAATTTGGATGAAAATGCACAAACATTTATAGGTTACAGAAATTCGGTATCCTAAATAGGAGTATTACACACTACTACACTTTCTAATCAGAAAACTTGCTGGCTTTCAATTACAAAAGAAAAGGTTGGGAACAGAAGCTTGTGTTGATAATTGACCACCAGAAACAGGAACTTAGGAAGCAAGATCTGAACTCTCGAGTGCCGAGTCGGTCTGAGTGTTTATATATATGATGACTTGCTGTTTCGACCCACTGCAACATGTAAAATTGGATATGTACATCTTGTTGCACTAGCACGGAGCGTTACAATGCATTTCCAAAAGGCAAAGCAAGCTTTGATAGTTTTCAGCACCCTTCAGGATTAGAAAGATCACTTAGCTCGAGTGTCAATTTGATGTTCATAGCAGCTAACTCAGCAGCCAGGTATCTGAAGACATACGGCATAGCAACGGTTTCCATTCCTTTGCTTGTTTTGCAAGAGATACAGAAGACCTTTTTAGGAGCTCGTGCAGGAGGCAACCCACCGATCTTTTGCACAGCTAGTTTGTGAGGTTCTACCATCGTAGTAGAGAGGATGCTTCCACAAAGAGAACAGACATCCGCTATGTGATAGTCAGAGCTTTTGTGCAGCCTGTCATGCAGTAGGTATGCGGCTCCATGAGCTAGCATTGCATCTCTTTCCATTTCACCAAAACGGATACCTCCACCTCTCTTTCTACCTTTGATAGGCTGACGTGTCACTTGATCCACAGTTCCCGTGGATCGCACCTGCAAGCAAGGAAACCAATGGATAATGTGAGGTCAATGGATAACTAGTTGGCTTTCCTGACACTTTATTACAACAAAAATGGAACGAGAAAGACCTTGCAGGACAAGTCCATTTAAGCTATAACCATTTAAGGGACCATTGCAAAATCTACAGCTTTGTGGACAGGAAGCAGGGCAAGTACACATGATGACAACCATCAAATCTTCAGATTTAGAAATGAAAATATAACAGAGAGCCCGAGCGATTGAAAGTAAATACAATCATATGTCTGAAAAATAGTTCCTCCGTTCATATAGTTAGATAACGACAATCCAACAAAGGGGTGGGTGATGTGGAAGACGCTAACCTGAAACTTATCTGACACCATATGACGCAATCGTTGATAATAAACAGGCCCAATAAAGATCTCACACGTTAAATCTGTGCCATAAACTCCACTATACAGCACTTCGGTACCATATTTATTGAAGCCGTGAGTAGTTAACAAGGCGCCGAGATCCTCAACAAGTGAACTTGACTCAGATCCATTCTCTTCATCTTTTTTGAAGAAGTCCTGAAATGGCGTTGCGTCGACAAACTTCCCATGCAAACTACCGCCCTACAACAAGACGCACGGAGTAGAAAACATTTAAGCGTTTACTATATCGTAATGAGCCTGGCATCATGGACTTTTAGGTCCTAGTAAAAATAAGCACAGCGAGTCTGCACAAGAACAAGTACTTGTTTTTCACTTGATTAAGACTTAGAAGCCTAATGTTCTCTAGCAGAACTTAAAGACTTCCAAGAGTAGCTACTGTCATGTTACGGTATGTGTTGTAGGAAATGTCTAAGCAGATATCGGGATGATATTAGCACATTATAGAGGTTGACAGACCTTGGGAAAGCACAGCAGGAAGAAAAAAAATGATGTTTGGGCCATTTTAGCAGTTAAGAAAAGATCATTAAAGATAGAAAACGCCACATATGAGGGGGGGGGAAGAGAGAGATATTCAGGCTACCTTAGCAGCAATGGACTCCAACAGCATAGCAATTGTCATTCGGGAAGGAAAAGCATGAGGATTGATTATAAGATCAGGACGCATCCCAGTGATCTCCGAGAATGGCATATCAATGTCCGGCCATAAGCGCGAGCAAACTCCTTTTTGCCCATGCCTGCTGCTAAATTTATCCCCAATGATAGGGTTTCTTGGGCACCGTAAACGAATATTTGCCTGGTGACAACAAATCCGTCAATTTGTGATTCACTCGAAAACTAGAGATTCTATCTACTTTGATGCAACCTTTTATGTGAGGAGGAACAACTGTTTGACTTCAACTCACAAATATTTCTACAGTAAAAGCCAAAGCAACAAAAGCATTTTCATGAATAAAAGAACACAATCCTGTTAGGTTAGGCACCATTAGCATTGTCTAATTATTTCTCCAAACAACTAATAAGCTCCCAATCTTTAGCCCACATTCCCCAAATAAGCTAGATAATCCGTTATTCCTCATATATAACCAAGCGAGTGTCTTTTCCCTGATAAGAGAAGGCAATTCCCATGGGTTCCTATTTTTGATTACTCTCTTACTAAAAGAAGTATAAGTAAAGTTCCTTTCAAATATTTACACCATTGACTTCTATTATACTTGTCCTGCTTTTCTTTATAACTTGCTGTGCCGGTATCCTATTTTATAAGAATTCATTTGGCCATTTCCCATCCAAGTGCCTGTTTCACTTTCATCCATGTTTCAAATGACACTGACAAGAGCTCCATAAAGGTAGTACGGCATATTGACATGTTACTAAATATAAATACTTAGGCTGAGCAACACACAGTGACTAAAAGGGTGGCTGGGATGTAAAGCCAATACCAATTATTCCTTTAGAATACCATTACGCCTAGTACTCATGAGAAAAAGCCTACTACTGTGATAAAGTCAACAAGACATGATCAGATACCAGACATATTGGGGAAAGACAGATTAATCTTTTTTTTTTTTTTTTGAGTGCGAAAGACAGATTAATCTTGGCTAAATACTCCTGCGATTTCTGAAAAATGATAGAATCTATTTTCTAGCTATACAACCAACTATTATAGATTTCATTAAGAAAGAAAAAAAAAAAATCAAATTGACACCCAAGACAAAGCTTCCCATTGCACCTCTTTTTGAAAGGACATGATAGCATCAAATTACTCGCCTTCTAATCTCAAACACAATGGCAGCAAAGAAAGGAAATACCTTTTGAAGCTCTGTCTTGTTCTTCCCATCAATGGCTACGTAATCTACTACTGCCGGTTCTGAACCCTTGAATTTGTGAACGAAATGTGTATCATTTGTTTTATTTATGACACCACAATACGGCTCATTCGGATGTATTTTCTGTAAACAGATTTTGTGAGCTACAGCACAACTAAGGTCACTTTGCAAAAGAGAAGTCAAACGTAAAAGAGACAATGAGAACCTGTCCAACATAAGGCAGTCCATCCACATCAATCATAGAATCTGCTGATCTATCAACTTTACTTCTACGAAACTCTTTTGCAGCACGGCCTGTTCTGCTACCTTCATCAGTTAAATCAATTGTCTGCGTCTGCAAACCAATACATTTTATCAAGTGAGAAAAAACCGAAAGTGAGAATCAAAACCATACTTATTTCAAAGAAGTGACTGGTCAAGTGCCAACAAGAACACTTTCAAGTGAGAAGTGAAGAAGGTGGCCGACAGTTGTTACTGGCAGTTTACATTTAACTAATACATCTAATCTTAGTATCTTACTGCACATCTCCTTAGCATCATAATAAAGCTAATAAAGCTATGTACTATGGATTAATCCTCAATACAAGGCTATATAACAATAGGGATACTTTCTTTCACAACCAATTATGGCCAAAAAAAATAACAGGTTCTTCGGCACCTTCTAAAAGTAGTTTTAGTTCAGCTTAGTGTAATAAAAGCACTGTCATAATATCTCGTTCAAGGCTAATTGGGAATGAAGGATCCAGCTAAAGAGTGTTTTGGGTATAGGCTGCCATTGAACACTACAAAATCTTCTCTGAACGAAAGGAGAAACCTCGACTTTCTGAAAGGAAAATCTGGTTATTGACCTTCAATTCTGTATTTCTGTGCTTACTTGTGGCATTCATCCTTACAACTATCTATGACTGCTTGGTATCTGGAGGCTGAAGACCAGCTTGTGGCTCGGAAAAGAGAACAAAAAAGTCTTTCTTCACGAGTGGGAGATAACAGGTTTTCTTTAGGGAAGAACTTCTTCCTGGGGAGGATTCAAGTATCTATTTCCATAGAGCTTGTAGAATTGAACTCGCAAGGACTGGGTATTAACTTTTCCAATATTAAAAGGGGTTTTATGGCGGCAACGGAATATAACTTTTGTGCTTTCATTTCTCACTCCCATTCCCCCATAAGCAGAAGTTTACCTGATATATCTGCGCATGACACATCCCACGATCAACAGAAGATTTGTTCAATATCATGGCATCTTCCATATCATACCTGAAAACGTCGATAACCCATGAATGTCAGAACTTACAGTAATTTGCTAGTCGTCTTTTCTCTAAAAAAAAACAAAAAAAAAAAAATAAATAAATAAAATCAGACGGTCTTACCCTGTATAAGACAGAACTGCTACTATTGCATTTGTTCCAGCAGGATACTCGTCAAGGCAGTACTCCGTATAAGACTCTGTCCGCACAATTGGACTTTGAGGAGTCTGAAAGCCCACAATCGCCCAAATAGATTAATCACCAAACCACATCAAATGGCCAAAGGGATTCAGATAGGTGGATTGTCGTGAAAAAGGACGAAGATTATATCAAGTAGCCAATCATGTAAGCAAAGTTGATAACATTAAGCACAACTAGCACCAGACACAACAGAAAAAGATAAATCTAATTCCAGTTCCGCCAATAAATGGATGAAAAATAGAGTATAGATAGATTTCTCTACATGATAGTATAGCTATTACCAATAAAACAGAACACAGCTCATCATTGTCAAAACTTAACGTATTACTATGAATAACATAACTTCAAGATATTTTTTTTTTTTTTTGATAAGTAAGATAGGATATCAATATATTCAAAAAGACACCAAGGGGGTGACTCCCATGTACAAAAAACCCCTAAAGGGCGGCGTCCATAGACAAGAGAGAGCTAATTAAGCTCTAGGACTATCATGAGAAATTTTATCCACAAAAAGAATGAAAGTCAAGTGTCGATGTGAATTTAACACTTGACTCCAACTATACAACGTCCACAAGAAACTAAAAGTGAACCCCTGGTGTGTCAACCTAATGTCATCAAAAATGTGATGATTTCTTTCTTTCCAAGTACACCACCAAATTGCAATTGGAACCATAACTTCAAGATATTAAAATAGAAAATTAGGAGTGCCAGTATTTATTGAAAAACTATTAAAGAAATTCCAGTGCCAAGGCAATGAAACATCAAAGCCAGCAAATAAACCTTTACACCAACAACGTTTGAACTCACATCACATTAAACAGTAAAGACTCTTGCGGAAAATCTGCCCCGCAATAAGAAATAAAGTTCAAAATCTACCCCCGCAATCATAAACCTCTATGTTTTTAAAATGAAAGCATTTGTCCTGGATTACAGGGAGCATATACTACTTCAACAAGCTTCATAAAGAAGAAATGTTTAAGTCAAGGTATCAAAACAAGGCAGAGCAAAGGACAGCAACTTGCAGTCAAACATGGCGTCCAACTAAACAAACATTGTTCGCTTTCCGTATAAAAATTTGTATCACTATAACAGACCTGAAGATGATAAGCCTTGTTATCTGAACGAAGTTTGATTGCTTGCGCAGAAAAACCCATTGTTTGCTTCGCCATCTATGCATGGGCAGACATTCAAGAATGAGCATTTTTATATATAAGTGAGGGTATGAATATTAAGAAAGAACAAAATAGATAAGATCAGCATGAACATAAAGTTATTGAAGAGACCAGTAAGGCGAGAAATTAAGATCAATCATGCCAGAGTTTACCTGACATTGATACATATTCCTTGGACTTTGATTGTGATTACAATATGGTGTGTTACTAGCAACTACACTCAGCAGTCCAGTAAGACTTATTTCCTCATGGGTCGCGGGGAGGTCATTTGTCCTCCCACCATCTCCACCATCAGGACATCTTATCTCCATAAAAACCTACCCAGCAAAGGAACATATTACATTTCCGTTTACAGACAAACGGCAATACAATGACCCGTCAAATGCTCTAAAGTCTAAATAGTACTTCTATCGAAATATTATATAAACTTGATCATCAGGGTACAAAGTTAGCTCTCACCTGTTCAAAAGGGCCAATAAGTTCAATGTCGTTACCATTTTTAGGAGCAGTAGAAATATTCCTTACTGGGCGAATGAACCTGGATGGATTGGTAAAAAGGAACAACCCAGGGTATGCACCTCCATAACTCAATGGGACATAGCCAACTTCCAGATCACAAGGAACCTACGATTGATGGATTTGCAGATTTAGAAATTTCTATGATAGAAATCAGATGCAAGGAAAATTTAGAAAACAGTTATATTCAAAGGCTACCAACCTCCCATGCTGACAGCTTAAGCTTTCGTAAATGAGAGACGGCTTTTTCAACAAAAAGAGTTGGTATGGTACCAATGACTCTGCCATCAAGAAGAACTGAGAGAATTTCAGGGGGGCCGCCTTGCACAACCTTTGACGAAGAAGACTTCATACCAAGTTTTAACAGAGTACGGATGATTGACAATCTCATGTTGAAAAAGTTCTTGACGGCTCCTCGTTCATCGAAGTAGGAGGTGACCCCTTGAAATCAGAAAATTAGTGAGCAAAAAATTTCTCATACTAAGGGATACCACGATTACAAAACCTAGAGCACAAATCAGGACACCCTGAAGAGAACATGTACTAACAAAAGCAGTAATGGCAAGGGAAAGATATAATAGGATAGGACAGTAACTGTGAAGAACTTTGTTAACCGTACGTAATATTTAATTATTGTGGCAATGTATGAAAGAACGTAAATGAGTACTAGAAACATAAAAGAACCCATACCAGTAACGAAAGATGAGGAGATAAATAAATCAAAAGTCATAACGCACGAAGAAAATAATGCATACAGTAGCAACGCAGCTAGGATTGATCATTAACAAAAATGAAAAAGTCCATGATAATAAGACTGTGACTTAGACAGCGATTACTAGAGTCCGAAACATGTACAAGTGAGATGAGCACACACACTAAACACTTACTGCATGAACGAGTGAGATGATTCAGCAATCCACAGGGCTCCCCGTCAGGTGTGTGTACAGGACAAAGAAAGCCCCACGACCTGCAAAAAACAACACCATAGGAGTATGAATAAGAAAAACTAAAAACATAATAGTAATAGAATAAGAATTTCAACCATAGCAGCGGTAACTTAATAAATTAATTGCCACTGCCACTGAAAGAAAGAAAACGATAACCTACTCGGGCAGAAGTTTCCGCACGCTTGTTGTACGAGCACCAGCAAATGCGGTACCTCTATGAATGGCTCGAAAGTGGGAGAGGAAACGAAGAAAGCTAATCTTGTCAGCCTGGATGACAAAGCCGGCTTTCTGATAATTGAAAACGACAAACAGTTATTGGCGTTTCAAGATAGTCAAAAGTCAAAACGAGAACAAAAGTTAAAGAGGCTTAGCTCAGCCTCAAAGACTTCAAACCTTGACAAGGTCCTTAACAGTAATTTGGTCTAGTTTAAAAAAAAAAATTAAAGTTAACAAAACCCACGTCCTATAATTGAAACTTGTACCCTAGCCTTGATAGTAAGGTCGCCGATCCCCTCATTAACCAGAAAAGACCAAAGACATATCACAGCTTTTGCACATCTATTTTTATTTGCATGTTTTTCCGAGTTTGTCCTCAATGCAATCAGTCGTTATTTGTAGATAGATTATGTATTTTCTTCGAATACATTATTTCAGACGGAATGCAATAATTGGCACGTGGATTATTAAATTAATCAAAAGATAAATTGACAGCTTTGTTCAAAAAGGCATGAGGCACACCAAGGCGAGGGGTCATGGTGACGAGGCGCAAGTCCGTGGTGAAGGGCTGAAGGCGTGGGCCTGATGGAAGTGAGGCCCTCTCTTTTTTCAAACAAATCTTTATTTTCCAAACACAAATTTGCAAAGGAGAACTTTTTTTGGGTTTTTAAAGACGGAGACAATGTAAAGAAGTAAAAGTATGGATTAATGGGCTATAAGAAGGGGAGAAGAAAAGAGCTAGAAGAAAAAAGATATATGGATATTGCATACTCGGATGCCTCTGGTATGCCTCATATCAGCGAAGCGCTACCCCTTGGGCATGTTTTTAAATTAAGATTGACTGGACTGAGAGCCTTTTATGATTGCTATAATTTCGCCACCCTAGCTTCTAAAGCTCACCTCCACCCCTAACCTCAGCTTTCTTCATCAACCCACAAACACTTCAAATAAGCAAAGAAGTAGACTAATAGTGGAGGTTGCTCCTGTGCCTAAAAAAGCTGGGACATAAAAATAGCCAATGCTTCAAAACCGCACAAGGACACAATATAGCTCTCCACTCTCCAGGTTTATAAATAAAGAGAAGAGATGCACGAGTAAAATCAAAAGACGAATTTAAAAAAAAGAAAGAAAAAAAAAAGCCATATCTCCTCTCACAGCGTGTCGTAGAACTCCTACTCAACAGGACTTTACTTGCTTAGGGCTTGTGGGGAAGAACCACATGCAGTAGAGCCATAGAAACTATTTGCCAACAGAAGACACCACAAACATAATTACACCAGACTACCTTAACCAGATACCAGTATACTAACGTCCTCAAAAATGGAAAATGGAAGGAAATTTCGAAAGTACTAAGCAGCAAATACCTGTGGTAAGTCGAGGGCCGAGTCTCCAGCCAATCTACCAGTTTTCAAGAGATTCTCTATAGCAGCACCAATCTGTTTTCCATCGTTCTTTCTCAACACCTTCTTGACATCTCCAGCTGCATCATTTCCCGAACAGACGACACACACACATAAGTTCAAGTTACAAAGTTTATATCCTTGCTTAACACAAGATTAGCTACTAGCAAAATGTCATCCGATGTACAATGGAAGAAAATCCGCAAAATTGGTAGGGAAGCCGACATGACATCACAGAAGTTACAAAAACACAATACCACCATATCCAAATATAAGCCACATGAGTGACAATGCTTTTAAAACCTTGAACAAATAAAAACCACGTGAGTAACAACGCATTTGCAAGGCTTCAATGTCAACAAGACTAAGAAAACACCAGGTTCAACGAACTGGATTTCAGTAACCCCTACAAGCATATCTCAACCATTTCTTCTGCTGACAATTCTACCCCTAGCGGTCAAGGCTGATGTCTCAAAACTAGACTAACAACACCACTAACAATCACATGTGACAAACAACACGACAGCAGGGTATACACAACTTGAAGTTATTATTTATATGGCCCATCATTTTTAGCGAGCTATTACCAGGTTCAGCAATCTGCATTTCCCCAGCAGAAATATATTATGTTTTCTCACGTCTATGGATGAGATACTTTGGTCCTCACACTCATTGTTTTTCTTCTTTTTTTTCATGTTTGAATGGCAGGTAAGAATGTAAGAGCCTTCCAGTATGGGCCTCCGATTGTTTATGGGTTCAACACGAGCCCTTCCAGGAGCCCATTCAAGCATTCTTTATTACATGTATACAAATTAGAACATAAAAAGGATAACCAAGAGTCAAATACTCTTCAAAAGGAAAAGAAAATAGTGTCAACTCTTAAAAACAAAAAAACACTGAAGCATGACATACAACTGCCGAGAGAGAAAGTTTCGCCTTTGTTTTGTATCTCCTCAATAAGAAGCCTTCTGCACCTATACAGCCACTCCTGAAGCTTGTCCTGAAAAGAAAAGTGTATACTAGGTAAGCATAAACAGATAATAATATCAACATACCAGTGCTACGAGAAAGACCCCCACTAGACTCTGAACATATTAAACCCTCTAAAGAGACAGCAGATATTCCACAAATCTGGTCCAACTTCAGATATGTTTCCATAAGTTACTGTTCAGTTCCCCATTTCCCATTATATGTTAGCACTTGGGACTTTGATAAAAGAAGAGCTTGCAAACCCAAACCGATCCGGAAGAAAAGACCCGGAATCTGAACCGATAAAGCACAAGTAAGGCTAGCAAAAACCTACTCGACCCGACCCATTGATCCATAATGGACAAGATCCCGATGCACCCCAGCCCAGATCTGACCCAGATAAGTCAACCCAAATTGAACCCAGCACAACTACCATCTGACCAATTCGAACCCACTTGTAGCTAATCATACGTCCATGTGACTATATCATATGTAACCTATGTTACTCAGACACGGCTGGAAGTGTCGGAGGTGGATACGTGTCGGGGTGTGACACGGCTATTTTACGAAAAAAGTTGATTTTTTCTGCCTAAAAAGGTGTGTCTAGGTGCCGTGTCGTGTCGGACGTGTGTCATGTCATGTCGGACGCGTGTCATGTCCAACACGCGACACGGCAGGTAAATGAAGTGTCGGAGTAACATAGGATGGAACATAGTTCAATCAATTCATTAATATTTAGAAGCACAAGTCATGTAACTCAAAGACTTGAATGTGAACTATTATTTATTAACGGAAACATATTTCAGTAAGGTGTGACTCACTACCTAATAGAAACCAGACAACAAACCAACTCGAACAAACTTGACAGAACCTGAGCAAACCAAACCAAGTTTTAAACCACCCAGAGAGGGGAAGAGACTTCATGATTCTTTAAACCTATTAATCGATAATATTTATTTCCAATGAGTAGACAATAACTACCTTTAGATAAATGGATATCAGTTGACCAGCTTGTAGAACTTCGTGATTCTGCGTTGCATCTGGATTGTCCAGCACAGATGTCTGGTCTACAAGTGAAAAGAGCTTCTGCAGCATGAATCTACATAAAACATCACGTTCTCAATGACAAAGCAGTACACACAATAACATTCTAAAAACAGGAAAAGATCATATAAGAGGAGAAGAAGCAAACATTAGAAGATTAAACTTGTCATGATTGTTGGAACCGAGGTGGACAAATACGTAATCATTCAGAACAGCTTCCCCAACCTAATGACAACAGACAAAAATCAGGAAAATATAAAACCAATATTGGTCACGAAAAGAAGATTTACAGATTAAAATATACAGCATGACTTACAACTAAATAGCTGTCTTTATCCATCCCTTCCATCACAGGCTGGAAATGCTTTCCTAGACAACAGAAGAGGAAAAAGCACATTATTGCCTCATGCTAGACTTGGAAAAGAATGCTAAACTGATAACTAATGTTGATATCCATCAATCAAATGATACATAGATATCCTCGTACCGTGGCAGTTAAATTTCGTAAATTTAACTTGTTTCGAGCATGTGATATCTAATGTCTAAATGAAGCTACATACAATTGTTTGTTCTCATACTTCAGAACTAAAAACTGCTAGCAGCCACAAACGAAATGGCTACTTTTCCTAGCATTGGAACAATGCAAAAACTATATCATACCAATATCTTCAAGACATTGACGACGAGTCAAAAGAGATAAACTGTGCAGCTCGTCAAGTATGATCTTTGCCCTTTCACCAACTAGCTGCGTCCCAACAGCACCTTTTACACCTTTGTATTTTTCATTGTAGGAACATGTGAGTGCCACATAAAGTTCATGATCAGTGGCATCAAGAAGTGCCTGTTATCAGAAATAAGCATCAGTTTTAAATGAAATCAGATAAATGCGACATGGAGAGGAATAAATAACCAAGTCAAGGTAGATGACAATGAAGATTCATCTTAAAATTACATGCAACTCTTTTTTTTTTTTTTTGATAAGTCAGGTTATCAATAAATTCAAAAAGGACACCAGGGGGTGATACCCCTTTACAAAAAGACACCATGCGGGTGACGCCCATATACAAAAGAGAGTTACTTAAGCTCTTCGGCTATCTTGCTAAGTTTTATCCACAAAATGAAGGAAAGTCTAAGACTTGATGAAAATATTAATACTTGACTCCAACTATACAACCACAGACTGACCAAACAACACCAACTTCTTCAATTCCGGGGAATTCTGAAATCCCAAGATTTTGAGTGGCAACCAAACGACCACTTAACCTCTGTTCACCATTTCTAATAATTCCTAGCATTAACAAAAATGAGAGTAACAGATTACGGGTACCAGGTGGGGAATGCAGTCAAGGGCAGTTGCTATTCATCTCAAAATTTGAAAATATACATGGAAAAGAGAATAGATTCAGAGAACATGTGTAACCTTCAAAACGACGCCCACAGGAAGTAAGAACTCCCTTCCTCTTATCCTACAGCACATAGGACAATATTTTAGTTTGGGCATTGTCAACAGTCAATAGACTTCAATCCGATATTAGATAGCAACAACAACTCACCAAAATCCAAGTCTAGCGCTTCCGTTGTTGAGATAATATAGTTTCACAGTAAGAGAAGATTGGTCTTCCCTAACACACCTATAAGCGAGCAACAAATAATCATCAGTATTTACGAAATTGATAGTCGAACTTCATACCATCCTGCTAATTGAAAAGATACCCAGCTAATACAAATTAAGAAATAGACATCATATTTATTTAAAATGGCATTATTTAAGTATTCATATTCGATGAAAGTCATGCCACACAAGGCTACGATATTATATTTATATCTACGAATGGTACATAGTAACTCTAATCACTTTAAAGTTCATCGAGTAAGGAGTCCCATGAATTCCAACGTGAAACAAAGAAGGCATAGCCACAACATAGGTAGCACCAATCCCACTCTACCAACTTAGTTCTAAAAAGCATGACTTGGACCTTAGCCTATTCAGCCCCGGGTCACTAGTAACGATGCCATCCATCGAGAGTTTAAAAATATCGAGATAGCACAAATAAATCAAAGAACTTTAGAACAAACCTTATAAGAACAGCTTTATCAGTATATCCTTCTCGCCGACCACGAAATGAACTCCGTGTCATGCTCATTGGCTGAAAAGTCAAAACAAGAAACTCGACATATCATTCCAAAAGATTGATCATCAGCAAAGAAGCACATGATAGCTTAAAACAAAATGGTCATATTTCTTTCCAGAGCAATACAAAGTACTACTGGCTCCAATTTACTTTCGGGCAAATGTTTAGTTTTTGGTGTTGTTATAGAATGTTCTGGTAAACTGCATCCAACCGTAAAATATAATATACCAAACACCTAATTGGCAAGTCTGACGACTTTCTCTAAAGCTCTTCTTCCCCCACCCCCCTACGAGAAAGAAGAAGAGAAAGGACTTCAACACTTGCAGCGTAGATCCAGGTCCTAAATCATATAGCTCCTTTATCTACGATGATCTGCAAACTTGCAGTAATGACAAAGAAAATCACGAAAAGGCAAAACGTTACTCACATAATTACGCTTTGGCATAATCAGTAGTCGAACAACCCTCTCAAGCCCATTGCAAATGAAGTATCTACAGGTAAATTAACAGAAAAGTTATAAAAATATTGCCTCACGTGTACAAAGACATTCCCAAGTACTCAGACAAAATAACAGTAATAAAGATACGGATATCTCTTCCACTGTAAATGAAGACAACACATAATCAGAAGTAACAAACAGCCAATAACTAAGTGCCTCAAGAGTCAGTGTAATGACATAATATTAGATAATCTACAAACAAATAAACAATAGAAACAGGCAATAAATCTGCATTTCAACACACTAACAAGAGATACTCACCCTCCCATCTCTGATCCCTCTTCTTTGTGAGAAATTAGTTTTGCACGAGACACATTCCTCAAGTTGCAAATCTTGGACTAAGAAAGAAAGAGACAAGCAGATCGCAGGGGATATTAGCATATTGCCCATGACAGAGCCATAAAAGCTGGGAGAAACTCCATCGCAATAATGTAAAAATATTAATATTAAAAAGGCATGTGGCTGCGTTATAAGTCAGAATAATTAGCATGGTTTGTATCTACTCAGACTTCCCATCTTTTGAAATTGGCCTCCACAACATTCCTTTAGACGAATTATTCCATCGGGATGGGCATAAAAACAAGTATATAAGTAAGACAATAGCCCCTCCAGTCTTCATTTAATGAAGTAGCTAACAGTCTTGGGAAAAAAAAAAAATACCACTTGACTGAATGGTTTGTTTTGCAATAAGCTAATAGATGAGAGATCATAACGCGGCATCGTCGCTTCCTACCGCACCAGCCCCAGTGGGACAAGTAACGATTTTAGGAGTAAATTTACATGGATAATTATGGCATTGGAACTCAGCCATCAAATATGAGTCTTAGTTCATTTTCAATAATAAGCGGCAGTAAAAGGGGGGAAATTACAGGCTAAGATAGTGGGATGGTCAGGTACATCACAACACTACGAGTGAGCACACACAAACACATGCCCATACACATAACCATACACAAAGATAAAAAAGAAGAACACCAACCATTAACATCACAGGAAATTGCCCAAAGTTGAAACTCTCCCTTACTACTGCGTCACTATCATTGTACTGAAAGCAAACCTCGGCCATAAACTTCCCTGAGTACGATATCTTTGCCTGACGACACTGCCATAACAAAACAAAGAAACACAAGCTTCTCATTCAACTCTGCTATAACATATTTTCAAAAAAGCAAAGAGGGTCCGCCAGAATACTTTAATTCCAACAGAATTAAGTTCTTCTTCTCACCTCATATGGATACAAAGTTTTGCTCATCCCATTAACATCCTTTAGAGGTGAATGAACTTTAGGATTACTAAGAAAAAGTGCGCGAAACAAGTCAAGGGAAACACAATAAACTTTACCGAAACGAAGCTGAAATTAAACAGAAAAAAGATAGCTGAAATTAACAAACAAAAGGATATTTCTCAGTTTATTGCCGGATGCAGGATCATGAATTTCAACAGGCTTGATATTGGACAGCACCGTCTCCAACCCCGAAGTTATCAAATAATCAAAGGACTCTATATGCGGCCGCAAGAGCTCCCGCAACGCCCTAAAGTCGGGTTCTTTCATCCTTTTCTCCGTTGCTCGCTTTTCTTCTCCCATATCACTCGACATTGATAAAAGTTGCAAACTTTCTACTCACTCTTCACTCGTTTTCCTAGCACAATAACTTCAAATTTACGACACCCTGAAAGTCGAAATTTCTGGACTTCAAACTAATAGTTTTTTAAACTAATAAAGTTGCAAACTTTCTACTCAAATTTCAATTATTTTCCCAGCAAAATAACTACAATTACGATTCCACAAACACCCAGAAAATTGCAATTCACAGTTCAAAAATTAACCCTTTTCCCATCAAATTCCACACCCAATTAAAGACCCACAATTTCCCCCAAATTTATAAGCTGAAATTTAGCATTTATAATGAACAAATATCGAAAAAAATTGATCAAATTAAAAGAAATAACGACAGAAAAAAAGGTTTGAACTTTACCTGAGTATTTGGAAAATTGATTTGGGCGGAAATTGCACAATTAAATTGGGGAAAATTAAACCTTTCCGACCAGCTTCAGCGGCTGCTTTTTGGTTTTGTTTAAATTAAATTAAATAAATATGTTGATTTTCTGTATTATTTGTATTTGTTAGGGTTTAGGGTTTATATCGTTGGCGCCTGTTTGCCCGGTTTTTATGGCAAATGTGGGATATGAGATTCTTTTTTCGGTAATTTTCGTGTGTTTACGGTAACTCGATAAGTACGGTAACATTGCTAACGTGGTATTGTTCGTAGAGGGCCAGGGAATGTGGCTTGCTCCTAGTTTTTGTTGGGTTAGGGTCTATTTTGTGTCGTTTTTTATTTTCAGTTTTCCGTCTTTTTGAAAGCCAAAGTCCCGTTTTTGAAACCAGAAAAAGTGGTTTTCAGTTTTCATTTTCACTTGACTATTATAGAAACATACAATTAAAATTTATTGTTGCAATTTATTTAACTAAATTTTTTACAACAAAAAAAACAAAAACTGAAAACGTTAATGATACCGAACGGGCTCTTACTTTTACATTTTGTTCTTGCCAGCTTAATTTTGTAGTCCGTTAGATTAACAAACTTGCTCGTACTTTAGAGTATCTAATGAATGTTGGGAAAAAGCCTTATCGGTCAAGAGTCGGGATTTCTCAAAGCTCGGATTAGATCGCATCAGTCACGTCCAAGCTTCCATTGCCTGAACAGTGGATACCAAAGGGCCCAAGTCTCCGCTTTGCAAAGCTGAAAAGTGTAGAGGCCACTTCAAAATACGACTACCATTTAAGCATGACCCCTGGTTAAATGATCACAGCTACGACGCCGAAACAGTCCTCGAAATTTACTCACAAAAAGCATCCACCAGATAACGAACCTGCCCCGCATCAGGGGGGCTAAGACCAACAGACGCCCCCAAGAATCCAGAGGGGGAATGTTCAGTTTACTTGATTAAACTTTAGAGGAGTTACATACTTTAGATGATTAATGTGAGCGAAAATTGCTCAAGCTTAAAAAGTTCCAATTAACATACAAAACGACTGAAAAGCTAGTCAGGACCCAATATGACCAACAAAACAACAAGGTTATTGGATTGTAGTTGCGCTCAGCACAAAGTAACCAGTAACCAATAACCAACGTAGAGCAACCCTTATTTCGTGATAAAGCTCAAGCCGTCTTTGTCTCTATCTCTATCTTTGAAAATTCTGAGTAAAGTGAGGAGCCGTTTCTATCTTTGCCAATTTTGCAGCGATCATGCCAACTTCTGCAGCAATCCTACTAGCTTCCTTTTCCTTGGCTGCAACCACAAAGGCACAAGGCACTATCATATAGTTGTCATACTTTTCGTATAAGTTTTTTTCGTAGTCAGTTCGTAACAGGTGGGCAATAGAGTTTAAATTTTACCTTCCAAACGCTTTTTCAGGTAGGCAATTTTCGTATCCCTTGCTTCAGTCTCTTTGAAGCCAACCTTGATCATATCTTTTTTAAGTGGCTTAGTTTTCCATGCTGCAATAGAAAATATGGAGTGAATTTTAACAGTAGCTTCACCCATTATTAGACAATTATTTCAACAACACTCCTGAACTATTCTACGTTTGTTGTATTTACCACAAAATGCTCCGTATAACAGTTAATCAGCCTTGGGCGACCACACTTCCTTGGCCAGACTCGAGGCTAGGGTCGGCTGATAGAAACTAAATTAAAGGCCCAAAGACCATCGTTCATTAAGTGTTTATAATATCAACATTCAAGTCACAAGAAAAGCCAGGCCAAAACGGGGAGCAAAAGTAAGAGACACTCCTCCTCGCGCCTTACAACTTACAAGGTATAACGAAACATTTCACCATGACAAAAAGAAAGAGAAAAACTTTTTTCTAAGTCCCCACTATCCAATCTTAAGGTATATTAACACCATATATTATTGGATCCAAAACATCATAAGCCTTTATATTCGACCATATTAACACCATATTATTATGGTACTTTTTAGTTTTAAGGTATAAAACACAAATGTATAAAACTGCACGAAACAAGACTAAAACAAAAAAAGATCATCATAAGATAAAGATTAACACTTTTATATCAAAAAGTAACTTGTGTTTACGACATACAATCCAGAACTAATTCCATTTAGCTAAAGTTGGTAGGGTTTTCCAAATTACATATCCAACTATCAAATGCATCAAACCTATGGCGTCACTGACCAACTAAATAGCATCAACAATGTACAGTTGAAAAGCCATCATAAACATAATAGAGCCAGACAATTACTCACGCGTTCTCGTTCATCTACACTAAACATCACCTCAGAAATCAGATGTATCACGAAAATAAATATAAACTCAAAAGCAGAAGGGTACACAAAAGACAGTAGTGCATACAGATTTGTAAAGTTGAGAGGCTCTGCCTAATGGTTACAATTTACAAATGGGTCAATTTCATACAAATGGGTGGCTGGCCTACTCTGGAAAGCATATGAGTACCCACCAACATGATCCAGCATTAGAACTGAATAATGCACTTGGTTTTCAAATTGTATTGCTCGATTTGCCTTTTGTCAATAAATACTTCTTTCTTGATATTCAGAGTGTTCAGGAAATGAGAAACAGTTGTTATGACAACATCTTTAGGCAAATCACACATAAAAAATCACTCTTCAACTATCAGGCATATCAAACTTTATGATGAGATTAGAGGATGGTAGCAAGTAAAAGGAAGAAAGAACTTACAGTGAGGGACAGAGCCAAGAACGCAAGCGCAGACATTGACGGCAGAGTTGGGGAAGATGGTGTGGAATTTGTGGAAGAAAGAGGCAACAAGAGTGAAATGTGTGTGTTGCTGATCCTTATTGTTGCTGGTGTTATGGAGGGAATCCTCTCTAAAAACCTGGATGCCAATACCGCGAGAATGGTAGTCAGAAAAGCCAAACCTATCCTTGAAATCAACGAGCTGAGAAGTGACAATGACACAAAAGAAAGGGCCTTCCAAGTGAAAGAGTTGTCTCCAGGGATGGAAATTGGGATGGGTGAAAAAGCAATTGTCATCCCCTTGCAACATATCGGAGGTGGCCATGATGTTGGTATCCTTGATATTCTTGGCACTTCTCTTGACAATGTGGATAGGGTCGGAAAGATGCCCGGCCTCGTCAACATAAGACCTTGCGGAAATGTCTCCTCCCCTGAAATGGTATAGAGAGTCGCCCACACAGAGAGCACCATGAGGGAAGAACTCCCCATCAGCGGAAGGAGTGTGTATCCATTTTTGAGAGTCCAAGTCGAAGATACAGTGTATGCAAAAATTTCCTATGTAGACACGGCGGCCTACTACCGTAGCTTCAATGGTATGATATCCATTGCAACTTAAGGGGGGGTCAGGAAGGACTTCCCAGGTGTCGGAAGCCGGGAGATAACGCTCAAAGACGCCAGTACTGATTCCAACGCGGCGACCTATGACGTAAATATAACCATCAGCTACAAAGGTGCAAGGGTTGTCCTTGGGGTAATTGAGTGAGGCTACAGGGCGCAGCCCTAGGTGGAGGTTTTTGGTATCGAGAACCTTGACTGTGGTGAGCAGATTCTTGTAATTATCATTCGATACCCTATAGCCGTTGCTTATCCCTCCAACCATGTAGATTTTGTTGCCCAGCTTTACAAAAGCAGTCTCATCTATCAACTCACCGTTTGGGATTAACATAGACGGGGAGTCGGGTTTGGGGTTCTTGAAGCACTCCGAACCTTGAGTACCATCATCAATATCATCTTCCTTTTCTTCTTCTTCACCGGGGATATCTATGACATACAAAGCCTTGTTCGGCCAGTTACACGCCTCCTCCTTCCCCTCACCCACATCATTTTCATCACGTTCTACCAGCACCACGATTTTCAGACCCCCAGCTTTTTTATCTCCCATTTCAATTCTTTTCCCTACTTTTTTCCCTCTTCTTTTCCCCATACCAATCCCCTACCTAGTTAGTTTTTACGCAAGAGAAGCGAGCAGTAGAGACCTCAAAAACCAAAAACAAAAAGACCGAAATCGGGTTCTTTCATCCTTTTCACCGTTGCTCGCTTTTCTTCCACCATATCACTCGACATTGGTAAAAGTTGCAAACTTTCTACAATTCTACTCACTCTTCAATCGTTTTCCCAGCACAATAACTTCAACTTCACGACACCCTGAAAGTTAAAAACTTTTGGGCATGAAACTACTAGTTTTGAACTAATAAAGTTGCAAACTTTCTACTTGCTCTTCAATCGTTTTCTCAGCACAATAACTTCAACTTCACGACACCCTGAAAGTTGAAATCTTTGGGCGTGAAACTAATAATTTTGAGCTAATAAAGTTGCAAACTTTCTAATCAAATTTCAATTGTTTACCCAGCAAAATAGCTACAATTACGATAAAATTGCAATTAACAGTTCAAAAATTAAGCCTTTTTCCCATCTAATTCCCCACTTAACCAAGAACCAAAAGTTACCCCAAATTTTATAAGCTAAAATTTAGCATTTACAATGAACAAAAATCGAAAAAAGTTGATCAAATTGAAAGAAAAAACGACAGAAAAAAAGGGTTTAAACTTTACCTGAGGTGGCGGTTGGTGTCGGAGGTGGTGTCGGCCAGGGTGTTTAGTGCGGTGGTGGGGTTTGGGGAGTGAGGAGAAAGAATGAGAGTTTTTATTTTTATCTAATACTATATATTAAAACCAGAAACCGAGTCTTTCCTACGGACGACACTTGGCATACATTAATTGGATAGAACATAAAAATAGCATTAAAATACAATTATCGGTTAGGATATGGTAATAAATTATCATACATTAATTGGATAGAACGTAAAAATAGCATTAAATACAATTATCGGTTAGGATATGGTAATAAATTATTATCCAGTAATATAGTATTAGCTATTTTATGGAAATAAATCATTATGGTAATTTATTAGAGCAAAGATAAGGCAACAAGCCCGGGCGTGGCACGGGCATACAAACTAGTTTGAATCAAACTTGTAAAACGAACTTTGAAAGGAAGATATCATTCATTCATTTAAAAGTCATACGGCATCTACATCGAAGCTGATAATAGCATATAACTCTAACAAAGTTACAATGAAGTATTGGGCTCAAAACAAATCAATGGACTGATGACAAAAAAAACGTGGGTTACACAAAGGATTGTAGTCATGGTATCACTAGGGTACTATAGAACGATTGACCACGTACGGCCCCTTTCAAATACTACAACTAGTAGTTTAATACCGGGGCTACGCCCGGAATAATCTTTGCCATTTATTTTATGTATGTTTATCTACTCCGTGTAAAAGTTTCACCTATGATATAATGATGTGATCGACACCAACGTAAGTTTGATACACCCCTACTTTCGTATGTTTTGGGCCTTTTGGCTATATTTGGTATGCACAATAAGCTAGCTTATTTGGTTAAAGTAGCTTATTTGACTAGTTTTTTAAACTCTTTGACCAAATAAGCTTGTTAGGTACCACCACTAGCTTAATTAATAAGCTATCTTATTTAAGATGTTACCCCCTGTAACATATTAAAAAATAAGGTAGTTTATCATAATTTTATTTCTATTTTACCCCTGATTATTTACTAAAATAAAATGAGATTAAAAATAATTGATGCATTTTTTTGTAATTTTATATATATCTGCTCCTATATCAGCTAATTTTGCCAAACACTTCTATGACTATCAGCTAAAAACTTTCAGCTACTATTGCAGTTATTATTTCAGCTTTCAGCTACTATTTCAGCATTCAGGTACTATTTCAGTGTTCAGCTACTATTTCAGCTAGTTTTACCAAACATAGCCATATAGGAATAAAATTATGATAAAGTAGCTTATTTTTTAATATGTTACAGGGGGTAACATCTTAAATAAGCTAGCTTATTAATTAAGCTAGTGGTGGTACCAAACAAGCTTATTTGGTCAAAGAGCTTAAAAAACTAGTCAAATAAGTTATTTTAGCCAAATAAGCTAGTTTATTGTGCATACCAAACATAGCTAACTTAGCCCGTTTCGATTAACTGACCGTTTTGGCTCTCACGGTTTACTAATATTAGTACTCTCCCCGTTTTACCCCTGAAAAAAAGGATAGTTTCTCCTACCGTAATTGGCAAGCCAAACTACACCATCCTGATTCCTGAATCTTCTCCAGCAAGCTGCAACTCAACTCATCCTCCTCTCCCCCGAAAAAAGGTTAGTACTATGATTTTTAGGGTTCTTCAGAATTTCAAATTCGATTCGACTCATATATCATATTCCGAACCAATTTCTAGCTGTTTAATTCAATTAGCTTAGCTTATAATTCCGTGCAATTAATTCAATTCACACCAATTTCATGTGCAGAATGTTCAAGAACACGTTTCAATCGGGATTTCTGTCAATCTTATATAGCCTTGGGTACGCCGCTTTTTATAATCATGTTTTTGATTTGATTGAATTTTATATGCTTTGATTTTATGTTGCGGAATCGATTTCTCTACTTATTACGAATCGTTAGGGTTACGCTGTTTCGAGTTTTGTCGAAGTCGGGATAGGTTGTCGTTGTTTTCGTTGTCGTTGCCGTTATCGTTGTTGTTATCGTTGTTTCGATTTTGTGGAATTGTTCTGAATTGGATTAATTTTGATTGTGTCTTGCAGGAGCAAGCCCTTGCAAATATGGGATAAAGAAGGTAATACACCGTCTTTTTTTTTCGTGGAATTGTTGTTTCGAGTAAATGGGGGAACGCGGTTTATGCTTGACTTTGTTTATCCAATTCTACATTATGCAAGTTCTTGTTGATTGAGGCTGGAGGGGCTTTAGTGTAGCTGAGTACTTGATAGTGGTTCACTAGATTATCGCGTAGATTGAGAAAGTTGGTTGTTTGACCCATGACAGGATAGTTTGAAGGACTTACGAGTTTGCCACTGCTATTAAAGTACCGTACAATATTTGACCATTCCCCTATTAAAAGTTGAGAACTTGTCAGATAGATTCCCCTGCAAAGGCTGCAATCTTATTGATGGTTCGATACCTGGATATGATTTGTGCTCCTTTTGCTATTTGCTTCTCCACTGTTCTTAGTTGAGAACCTTGTACTTATACTTGTTAAGATTATGTTTTAGTTTGATTCAAAGCATCAGTTTCGTGCTGCATCCATTGTTTCTCATTCTTTTGAACTTGCGTGTCAAATTTCTTTGGCTGAAAGTTGGGAGGGATGTTCCTAATGTCCTACCCTACTGTTGCGGTAGGACTGTACTGTAAGCATCGGGTTACAACTTACTAATGCCAAGAAGCTCTCAATTGGAAAACAAGAAAAAGGGAAATTTTAACTAACAATTTGGCTTTGCTGCAACATGATGCACGATCTGATTTACTAGGATATCAATGAATAGTCGATCCCCTCTCTACCATAGCCATTAGAAGCAATATTTAAAGCATGAAAGTCTTAATGGTAGTTTTGTTTCCATTGTGAGAACTTTAGCATGTTCTTCTAAGTAACACCTCCTTATGTTCAAAGGAAAACAACACAAGTGAAGAAAGTATTGTGATAAATCTGATATGTGTCTGTTTGCAGTGTCCAACGGCCACATCAAGCGTCCGCAGGATGATGATATTCAGTCAAATGTCCTTGAGATAATAGGATCTAACATCCAGTCAACATATATCACATGCCCTGCAGACCCAGCTGCCACACTTGGTATAAAACTGCCTTTCTTGGTTATGGTTGTGAAGAATCTGAAGAAATACTTCACCTTCGAGATTCAAATCCTGGATGATAGGAATGTGAGGCGTCGTTTTCGTGCTTCAAATTATCAAGTCTGTAAGTCTTCCAATATATTAAGTTCTCTACTTTTCTCAAAGTGTTCCCTTTTGTTGGTGATAGATAAATTTTGAAACTTGTGTATGCTGATACCTATTGATTGCTATGCACTAGAGATATCATGGTACCTATATTACCTGCTATTTTAGATCAAATTTCAAGAACAAACCTATAATCTTTTTCTGTGAATGGGGAAGGGTGAGGAGACCAGAGTAAGCGAGTGAAAAAGTAAAGGGTAGGGAGGTGGGTCTGAAGGCGGAAAGGAAGAAATAAGCTCAACATGCTCCGGAGAATGAGGCATAGGATGTATTTTACTGTCTTTGCGCTCTCAGCTCCTCATCTTAAAATGAGAGTTTTCGGTGGAACTGTTGCACTATGCGAGCAGTAGTTCATTACTTCATACTCTATTGAAGCTGTTAAATTCATTAGTAAGAAGATTACAACCCCAAGAGAAATAAAACAAAGTATGACTGAGCGTCATACATAGTTGAAATCATGAAAGTGAGTTTGTACCACCAATGAAGGGAGCTTTGAGGCCTGTGGATCAGGTGTTCTACGGAAAGAACTATTGGGGAAGGAGAAAACACCTGATATTGTAGGCTTAGTTGAAATATTGTAGCGAGCATACCAATTTTGACTCATGTGGAGATAACATAGCAACTTTGCATGAATAGCCGCATCAACGTTTTGTAGGGTGCAGATAATACTGCCTACTTGTTGATTGGCCTTTCGGGTTAATTTATTCAATATCTGGAAAACTCTGATGAAAAGCTGGTAATGGTTATATGAAAGCTATAATTTATATCCAACACTTCTTATGTCGCCCTTCCTCTCTTTCTGGTTTTTCCCCTCTCTTTCCTTTTGCAGCTCTCCGTCCAGTCCCTGTTCTCCACCCTAGTTCTGTTAACAACTTACAAGAGCTCCATTTCCTTACTTTTGTCATTGCTCTCCTATCCATAGCGTGAGTTGTCTCTTTTTGAAAAATTTCTTATGTTCACTACCCCTCAGCTTACAAGAGCTCCCATTTCTTTACTTTTTCCATTGCTCTCCTATCCTTTGCGTGAGTTGGCTTGAACTTTCCTTTTTTTTCCCTTTTTTTTTTTTCCTAAAACAAGCACTTATCTATGGATAGAGACGCGTGCTGACGATTTTCTTTTCATTGCTGCTTGTCTTGTAAAGTTTCATGACCACCTGCTTATAAGCATTTGCCGTCTTCCCTGCTACGATGTTGGTTGAAAAGTTAAGCTTAATATCAATATGAACTTATCTGCTCCACCTTTTTTTTATGGCTCTTTTTGAAAGAAGGGCTTTTTCTAGATTCAGCACTTTACTATGGACGAAGAGACCTATTGACAATTTTCTTTTCATTTTCCTCTTCTTGTACCTTTTAAATTTCAAGACCATCTTCTCATATGCATCTCGCGTCTTCGTAACTACCATGTCCGTGCAGCTATGAAGAGTGTAGCTTAATATGGGAACTTGTCTGCTCCTTTCTTCTTGAACCTTATTATATAAATATATGTTTTGAAGTGGCCCATTAGAGATACCATCTAATCATCGGAGCTTAATTCGCCAACTATAGTAGGGATAAGAATATGTTTTTCTAATGCTGGTACAGTGTTACGGCTAGCTGAGTCATTCTGATTTTTTTTTTTCTCCAATGATTGATGGAGAGATAAACAAAGGAAGATGGAGATGGAGGTAGCCCACACATAGAAGGGAAAGTAGACAGGGTTTGAAAAGTACTTTGGTCTCTCCTCTTCACTGGACAGACTTCTCCTTAAGAACGGAAACTAATTTCTTTGACAACTTCTTATTTTTTTTAGCGATAGGGGTTGAACTGTTGGAATAAGTTAAGTTTCTGCAAGTATTCTCCTTGGACATCAATTCTGTTAGTTCAGTTTGGGTAAGCATATTATGAAATATGAATGTTATCCCTGGTTCTAGTGAAAAAACAACAATGCTTGATCATGTTTTAGGCTTTTATCATCCATTGATGATGTATCTTATTTGATTGATATTTCAGTCCTATTGTCTGTCTGTGTCGAACTAACTATTGACTAACGTTTCAGGCTGTGACTCGGGTTAAGCCTTACATATGCACCATGCCTCTCAAGCTGGATGAAGGGTGGAATCAAATTCAGTTAAATCTTGCTGATTTCACTAAACGAGCATATGGAACCAATTATGTTGAGACTTTGCGAGTCCAGGTTCACGCAAACTGTCGGCTGAGGCGCATATACTTTGCAGACCGCCTTTATTCAGAGGAAGAACTACCACCAGAGTTTAAGCTGTATCTCCCCATGCAGGCAAGTTCATTGGGCATCCTTTTCGCAATGTCACCTTTTTTTTCTTCCTTCCTGCAATGCATCTCTTACTTCTCTCTAAGCTCAAAAGACCTGACTAGTTCTTGAACTTGCAGAAACCTTGAGTTGTTGCGGAGGAGCTGGAGGGCGGGGAAATTTCTATGTTGTCAACCAACCTGTACGCCCTCAATGCTATAGCTTCTGTTTCGTTTGTTGTTAAGCTCCCTAGTTTCATGTGATCTAGTTTTATCTAATTTGGAGAAACCTACGAGATCTAAAAGATATTGATGATGGATTTTGAATGGACTCTCTTTTGTTTGTTGGTAATCTTGTTTGCCAACCCCGAATCTTTTTGGTGATAAGACTTGGTTATCGTTGTTGGTAATCATTTTAGCATTGGCGTGCATGACTGAGTTTTCTTCTCTTGGGACTCAAGTTTATGAGGGAGGTGTCTATCTTGCTGCATCATAATCACATTGAAAGTTAGTTGCATCCATTGGAGGTGTCTATCTTTACTCATGTCAGAATCAAACCCATCTCTTATCACGATTTCTTATTTTGAGACGGTTTCATATGGGATATTGTGCAGCTCTTGAGGCTTTCACTGCACCTTTGTTTTTTAAACGGCAATGTGAACTACTTTAAAGGTCATGTTCTATTAATTACCGAAATGAACATTGTATCTTCGGTTTTATCTCAAGTATGAGAACCTCCTTTTGACATTGGAGTCATTCTTTACTTATCCCTCGGTGATGTGATATTCGCTTGTGTATTACGTGCTTTCTTTTCGTCGTTTTTGCACGAATTACAAAGGTAAAGAACTTGTTGAAACGAAGAGGGGTATATAAGCTTTGTGCTCCATTAATACTTTGCATTAGTTGCATATGCATGTTATTGACTGAAGAGGTAGTTGCGCGAAAGACTGAGGATTTCCCCGCTCCTGCAGACAGGTTATAGGCCCCACTTCATAGGCAAATAGAGCAGACAGACCGCCTTTGCCTCGGTTTCCGAACCTTACCTCAAAGGGCAAAATCGTAGGTCACTTTTAAAAGCCGATGCTATTTGCTGTTTCCTTAAATGTTGGCTAGGTAGCTTGCCACGTGTATTAGGTCCATCTAGGTGATGCCACGTGTCAGCTCATTCCTTGATCCTCTGCCATATGATTCCGTGCTCGCCTTCTACGTTATTTCAGGGGCTGGTGCTCACTTCATGTTACTGTGGGCCTCACTCGTAGTAATTGTTTTTTTTTTTTAGGGCAACTCGTAGTAATTGTTACAATTGCGGCGAAAGACTTGATTTCGTGACTTTTATAGTTTCTATTTTCGGAGGATTTAATTTCTTGGATCATACTAGGAAGATGTGGAAGCTCGGCTGGAAGTATCGGAATTCGAGTTTGATCTCGTTGTGTAAATAGAATGTGACGGTGGGATGATGCGTTTTGTGTGTATTTCTGTGGGAGTTTGATTTGCGTTCTCTCTAGAATTCAAATCGATTATATATTGAGTGAACTCGGTTAGGAGAATCTCTACGGGGTATATGAATAAACGGCTTCCTATACGACTAAGATTTTAGGAGTATATCCCATGAACTTTACATAGTATAGCTTATCCAAACCAAGGAAAATAATAATAGTAGTAGATCCAAGTAAAGTTTGTCACTCTATTTAGCTTTGTAGAAAAACATTTTTAACAAATGATATTTGGCTCACCTATTCTAATGGATTTCTTTTTGGATAATTCCACCTACTAATACGTTTCAAAGCTTATAAATCCACCTTTCGGCCTACTATCAATATGAAAAAAACAAAAAAATACTAGTTGTCCAATCAACTATGTATTTAAATTATTTATAAACATCTTGTGGTTGAAGCCGATATTTTGTATTAAGGATATCCTAAATTTGATTTTGGTGATATTTTGAGCAGGGGAATTTGTCACTGTTATCTACTATAATCCTATGTACTCCTATGAATCTATGATGGATCACTACTCACTAATAGACCCAAAATTTGCACTAACAAATCAAATATATGTAAATCATATTAGTCCAGGGGTGTTGCTTAGTTCATGATATTGCGATCCTCACACAACTACACAAGCAATGCTTTTACTCCGAGGGAGTCGACCGTAACCATTTTGGAAATAAGATGTGGTTGTTGTCATTGTTGTTGTTGGAGTTGATTCCAATGTTCGATTCTTTGTAGGAGTTGCACAGAGTTAAGAGTTGTAAGTGTTTTTTTTTTTTTTTGAAAATGTGTGCGCTCCTAACTTTACATTTATATTTTTGATGGATAAGATTGTGGGGTTAAACGTTGGATTCATGCTCAATTTTGAACTATTCGATTGTGAATCTATGATTGATCGTGTATGTAGAAATCCGTGGTCCTAGACCAGAATTAATATTAATTTCAAACAAGTTACTCGGTACGTTTCGCTGAATCTAAATCCGAATGATGTGTTAAACCACGCAATCAATTCAAAATCATCATTCCAAAACAAAAATTAAGCAATTAATCATAATCATAAAAAGAAAAGCTCTTTCCGAGCAAAGAAAGAGACTTGAGAAGTAAGTTGCAAGTTGCAAAGCATCACAAAGACACCAAACATTTTAAGAAAGTAAAGAGGAGTAATCTCACCACCCAAAAATAGGCTGATACAGTAAGTAGGCCCCACAGAGCAACGTGCACCACAAACATGATTCGGTTTATAGTACTGGTGGGCCACCCCGTTTGCACACCTGGCCCAATAAGGTGCCATTTTTTGATGGGCTTCTCACAGCCATGAGTTTATAGATTTCATTTCATTTTATTTATTTTATTTTTAATTAAAATTAGAGGATCATGTGTTCTGGTTTTTATTCAAATTGTTTCTTAGCCACAAATTTTTATTTACCTTGACAAACCAACACAAGTTGACTTAGCTGTCTCCCCCTTACTTAACTTAACTTAACTTAAACTTAACTCGACTTATATATATTTCTCTCTCCACCTTCTTATCTTATTTTGCTTCCAAAAACTTTGAGCATATTTCTCCCTTCATTTTATTGTGTGTATAATATAAAGTTTTGTGACTCCAAAAATATTATTAAGAAAGATTGTAACTTTGGTTGATATTTGAGATTTCATCACCTGGGTTTTTCTTTGTTGCTGCGAATCTCAACTGGGTCATCTTCATTTTGCTGATTAATTTACTACTTATTAGGTAAGTTTAATTAATTTGGTTTTAATTTTGTTAATTTCTGTTGTTTATATGATTTTTAGTTGGTTGATTATTATTAATGAGCATGTTTAATCTGATTTGATAACTTTGATTTTGTTGTTAAGTTGATGTTATTGGAAATTTGGTTTAGGGTGTGTGTTGTTGTGTTCTTCTTGTTTATGTAATTAATGTTTGCTGAAAATATTTGAAGTTTGGTTTATATATATGTTTTTTTCTTAATGACTCTAATATTCTTAGTCTTGATAATCCCAAGGTTTTTGAGGTGTATTTTAGAAGTGATTGCCTTGGTAGTTGGGAAGATGATTTCGACTATGTTAGAATTTGAGCTTGATTATGCTAAAGATAGTAAGATTAAGCAAATAATATACGTGTCAAGGATAAGGTTGCGTATAGCTGACTCTTCTAACACATAGACATGGTGGACTAGTTTTATGAGTAGGGTTTGGTTTAAGAATATTGGTTAAAACTCTCATTTTGTTCATATTGAACTTTGGGTTTGATCTAAAGAACATCTAAACTGAAGTTTTAATTAGAAATAAAAAAAAAATTTAATTTTGTTTAGGTACATACAACAAAACAAGCCTTATTCCCGAAATGATTTGGGGTCGGCTAACATGAATCGTCATAAGTAACCGTCTCGGGTAGGAGGGTTGAATTTAATATGAATGTTTATGTTCATCCTTGAGAGATTGATGTGATTTTAGTTTATTTAGTAAATGTCATTTGTAACAGATCCATGTATCTAGATAATCTAGTTTGAGAATCCCTTGAATCTAGGAAGTCTAGGGTTCTTAAATCTGTATTGTCTATGAAGAAAGATGAAGATCTGTATGTTTTAGCAATATGTGAGGTTTATGTATGATTATGTAGGATTATGTCATTAGCACTTTGGGATACCTGAAAGTATTTGTGTTGACTTGGTTGTTATCAATTTTGTGATCACAGATAAATATGATGGAGTGGTATTTCGGACAAGAAGCAGGTGATCTTGTTGTTCCGAAGGAGCAAGAGTATTTCGATAGGCTTCCATCGCCTGATAGTTGGTCGCAGTGGGGAGCGTGTGGAGCAGGAGACTCTGGATGGCCAAACAACTTTGATGCTGGTAAGATTTCAAATCTACCAGATGAAAAATCACAGCAGCAGAGTTTGTTTGGTAGAGGATGCAAAGAGATAGACCAACCTGAAGAAGTAGAGCGCTCATATGGCTCTAGCAATTTCGCAGGATCTTCAGAGGATTCTCATTCGAGAAATTCTGCTGCCTCTGGTCGTCCTGAATACAGCTTCAATAATCTGATGGGAACTGATGCAACGGATGACATATTCTTGTACTGGCTTAACTTCTGGGGTTTAACACACTCCGTACTTGCTTTAATGCATGTAGGAATTCATGTAGCTATATAATGTGTAATGCTTTCACATGTCCCTTATAAAACTAGAAAAACTAGGGTTTAGTATCCGACCCCCCTCCCACCTCGCCATAAGCGGGAGCCTTTTAGGCATTAGGGTGATGCTTTTGCTGTTATGAAACTAAAAAGATGAAATGAAACTCTTTACAACTTAAAGTTGCCTTTGACATTCGCAGTGTCTTTCAGAAGCTATACTCTTGCCTGTTTTATTGCATCTCTGAGAAATAGAGTCAGCGTGTATTAATTCTCTGAGTTTTTATGATGCTAACTCTTATGATCATTTTGATCTTGTCCAGGAGTTCCTTGCTCCAAGATGATGTTCCTGTTGCTGGTCATAGCCAGGGTCCATTTTCCTTCTCGCCACAGTACCGGTTCAATATGATATCGTCTGACAGCGATTCTGCAAACAAAACGTTTAACTGTCAAAGTGTTCCCCGTGATGCCGAAGGAGTGGGGAGCATGGATTGTTTCAGAGACGCCCCTTCCTCTCCAGCAGATGGCTCTGACTGTGGACATACCAGTTTTTGCAATCTTAGTTATGAAAACTACTCAGATCAAAGTAATGGGCCGTCACAATCAATAAAGGTGAGAAACTTGTTTATGCTATGGCTATAGCCCATATATCATGTATGCACATGCCACAGCATCTTCTAACTACTGCAGAGTGCAGGCAATTAAAATTTGCTCGTTCAAAATAATTTGTTGTTATAAAATCTTAAACACCACTCTTTCATCACATTGGTTTTATCCTGAAATGCCTTAAAATCAGTCTGACCATAACCTTATGTTAAAACGGTCTCAGAGGAGAGTAACTCGATCAGCTAATTATTTGTAGCAACTGCCTTTCCGGACCCTCTTTCCCATAGTCAATTGTCAATTGACAGTCCATATCTTTTTATAAATTGCAAGAGGACTATGCGAAAACTAAGGAAATCAACTAGTCGTGTCTATTATCTTCTGATCCATTGCCTTCTCTTACTCTTTATTAGTCTGATCCTCTGTCTGCACAGAAGTCTTTGCTTTTTATTTAGGTACTTCGCCATTTGTAGACTTATGATTTCCTAAATTCGTTTATTTCTCTCTTTTGAGGCATTGCAGAACAGGGATATGCTTTCATTTGACCAAGACACCACAATGAGATCAGATGAAGAAGATTCGTCAGTAGAAGAATCAGTGTTAACGGGTCTCGAGACTGTCCTGAGCCAGGTGGAGTAACTCGTACAGTAAACAAACGTTTTAATCCGAGAGCTATGCAATTTCTGTGGTCCTAACACTTGGACATTATTTTTTGTGTAGTTGAGCAATAAGACTAGGCTATGTCTTCGAGATTCTTTGTACCGCCTCGCTCAGCACTCAAAGGACCAGATGTCAAGAAAAAACATATTGGAAGACCTTCCCTTGGACAAGTTCGCTTTGCTAGATGATGTTGATGGAGACTCAAGGTATATTCGGCAGCTCTGTTATAATTGATCTATTGCCACTGCCATAACGTAGGCTCCTCGGTTCTTGAAGTCAAAATAAATGGAAAATATTTTGATGAAGAGGGAGTGAGGCTGTGAGGAAGAGAAGTGGCTGATATTTTGGGGCAAACGATTCAGGAAACTTTGAGAGGTATAGTAGGAAGTCCCACGTAACGCTAGTTATCACCCTGTGTGGCTGTGTCTCATGGTTCTTTTGCTTTTTAAATGCTTGGAGTTCTAATTTCTGGTTTCTAGTATCCGTTCCCAAACATTTAGGTATACCCCTTAACCCCTCACAGTTTTCAGTTGTATGCAACCTTCACTCACATGTTGCTACTGCAATAGGGCTGTCTTCATTTTGCATGATTGGACAGGCACTTCAGGCAAACCTAGCAGTTGCAAACTTGCAATTGCTAAGTGACCATCACCATTGACTGCCTTCTTCTTCTTCTTCTTTTTTTTTTTTTTCCCATCACAAGAAAGTAACAAAACAATTTTCTACCGGGGATATTTGAGGTTACAAAATCTCCAATGACTCTTCTGAATTTGTCGTAAATGGAGTGTCAGTTTTGGCAGTGCCCTAGTTCAATTTGTTCTTACACCTTGCTCACAGATTTCTTTTAGCCTGCACACTCAAATCCATGATTCATATGTTTCAGGTCAGGGAAAACTGAGGCAGCTGAGTTGAAAACCAACACAATCGACAGAGCTGTGGCAAATCTCATGTACACTAAGGTGGATGCAAATGTACAAGACCTTCTTCCTGCTATGGCAGTTAAATTTGAGCATGTTGGTAAAAACTTTGCTGATGCAGGAGCCTGCAGCAACTATTCATTGAACAAGGCTGACGCTTTTCTCGCCTCCAAACCTTCTGACTTATTAGCTCAGTCGGAGGTTCCTGTCTTTGGCCAGGAAAATTTCTCTGCCATGCAAAATTAGCCAAAGCAGTCGCGATATGTTGCCTTCTTGCTAAGAGCTCATTCTGAAGGTTTTATGTATCAAAATGAGTTTTTAGCACCTGGCAAGTTAAAGCTGGCAGCTGCGTTGGTGTTGGATGTATATATAGATACTATCTATACTTGTATCGTAGGTCGTTTGCAAGTGCAAATAAACTGCAGTTGCTGAAGTTTTGGTCCTAGTGTTATAGTCCTGTATGTAAGTTGAGGATGTTCACGAATCTTTTCGGCTAAATGATGTTGAGTTTTGTACATAATCACTGTATCAGAAGTCTATAAGTGCTCTTTCAATCAAGTACAGTACCATGTTGTGATCAAAGGCTCTTCTTTAGCCGAGGATGACTAAACCATACCTCGATCACTTTCGGTAAATAGCGCCAAGGGATCCCCGGCCTGTTCGTGCAGGCCAGCACTAGCTATGCATCGCTGCATACAACGAAGTGTTCACTGTGCGCATTATTCATGTGAAGATCACTTTTTTTCGGGTTTTCATCTGGATGGTTTCATCTCGACGATGCCCTCTCCACGATGAAGCTCGACTGAACCACGTTCCTATCTGGACTTTTTTTTAAGCATTTAACATCCAAATAAAAAACCCGTCTGAATTTTTTGTTTGCACCATAGTAATGGTAATTCAACTCACGGTCCTCTTTCTCCGTCCTCTCCTTACATTTCGTCAAATATGGATCAAGGTATCCAAATAAAGTGACTTTTTGAGATCTCGACCTAGAAGCGACCAAAGTCCCGTTTCCGTTACCCATTTTTTTTTCCTGAATTCCGTTCGGAAGTCGGAACAGCTACTGAGCTACACACCTTATCCACAAACCAAAGTTCCCTTTGTTATTGACTTGGGCCTTACTAGAACAGCCTACCCAAATCATAAGGGAACCTAATTAATCACTTTTGGGTGGACTTTGGAAGTAATTAATACTTCTTAATTAAGCTAAACCAATGATTAACTTTCAAACAAGAATACTTGAAGTTGATACATTAATTAATTGCAGTAGAGTGTAACTGTCAGCAAAAGAGCAAAGCTTCTTGAGGAAGAATAGCAACCACACCTCAGTCGTAACAATGGAGGCTGTCGTCATTGACGCCGGTTCGAAGCTTCTCAAAGCCGGTTTTGCTGTTCCTGATCAAAACCCACCTCTGGTATCTTCTTCTTTACACTTCTTTTTCTTGTTCTTGCCCTTTTCTAAGCACTATATCTTCTCATTTATTGTAATTTCTTTTCTTTGTTTTAAATTGAATTTGAATTTTATTGCATGTTGAAGTTGAAAGTTTAAACTTTGCTGTACTTTTGTTGTTCTTCTGTGTAAATAGCGTACTGGGTAAGGTGAAATTTAGTTCATTTTGTTTGGGTTTTGCTAATTGAAGTGTTTTGCTTCACTTTGTATGGTTTAATGATGGTTTAATTTGGTGAATTAATGGGTAAATTTGTTTTGCATGTTTGTTTTTTTGCTTGTTAAAGCTGTAGGAGGGAAAAGAGAAGAAGTTACTATTGATTGTCTGGTTGTTTAGTTTGGTGTTTTGATGGATAAATTTGATTTTGGTTGTTGATTTTGCCTATTGAGATGTCGATTTTCGGAGTAGGGAAAGGTAAAGAAGTGGTTTTAGTGTTATTTTCGGAAGGAAGATGTTAGCTTTATTGTGATATGTGATGATAATTGGTAATTTGGTATGTGTTGAACTTCCCTTTTGAATCAAATTTCGGAGGGCTTGTTTTGGTTGTATGTATTGCTGTCGGAAAATCTGTCAACCTTTGTGAAAGAAGTTTATGGTGAGGTTGGTTCCAGTGAAACAAATGAAAGCATATCCCAACTTTGCTATTTGCTGAATTATTTTGCTTGTCTTGTTTTTGAATTTAAAATTCGTCGTCTTTGAGAAGTCGAATGAGCGAATTTTGGCATTTGTACTGCGGTATCCAATGGTTTATGATAGTTTTGCTTCTCTTTTGTGACCTGTGACTTTGGGATATTTGTTCCAAGTGATCTGTTATGAACTATGCTGGGAGCTTGGTATCCAAGCTGTTGCTCTTTTGCTCACAGCTTTTGTGATGTGTATTTGTTAACTAGTAGTATTATATAAGAGTTCCAATGCCATATCCACATATTGTACATACCATATTTTCGAAATAATTTTTTTTTTGTATTGAAGCGCTATTGCATTAAAATTGGTAACGATTTACTGAATTATCACTAAATTGAGTAAAGGTATTGGTGTTATGTCTTCATCTTATTTCTCATTATTTTCCTTTCATATCTTTCATTTTGTTCGCAAGTGGTCTGATTGACCTCTTTTGAGTGTAGGTAATTCCGACCCAAATGAAAAAAGTCTTTGAGGGTGGTTCTTCAATCGATAATTCCTCATTGGAGGATATAACAGTTGATCCTATTGTGCGTGGCTTTGTTAAAGACTGGGATGCCATGGAAGATCTCCTACATCATGTCCTTTACACTGGCCTAGGGTGGGAACTTGGCAATGAAGGACAGATTTTATTTACTGATCCACTTTTAACACCAAAGGTCAAGAAGTGCTTTTTTTCTTTATTTTGAAGTCTTTAATCTGAATATCTTAAACTATCTCTCACATAAACTGGAAGGAACGTGACAGTGAACTTGTGAAGCATCGCCTCATTCAGTTACTATTATCTCACCAATCTAGTCTATCTATCTCCTATGCCCAAAAAGACAAGGATATGTGTCCTCACTTGAACATTTAATTTGCTAGTAGGTTCTAGGACTTCAAGGAACAATATTGATGTTGTCCGACCAATGTATTCCTAAAACAAAAAGTAAAAATGGTATCCTTTAATTTCATTAGTGACTTCATAAGATGTCTGTATAAATACAAAATATGAACTTTTATGTACTTAGTAGAGTTTTCCTCTAGTCCTGTACCTATTTGGTATATATGAAGTCATAGCCAGGGTATAAAGCACTAAAATTCCCTATGTTGGACTTTTGATACGAAGTGCTGATAATCTTGTTAGATAGTTTTGCTAAAAGCTAAATTATATTCTTGACTGTTGTAGGCCTTGAGAGAACAATTGGTTCAGCTGATGTTCGAGACTTTTAACGTCTCAGGATACTACGCCACCGAACAGGGAGTGTTATCACTGTATGCTGTGGGTCGTATTTCCGGCTGCACAGTCGATATTGGTCACGGGAAGATAGGTTTGTGAATAACAGTGTCATGTATCTTTAATTATTGTTTCTTAATTGTTGCACAGTCGATATTAGTCACAGGAGTATGGTTTAAGTTCCTTCTGGAAATTTGCTTTCATTTCCTTGGGAATGCCAAAGATTTAGTGGTGATATCTGATACACTCTTATTGGTACGACAGTATCATATTCAATGATAGATAAAGGATGAATTTATACATGTTCTTTAACTCTTGGTTCTGCATAATTCCTCAGATCATCTAGGGACAAAGGCTTTGTTGCTGATGGTGTTGTTTTAGGGGTTTGATATTGTATAATTGTTGAACGCTAAAATTAAGGACACTTATATGAAGTGTCAATACTAAGAGCACTTAATTTAGAATGACCGCGATGAACTAAATGCCATGAAATAAAAGTGCTTAAATGCAAAGACAAGAGACGGGTTCTTACAAACTAAAGTAGTAACCATTAATTGAAAATAATGTCAGGTTTGCTAATGAAGAGTCCAGGAAGAGATGGAATCAATTACCTCCATGTCTTCTATCTTCACCATGGAAAAGAAAAAGCTATACTAAAACATGAACTGCTCGCGCTACGGGGCGAGGCGACCCGATGTACACTAAAAAAAGAAAGAACTAAAAAGACTTTGATAAATGTTGTTGATGCTTGATTGTTGTTTTATGCTGCTCCTTGCTCCACTATTTATAGAATAGGTCCTCTAGCGGTTACTTCAACTTTCAGAGCTTCTCTAAACGTGGGGAAGAAATACTTGCCAGCGGTTTTGCTGCTTCTCTCCAACCGCTCTTGTGTCTTGGCGCCTTCTCTTAAAATTTGAAAAGATGGCTCTCTGTATAATTGTCAGCCCAACTTCGACATTGTGTACTTGTGGGCTTTTCCTCACTTCTAGCCCATCGTATTGACTGGGCTAAAGGCCTTCCATCGCTAAGACAAAATTATTTTTTGTCATTAACAATAATTCATTGGTCATGAATGTCATACAATGAATGTGTAGTAGCTCATATCAGGATGATGTACCCTGTTGTAAAGATACGGGATCGAGTTAGAGGTCCAAGGTGTTGTTTTTTATCCTCTGTTCTGTTTGTTTTGCGATTATAAGTTCCACAGGATTGGGTTAGCTTGAAAAGAAAATTTATGGCCCACTTGCAGTGATTCAGTTTCTCGGAAATTATGGAATCTATAAATAATTCTATTTAGGATGCTGTCGTTCTCAGGTAACAAATTCTTGGAAGGTCGAAATGTGTATGTCGTTTACGTAAGCTAAATGACTACCCACAACTAAAGTGAATCTGCTCCAAAATGACATTCCTGTATGAATCTTCACTTGGCCTTTGGAATTCTGCTGTATAATGTAAGCTCAGAGTGAAAAGAAGTTCTTTCACCTATCCAGCAGTTATAAATAATTTCTATGACTAAGTTTGAGATGCAAAGTAGTCTGTAGTTGCTTTAGGAAGGTTTGATACAATTTCAGTCAACATTCAATGTTGTTGCCTGAGATACCCTTTTAGCTATAGAAACTTGGCTTCATGTAGCTATTTGCAACCCATATGACATGGCTGGGTAATATAATGCTTCCCATATATCATGCGACTAAATGTTAGGTTTGTATGTTGCGGGGCTGTACATGTCATCAGCCTGATCTGCAACCTTATGAAAGTCGTTTCAGGTCTTAATCATAATCATGTAGGGTATCGTCCATTCAATAATAGCGATATCCATGTCCATGGCTCTACGGTTTCTTAGCGCTTATTGTATGCATTAGTTGTAAAGGTTTCTAGCGAATACTTACACGATTTTTGTGGAACTGAAGACAAGTCACCAAGAGGTCTGTACTGGATCTTGGTATACTAACCTACCAATTAGGAGGTTGAACTCCAACCTTTAGTACGGCTGAGAAACTGCCCAAATGGAAACTAAACTTCATCTAGTTGGCTCTGTCTCCACTGATGACGGGCTTGTGTTTAATGGTTGTCGATTGTATGAATCTTTGGAAGCATGTTTTGTGCGTCATTGGTAAAGCTACTTGTCTTTAACTTGAATGGGCTGGAGAATATTGCTGAGTCTGTTTTCAGTTTAGCTTAGTAGTGTTAAGAAATTTGTAGGATTTGATAGTCAGCTGTCATGGATTGCATTTATGTATTTGCGAGGCCTCCTGTTGTTGAGCCAAGCGAATACTTTTCACTGAATTGCATAATGGGTGTCTATTCCCTAAGTCGGTCACTTGTGGCCAGCTTATTTGTCTCTTCCCTTGAAGTATTGATCTTAACTAAGGATTATTGATGCAGTATTATTTGATTTTCAAACCTTTACAATTTGAAAGAGATCTTACTCAGCAAGATAGATTATTTCTTTCGAACTAAAAGGCTGGTTTAAACAGGATGTATATAATATATTTGTCTTTAAACTGTGCAGATATTGCACCAGTGATTGAAGGTGCAGTTCATCATATTGCTTCAAGGAGATTTGAACTAGGAGGTCTCGATTTGACCAAGTTGCTTGGTCAGGAACTTGGTAAATCATATCCTCACCTAAATCTGAAAATGTCTGATGTCGAGAGGTTAAAGGAGAAGTTCTCTTGTTGTGCTGAGGATGAACTTGCATTTGCAAAGTTGCAGAATAACTGCCGGAAAGAAATGCACACGCTTCCTGATGGACAGGTACTCTAGTAAGTAGTAACTTACTCCCTGCTGCCATATTTTTTGTTTACTACTATATGTTTCAATGTTTGATCGAGTTTCACTGGATTAGATACGGAACAAGGTAAACAGTGTTGTGCCTAGGGGTGTTCACCGGTCCAAACCCGGACCGGACCGGACCGACCCGGTCAAGACCGAAGACCGGATCTCACAAAAGTTGAGACCCGGAGACCGGACCGGCTAAGTCAGGACCGGACCCGGAGATAGGATTAGGCAAACGTCAACGTGTTTGACCTTATTTTCAGCATGATAGTAAATGCATTAGATTATTGCCCTTAAATTTCTGTATGTCTTGGTTCAGGTCATTACCATTGGCAAAGAGAAATACATGGTTGGCGAGGCATTATTTCAGCCGTCTATCCTGGGTTTGGAATCACTTGGAATTGTTGAGCAGCTAGTACACAGTATCTCGACTGTGTCATCTGAGAATCATCGCCAGCTTCTCGAAAACACAGTGGTTTGTGGTGGAACATCTACCATGACAGGTGAGTTATTAGAGTTTCCGAGCTAGTACGTTGCTGGAGTTGTGGAATGGAAGTATGACTGTAAATAGTTCTTCTTCGATACTGTGTCTCACTTTGCATTGACTAGAAACTGTTATAGCCTGATACTCAGTGTGATTAACCTTACTTAATGTGCCCTTGAGAGGCTCACTGCACGATTTTTGGTTAAGTACCATGCATATCGTATTGCATTCTATTGATGTGATCTGAAAATTTTACTATGAAACGCATGTTAAAAGAGTGGAAGGGTTTATAATTGCCAAAGCCTAACAGAATTATCATGGAAGTAAAACGGCAACTAGGGCGGGGAGGTGGGGTGAAATTCCTAGCCTCTCTCCAGATCATGTTTCATGAGCATGATATGCTACATCATACGAGAAAAATAGTCAGTGCTTATATCTTAAAGGGTCTCACGCTTGAGGAATTTTATATTTAAGTTACGTTGAATTTGTTTCTCAACTACTGCAGGCTTTGAAGACAGATTCCAGAAGGAAGCTAACTTGTGTTCATCAGCCATACGCCCTTCTTTGGTTAAGGTACATTTTGATTGTCTGCTGATGCTTCCTACCTTAGTCTCTCTCGCCCCCTTTTCTTTCTCCCGGTTCTTGATAATATAACCGCCTTTGGTGGAAATGTAGGATGAGTTTGCATAGACTGGATCCTAACTGTCCTGTCCTGTACATTAATGTTTGAAATTTGATTATCACTCACTATGCATCCATGTTTGATTAAACACTCCAGGATTCCTGTGTTCTTCAAACTATGGACTTAAGATTCCCTCCAGTTATAGGATTCCTAAAGTATC
The DNA here is from genome assembly GCA_963457585.1 of Spergularia bocconei. Classification (NCBI taxonomy): domain Eukaryota; kingdom Viridiplantae; phylum Streptophyta; class Magnoliopsida; order Caryophyllales; family Caryophyllaceae; genus Spergularia; species Spergularia bocconei. The sequence continues at coordinate 2,278,956 of OY734951.1, read as the reverse complement.
ATCAACATTTGATGAAATGTACAAGCTAATGGTATAATATGCTTCACCACATATAGTGTGTGGTTGGTTGTTCTCTTACGCTTTTGGACGACTTCGCCTTGTCACCTGGCTGATACAAAGTTTGATTACGTTGAGAGTCGTTTCCTTTATATTTTAATTATCGTGAGCTATCTTCCCTTCCTATTGTGAAGCCTATCCTCTACTTCCATGTTTGTAATGAATATGGTTGTTCAATAATAGCTGTTACTTGCCCAATTTTAGTCCGCGTATGGCTAATATTTGCCAAACCCTTTTTTGATAGCCACCTGAATATATGCCCGAGAACTTGCCAAAATATTCCGCATGGGTTGGAGGAGCGATACTTGCCAAGGTCGTGTTTCCTCAAAACCAGCACGTGACTAAGGCAGAATATGATGAAACCGGTCCTTCAATCGTTCATCGGAAATGCTTCTGAAAGGTACGTTGTCCTGTAAACTTTTGGCTTGGCTTCCCCTGTATACTCTGTAGTCTGTACCATATGGAGTAGGTAGTCATGTATCTGGAATGTCAAATAAATGTATCTTATCTGCAAATTGTCTTGTAAATATATCGATCCAGCGCGTTTACAATGAGATGGATGTCCTTGTAAGTTGCAAGTGCCCTTTAAAATTCAGATTATCCAAGTTTTCATGCCATAGGACTCTGGTGTTAATGTGTTATGGCTCTAAATAATACTGGAGCTTCCCTTGGAAGCTTTGCTAACGTGCTGATTGAGTGATTGCTGAGCACGTCAGATTTTGTGGAGTGACTTGCACATTGTCACCGTTGATGTTAACGTTTGCTGAGAGACAAATTTCTACCTCATTGACCTCTCCTACCGCCGGCTTCTTTTTTTTTTTTTTTTTTTATTCATGTTGGTGGGACGTAGCACAGTGCCCGCCGAAATAATGTTTTCGGGCTAAGGAGAGTTATAAAGGCAGTTTTGATGCTGTCGGGTTTGGGGTCGTAGTCACGGTTCTAAACCCCGGACCACCTGCGCGCTAACATGCTGAGCGCGAGAACGTTTCGGACACAAGACCGACTACAAGTAGGCCATATAATATGTGAAACATTCCTAGGACGGCCATGTACAGAATATTTTGACTTGTTCCGAGTGCATGATCAACTCAACGTGCAGGTCACAACATTCTCTACATATATTCTTACAATGTCCTCAAATCAGAAAGCCAATCCTTCATTTCCTACCAATTCCGTAACCCATACATAGTGCATTCATCTCAGTTTCGTCGCCACCATGCCCGGACCCCACCGACCGTCACCATCCCCGACATCACCTAGATCCCCCTCCGCTCCTCAACCACAGTCTGCGGCCTTGACCCCAATAAACAGCGGCTCATGGTCGCCCACGCGGCCCCCTGTATCCCTCGAACAAGCCAACCAGAAAAAGCAAAAATCCAACAAGCTCATGAGACGAGTACGTTCTGTCCTAAGGTCCTTCCCTATCGTATCCCCTACGTGTCGGATACCTATATCGGGCCGGCTCAATGACGGGCATGTCCACGGTGGGACACGCATAACCGGAACCCTCTTCGGGCACCGGAAAGCGAGGGTGAATCTAGCAATCCAAGAAAACTCTAGGTGCCTACCCTTGTTATTGCTAGAGCTTGCCATTCCTACAGGCAAGCTGTTGCAAGAAATGGGCTTGGGCTTAGTTCGGATCGCATTAGAGTGCGAAAAGCACCCGTCGGACAAGACCAAGCTGATCCAGGAGCCCATTTGGACCATGTATAACAACGGGCGGAAAACCGGGTATGGTATCAAAAGAGAGCCCACGGATGATGACTTGAATGTCATGAAAATGTTGCATGCTGTGTCCATGGGTGCAGGGGTCCTCCCTAGCAACGACGGTGGTGAGACCCCTGATGGTGAGCTCACCTACATGCGCTCGTTTTTCGAGCGCGTTGTCGGGTCTAAGGACTCCGAGACGTACTACATGATGAACCCAGATGGGGGCAGTGGTCCTGAACTTAGCATTTTCTTTGTTAGGATTTAGGTGACAACAATTGTTGTTGAGATTGTAATGCAATTAGGAGGAAAATTAGTTTTTTTTTTTTTTTTCATCCATTCTTAACTGTCCTTTGTGTGATTTGGTTCGAAGTCGAACCTAGCCTCGTAAAATTGGCGTACAAATTACAATTTTTTCTCAAGCTACACTATACGTTGGAATTTGCAATATTTCTCAAGCTGGACTATTGAGCCAAACTCCTTCTATATGAAAGGTTTAGCGAACCTTATACTGTATCAAAAGTATCAGAAATGCTTAATTTGGTACTTTCCCAAACATTAGTTAAAGCTTTAGGATTCCATAGGTCGACAAAAACTTTAGCATTTCTACATTAGTAAAGCTTGAAAATGAAACCTCAAGTTAAGCTCAATGTTGCACGTAACAATTCAACTAAGTGCTCATTGATTGAGGGACATGAAAGCTATTCCATTGACTAGCCTTTTCAAATTTACGTATAGGGTAATGTACGAGCACGCTAATGAACTCCTTCCTTTCCATTATCTATTCTTATTTTCTGTCAAGTACTCCGTAATAAAGAATTTAAAGTGAAACTATAAGTCACCAACTCACATCGGGCCTATTGGTTGAAAGGTGCTTTACCCCTCAACTACAGGTCGGGTGTTCGAGACTTGGTACCCCCACAACAACATCAACACCAAACAAGTTCAATAAAAAATGAGGTATTACCAAATACCTCTCTTTTTATACAAAATCTGAAAATAGCTGATAGATACATACGACAATGAACTCCCTTGTTTCTATTTTCTTGTTTTCTTCTTATATTTCAATTCAAATGTGGCACGTTATGTCACCAGTTTCCATGCGGCTTGTTGGACAATTGCTACTTTGCCCTAACACCAGGTCGCATGATCTTACTTGGTAAGATGAGGATGATGATGAAATGAGTTGATGAAATTTTAACAAATGAGGTATTGCCAAATATCTCTCGTTTTTTTTCTCTCTTTTTTCTTTTTTCTTTCTTTATCATATATCCGAATATTCACATTTCTTCGGCTTTTTTTTTTTTATTTTTTTTTATTTTTTTTTTTTTATCATAACTTCCATTTTTTGATCAAACGTTAGTAATTGAATGGAACAATATACCCTTGAATCTCGTTCCTTTCCTAGTAGAACACACTACGCAATTTTAGTTTAGATTCGAGTCGAGTAGGATCATATAGGTCGACAGAACCTTTCCTAATAAACTTTACCATTTATAGTTTAGTGAAGCGAAAAAATGAGACCTCTAGTTAAACTCAATCAATGTCGCACGTACCAACTCAATAAAGTACTCGTCAATTGTAAAAATAAGTATGCAAGCTATCACATTGACTAGCCTTTTCAAATTTATGTACTCGATATGTAGTATGCACAAGCACGACAATGAACTCCTTCCTTTACATTTTCTAATCTTCTTTTCTCTCCATTTAAGAATCTAAAGTAGAACTTTAGATCACCAACTCTCATCCGGCCTATTGGATGGTTGAAAGGAGTTTTTCCTTCATCCATATTCCATAGATTTGGAGTTCGAGACTTGGTAGTACTACTTATATGAAATCATCAAGAAACCTACAAGTTCCTCAACAAATGAGGTATTACCAAATACCTCTCATTTTTTTACTAAAAAATTCTGATTACCCTCTATTGGCTCTATCCATTGATTATGTACGGTATGCATGAGTCACGACAATTAACTCCCTTTGTTTCTATTCCTTGTTTTCTTTTGCTTTCTTCTTCTGTCAAACAATATATTTCAATTTAAATGTGGCATTTCATGTCACCAGTTTCCATGTGGCCTGTTGGCCAAAGGGTACTTTTCCTTAACCACAGGTCGCATGATCGAAACTTGGTATGATGATGATGATGATGATGATTAAGAAAAATGTTAACGGATGAGGTATTGCCAAATACCTCTCTTTTATAATAATGTTATTTAATTTTTCAATCGAACGTTAAGTGCGTTTGATTTTTCCTTTTAAATTTGTAACGTATTTTTGATCGAACATTACTGTGCGTTTGATTTGATTTTTAAATTCGTATATATTCGATGTGGTCATATGAGAATATGAGTAATAAAAACTCTGATTATTATTGTCATCTCTTAAATAATTAACGTTTCTTTTGACATAACTTTGGCAATCGAAAGGAATGATTTCTTGTTCCTTTCCTTTCCTTTCTTTTATCTATAGATCGGGTGTTCGAGATATGGTACAACAAACATTGAGAAACCAATGAGTGTAAGAACAAATGAGGTATTACCAAAAACCTCTCTCTTTTTTTCTTCATAAAAAATTCTGGGTACCCTTGTATTTCCTTTTGTTGTCTTTTATCAAACTCCTTCTTTACTTATCTAACCTTCTTTTCTCTCAATTTAAGAATTTAAAGCAAAACTTTAGATCACCAACTCACATTCAGCCTACTGGTTAAAAGATATAATTTACTTTCATCCATAGGTCAGATGTTCGAGACATGGTAAAATGTGCCATTCAAGAACAACAATATCGATAATGAGGTATTACCAAATACCTCTCTTTTTCTCTTTATAAAATTCCGGGTACCCTCTAGCATAATTATGTATGCACGAGTCACGACAATTAACTCCGCCCTTGTTTCTATTTTCTTGTTTTAGTTCTTGTGTCAAACCGTACTTCAATTTAAAAGCGGCACTTTATGTCACCTGTTTCCAGGCGGCCTGTTGGTCGAAGGGTACTATGCCTTAACCGCAGGTCGCATGATCGAAACTTGGTATGGTGATGATGATGATTAAGAAAAATGTTAACGGATGAGGTATTGCCAAATACCTCTCTTTTATAATTTTTCAATCGAACGTATTTGTATATATTCGGTGTGGTCATATGAGAATATGAGTAATAAAAATTCTAATTATTGTTGTCAATTTGTCATCTCTTAAATAATTAACGTTTCTTTTGACAGAACGTTGGTAATCGAAGGGAATGATGCTCTATTGATTATTTTTTCCACTTGTATATATATACATTTGATTTTAGTATATAGATTGATGTAAATCTTACGTTTATTGTGGACTTACTACCCCTCATCGGAACTTATTATTAGCAGCTAAATACTCGTAAAAGACTTGACTTGTCCATCGTACGTTAACGTCGGCAAATTAAAGACTTGTCAAGTTGGTCAGTATAATCTAAGGTCTACTCGGAGAAATGTGTTTAATTAGATAGACCATCTTCTAAAACTTCTGTAGTTGTACGTGTGCATGCATGTTACTCTTATTACTAACTGAATATCACTTTCAGACCTATAAATCACATTCCACACCTTTTTCTCATGATTTTTAAACTTGGTTGTTGGGATATGATGACTATATGAGTGAGTAGGTTACACGTTTAAATATAGATTTTTGAATAAAAGTTCGATCCAATTTGTTCGGAAAGAGTTTTCAAAGACTAACTATATCGTCGTGAGAATCCTAAGACTGTTGTTACGAAATGTCTAAGATATTGTAAAGCACGATTGATTTTTTTAATAATAATTTTAAAGGTGATTCAAGATCAGAAAATAAAAGCTTCTAAGGGGTAATATGTTTTTTTTCTTCTCCCCAAAGGAGTGAAGGACTATATATGAGACAATGGAGAATTGGAGATGGTAGTAAGATTGAGTTAGCGCTGGCCGTAGGATTGATTTAGGATAATTGAAATAATTGTAAAGATAGTATAATCGAGTAAATTACCATGGACCAAAATGGAAATGATGCTTCACTCGACTTAACTATTGTTAAAGAGATCTAGACACAACAATTCAATACTACCCATGTTCCGATAAATTAACCAAAACCGTAAGATTTTTTTTCTTTCTGAAGAATTATGTAAAACGTTTTACGCTATTTAAAATAATATTCCGAAACAACAAATAGTACTACTCTAGTCATCATCACTGTACGGAGTAATAAAGTTGAGTTAGAAATTCTTGAACAGTTAAAAAGAGATTATATTATATATGCGAATTATAAGTCGGCACCAACTAATTTTGAGCTAGCACACCTCATTTTTTACGTGGATGATTACCTCAAAAACTTTTTCTCCGATTCTCCGAAGTCAATATTCCTAGATGGGCCTTTGTGAACGAACATAATCCCTTTAAAGATTGACTTCGGTCTATTAGTAATGTCCAATCTTACCAATATCCTCTCGTTTCTATTACTCCCTCCATTTCATTAGATTATTTGTATTTGATTTAAATCTGTCAGAGAAATTCAAGCACAATGCAAAAAACCTAATAAAATGGAGGGAGTACATACTCCCGCCGTTCAACTATAATACACGACGTATGGTACGGTGGGAACATAGTTTTTACAAAATTGGAATAAAGAATAAGTTTCAAGGTCTACGTTCCATGAAATAATAAAGTAGGCGTATTTTGATATTTACATGTACAAATAAAGAAACTTTTTAAGTAGAAAATTTAAAGATAAACACCTCGAAACAAAAAATAAGAAATTTATCGCCGAACTGAGGGAGTAATAAGTATGAATCTGATTACTTTTGCCACAACATTACTCCGTGTCCACCTTAGTAGCATGCAGCATTTATTCGAAATCAAATTTCGACTATATAAATGTCCAAATATGTAGAGCACCATACAACTCAAAACACTTTAATTTCAAACAAACATTTATATCTTTATCTATATAATTCCCTTGTGCTAAGTCTCAAAGACTCGATCAAACTCTTCTCTTATCTCTTCTTCCTTTCCTTTTCAATCAAAATTATGGGCACTCTATACTTTCCAAAAGAGCAAAGAGTCCATGCATTAGAAATGGAAGAATTTGAGGGCATTTCAAAGGAATGCAAGCAAGTACTACTCTCCCTTCCTAGAGTTATAGGGTGGAGAACTCCATACCTATACAAATTTCAAGGTTTTTGGTGTCAAACCAAGGAAATTCAAGCTATAATCGCGGCACAAAATCATTTCGAGGCTAGAGATAGTGATGTTATCGTAGCCACGGTGCCAAAATCCGGCACTACTTGGCTAAAAGCTCTTGTTTTCGCGGTTGTTAATCGTGACAAGTTCGATATTTGCTCTAATAACCATCCTTTGTTAACCTCTAACCCTCATGATCTTGTACCATTCCTAGAGTACAAAGTTTATGCAAACAATCAAATTCCAAACCTCTCTAATGTTGCTTCTCCTAGACTTTTTGCGTCACACGTGCCCTACAATTCCCTGCCTAGACCCATGGTGACCTCTAAGTGTAAGATAGTTTACATATGTAGGAACCCTTATGATACATTTGTGTCAATATGGCATTTTTTGAAGAAAATTAGGCCTAGTAATCTAGGACCATTTTCTTTGGAAGAAGCCTTTGATATGTATTGTAAAGGCCGTGTAGGGTACGGTCCATATTGGGAGCATATGTTAAAGTTTTGGGAAGAAAGTTTAAGGGCACCTGAAAAAGTCATGTTTTTGAAGTATGAAGACTTGAAGAGTGATGTTTTTCTTCAACTAAGGAGGTTGGCTAAGTTCTTAGGGTGCCCATTTTCGGCCGAAGAAGAGAAAAATGGCGTTGTCGGGGCGATTTCGAAGCTTTGTAGCTTCGAAAATTTGAAGGATTTGGAGGTGAACAAGAACGGGAAGACTATATTGAACTTTGAGAATAATGGCTTGTTTAGGAAGGGTGAAGTGGGTGATTGGATGAATCTCTTAAGTGTGGAGATGGTTGAAAGGTTGAGTCGTATTATGGAAGATAAGTTGGCAAACTCGGGATTAGAATTCCCAAAGTTCTCCATTAATAATTAAGCTCAATATGCAATACGAATAAGTAGTAGTAGTGTTTTAAGCTTTACTAGTTTGCATGCCCGTGCCACGCCCGGGCTATATATTTATATTGTTTATACCCGTTTATAAAAAAAAAAGTGTTGTCTTATCTTTGTTCTAATAAATTAACATAATGTTTATTTTTCATAAATTAGCTAATATTATACTACTTTATAATAATTCATTACCATATGTTAACCGATAATTGTATTTACTGCTATTTTTATGTTCTATCCAATTAATGTATGATTATTTATTACCATATCCTAACCGATAATTGTATTTAATTCTATTTTTATGTTCTATCCAATTAATGTACGCCAAGTGTCATCCTGGGAAAGACTTGGTTTCAGGTTTTAATATATAGTATTAGATATGTATGCCTCTATTTTAGAGGTTGAACTATCCTATTTTACATGTGCTTGTTTGTGTGCTATTAAATTCGTTAATGGACTAGTCGATTCATGGCTGTTTCGCTCTTTAATTTATACCTCGTGTTGACGAAGAAAAACAACTCATAAGCCTAGCGAAGTTCTATCTTAAAATCAACGAATATTTGTCTAGCAAGTTTTGCACGTTCTCTTTCAAATCTTCATGTTCGATCCCTTTTTGCTTCTCTTTACTCATACCTTTGGAAATTACCGCTCTTTCGTCTTCATCTCAACATTTCAAAATGTAACAACAAGAAATCGATCAACAATTCAAGTGGCGAATAAACACCTAACATTTTTTTTTGACAATGTGTGGCGGGTCACACTGTTTCGAACTGTTTACATATAACGTGAGTATGTGACCAAGGTCCGACCCAATCTGACCCGTTTAATTGTTCGATATATAAACCACCATATATGATCATTGGGAAATCCAAAGTTGGATCAACACTACAGTATTAAATAAGCTACCAATTAACTAATAAGCTGGCTATTACGCGGCCAAAATGGTTGCTTGTTGACTTTGTACTCCCAACTCGTGCATCTCATAATGAAGTTGCTTCATTTTCATTATATATGTATGCCACCTTCAAACATATTAAAAATTAAGCAACCAAAAATGGACGTCAAGCTTCTGGGATTATTCTGCGTGATCTTCACTATTCTTGCTTCTTTTCAGCCCTCCATTGCCTATCCTAAGGTAAGATCTTAATCTTGCATTTTTATTTTCATACAAACAGTTTATCGTATTGTCTCAATAAGCACCACGATCTCGAATCATGTACTATATACTCAAATTATTGAAGATTTTTAGTTTTTGTATGCATAAATGTAGCTACGAAACTCTCTCGATCGATAGATCTATTTATGTAAGTTTTCGAGGTTGTATTTTGTTATTGCTTAAATTTTTAGGACGAGTCAAACCAAATGTTAAGAATCCAAAGCGCCGAAATGACTAATGAGTACGTATTAGTTATAAAAACGGTAAAACATGAAACATATAATCCGTAATAGTGAATTCTACTAGTAGTAGTAGATTCACGGTTTTATATGACAATTCATACCCTGATCGTAATTTAATGAATTCGAATGTTGTCGTAGGACGATGAAGATTGCACATACGTAATATACGTGCAAACAGGGGAAATGCATAACGCAGGGACGCATGCTAAAGTGAGCGTTGAACTTAGGGACATATACTTGAATCGGGTAAATATAACAAACCTTGCATCTCACGGAGTTATGAAAAAGTGGTACGATGAGTATTTTGAAAGAGCAAATCTAGACGCATTCGCGGTCAAAGCGAAGTGTCTTGACGGTCCCGTTTGTAGCATGACGTTAAGTCATGACAATGCTGGATTCGCCCCTGCTTGGTACGTCGATTTTGTGGATGTAACGGCCATTTCGCCTCGTCGTCCTTGCCGGAAGACTAAATTCCCTGTTCATGGGTGGTTGGCAGTAGATAAAGCCCCTTATGATACCAGATTGGGAGTCTACCTTTGTGATGAAATTGTTCATCATGGTACGTCTAAGTGCTCCTCTGAAAATTAATCAAAATATGCAATGCAAGATGAGGACTTGTATGTACAAGTGTTATTTGGTTGTATTGGTTGGTTTATTATTGGACTTTTTGTGGTTGTATAAAGAATTAATAATTTCATCTTGTGAATCACAAGATGAAAATTTAATTGAGCGTGATATGATATGAACTATTGAATAGTCACCTAAATATAACAACTGAATTAGATTTATTAATTGTCACGAAAACTGATATGAAGGTCATATAACTTTTCGTACTTTTACTTCGTTTACGTAGTGAAAAGCAATGCATTGACAACATCAATAGAAGTTACTTTGATGACATGTAACGAGCCAAACTGAAAAGGATGAAGTGAACCGAATTTGCTAAGCTGAATTGAATTGAACCACCCTGAACCAAATTTAGGAGTTGAATTGACGAGGTTCAGACTCCGAGTGCATATAGACTAAGATTGTGTTCCCCTCAAACTAAGAAAGAAGTGTATTCAATCCAATTTAGTCCAACTCAGTTCAATTCAATTCCGAGTCATGATGCATTTAGTCCAGTTATAGGTATTAACATCTAAATTCAGCCCAATTGTAAGTGAATTCAATTAAGTTCCAATAAATGTAATGGGAACGGGATGGGTCGGGTCAGTCTTGGACTCTTGGTTGTGATCACTGTGAATCGGGTTCTATTGGGTAAATTTGGAGCAATGTCAGCCTGTCAGGTCTAGTGTTTTATTGATCGTGTCATTTCAAAACTTTTTGGTCAATGGCAAAGTCTCATATGAGACGGTCTCAAACTTGCTGTTATTCAAAATGTTCCTCTGATAGTAAACATAAGCAATGAACCAAGATTACAACAGAATGTAAGAAGACAGGAAAAAAAAGACTTGAAACTGAGCAAATGGCAGCAAATAAATGAACTTTGTATGTTTAGCTCTGCCTGTCAATCAAGACCAGCAAGAAATCCTTGAAGTTTCCGAGCACGGTTTCTTCAATAACCTGTGTTAACTCACTTCCGAATTTCTTGTGGAAATCGGCTTTTATCTCCGTCATATTAACATCAGCTTGCGATACAGCCACTCGGGTTAGGGCCTCTTGGGTGAACTCATTGGCCCCCTTCTGAAGTGCTGCGTTCAGAGCCTGCAAAGATAGTTCAGATCAGACCAGTCTCTTTCAGTACATTGAGCAGAAACTGCTAGCATCACATTAGTGTGTTTGATAAGCTAAGAATGTTAACTCACCTCACTGAAATATGTCTCAGGGCAAACTAAGCATTGTACTGCAACTTTCAAGCTCAAATGATCATGAACATCCTGCAGATATCGATGTTTACACAGTCGAAAATCAGTGTAATGCAACAATTGATTAGCTAATTTGTGTTCTACTCGAATTATAATTAAGGAGTTGTGAAGTACCTCATCAAGGTCATTTCCATACAATTCCTTATAGTGTCTGTAGACTGCCCTGAGGTGAACCTTGCTCCTTGTGGACAGTATCCTGACCACTTCCTCGTCTTGAGCCGGAACCCTCTTGTCAGCACCCTTGATCGCGTCATGAAGAATCTTGGCCTCTGATTTAGCTGTCTCGTCGTTCAGACGAGGACCCTCATATCTGTAAGAGCTCACTAATGCTACCAAAAGCTGCCCCAACAAAAACACAGCACAGTCAGAACACAAATAAACATTTTTTTTTTCATACGACTTTACCAACTGAACTAGCTTGTAAACCTAAAAATGATTCCTTTCGTATAGATCCTCACCTTGCGCTCCAGGCTACTGACAACAGATGCAACATCTTCTTCGACTGAGTGATCAAAGAGCGAATGATAGGCGCGCCTTGCTCCCAAGAGCTCCTCTGAAGACCTTGTACAAGCCACTTCAATGATGACACTGTGACCCTCAGGACCTTTAGCTAATGCCTCCTTAAACAAGCGAGCGTCTCTTTCCCATGGGTGCATAGTCCACATTACTACAGCACTCTAATCAAATCAAAATACGGGTTTTGTCACGAATTAGTCGATTTTTTTCAAGCACATAGTACATTGTACATCCATGATCATCACCTAGTAAAAACAACAAATTGCAAGCATATTGGACTTGATGGGTGTGTCTATACCTTGAATCGTAAAACTTCATGCCTAAGACGCGCAACCTCATCCTCGTCCCATCTCTCAAATTGGCGTTCATCGGACATGAACATGTGTGGAGTTGCCTTCCTGAAACTGTGTTTGTGCTCGTGTTGCCATTTCCCCAAGATTGATATGAATGACTTCTCATCAACTCCAAGTCCTATATGCATAAATTTGATATTGAAGACAAGTTCTTAGCAAAATGTCATTTTGTATACAAAAGTCGTATAGTCTCTATATATCATCATTGCGGTTTTCATACAAATACAACGACATATACTTGTATATGTAAGACGGTCTGATCATAATATATTCAAGCAACACTCACTTGTAGTCGATCAAACAAGAAACTCACTACTTTTAGTGGTGATCACATTATTAAATACAACAAATAAATGTTTGTAAAGTTATTAAGTAGTGATCGCATAGTGAAACGCATGATCCCCTGTTAGTGTTGAGCTTTCATCAGTTACATATATTGTTTGTAATTATACAAAGGACAATAGTTTAAAAAGGTTGACTTATTAATTTAAAGTCAACTTGAACAAATTTGACCCCAAATAGAAGAAACTCAACTCTGTCAAACGCAACTTCCACAATTCATGTTACCCGAACTCAAATAATTCGCTAAAAAGGCTTTGTCATTGTTGTCAAACAATAACGATATCAATGAAGAAACCAGAAAAAACAAAGAGTTTATGAAAATCAAGAACTACTAGTCTAATATTATGGCACATTTGATTGATCATAGTTATCATCATAGCTAATTGCGCAAAGACTAGTACAAACACGAGCATGAAGATTTGGACATACCTCGATCTTAACCACTGCGCGTTTACTACAAGACTAACACAACATTATGATCAAAACAGAACGTACCTGAGAAGGCCTTTGTGAGAGCTTCATGTTCATGGGAGTGAGCCATTTTTTTCGTATAGGACTTTTTTCGTTCTTTTTTTGGATAATTAGTGACAGAAAATGAGAGAAATGAAATAATATTAAGAAGTGGACCAATGTGCTAGGCTGTTGTGTTGTGTTGTGACTTACAATGTTGTAACCACGACATTATATATGGCTTGCTAAGGATAATAATGTAATTTGGAATTTGCAATGTGGTCTAATTTCAATGTTTTTATGTATTAGAAACATTATTACATAAGTTTAATGTCATCTAATTAGGTGTTGACTGATAGGAATAGAGTTGGCCATGAGTCGAGGTCAAGAAACCCATGTAGAATTGTAGATGAGTATTTGGGTCGGGATAATTGAGCCGGTGAGCTCTTCTGGGTTGAGTCGGGAATGACTTAGGTCTTTCCAGATTAAATTAGAAATACAAGATTATTACGGTTCTTCAAAAGACGGGATGAGTCATAAATTAATGGCCAATCGAGACTAACTTCTAAGTAGAGTTATATCCTGCTAGTTGACTGGTTGAAGTTATGATGTGTTCAATTAATTTTTTTGTAGGGTTTTGCATTTTGTTTAACTTCAGACATTAACATGTGATTTCAAACATTCTACACTTCAATTTATCTAATGATAATGTATGTGAAACAGAAGACATTTAACAGCACAATAAGATTAGGTTACGATTATGAATCCGATGTGATCTTTTGTGATAACGTTCACGTCGTCCCAACCATGTGCTATTAATTTTGGTCCAACATATAACGCCTCATGTTTTAAATTGGAGAAATGATCGTAAGAATACATTGACTATTGAAGATATGTGTCCATTTTCAATCCAATCACAATTTTGTGGTTTTATTGGAATTGTATGGGCATATAGCCATATACCAACCTAGAAGGCTACAACTTAATCAAGATGTATACTTTTTCCGTGAAATGAAATTCTAATGAAACACTGTTGTATAGTATGACGCTTTCATATGAAACACGAGGGTATAAAAAACATATGTAGTCCAATTCAAATGAAATGTAAAAACAAAGTAAAAGTAGCTAAGATGTACATACATGGTCAAAGAAATTAGTTGCTGAAACTCAACTAACTTTATCTCGGACTTGCCCGAACCGACTCGATTGACAGGTCTAGTTGTCCGATGATTGCACTCGAACTACCTACTTCAAATTTCTTCCAAGTCATGTTAGTTAGAACCACACACACCTAAGTACCACCTATCTACAATAAATGAAGGATATTGATATGTAACAATATAATAATCATGTTTTTCATGTGATCTTGATAATAATTTGGAGTATGCAACTTAGCAACAAGGCAGTACAAATCAATGATGTGAGAACAAGGATATGCACTACCAGTTGTCCAGATCACATACAGGAATGATTGTACCAGTTTAATAATGTAGTACAGAATGAATGATAGAATTAGGGAGTATTTTAAATCATTTAGACAAGATTATGATCAAATGAAAACAACATTGCAACCAATCTTGTACTGTACACTACGTCTATAATTTGCTTAGTTAATCATATAGGGATAGCGATTTATGTCAACTCATTTCTATGTGTACATACTTTAGTACTCAACAATAGCCTGAAAAATCGATGATGAATGCTTACTCATTTGTGACAGTTCTGATAGGTTTTGACTCATTGGCGAGATTTAACAACAATGTAATCTAATCTTAACCCGAATCACTTCAAATTCACCTATAACATACTATATAACAATGTTATTTACGAGTGTATGTCTTAAAAGAGTTATTCTGTGACACTTACAAACGCTCAAGGGAGATTTCACTTGATCTTAGTTTTGAACAGATCTCGTCAAAACCTGATCCGATTAGTTAAAACAAAATTAAAATAAAAATGCGCTTTTGAGAAAGATTACAAAAATGCCCATTTTAAGAAAAGTTACAAAAATGCCCTTTTCAAGTGAAATCACAACAATGCCCTTTTAAGGAAGATTACATACAGTCAGACATACACAAATAAACTCAATGCAGGGAAAAAGTTCCTAAAAGAACCAAAACAACACCCAAAATTTGTAGCAGTAGTAACAGCAGAAGAACAAAAAGAAGAATGATGACAGAAAGAATGCCAAGTCTGAAAATCCCAGAGGAGGTGCCTCCTCCAACCCAGGACTGTGAGACACTCAAGCGCGCATTCCAAGGTTTGATCTTTTTGCTACCTGCAAATGCTGCTTCTCTTTCATTTGATGCTTTTTTTTTTTGTTGCAAAAATGTGACATTGACTTTTTCCTGACAAAAGAAACTGAGTAAAACATGGTGGGTTGGTTTTGATTTTGCAGGTTTAGGGACAGATGAAGGTGCAGTGATAAGGGTGTTGGGCCACAGAAATGAAAGTCAAAGGAAGAACATCAGAGATACTTATCAACAGCTTTATGATCATTCTCTGATACAGGCTCTTAATTCTGAACTCTCTGGTGATTTTCTTGTATGTTTTCTCTGTCTCTTTTGTTTTTTCTTGTAAATTTATTCAATTATTCTTGTTTTTCATTAATTACTGCATGTTTGATTGGGAAATTGTATTTTTGTGTGATGTGTAAATGTGTTAGAACTTAGAAGTTGAAGATTAGAATGAAGTTTTGTGCTTTATAATTTGTGTTTGAAAGTAGTAAAGGTTATAAAACCATTTTTGCGCATCACCCATCAGTCTAGGCTTTTGGTTGAGGATTTTCGAGGATTAATAACATAATTTGGGTTGACAATTACAAGCTTATCCTCCCTTCAACAAAATGGTCTTAGTAGTTGGATCATTAATTGTAGTACCCATTGGGGATTAAGGTTGGCCCAGTGGTTCGAAAATTAACCAAAATGGGGGTGATCAAATCCTCATATCCCCAGGATATCCCCCTCCCACCCCGCCTTAGCTCCCTTTTATTTATAGGTGATACCCTGGCTAGGAGGGTAGTTTACTTAACTTTGTACGCCTGCGTACTAGTTTTTACCAATACGACAACAAACAACAATAACCAAGCCTTAATCCCAAAATGATTTGGGGTCGGCTATTATGAATCATCATAAGTAACTGTCTCGGGGTTTAAGAAAGGATTAGCAATGTAGATGAAATGATATATCAAGTTACATATTATGACATGCTTAGTACAGAATGCGAAAACCTGTTACTGATGTCATTCGTGTTACCTGCAGAATGCAATAACTTTATGGACATATGATCCTTCAGAAAGGGATGCTAGACTGATAAACGATGCTCTGAAGAAGAAGAGTTCCTTTTTCAAGATTAAGAAGGGGGTGAAAGATTGGCAAGTCATAGTTGAGATAGCATGTGCATTCCCTCCTCAGCATCTGGTTGCTGTCAGACAGGCTTACTGTTCTCTTTTCGACTGTTCAATCGAAGAGGATGTTGCATCCCATGTGTCCCTGCCGTTGAGAAAGGTAAGTTGTTAGATTGTTAGCAGAGATAATAAGCAGCAAGCTTAACTGTAAATTAGTATAGCATCGAGTTGTGGAAAATTGATTATGACACTGACAGCTTGTTTGGTAGGAGGTTACAAACTACGGAAAATTGTAATGGTTAATGTAACTTGTTGGGATGATCATCCACATAAAACGTCCCATTTCAAATCACTTTTAAGCTCATCAGTCTCCAGTCGTTAGAGATCGTGTTTTGAAAGCTGAGAATGTGATGTTTGTGCAGAATTTATTGTTTTTAGATGGACAACGAGAATAGTGTTAACGAGAAGCTAACCACTGTACTGTTTCTGAAACTACCCAGCTACTAGTGAGTTTGGTAAGTTCTTACAGGCATGACAAAGAAGTTGTAGACATGAATGTTGCGGAGTTGGAAGCTTCACACCTTTATGAAGCCATCCAAAAGAAGCATTTAGACCATGATTATGTCATGTGGATTCTAGGCACCAGGAATTTCTTTCAGCTTAGAGCAACTTTCGCTTGTTATAAGCAGCGCTTTTCCAGCTCCCTTGATCAGGCAAGCTTTCTGCTAAAACTACATTGAAAATTACTCGGCTTCAAGATGTTCTAGACATATTGAATTCCTACTTTCTTGGACAGGATATTATGAAATGTGGGAGTGGAGATCTGAATACTTTGCTGAAAGTTGCCGTTCTCTGCATGGAATGTCCTGAAAAACACTTTGCTGAGGTGATATATATAATTTTGGGTTTTGATTAGAAAATGTCGAATGTTTTAAGTATCTAGAACCCAACAAGTCAATAACCCATGACCGCCGCCTAAAGGTCTCTGATTTCCTATCATCTGTTATGTATCAGGTTATCAGGACATCCATCCTGGGACTTGGAACAGATGAAGATTCACTTTCAAGGGCGATTGTGACACGGGCTGAAGTAGACATGGCAAATGTCAAGTTTGAGTATGCTAGGATGTACAAAACCAGTGTGGAGGATGATGTTATTGGTGACACATCAGGAGACTACAAAGATTTCCTTCTGACTTTGCTTGGGACTAAAAATTAGGCAGAGTTTCCTCTCAGTCAGTGTGCTGTGGCTGAGCGGGTAAGACCAGTGTCGAAAATGATGGTTTCATTCATTCTGTACTATATGTGTAGTTTTCATACTGCTTCTTACACGTCTCTATAGATACTCAAAGAGATTGTTGTAACGGAGACAATAACATCATTACCAATGAGAACTTCAGTTACTTGTGACCTTAGATCATGTAATAGTCCATAGAATAGGATGCTTTGAGTAGTTGAGACTGGTTACAGGCTAGTCTAGTCTGAACTAATTCTTAAATCGAGAAAGGCGAAGAACCAGATCTCATGACAAATCATGAGGGACTTAGGTGATAGCCTGCAGGCATGCACCCTACCCTCTAACCCAGCAGCTAGGGTTCAAGTCTCGTCACCCTCAATTCTGAGAATCCCATGACCCAGCAAAGATATTGGGGACTAAAGTTAACTCATAAGCCCTCATACTTTTAATCTTAACAGCACACATCCAAGCCTGTTATGGATACTTTCCAAACTTTTTGCCTTGCATACTTCAAACTTCTGAATGTCCAGATTACAACTCGGAGCCTGTAGATAACCTCCAGAAACGCTTCCTGGTTAAGGTAACTGGCATAATTGTCATCAGTGATTCAGTGAATCAGAAAATGGCGCTACCTGGTCCAAGTCCTCGGTTATCAACTAAGCAAACACAAACACCTCTATTCTGAATTCTGACAGACGATGGTTGTACAACAGGACTGGCACAACTAATATCAGCATATCAGAAAATGGCGCTACCTGGTACAAGTCTCAATTCTCAACTTAACAAATATAAAGACCTCTATTCTGAATTCTGACAGACCATTGTTGTACCAAAATCCCCTCAAATACAGATCATACTGTCAAAATGCCAACACTTAATATTAAAACTCTATAACTACTGAGGAAGAAATCTGCCAGACTGATCAAAATCCATGTCCCCTTTTCCATGATGTACCCATGTATATCAGGAAAGTGAGATTATTACATGAGAAAACATCATCCCTATAAACTTATTCATTTCCTCTTACCACTATTGCTTAAGAAAGGAAAGCAATGCTCCTAAGAACGACTAATCCTACTTCATTGAACTTTAGGCTGAGAGATTAAGCGCCTATGCATGGTCCTTTCTTCGGACATGGATGTCTTTCTAGAAAGAAAGCTTGGAGAGACCAAAGAAGGTAATTGATGCTTGAAGGGAGATGCTATACAATACCAATAAGATTGAAATGGGCGGCTCGTTCTAATTATACAGGAGAAACAAGGGCTGATACCCTTACACAAGTTACCCAAGTATTCAGGAGATTACTAAAGCTCACAAAACTACACATTATGAACAAAAATAAGCAATTAGGTCAAACAGAACTAATTGCATTAATCATACAGTTGCATTGAGATCTTCACTGGATCTTGGAACAGCATGAACAGGCTTTGAATAGGTGGAGAGGAGTAGAAATGATTCAGGAATCAAACCTATACCATTTGTTACTTATAACCATCTCTACGATCTTGCTCCTCAGCTTCCTTGTTTGCTGCTTGAACAGACTTGTACCAAAGAAAAGCCTGAAAATGAACATTTATAATTAGCCTGAACATAAAACATTTCAGATCAGGCAAGCAAAAGAGCATGACTGAGAAATATACCGAAGTGGGTACTCCAGTAATTGCGAAAAATCCCAGCACAGGAGCATAAAAGACACTATCAGAATTCAACAGTCCAAAAACAGGTTTTTGATTTGCATACTCGAAGATTGAGCCAACCTGCAAGACCAAACAAACATCAGACAGCCCCAATGCTAAAAACTGTGACCCTGCCACTATCAGCAGTACAGAATAACATCCAAAAAGACACTGAGAATTGTGCTTACAGCAGCAATAGCAGTCACTGCTGAGGCAAGCAAATAAACAATGAATGGAAAATCCGAATTGTCCTTCAAAGCAGCCGGTTTCCCATCTTCGCGAGCCCAGGGTGGTGGCTCTTCTGAGTCTGGCTTAGCCCATGAAGGGACTTTTTCATCAGAATCACTCGATTTTGCTGACAGTCTAGTTACAGCTGATGCCTCTTGCTGAGGTGCTTTTGCGCCGAAAAGAATCTGATTAAATCCATTCCTTGTTGGTGTATAGGCTAAACAGAAAGACCTCTGGTGCAGTGTCTGCTGCCCCTTCGGTCCACAGACCAAATTTAAAGCACAAACACAAGAAGAAATCGCAACCATTGCTGATAACTTCTTATATCTTATCTTATCTTATCTTATACTTCTTGCTCCTCTTGGAGCTGTGACAATAATGCAACAGAAAACAAAAACAAAAAAACTCTATCAGACAGTAAACATGAGTACTTGCAATCAAATCCAGTAACTCCCTCCGTTCCTTTGAATTGTTAGCGATTTCTTGAATTCCTCTCACGTATTCAAACCAACCGTTAACAATCCAAAAGAACGGAGACAATACACAATAATATTACCATTTGGTAGCTAAATTTGCACTATTTTCTCCATTTTACACCGTGAAATTACGATAAAGTATACTATACATGACATAGTTAAAAATAAAGTACACATAATGGTTAATCAAGCAAAGCAATCAATGAGAAAGATGAATTCTTTGATGTCAAGCAGAATTGTAGAAAACAAACATCGAATTCGGCATTACCCCAATGCCTCAAAAGCTCCCAGCTCCATAATAAGAGGGTCAGATGTACGCAACCTTACCCTTATGTTTGCGTAGTTATAGATATTATTTACGGATGACCCATAATGAAAATTGTTTCGAAAAGTTGTAGACAAAGCAAGCAGAAAAATGCAAACGGTTGTAAATAAATAGTGATTGAAGAAAAATGAGAATACCTGATGAATGCTCAACTTGAGAGTTGAGACTGATAAATTTGGTGGGTTTCCGAGGGAAATGAAAGCTTCAAAAACAGTAGTGTCACTGGCTGAGTAGCTTCACAGAGAAGGTTGAGAATTGAGATAGTTTTGTGAAGCATTCGCCCTCAGCCAGACAAGCCCACGAGGGTATGCATGTCATTTAGCATATTTGCAAACTCATTTTTACATTCATCAAGATTTGTTATGATTGGCGCGCCCAATAGCACGTGTATCGAAATTTCATCGATATAATAGTCAAACGACACTTACATCATGATAAATAAAATCGACTAAGATTTATAAATTGTACACAACTTGTGTGAATAGGTATCATAAGCCCACTCGACTACTCTAGCATCATTACTATAACCAATAACTACTGTAAATTTAATCATAGTTATCTCTATAAGTTGCTATTATGATGATCGTGTCTTAACCATTTGGGCAAACTTTGAGTTTACGCGTGATCCTCTAGAGTTGATTCGGCTTAAATGTCTCGAGTTCTAATATTGAGAAGTCGTCGGTTACCGCACCATCCACACGACAAAAAGTGAATCATTACACAAAGCAGTAGTTCTATATTTACACAACTTGGAAAACTTTCCTCTTCAGTCTTTAGTCATCATCTGTTGAACTCAAGTTGTCAGGTTGTTGGGTAAAAAAGTGCACTTCTCGGAATATTTCATTCTTCCACCTTATATTATATCACATTTCATCATTTCTCCTACATTTGTGACATCTTTTAATATAGCCCATTTCCAAGTTTCATGCAAAATATGCTTCCAAAGAAAGCTTCTTATGTTTATCAACCTGTTAATAATGCTAGAAACTGTCCTTCTATTTCCTGGTTTGTCATCTTTACATGTCTTCTTAGCCTCCTTTTGATCTTCCTCAGTACTACTAACTTCACTGCTGCTGGTTTCGAAGTCGGTTTTACAGCAACTTCAGATACTGAAACCTCAAAAACCCCATCAGTCCGAAGATCAGAGCAACCCTACGACTGTGTCGGGAAGTACATAAAAATCCTGGACATCCCGAGCGAGTTCAACGCTGATTTGCTAAAAAATTGTAGCATTTTGAGCCCATGGATAAAAATGTGCAAGTTCGTTGTAAACAATGGTCTTGGACATAGACTAGAAGTTTCTGACAACAGTGTGTTCAGTGATGCTGGTTGGTTTACGACTGATCAATTTACGTTAGAAATGATATTCCACAGCAGAATGAAGCAGTATAGATGCCTGACCGACAATTCATCAAAGGCATCAGCAATTTATGTGCCTTACTATGCTGGTCTAGATGTAGGGAGGTACCTTTGGAACCTCAATGCTACCTTAAGAGATGCTACATCAGTCAAGTTTTCCGAGTATGTTACACGAAAACCCGAGTGGAAGAGGATGAAGGGTCGAGATCACTTCTTCGTGATTGGGAGGATATCAGGGGATTTCAGCAGAAATTCAGAGAACACTTCTGATGCTTCTGGTTGGGGCAACCATCTATTGGATCTCCCAGGGATGAAGAACATGACAAAGCTGGTAATCGAAGCGAATCCTAAGAGCAACTCTGAGATTGGAATCCCATACCCGACATTCTTTCACCCTTCAACTGAATTTCAAGTCCAAAGTTGGCAAGACAAAATGAGGAAGAAGCACAGGCCATACTTATTCTCATTTGCAGGCGCTCCAAGGCCGAAACTGAAGGAATCTATCAGAAATCATCTTATCAAACAATGCCAATCTGCAAAAAATTGCCAGTTTCTTAACTGTAATCCTGAAGTTACAGACTGTAGTAAACCTGAGCATGTAATGAAGTTGTTCCAGAGCTCGAAATTTTGCTTACAGCCTCCAGGTGATTCATACACTAGAAAATCACTGTTTGACACAATCATTGCAGGGTGCATACCAATCATCTTACACCCTGCTTCAGCTTATGTCCAATATTTATGGCATTTGCCCAAGGATTACTCAACTTATTCGGTCTTTACACCGATGGATGAAGTGAAAAATGGAAGTCTAAACATTGAGAAGACATTGCTAGAGATACCAAAGGAGAAAGTAAAAGCAATGAGAAAAGAGGTGATAAAGCTGATCCCAAAGATTGTTTACGCGAATCCAAGTTCTAACAAGGATGGCCTGGAAGATGCATTTGAGGTGACACTGAAAGGAGTTTTAGATCGAGTGTCGAAATTCAGGAAGGAAATGGAGGAAGGTAGGAAGAAATCAACGTTTGAGAGTGCTCCTCAAGACCTTGCTTGGAAACACAACTACTTTGGTGATTTGGAGCATAATGAATGGGATAAGTATTTTGATGGTTCCTTTGGTATCAACTAATGTGTAACAAAATGAAAACTTACACACACACAATATGTAACTTCATCTTAGCTTGCACTTCGTATCAACTTTTGTATTACCGGTGATTTTATAACTTCGGTAATTCCACAATGGCTACGTAACCAACAACATGCGTTTAAGCTAGGACCAATTTTTAGGAGGCATTGTCATAAAACAAACATTTTGGGAATAAGGCTTGGTTGTTGTTGTTGTTGTATTGTCATAAAACAAACAAAAAAAAAAAAAAAAAAACTTTTAAAAGATTGTACTTTAACTTTATACATCCCCTCAGCACTCATTAAGGTAGAACACTTGATGGTACTTTTGACTTAATTGTGGAGGGTGTCTTCCCTAATTTATGGGGCAAATCAGTTAATTTACAGAAAGACGATTAACACTCAAAAATAGTCTTCCGACACTCAACTATATCAATTTTCTGAGACAAAAATATTGTCTAGTGCCGAAAGACTAGGTGGAGTGTTAATAGTTCCTCTCTTAATTCATCGGGGAATGGGGGTAGATCAGCGGAAGTGATGGCTAAAAGACATTATTCATGTATTTATTTCCTCTATCATCTAAGTATGTTGAAACTTTACAAAAACAACAACCTATTCACTTCCCACCAGAAAAACCATGGATTGAAAAAGCGTAGGTGATCTTATGGCATTCCATTGAAAATATCGAAAATTTCATATTAGCCAAATATTCGATAAGTGGATATTCTCAGCTTCACTACATAAAAAAAAAAGAACAAGATAACCCGAGGGAACTTCAATGTCCATGGGCTGATCAGTTGGTTGCATCACTTCTCTCGCCAGGTTCTTCCCTGCGCCCACTGCAACAGTAGAAATGTGGCAATTTTACACGACCACAGCACCTGTGAAACCAAGAAGCAAAAGCAGGTCAAAGATGGATTAAACCACAAGAACAACAGTAAACAAACACCAGTTCTGCTAATATAACCCCCAGAGGTTTTTTATTTCTTCACCCCGTGATTATAGAATCCCGTCCAAGACACCAAGACAAATATGAGGAGTTTAGCTTGAAAAGAGAGAAGAATGTGAAAATGCAGGTGATTTGTTGTTTATCCCAGGGGAGGGACAGTTATCCATTGTTTCAATCACAAAGGTATTCGACAGAAGGGTGATCTGCAACTCGAAACAACCTCAATAGGAGATGGTTTGGCAGTAATTAGATTTCCAGCAGTATGGGATACACAAATCACAATTTGCTCTAGGACCCAAACTTTAATTTCTTTCAAATTTAACCTTATCTCACTCTAGGGAATTTTTTCCGGCCAAAAATTGTACAAAGGAGCTGAAATTTACTTAATCTAAAAAGAATAGAATAAACACAAACCAGAGAGAGAGAGAGAGGGCTGATAACACTGATAATCTTAGTCTCAAACCTTTTTCGACTGAACATAAGTCCAGTCCCCCTTCAACTTTTCTTTCTTATAACCCTCCAAGTCCGTGCTCAATCAAGACGCCCACGGAAAAAGAAAAAAAAGAGAGAGAGAGAGAGAGGGAACCCTCCATGCCCTTCATGGCTCACCACCTATCCATTATCAGTTCTTCAACCATCCTCCTCAATCTACCTTGCCAATACAGATACCATGAACACATCAACCACACCATCATCCTGATAACTCCTCAACAATAGCTACACCATAATCATCCTTAGCTCTCCCCCTTTAATGTCATAAAACTGCCCTTTAACACCTTTGCCTCCACTGCGGAGCAATTCGCAATCATTTCCTCGGCATTCAAACACACATAAGCAGTCAAAATTGACCCTAAAAATGATGCCTGCTTATCTCCCCTAGAAAACGCCAGCAGTGGCCAGTGGAAAAGGGTAAAAAATTTCTGCACTTTTTGAACGTGTCCAACAAAATTCATATCTTATTTCTGTCTAAATCACTTGTCCATGTATCCGTATCATTTTTGTGGCCGTGTCTCTCAGCCAAAAACTCAATAAACTAACTCTGGAAGTAGTCTTTGCTGAAATATACAATATGTAAAACCCTAGTTTATTGAAGAAGATGAGATAAGCACAGCATTAATTATGCGCCATAATTAAACTGCTGCAACATAGGTTATAGCTTCTAATACTAAAGTACTGGACTATATCGTTGATTGATATTTCCAAAAGCTTTCATCCTATTTGTTTTTAGTGCTTAGGAAATCGGAATTTGCAGATCCCCAAAATCTAAAACGACTGAGCAACTCAGCTTTAAAACAAGCATCACATTGAATAACTTACGTGCATCGAACAATTACGGGAATGGGCTTCAAAGCTTTGGGCCCATTTCTGATGCCTCGCTTGTGCTTTGAAATCTGTATCAGATCAAGAGATTCAAGATAGAGGAAAACCAGGTCAAAACATATCACTTCCACTAAAGCATCTTAAAAATATAATCACTTAAGCACACAAAGGATTTTGACAGCAAAGACTCAACTACTCAAGGATGTCTATTAAAGCACATTAAGGGGGTGGTGCATACAAAAGTGGTGTCAGAAGGTTAAGCTCTCAAGATATCATGGGAAACCATATTTACAAAAAGCAGAAAAGTCAAGTGTTGATGACAGTAAAGCATTTTCTAAAGGCGGAACTTGAACTCTTGCGGCGTACAAGTAACATCATCAAAAACTAACATCATTCAATAGCCCTTCAAAAGAGATATCACATTATTCGTAATGCTAGAGTGCCTCGTATAACTGCCCTCATATCAGTTACTACCTCAAAAAAAAATGGCATTTTAGAAGTTCGAATCTATGAGATAAGAAAGTTATTTACAGTCAGTCTCGCACTCTTTTCTATCACGCAGGGACTAAATATGTATATTTCTTGATATTACCTTTGTTTTAAAACCACCAGTCAATTTATATTACATTAATTCTTTGCGTCACCAGTTAATTTACTTATTTCTCATGGGCTTCACCCCTTTAGGTGCATTTTTGTATATGGGAGTCACCCCCTTGGTTTCCTTTTGAATATAATGATATCCTATCTTATAAAAAAAAACATAATTTACTTATTACTATCTTATATCATTCTCGTAATTTTATTTTAATTCTCCTTTGTTGCAACTAGCCAAATTTGAGCAACTTTTGTTCAAAACTATTTTTGGCCAATTTTGGTCACTTTGTTGCAAGTAGTCAAATCAGATCAAAATTTAAACATAGATACTATGGTAGCGCATGTGATGGATATGGAGGGGCTAGATCCCAAGTGTGTGGAGTGCTATATGCCCATCCGGCACAAGTCACCTCGAGATGCTAAGGTTAGTTGTTGGCCGAATTTTGGGCACTTATCCGAGGATTTTAGCTCAAGTAATATACCAAAACAGAAAATATGAACCCTAGTCCCTAAGAAGTCCCACAATAAATTAAGCCGTTTCGTTCTAGAAAGTGGAGACATTTTGGGCCCCAAAAAACGTAGATTATATACACTTTGATTTTGGCGAAAGTTTACCACTTCTTTGGAAGTAGCCAAACGTTCTCGAAAATTTAAAATGGATAACCTGAGAGTACTCTTGTTGGATATGAGGGACGGTTCTTCCGTTAGGGAAGCTCTTTAAGCCCCTTTAGCACATGCCCCCAAGTAGAGGCTGCCGTGTGTTTTTTGCCGATTTTGGGACCTACCATAACTTTTAGCCTCTAGTATTTTGCTATAACCCACAATATGACCCCTAGAGGCTTCCACATAAATTTGGGAGGGTTTTGTTTCGGGACCATTTTTGGCCAAAAACCATGGGTTATATACTTCGATTTTGTCAATTTTGACAATTTTTTTGAGAGTAGCCAAATGTTCTCAAAATTTTACTATAGACAACATTGAAGCTTCCTAATTGGATATAAAGGCCGTTTTCTTGGTTAGGGAAGGTATTTAAGCCCTTTGGGAACACACCACCAGTCGAGGCTAGTGTGCATTTTTCGCCTATTTCGGGACGTACCTTAGGTTTCTGGCTAAAGGTATTGTGTTAAAACCCATAAAATTACCTTTAGGTGCTTCCACAAAAATTTGAGCTGTTTTAATTTTGCATGTCAAAAAAAAGTGGATTAGACATGGGTTTTGGCCAATTTTGACACTTTATTTAAAGTAACCAAATGTCCTCAAAACTTTACGATGGAGTAATGGACAGCCTCAGAGTATCCTTGTTGGATATGGAGGCTCTTTCCTCCATAAATGAAGATCTATATATCCTTAGGCACACATCACCAGTAAAGGCAAGCGTAAATTTTTTGTCGATTTTGGGATTCACCATAGGTTTTTGGCTCTCGTATTATGCTAATACCCATAATGTGACCCCCTATAGGCTTCCTCACAAATTTGAACAGTTTTGGTTCCAGGACCATTCTCGGCCAAAAACCATGGATTATGCATCAATTTTGGTCAATCTTGACCACTTTTTTTTAAAGTAGCCAAACATCCACCAAACTTCATTAAGGACAAGCTTAGAGTACCCTTGTTAGATATGAGGGTTGACTTACGTGTTAGGGAGAGTACCCTTGTTCCGAAGAGTGGAGACATTTTGGGCAAAATGAACTTTGATATTGGCTAGAATTTTACCACTTTTTTGGAAGTAGCCAAATGCTCTAGAAACTTTGATATGGATAACCTTAGAGTACCCTTGTTGGATATGAGGAACGTTTCTTCCGTCACAGAAGCTCTTTTAGGCAATTAAACACACGTCCCCAGTTGAGGCTACTAGGCGTTTTTCGCCGAACGTGGGACCTACCATAAAATTTTGGCTCTAGTATTTAGCTAAAACCAACAATATGACCCCTAGAGGCTTCCACAAAGTTTTGAGAAGTTTTTGTTGCGGGACCATTTTCGGCCAAAAACCATGTTATATACTTCACGGCAGTAGGTCTTGTGTGAGACGGTCTCACAAACTTATTGTGAGACCAACTTACTTTATATAAATAGTGACCTCTTTTACATTCTTAGTAACCATTATATTTCTTTTAGTGATTGTTTTAGTTTAATGTAAGATTAAAATGCCCTATATAAAATGAGTAAATGAGTTATTTCATAAATTATGCCTAATTTTATATTTTGTGACCCTTTTAAATCACAACTTATGTGGTTAAATCGTAAACTAACAAGATCACTAAAAACAACATAATGGTCACGATAAATGTTAAACGGTTCACTTTTTAAACAATTTAATCCGTCTCACAATAAGTTACCGTGAGACCGTCTCATATGAGACTTGTTGCTTCGATTTTGTCAATTCTAACAATTTTTTCAAAAGTAGCTATATGTCCTCAAATTTTACTAAGGAAAACATTGGAGCTGCCTAATTGGACATGGAGGTCGTTTCCTTGGTTAGAGAAGGTATTTAAGTTCTTTGGGCACACGCCACCTAACGAGGCTAGTGTGCGTTTCGCTGATTTTGGGACGTACCTTGGATTTTTGGCTGATTTTTTTTGCTAAACCCCATAAAATTACCTCTAGGTGTTTCCACAAAAATTAGAGCCGTTTTAATTCAGAGGCAATTTTGGGTCAAAAACCATGGATTATGCTGGGTTTTGGGCAATTTTGACCACTTTTTAAAGTAACCAATGTCCTAAAACTTTACAATGGACAGACACAAAGTACCCTTGTTGGATATGGATTATGGAGGCTCGTTCCTCCATAAATGAAGCTTCTATATGCCCTTTACGCACATGTCATCGGTTAAGGCTAGCGTATGCTTTTTGTCGATTTTGGGATTTACCATAGGTTTTTGGCTCTCGTATATCGTTAATACCCATAATGTGACCCCTATCGGACTCCTCATAAATTTAAGCAGTTTTTGTTTAGTGGCCATTTTTGGCCAAAAAATGTGGATTGCTTTAGTTTAGGCCAATTTCGACCACATTTATGAATGCAGCAATATGTTCTCAAAATTTTACCATACACATCCTAGGAGTAGCCTTGTTGTGTATGAGGGTTGGTTCCACTGCAAGGATGGTTCTATAAGCCAATTTGGCAAACATAACCTGCTAAAGCTAGCGTGCGATTTTGGGAACATAACATAGGTTTCTGGCTCTAGTATTTTGCTAAAAGCTATGATATGAGCCCTAGGGAATTCAACAAAAAATTAGCCGCTTTTGTTATAACGCCAATTCCAGCAAAAATGGTGGATTATAGACTTTGATTTTGACAAATTTATTGAAACTAGTCAAATGAATATGAGTGTCAATTCCTCTGTAAGGGAGTTCTTTGAAGCCCCCTTCGGCACACGTCACCCATTGTGGCAAGGGTGCACCATAGGCTTTGACTTTAATATATTGTTAATACCCATAAAAGTTGAAGCAGGTTTTAGTTTTGAGATCATGTTGTGCCATAAACCTTTGAAAACTGTTTTAACACCACTTTACTATGGACAGCCTTAGAGAGTTACAGTACTCTTATTGGATATGACTCATATGCAAACTGTTGTTAAGGAAGTTCTTTAACCCCTTTCAGCAAACGTACATGTTAGATGCTACAGTTTGGTTTTTGCCGATTTTATGAGTTACTATAAGTTTTTGGCTTCAAATTCTAAAGTAATATTGCATTGAATCAGTAAAACACTTCTTTTAAAACAAAAAAAAAAAACAAAAAAAAAAACTTAAATTGATTTTTGGATGGACGGAGCATGAAGTACCCTTACGATACAATGAAAGCTCCTAGCTCAATTTCTAAGACAACCCCTTGTATTGGCTCTTGTAGTGAAGCCAACCAATCAGTCAACAACAAGACCACAATGAAAGTAAACTAAAGTTATAGCTTTCCAGGTCTTTTTGTAATTGCAAGCATAAGTCTTCTGAATAAGTAACCAAAAGGATAGACGATCAGATAGTCCAAGTGCAGTTCCATTTATCAAGCCAGCCACTAGTTCTACTAAACTTACGTCCTACGCAAACCCAGCAATTACATTCAGTAAAATGCATTTATATGGAACTTCGTTTGAGAGTTTAACTATTTGGTGAATGGTGACTGGTCGAAATATGTAAAGAGGATAGTCTATGAGTTAACAACCCCTAAGACTCAATCAAGTAGAAGTTTCACCAAGATAACATTGAAAAACAGCTCGGGGTCTGCCATATAGTCATTATGGTCAAAAATAGGGCAAAAGGAAAGGCAAAGTATCGTTAAATAAATGTTGTGCCCAATGACGGAACTCCATAAATCTTCCAGTAAAACTTGTACCCAAAGCAAAAACGAACTCTCGGTTACTCACAAAATCATATACTTCAGAGTTGTTTCCTTGCAACTTCTCAGCTAGGTCTAATAGCAACCCAACTCGCCACAAAGGAATTCTGCACATTATAAATTTGACCGAGATACTAATACATTATTGGTCCATACTTCATACTATCAGCCATACATCTAGCATCCATTATTCATCCATAAAGGACATTAGGACAAGCCTAAAACACAGGTGTGCACCATCTATATGTCTGATTCATACCAATTACGGACAGGAGCAAACTTGATGATGAGTAGAGCTACATCATTGGCGCTAATTAATGCTCATTTCCATAAGAAGGTGACACATTTTCACTAATGGCAGTTTAGAACTATATGCATATCCAAATCATTTTCCTAGGAAGTTCCTCCAAAATCTGACTCTCCGCTAGCTAGGTCAAACAGAAACCCAAATTTTCCCTACCATTGGAATTTTTGCACATAACAAAAATGACCAATCAACTAATCCACTATTGCTTCCTACTGAGCACTACCAATTCATCCATGCATATAAAGCATCCCTTATTCTCCCAGTTAGGTCACTACAATCAGCCGAAAATGTAGGGAGTGCCCAACCATATGTCAGTTATCATACCAGCTATGCATTAGTACAAACTCATGGAAGACCAAAGCTACAGCTTTGGCGCCTAATCACGCTCATTTCCAACATCATAAGCACTAAATTAACATCTAATGATGCCGACTGGCATACAACAAACGCAAAAAGAAACACACTCCCTAAACCTTAAACCCTAACCATCCCTTATTCTCCCAGATAGGTCATCAAAATCACCCAAAAAATGTAAGGAGTGCTCCATCCATATGCCAGCTATCATACCAGCTACGCACAAGAACAAACTCATCGAAGAGTAAAACTACATCATTCGCGCCGAATCATGCTCATTTCTAAGGGCAGGTGACACTTGCACACTATAAGAATTACACCTATATTTTACTATACCAACCTAAACCTTAAACCCTAAACACAATTCCATAAACCCTCAAAAAACCAATCAACAAAAACATTAAAATCCTCAAATTAACTAAAACTAATTCACTACCAATCAATCAAACAACAACCCAAACACCCATTCTTCCAAAATAACACCAAATTAAAATAAAATAAATAAATAAATAAAAAGTAAATTGGGAAAAGTTTGAACCTTTTTCTTGGGGACAGCCATGAGGTCCATGGATCCAAGGTCAGGGGAAAACCCAGGAAACTGCGGGCGAAACCCGGTTTCGGCTTCGGCTTCCGGGAGAGATAATGCAGGAGATGATATTGGATCAATGGAGTAATTGAATGATGGTGAAATTGCGAGGGCATGAGTGAATCTTCTGAACAACCCACCAACAGCATTTCCCTCAGAACAACCCCTTTGTGCTGCTACTCTCATCGCCATTCTTATTGCTCACGTTTCCTACACACAACAAATCAAAAACCCAGAAATGTATCAGCAAAATAAAGGGGGATTGCGAATTGGAAACACAAAAAAGATTGAAACTTTGTAACGTTTACCTTACGCTTTCCAATTGAGGTGATCTTTTGCAGGGATGGAGTGAGCTGAGGAGAGAGAGAGAGAGAAGCAGGGAGAATGGGAGTGAGCGTAGAGAGTCAGAGAGAGAGGGGGTATGAGGATGAAGCAGGCTTTTGCGTCTGTGAGTTTGGTATTCGGCTACTGTGGTTAGTTAACGAGGAAAATTTGTCGAAAATAATCTCGAGTTTCACTCGTCTTCTTAGAAATGGACCGTGAGATTTGATAAAGTCGTAATTATTTCAACGAATAAAACCGTAGTCATTTTAAATAGTAGTTATCTTTGATAATTGTTCTCTTTACAATGATTTTCGTGTCTATTTTGTCCAGCCCCAAAGAAAAAATATACGAGTAGAAAAGGAAATAATAACTTTATAACAGTTGGTCGTATACGAAAAAATACGTTTCTTAGTTCGTACTAGTATCCTTCTAGGAACAACGGTAGCAATGATTATTTCAATGGGCATGGACTCTTCAAGTTGGTAAAGAGGAGATAAGCAACCGCTATGACCCAAAATGTAAACCACGTAGTTGGAATCCACTTGCTGAAAGCCTTTGGAAATGACATACTTAAGGTCTAAACCAAGATATGGCTGCCACTATCGACAATTGAATCTGTAGAGATTGGACCATCACTTGCAATAAGAATCGAACCTTTAACCTCAAATTGACTAAGTGTCTTGGACAAATGAAATATTTCAAGATAAAAACAAAGAAGTTAAACCATCTCCAAATTGAACTAGTATTGAAGAGAAAAGGGGACAAGTGAAAAAAATCTTGTGAAAGAGAAAAGGGGTCCAAATTCCCCTAAGAGTGTGACTAGGTGGCTTGCACAAGATCACAAATATGCCACAACCATTGAGTATATGATCCACTCAAAATCACACCACCCACATAAAACATAAAAAAGAAAAACAAAAGAGGAACAACAAAACTCAAGAAAACACATCATAACACTATAAACAAACCATACATAATTTCTGATCTTAGTCTAAGGGCAAAAAAATGGCCTGTTTATCAAGGTCAGCAATGTCAGTTGCAACAAATACATGCTGCAGCAGTTCATTTTCATTCAAAACCCACCATTTTAATCCTAAATTTGGAAGACTTGATGCTTCCAAATTCAGGATTAAATCTTCCTCTGATAATGCTGAGGATTGCAATGTTGAGGAATGTGCCCCTGATAAAGAGGTATAGTATATCTTATGTTGGGTTTTCCATTCATTTTGTGTACTGTTCTTTACTGTTGCTGAACTTAGTTCTAAATTATGCATGTATGTGAATTATCTCTTTGCTTACAGTGTCATAGGGGTAAGGTTGCGTACATCTTGACGCCACGTCTATGAGTTTTTGTTGAGTAACTAGTGGTATAGAGTAAAAATACCCATTTTGAGCTTCGTGTAGGGATAAGGTTGCGTACATCTTGATGCCCCGCTTATAAATTATTGTAATAACAACTTTGGTATAGAGTAGAGATACCCATTTTGAGCTTCGTGTAGGGGTAAGGTTGCGTACATTTTGAATTCATGGACTTTTTCTGGTAGAGGGGATCTTGCTGGTAAAGTAAGCTTCCTGTAGGGGGTAAGGTTGCGTACATTTCATGTTGTAGTGACCATTGCTGTCACTGGTATGCCCAACAGGCCGACTTAATCATCTGTGCATCTCTTTTCGCGTTTTGGATGATTTTAAGTCGAAAGTATTAGGACAATAAGTTCAGTGTTAGCAAGTACAGTGACATAGAATTTCCCATTTTCCTGCACATATTTTGGTTTGGTACTAAGTTGGAACGAGCCATGAATGTTGAAGCTGACGCACTGTCTTGTATATTTCGTATAACAGGTAGGGAAGATTAGCGTGGAATGGTTAGCCGGAGAGAAGACCAGGGTCGTGGGTACGTTCCCACCGAAGAAAAAAGGGTGGACAGGTTATATTGAGAAAGACACTGCTGGTCAGACCAACATTTACTCAGTTGAGGTTAGTATTCATGCTTCCTCCTCCTGACTGGGATTTTAGCATTGAGAACAGAATTCACGACAACTATTGTAATCCGTCTTGGTAATTCTCCGCCTTCATCAATCGACTATTAGAGACTGAAGAGTGATGCATCATTTTACATGCACGAAAAAATGCAAGACGATTCTTCTTAGCCATTCTGATTGGAGAGTCTAAACTGAGGAAAAAAATGCTTACTGGCACAAGTAATGTGGTCGATTCCTGATCGAGTCCTTAGTGCTTATATACTCAGTAGCTAGACTTAGGAAAACCAGATACGACTGATATGTGCATCAGACTGTTGAAGTTGATTAAACAATCACCTAAAAGCTGCTTCACTGAACAAATTAGCTGTCTTTCAGTTTGGTTCTTTAATCTTGTGAACTGTCAGTTGTTGCATCTGACACCTCTGAACTTTTGCAGCCCACCGTTTATGTGGCAGAAAGCGCTATCAGCTCAGGAACTGCAGGTTCGTCTTCTGATGGTGCAGAGAACACAGCAGCGATTGTAGCTGGTCTTGCCTTAATTTCTGTTGCAGCCGCCTCTTCAGTTCTCCTTCAAGTTGGTAAAAAACCACCCCAGATGCCAACAACAACTGTTTACTCTGGACCTGCACTCAGCTACTACATAAACAAGTTCAAGCCTCCAGAAACAATTGAAGCTCCTGAACTAAGCCAGATAGATAGTTCATCTACCATCGAGGCTCAAATCTTAGTCCCGGAGGTTCCACAAGAGCAAGCACCAGTTGAGTCTGAAAACACAGTCCCAGAAGTTTCACAGGAACAAGTTCCAGTCGCATCTGGAAATGATGTAGAGTCTTCCTCAGTAGGCGCAGATAATCCATTAGCTGCATCAACCTAAACCTTATTCTACTAACTTGTTAAAACCTCATTATATCTATTTTTTGGTCATTGTATGTATGCAAAGAGACTGCGAGTATGGCTGATGTACACATTATACATCTCAGAACGGAACTGCTTAAAGATTGTAAATGATACTCATTTACTCCAAACGTGTATACAGCTTTAGTGCATTGGACATTCGAAACCCAATTGTCGCAAAGGATTCGGGGACAGGGGTTTGTAGGTAGCCCGCTTCACCAGACGTAGCTGAACATTTCCAAGCAAATGCAACTCAGAGTACCTAAACAGCAAAACTTGTGTCTAACTTGCACCCATACGACTTCCAAATCATGAATTCTGATTGTACTTTGAACAAATCTTTCTCATATACCCTCTTGTCAGATCTCCTCTTGCAAAAGACTATGAGTAACGAACATCTCGAACAAACAGTTGTTCTATAGATAAGGCTAGTACAGTACAAAGAGAATGACAGCTTAAAAGAGCATGAAAACTTTCCATAACCCTGTTGAAAAGACAACAACAATAACCATGTCTCAAACCCGAAATGATTTATAGTCGGCCAACATGAAACACCATTATGATTAACAGAAGCAAGTTATCACAAACTAGCATTCATAAACATTACATCAAGTACTTGGGAGAGTACTGTAGCTTTTTACACACTTTTTTGGAATAACAAATTCTATGAAAGAAAAGCAAAAGGCTGGCTAAGAAAGTTATGGATACTTCATACTAGTATATTATGTACAGTAGAGTTGTACTCCCCGATTTACCAACCCTTTGGAAAGCGATCCTGGTATAAAAGATGCTTGGTTTCGGCTATTAACAACTCCCTGCTGCACAAGAAATATGAGTTGAAATACAAGGTTTACCATCAGTCCATCAGCAGAAAACCTTACATACAGATTTCCTACCTTCCTCCATGGATCGCGTGTTGGTTTTGCAAAAAGACTCGTGTTTTATCTTCTTACGATGATGGTTTTATGGCGCGCTTTTTCTGGAAGTTATACCTTGCATAGAAGCTATTTAAGACGTTCCATCATTGAGATGTACACAACTTACTACAAGTGCTGAAACAGAGAAAACAAAATAAGTACAGAGATACCAGACATATACAACAACCCTAAGCCAAAACTATTTAGAAACAAGGCAGGAATACAAGGAGAACCCAACAGTTTGACATGTGTAGGGATCCTCTAGAGTTGAAAATGAACTCTATTTGGTAGAGTTTACCTAAAAAGGTAAGAATAAATTATTTAACATTTTTATTTGTGTCTTTTAAAATTCTTTCATTTTGTCTTATTACCACTTTTGGTAAACTCTACAAACTCCACCAAAAAAAAACTCTAGAGGATCCTAATCCGTTTGACATATACCTTGTTAGGAACGTCCAACATTACCGTCAGGCATGACGCCTGCTATTGACTCAAGAAGAACCCAACAGCTCAGGCTTCCTCAGCCAATATTGTTTGAACCTCTGCCTTCCATACTCCAAGTAATCAAAATCAATTTCATTCACGTGCTCCTGAATAATACAAGGACAAAGATACATACTGAATCAGAATCGGTACATTTTTGGACATGCGAGGATGGACAAAAAAATCAGGATACTCAAAAAAATTGGCCTCCAAGAAAGGTTTGGAATCAAATAAGGCACATAAATACAATCAGGCAGACAAGAAATACAAAAGCTCTGTTTACTTTTAGTATATGCGTTTGAAGGGTTTCAAAAAGATGGAGGCCTTGGTGTCTATCAGGAAACTAAGATGAGAGTTTACTAAGATCAACTCTATTGAGAGACGTCTGTTTGGAGATTCACAATTTCTGTAACCAACATATTTGCTTAATCTTTGAAAAGAATATGTATGCAGAAGACATGGCAATGAAGTGCAAACAGTGTTTCATAACATTTCATGTCAGAAAGATTATTTTTGTATGATCCATTACTGCTCTGAAGATAGTCATCAGAGGAACCTATTGCAGAAAGTAAAGGCTAAAAGGAGGAGTAAGAGCAAAACGTACCGAAATTATTCCCCATAGTCCCCAGAACAAATGAGTTGCTAAAGTGTACTTCTCAACATCCTTAAGTAGCTGTTCCACTTGCTGATCACTGGGTTGTTGACCTTCATGAAAAAACAATTGAAAGCTCATGATGTCAAAGAAAGTCAAGTTGATAAGCACTAAATGACTAACGAATAAATCAAAACAAGTAACGTGCGCAATAACTGCCGTAACTATCTCCCAACATAACAAAGATAAATATGTAAAGGAGAATAAAGGTTAGTCGAATTAGGATTGTGATCTGTGAACCAGAGGGCCTCATACTGTATAAATTCACAAATTGGGAGGAAATGCTTGTATTTCAATCATAGTAGAATGGAAAGAGTACACAGAGATTTAGGTGTTGTGACATGAACAGTTCGAGGAAGTCAATCAGGGAGGGATTATAACTCTCTTATGTTACACATTCCCATACAATTGCTAAAAGGATTAAAATCAGTACCTGATGAACTCAGATATGTTCTAAGAAATCTTCGACGTTCCTCCAAACCTAATGCCATGTGCATTGAAGTATGAGAATTATAGATCAAACTTAATTTTCTAAAAACAAACGAGTATTGAACAATACAGATAACGTGAAGGGAGAGATCTCATGGAAGATGTGCTGGAGGTATCACTCACCAGGATATTTACTGTAATCCAAGACATGAGGTGCTTCTGTATGGTAGTCCGCAGCCATCTCGGAAAAGTGATTCGCTATATCGAAGGCAATGGGATTGTAGCTAGCATACTCATAGTCCTATATCACAGAATCAAAAAATTAACAGACCAAAATAATAAGATGAAGATAAAATGTAGAGTGAAGCAAAGATTAGTATCATTTTTGAAGAACAAGAAAGCAGTGAGACTGAGATGAGGACAAAGACTTGTTGAATCCCGAAATTAAATAATGTAAAAAGCCGAAAGCCAAAGAACAGTGTACTATGCTAGGTCGATCCATATAAATAAAACTGAAATGGAGTTTGGTTTTGGGATGTAATGGAATAAAGCCAAATGGCTCACAAAACTGTTTGCGCATCTTATATTGTGGGTCATCCGTAACCGTAAGCAGCCTCTCTATGTTTTCAACATAGGGGTAAGGCTTGCATATATCCAAACTCCCCTAACCTCTCCATAGGCGAGAGCCTTTGGGGCACTGGAAAAATGTTGTTAGTGAATGCAAGGCTGACTTCTTAGATCAAGATCATCATTCTGAAAAAGATGATGAGATATGTGCAACCATAATAGAATATGTGTGTGGGAACACTAGCTTAGTGTAAGTGTGTAACACAAGTAGAGAAAGTCCCAGGCATTGTGGACTACAAGCTTAGATAACTTTCAGTACTTCGGGTAAGAAACAGCATCAGCAACACTGTTACAACAACACTATCCCAGTGCCTTATAGGCTCCTGCCTGTGGCGAGGTAATGGGGGGTTGGAACTCGGACGTACGATTCCTTACCCCTTTGTTGAAAATCAGCAACATAAAAAGATAAATAATTTAAGTGCTTTGATATGAGGAACTTACGATTATAGTTATTGATTTTGTGTGTTCATCAATCATTATGTTACCATATTGCAAATCGTTGTGGCAAAACCCTATAATTTGATTACTTGAAAGCTTAGTTTCCAATTCTGAAATCTCTTCACCAAGCGTACTCAAGTGAAACGTGTCGGCTTCTTCTGGGGAAGACAGCCGTTTAGCTTGATCCAACCAATCTCTAAAAGTTATACGAGCAATAGATTAGAATACAGACATACAAGCAATAAGTTAGAAAA
This sequence comes from Spergularia bocconei, assembly GCA_963457585.1. Taxonomy (NCBI): domain Eukaryota; kingdom Viridiplantae; phylum Streptophyta; class Magnoliopsida; order Caryophyllales; family Caryophyllaceae; genus Spergularia; species Spergularia bocconei. The sequence goes on along the minus strand of OY734951.1, from coordinate 2,240,998 downwards.
CAGGCTAATGAAATGAAACATATCTATCCTGATTATCAATCCAAGAAAGACAAATACCTTAGCCGTTCCCAAAGTTTGACATTTTTAGGTCCTGGCATATCTAGATCATGGAACTCCCTCAGCTTCGCAGCTATTAGAGTAGATATATCTGGATCACGCAGATCACAAGCTGATAGTGTCTGAAATTTGAAATGCCATATTATGAAACCTTCTCTTTACATGAAAATATAAGAAATATGCAAATACTTGTATCCTACAATCAACACTCACTGCATGCCACTTGCGCTGTCAAGATCAATATATTATTCCGCAATTTAAGAGCAATTTCTGTTACCTTTCAAAAGTTAAAAACTTACTAAGCAGCTGATTTAGCCCCATCCCACCCCCAACAACATTCCAGTGTCCTCCCTCCCTCCCCCCCCCCCCCTCCCCTCAAAAAGAAGGCTAGAGAACCCAGACACAAATGAGACAGATGTTCTCCACTAATCATACGTGAATCCTTAGGTAAACACAACAGTTTTGATCAATGTTATAGGTGTCGTTGTCCAAGCCTACAAGAATCCGTAGGTATACCCAAAGGATCTACACATTTTCCTGTTCAAATCATCTTCAAACTCAAGTATCTGGCTCAAATGGACACTGAATATCTCAACTTCCAACTGAGCACATATACATTGGTACACTATACTACTGCACCTTGAATGCTAGCCACTAGTCCCTCCCTACTTCTAAATTGTCTTCCATAACAGAAGATGACCTGTGTTCGACGTATTCATTACAATTGACACAAGCAGATTACCTACATGTAAAATATTCTAATAGTAGGCATAGTGGAAGGCTTTGGAACATTTGTGGTCAGAAATGATTAGGAAGATTACCCACCTGAACAAGTACACACAAGCAACCCCAGACCTTTTCAAACAATAAATTACTAGGGAAAAACAAGGGATGTCCCTTCAGCTAAGAGATTGGAGAAGCAAACATTTTCCATATCTACCGATGGGTTGTGTTATAATATGAACATATGGCACTAAAAAGATGCCAGTTCCATGAGAGGGAACACATGAAAACAATGGACAAGCACAGCTCTATATAACAAGTATGGACCTAACAAATAGAAGCATAAGCACATTTTGAGCAGAATAGAAACATTTATGCACTAGGAGTGCTAGAACACTAAAATCAAATCTTCCTCAATCGCCATGCAAGGACCAAAAAGATAGTTAACCAGAGAACTCACCCTTGCACGAATGAACTCCTCAATCCGTCCAGTAGAAAAACGCCCTAGCAGCCGAGGTCCTTGACCATGCTTTGACATACACTCAAATGTACGAATCTCATCCTCCCTATTGAAAAAGACGTCCACACCCTCACCATAAAGTCTAACTAAGACCTTCCGCGACATTTCTCCAGCCTTTGTTGGCCACTTAATTTGGTAGACCTCATTGGTCATCGCACCCTTTAAACGGATCACTTGTAAAGCATGTGGATCAATGACATCACTCCATTTTGAAGCTATTGAATGCAGAATCTTCCTTGCCTCAGCTGGCAACTGATTATCCTTATTGGTTTTAGCAGTACCCACAGCACCCATAACTACGTCCAACGATTATCCTGCAAATACTCCCATCGTTAGGAATTACAATGGAATGATAGGGAAAGACTCCATTTGATATACTAGATATAGTCTAATACAATCCAACTTAAAATATAACCATACCCCTTGATCAAAAAGATCGCATTTGTGAGAGGATCGGATACACACAACACTAAACAAAGTCAGCTACACGGCATTGATCAATCGCTACACATTCAACCTAGAAATGAAACTTTTTTATAGCTTCGGCTTTCTTCCCTCACGTCCCCACTTCACAATTATAACAAAATTTAGCACCTTTTGTAAAGTAATTAAATTGTCTTCCAGCATAAAAGAATATGGAATTTTGGTACTATATATGCTGCTGGAATATTAACAATATGCAAGATCTAAGAACCTTAAAAACCACATTGCCAAAAAAAACATAGATTGTCACAAAAGTGTGATGAGTGAGTGAGAAAGAGACAACAAGTTTAAGGTGCAACTAAGACAACTGTGTGAGCAAGAAAAACATGTGCAAAGTATGTGCTTAATACGCAACATCTTAATAATAATGGATATGCTTTTAGAATCAACACTTTTCCCATGATACCACATTACCACTATCACCTATTCCACCTAAACCAACCATATACTACCATATGCAACCTTTTTACCTCTAATCATAGCACAATACAACCACTTTGTCAATTTGTCTCATTATTACGAGAACAAACAAGGGCGCGACTATTCACACACCTCTCTCTCACGAAACATTTCAAAGTCACCACCTTTTTTACAAAATTCAATACCAATCGATCGAGCTCAAATGTAACACTTCTTTTTCATAACCCGTGTGCAAAAAATGACGTTACATTTAGTACACGAGATAAAGAAAAGATTCGTAATCTACAAGTTTCCATAACATTTATTTTTAAAAGAAACGATCGACGATCAAACCAAAGAAAACACAGATTAATAATCAAGAAATTGAGATCATAAACAATCCCCAAACATGGTGTAACCAATAACCCGACCCGATTCCCCCATGCAACACACAATCAAGGGTAATCTGGGAATTTCACCACCTTCTCTAAGCTCTAACAAAACCCAAATTGCATGTGCAAGATCCCATCAAATCACAACAAAATTCACATAAAATTAGAAATTAAAAACCATAGAAATTTACGATTGCATGCAAATGGAAATTATAAAAAAAAAAAAAAAAAAGAGGAAATGGGTACCTGGGAAAATAACCAAAAGATTGGAAATTGGAAATGGCGGGAGTGGTGGAGGGAAAAAAAGAGAGGGAGGGAGGGATGAGGATTCGAGGAGAGAGAAAATCAGGGAAAGTTTTCTTTTTTTTTTTGGGGTGGAAGAAAGCTGAGGATTGGATTATTATTGGAGAGCGTGTTATATACGATACAAATGCAGGAGCCGTGAAATGAGGAGTGAGAGAGAATTTAGAGAAAATGGTTGGATTTTGATTTGATTTTTGATTTTGATTTTGATATGACGTACTGTATTTTGGTTGATGATGTTAACGCGTTGGAATTTGGAAATGAAGGGAAGAGATGAGATGAGATGAGATGAGGTGTGTTTGTGTGCAGGGAGACGGATGACTGTTTGCGTCTGCATGTGCTGCAGGAGGCGCATTGACTTGATTCGGACGGAGGGAGTATATAATAATTCGGACGGAGGGAGTATATAATGAGTTACGGCTTGAGCGTATAACATGGTGAACGCCAACGGTAGTAATTTGTAATGTGGTCAAAGGTTGCAAACTATAACATGGTCGAGGGTACTTTCAACACTTCAATAGTCACCATACGGTATAGCGTATTTGTTATGACATTAGTGTATCATGAAGCTCAAAAAGACGAACCAATTGTACTATTATTGTAAGTCCTATTGAAAACTTTTTTGGGGGGATATTAGGGGTGAAAAATGAGTTCAGAGAGTAGCATCACGAACTTTTGGGGATGTCATATGTTGATGACTTCACGTACATTGCGCAATGATCGAGTTGTAACTCAGTAAGTATTCGGGCTCAACTCACACGAAGCTTAACAAGCTTGGGATGACCTATGTGAATAGCGTCTCAAGTAAACTTGAATGGTTCAAGTCTAACTTCCTAGACTTCTTTTTGTACAAAGGTTCCAAGGAAAAGACGAATTCAAAACAAACCCAATCAGAGACCCAAGATTGAATCCAAACAATCGATTTCATCACTTGACCTATTCACAAGGAAAAGAAGTCGAGTCGAGTCGAGTCAAGGTCAACCTCCCCAATTCGAATCAGCGAGCTAAGTCAAGTGAGATACTGAGAATGAGCCTGTTTGGATGGGCGGCCGAGACTAGAATGAGCTTACCAACAATGGAACTATTTGTTGCACTTCCATCAGCTAGTTTTCAAACCAACAAATACCATATCGCTACACAATCGAAGGATAACACACTACTACAACTCACTTCTTAGAAGTCATAGAACAATAAGGAGTACTCAGATTCTATTGAACTCCAATTACCTAAACACTACATCAGGATACCAGCCCAGTTGCCCCGTATGTCAGTCAAATACAGAGTAACTGATATATGTAGCCATGATTTGCTATAAAATATGATCTAGTCGCAAGTATACTGATCAAACCATTCAATAGAAGACCTGTGCACCCCAGCAGTAGGGAGAAGGAAATCTCATAAACCAAACGAAATACTTGACTTGCAAAAGGTGCTAGGACTGCTAGCCAAAAAGACAATGTAATCAGAAGGTCGATTTCAACAAATTTGTCTCCCTAAACCATCAGATTAAAAAAGGCAATGACTGCGTCTCTCGATAATTCATTAAACACAAAAAACAGTATACTTGGATAACCTAGAAAACTACGATACCCTTACAGCAGATCCAGATGATCTAAGCAAAGCATTGTCAACTCAACATTTACTTCTCGGATGAGTTTGGTCCCCTCTTCTTGCCGAATCCAACAACTGCACAAAACAGCAAAACAATGAAAAGTCAGGAGCCAGTGATACAAGAAAAACACAAGTTTTTGGCGAGAATGCTTAGTAACTGAAAGACAGAACATAAACATATCTGTGTGCATATGCAAGGAGAAAAGCCTATAATAACAGAAGAAAAGGATGCCATCCAAACGATTTTAATCCAGCAAAGAACAGTGCACCCTATCTAGACATGAGGTTGCAGTTCTTCGCACAATTACAATATTCACTTGGGATAAAAGGTCGTGAAGTTAAGTCACTACAAAGATTGTGGTTTGCAACGAAAGGCAAAAATGGTCATGAGAAAAAGCAAACAAACAAAGTTATGAAAACGGCAGTAAATTATACATAGTAAGCTTTAAAAAAAAAGGCAGGATATTTTATGAAACACACAAACCCTGAGTGCCCTTTGAACTTTAAAGAACAAAGAAACACTTAAGACAACAAGTTCCCAGCGTGGCAATCCACACACCATGACAAACACATCATTAAGTAACGAAGTGCAAAATTTCAACATACATACTCATGTACATATATAAAGCATGTGGGAACTGATAAATAAACAATGTTGCACACACATGAAATAAAGAATGTGAATCTGTACAGCCAGCAAAGTGCAACAAAGAAAAAATGCATCCTTTCCACAGAATCAAAGGCGGTGTCCAATTAAAGAATGCTTAATCCTAAGCTCCAAACAAACCAAATAGAAAAAAATGACACAAAATGTCTTAGTGTGTACAATATTAAAGCCAATCAACCTACAATGAATAAAAGACCTACAAATATTTCTAATGCAAACAAATAAGAAAGAACGACCTTAGTCCAAACCCACCCACTCATATATATAGCTCAATCATTCAAACCCATATTTAGCATTTCCTACTTTGAGATAACCAAGCCAATCACCCATTTGTTATCAACCAAACAAAACAAAGACCTCCTGTGAAACTGTCCAAGAGCACCCACAACTTAATTATCATCAAGCAATCAACCAAGAATTCCGCTTCACGGAATGATACCAAGTCTAACATACGCTGTACGCACCATCCTTAATCAGACTGTCCTAACTCCTGCCACTCACCAAACACACAATCCCCTAGTCACAACAAAATACCATGTTTATGACACACAAGTTCCGCATTGCGGCAATCACAATGCCTACAGCAACAAACCCGACTATTGTCCACTCCTCTCAAGGGAATAATACCAACATACCCTGCTTAATCAGACTCTCCTAGCGCTAAACAAAAACACACCACTAATCACAACAAACGACCCTGTTTGTGACACACAAATTCCGCATTGTGGCACTAACAATCCCTACAGCAACACAACCAAGTGTTGTCCACCCCTCTTCAGCAATATAATACTAACACGCCCTGATTAATCGAGACTCCCCTATCACTAAACAAAAACATAATATCCTTCTTTTCGGCATACAATAACCCCGTTGCAACAAAATCGACAATCACATCGCCTACCGCAACACAACACAACACACAAAAACGCTACACAATTGCGGCAATCACATCGCCAACAATATCACAACATTCTCAAATCATTATATCAACAACCAATACCTAGCGTAATCCGAAACCGCCGAACACAAAAATCGACACAGCCGAAAAATCTTAAACACAAAACCAAATCATCCTATATCAAACAATGCAATACAATCAACCTCATCCAATTCACATAAATTACAACCTCACAATTAAAACAACAAAAAAAAAATTACCACAAAACATTTCATTTCACAATAAAATCTCACATGTAATAATGTAAAATACGGTAAAAAAAAATTAAAAGAGGAGAGATAGATAAAGTTACCGGCGGTGACGAAACGGCGGTTGTGTTGCATACGCTTGTGAGCGCGACCACGTGGCTTCTTCTTCTTGTCTTGCTTAGCAACCTTTGGTGTCTGTCCTCTCACCTTCCCCGCACGTGCCAACGATCCGTGAACCTTTCCTGTTTCAAATAAAAATTAATTACACCGCGAAAATTACTAATTACGGCGACGTTTCTAGGGTTTTATCAATAAAAGTTGAGAATTTGGGGGGAAAATTGACGAGGAAGTGTGAGGATTTACCCATGGTTGTTGTTGTTGGTGATGTTTTCTCTCTCCTCCGCCGCTTAGCGTGATGTAGAAGGTGTTGAAATGCGCAGATTGGGTATGATTAGGGTTTTGTGATTTGTAGGGTTTTTTGTTATTTGTATGTGAGGGATTTGAAGGGGAGTTGAGAGTTGGGAGTATTTGGGCTTTAGGTGTTAATGGGGCGGATCTAGTTGGACCGGCCCAAAATGGGAGGTTTCTTCTTTGGCCTAGTGGTGTGGTTGAGTTTCGTTTTCGAGATCGTAAAGTTATTTCATCTGTTTTATTGAATTCTTTACGTGGTAGAAATCGAAACAAACGTGTAAGAAAAATTGAATGAAGCATAGTAGACTAGCAATGTTTTTTTGTACGAGACCACGAGTCACTTTGTTGCGGTTTTGACCAATGTTTGAATGTTCCCCCTCTACATACTAGACCGTTGAAATGTACGTGGTTTGATATCGAACCATATGAGAAGCTTTTTTTTGGGTAGGTCGATTAGTGACGGGATAATGAAGTTAGTTTTAACTATCTAATCTCGTTCGAATAAATATTCTCGCGTTTCTTTTAGTACGATTCAGCTAAATAAAAGTTATCACTTTGATAGTCAAAACCTACACGTTCATAGATCATAAAGACTCCTTCCTCACGGCCTCACGTACCTTTAAATCAGCTTATATGTGTGTTCGGCCAAACTTATGGATTGACTTTTGGATTAACAAGTTGAAACCTGACCAAACACACAAGGAGAAACGATTTCCAGTTCCTCTTAAATAGAAGCTCGAATCCGGAGTTTTTTTTGTTCATATGCTCTCTTTTAAAACAAACACGAGTACTTCTATAGGAGTAGGAGCTCGGCAAAAAGTGTCTTGTATTAACATACATTTCTTTTTCTTTTGTAAACTCTTCACTCCATCGAAATCACGGATATCGAATGAACAAAATTAATAAAATCATATGGGAAAGCATCGATCTGCATGACTAAGATATTACGTTTTACGTACTCCTACATGATGCATTAAAGTCACACGAAGTTGAACACCAACTCCAATGCTAGCCGTAGAGCCCGGCGTACCTTATGCACCAACTCCACCTGCCCCTTCCCTTTAAAACTCTCATAAAATCTCTCACATTCTTTTTTCCTCTCTTTCACCAAATTTTCATTCCTTTCACAAATTCACACTTTTTTTCTCACAAAACTCTCTAACTCTAATGAACATATAGTTCATGTCCATAACAAGCGCGACCGCACCTGTATCAGCTACCATTTCAACTACCGGCCACAGTAGTGTAGGCCTTGGTTATGGCATTGCCATCGCGGTTAGCATACTAGTCCTAATCTCGTCAATCATGCTCGCGTCATACGCTTGCATACGTATCAAGGCGGGTGGTCCCCATGATGATGAGGACGACATTGTCGATCGTAGTGGTGAGCCACGTCACCATCATCGTCGCAACACAACCCAACAGACTAGTGTCACTGGGCTTCCGGGTCCGATGTTGGTAAAAGTGTGTTGGGACAAGCAGCCCAAGAAAGGATTGTTATTCCCTGAAGTGGTGTTGGGTGAGAGCAAGAGGCTCCCAAAGCCCAATAACGGCCCATGTTCAATTTGTTTGTCAGAGTATAAGCCCAAAGATACTTTGAGGTGTATGCCTGATTGTAACCATTGTTTTCATGTTTATTGTATTGATCAGTGGCTCAAAATGAGCCCTACATGTCCTCTTTGCCGGAACTCGCCCGCGCCGACTCCCGTCGGTACGCCATTGTCGGAGTTGGTACCTCTGGCATTTTATCCTAGGTGACTAATTGTATACTAATAGTCTAATATTGACACACATAATTTTATTGAACCATATACTCTCTTTTTTCACTTGAACTTGGTGCGTTACGTTTGCTTTTGTTTTATCATTGGCGCAACACGTAATGTGGGAAACGTTAATCCCAACTTCCAACCCTCGTAGAACTATAAAGTATGCGAAAAACCTTTCATAAAAAGTCTTACAATTGCCGTACTTTGAAGACTTGATCGCAGTTTACAAAGTTTTGGGAAAGTATCTTATATATATATTTAGTACTCCGTAGTATTAATTTTGTGACTTAGTGTGAGACGCGTAAGGGCACGGACATGGGGGTCTTGCTAGCATTTTCGTACTCGGGTAAGAAAACTAGAAAAGTATATATATAACGTTGTCTCAATAGTTAAGTGTTCAATATCCTTGCAGATTGTCTCGAGTTCATCGTTCATGTCACCCTGTTTAAAGCAATAGATAATGCATGTTCTATGATATAGCCGAGATTCAAATATAAGATTATTGAACCGTTTTTTTCACCATGATATGTGTTGAAGACGTTGAGAAACATGCAGATGTGATGTAAACCTTAATTTTTTTTTAGGTCTATAAGCCTCCCTTTGTTGCGTGTAATTAACGTTCATGTCTTCTAAGATTAGGAACCCAAAAATGAGGAATTAAAATAGTAGTGGCAGAAGATGATTCTCCTTTGGGAGTAATTTATAATTTTAGATATGAAAAATAGTTGCCTAAAATCGATTTTGCACTTGTATATTTGAGTTACTGCTCACGAGTCTACTAATCAAGGATCATCTTACTCTGTAAATCAATGGCGTATATATCAGCTTCGTATATGTACCTATAGTTGCTCGATATTATTGTCGATATTTGTTCACGTCCTTAATTCTTTACTTTAGATTGTGGCTAAAATAAAGGTAAACTAAATCGTAAATTTGAAATTTTCGGTGTGCTAAAATCCTGACTTTGCCCTTAACATAGTTTCAAATATGACGCTGCATGCCTCGAGCTTTTATGGTACCAGCTGAATTTGCAACCTTACTTTTCTACACTTTTAGAAGCATGATTAGTTAATTTCATATTCTTTTGGTAGCACATGCTAGTAGATCGACACAATGTCAGGATCCCTTAGATCCGACTTCACTCACTCATGTGCCATTTGAAGCAAGTAGCAAATTGAAAATGGAATATGTGAGAAACAGGTTAAAATAATGCAATGGAGGAAAGAGTGGTACTCCCTCCATTTTATTAGGTTCTTTACATTTGGTTTAAATATGTGAGAGAAATTCAAACCAAATGTAAAGAACCTAATAAAATGGAGGGAGTATATCATATCGGAAAGATTTCGATTAATAGTAAAGCAAACACTACCACTCGCAAAGTCGCAAGCACTTATTAGCTCGAGTGCTCGACTCACATTCTAAATAAGTTCATAAAGTGCGACGACACTGATATTCAATATAATATATCTTTCAGTGATACAACTTACAAGTATAAACTACGTACGAAAACAGAAATAAGCCCGAAACATTGTAAGCAGTATTACAATTGTAAGGCGATAATAGCCAAATTAACTCAAGCTAATCTTCTAAATTATTGAACTTCAATCCACACCCTTCAAATTTTTCCTCCATGATCTTCTCATACCTTTGCACCATTGAAGGACTCAAATAATTAACCCAATCACCAACCTCACCTTTCCTAAAAAACCATTTATTCTCCATAAAAGAATAAACTCTCCCATTTTTATTAGCATCAACTTCTTTCAAACTCTCTATACTACACAACTTTATGATCTCATCAATCACACCTAAATTTTCTTCTTCACTTGAAAATGGGCACCCCACAAATTCCCCCAATTTTTTCAATTGACTTTTAGGATCACCCTTCAAATCTTCATACTTGACAAAAAAGACCTTTTTACCCCTCACTAAACTCTCCTTCCAATACCCCAACACATGATCCTCATAGGGGCCAAATGGGAATTTCCCTTCACAAAACTTGCCAAAATATTCCTCAATCATATCACCCTTAACACTCTCATTCCCATCATAGTTCAAGTAAAACAACCAAGATGATATAAAAGTGTCAAAAGGGTTCCTACAAATGTATATAATCTTGCAATTAGTGTCCTTAATAGAAGTGGGTAACCCTTCAAATGGAAGGTGGGTACCCAAAAGTGTAGGGCACTTTTTGAGCTTACTAAAATCAGGGTTATTGGGATTTGCATAGATTATGGACTCTAATTGTGGGATTAGCTCATGAGGGTTATGTTTAAGCAAAGGGTTTTGAGACAAAGCATGGTTTTTCCTATTGCAAATTGCAAAAATGAGTGATTTGAGCCAAGTTGTGCCTGTTTTAGGGAGGCTAGCTATGAAAATTTGGTCATTTTGTGCTTGAAAATGATTTTGGCAAGAAATTGTGGAGTCTAATATTATGTTCCAACAATTTTGGTAGAAATACATGGGATATGAGTTGAACCATATCTCTTTTGGGAGAGTGGACTTGAGTTGCTCTACTATCTCCTCTTGGTTTCTTGTTGGTGAGGTGGTAGTGGTGGGATTCATTTGATATTTGGTTGACAAATGAAGCAAAGGGCCTTTGTCTATTAAGAGGCTTTTCGATGAGGCCAAAGACTAGAGAATTATTTCTTTCGTTCCGGTGAATTGTTTATCGATTTTTTTGTTGTTGTCCGACGCCTTTCTAATTAACCTTTTTGTTTTCGGTATTTTTTTTGCTCACATCATTTTAGTAGCATTATTAGCTTGATTCATCACATTCATGTATAAATTTCACTTCTAAAACGTGCTTCTGATCTTGATACCGTTACATGCAAAACAATGCTTATACAATATCGAATTTATGTTTGCATGTTATATTGGAATTTTGAGAATTTTGTGTACCTTGGATTTATATGTACATTTGGTCTTTTGCAAACATGATGTACGATAATGAAAATGTAAGGTTCTAACATAATTATTCAGGTTTGACAAGAAATTAACATAATTTTACTAAGATAGCATTGCCGAAAAGTGAGGAAGAGTGGTCTTAACCTCAGATCAAATACATGAAATTAAAGAACGAAATGTAAAATTGTAAACCCGAATATATCAAGGTGAAGCAAGTACCTTTCAGCATGCGGCGTATCCTACACTTTATCATCCCAATTCGAAATTGACTAATTCACTTGCGTAATTCATTTTATCAACTTTGATTTCTTAATTAGTCTAACTATTTTAATTAACTAATTTAGTCAACCAATTATGTGTGATTTATGATTCTATAGGAAAATAAATGTTATTTTTTTTAATTTTGAAAAGTTCTTTTATATGCTCGTTCGTATCAACTTAAAGACTTTTTTTTTTTTTGGTTACAAACTTAAAGACTTTATTATCAGTGAACTATCTTTTTCATCAAAATATAAATTTTCCACTTTGATTTAAAAATTGAGACAAAACTTTAATTCGCCAAACTTTTCTCCCAAATGGGTAAGAATGTTGGCAACATGACAATTATGTACACGATAAGGGGATTAACGTGTACGATTATCATTTTCGTGAAATAAACAATTTCAAATTATATATAAAGTCTAAACTAAAGTAAATAGTCAATTATCATATTACTTATGTTCCTTCAAAAAAAAAATATTACTTATGAATTATGATAGTTCATATAAAAAATTAATTCTAAAATTAGCATGGATTTATTCCATTCTTACAAGTTGTTAATTAACATCCAAATTTGTTCAATAAGAGAGAAATATTTGCAATTGGGTTTCTAAGAGCAATAGCAATGGATGAACTCAAATTTGAGTTCTTCTAATGCCACCTCATAATTTTGCAAACTCAATGCATAAGAACTCACATCTACAATGGAAGAACTAACTTATTGGTTCTTAATTAATATTTTTTAAATAATTATAGACTTCTCTCACCTAGTTTTACGCAAGAACTGGGTTCTTAAATAAGAACTCGGTTCTTATTTTAGACCTCCCACAATTGAAGAACTTGCATTTTGTAGTTCTTATTTAAGAACTCGAGGTGGATGAACCACCATTGCACATTACGGGGCAGTACGTAAGTCATAAATGTTGACTTTCACACTTTTTTATGAATACAATTAATACGATTGATGTAGCAAAAATGAAACGTCAAAAGATACTTAGCGTAACCATAACACTAAGCATCAACTATATATATGCAAGTGTTAACATTTCTAAGGATATTATCAACTATCTAGAAATTAACAAATACCAAAATATAATGTAATTGCTTAAATAAAAACATAATTTAGTTGAAATTGATTGGAATGATTCAAATCATTATTATTTTCAAGTGGCAATATATTTGTTTCTAACACAAAACCACTTTCGAGTAAGTTGCTTATGAGCTATGGACGCCGTAATTATGGTCTATATATTTTCGATCTTTTTGGTACTAATCTTAAATACAGTAGCAAATTCCTCTCAGAAAACACAAAATCTTACTTAGCAACTAACAATAAATCCTAACTAAGATTTTCATTTTGGGATATGGACTTTGCCTTTGGCCGGTATAAGACGACCATACAACGTCGTTCGTTGCTAGGGTGTGTTTGGCAGCCAAATAGGTCTCGGTCCGTGTATGTGAGGCGTGACAAAATATTCATCTGCAACTGTACCAGTTCAAATAATTCAAAGCCGTCAAAATTGCTACGTAATACATGGCTATCATCCAAGACTCTACCACGTATTATTCCGGCAAAAAATTTGCGTAGGAGATTAAAAACTCATAATAATATGAGAAATTTCGAATGGACATCAAAAGATCAAGACTACCCTTCTTCATCACTACAAGTCCTTGTCCCGAATGAACACAAGCCTAAAAACCTCAGGAAAATTCTTGACCTGGGTTCGATACCGATCATCGACATGAATAATAATCTTGAAACCCTCGTCCTCGAGATATCAAGAGCTGGTAGAGAATATGGTGTTTTTAAGGTAGTTAATCATGGAATTTCGAAGAAATTATGCAAAGATGTGTTGGAAGTTATAACACAATTTTTTAACTTGTCTTGTGAAGAAAAGGCTAATTTCTTGTCCAATCAACAAGGGGAAGATGGTAAAATCGTCAGGTATTTCATGAGGGATTTAGTAACAAAAGAAAAGATATTCATGTGGAGTGAAGCTTTCTACCATACTTGGCACCCGGTCGATTTCGGGCTTTTCATCGACAAGTTACCGATTAATCCACCTTCTTACAGGTAATAAGTCTCTTCAGTATCACTAAGTAGCTAAGTGCGTGTTATATGAGACTATCTAACGATAACATGATCGACTTGAATTGATTTCCCGTATTCTTTTGGTATAGGGACATCATTGTGGCTTATATAAAAGAGATTGCACCTTTAATAACTCAAATGTTGAGCTTAATTTCTCAATCACTTGGGCTAGACAAAGATTACATACAAAAGAGGCTCGGTGAAAACCCTTTGCGTACAGCTCAAGCAAACTACTACCCTCCATGCCCGAACCCGGATCACACCCTCGGGTTGGGAGACCATACGGACCTCAAAATGCTAACCATCCTACTACAAGATGATGGTATCACGGGCCTCCAAGTTCTCAAAGACGGTGAATGGTTCGGTGTTGCTCCCGAACCTGGTGCATTGATCGTCAATGTGGCTGATCAGCTTCAGGTCCTAAGCAATAACAAGTACAAGAGTGTACGCCATAGGGTTGTTAACAACGAAACTCACAAACGGGCTTCGATGGCTTTGTTCATCGGTCCACAAAAGTACGACATTGTTGGTCCAATTCCGGAATTGATTGATGTAAATAATAACTAGCTAGGCTTTGTATCGATCGCTGGAACTCTGCTTTCGGATCGAATGATCGATCGATGTCCATGCATGCAAGAGTACCGTAATCAAGAAGGAAAACATCAAACCTAGCTACGTACAACTCCAGAAATAATTATATACGTAATTGCTCAAAATAAAAATGTACAGTCTACAGTAGTCTAAACTTGTTCAATTTCTCTTGAATTTGATTTTGACGTTGATTATTGTGAAATTTTGTAAACTACGTAGTTACGTACAACAAATTGTAAGGGTCGATACTAATAATTTAAAGACCTGAGTGAGCAATAATAACATTAATAAAGGTCGTCTCTACCAAAGCTATTTCAATGAAATTTGACGTACGATATGTAAATAAATTTAAAAGCAAATTATTACCTTCGTTACACTTTTACTCCATTATTAGCACTAACAACAGAGTAATTAATGTTAAGAAATTACAATTGCCATGAAGAAAAGAGAAGCACATTGTGAAGAAAGAAGTAAGTTCTATACGAAAAGGACAATGATAAAGGTCTACAATGTAGACACCCAAAAGTGTCTACAATCAGCAATAATTTTACTACACTGTCAAAATTTTACTACTCACACAAATAATTTTACTACCTGAATATATTTTTACAATTAATTTTACTACTCCGATCTCAATTTTACTACTACTAACTCAATTTTACATTGTAGACAAATTAATTGTGTCTACACTGTAGACCTCTAACAATTTGCATACGAAAATATGTGGTAAAACATCGTGTTTGAAATCTTCTTTCGACTAGCTGCTAGCTAAATGCTAGCTGCCGTTATATCGGCCACCTCACCGTCACACCGTGTAATATTTTTGTTATACTTAGGCTGCGAAAAACGCCATAAATTTCTCCATCTATATATCTTATTAGGTCGGTGTAGACGTGTAGGTAGTTAGAAATTCTATGACCCCATAGTCATCCTAAACTTTATTTCAAAAAAAAAAAGTCCTTACTCTTGAGCTAAATGGGGTAAATTTGACCAATTCACTTTACTTGTGGAATTTAAACTAATGAACTTATCAATGAAGTCTCTCAATCAAGTAAAGAACTTACTAAGTCAAATGAAAATAATTAACTTATTTCAGTACTCATAATTTGTCAATAATTTGTCATTGAACTAACTATTTATTAAATCTTTGTTGGAAAAATTCTTTTATATTTGTTTGCTTAAACTCACTATCACTATAATGGGTTGGCTTTTCAAAATTAAATTATGACATACATAGACATTCAAAGAAGTATTTTTTAGCCACCAAAGTGATGAGGGTGGGATCTAAAAAACACCAAAGTTGTATTTGGTATTTATAAAACACCAAAGTTGAAAATCTTGTTTTTAAAAAACACTTTAAGCTATTTGGGTATTTATTAAACACCAAAACATATAAAAACATTAAAAAATAAAATGAAATTATGTTCTTACTTACCGATATTAAGAAATACTAGGCTCGTTTCACAATAGGTAAACATATGGAGTAAATCCAGTTCATTGATCGAAAAAAAAACAGATCACATAATTCAGCAAATGTCAAAAAAAAAAATACGAACATGATTGAACGGTACTGCGAAGTTCAAAATGTAGCATAAAATTGTTTAAAAGTGCCAAAATCCTTGCGCTCTCGCTCCATCAGGTCTAGGACGACTCTCATTTAGATTTCCCATAATCCTAGGTTCTAATTGTAAAGTTTGTTGGATATGACTTAAGCTTGCGTTGTGCCTTAGTAGAGAAAATCGATGATGGAGAACTGGAGTAGAAGATGAGTAATTTTTGTTTTTTAACGCATAAAAATAATTTACGAGGTAAAATAAAAATTAACATTTTTTTATTTGTTTTGGTGTTTAACAAATACCAAAATAGTTTGAAGTGTGTTATAAAACCAAAATTTTCAACTTTGGTGTTTAATAAATCCCAAATACGACTTTGGTGTTTTTTAGATCCCACCCTCTCCACTTTGGTGGCTAATAAAAACTTCTTTGCATAGACATTGTAGTAGTAATTATTATATCCCACTTTTGATTTTTTAACATTATTAAGACTAGATCAATCTCACCCTTGAGCTTGAAGTGTTAATAATTGAATGGAAATCATTATTTTTCTTAACTACCACCTACAAAATAAATACTAGAAAAATGGATTACAAAATGTAAAAAATCGCTTTCTAGCTAATTATATATTATTACACTAGGCTTCTAATTAACATAGACATATTTTCAAGTTGATCTCAAATTTTAAAAAAGAATTGATCAAATTGTATTTCATAAGGTCTATATAATGTTTTAGTGTATGTTAATCTTATTTAGCAGCTCAATTAACTCCCTAATTAGTTAAGTTAGTTGTTCATTATAATGACAACTTTTCAATGGGCAAATGATTCCAACACCCCACTTACACCTGATCAAGTCATAGTCCCAGATGAAAACCAACCCAAAAATCTTTCTAACATTCCTGTCCTCGGTTCGATTCCGATAATCGACTTGAGTAACAATGATGATGAAGCATTAGTTATTGAAATATCAAATGCTTGTAAAGAATATGGGTTTTTTCAGCTCAAAGGTCATGGAATTTCAAATGACTTGTGCAACAATGTGTTGGATGTTATCACACAATTTTTTGAGCTTCCTCATGAAGAAAAGGCCAACTTATTGTCAACTTTGCATATGGAAGATGGTAAAATTTTCAGGTATTTCATCAAAGATGTAGAAACTCAGGAAAAGAAATTCATGTGGGGTGAAGCATTCTTCCATTCTTGGCATCCTGATGATCCTAGCTTCATTGAGAAGTTACCAACCAACCCAACTTCTTATAGGTATATATATGATGATCTCTTATTCTCTTTACATTTAGATAATCTTCGGGAACATGGAATTCAAGTTGGTTTATGCTATCAATTCAAACAAAGTTTAGGGAAGCTCATCTGATCTTATACAATTTAAACTAATTAAAGTATTAGTATATATAGTGTTGGCCTAGTAATAATCTAGTATATTGATCAATGTATGCTGATAAATTTAAACATTAAACATTATATATCTAGGTTAAATCGACTTTCTCTAATCACTGATGCATGAATCGCGTGCATAACATGAAAATTAATGTAACTTCTGATGGGTATATACGGAGTATCTATGACCGAATGTCTAGCTCATAGCATGACCTTAACATTCGAGCTAGTGTGCGTATTTATGACCCCAATATCATAATGCAAATTGCTAGATGTCTACAATGTAGACACAATTAATTTATCTACAATGTAAAATTGTGTTACTAGTAGTAAAATTGAGATCGGGGTAGTAAAATTAATTGTAATGAAAAATTCAGTTAGTAAAATTAATTGTGTGAGTAGTAAAATGTTGATAGTGTAGTAAAATTATTGCGGATTGTAGACACTTTTGGGTGTCTACAGTGTAGACCTCTAGCATATTTTAGGAGAATGTCGTAATAATTAATCTAACACATCATTTACTTACTACCCCGGCCCTTCTCTATGTTCAGGGAGGTCATTTCAGATTATATCGAAAGAATTGCATCTCTAATGATTCGACTACTAAGCTTAATTTCTCAAGCATTGGGGCTAGACAAAGACTACTTACAAAAGAGGTTCGGAGAAAACCCATTGTGTACAGCACAAGCAAACTACTACCCTCCATGCCTGGACCCGGACCGCACCCTCGGATTGAGAGACCATACGGACCTCAAAATCCTAACAGTCCTATTACAAGATGATGGTGTCACAGGCCTTCAAATTCTCAAAGACGGGGAATGGTTCGGTGTTGCTCCCGAACCTGGTGCATTGGTCGTCAATGTGGCTGATCAGCTTCAGGTTCTAAGCAACGACAAGTTCAAGAGTGTAGTCCATAGGGCCGTGAACAACAAAACCCGAAAACGGGCTTCGTTTGGTTTGTTCATGGGCCCTCAGGAGAGCGATGTTGTTGGTCCAATTCCGGAATTGAATGATGAAAATAATCCCCCTTTGTATCGGAACTATTTGTTTAGCGAGTTCATGGAAAAGTTCCGTAATCAAGAAGGGAAAAGAAGGATGGTTAAAGAAGAGTTCCTTATTGAAAGAAAGCTCGCTCAATAGTGAATGACACACTACCTATATACTGTATATGTATGTGTTACACATATTTTTTTGACGGGAATGTGTTACACATATTTTTTTGACGGGAATGTGTTACACATATTGATAGAAAAACTATTTGACATGTTTTTGTTTTTGGAATTGGTCTCATATGTAATGTGCACTACAAAAAGATGTTGGTTTTACGGTTTCTTTACCATAATTCTGTAATAAGTCGATCGTTTAGAAGTTGACACTATACATTGTATATAACTAAATATCAAGTGTATTATGACGTCATTTCACTTTGTTGTCTTCTTTAAATCCACATATATGATTATAAATGCAAACGAAGTGCGTATTTTCATAAACATGTTTATTTTACCGTTTCTTACTACAACGCGCGAATTATGTCAAAAGGATTCCATTGTGTCACAGAATATTTGCTGAATCAAACTCACTTAACTCACAATAGGGGATCAATCAGCATGATGTCATAGTTGGTTGAGTTAGTACTCAACATCATCCATATAAAAAAGCGCCAACGAAGTTTAGTTATTTCACCTCATTGCGCTATTACTGCTATTAAAATAGCTCATATAGTCATAAAGTATTATTGTCATTAAAATATTGCGACGAGGTTAGCGTTAATCTTACACATCCAACACAATTATTACGTCCAAATTATGCTCCTTATACCTCGCTAATCACACCATTAGTCAACCTCATAGCCTTTCACATGATTCATATTAATCCTAATCAACAATTACTACCTACTAATTAAGCAAGTTCATCATATATTCATATGGCAACTTTTCAATGGGCAAATGATCCAAACCCTCTTACACTTACACCTAAACTAATCGTACCAGAGGAAAACAAGCCAAATCTAAGCAATACTGGCCACCTCGATTCGATTCCGATCATCGACATGAATCGTGATAATGAAGTTCTAGTCCATGATATATCAAGAGCTTGTGAAGAATATGGTTTCTTTCAGCTCAAAAACCATGGAATTCCAAAGGATTTGTGCCAAAATGTGTTAGATGTTATTACACAATTTTTTGAGCTTCCTTGTGAAGAAAAGGCACAAATGATGTCATCTGAGCATATGGAAGATGGGAAATTATTCAGGTATTTTATCAAAGATGAAGAGACTCAAGAGAAAATATTCATGTGGGGTGAAGCCTTCTTCCATACTTGGCATCCTATTGATAATGCTAACTTCATCCACACTTTACCTATGACTCCACCTTCTTACCGGTATGTGATCGATCATCCCTTAAATTTACTCGTTCCCGTTTATCTTAACAATCCGAGAAAAGCTCGAGAAATACAGTTTAATATATACAACATTAGTGTAAACTTTATGCTATGTTTGGTATGCACAATAAGCTAGCTGATTTGGCCAAAATAGTTTATTTGGCCAACTTTTTAAGTTCTTTGACCAAATAAGTTGGTTTGGTAACACCACTAGCTTAAATAATAGAATTACCCCATGGCTATGTTTGGTAAAACTAGCTGAAATAGTAGCTAAACGCTGAAATAGTAGCTGAATGCTGAAATAGTAGCTGAAAGCTGAATTAATAGCTGCAATATTAGCTGAAAGTTTTTAGCTGATAGTAATAGGAGTGTTTGGCAAAATTAGCTGATACAGGAGCTGATATATATAAAATTACATAAAAATGTATTAAATATTTTTGATGTCATTTTATTTTTGTAAATAAATGAGGGTAAATTAGGAATAAAATTATGATAAGCTAGCTTATTTTTTAATATGTTACCCAGGGTAACATCTTAAATAAGCTAGCTTATTATTTAAGCTAGTGGTGTCACCAAACACACTTATTTGGTCAAATAGCTTAAAAATCTAGTCAAATAAGCTAATTTGGCCAAATAAGCTAGCTTATTTGACATACCAAACATAGCCCATGGGATCTTATTTAAAAATAAGCTAGCTTATCATAATTTTATTCCTAATTTACCTTATTTATTTACTAAATTAAAATAAGATTAAAAATAAATAATGCATTTTATGTAATTTTATATATAACAGCTCCTATATCAGCTAAATTTTAACAAACACTCTTATTATTATAGCTATCAGCTAAAAACTTCCAACTCTATTGCAACTATTATTCCAGCGTTCAGTTACTATTTCAACTAGTTTTACCAAACATACCCTTAATTTGCTTATACAAATAAAAATGAGAACATGTGGAAAGATTCTTGTTTAGTTGTATGTACCTAATAACCCAATTTAGAATAAAAATAAAAAGAGTAATAATAAATGTCTCGCTAGAATCAACTGATCCACGTTTTTTGGTGCATAGAGATTCGTAAATCAGCTAGGGTCTATGACTTGTCAGGCACGTACAGCGTGGATCAGTTGATTCATGCTATGAATTTATGTCTACCCTAAAATAAAGTTGTGTTATGCATAATAATCAAATCATGGTCAATTCCACGTGATTTTTATATGAACTCGTCTTAAATGTTACTTGTTAGACTGATTTTTTTTGTAGTGACCGTGATACAAAACTTCAGTAACGACGTCTATTATATTTGCGAAGATTTAATTATGTTAGACACATGGTGATCTTGATTCTTAGATTTGTACCAACTTAATTTTTGTTTTGGTATAGGGAAATAGTTGATACGTATGTCAAAGAAGTTGCATCTCTAATAACTCAACTACTGAGCTTAATATCACAAGCACTTGGGTTAGACAAAGATTATCTACAAAGAAGGATTGGAGAAAACCCTTTCCGTACAGCACAAGCTAATTACTACCCACCATGTCCGAACCCAGAGCTCACCCTCGGTTTACGAGAGCATACCGACCTCAACATCCTAACCGTGCTACTACCCGAGGAAAGAGTGCCAGGGCTACAAGTATTCAAGGATGGCAAATGGTTCGATGTCGACCCAGTACATGGTGCATTGGTCATCAATGTGGCTGATCAATTGCAAGTCCTAAGCAATGACAAGTACAAGAGTGTTCGACACAGGGTTGTCACGAACGAAGCGAAGAAACGGGCATCCCTAGCCATCTACATTGGCCCTCAAAAGCATGACATTGTTGGTCCAATTCATGAGTTGATTGATCATGAACGTAATCCGCCTCTCTATCGGAACTATACTTTTGACGAGTTCATCCAAGAGTTCCGTAAACAAGAAGGCAAAACAAGGATGGTGAAAGAAGTCTTCAAAAGCGTCTCTCATGCATAAGACGAACATTAGTACTAAAAACTATATCCAAAAAAAATTATTACGAGTGAATGCTATTACTTCATCCTCAATGTGTTCATTAACATTGAACTTCTAGGGGATAATCCCGTTGAACAGGCTTCAGTAACTACGACAACTACTAAATCAAGGTCAAGGTTATTCGCTGAAGTTTAGCTAAAAAAAAGGCGGAGAAAATTACAAGTATCAGTAACTAATGTCAAACTACACATCTGGAAGATCAGCTTGCAATAGACATTCGTCCTAAACCTGTAATATACAGCACGAGACAATATCACAGTATCCTCTCTCAGATCCTCAGTCTGAGATAATACCAAGTTACCAATATGGACATGCAAAAAGGGGTCATCAACCCCGAGGGATTGGATCGTCTTTAGCAAGTGCAACAAAATTCGGAGGGATCACAGTAGCAGCTCTCACACTGTCTCTTCGATCTTTGGCACCTGAGTATCCATGACGTCCAGCAGGAGTTCCTACTCGCCTAGCTGGAGTTCCGACCATTGTGTTATTGTTGGTGCTTGGCCCTAGAGGCTTTTTCACACTTTTTGAGCCAAACATCGCTTCTTTTTCTGTTGCAAGCTGTTCCTGCAATTTTCTCTGCTCCTGCAAAATTCAGACCAAAGAAGTCTCAGTTTCTGGCATTTTTCTGCTTGATTGCTCTTTCACTCGCAAACACGTGAAGATATGCCAACGATAAGAAAGATCCACAGAAGTTTATATGTTAGCAGTTTTTGCACAAAGTACAAACTCATGGAACCAAAAATGAAAGATCACATGTCATCTTCAACTTCTATTTACGGAGTGTAGAAAACAGCATGAGCAGTAAGCAGCAAGCAGCCTAAGATTAACTTCAGCATAAATGCAAACACAGCAAGGAACTTGAAGCATACCCGAGTTCTACGTTTCTCATCTTCTCTGTTCTGACGCAGTAAAGTGTATTCTTCCAATTGATGTAACAGAGGTTCCTGAAAAATGAAAACAGTTAGGTCATACACAGAGAAATGCACTACATAGGAACAAACAAAACTTCATAAGACCAGCAATATACCTTGTCATAGAGGAATTGCATTCCCTTCTCAACTTCCCAAGCTTTTACTTTTGCGATCAAATTCTCAACAAGAGCTGCACAGGAACACAAAGGTTCAATTTTACATTCAAAGCCACTACACAGAATCTATATGTAAAACGGCAAATAAAAGTTATAAACCTACCTAAGTCTTCAAAAGTTCAAACAAGTCCAAATAAATGAAACAAATTAGTCATTTTGAACAATATTAAGTCTGCAGAGTTATATATAAAACTGAAAACCATCGGAATAGCAAACTTCCAATTTGATATTATAGAGCTTTCATGCTTCTAATCTGTGCAGGTGACATTCTTGAGCTGTTATAGAAGTGAAGATGATTATACATCACCAGATCAACAGGCTAACTCATCGACTTGTGGCTCTCAAGAGGTTTCAGCGAATTTCTGGATTTACAAGGACAAAAGTCCCATACAACCTTTTTAGCATTCCAGAATCCAACAGTCTGAGATATAGCAACTGGTGTGCTACTTTGAAAGAATGTCAATCAAACTATAAGGTAGACGAAGCTGGCATTTATTGACTCTTTGGCTTTGGTTAGGGAAGAGATATGATAATGGCAAGAGAAAACTTATGACTCCATTGCTCCCAGATCCGAATCTTACGCAATGTCTCCTACATAAATTATGGCCAACTCCAAAGAAATAACAGAGGAACGATGCTTTTCAAAAGATGTCGACCTAGAAGTTTTATTGAAGCTCATTTCTAAAGGTGATATAAATCCTAAATTCCTAATCAAATCAAGGCAAATAAGAGACTATGGCACCATAAACCTTTAGGTAACAGAAATATAGATATGCAAGTCAAGTAGAGTCTAAAAAATAGACAGATGAAGAACATATTACATGTTGCTACTCTGGTTCTATAACGTATAAGTTTTGCAAGAGCTCATTAGGTCAATTAAGTAAAGCTGATGGATACGGGATGGAGCATGGTGCTGTGCATCCTGTTTGGCTAGTCCCATTTAGTATTTTGTTATAATTCCTAATTCACTTTTGTATACTCTACAATCTCTACAAAACTAGCAGCACAGATCATTCAGCTCATTCTATAGTGGATTTTGCTTAGCCCTTACTGATAGTGATCTGTCTCGCATAAAGTTTGTGTCTTTGATTACTACTTCAGTCTCCTTATTATTTCTCTTATGATGCAAACTAAAGTAATTTCAATTCACTGGTCAGAAACTACAACACTCTCGATGCCCGCCCAAAGACATGCAGTGTGTCATGTAACTTCATCAGCCTCCACAAGTGCCCGAGGACTCCTCCACATAACAGAATAGTCCAAATACAGTGTTAAGAATACATTTTAGTCGACCCACCACCTTCAGACCTCAAAAACATAAATTTCAGCACAGCGCACACACCAAAAACAAGCTTCTAACAAAGTGTTAACTATACCACACTTCAGATAGATTGAAAAAAGACATATTTTTAATAAACACATTGACAAACAAAGATCCTTACATGGTATTTTGCTGACTAGTGTCCTTGCCTTTTCTGCCCTTTTTAAATTTATGTGGACTCCTCTTCCAGCAGTATATCTATTCCCATCCTGTCCCAGAAATATTCAAATTAAATAAGGATTTTTAACATATTAAAGAAAAGCATTCAAACACCCCTGTAAGAGCCATAATCAGCAGGCAGAAGAGACGGGTCTATATACCATTGACAATGTATGTATACCAAGGGGACGGTACATAATTAGACGCTCAGAAAGCAGAATTTAGCCTACCTTTTCATAATTATCAAGCCAAATTTCTTCCTCTGATGCATGTCTCCACTTCTCAACTCTATCTAGTATATCTTTCCTGCTCTGAGCTGCTTCTTTGGCTTGTCTTATTCGATCATCCATACGCGAAAGCATCTCCGACATGTCAAAATTACCTATAAAGGACATCACAGACAGCAAATTCTAAATTCTTTGCCTATACTCCAGCATATAACAACCGTTTGTTCCACCTCTCACCCCCCCCCCCCCCCCCCCCCGCCCCCACTTAAAAAAACAGCCAAACGGAAAACAAAAAGAAAATGATGGATCTCAAGGAAGCAGCGATCTAACATTGCATGATCTAGAAGACAAAATTACACATCAATATCACGAAAGTGTTCATTTCCTCAACATGCTTACTCTAACAACCGTCTGTGAACTATGTCTTATAGACAGTTATGATTTAAGGGATGAACAGCTTAAAGCGTGAAACATGCATACGAACAATGAGGAAATTTGTCCTTTCTTATACTAGAAACTCAAAAATACAGGAAGAGATAAGACTAACCAGAGTCTATGAGACTGGTCAACATTTCCCTTTGAGCATCATTTTCTAAATCCATATGCACCCCTCTATAAATTTCCTCTAGCTCAGTTTGCCTCTTCAGAACCAGCTCCTTCATTTTGCTTCCTTTAAGAATATTCAATTCCTCAACTTCAATCTCGGCCTATTACAAATATAAGACATCAGACTTAATTCAGAATATATTCTTCAGCACTAAAACAAACACCAGGATGAAACACATGTAGCACAAGTAAAAAAAATACCCGCTCTATAACATCTTGAGAAAGGGAACCCGGCCTTGAAACCTCGTCAGCAGAAGAAGAGATTAAGCATGTAACATGATCGAACTTTTTTTGGTCAACAATTGACGTCTCAAGTAGATTCCACAGCTCAATTAGTGCACTTCCCAGATCTTGAACCTGAGCAAGGAAAGTATCTATACATGTCATACCTCATGCACCAGAGTCGAGATAAACTTTGCATATCCAAGTGAGGACGCAGTTAACAAACAAATCAAAGAAACTATATCATCAAGGAATGAGGAACAAAAGGCATGAATACATGTCAGATTATTGCCATCACTCCCATGAGTGAGGAAACCATAGAACTTGTATAAAAAGAAGTCAATAATTACTGCTTAGCAGTTAAAAATTGTAGATAGTATGCAGTGCTCTAGTCTTCCAACAGTCACACTATGGACTTCCCCTATGACCCAGCTTACACAACATCTGAAAACCAGATTGCAGTAGCAATCACTAAAGTACACTGTATTTAGCTACTAAAAACGGTTACATCCAGACAAATTTTACCTGAGGTTACATAAACAATTCACTGAAACCATCAATCCCAAATTACTAGTGTATTAGACCCCAAAAAAGAAGGTGTTTTACCATTCTGAATTCCCATTGTAGAAAGAAGCATATACACGTCAGAAACATGCTACACAGAGAGTGAATGAGAAACTGCACGAGAGATGAAGAGTATGTCACCTTTTGCAACCTTTGCTGTTTTTCTTGCTTTAATGCACTGACGACACCAGTTAGCTTTGCTAGAGTATCATTGCTAATGCTTTTTGATTGGCCATGTCCAGAATCAACCAAACTAGGGTGAATCTCAGCAACTGTGGTTCTAAAATCAAGAGACATGACCACTGATAGCTCATGTATTGAGCTGATATGATTGTGAACTTTTTGCAGACGGAGAACCTGCAAATATGGTTTGATAATTAAGCATAACCCAACAGTAAATATAAGATCTGGAAGAATATTATTGACTAACCTTCTCATTCTGAAGTTCTTCGAGATGTGATTTACGTTCTGCAAGCCTCTTTGTCGTTAAGTCATCTTCATTCACTTGTGGTTCAGCATTATTTATGAACTGATCATTGCCTGCTATCTCAGCACAGATACGAATAATATGGGATTCCGTTTCTGAAAAATCATTCAATCTTTGCTGTTTCTTAGATCTCAAATCGTCCAAGGTAGGTTTCACAGAAGATAGCTGCTCCTTCAGAGTGCCCTTGGCCTAATGGAGCATTTAGATTAAAGATTAATGTTAACAAAGAAGTCAGCAGACAGCAGTACGGAATAAATTCCTAAACTTAACAGGTGGGTCATGGAAACAAAGCTTACCCGTGAAAACGAGGTTCTCTCACCAAGTATTGCACTAAGCCTAGCAATTTCAGCTTCACCCTCTGCAAGAGCTTGGTAAAGGTCAGCTTTATGCTTCCTTGTGTATTCCACCTTCCTTCGATAGATGTCAAGGCATTCTTGTTCAAGTTCTAAAAGCATCTTGTCTCTTTCAGTGTCATTCTCCCCAATTTCATCCCATATTTTCTAAATGACAAATCACAGCAAATCATCCAAAAAAAAAATCAAATCAAAATGAAGTTCCTCAACCAAAGTCAATCACAGAAATTCAGACAGTGATACAGACATGTTGTTGTGAATAAACCAGTAGAGAACATCCTACATTATCGGTATAAAAACTGAAATTTGGATTACTGAAACACTGTCATTGTATCTTCTCTAGTCCCTACAATGATAAGAATTACGATGGAGGACAGCCTGTATATAACAAAACGTGTGCACTCATGAAAAAACCTAGTCCTGACTTCTATGTTATATCGTTGCCAACACTCCTGATTTAGTCCCTTCATACGGGAAACCTACGAGAAAAGTTAAAAAAAAGGCGATGCTTAATCAACCACAACTGGTTACGACATGCCATAACACCTTACTACCAACACTAATTCATAAATCAAACTGTCCACGAAGAGGAAAGAATCGACCTTTCCAAAGCAATCAGCTCGCCACACAACATTTTCGCTTAGTGTATATATAAAAGACATCGATGTTAGGGTTTCACAATCTTCCAATTAACCTGCTTTAAACCGAAAATGGCTCCCAAACCAGAATAACGAAACCAATCAAACACTAACTTCTCTAAAGTCACATTTTCCCGTCAATAAAAAGTCGGCTCCTTTAAACAAAGCAACAATCATTCTACCATAGGATGACCATTTTCGCATCCAACAAAAGTCGACTCGTATAATCGTGCTCTCCTACCAACTAATCAAAGCAACAACCATTCCAATTGATCGAAAAAGGCGAAATCTTGAACAGCTTGTACTTCACACTAATTACACTAATTACGACACGCAAATACTTCGTCGATCTTATTCAAGCGTAATCAACACACTACACATCAAAATTATCGCCGCTAACAACGACAATCACATTCCAATTGTTCCAATCGATTTCGCGTTCCTTCTCAAACACACTTTACACAATAATTTACACACTAAACAAATTAACCGCTCAAATCAAATTTAACAACAAAAACCACAGAAATTCAAAATAAATAAATAAATAAATAAATAAACAAGAAATGATCAAGAAAAAAGGGGGAGAAAATAAACCTGCAATTCTAAGAGAAGTGTGCCACAAGTAGTGGTCTGGGAGCGTGAAGGAGAAGGAGAAGAAGACGCTGCTCGTATCATAATTTTCTCCGATGATGAACCAGAAATTCACCGTCGGAAAACAATCGGAAATTCGCCGGAAACCCTAGAAATTTTCACTCTGAAATCACAAAAATAAAATAAAAAAAAAAAAAAGAGAGAGAGAAAATGAGAGCGAAGAGAGGAGAGCGTTACGTTGAGACTTGAGAGGGAAGGAGCGGCGTGTTAGTGAAGTTTGAATTTTATTTCATTTCATATGATGGAAACTTTATTATTATTTGATTTGATTTCGAAGATCTGGATATAATAATAATGTTGTTAATGTTAATTAATTAATTAGTACTGCTAAAGACTAGAGTAGTAAATTAATTGGGGGAAAAAAGGATTAAAAGAGGAAAGTTTTATTTGAGATGGCGCGTATTTTGGGAATATTTTTGAATTTTGTAAAATTTTGTTTCGCAAGGTTGTTCTTCTTGATTGGGTTTGCTTTTTGTTTTTTGTTGCTCATTGGTTGGAAAGCCCATAAGTGGGGAAGGAATGGTATGTATGGGCCA
The DNA here is from genome assembly GCA_963457585.1 of Spergularia bocconei. Classification (NCBI taxonomy): domain Eukaryota; kingdom Viridiplantae; phylum Streptophyta; class Magnoliopsida; order Caryophyllales; family Caryophyllaceae; genus Spergularia; species Spergularia bocconei. The sequence continues at coordinate 2,212,482 of OY734951.1, read as the reverse complement.
TCTAATGATTGGGTTATCGCCTTTTGTGTATTCTCCGAGCGACGGGGGATAATGATATTGTGTCACCCGGTGGTAGTCAGAGTAAGGCCCCGTTTGATAGGATTGCATCTTTCTGAACTAATCTGATCTGATTTGAATGATTCTGATCTGAACTGATCTGATCTGAAAGATTCTGAACTGATCTGATCTGATCTGAATGTGTTGAAATTTTGATTGAATTTCAACGAATTAGTATCAGTTATGGACCAAATACATTGATAAAAATTTGAACATTTCTGATCTGAATGATTCTGAACTGAACTGATCTGATTTTAATGATTCTGAACTGATCTGATCTGATCTGAATGATTCTGAACTGATTTGAATACTACTGCAAATAAGTCCTATCAAACAGGGCCTAAGTATCACCACTCCACCACCAAGGACATAGTTTGTCGATTTCATAACTTCTTAATTTTCAATTTGTGTTTTTAAAAGATTCGATCACCTTAGCCAATAAAGTGCACAATTGGAACACCGTTGTCTCTTACCTCCCAAGTTGGCATCTGTCCGACCGGCTTCCCCTCCTACACCAGCAACTCGTCGTCGGCCACCGCTTTGACCCACCCATGCCAACAACAATAACGGCCCATTATATGTAGAAACGCCACCTCTCCAACAACGGCGATTCTATTACTAGTTGAGTCTCAAATAATAATTGAGAATTATCCAATTAGTGTAAACTATGAGACCAAAAAAAAAAAAAAAAAAAAAAAAAACTTAGGGCATGTTAGATATCATTGCCATTTCAATTTTTGGTTTTTTGTTTAAAAACTTTAGTTAAATAAGTTACAAAATGAAGTTTAAATTATTTGTTTCTACAATAGTCACACTGAAAATTAAACTGACAACTTAAAACTAAAAACCACTTTTTGTAATTTCAAGAAAATAGAATACACTACCAAACAAGCCCTTAGGTAATTACTTCGTATTTACTGCTATTGTAGGGCAAAACAATGGCTTATCTCGTATTAAATTTTCATGAAATGTAACTTTAATGATCATGGATTATATGTAAGTTTAGTGCACCCCAACAAGATTTGGCATAGGTAAAATGGTAGGATAAGGAACAATTACGTAGGAATTTGAGTAAATCGCGACGAAACAATAGACAATGAAACTAGTTTTACCATTTGTACCCTTCAATTATCCAGAGAAGCTAAAAAAATCAATTTCATAATTTAATATTATTTTTTTTTAATTGGATGGTATTGAAAATTGTATCACCCGGTGTACCCTATCGTTATCCCTTCCAAATATAGCATGTAGTTGTTCAAGTAGTTGTTCAAGTAATCAAGTAGTTGTAAGTTCTAAAAATAATGGTTTCCAAATATAGCATGTAGTTGTTCAAGTAGTTGTTCAAGTAATCAAGTAGTTGTAAGTTCTAAAAATAATGGTTGATATTAAATGTGTTCGGCAGAAACAATTATTGAGTTTTTAAAAATATATAGAGCATAAAAAAAATTAGATAGGCTAACTTTTCTACCTCAAATGTTATCTCGAAAAGCATTTCTCAAATGCTTGATATGCTAATTGCTACCAAAAATACTACTTAAATTATGTTATCCAAACACGTATACTAGTAGTTTGAAGTGGTCAAAATGACACTTTCTACTTCTTAATGTACTGTCGAACAGAGCCAACAAAGAAAAAAAAAACTCAAGAATCAAATCAAAATAGAGGGAAAAAGGAGGGACAATATTGGTGTGCTTGCCGCCAAAAGGGAGTACACTACGTAGAGTGATTGTTCCCACTCATTCAACGAATTCTTAACCATTGGATTTCGCATAACTTATAAAAAAATGCGTAAAGTTAAATAGAAAGGAAAGAGAAAAAAGAGGAGCGAGATAACAAGTGAGTTCTGTTGGAGCAGTGTCCTCCGACAATAGTGCATTGATTAATAAATCTCAATTATGGAATAAGGGATCAGTTTATAAGCTAAACTAATCAGTTGATCAACGTAAATCAATAACGATTGGCCGTCTAGGGTTTGACGTTATTGTCGTCGTAAGACGGCGGAGATCGACTGATCCCTATCGGTCATACCTATATAGGATAACGTGATGAACTCCTGTCAGCCAGTTAATAGTTAACTGCAATGTGTTTAGTATCAGGCCGAAGAGTTTATTATATTGTTAATTATATGATAATTAATAATAAATAAAGCGACTGATAAAATAGAAATTTTATCAGTATATAAATTACTAAATTCGAGATTAGTAATTATACGGGTATTATTGTGATTTGTCAGGCGTGACAAATTTAGCTAGAATTAATTACAAAAGTTGTAATTATTAGCTAAAATATGATTAGAAATAATTATTATATCAATATATAATAGTTAATTGTAACTTAATTAGTTAAGTTATGAAATGACTAAATTGACCTTTCTATACCTTATAGGTTGGTTAATTTAAGTGGGGGCAAATTAGTAAACTTGATTTACTAATTTAACCCACCACTATATATAGTCTAATCCATGTTTAGACTAAGACTACTAATCATTTTTCACACAAACAATACACACAAAATTAAAAGAAGAAAAACATCATCTTCTTTCTCTTCAAAGGTGGTCAACTTCTTCACCATAGCCACCAAGCTTTTTGAGCTTTGCATGTAGCTCAAAAACACATCTAAACACAAAACTACTTCACCCTAATTGATCCTAATTGTTAGGGATTAGGGGTAGCTTGTTTTTGGAGTAAACCGAGTTATTACTAGTACATAATAATTCGGTTTTCTCGTGAATCCTTTGGTACGTACCGTAGGAGATTAGAGGAGCTCAAGAATCGAAGTTTGGAAGGAGGATCATCCTTGTTAAGCAGCTCAAGACACTCCTTAGTAAAGGAGAGCACAACCTAGAGCCAAAACAAGGTATACGATCTTTAAACTCGATTTTTAGTTGTTTTTTACAACATGCAAATCGATCCTCACCTAAGGTTCAACTTAATATAGCTATTAAATGTTGTTTAGAGTGTCTAAACCACCTTAGGTTCTAACAATTGGTATCAGAGCATTTGGTCTTATTGCATGTTAAAACCGAGTTGGTTAATTAGGTGAATTATCGACTTAATTAATTTTTAATGATAAAATGGTTTTGTCACTGGGTTTTTTCGACATGCATGGCTTCTACTTGTCTTCAAGGAGTTTGGGACGAAATTGTAGGAATTTTGGAAATTTTTAGCTATTTTTCCATGAATTTTCGGTTTAAATCACATAATTAGCTTAATTATCGAATTAAGTGTTAATTAGATTATTTGCATGTATAAAATTATGTGAAAATTAAGAGGACTAAAATTTCCAGTAATAAAATTCACCATAGCATTGGTTCGAATTTTTCCAAAATTAAAAGTTAATTTTGGATTTTTTATCGTTATTAAGAGTTAATAATGATTAACTTGGAAATTGTTTTCTTAATTGAATTAAAACATGAAAATTCTGGGTTTTTTTGCTCATGCATGTGCTACTGGCCGTATGATTTTTTGGCTAAAGAATATGATTTTTCTAATTAAATTCATAATTGTTATGATTAATTAGAGTAAATTAGTGATTTATGGCACTTTTCGAGCAAAAAGAGGGCTAAAACGAATCCATCAAACTAATTGAATCGACTTTAGTGGGACTAAAGGTTGATAAACTAAAAAGTTTAGTTGTTGGTTTGGTTCCAAAAATTGTTTTGGTTGATTCATGATTTTAACTGTTAAAATCGTTTTCCAAATTAGCCGTTGTCTGATTTTTGTTAGTCGGTAAATGTGATTTATCGAGGTCAAATGTATAAGTGTTATACGTTTGACCAAAATCCGAGTATAGTATGGCCAAGATATCTCGTAGGACCGGTACTGTACCGTAATGTAAGGACGGTATCGGTGGGTTTGTAATTAATTGCGATCTCGTATCGCCTAATTGTAATATTTATTTTTCTATTTTTAGAAAGGAAATGTATAATAGGCTTTTTCATGTAATTTTTTGGAGCTTTTACAAACCTTGGCGTGGAGTCAAAGATTGCATTTGAAGACGAGAAGCCGATGAAGACTAGTTAGGACTAGTTTAGGTTTCTTTTAGGCGAGATAGGGCCATACTAGTACTCGTAATCGATTTATTAGTTTAATCGTATCTTGCATGCTTGGTTTATTGCATTTATCCGCCGACGTAGTGGATAGGGTATAAACTAAAATTTGCGCACGCGTTTTAGTCGTTAAAAATTGTCGACGATTCGCTAAATATTTAGTTCACTTAATTAACGCGATAGACAATATAAAACGACTAGATCTCCTAAAACCAAAATTAAACGTAATATCGAGAGCTAGCTTTTCCAAATCCGACACCTATACAACCTTGTTCATTAGGAACCACACTCACCCTCTCGTGAGGTGGGACCTTTTTACCTTGGGGAGTAGGATTGTAAATGTTACAACGCGTTAGATTTGGTTGATCTCGACGAATTGGGCATAAGGGTTATGTAAATTCGAGGCTAGGGGACAAATATTCGAGAAATTTGTCAACCGAGAGTTCTAAAGAGTTAGAATCAGCCAAGAGTTGGCTCACCCGAGTGTTATAAATTAGGGAAAAAGCTAAAGACGCCCTCTCGCGTGCCCGAAATTTATAAATACGACGGATCTCGGAATCAGTTATATAATTAAGGGAGATCAATTATATAAACGAAATTCACGTTTTATGAATAAAATGTGAAATAAAATAATGCGATAAAATCTAACCAAATTTTATTTCCAAATTGTAGAATCCTAAATTGCAATGGCAAATCCAAATGCAAACCCAGTTCTACCGAGTATCACGAAAGACTCATGGCTTCGTGCCTTCATGGAGAAGAACTCCTTGAAGGACGACGGGAGCAACTTCCCAGAATGGGAATTGAGTCTACGATTAGCCGCTAAAAGCGACGGAAAGGAGCGGTTTCTCATTGAACCACCACCTGCGACGCCAGGGCCAAATGCAACGATGGCCGAGCGTCAAGCGTACGAGTTGTACGAGCAGGAATCAACCGCGATCAAAAATGTTTTGATCTATGCCATCGGCCCAAAGTTACAGCGCCGGATGATTTATTCCTCCTCATACCAAATATTCGTCAAGTTAACGAATATGTATTCGCAAAAGCCGCGAATATTGCAATACGATGCCGCCAGTCGATTTTTTGAGGCACGGTTAAGCAAGGGACAGCCGGTAGGCCCCCACGTGCTCAAAATGATCGAATACGTAGAGACGTTAGAGCGACTGGGATGCCCGATTTCTGATCAAATCGCGGTAGATCGTATACTACACTCGCTCCATGATGAGTTCAACAATTTCAGGGTGAACTTCAACATGAACGATTTGAGGAAAAACCTCAATGAAATTCATGCTCTGCTTGTCCAAGCAGAAAAAGACATGGGAGCAAGTGGGAGTACTAGCGGAAAACGAGATGTTTTAGCGCTCAATGTGAGGAAGGAAGGTGGCAAGTTCAAAAATCGAGGCAAAAAGGGGAAGAAACCCGTGCAAGGAAAGGGCAAGGGCAAAGGAAAAGCGCCGGTAAACGCAAAGACCAAGCCGCCCAAAAGCACGAACCCTGATCAGAGGTGCTTCCATTGTGACGGTGTAGGTCATTGGAAGCGCAACTGCCCCAAATACCTAGAGGAGAAGAAAGCTTCAGGTATCTACACTATAGACATAAACTTTGCTAGTTCCACGTCGTGGGTATTAGATACTGGATGTGGATCTCATCTCTGTAATCATTTGCAGGGGCTGCAGGAGGTGCGAGCGCTAGCAAGGGGTGAAGTAGACCTACGCGTTGGAAATGGAGCAAGGATAGCTGCTATTTCCGTAGGAACATATGTTTTGTCGTTAGCGTCAGGGTTAGAGTTGCATTTGTATAATTGTTATTATGTACCAACCCTGAGCAAAAACATAATATCTGTATCTATGTTAGACGCGGAAGGTTTTCGTTTTGAAATTAAAAACAAATGTTGTTCCTTCTCGCACAATGATATGGTCTATGGAATAGCCCAATCAATTAACGGAATATATGTTTTAGACTTAACCACCGATGTCTATCATGTAGAAAATAAAAAGCTCAAAACAGGTGATCCTGAGTTGTCGTATCTCTGGCATTGTCGTTTAGGTCATATAAACGAAAAACGCATTAAGAGACTAGTATCCAATGGAGTGCTCAAATCACTTGATTACGAATCATTTGATAAATGCGAATCTTGCCTGTTAGGTAAGATGACACGAAATCCTTTTTCGGGAAAAGGAATTCGAGCTAGTGAGCTATTGGAACTAATACATTCAGATGTATGTGGTCCAATGAGCATCACAGCCAGAGGTGGTTACAACTATTTCGTCACGTTCACAGATGATTTTAGTAGATATGGATACATCTACTTAATCAGAAACAAAGACGAAGTCCTTCGAAAATTCATAGAATTTCAGAGGGAAGTTGAAAACCAACTTGATAGGAAGATCAAAACCTTGCGATCTGATCGTGGAGGTGAATATCTGAATAACGAATTCAATTATCACCTGAGAGATTGTGGTATAGTATCACAATTAACACCTCCTGGAACACCACAGTTGAATGGTGTTGCTGAAAGGAGAAATAGAACCCTAAACTAATCAGTTGATCAACGTAAATCAATAACGATTGGCCGTCTAGGGTTTGACGTTATTGTCGTCGTAAGACGGCGGAGATCGACTGATCCCTATCGGTCATACCTATATAGGATAACGTGATGAACTCCTGTCAGCCAGTTAATAGTTAACTGCAATGTGTTTAGTATCAGGCCGAAGAGTTTATTATATTGTTAATTATATGATAATTAATAATAAATAAAGCGACTGATAAAATAGAAATTTTATCAGTATATAAATTACTAAATTCGAGATTAGTAATTATACGGGTATTATTGTGATTTGTCAGGCGTGACAAATTTAGCTAGAATTAATTACAAAAGTTGTAATTATTAGCTAAAATATGATTAGAAATAATTATTATATCAATATATAATAGTTAATTGTAACTTAATTAGTTAAGTTATGAAATGACTAAATTGACCTTTCTATACCTTATAGGTTGGTTAATTTAAGTGGGGGCAAATTAGTAAACTTGATTTACTAATTTAACCCACCACTATATATAGTCTAATCCATGTTTAGACTAAGACTACTAATCATTTTTCACACAAACAATACACACAAAATTAAAAGAAGAAAAACATCATCTTCTTTCTCTTCAAAGGTGGTCAACTTCTTCACCATAGCCACCAAGCTTTTTGAGCTTTGCATGTAGCTCAAAAACACATCTAAACACAAAACTACTTCACCCTAATTGATCCTAATTGTTAGGGATTAGGGGTAGCTTGTTTTTGGAGTAAACCGAGTTATTACTAGTACATAATAATTCGGTTTTCTCGTGAATCCTTTGGTACGTACCGTAGGAGATTAGAGGAGCTCAAGAATCGAAGTTTGGAAGGAGGATCATCCTTGTTAAGCAGCTCAAGACACTCCTTAGTAAAGGAGAGCACAACCTAGAGCCAAAACAAGGTATACGATCTTTAAACTCGGTTTTTAGTTGTTTTTTACAACATGCAAATCGATCCTCACCTAAGGTTCAACTTAATATAGCTATTAAATGTTGTTTAGAGTGTCTAAACCACCTTAGGTTCTAACAAGTTCGGCGCAGTAGATTATTCTCATCCGTTCGACGATTGTTTACCTTTAAAATTTAAGGTAGAAAAAATGAGTTAAACAAAAAGTGTGAGATGTGTGAGTTTGCCGCCGCCGATGGAGTATAGTTCGGCACAATGATTGTTCCCGCCATTGAGTTGATGTCATACACCGCCTCTTTTCTCTTTTTGTTTCCCGTCTCCTTTCTTTTTTTGCTTCCTGCTTCGGCCACAGCAGATAAAAGTATCCAAAAGCAAACATCTAAAAGCTAAAATGGACTATGGCAGCAGCTCCCTCATAACCAAGGGTTTCAAAAAACTGCATCCTTTTTGACATGCATGGTCGAGAAAAAGTTCTATAGTCACTGAAAGAAACGAATAAACACGTGACTGCATATATGATCCTCAAAGGGTAACGTATGAACCAAGACACAGACAAAACTTATAATGTGTAAAATCCTTAAAACACCCCGCATTAAGAAAAAATAAATTCAAGAATATTCCATCTCACAATAAGCAGAAATTCATAACGAACTACCCCAAATTTTTCTTCCTCTTTATATAACTTCCTCTTTATATAACTTCCTCTTTCACCACTTAGAAGAAGAGACTGCCAGCTTTGCTAGAAGATCAGTTGCAGACGTTACGGCTTTGTATGTTGTTCCTCTGGTTCCATCTCATCTTTCGATATCAAGTCCATCGATAAACGTTTCCTTTTGGACGACCCAATTAAAAGATTGCACCTCTGTTCTTCAATGACACCGACAGACAAATCACCCAATTTTTCTTCCTCACAAATCACCAAGAGACAACGAATCACCAAAGTTTATGAGTATAAAATCATCTCTCATTGTTAGCGGCAACGACTGCTAACTCACTCGTTCACTTGTTCAATTTTTTCTCTCCTTTTTCAAACGGTTTTTTTGTTTTTTCTACATTGTATGCAATTAAAAATATATAATGAACTATTATTTACGCACTAAATGAGATAGAAATTGACATTATAATGATAGAAGATTCCACCAACCATACATACACTAAAATGTTTGAGAATCTCAACGTCAATATGAGAATCTAAACATCAACACAATGCTGCTATGAAAATCGTCATCAATTGATTGTATGAAACAATATTTTTCGGAACCTAGGTCAACAAATGAGTAATGGGTCATTTTACGACCTAAATTATTGTTTATTTTATTGTAATTTACCGCTCTCATACGTTTTGTTAGATCATTAGGGTACATTTTATTATAAAAATTACATTTTTTTTAACTTAAATTACTGATAATTACCCCACTAAATGTTTATTTATGAAACAAGGTTCGATGAGTAACGGTTTCCAAAACATTTCCACCTATTTATCTGATTCCATTTCGTTTCCAATCTAATCCTTGAACCACACCGACAGTGAAGACCGGGCAGCAAAAATTTTGCCAACTTCTAGCTCACACTTCGTTCTTTTTCTCCATCAAAGTGCCTATCTCTCATCTCTGAGCTACTAAAGTAAATCCTTGGACAGGAAAGAAAGAAAAGCAGATTCCGGCAAACACTAACGAGAATGGAGGAAAGGTAAGGTCCTTGACAATGAAAAAAAAAAAGATACCCAGGCCCTTAACGAGAAAAAGATGGATAGTTTGGGTCTGATCGTACCCTTAACTCGACAACAAAGGGACACAAAGTTTAACAGCCGCGAATTCATCAACAATTCACTGAAATACAATGTCAGGCTAAAATCTAAGCTGACAACCAATCCCCCTTTTCACTATCAACATTCATAGAACTACATCAAATTCAAGCATCCGAGAGGGTTGAGGAAAGTTCGCTTCTAACAAGTGCTCTAGTCCATCCTTCCCTTCAAGATCCTCTCCTTGATCTCAGTCGGGGTACTGGAACAGGAAACCAAAAGAAACAATTGTTAATCGCGGAAAAATTATAGTGTAGTAAGAAAGTTGAATACACCGTAGGTTTGCAATCACAATTCACAGAACTACAGAAGCACTTGAAACTGATAAACATAGAACAGATTGTGCAACATCAGATTCGGAGAGACTCGTAAAAGCCTAGTACATGGTCCATATGTGTGGAGACTGGAGAAACTTGATCAGGATGAAAAAGGCGGAACAAAAAAGACACTTTTGTGAAGTCACAAAAACCAGGATTGTGCATTTTTGTTCTATGTTACGGAGTATTCTGATATAAGCGTCTAAAATGTCAGGTATCAAATGAAGATAAAGACCAAGATAGAGGATCATATTAAACCACAATTGCAGTTTCTCGAATAAGTATCACAAACTTTCCAAAGAAGCAAAACAAAAGATGAGCAGTTCTACTACTTACACAACATAAACGTGGGCTCCCCAACCAGCAAGGCAGTCCCGATCAACTGATGCCTGCAGAGCCTGAGAAACCACCTCAAACAATTCTTCTGGTTCCTGAATAACACAAAGAAAGAAGATAAATACAGGCAATCAAACGCAAATTACTGGCAAATGCAAGTTAGAGATCCTTTTATTGGTGAATGCAAAAGAGAAAAAAAAGATCGATTGGAAGTTCTCAATAGCTTGAGGCAGTTATACAACTTTCTCAAATCAAAATCAAAGACAAAGGTCATACTATTGACTCTTTTACAACAGAAAGTAGCTTTACATCTTAGTCCAAATGACAGAAGGTTAGAAAAAACAGAGCCTCAAATCTTCAAGAAAAGCTACACTCAGAAATGACAAGTCAAGACTGTTCAAAATCTTCAGATAACTAACAGAGTAAATAACCCAAATCTGCATTCTCTTATTTTTCACAAGAAAAACACTCTATTATGCATCATTGACAAATACATACACAGTAGATTTAAAAGATAAAGAGAGCTCAAAACAAAAATTACTCCAAAACCAGAAAGAAGTATAAGGAACAAACCATGTCAGGCTTGTACATGGATTCACAAGCACCATATAGAGATTCTGATGAAGTTCCAGCAACTACAAAGTCTTTGGCAAGCTCCCTGAATAAGAATAAAAGATCAAACACTATTCTCAAAAGGTTTGTAAACACAAAAAATTGAAAATAGCTCATAGAATGAACACTATACAAGATCCATCTGGTACAGCATCTTGCAGAATAGACATTCAAGTGTAGCCCGGCCTATTTTTATCGTATTGACTGGTGGCACACTGCATCAACTATTTTTCTAAAGAGAGTTGGCCCATCATGATAAAGGCCCTGCTTCACATTTTATGTACAGCTTTGCATTTTATCTTCTGCTTCTTGAAGAATAAACAATTCATTTAAGTGTAGCCCGACCTATTTACATCGAATGACTGGTAAAAGTGTAAAAGTACATTGCTTAAATGAGTTTTTAAGAAAGTTGGCCACATTGAATGATACAACAAAGAGGTGTAAGATCCCGATAAAAGCATCAACAAACTATGTCGTGCAAAGTTAACAAGATGACCGGATATCTGATAGAATTCCAAGACTGCGTCCCATACTCAACCAAAAGGTTAGGAAGTAAAACAAACTTTTGTCACAAAGATTTGTGCACCAGTGTGATAAAGTTAGATTCTTTTTCTACTATTGTTTGAGTAGTAAATAACGTCCACAAAAGTTAAATGCACCGAGACTAAAGTAAATGGTAATTTCCAAACCATAAAACACATGTTTCAATTCCAATTAAGAAAAAACCGATACACAAGGGAGAGACCGTACTTGGCTCCAATTGAATCCATTGTGCAGATAAACGGCTTGTCACCATCACCTAGTCCAGCAATGACTGGCTGGCAAAAGTATGGCCCGAACCTGAAAAAGTTCACAAGAATTTTTAATGAGATACAATCGATTATACACAAAAGGCAGCATACCATAAGAGAAGAATACATAAACCAACAGCTCCTTCTCCAAGGCACTCCAATATCAAAGACTTCTGTATGATAGATAAACTAAGACACTGTGATACAAGAACCGAATTCATTTGTGCCTTCGAATACAAACTAACAAAGCCACTTTCCACAACTCTATTCTATATTTCAAAAACTAGCATTCTGGCATTACAATGGCATTTGAAGTCTGAACAGCTATGTGCTCATGTCCTTGTTAGGTAGTTGTGTGCAAAGAAGGGGGTCTGAGGAGGCATTTCATGCAAGAGATGAGATTTGACCATATCACTGGAGGGTTCTTAACTAGAAGCTGTTTCAAACAATATGCAAATCTATGTTTCGACCATCATGAAAATTTGTGTGTATGCCTCTATCTTGTTTTATTGGTAGCAATAAACTTAAACCTAAGATTTCATGAAACACAATGAAAAAACTTTGAATTTCTGGGGTTATTTTAAAATCTTTTGGTTCTACAGGATGAACTTGGATGAAAAGTTCAATTTTTTCTACACTTGATACTTGGTTAAAAGTAGAAGTAAATATGAAATTTCATTTGATTTGTGACAAATAATGGTGCGAGTGAAAGAAATTAAGAGATGATGAAATTTTATACATTCATGGTTAAAAACATTTTCTTTCAAGAGTTTAGTGATGTCCTTGAACACCAGAAACGGGTACCTGTATACATACCAGTAAGGCTATAACTGCCCTAGAAGCAGAAACATTAACACCAAAAACATGCATATATACCTAAAAATGCATACATAAACTTTCCAAAAGGAATGTTTAACAATAATCTACACGCACATACGTTTCAGAACATCGGCACAGTCACTTTCTCAATAACCCACATATTTCACTATTTACAAGATTTCAAATAGGCATCATTGTCCCATCTATGAAGCATAATGATGCAGATATCTTAACCACGCCCATACAAAGTAACTCTTCTCAAACATAATTCCATGATAGCAATTCTGCACATCAACTGCTAAATCAATTATCACTCGAACCCAAAACTACAAAATTGCGACCATCCAAAACGAAGAGAACAATACCATTCACCTAATCTAATAAACATTGCAGTTAACACCCATCAACATATACAAATAGCGAAAATACGAGAACAAACCTCTTCTCATACAGAATAGCAGAAACAAGACTAGCAAAAGTTTCGGGTTTCATGCTCCTCTCTTCCCTAAGCTCATACAGCTTGTGTCGATAATTCAACCGCTGAGACCTTCGAAAAATCACCCAAAAATCATCCAAAAATCAAAACTTTATCAAATTCAAACACCACAGCACCCTAAAACAATCAATTGAAACACAACAAAACTCCCAAAACCCTAAAAAAAACCCGATTTTCGCTTTAATTGCGAAAAAAGATCCAAACTTTGCACAAATTTAGAGCAGAAAGTAGGAATTACAGAGTTTGAACATCGGTGGCGAGACCGGCGAGACCAATAAAGAGGCGATCGCTAACTTGAAAGATACGCTGAAAATCAGTAGCGATTGTTTGTAGCTGAACACCGAGACGGCGATCGCTAGCTATAGCGAAGCAATTCTTCCCCACCATTGCGACGACAGCGCTTCCATTGTACTCGAAGATCTGCTCAAAATTCGCACAAATTAATTGAAAAAATTGGAATCAAATCAATTGAATTAATTGCGAAATTAGGGTTTCGTATACGACGGATTAGAAGAGGGAAGGTTGAAACTTACCGACATTCCGGTGGTTGTTGCGGCGGTGCGACGGGCGGAGGAGGAGGGAGGGGAGATTTGGGAGGTAGAGTGAGGAGGAAGATTGGGGAAGAAGAAAGGGAAAGTAGTGTTGTGAGAGTTGGAAGGTACTGAGAAAAGGAGTTTTATAGTAGTTGGGAGTTTGGAGAGGTGGCTTGTTGGTTAAGACTCAAGACTTCAGAACTCAGAAGAGCTTGAGTTGTTTGTGGGACTTGCTACTACTAGATTCGATAAATAGGTGGTTCGGATTAGGTCGGGATTGAGTAACGGATTAGAATTAGGTTCGAGTATGGTGGACTCGGGTTTGGGGTTAGTTTGATTCTGTCGCTTATGGGTGTGGTTTTGCTAAACCTAACACTGTGTTGAGGCACAACATTATAGGAAAAAAGAAAAAAGTGAGTGGAGTGGTGGGCTAGTATAGCGGTGTGCTTCGGGTTGGGTTGTTTAGGTTTGTGTCAATATATTGGGTCATTTTGGATCGAGTGACTACTGGATTGATAGTGATTTTGTGATTGTTCTATCTTGATTATTTTAAATCTTTTTCAATATTTGAGTGTATGGGATTGTGAAGTTGGGTCAAGTTAGGTTCGAATCAAATTAAGTTCCGATCATTTTCGAATTGGAGCAAATAATTTTGGGGTTCACTTTAGATGGTCAAGGCGGGTCCTTTTGGATCAAATGTTTGGGTTTGAACCACTTTGACAAAGTATTTTTATTACATCTATTCTCCGATCAAAGCTCAGAAGTTTTGAGATTCGAAAATTTTATTAAACTTTTATACCGCTACCACAATACAACTCAATAAGACGAAAAATCTCTTCCGTAAACCCTTAGTCGTACTTAACACAATAACACAAGTATAGTTTACACAAAGTCCTACCTTTCATAGTTTAAGTCACTTTGATTTCAAACTTCACCATAGTAAGATATACTCCGTAACAAGAAGCAGATGACAAGAAGAGTATCAACTCTCCAATGCTCACATCTTTGACTCCTTGAGGTCTTTAGATTACTCCAACGAGGACACTTTGCCATATGATCGAGGTTAGGGGGCTGCTAACCAAAATTCAAGAGCAAGAGCCATTACATTAGCATTTTACCATTTAATTTTACTCTAGACTACAGTCCACTTGGAGTGAAATTCCACCAAATAAGAATACTCGTAAGTCGTAACTCGTAAGTAATAAAACCACCCTTATTACGAGTTACGAAGATGTTACGGTGTCGTTTGGATACCCTAAAAATGTATAGGAATTTCATTTTCCTAGGAATTGATTTTTTTTGAGTTGTTTGATTACCATAAAGTGTAGGAATTAGAAATTTCTAGGCATTTCCAATTCCTCAGAATTAAATTACCTAAGGGGGGGCTAGGTAAGTAGAAATTCCCATGGGAATTGAATTCCCTTGTTCATCCAAACAAAATTCTCCAATTCCCATGCTTTCTTAATTCCTAGGATTTGCAAGTTCATGGGAATTTCAACTTCCCGAGTGTATCCAAACGACACCTACGTTTCCGGTTTCCACCATGCACGAAATTGAGCCGAGTTTGCTATCCACCAAACTACCAAAGCAAATAAACAAGCTGTAAAAAACAATAAAAAAAATAATAATATTCCACTCAATCAGCTTCGTAACTTGCAATAAATTCAATCACACAAAACGTTCAACAATCCCAAAAAAAATCCCCAAATTTTCACCCAAAAATCATCCCAAATTCCTCAAAAACCCTAAATGCGAATCCACTACAATCAATCCCAATCCCAATTCTTCCAAGATGAGACCATGCGTCACTCAATTCACTCTCCTCCTCAACTTCATCTCACAACGTCTTAATCTTCACCATCACGCTTCTTCTTCATCAATTTGCGACGCCGACACTCTGAGTTCGCAGCAGATTCTTAAAGATTACGCTGTTCAGGAGATTAATCTATTACTTTGGTTCGCTTTGATTGGAGTTACTGCTATCTTGTTGAACAAGTTTCTGTCTTTGTTTCGAATTTGGGTGTATGGTTGTCGGATTCCTGGTCCTCCTTCTCCTTCCTTTTATGGACACTCGCAGCTCTTTTCGAATGCGAATCCGCAACTTGGTCTTAGTGGTATACTCTTATTTGTTGAAATTATTTGTGATTTTGTTGAATTTTGATAATTTTTTAGTGGTTAGTTTGTTCAATTGAGCTGAAAGTTGTGAGCTTTGACTTTGATTTTTGATGTAGTGATGTGGAATTCTGTTGGTTGGATCATTTTCGAGCTTAATACGGTTGTTTGAGGTTGAATTACGCTTCGAAATCGATTTTATTGCTACGGCAGTAATGTAATGGATATTTTGTTGTGGTTAATTTGTTCAATTGAGCTGAAAGTAGTGAGCTTTGACTTTGATTTTTGATATAGTGATGTAGAATTGTGTTGTTTGGATCATTTTTTTAGCTTTATACGTTTGTTTGAGGTCGAATTACGGTTAAAAATCGATTTTATTGATACAACAGTAATGTATTTAATTTTTTGTTGTGGTTAATTTGCTAAATTGAGCTGAAATTAGTGAGCTTTGACTTTGATTTCTGATGTATTGATATAGAATTGTGTTGTTTGGATAATTTTTTTAGCTTGAATTATGCTTCGAAATCGATTTATTGCTGCGAATAAAGATGTAATTGAAGTTTGTGAGCTTGATGATCAAAATTGAACAGAACGGGTGTGGTAGATGATTCTAGGGGGTTTGGGATTTGCGGAGATTCATTTAGGAGACGATCTCATTGTCCCGACTTCTGAGACTATAATAAAGACTGCTCCGAACTTTGAAAGTTACCGTTTGATTCAAAGTCATGGAATTGCCTGGTGGTAACTCTTGAGGTTTTAATATTCGCTGGGTTTGTTAACAGTTAGCACACGCGATTAGAGATTCTCGTACATGATGATCGGCTGGTGATTGTAATCTATTGTTATAGAAAGCGAGAAAAGAAATGAGGGAATAGAAAGAAAATAAAAAGCGAGCTACGCTGCTACTCGTTTAGAGATGTTTACAGCTGAATGGAATGTGTGGAGGGAGGCGGGATATAAAGAGTGATAGAACTTGTGTGTTGGGGGCTTGTTTATATGAAATCACAAATCACGGCTTTTGGTGGGTTGAATCTCTTAGGCCCTGTCTTTTCACATTACTTTGAAATCAACTTATGTCAATTCAGTTGCGGCCCTGCTCGCAACTTAGACCAAGAACTTTCACCCATAATGCTGCTGAATGCCTGTATGACAATTGTTGTTTTTATCATTGTTGTGTCTGTATTCATGCTGCTGCATCATTGGTGTCATTAGATGGATCTTGTCTTAGATGGTCACCTGAAAAAAAATCATTCGAGTCAAGTTCAGTAAATTAGCACAATTCACCAGATCATCTATGTTCAGTTCAAGAGAACAAGTTCTTATAGAGAGCTCAGTTTGTTGCTTGAATTTACAACTCATACACCATACTTGATCCATGGCATTTGTCTAATTTGTTGTGTTGCCTTTCAGAACTCTTGGCAACGTCACACAAGAAGTATGGATCAATGGTCAAGCTGTGGCTGAGTCCGACTCAGCTTCTAGTGTCTATAAAGGAACCTTCACTTATAAACGAAATGCTTTCAAAAGCTGGTGATAAGATGCCTTTGGTTTGGAGGGTATATCGTCTGGCTTTTGGGCAGTCTAGGTTCTTTGTCTCATCTTTTGAAAAGGTATGCAGTCTATGCACTCCACTACGTTTTTGAGAAAATCGGAAAAAATTAGTAAACTATACTGATAGTTGTGATATTACTTGGTTACATACGTTGCAATGACTTTTTTGAACATTATTCTCATCCCTCCTCCTATTTTTGATATAATTTCAGTGTATGTAGTTAATTCGTTGTATTGCTTTTATGTCTATATGATGTTCGTTTCCTGTGCTGGATTTTTTTTATTATTATTTTAGTTGCTTTGATTTTTACTGGTTCCTGACAAGTTCTTAGTAAAGGGTCTTTATGGAGCCAAACACAAGTTCAATCCAAATAATGAATGTAACGATGAACGGAAGTTATCAAATGATAATGACAAACGCAGTACTCGAAAAATGGTAATTTGACTACTAGTAAATTATTGTGAAACATACGTAAAAATGCAAGCTAACTAGGTTTACATTTGATAGCGCACTTAATTAACCATGCTTAAGTCATGGTCGATGGCATAACTTAGCGCTTTAATTAGAACCACCAAAAGCCTTCTTAAGCTTCTGAATCTGCTCAAGATCAAGCAAAGTGACCCTCTGAACAATATCAGAAGGCAAGTCATTTTTGAAAAGGGCAGTCGAAACAACGGTAATTCCAGGATTTGAGCTTGGAAAACTAGCATAAGCAACAGCAGGTGTATTCCCAACATTTACTTGAAAATGCTCGAGTGACGGTGGAACGACGAACAAGTCACCTTTCTCCAATGTCTTGTAGAAGGCCGTGTTATTCGTGTCGATGAAGCCACAGATAATCGTACCCTCCGTCACAATGACGAGCTCAGCAACGCGGTGCGAGTGGATTGGCACAGCCCCTCCTGCTTCAATGTCTGCACGGACCATAGATAAGCCCATGCCGTTCAGTGCAGGGAACTGCCTCACAAATGCAGGAGATGCGCCAAATTTGAAGACGTTGGAGGTGTTGGCGGCCGTGCGGAGGCCAGAGAAGGCAAAGTCGTCCGCCGTGGGCATCGTTGCTTTGCATGCGTAGCCTGATGGTCCATGAGGAAGGCTTGGGTCTGCTAGGCAGTAATCAAACTCCATGGTGTTAGCATTAGTGGAAAAGAAGAGGAGAGCATAAGAAATGAAAATGGGGAGGATCATCTTCATCATTTTGTTATGATGTTTTGTGCTAAAACTATAGGTGAATAACTGAAGACTGATGAATAGGTTTGAAGTATTGCTGGCCTATTTATATATTTTTGAAGTCAAAAACCAATAATTACATGTTAGTAAAGTATCATTTCATATCGGTGTCATATGGTATGTATGTGATTGTGTGTAGTGAATTGAGAGATATTTAGGAAATAAGATTTAGTTTAGAAAAGATTTCGACTGATTTATTTCCTACATTTAGAAGGTGTAGTTCTATTATGGGTGATGATTTTGCCAAGGCAACAATTACCGTTGCCAAGGCAAAATTAAGAAAATCTCCAATTTGCCCTCAAATAAGTTAGATTAATTAAATAAATTTAAAACTTGGCCCATTGGCATTTATCATCTACAACCAAGGTTCTCCCCGACTCACTCCTCACCATTATAGCTTTTCACCCCTTCTGGCCTCCCCTGAAATGCACTTCACACTCCACGGTAATACAAGAAACTCCAGATTTTGCAAATGTAAATTAACTACCAATAGGAATGTTCACCTAGCTATAGAGTATGCTCTTTGAATGTACAAGAGCACATCAGACAGTGTTAAATTAGGGTACTAAACACACGCATTTCTCATTTGCCTTCCCTATTCTATTCACAAAATTAAGAAAATCAACCACGTGGTCGTGGTGGGACCACACCGTCGTCGGCCGATCTCTTTGTTGGAGTCGGAGATGATGTTGAGGAGGCTGAGGTGGAGTTGTGGTGGGGATTGGGAGAAGGGTAGGCGTTGATGGCGTAGAAAAGGGGAGGAAAAAGGGGTTGACAGATATTTTTTATATTATAATCAATAATGATGATTTCACATTTAAATGGGCAAAATAGAGAATTACTTAATTTTGCCTTGGCAACGGTAATTGTTGCCTTGGCAAAATCAGCACCCTCTATTATAATGGTTTAGTAAAGATCACGACTGATTTACTTCCCCATAATATTGATGATTATTCTGAACAAGGAAATATTACGAAATATGTTTAAAACTATACTCTAGGATCTTCACCCCTATGTGAAATATTAAATTAAATAAATGAACTTTTATATAAGTTATACAATAATAACATTCCATCTCTGAGATAATAATATCACAAAACTTGTTACATTCCTAATATCTCTGTGACAATCCGATTATTCCCAAAATCAAATTGAGCGATCACTATCTACATCATCATTTTAAAATTATTGGTTATAATGAACTTGAAAATCATTGTGATGATTCTTGAATGTGCCTGACTGCCTGCTAATACTTTTGTTATAATGATTGTGAATGTTTGTGAAGGATTGGTTATTTATAAATTTTTGAAGTCAACAAATAATAATAAGGATAATAAGATGAAACTTGGAACACACATAAGTTTCAAACCGATCAAGTAATTCTAAGATTAAATGCTTTAATGTACGCCTACTCGTTTATGTAGACTAAATGAACAGGTGATTTATGGAGATACATTGTTTTTTGTGACCTTTTCCCTTAAGTTCAAATCGGCCTTTTAAAAGTTTTCATCAACATGTTGCATACGGCTGCAGGTCAAAAGGGGAAGAGAAGCATTAGCGGTCGAGTTGAATGGAAATTTGCTTGAACAAGCAAATATAATGACTGATAGAGTTGTCGACTCTGTAATGGCAAGAATTGCTGGCATTATGGAAAAAGGAACCCTTGATTGTGGAACATTTTCTCAACATATGGCCTTTTCCATCTTGGGAGCCACGCTTTTTGGCGATGCTTTTTTTGAATGGTCTAAGGCTAATGCTTATGAGGAGCTTCTTTTAAGGATTGCTAAGGATGCCTGTCTTTGGGCTTCATATAGTGTCCCTCCATTCTGGAAGCGTGGTTACTGGAAGTATCAGCATCTTTGCACGAAACTGAAAACTTTGACAGAAGATATCGTTCAACACTACCAGCTGAGTAAACTTTTGTGCCAGTCAAGTGCTCGCAATGTTTCTGAAATGACCTGGTCAAAAGCTGCTTCTGACTCTGACAAAAGTAGTGTAGAGAAGTCACACTCAAAAGAGCCTTGCTGCCCCTTAATTTTGAAGGAAGAACCTTGCGGAAATGTGATGGGTATGATGTTTCATGGATGCCTAACCACTGCTGGTCTGATTTCTAATATCCTAGCCAGACTTGGCATGCATCCGGGGATACAAGAAAAGGTACACGGAACATTTTGTTTCCCAATTCTACTGTTGTACATGTTCCTGTAAAAGTTACCCCTGTCTATGTCTGCTTGTCAGCTTTCATATGCTTTCTACTGTTGATGGTGGTATATGAACTGTTGTTTTGTTCTGCTTCATATTCGGAATTGTCCAAGACATCTTAGAATAAAAATTACCAATAGACAGCATGGATTTTCCTAATGACTGAATTGTCCCTTCATTATGAATTTATGATGACTTGAAGCTATGTGCAGATGGATTCTCTTTTTTTTTTTTTTTCTCCAGTTTCTTGTTATGGCATGTGGAGGTCTGAGAGGGGAGGACTTTTGATGGTGTGCCCACCTGTCACTAGTTACATTTTAACTAATTCTGTGTCCAATGAAAACCTTCTTCTGCATCCATCTTCTTTTGTATCATTTGTGAGGGCATCTTGTCTCTGTTGGTTGGATCTATTTTCCCCATATAAAATATGTGTGCCTGTGACTGTATTAGTGCCTCAGGTGCATAACGAAAGGAGTTGAGTAACTTAAGTTGGCTTGCTGCTAAATTCTTGAGATGCCAGAAATTGATAGAATAGTCTCTTATCTGTTATACATGTACCCTCCCTGATTAAAACTGCAGATTTTTTCGGAGGTCATCATGGTACGAAGAAGACCAAATAAATCAACCAAGGTAGATGTCAGTGAGATGCACCTCTTATTGGCAACAATCTATGAATCTGCTCGTCTTTTACCCGCAGGGCCTCTGCTACAGAGATGTTTGTTGAGACAGGGTATGTAATCATCAACCTTCTTGTAGACCTTCAGTTATGTTAAGAGACTATGACATGCCTCGAAGAGCTTTATTGTAGTTGTCAGAATCGCAGAAATAATGAAGCGCCACTATCTCACACGTTAGAGTTGTTTGTCAGTGATATATTTGTGTACTGCATTGTGTGGAATGCCACGGCTGTATTCTTATTGGTTGCTGTGTGTTTAGTTTGCTCGTCATCAATTTTCTTCTGTGCAGTATAACTAGATTCATCTCTTGGATGCAGTGATACTTTAGTCTGTAGACACTAAAATAAATTAGAGACTGAATAGAGTTTAATAATCTGAAAGTCTTAATTGTTATGAAAGCAACAAATGCGAATTTCAAAGGGATGCCATTTTCTGTTTGCCGAATAATAGTGTTGATCGGTTTTCCTCTAGAACTGTTGCTTATAGTAGCTGTTTGATATTTTTGTGATTTTCTATTTTTGTCCACTCTTTGTTGCTATCTTTTTAGTGGTTTACTCTACTTTCTTTAAGCTCCTGCCTATTTTGAGGCGTGTGGGTGAGCTTGATGACGGGGAATTCTCTCTAGATTTTGAAATCTGGATTTAGATAACAACTACTTTGTGGTTGATCTTGTTTCTGTTCCTTTTCACATCACTTTTCATAGAGATTCTGATAGTTCTCACCTGGTTACAGATACAAAACTTAAAAATGGTGTGCTTATTCCTGCTGGAGCTTTGCTTGTGGCTCCCATACAGTTAATTCAAATAGATGAATTAATTTGGGGAAGTGACGCTGGGCTATTTAATCCTTACCGCTTTTTGTCAAAGGCCACCAGCTCTGTTACTACAGGTATTTCGTCATTTACTTGTCATGATTACGCAAAGGCCTGTATCATAATGATTACTTTTGGCAATTAACTTAATATACTTTTATCTCTGGGGTTTGAATATATGGTAGTGCATGAGACATGAATACATGATGAGAGGCATTAATGTTGAGAAAGCTAAAAGCAGATTGTGGATTGTCAAAATAAAAAGTAGACTGACCTTGTCGTTATCATTTGTGTTGTGTGAGCATATAGTCAACTAAATTCCATAGTCAGAAACCCCAAATCTTTTGCAATTTCAGAATGACGATATTTTAACCGACATTTTGAATAAACGATACTCTTTTGAAAGGGAAACATGTGTGGTTTCTGAAACCACTCTATTATGGGATGTCAGTGTTGAGAATGCTTGCCTTGTACTATATTTATTCTAGCCTGGTAGGCTAAGTATGATTCTGCACTCTTAACGGAAAACTGAGTTTTATGAGATAATCATAAAGAACTGTTTCATTGGGATTAAAATGGACACACCATGTAGATATGAAAAGGTGTGCACTATTTTGACACAAGGCAATATGAAAAAGTACACTGGATACACGAAAAAGGAGTACTCTCAGTCATTGTGAGGCATTCACATAGTCACATAAGCCTTTGAGATCTTCCAAAATATGTAAGCAAAAAATTGCAAGTATTTCGCGGTATGAACATAGTGATTCAATCTTCTTAATTATCTCAATTTCTTTTGGTTAACTTAGTCACCAAACCTTTATTACCCTAATCAAAGGTGAGATATATTTTTTTAAACAACTACGACAGTACACATTTTGGTATTTCCATGTAATTGATATTTGGATTATCCATGTGTTGAACTGATAAATGTTGGAAGTATGGATGTGTTGGGGGGTCCGGGTTCTGTCCAAGAGTACCACTTTGAGGAGAGGAAGGAGCATGTATGAAGTGCTTTTCATTGTCTGTGTTACTGTGTATCATCTTGAAGAGAGGAAGGCTCCTGAGATTGCTTTCTAGGAGGAAACTAGGGATAGGTTTTAAATTGTGCTTGTTGTTGTTGGAGATCCACTGCAGTCATGTTTTTACCGTTCCTTAATGCTGAACTGTTAAGTGATTAATTTTCTATTTCTGTGATTTTGGTGCAGATGCCGCTGAAGTTCCTGTACAGCCTGAAGGCGGCTCGTTCATACTTAATGATCCCCATAAGAATGCTGCATTTCTTCCATTTGGATCTGGTCTACGTGCCTGTGTTGGCCAAAAATTTGCGGTTCTTGGAATTGCATCTGTTCTAGCATCATTGGTTGAGAACTATGAGGTCAGAATTACTCTTGTGCTTATAATTTCTGTCAAGACTAAGTGTGAGATGAAGGGGAGCCTTGGCACATTGGTAAAGGTGTTGGCGTGTGATCGATAGGTCACGGGTTCAAGTCCTGGGAGCAGCCTCTTGTCAAATAAATTGACAAGGGAAGGCTTGCCCTCATTACACCCTTGTGGTGGGACCCTTCCTCGGACCCTCGCTTAGCGGGGATGCCAATGTGCGCCGGGCTGCCCTTTTTACTAAGTGTGAGATCCTTTTCAAACATATGTGTGAAACTAGTGTTTTATTAAATCATTGTCCCGATGTATGTTTCAAGTGGGTTGAACTTGGGGGTATTCAAAGAATTAAAATTACGAATCTTACAAGGTCCGTGGAAGAAACGGAGTATTATATGGATGTATCTGGTCATAGAGAGAATAAAAAATCCAATATTTTGGTCTTTGGAATATAATGGAATAGATAAAATTGGCTCACTGAACTTTCTGTGTTTCTTATATTGTGAAGTAGCAGTCACTTGTTGCAATTTTTTACGCAATTTTCATTATTCATCTAGACACAGTATGTATGTTTGCTTCTAGGGGTAAAGGTTGCATATGTCCAGACTCCTTTCCTTGCCATAGGAGGGAACCTTGAGTCAATGTTGTCACTGTTGTAGAAAAGAAAAGAGCTACACTATTTCAATACGTATTAGCAGCTGAAAAAATGAGGTCTTTGTATAGGAATCTGCAAAGAACTGCTGTCGAAAAACGTCCATTTGCCAACAATTACTTAACAGTCTAACAGATATAAGGGCATGTAACATTCAACCTATTTGGTTAATCTTGAATTTGAATGTATCTTTTCTCAAATAGCAATAGCATCTTATATCTGACCTTGTTCTCCTAAATGCAGATAAAACTTGTGCCTGAATCCGACATTGAGCCAAGACCGTCAATAAACAACTGTGTTCTTCAGCTTATTCCCAGCCCAAAGATAGTTTTTGTCAGACGCAATGCCTGATTGTGCTTATCTGGTGCTGCAGACTGTTAAATGTACATTACGTTGTCTTCCCTTTGTAACCGTGACCTTATGAAGCAAGACTTGCAGTTTTTCAAGGTTGATGCGGGAGATGTTCATAGATTACTCAACGCAGCTGTCAGAGGAGAGAGATCACAATTCACACATGAGCACAATTTGATGGCTCGTGTTTTTCTCCCAGTCATTTTTCACTGGTCTATGTGCTGGTTTAGACACCACTTAATTCGACAGGTTTTGAAGCACCGTGACCTATTGCTGCTGCGAGTTTCACGATTTTCCTCCCTATCTTTGGCTTTGTAATGGTTTTATATACCTGATGTGCTGTTTTTCTCCTAAAGGAGTTATATCACTGTATGTTTAATGTCCCTGTTATATTAGAGGATGTGCATCCTTTTTACCTCTCTTGATGAGTTGAAATGTATTTGGTCCGTTCTTTTACTCCGGTTGTAAACAATGTTTTTACCATTCACTATATCTATACACCACCATCCATTTGTTGGCTTTTACCTTTTTTTGGAACTCTCCAGTTTTTAAACCCCCCCCCCTTTGGTTTGCGTGTGTATCAAGAAAGAGGACACTCGGGTGAAAAATATACCATGTCCTTTAATTATTGGCGATCACGTGTTCCTTCTCACAATAGTCGTGTGAGGATCAGTATTGTGAGGATCAGTATTGTGAGGATCAAGAATTCAAGATTACTTGAATCCTGACCTCGGTCTTCGTCTTACTTGCGTGAATGTGGATCACCATGCTTAATTTGGTCCGTGGCATAATTTAGCCTCAGTACATTTTCAATTCGATCTAAATTACTTGCAACCTTACACAATCCTTTGTTTTACTTCCCTGACACAGATCGCGGATTCATATATCCTTTCCAGGCTCGCGTCATGGTTTTCATTTAGGCCATCACCAATTTATTTGGAAAAATGAAGATAAAAAATGCAAATTCCTTTTGTCGTGACTCATGACTACCAAAGAGTATGACTTTAGAAACTGGTCTACCACTTCCTCCCATGTTCTTACATACGCTTACTAACCCACGAACATTCAACTAAATAAGTAAATATATAACACTTAATCATAGTGCACCTTCTCATTTTGCTCCCACGTCCTACACTTTAAACTTCAACATTACTCTTCTTTCATGCATTTCTTAGTCTTCCTACCCTCCTAACAATATATTTCATGGATCTAATCTACCAATATGTCTTAACCTTCCTCTCAATATTCCTAGCTTTCAATCTCTACAAGAAGCTTACAACCACGTTACCGCCCGGGCCAAGCCGGTGGCCTATCGTCCGTAATCTCAACGACAAACTCGGGTTTTTCGAAGCATGGGGAAAGCAATATGGACCTATTATTTCGGTTTGGTTTGGGTCGAGGTTGGGTGTGATTGTATCAAATTCAGAGTTGGCTAAGCAAGTTTTTAAGGAACATGATCAAGAATTAGCAGATAGATGTAGGAGTGGCTTCATTGATAAGCTTAGCAAGAATGGGAAGGATCTTGTATGGGCAGATTATGGGCTTCATTTTGCTAAACTTAAACATATTTGTATAGTTGACCTTTTTTCCTCCAAAAGACTTGAGGCCCTTAGACACATTAGAGAAGATGAAGTTGCTGCCATGATCGAGTCCATTTACACCGATTGCACCAATCCAGGTTGGTCTCTCAATATTTTATTTTTCTCGATATCTAAACATATTATACTCGAACTATTCAAATAATTCTAGATTTGTGGGCGATGTTTAGCAATTTGCCAATGTCCATGTCCTTGTGTATTTCCTTCTCTTTGCGTAGTAAATTTTCAAGGCTTCCCACGTAGTAACACTACCATGTAATCACGTATCGACGATCAAGTGTTATCTAGAAAATGTATACATTTTATACAATTGTGGATTTGTGGCGGATCTAGAAATTTCAAGTTATGATAAATTCCTTGTTTTTTGTTCGAGATAAATTCATTTTTTCATTGTTTATATGCCGAAAGAAAAAAAGTTGCATTAATTGTTGTTAAGCAAGAGTTTTATTGTTTTCTTCCATTTTGTTTGGAATCTTAGGCCAAATTTAGCTTATCTTACAAACATTAATGCAAAAGTCGAGATAATTCATACATCTCAAACACTCAGCCATTCCATAGATTGGCTGACACTTGCCTATAAGCAATAAGCTTCTAAATGTACACTTTGTTTCAGAAAACCAGAGCAAAAGCTTGTTAGTGAAGAAACACTTAGAGGCAGTGACATTCAACAACACAACAAGACTTGTCTTTGGGAAAAGATTTGAGGATGAAGAGGGTGTGATTGATGAACAAGGATTGAACTTCAAGGCCATATTAGCAAATGGGCTCAAACTTGACGACTTTGAGGCCATCATGGAGCAAAAGTCATGGCTCCAATGGCTTCTCCCATACGAAAAGAAGGCGTATACCAAGCATGCGGCTTTGAGAGACAAGCTTACTAAGCAAATCATGGATGAACACCGCCTTGCCCGGCAAAAGAGTGATGGAGAAGCTCTAGGACAACATTTTGTTGATGCAATGGTCACGTTACAAGAGAAACATGACCTTAGTGATGATGTTACTATTGGCCTCCTTTGGGTATGAACTTATTCATGTCAATTTCATCTATGATGTTTTCTTGTTATACTAGGAGTATAGTCTAACAATAATGCGTACATCTGAGTATCTGACTTTGTCGAGTTATTCTATAGTGCGATGTTTATTGTTATCATCAATCCTAATTTGTGTTGAATGATATGTGTAGGACATGGTTTCTATGGGTATGGATACCATAGCAACTTCGGTTGAGTGGGCCTTGGCGGAGTTGGTAAAGAACTCGAGACTCCAAAAGAAGGCCCAAGATGAGCTAGACCGCGTGGTGGGCCCAAATCGACTTATGACAGAATGGGATTACTCAAATTTACCTTACCTAAGATGTATAGTCAAGGAAGCACTAAGGCTCCACCCTCCAACTCCCTACCTTCTACCTCACAAGGCCAACACTCATGTCAAAATGGGGGGTTATGACATCCCCAAGGGCTCGATCGTGCTTGTAAATGCTCGAGCGATAGCCCGAGACCCGGCCATTTGGAAGGACCCGTTAGAGTTTCGACCCGAGAGGTTCATGGAGGAGGATGTGGACTTGAAGGGTCATGATTTTAGGCTCCTACCATTTGGAGCTGGTAGAAGGGTGTGCCCTGGAGCTCAATTGGGCTTCAATTTGGTCACTTCAATATTGGGCCATCTACTTCACCATTTTAATTGGGCTCCTGATGATGGGCTAATGCCTGAAGATATTGATATGGGTGAGACTATGGGCCTGTTGGCCCAAATGAAAACTCCACTAGAAGCTTTTGCTATACCAAGGTTGCCCAAAACTTTGTACAAAAGAGTGGTAGAAAACTAGAATTGTACTTATTTTTAATTTTGATGAAATCTATTTCAATAGAATACCAAATTTTATTTTTTGTCTTTCAAATCAAGGGTGAGTATGTTGGTTAATCGACTATTCCCCTCACGACAATTGTTAAGTTTTATACTGACGAGCATGAAATTGAATAATAACTAAAATTTTGACTCAGTGTTATTTTGATTGCTCGTAAATATGTAAAACTGTGAAAATTGTTCTTAATAAAACATAGAAAATGGACAAAAATCGTTGTTCCTACATGATGCTATCGTAATTCCCGCTTCCAGTTCATTATTATATACGAATTTGACCGTCATCATTTTACTCCGAGTACTAGATTTTCTTCTAAATCACCAAGACACTAATATGACAAGTACTGATATGAGTATTCCGAGAGCATATGATACATTTTTCGTGTACCCGTTACTATAATAAAACTTAAAAAATCAATAATAAACCACTTTGGGTCAAACTTCAAAGACACACAACCGAGTTTCGCGCCACATTAAAAAAAACACACCATCTTATTTGAATTTCTGTTATTCACTGAACTACTGATGAACTCCTTCCCGCCTTTTTTTTCTTCTCAATATCATCCCAATATTAGCAGTCGTATAATCCCAAAATCCAACGATTAGCAATCATATAATCCCAAAAATTAGGGTTTTTAATCATATAATTCAATCAAAATTCAAATAATATGAACCGCGCAATGTCATTGTGGAGGCAGAGATGTGATTACATAGCAAATTTACTAGAATCCTGCATTGCCCAGAAATCCCTTAAACTTGGGAAGCTTCTTCATGGGCACATTATTCGGTCCGATTTAACGCGAAAAACTTACCTTTTGAACCGTCTGATTGATTTTTACTGGAAATGTAATGATCACACTTCTGCACGCCATGTGTTTGATGAAATGCCTGAGAGAGATGAGTTTTCTTGGAACTCTATGCTAAGTGGGTTTTGCGCGATTACTAAGTTGGATGATGCGCGGAAGTTGTTTGATGAAATGCCTGAGAGAAATGTTGTGTCTTGGAATAATATGATTAGTGGTTATGTTAAGAGTGGTGATTATTGGACGGGGTTGGATATGTTTGTTATGATGGTTTCGGAAGGTTTTTTGCCTACCCGTTTTACGTTTGCTAGTGTTTTTAGTGCGTGTAGTGTGTTGTTGGAGGTTGAGTTTGGGAGGTTGTGTCATGGTCTCGCGATTAAAGTTGGGATTGATAAGAATATGTATGTGGGGAATTCTTTGCTTACTATGTATTGTAGATGTAGATGTATAGATGAGATGATTCGTGTGTTTGAAGAGTTGCCGGAGCCTAATGAGGTGTCTTTCACTGCGTTGATGGGTGGGTTGAAGGGTCGTAGAATTGAGGAGGCGTTGGGAGTGTTTAAGGTGATGCACAGGACTCGAGTTTGCATAGATGCTGTATCATTGTCCAGCATTGTTAATGTTTGTGCTAAAGGGGAAGATGATGGTGTGCCGTGTAAAGTGTATGGTAGAATGGTGCGGGGTCTATGTGTCAAACTAGGGTTTCAAAATGATTTTCACCTGGTTAACTCTTTTCTTGATATGTATACCAAGGCAGGTGATATGAATAGTGCTGAAATGATTTTTCAAAATCTGTCGAAACCCAGTGTTATTTCCTGGAACATTATGATAGCTGGATACGGCAAAATCTGCAAGTTTGACAAAGCCATGGAGCTTATGGAGAAGATGAC
Source organism: Spergularia bocconei (assembly GCA_963457585.1). Taxonomy (NCBI): domain Eukaryota; kingdom Viridiplantae; phylum Streptophyta; class Magnoliopsida; order Caryophyllales; family Caryophyllaceae; genus Spergularia; species Spergularia bocconei. The sequence goes on along the minus strand of OY734951.1, from coordinate 2,183,082 downwards.
GTCTTCTGGCTACCAACCAGATGAAGTCACATTTATCAATATGATGGCGTCGTGTGTGAGGTCAGGCGATGTTAGAGTTGGCCGTCAAGTTTTTGACAGGATGGCTTGCCCACAGCTAAGCTCGTGGAATGCTATGCTTTCTGTTTATTCACAGATGGAAATGCATGATGAGGTCATCATGCTTTTCAAGAATATGCAATTACAGAATCTAAAGCCTGATAGCACCACACTGGCTATTGTGCTTGCTTCTTGTGCGGAGATGGGGCTTCTGGAAGGTGGAAAACAAGTTCATGCTGTCTCAGTAAAGGCAATAATCAATAATGATATGTATGTTGGCAGCGGTCTTATCACATTGTATTCGAAGTTCGGCAAAATGGATATTGCCAAGTATATATTTGATCGACTGCCTTCCCTGGATATTGTTTGCTGGAATTCTATTATGGCTGGATTGTCTGTTAATTCCAGAGAAGAGGAGGCGTTCAATTTGTTTAATGAAATGAGAAGAAACTTGTGTCCTACTCATTTCACTTATGCCACTATGCTGAGTTGCTGTGCCAAACAGTCCTTTTCATCTCAAGGTAGGCAACTACATGCCGAGATTGTAAAGGTTGGATGCGTGGATGACATCTATGTAGGAAGCGCTCTGATTGATATGTATTGTAAATGTGGCAATGTTGTGGAGGCTCGAAATATATTTGATGCAATGCCTATGAGAAATGTTGTTGTTTGGAATGAGATGATACATGGTTATGCTCAGAATGGATATGGTGATGAGGCCGTGCGTCTTTACTCAAGTATGATTAGAGAAGGGGTAAAACCTGATGGCATAACCTTTGTAGCCATTTTGACTGCTTGTAGCCACTCTGGTTTAGTTGACGACGGGGTCAAAATATTCGAGTCAATGCTTCTGGAGCATGATATCAACCCGCTTTTGGATCATTACACTTGTATTATCGATGCTCTGGGTAGGGCTGGGAGGTTACATGAAGCTGAAATGCTAATCAAAAGATTGCCGTGTAAAGATGATCCTGTTATATGGGAGGTTTTGCTTAGCTCATGTAGAGTCTACAGTGACATTTCGGTAGCCAAAATAGCTGCAGAAAAACTCTTCTCCCTGAATCCCGGCAATTCCACACCTTATATGCTTCTTGCCAATATGTATAGTTCCATGGGAAGGTGGGAAGAAGTAAGGGCTATTAGAGAGCTAATGGATGTTAAGGATTTAAATAAGAATGGAGGATATAGCTGGACAGATGATTCGGAAGGGTTCAGAACTTCTGAAGTCTCTGACTCTTACTTCACTCGGTCGCATTGTGGTTGATATAGAGGGTCATCATGTATTTCATGGTTCAAGACTGAGAGCCTGCAAAGTATTCCAAGATTTTGCTTAGAAGCCTTCCGACATAGCTATCTCTCACCTTTGGTCTGCTCGGATACATCATCAAGTAGCAATATAGTTCTTCTATTTGGTATGTTCTTTTTCCCATCTGGTAATAAATTTCTTCCTGTTTGTTTTTTTATGTAAAGTTAATGTTTTGTTGTCAGGTCATTCAAATCTCTGGTCGAATAGTTTGCAGTGGGGGGGGGGGGGGTTGGGTAAAAGTTGGTTTCAACTTTTTTTCGTTGTTTCAGTAAGTACAGTAACTAAATAAATATTCATTGACATTGTATTCGCAGATTGGTGATACCGACGGTTTGATAGAGATGTTGGAAGTAGGAATTTTAAAGAATGAGATGTATGAGCAAAATAAAAAGTAAGTCTTAGAAGTTAAGCCTGGATTCCTGATTTCAAGGCAACTACAAGCTTTTGTTAATCTATGGAAACGTATATCTGTGTAAAACTATTCATTTGTTTGTCATTTTATGAAGGATGAAAGCACTTGCTATTCAGTCATGGGACACCGAGATCGAGTCATCAGCATTACTGGATGCAAAACTCTATCTGGTAGCCACCTGATTCATTTGTAATGACTTGGATTACAATTTCCAGGTGTTTTCCGTACAGGTATATCTCATCTTCTTTGATCTGTTCATTTACAAAGCAAGTGATTGGTAGTCAAAGCAGTACCAGACTACCAATACTGATTGTGGTTTTTTCTGTACTCCTGTTGTGATTCCATATTTAGGGATCCTATGTGCCACAATAAGCAGGAGAGAAATTCATTTACTGCAAGCTTCTTCTTCGGACTGTTGCTTCGAAAATTAGGGGACTAGAATACCCATGATTTAAGTGTTGAATAGCTTCCGTGCCTTCCGATCAGCTTGAGGACTGAAGCTTTCCTGTTGTGGGGTTTAACCTTGGAAGTTGGGACTCGGGAGTCGGGACCATTCTTAAGGTATTTTTACTTTCATGGGTTTATCATGTTTGTTAGAAATAGAGTACGAAAATGGCTAAGGAAAGAAACGAAAACTTATCGGAATTCAAGACTGTGCCGCGGTAGGAGACCACTGACTTGAAAGCGTTTACGGCCCGACTCCGGTGGTAATCGTCACTGGCCGGAAAAGCTCCCCAAGGTTAACACAGTCACCCTCGACCTCTACCACTAACGGCCAAAGGTTGGAGATTGCACCACTACAATTACCCAGGAACCAATGTCTAAGAATGTGTTTATGTGTTTATAATTGTTCGATTTTTCGATGATCAGAATAAGCAAAAACGACCAGCTTATAAAGGATGAAAAATCGAGCCGTTTAGGGAAGATAATTAGGACGAAATTATGACCATAATTACTTGAATTATGACAGACATAATCACGGAGATAATGGGAATTAAGGGCTCATTATCGCAGTAATAATGGGAAATAAAATCGGAATCAAAACGGCGGTTAAATGAACGTTTGAATTCAAACGTTCAAATTGCAAAAAAGAAAACTGGGCCAAAATTTTTAGATCCAACCAAATTGAAAAGTACATGCCCAGCCCAGCCCACACCCACGCCCCGACCCGGACCGGGCGGGCGGGCGCGCGCGTGTGGGCCGAAACCAACACATACACAGTCCATAGTAAGCCCACAGCTTGGCAGCTTAACAGGTAAAGAAAAAGGGAGTAATATAAACCAAGCAAAAATCTTTTGCTTGGCCGATGTGGGATAGCAAATCCCACTTTGGCTTTGACAGCCATTTTCCAACAATCCCCCACAAAGGGCTGACAGAAGACAAAAGAAATCCTGGGTAAAGGAAAGAAAATACTTAAGCACCAATATCTTGCGATTTGAATTGATACATAGTCAAGTAAGGCAACAACTTACTTACTAGTGAGTGAATTGCTTCTTGAACTCACCAGAGTTCGGTTGAGACCCCCACAGCACATATTTACCTTTAAATGATGCAACATCCGCGATCCAAGCGCAAATAAGGGCCATGCGCACACCTCGGGTCTCATGAGTGCTCTAGAAAAACGCCCCGATCTTTCATAGAAGGCGGCCAAACCTCCACACTCACATAGGTGGTCCATCAAGTGTTTTCACAAAACACCACCACAAGGGATATGGAACCATTAAGAGCGAATGCTCAACCTCGTATGATATATCCATCAAGTGCGTCTCAATAGCACCACCATAAAGGCTATGGATCATATCAAGCACTACTATGCGCCATAGGGATGAGAAAATGTAGTGCATAGTCAAGAATCATACGGTTTCGTTTGACCACAAATGGGTATCCACCATATAACCTCAACTCATGGGCTTAAGCCCCATCCCCCTCGACGACTCAAGGACTACTCTCCTTGTCAACCCCTTGGTAAGGGGATCGGCGAGATTTCTCTCGGATTTCACATAATCCAAAGAAATCACTCCATTTTTCAGGAATTGTTTAACAACCCCGTGCCTAATCCGTATGTGTCTCTTCTTACCATTGTAGTAGTCATTCTTGGCTACTCCAATGGCCGCTTGAGAGTCACAATGCAAAGAAACAGGCGAAGCCTGTCTCCCCCACAACGGCACGTCTGCTAACAAGTTCCTCAGCCACTCGGCCTCTTGCCCTGCCAACTCGAGGGCAATAAACTCAGACTCCATGGTGGACGTAGCTATACAAGTCTGTTTAGAAGACTTCCACGAAATAGCACCACCTCCTAGAGTAAACACATATCCGCTAGTAGAACTCATCTCATCGTTACCGGATACCCAATTCGCATCACAAAAACCCTCAAGTACTGATTTGCCTTCCAATGTTTCTTGTTAGCCAACCTCGAATCATTTTGGGACTGAGTGTTTGTTGTTGTTGTTGTTGTTGTTGTTGTTGTTGTTGTTGTTGTTGTTGTTGTTGTTGTTGTTGTTGTTGTTGTTGTTGTTGTTGTTGTGATATGTTGAGTTATTGACCTCTTTAATACTCTGGCCTTTGTCTCTAATTTACTCATTCCCTTTACTTGAAAGTCGTTTGCGACTTCTAAAGCTGTAGACTAATTGGTCATGTAAGTCGCACAAATAAGATGCATTGGTACAATTGCAGTTTACTTCCTTGAATGCTGGCTGTGATCATAGTTAGTAATCAGTATAGATGTTGAACACGACTGTGGAAATGTGATTTGTCCATATCCTCTGACAATTGTGTATATGCTGGTCTTAATTATGTATCATATCTCTTAGCAATGAGAATCGACAAGCCTGCTTGTGTGTCTTGGATTGTATCTGAACCAGTTCCCAACTTTATTTTTATCCGATTTCCTACTATTGGGCATTATGGGTAATTCTGTGTTTTTCCTGAAAGAAACAGCACCAAAGCTGAAATTTGCGGTTTGCTGGTCTTGGAACATATCCATTCTTGTATGAAGGTGTTGGGTCAGTTGCTTGTGCAAGCTTTTACGTCTTATTTTTCTGCGCAGCTGGTTAGAGTTCCACCATAGCTGTGAGGTGGATGAGTTCGGTTTACTGTTTACGTGTTACTGGCCAATGTCCTTAACTGTTGAGGCAGATGAATGCTGTGCTTTTCCTGACAAATTGCGGCAAAGCTGAAAAGTATCCCCCCCTTTTTTTTTTTTTGACAAAGAAGTGTCCTCCTTTGGTTGTTAGTTGTCTTTGAACATAGCTGTTCTTGTACGAGTTGATTCTGTCTATTGCCTTCCGACTTTTGAGTGCAAATTTCAACTTTTGACTTTCGAGTGCATAAATTTTGCTCCGGTGAAATGCAGGCCTCCTACTCTGCCGCTAGAAGTTCATACTTGGATCCAGAGAGTATATAGAGTGGCTGGCAACTGAGGAAGCTGTTCTCCGAAGGCGTTTTCCGTAATTCAGACGCAGAGATAATGACTTCTTTGAGAAGCATAGCATGAAGGGAGTGCAGCCATGCCCTTTACAGTTGACATAGAGAGTTCTATATTTACTGTAGGAGCTAAATTCCATTTTTTTTTGAGAGGATTCCAAAAATTCTATTCTTATTATTAAACCAAATGAAGTACACTGTAAACTTACCTCAAAAAAAAAAAGTACACTGTACACTTATAGATTTTTTTTTTAAATCGACAAATCATTATTTTTCTAGCACTTGACATTTACGTTAAGACATTTGACAAATCGAACACCTACACTGACACTACACATGCCAAACCTTGAATACGGCCGTTATCTGACATAGTTCTAACTCAATGATGAACGTCCTATTAAAGGGAGATTTGTTGAAAAAACGGGAAAAACATTTGTACGTTGATCAAAAGATAAAGGAACGACCTTTCTATACTAGAGTCGCTTACTTAATTGAGATCAAACTCTTAATTACGAGTATACATTTTATACGTATGCGTATTCAGGGGGTTAATACTCAATATGAATGGAGGGAGTATAAAATACGAAATCGATTTAAAAAGAGGGACAACACATTTTAGGGTTTAAGAAAGGGTTTAACTTCAAGCCTACAAACTTCAACAAGAAGCTGCGCAAACACCCAACAACCCAACCAAAGGACACATCAATGGCGTCTCACCTCAACCTCACCAAAACCCAGCTCGACAACGACGCCGACGACATTGAGCTTGATGAAGAAGATGAACAAGGTTGGGATGATTGGGTAGATGAACCATCCCCAGAAAACGACGACGTTTACAAGGATGAATCCCAATTCAAGTGTTTGTTCTGTGAATTGATCCTCACATCTTTCGATTCGTTTCTTCAGCATTCTGCTTCTAATCATCATTTTGATTTTACCCATTTGAAGAAAAGCTTGGGTTTGGATATTTATGGCAGTTTCAAGCTTGTTAATTACGTTAGAACTATGGTGTGTGTGTCTTTCTCTATTGCTTTCTCTAATTTTTGTGATTTTGTTTGGTGGGTGTGCATTTTTTTTGCTTAATTTTGTGTTAATGTTGGTAAATTTATTGTCTTTGTTTAGTTTACTAGTAGGGGTAAGGTTGCGTACATCCGAACTCTTGGTAGTGATTGTAGTTGTTGAATTGATTGGACGGACCATGTGTTTATCTAGCTATCGGATGTGAAAGACGCCGATTTTTAGGGAATTTGGGCATTGTATGATGAATGCATCATGTTCTAGGTGTTTCTGGTTAGGATGGGTTGATTGGTAGTGAATTTCTTTGGTGGTGAATGTAAGGTTAGTTTAACTTAACTGGAGTTTGGAGGAGCTATGTAGTGATGGGGCTTTTGTCTATTTACGCTGATTATTACGTGTATTGCAAAGTTCAGTATTCATTTCTGAAGTACTCGTATGAAGGAAAGGTTGTTTTTTATAATCTAAAAGAAGAGAATGAGAGCTTTTTCATGCTTTGTTTTAAGTTGTTAGTGAAGTTGGATGGATGTAGAATTGAGTGGCTTGACGAGGAAAAAATGCTCGAAGGTATTGTCTTAGGCTGCTTAAACCTTTTATCCTCTCAAGTTTTGATGGCCAAGGTGTGGGAACATGATACCGTATGTTCTCACCTCATGGAAATTGAAAAGATGAAAGCTTTTTTACGAAGACATGTGAATAATATTTTTACAATTAGTCCCACTTGTGCAGTTACCTATAGTTATGTGTCTTTTACACTTTTGAGTAATCTAATGGGTCTCTGTGATATTAATGTTTGCAGGTTGCGCAAACAACTTGTTGGAGCTGTGGTCATCATTGCAGTTCCAATGAAGAGTTACTAAAACATTTGCATGAAACAAGTATTTCGGAGGGATTGAAGTCTTTGTGGGATGATGATAAGTACCTGCAACCATATATGGAAGGGGATTCATTGCTGTATAGTTTTGATCAAGATGAAGATCTTGAAGATGAGTCAATGCCGTCTGTTGATGAGGAGGAGCTCCAGAGAATTTTCAGAGAGGCGCGCATCGCAGACCTTGATGATGAAATGGTGGTAGATGCAAGGCTCTGCTCCCCCCTGGATTCAGGTGCCAGAGGAAGGCCAGAACTGGCTTCTACTTCAAAGGGCTGTCCACAGGCTGCTAACACCTCTGCCGAAGCAATGTCGAATGGTGTTAGTGACAGACTTGGTTTCTCTGAGATAAAGAAAAAAGATTTATCTCTAAAAGCGTCTTTTGCAAATGTTGCTGCTTCAGACGTCAAGAAAGTTAATGAAGGTTATTTCGGATCATATAGCTCCTTTGGCATTCATCGGGAGATGTTAAGCGACAAGGTCTGGTATTTTGCTCTAAAAAACATGGTGTATCTAAGTCTACATTCAAATATGCTAATAGTTTATTAGATAATCTTTGACAGTGTTATACTTAGTACTCGCTTGTAAATGCATTTTCTCTTTTTGACAAGCTCCATGCCTCCATCTGAAAACAGGTTAGAACAGATGCTTATCAACAAGCTATCGTGAAGAATCCATCTCTTCTGAATGGTGCTGCAGTGTTGGATGTTGGCTGTGGAACTGGTATACTTAGGTGAGACTGTGTTGCATGTATACATACTGTCATACTGAACTGTTCATTTATGTGTGTGTTCAGTGTTCACCTTCATTCAACTTTATGTGCTATTATGGTCTGGAACTCTGGATTTTAGGGATTGGACACTATGAGCCTGGTTCAGGTGTTCGGACATATATTATGTGCCTGTTTTGGTTCCACGTTATTTTGGCTCAATTTTCTAGAAGTTAATTCACCTGAAGGCCATATAATATTCAGTCCGTGGAGGTAGTGACTGCATTTTTTGAAAACCAGTATTCTAGTTTTGCTTGTTGACGTGGTCTTCTTACTCTAAGCAACATCCAACACTGAACACTGAAAACCAATATTTTTGACATGGTCTTTAACATAGGCTGTATAACCTGTAAATTCCCATTCTAGATGAGAAAGTTCCCCGGAACACATTGACCTTATTGATATTAGATTAATCAGGATAAAAGTTACAAGGACCTACAGATTGCGAAACTGCTATTCAGTATTGAATGTGAATCAAAGTTTGCTTTCATCCCTAGAGTGTATTTGATTGTTGTTGTGAGATAACAGCTTTATCAGCCGCCAAGTATTCTAGTTGCTTTGCAGTAATCCCAAAGCGATGGGAGGAAAAAATAGTGTGGAAACCTGAAACGTGTAAAGGAACACGTGCAGTTGTAGAGACTTGACTGGTTCTTTATAACATACTTTTCTAGTGATGTGTGCCCTTGTGTCTGTGCTTCGTTATTATTTGGTTTTAATTTTAATGTTAGCTACATGTTACATGTAGTTGACAGAATGTAAAATTAACGTGTACTTTCTGAGGCAAATACACTAATTGGATTAATGCTATGTCTAAATTGGAGGGGTAAACCCTGAGAGAACTAGTACGGCAGGTACTCTGCTTGTTCCCAGAAATGATGGTGTTCATCATGAATTCATGAGCACATTAGGAAATGTTTCGTGAATTTTGTGATTTGATTTGATTATCTTTGGTTACGCACATTCTTGTCTAGTTTTGAAGTTGCTACTATAGAGACTTAAGTACCTATCTTTGGTTGTGTACATTCTTGTTTACTTTTGAAGTTGCTATTATAGAGACCTAAGGACCACAGACCGCCCTTGCTTTTTGGTTATTAGAAAGAGAGTTGAACTAAAATTTGTGTGTCCGAGGCACAAGCCTTTGTACTTTCTCCAATCTCTGATGTTCATGCTTAATTTCTCTTTCTATTAGCCTGTTCGCTGCCAAGGCTGGGGCTTCCAGAGTTATTGCAGTTGATGCAAGTGAGAAGATGGCTGCCGTGGCAACTAAGGTATTCCTACTTTCCAGCTTTACTAGTTAGAGTTGACCATGCATTACTTGATTGAGTAGACTTATTTATTTCCTATTTTGTGGACTTGACTACATAGATTGCAAAAGATAATGGGCTGCTACGCAGTGAGAATACTGGCAGTGGTAATGAGCAGTGCACTGGTGTAATGGAAGTTGTTCATTGTATGATTGAGGACCTTGACAAGTGCATTCCAATTGAACCACACAGTATTGATGTATTGGTGAGTGAATGGATGGGATACTGTTTGCTGTATGAATCAATGCTCACCTCTGTTCTCTATGCACGAGATAGATGGTTGAAGCCTGGAGGTGCCGTTCTGCCAGATACAGCTACAATGGTGAGCTCCTGGGAATCTATCTCCCCTTCCCTTCTATCTTTGTCTTTAAGAATTACCATGAAATTTAGTGAAATCAATTTGAGATGCGGTTGGTGAGATATACCCACCCTGTTTTGTAGATTTGAATAATTTTCATTCTTAGTCCTGTAAAATATTTCTGATTTAACCTTTGTGACACTGGAGTAATTGTGAGCTACAAAGTTTTCAAATTCGATTCATCTCAAATTGACATGGTTGACCCTATTACTTTACCTCTGTAATACTCTCTGTTTCTTGTTATGTTCTGAGATGCCAAATTGCATTTTGTGCCACGACTTCTCCATTAAACATTTCTTATTTCGGAAACATGTTTTTGTGAATTATGTAAACTAGGATGGCTCAAGTTCTCGATGCAAGTTCATGAAACCTCATGTTGTTTTTTTGGGAAATCCTCATGTGATTGTTGCCTATCTTATCAGTAGTTTCTTTTTCATGATTTCGCTCGTTTTACTTTTAAATGACTAAAATTCATGATGTGATGCTTATGTCTATTTCCATGTTCTTCAGTTTGCTGCAGGTTTCGGAAAAGGTAGTACGAGTCTCCCGTTTTGGGAAAATGTGTATGGTTTCAACATGTCTTCTGTTGGCAATGAACTTGTTAAAGATGCTGCGGAGTTTCCCATAGTTGATGTTGTTGACAGTGGTGATATAGTGACAGAAACTGCTGTACTCAAGGTTTGCTTTTCTGCTAATCTCATTCCATGCTGGACATGTCCCTATTGCACATTTAGCTTATTATTTATATTAGGGATATCATGAAAGCCAGCTAATTGGCCATATACAGTTATATAAGATGCAGTTTGTGGCTTTGTGGCCTCCTATAAAATTATGATGCCTGTCTTGGCACTTTCGTTATAAACGGATATGTGAACTGGGTCTTTTGCTTTAAAGAATTGTTTCTTCAACACCTATTAGCCTCAAGCTGGCGTGGAACCAAGGAACAACAATATACCTATATACATTTTAATTGATTTAGACCTTTACATAAAAAGGACTCTTAACTATGTGTGGTAGAGGGTTGTTTCTCTTGGCTGTTTTTGGAATAAGGTGGGCCGGTGTCTTTGAAAGAACCCCTTAAAATCTTTTGCGAAATAATCGGGCAATTCTGTAAGTAATTTTGATTTGTCCTAATTTGCTTCAGTATCCATATTAATGAACGTATTATCTTATTAAAAAGGACTCTCGAGCTGTGGTAAGAAGATAATCATGAGTAGATTAATGATGGTCTGGATTGCAAAAGCCTACTTTCACCAAATATGGGCCCTTATTTGTATAATATTCTGTTCTTGATTCTGTATGATTATCATTTTTCTGCTCTATCTCTATCCTTTTTTTGGCTCTTTTCAGCTAAGAGTTGTCCTGATGTCGAATTTCTTTCTGATGTTCTTCATATCTGTTTCAGAACTTTGACCTTGCGACAATGAAAGTAGAAATGATGGATTTTACTTCCTGCATTGAATTGCAATTATTGGGTAATGCCACGAAATCGACCTGGTGTTATGGAGTCGTCTTGTGGTTTGATACTGGTTTTACAAGTAGGTTTTGCAAAGAAGTGCCTGCCAACTTGTCCACATCTCCCTATATACAGAAGACACACTGGTCTCAGACAATCCTAACTTTCAGAGAACCTATATTATTATCATCAGAAGAAAATAATGTGGAGAGTTCCGCTGTGGTTGGAACTGATTCTTGCCCAGCCGCAAAGATCCAGCTACGCATTAGTATCGTGCGTGCACCTGAGCACCGGGCCATTGACATATCAGTAGAGACATGTGGAATCAGCCAGGGTGGTCGTAGACGAGCATGGCCTGTGCAGATTTTTAATCTTGGATAATGGACGTACGCTCATCACTCCATTAGCAAGTGTATCATTTTTGTGTTTGATGGCTGCCGAGGTGGGTACTGTGTGAGTGAGTCTTCAGGATTTTTGTTTCGTTTCAATCTCATTTGAGGTTTGTCTCATCCTTTTATAAATCATCTTACTGGCTTTCTCGCCATAGCAATTGATGTCAGATTATGCATTGCAGTTGATATATTATATTACTTACTTATCAAAAAAAAAAAAATATATTATTTTACTTCAGAGTGATATTAGATTAACTAATCTCTTACTTTCCTAATGACCATTCTCTGTTATGTGCATAACTGCATATCATCTCTACTCGGATTTTAACTTATATTTTCATAGTTCAATACACTGCTAATTAACAAGATGCAATACTGTCTGGTACATATGAGTACATTGTGCGGTGATCTGAATGTCTCAATCAATATGAACGTTCTGTTTATAATAAATGGTCTCAGATAAAGCAGCCAAAAGTCAGTGAGGACGAACTTTAGGTACATAGTAGAAGGGAGGGGAAAAAACCTACAATTTTGCATCTATGATAAAATTATCGTATGCATGCATAATAAAGTTCGCAGGAGTTGTAAAGTCCATAAGTTTATGGAAAGTAGCAAAACTCGTACTCAATGATCGACATGATCTCTGACTCTGAGATCATACGAAATCTGTGTGATGCGAGCAAAAAAGATATATGTGGCTTTCAACCTATATATCCTGTGCTCCATCAAGCCATCGTAGCTCTCACTTGTGTAAAGCTGATGTGTTTTGGTGGTGCTCCATCAGTTTGTGTGGAATAAGAAAATTTCTGGAAAGTGACTTACAATGGCAAGCTTCTGCTTTACTTTTCATCTGCTGGTGTAACCGCGCCTTTGGGGACCCACTTGTATGCTGGTGCCTTCGGTTTTGCTGGCTCAGTAGCTGGAGCTTTGGATCGAGGCACCCACTGAGAGACCACCCTTTGTTGTGTGATTGTCTTTGCTGTCATCTCTTGCCATTTGTTCCTTTTCTGATGCTTGGTTTTACTTGAACTTGAAATAGTTTTTGGTTCTATTTTTACTTTCACATCTTGAGATTGGCTTCGATCATCGACCACTATGATCTTTTTTGGTCCACTGATTTCAGGTTCCGTGTCTTTTTTGTAATTTCTATCAGCAATCACCACATTGTTCTTGGATGTGTTGATGTCAGATTGTGTTTCTGAGGCTTGTTTGTGATTCCCGCTATCAACCTTGACAATGTTCTTTGATTCACTGATGTCAACTTCTATTTCTGAAACCGGCTTGTGAGTCCTGGTATCAACCACAAAAATGTTCTTTGATTCACCGCTGTCAAGTTTTGTTTCTGAAACCTGCTTGTGATTCCCGGTATCAACCATGACTATGTTCTTTGATGCACTGTTGTCAAGTTCTATTTCTGAAGCCTGTTTGGGATTCTGATCCCTAACGAGCACAACATTCTTTGATGCACTTATGTCTGATTCTGCTCCTGAAGCTGGTAAATTGACTTGCTTTACTGCTTCGGGAGCTTGTTTGTGATTCCTGTCATCAACTACGATGGTCTTCAATGCACTGGTAATGATTTTTGAAGCCTGCATGTTATGGCCTTCACCAGCTTGTACTTCAGATTGAGTTTCTGAAGCTTCTTTATGATTCTTGATATCAACAACTGCAATACTCTCTAAAGCACTGATATCAGAATTTGTTTCTGAAGCTTGTATGTAATACTTGTCATCAACCAGGACAATGTTCTCTGATGCAGTTTTGGTAGATTCTGATCCAATAGTTGGTGCACTGATATCAGAATCAATTTCAGAGGCATACTTGTGATTCCTGTTGTCTATTACAATGTCCTTAGGTGTAGTTGTGAAGGGCTCAGCTTTTACCATGTCCTTCGTTGCACATATGATGGGCTCTGCTCCTACAATTTCCTTGAGTGCACTTGTGACAGGCTCTGCTCCAACAATGTCCTTCGATGGACTTGAGACGGGCTCTGCTCTTGCAGTGTCCTTTGATGCACTTACCACAGGCTTTGCTCCTGCAGTGCCCTTTGGTGCACTGATGACAGGCTCTGCTCTTACAATGTCCTTCAATGCAATTGGGATGGGCTCTGCTATTGCAGTGTCCTTTGATGCACTCATGATAGGCTCTTCTCCTGCAGTGTCCTTCGGTGCACTTATGACAGGCTCTGAACCTACAATGTCCTTCAATGCACCTATGACCGGCTTTGCACCTACAATATCCTTCGATGCACTTGTGATGGGCTCTGCTCCTGCAGTGTCCTTTGGTACACTTATGACAGGCTCCGCTCTTACAAAGTCCTTCAATGCACCTCTGACGGGCTCTGCACCTACGATATCCTTCAATGCACTTATGACGGGCTTTGCTCCTACAATGTCCTTCGATGCACTTGTGACAAGGGCTGCTCCTACAATGCCTTCCGATGCACTTGTAACAGCGTATAAAACCTGTTTGGTGCTCCCTTCAGGTGCTTCGATTTCTGAAGCTTGTTTGGGATGCCCTTCATCAATGTGCCTCGCATTGAAAAAGCTTAGATCAGTTACCACAATGTCCTCCTTACGAGGTACTCTTTCCGAACTCTCTGTGAAATCCCCCTTATCAAGAGGAATGTCTCTTGAAGTGGCAAGATCAGTAATTTCATTGTCAAAATCCCATCTAGGAGCCCCATTGTGAAGTGTGCAGTCTTTGTTTTTACTTTCCAGTAAGCTGGCATCTTGATCAGTAACAATCTTGAGGCCTGTTTTCGGCTCTGGGCTCCCGGCCGGGGTAAAAATCTCTTCAACCTCGAAAAATTCATTGTCAGAATCATGGTACTCCTCTGCGCCTCCTAGTTCCATTGCTATATTCTCAGGAGCTTCATTTATGTCCCGAAAGAGAACCTGAAAATGAAAAAAGCGCCTTCATTTACTCTGGATTCCTCATTACGCTATTCCTTTCACCAAATTATACAATACAGATAGCTATGTGTGCAGATTAGAGACTTACCTCAGCTTTGAAGTCCTTTGGGAGCTTATACGTTGCTTTCCAGGAAACATCGATGTCATCAGAGTTGAGAGCCAATATATTTGCCTGGATGAATCCAGTGTGGAACATAGCCTTGAATATCATTTCTTCTGATACTAGATCGTCATTCAAATGAATACACTCAAGGAAGACATCGCCCTGAACGTGGCAACGGAGTTCCAGCTTCACAAATACACATTCCTCCTGCGTGCACAACAAAGGGCATTTCAACAGCTGATCAGTGATCATACATCAGTAGTAAGATGAAAGAAAGGCAGTCATAACATCGTCAGTACACTGCCTTTCTCAAATGCAAAACTCGAGAAATACAACAAAAAAAATATACTATGCAGACATTGCAGTACAGTACGTTCAGGCATAACTTTGTTACAGACCCTGCATCCCTGTAATGTCAGTTATTTTCATGTCAAATGATGATATGAAGAAACTAAGTATTGCTGTATTTACCATAGGGTATTGCCAAGCAGGCTCTTCTGTCATTGCTGTTGACAGTAAAAGCCGGGGATCTCTATTCATCTTTGCTGAAGGGTCTTGACCATACACACGGACAACAGGCCGACAGCCTTTTCCAGCATTAAACAAAGGAAGGTTGTGGAGAAGAAGATAATCCACAACTAGAGGTGCATCTGATGGAGGCCAATCTGAGGCCAAATCTCTCCCAGTTATGTACCGAAGATATCTCAGTTGCGAAGCTCTAGGATTAATCGGTGACAAAACAGAGAAAAACTCTTTAGGAGCCTGCTTGGACACCATCTCTAAAGTCTTGAGCTCGCCTTTGTACTGTTTCCTGTACAGAAGGAGGCCTGCAAGCATAAAGGCGAGAACAGGCCAACCGCCTGTTTCACAGTGCATCAGGATCACATTCTTCTGACCTTCCAGTGATAACCAGCTCTCACTAGAGCGTAAGAAGTAGTGGATCATCTCCAATGGCAGCATGGGATAACCCTCATAATGCCGAGGGTAATCCACCACTGCCATGTCGTAATCAATCAGTATGTCCGACAACAAGCTGGTTTGATCCCCTTGTCCGATGTTAAACACCATGAATGATGCACCAGCATGGAACCTGTGTAAACTTGTCACAACTGTACCCAAATACGACCTGAAGTCCTTCTCGTTCATGGGAGAAGTCGCCAAGCAGGAGTCGAAAACTGCAGGAGAAAGGTTCAGATGACTGAAACATCAGCATTTCATTCTGAAGCTTAGGACTGAAACCTTACTGTACGTACAATCAGGATTTCAGGAGTACTATGTTGTAGGACAATCAACTACTATAAATGTCATACTACATTATATGATATATAAAGTGTCACAAACTCACAATGATACGTTTGTTTCGGAAACACTCTTTCCGACCCAAAAATCCGTCTCTATATGAGACTATGACATGTAATTCCCCAACAATTACTAATTTGGTTCATGGCTATAGAATTGATACAGCACTTGAAATCATATGATGATAATTTGCGAATGCGAACATCAGTTGACTTTTCTGATATTATCTACGTAGAGAGCTTTTCGTAAAAAACTTATCTCAGGAGACCATATTGAAAAACTAATCAAATTACGATAACAATTATTAACCCACGGTAACATACGTGAAATTATCTCAAACCAAACTACTACGTTGTTTGTTTTCGTTTCTAGCATCTTATGATTTTAAGTAGAAATCACACAAGTATCACCAATGTTAAATTTTTGGATCGATATATAAAAAATAATCTTCACAGTACAAGGAATGATATTGAAGGAACAAAATACATATGCATGTAGATGAAAACATCAAATCATCTTCAACTTGTGAAATAGCTTTGATAGTTTTTAACGATTTTACTCCAAGTTGAACTAGCTAAAATCGTCTAATATAAGCATCATATAACTATAAGCATATATGCTGAATAATGCACGCACGATCACCAAACATAAGTGTACATGTATTATGACGACTAGTACACGAGAGATAGACTATGTACGTGAAGAAGGCTAACGTAACAAAAATGCATGTATGTGTACATACCATAAATTCGTTCAGAGATTTCAAGAAGACGATCGGGAAGCCTCCGGGAGAACGATCGCCTGAACAACGACATGATCGATTTTCCGACGACGACTTAGCGACGAAGTCGTTTCTCTTTAACACAAACAAGCTAGCTAGCACTTAGAAAAACAAGATTAGTACAACAAATAATCAAATATATAAGGATAGTATAAGATATGCTTCAACTCTTAATAAAAACCAATGAATTTTCAGAGGTTATATCTTATAGAGGAAGCTAAAGGAGAGAATATGAAAGAATAAGATAGATTCAAGAAGTTTAATTTGGAAGAATAAAGATGCAAAAATGCATGATGAAGAAGAAATGAGAGGGGTGATTGATAATGTATGTTGGAGGGAGTTTTTGACTTATGAAAGTGTCAAAGAAAATGAGGAGGAGTGAGCACGACTGCTACTACAACCTTACGCAGTGGAGACAGCTGCATTCTTCATTCTATTGTTCTTTGTTCTTTGAATATTTGATGGGTTACATGTATCTTGATGAATACTTTTCAATTGTTGGTGAGTATATATGTTGCAAAATCATATCTATACGTGTGGTTTGAACATTTCATCATCTGTTGTTTTCAAATATACCAAAATGGTTTAGATAATCGATCGGAATGTATAAGCTCTAGGCTTACGCAATAGTTTTCTACTTTAACATCGTTCATTAATTAGCTTACGTGTGAAATACATGTGGCTTGAAACCTGGATAATACACCCACGGAAAAAATCATCTCATTTAAAAATTTAAGCTAAGCCCATAAGCTGGATCACTAAATAGTACTGTCATCCTCATTTAATAGTGAGTATTGTTTACGCGGTTCCACTGAATCAAATTTGGAGTGAACTCCACAACCTAGTCGCGAGGCGGGGACGTAATGGTAATGAAAGATCTCATTAACAAAGTAACACCTTGACCAATATTACTAAATGTACTTCATTAGGAAACGGAGGGAGTAATAGCCACTACTCCGTATTTAGTTTAACTCCTTGCCATGTCTTTAATTTTTGTGGGCACAACAATAAATCCACGACCAAAACCAACCGGGACACGCCGCCCTAATTCAAGCTCGCGCACCACACACACTTGACATTGACACCACCCTTCTATTAATTCCACTACGCCGAGACACAAATTGTGTTGTGATTAGCAACCCTCGATGACACCTCTTTCGCCCGAAAAAGGTCCCACAAAGTAAATAGAGAAGTGTAAACAAGAAGGAATGCCACGTGCAGTACGCTCCTCACTCCTTGAAGTGTAAACAAAACAAAGATGGCATGGCAGAAGAGGAAGAGCCCAACGCAATATTATGAAACTCAACTGTCATTAATACGACTCCTCCTCCTCCTCTCTATTCCAAAAGCGGCATAAAAATCTTAAGTATAATGATCTTGTGCAGAATCTCATTCTCAAACACAAAAACACTACTTTACTCTCTCCTCTTATTAATCATCTTCTCTTCTTCTTCTTATCTTCTTCAAGAAGCTACAGCAGCAACAAAGGAAGGGTCTTGCAGTGACTTTGAATCTCATCAACCAATGGCAACTCTCGGTGGAATTCGTGAATCACAAGGAACTCCTAATGATGCTGAGATTGAATCCCTTGCTCGCTTTGCTGTTGATGAACACAATAAGAAAGAGGTTTAATTTTCACTTTTTTTTTATTCAATTTGATGATTTTTAAAGTTGCCCTTTTGATTATTTTGTTGGATTTTTGCTGGGTTTTTGTTTAATTATTCATGCATGATGATTGAGTAGATTAATTTGATTGTATTTTTAATTCCTAGTTTTAGAAGTTACCCTTTTGATTTTATTGTTGTACTTTGTTTGGATTTTTGTTTGTTAATTATTATTGTAGTTGTTGATGCGTGATCAAGAAGGAAAGGAATGAACTTTATATGTTTTTGTGAAATGTTGAAGGTGCCCTTTTGATTATTTTGGGACATTTTAGTATTTATTTGGGTTTGTTATATAGTTCATGCATGATCAGCAAGAAATTTGTAGTTTGGGTACTTTTAGTATTTGGGTCTGATGAGCATTTTGTTGGAAAGATGCAGTCTTTTTTAATGTTTGTGGAATTGGAAGTTATGATTGGGTATAATTGTATAAATGGTGTAATTATAACCAAAATCGATTTCGCTGCTAAAGTAGAGGTAACCCAATCTTTGTAACAGTCAGATTGTTGGTTGATTAATCACCATAATGATTTCGGTACGTCTGAGTTCTGTTTGGGACTACTGCCGTTTCTCGTCGATTTCATCCATTCGAAGTTTGGTTTGATCAGGATTTGCAGAAGAACTTGGCGGTGTGGTGTTTCTGTTGGTGCTAATTTACTGGCTCTGGTAGCCTGTTTGTAGGGATTACAGAGGTGTTTTGGTTTTGCTGAGATTGAATTTCATTTGGAGGGGTGCATGTGCATCCTTTTGTTCTTCTGTTGCTTTGTTCAGTGAGTTTGGAGCTTGATATGTAAAATTTGTTGTGGTTTATGTTCAATCTGTTTCTCATGGAGAAATCTTTTGGGTTTCTAAATTGAAATTTTCGCATAGGATTGTGGAGATGATTCCCTAGATGCTCAATCGATTCACTATTTCGTGCTATGTCGTGTTTGGTTGTTTGTCCATTACTCTATTGTGATCATTGTGCTGTCTGCACTACAGGACTTTTTGTTTGTACATAGCAGTAAAAGTCTAGTGGAGTCTTTGAATGGAATAAAGTGATCAGTTGAATTGAAATCAAAGAATGTTTTTTGAGAAAAGTCCGCTCAAAGAAACTTCCAATAGCCGTTGTTCTGTCATGTTAAGCATTTCATGCATAAGAAAAACACAAGTACTTGGTAATTGAGGTTCTATATCGTTAAGCAATGTGGCTTACTTTGTCGTGTTATTGTGCAAATGTAGAATGCACTGCTAGAGTTTGCGAGGATTGTAAAGGCGAAAGAACAAGTGGTTGCTGGCACTCTGCACCACTTCACCATTGCAGCACTGGAGGCAGGCAAGGAAAAATTGTATGAAGCAAAGGTGTGGGTGAAGCCATGGTTGAACTTCAAGGAGCTGCAGGAGTTTAAGCACGCTGAAGAATCCCCGTCTATCACTCCCTCAGACCTTGGTGCTAGGAAAGGTAATGGTCAATTTCTGTATGTTAATTTCTTTTTTTCCCCCTTAAAAGCTGTTTTTTGCATCAGAAACATTGGAATATATAGATGTCTCTGTGTGCACTTTATGGAACTGAGTACGTTAATTGCCACCGGTTAAGCTTTTGTATGGCAATGCTATCTTTTCTTGTCTTTCTGGGCCACTTTGAAAGTTGATCAATATGTTTCTCAGAGACACTAGCTACTGACCACATTGGATTTTTTTTTTTTTTTTTTTTGGTTACAAATAACCAAATTGGATTATGGTCATTGAAATTAGTATATGTAGTGTCCTATTGTAGTGGATCTTTAACTTTTATGGCCTGCGCAAGACGGTTACAGATGACGATTCATGTTAGCCGACCCCCAAGCATCTTTGATCAAGAGGCTTGGTTGTTGTCGTTGTTGTTGTAATGTGCTATTGTAGAGATACGTGTTGTTCATTACGCTCATTATTTCAAACACTATGACACAACTGTCTTTCTGATTCCGTCAATATGACTTGGAAACCCTCTAGAGGCTATATGTTGTGAGTAGGCTGCGTGGTTCCTCGATACCACTATGTTAGCTTTAACTTTGTGTTAATGTAAACAGAAGGACATGCCCCAGGGTGGAAGGAAGTGCCTGTTCATGACCCTGAAGTGCAGAATGCTGCCAACCATGCACTGAAGACCATACAGCAGCGGTCCAACTCTTTGTTTCCTTATGAACTACAAGAAGTATCTCATGCAAAGGCGGAGGTTTGTTCTTGTTCTGTATCATTCATTGAGCTTTTGTTGTAGACATCACAAGATTGTTTCTCAACTGTGTTTTCACAAACTGTTTTTCATTCTTTTTTTTTTTGAGGTCAAATGTTCTACATCTTTCGAAGTTTTTTTTTTCTTCTTTTTTTTTTTGGTGGCATACATGTATTGGAAACTTCAGAAGTTCTGATGATTATAATCAAACATTGAATTCTGATGATTATAATCAAACATTGAATTGTTTTGCTGGTATTATGGTAGTGGCTATTTTCACAACAAAGTGTTTCCGTTCCTAGGAACTGAGTGGTTCACAACTTATGTACTGCATATTCTTGCTTGGATCCTTATTGTGCGGTTGATGATGACAGGTTGCTGATGACACCGCCAAGTTTAACCTGCGTCTGAAGGTGAAGAGAGGATCCAAGGACGAAGAGTTCAATGTGGAGGTTCACAAGAACAGTGAGGGTGACTACAAGCTTAACGAGATGGGTTCCATTCAGCCCGAGTTTTAGGGTAACAGTAAAGCTCGAGATCCTGCGATCTTTGGCAACTTACTGGATGTAAGTAGTAACCTTAAGTACCTACCTAATGCTGACCTGGTTTGAACATGAGCTTCAGAACCATATCATGATGGGTGCACAACCATCTGCTGTTCTATTGTGGTTTGTTTGTGCAAAAAGGTTGTTATAAGACTTAGTAGTGTTTCACTTTGCTCTACTTTTCTTGTGATGTGAATCCCTTGGTGACATAATTCTGGCTTTGATGATTTTACACGTTTTAAACAATTTACTGTATTCGTGTGAATCTCGACCTTGCTTGATCGTTGGCATGGATTATGGAGTCACACAGGAGGAATGTGCAATTGTGCACCATTCGCCTGTCTCGTTTGAGTACCAACCATATATTACTGAAGAGTCCAAGACCACACTGCGAAAAATGAAAGCAAGTGTGCAACCATAAAGTCCCGTATCAGAGTATCGTGGCCGTCTTTAGTAATTCCTCCGTGAGTTGATAGAATAGATATATGTAACATCACAAACTCACAAGTTGTTGTAACCAAAAAAAAAAAAAAAAAAAAAAAAAAAAAAAAAAAACTCACAAGTTGTAGGAGCCTCAGAGGCTCAGGTTTCTGCAAGTCACGGTATTCACTAGCAGTGGTTAAGCGAAGAAGAAAAACGGTTCACTGAACACCATGATCGCGAGGGAATTGCGAGGCAGAATTTCAAAGGGAAGACGAGCAAATAAGAACACAAAGTGGAAGACCAAACAAGAAAGAACAGAACATGGAGGGCAATGTTTTCAAGATGACAACCATTTACGATAAAATCTTCCGAGACACTTGAGACAAAATAATGCATAGTTGCTACTTAAGAAAACCTAGAGGACACTAATTATACAGCTCCAGCAGAGACCTTATAGAGAACTACTACTGCATTCACTCCTAAAGAATGGGTCTCCGCTTTCATCATCTACATTTTTCTCCTACCTTGTCCTACACTGTGGCCGTGACCTATTCTTCATCGTAGTCTTCATCTTCGTCTATTCTTGAGTTAAACTGGGCTATCTGATGTGGGTCGATGGCCATTCCATCGACTTCAGAGACCAACTCCTCATTCTTCGGCTCAGGAGGTGGTGGCTCAGACACTGGGGTTGCAGTGTCTGCTGACGCTGGTGCTGCTGGGGTTGCAGTGGCTGCTGTTTCCGGGTGATCTGCTACCTCGGCATTGAGATCAAAATTCCGGATGGCCATATCCCCTGCTGCATCGCCCACAATTGGGCTTTCTTTCATCAGATCATTACTAGGGTCATCTTCTAATTTAGGCACTTGGATAGGGCTAGGCCTGCTGCTTGGTTCGAATGATGTGGACGGTTCAGCTTCCATCTCGTGATGGGGAGCTGGGTCTCGTTCCACTGGTGGCCTGCCTCGTCCGCGGCCTCTCCCACGCCCTCTTCCTCTTCCCCTGCCACTACTGCTGGTAGGACTCACTTCCTGCTGCACATTGTGAATAGAGGCCATTTAACTCAGAAGAACATCAGAAAACATTGTAAAACCACGAAAAATCCCAATAGCACCCATAACAATGAGTCACACTTGACCCGTATTGATGCACATTTGCACAACATCTTGTCGAAGGATATGCACTTTGAACCCGAACAAGGTTTAACGAAACAAGTTGTAAGATGATTCAGATTATTACATCTATGAGTTCGTCCTAAAAACAAACATCCTTGCAAAAGGCTACTAGGGGTCGTTTGTTTTGAGGGATAAGAGGGTGGGATGGGGACATGGGGTTGGTAAAGTCCAGACGCCTAGACTCACCACCAGCAGTGGGAAGCTCCTCGGAAACAAAAACACCTTACCAAGAAAATTCTCATTCGACTACTACTACCTATCATGAAACACAACGTTTAGGCAAGTTATTTTATTCAAAAGATCACAAGGAAATGTCTTTCACATTTCAGACGAGTTAAGTGTGAAATAAGGACCTCAACTTTTCCAATTTGTTGAAATCAGGACCTGATAACTTTTTTGGGTGAAATCAGGACCTCACCCAATTTTTCCATCCAATTCTTCACACCGTTAACTCTCTCTCTCTCTCAAGTCTCACCATTTTCCCCCATCTTCATCCCTCTCACCCAGAAATATTCATCCCTCACACCCAGAATTTTTTCTCTTTCCTTCTCCCTAGCTTGTTCATCCTCCTCCCCTCTCTTTTTCTCTTTCCTCCCCTCATTTATGCCCAACTCCAATAACTGAAAATCAGAACACCTCGATAAAATCATGAGATTATCAAACAATAATCCCAAATCGAAGACTTGTCAAATACCCAAATAAATAAAATGTGAAGGAGCAATCTTTGCGAGGTAATTAGCAAAAAAAGATTATCTATGTTGCTTAATTTTATCCTTTTTAATCCTTTATTTTCCCAACTTCAATTTTTCGATCTTATTGTGTTCTTCTTTTTCCTGAAGGTTTTAATGCTTTATTTTCTTCGTCTTGTGCTTTGGGTGCCTCTATAAAAAAAAATTGGATTATAGTTGAGACTTGAGACTTAAATTTTCACAAATTTGGTAAGATTTGGTGGGTTGAAATTAAGATCACCAAACAGGAGAGAGTAAAATGAAGAATGTTTTTCTAATTTTGTTTCTTTTTTGTTAAGAACAAAATAAAGTTTTGATTTTGAGTTTTGTTTCTATTTCTTTGAAATTTACCATAAGAAAATGAGTAATGTCTTCGATTTGTTTTTTAGGAAATTTTGATGTAACTTTCTGGGTATACAGTGGTGTGGACTGTGGAAGGGGCGGCGAAGGTGGAAGAGAGAGAAGAGGGAGGGTTACCAGGGTTAGCAATTGGATGAAAAATTGGGGTGAGGTCCTGATTTGGGCCAAAATAGTTATGGGGTCCTGATTTCAACCAATTGATAGAGTTGAGGTCCTGATTTCACCCTTAACTCCATTTCAGACAGAGCAACATAAGTAACTAAAATACACAATCCAAGATCGGCAAGCAACTTACCATTCGACTTTTCTTTGCCTCTTCATCGCTGTCATGATATTCGTCGGTAGCAGATTTTCTGACAAAAGAAGAAATGTTTCTAGCATTAGTTTTACCGAATATTCTAAAACCAGATTCTTCAGAGGCGAGGCTAAAAGGAAATAACAATGAAGCTCACATCAGCTGAAAGACAGAGTGTACAAACCTTCTCTTAATTGCAGCATGATTCTCTGAACTAGCATCAGAATTACCATAGTCCGGAACCTTGCTCACAACATCTTTCAGAAAGTCAAACATGCTGAAGCTGTTTATACAATGTTTTCTGCATGAATTAAAAAAAAACAATTATAAGCTGACTGACTAAGACCCTAGTAACAGGTGATTGAGTCAGGTAGAAAGTAAGATAGTAAGGTAACATTTTATGCAAGTAGAGAATCTATTCTGAAGGCTCCTCAAAAGCGGAAGGATAGCATGAAATATGACCATGCAAAGACGCTTGCAAGTAAAGAAAAGGGCTTCTTTTACTCACAAATGAAGGGAACTCATTGTCTTAGCCCCTCTTTGAAGGGTTACGTCATATGTACGATCACATAGGTCTTGCAGAAACAGTTCCAAAGCTTTGGCTGCACAGTTAAGAATTCAGAGCGTCAGTAAGAAGGTCATCAACTAATCGCCTTCAAAGTTTAAGACTGAAACTTGAAGATACTCACACACTAGAACTGGAACTGCCATTGCTATCTTTCCAACATCTTCATCAGCTTGCATAATCTTTTTTATTCGAGCCTGCCAATTTTATGAACAGAAAAGTATGAATGTGACACCAAAAGAAAAACCACTGTACGTAAATACGGAGTAGAAATTATGTGATATTCAAAACATATATAGAAATATGTGAAGCGTTAAGGCTTCACACAGTTTTTTATGGAATGAAATTGACAGCACAGTAAACAAGTTCAGCCCAAAGGACAGATTTTTACCTACAATTGCCAAAACAAAACCACGGGAGAGAATCATTGAACAAAGGTAACTAAAGGCCTATTTCATTTCAGCTAGTTACCACAAAATGTACAATACACAACAGAGATAGCAAATTGCAGCTCAAATGTTAACATAGGCGTTGGTCAGGTTACTATAATTGCCTCTTAAGCCAACTCCATCATAAAGCAGTCGCACTGCCCTATATTAATGAAGGCCAACCATGTTGAGCACCGCTTACACTACAAAGTCTCCAAAGGTAATTTCTTGATAAACATTTGTGTCAATCGCACTACTCCAGCAGCAATATAAACTCTTACATCCAATCAAATAATACCCCATAAATCCGTTCCACATATCACTCCACCTCGAAAATATGACTAACAATCTACGCAACATAACAAGAGAACTTAAGCTTCGATCCAAACCACAAACACCTTCAACAAAACTCCAAAAAGTCCAAGGAATCGATCTAAACCTCTTCAACCTACTCCATGGCAATGAAAAATACACTGATTTGACCATACTTTGTCATAATACTAATCCAGAGATCTCACCATATCCTACTCCAACTGCCTATCCATTACCCAATTCGACTCGAAATCCAACAATCCCAAAGGTCTCTCCTTTGTTTCAATCAAATCCATCAACCTTCTAAAACAATCACAGCAATTCCACCACCAACAATCAAACCCTAAAAACCTCAAAATGACCCAAATCAAACAAAAATTAATCAATACCCACCTCATAAAACTTCAAATTGAACAATACCCAGATCATATTTTTCCCCAAATATACAATCAAGTAACACATCACTGCTCATAACTCACTACATCTAGAAGCGTAAATCACACGATAATACAAACAAATTAAACACAAATAAATCAAAACGAATAAGACAGATCTGGTAATATTATTAACTCTGATCAATAATAAATCAAGCATTAAAAAAATGATTTTAAAAAATTAAAACTTACAGCAGGAAAACGAGTATCAAGCTTCTTCCTCATGGTTGGATCAGATGTACAGAGCACGGTAAAAAAAATGAGGAAAATATTTACTACTTAAACTGCAATAAGATCACTGCAATTATTTACAGAAAGATAAATAAAAAAATAAAAAGGGATTTATATAAATAAGGAAATAAATAAAAAGGAGAAATTAAAGGTTTTTGGTTTCCGTACGGAAGAAGAGAGAAGGAAAAATAACAGGAAGTAACGAAACACAGAGAATAATTTTTATTTTTCATAAATAAGAAAATTGTCAGGGATCATATTTTGCAAATAAAATAAAAATTAAATTGATAAAGAAAAATGAAAATGGTAATTCACTCATAGAGGAGACCAATTACAAGATTTACAACTAGAGTTCGTAGAAAAATATGTTTTCTTTTTAAATTTGTCTTTCTTTTTTTTTTGGTCAACAATTAAACAAAACAAAGTGGATGAGTTTTGAAGTGAGTTGTGATGACTTGTGTTTTGAGTTATGATTCATGACTTTTGTGTTTATTGATTCACGAGTTATAACGGAATTTAAAAT
This sequence comes from Spergularia bocconei, assembly GCA_963457585.1. NCBI lineage: Eukaryota > Viridiplantae > Streptophyta > Magnoliopsida > Caryophyllales > Caryophyllaceae > Spergularia > Spergularia bocconei. The sequence continues at coordinate 2,156,754 of OY734951.1, read as the reverse complement.
TATAATGGAGTTGGACTTGTTGTGAGCGTTAATGATATCTGTACGTGATTCTTATTTATTGATTTGCGAGTTATAACGGAAGTCAAAACAAAAAGGGGTTAGACACGTTGTGCACGATAATGGTATCTGATCATGACTCTTGTTTTCTAATTCACGAGTTATAACGGAAGTCAAATAAAAGTGAAGTTGGACACATTGTGCACGATATTGATATGTGATGGGGGTCGCAAACTGCCAAATTCTAGAGGTACCATGTGAATTATTTGTTGGTAATATTTAGATTGGCTGAGCAATAAATCAAACAAGATGTAAAATAAATACATGAAAATCTAAAGTTGTGTAGTTCAATACCATTTTCTAGGACAATGAGTTTGCATTGCATACAAAATTTAGAAATACATGAATGGACATGGACTATATCCTCACTATTTTTTTTCGGTTACATGGAGAGAAACCCCGAAAATAAAAGAAAAGGATGACTCTCTAGTTAAGCAAAATCTACGACATCCTCCCGGACGGAGGGAAGGATAACAAGCTTTTGATCCTGGTCCGCTCCTTTGTTAGTTAGCAAGCCAATTTGCCGCAAAGTTTGCTTCTAGATACGTGTGCTCCAAAATTACATTCCAGCTACCTTTCGCAATTAACTCACATCAAGCTTGAACCACCTTACCCAACTGCCCGAATATGGGAGCATCATTGTTGACCATGTTTATGCAAGTTTTGTTATCCATGTGGACTAACAATCTCTCGAATCCATATGCAAAGCTTCCTCGAGATCCTTCTTCAGAGCTAGTAACTCGCCTCTCATAGATGTGCATATATATGCCGTACCTTGAGACAAAGGATTCGATAAAGTTACTTTACATATTGAGGAAATAAATAACTACATAAACAATAATCATGTAACTCAAGTGTTTGAGATTGATGTATTAAGTTTAATCTTTACATAAGTTATGAGATCCTCTTTGTCTAACATCATCATAAAGAAAAATGTTCGTTTAAAGTTTAAGTTATAGAATTATATCGCCATTATTTCCTAAATTGTATTTCAACAATACAGTATATCTTATTTTAGTTTGACAATTACTATCCAAATACGGGGTACTTGTTTAATAAGAAATGAGTATTTGAACGTGGTTGTGATATGATATGATAGGGGCAAAACTTTATGAGCACGCTAAGAATATTGGAAATCTTTCATCGTCCTCAAATAATTAAGATTGGGTTATTAAAATTTGACGTGTAACATATATCATAATTTTGAAATATAACCATTAAGGGAAAAAAAAAAACAAGTGAATGATTTATATTTTACGTATAAGCTAAAAACAGATTCGCGATAGTGAATCATGATCGGTCAACCATATACTGGTTTTTGTGAGTCTTGTATCATTGTATGTATATGTGAAAATACTAATATGGTATTAGATTATTGTTGCTATTATCAACTTTCTATAGAGGAAAGATCTGTAACCACTCTCTTCCACTATATAATTTAGCTTGCTCTTTTGCTACTCGATATCTTTATTTTGTCACAAACACTTAAAGAGAAAAAAAAAAAAGACAAATTAAACACTTAGAGAAAACCATGAATGTTAAGAAAGAAGATAAGTCATGTTCGACAAAAGTTTCGGGTCGTTCCGAAATTTCAACCACATTTGAAATAGATAAGGGAGATTGTGATCCCAAAAGACATAAGCTAAAGGGCATTGCTTTTGGTGAGTTTGAACCCTCTCAGATAGTTCATACATCAAATCAGCAGTCGACCATAGTTTCTATGGAAGAATCTAACATTGATTTGAACCTCGAGTCAAGCGAGGTCGATGGTGATGTATCTGAAAACATGTTAACCAAACAAAAACTCTCTGGATCGCGTGCTTACAGTTGCAAGTATTGCACAAGAGAGTTCCCGACTTCTCAAGCTTTGGGAGGTCACCAAAATGCTCACAGGCAAGAGAAAGCACTCTTAAAGAGATCACATAGTGATTTAGACCAAATGACAACATTTGGTTACTCACCTTATTCAAACTACCATTTTCCAGGTATGCAAACTACGCCTTATTCTTTCCCATTCCAATTTGGACGTCATTACCAGTTGCCTAAAGGATCAATAACTTTAAGTCCATTCTCAACAATGGATCATGATATGTTGAGGTTAGCTAACAAGTTTCAGACTCCTATAAAAGAATATATAGATGATCAAGCACCACCATCACTTAATCATGAGAAAAGTGGTTGTGTATTTACCGCTCCAAACTCGTCTATGTCTGTATCAAATGTTGTTAACGAAGCTGATGCAACTCAACATGATGAAGACGACGCTTCAACTCTTGATCTATCCCTTAAGCTTTGATTTTTTTAAGTCATTTTATTTTCTTTTATATAAGATTCTTCAATGTTTACCATAGTTTCCATTGCTTTACAAGTTCTATTTGATTGTAAGTTTTCGAGCTTTTGTAATGAACTTCTAAATTTATTAATAGTACTACATTTCTTATTATTTGTAGACTTTCAATTTTCTCATGAAATTTTCCAAAGATGTCTAAAGGGTATGCAGCCAAATGTTTCGTTTGATTTAGTGTATCACAAAGTGTAGCTATATTTGATACGAAAGCTATCACGTAATGCAGTGTACATGCACATGCACTAAAAAAAATAGTAGAATAGTATGGATATCACCCTTGAAGATATCTTTTTTTCCTTTCTTTTAATGTACATTATACACTGCACCCTAGCCTATATGTATTACCTTCTCATATTCAAATGTTGTATTTGATTTATTATGTGCAATGATTTCATCTTTAAATGGCAATTCCAAAATCGTATCTCAATAACATATGATAAAGTATTCGTGATTTGTCTAAAGCGAATTATACTTTTAATAATTATAACAACATATCGTAAACCCCCTTTTATGAGTTTTGCATGTATAGATTCCCTTTGTCACAAAACCAACTCGAATCATTTTTTTGAAGTAAACTAGGATTAATATACAACAATAACATTACAAACATGACACTCCCACTATAAAAAATAGGTTGGGGAGATGAGATTAATTGGGTGGTTACCTCTATATAAATAAATAAATAAAAAAAAACAAAAAAGTAGAGAGCGTTTTCGAGTAACCCAATTTCTAGTGCTTTATGTTTCCTAATTAATGATCAATCACAACTATTTCCATAGTTCCATTTAGGCCATGTTTGATAGGACTTAATAAAAGTAGTATTCAGATCAGTTTAGAATCATTTAAATCAGATCAGAGTCATTCAAATCAGATCAGATCAGATCAGAAATGTTCATATAACTATCAATGTATTTGGTCCATAATTATACTAATTCGTTGAAATTCAATCAAATTTTCAACACATTCAATTCAGATGAGATTAGTTTAAAGTCATTTAGAACAGATTGGAGTCATTCTGTTCAGATCAGATCAATTTAGAAAGATGCAGTCCTATCAAACATGGCCTTAATTCAGCTCCTAAAAACTATAAATGGATACGTAGCGTAGCAAATGTTTTCATATTTTGCAACGTTGAAATATAAGTATAAAGTAGTTGAATCGTTTTTTTGGTACATAGGTCTAACTGACCCCATATTCAGCTTCTGTAATGACCCATCGTTGAGTCATTCAGCTAATTGCAAAGCCCGCCATATTTAAACCTCAATTGATCGGATATACCAGTTCGAATTGCTTCTACAATACCCGGGAGACTTAAGGAGCATTTCGGACAGTCATTAATATAGACGTAAAGGTCACACCCAGGAGCAATGCCCTTCATATTGGCATTGCAAATACCTAAGTCATCTCTGGTCGCACCTAAAATGATAGAAGCCATGAACGTACTATGATCCGAGAGTGAGTGCTCCAATTCATAACGACATTGGAGTGTATGGAACCAGACAATCTTGACAGACGACTTGTGCAGGTGTGAGAACCTGTTGATTGAGTTTGCCTCTGATGTGTAGCAGGGTGATAGCTTGTCAAGAGTTTCCGTCTCATGACACCAATCTACCAACCCAACTTTAATACCCTAACCCCAATCAACCTCATCATCACCTCTATGCTCAATTGAAGACGCGTTGATTAAATAAAGAGAATGGCTGGTGTTATCACAATAAAAATCAAGCTGAAATGCGGTTAGAGACAGCTGATACTGCTTGAGAATTCTACCTAAATTGGTTAATTTAGGAAATTTCGTATCCAAACTAAACTTCATCACAAGCTTTACCACTTACCCTAACACCTGAAATTACCCACATCCCAAATCGCTTAAAAGATAAACGCAAAATAGAAACTTTATCATAACGCAATCATTCAACAATTTAATAGAAGCATTCGAAATTTCAGCGAAAAAAAGTTTATGGTCGTAAAATCAAAATTTTGCAAAGTTTGTATCTTGTTTTAGCCATTAACTCGGAAAAAAAAAGTGGGTAAGAAAGAAAGTTACTTTTCACATTTGAAACAAAATTCTTCAAGTAGTACCCACGAGTTACTCTCCAACAAACCGGATTAAAAACAGATAAATCAAAAACCTACCCCATGATGGTAGCTCGAAGGATTTTAACACGTCAACTCTTAAGTTGAGGAACCGAGTCTACCTTATAAAGCATGTCATGACCTAATAAAAAAAATCATCCAACACATAGTAAACACATAAGCATAAAATTTGAGAAACCTTATATAAGTAAATATACATGTAACCCATCAATTAAGAGAGAATTCATTCACTTGTTAATCTCAATTCGTGAGAAATCAATCCATCATTCACATAACCATTTTTATTCAATGAGCGGGGAATCCACGGATCAACAACGGAACTCTTACCGTAACACAATACCAACAATAACGATATTCATGGAAACTCCGTACCACCCTATGAAGGCGGACCGAGTCCTTCCAACAATAACAACATCATAAGACTACTAGACCTTAAGGCCTCGTTTGGTTTGCAATTCCAGGGGATTAGGTATCAGGTTTGATTCATCCAACCCGATACCGTGGGTTTGATGGCAAAATCTTAGGTGTCGTTTGGATAACGTAGAAATTAAATTCCTATGGGAATTTTTACTTCATTGGAATTTAGTTCCTATGGCAAATTCTCGTGAATTTAGCTTAGAGCGTTTGGTTAACATATAGGAATTTGGAATTCCTTGGAATTCATTTCCTACATGTTGTTTGTTTACCATATTACAATTCTCATGTTAGTCACTCAAATTACTAATTTACCCTATATTTATGTTAGTAGTTAATTTAATGTAATAGAATTAATTAGGGGTGAACTAGTAGTTTCCTCTATATTATACTATAGGAATTGTTTGGGCGTGATGTCCTTGGGCCATCACTAAGTGGGCTTCATCGCGCAATAGGAGAAAGGCCCAATAAGGGCGTATTGGCTGAACAAGCCCAAGAAGGGGGAAAACCCCTCCTTCCTTTCACGTGGCTGGAGGAGGCCCATACCTTCCACCCATATGCGTCTAAAAATACCCCATTCGAGAACAAAGGAGGGTAAGTCATCTCTCCTACGTAAACACACTAAATCTACCTCTCACAAAGCAAACCACTGACAACACCGTCAGAGGGGGTTCCTGACTACTCCCCCGGGGTAGTGATATTTGCTCCTTTTTGCAGGTCAACAGTCATCTTGGTCAAGAGTGAACGCTCCTCCAACAACAAATTAGTATTATTCCATTTACAGCGGAACAGGAATTGTGAATTACCAAGGGGGGAGTGGGTAATTGAATTCCTATGCTTCATGGGAATTAGAAATTCCCAAGTAATTCACAATTTCTCCACTTTAGTAAAAAATGGTCATCCAAACAACTCCACAAAAATCAATTTTCTAGAAATATGGAATTCCTATGGAAATTAGGGGTATCCAAACAACCCTTTAGCTCATAAACCCATTCCGAGCGTCCCCAAGAACCCGCTTGGTATCGGGTTCCCAATCCCCTATCCCCCCTCCAGAATCAATTTGATACCTTGGGTTTCATAAAATAATTGATACCTTTTCCGTAATCGGTAGCCACCACCTCCATAGCGACAAAAATCAAAGAAGATGATAACAACAACTAACACAGCAGTACAACACCATTACTTTTCTATCATTCTCCATTATTGATAAACTAGAGGATCATCAGACAAACATGGATGAGAGAGAAAAATTAGGGTGCAAAGTTATCAAGGAGTACACAAACTTCTCAATTTATTTATTTTGACATTTTTTCCCCTAAATTTTTCTACTAAATCGTCATTTATTAAACTATCTTATAAACCAAGGAGTTACTCCTCCTATATATTGAGTAATATTATCACTAAAAATCAATAATAATTTACAAAAAGTTGGTGGGGAGTCGAGATACAATCTGAGCTCCCACACCCTTTGCTATGGAAAAACCAATCCTAGTAAAAATATGAGCTGCAGCCTGCGCACCGATATCCTGCGTCCTGGAGAACTGCTGGATCCGCTTAAGCAGAGCAACAACTGAGGGCTCCAACTCCCCCAAAGAGGAGAATGAGAAGGGAAGGAAGCCATATCCCAAAGCAGCGCATCTAGCCTCATACTTAGCACGCTTACGATCGGCTGCTTCCCGCACCACCTTACCTGGTTCGAAATCGGTCAATCCCGTTTGGGTCAAGGGCGACGACCCAGTCAAATCGACTCAAACGTCGCGGCCTCTATCCCAAGAATAAAGCAGCATGTCTGCTGGGCGAAGAGGTCGGCCATCAGCACCAATCATTCCAATGTCAACCTTCTTTCCAGCTGAGATCCCTGACCGATAACAGATGTCAACCAGCGTGTCACGAACAGCATTATGCCGTTGCTTGACGCCAACCAAACCTGTACACGAAACAGCATGATCTCCAAATATATCACCCGCAAAGACCCGCGAGCAAGCAGAGCACGGGCGATCCATGGTGAATAAAGGCACCCCCCAAACGATAGCAAAGCACGCAACGATAAGTGCGACCATTCATAGTCTGACCCAACCCAGAAATAGGGATTGATCACCCTTGGTTAGTGCCCACTTGTGTCAATCTTTTACACGGATTTGGGTAAGTCGATTCTTGAATCCGGTTAAAAACACACGAGTCGCAACATGAGATGTATAATGTAATTATTGTTTTTCGTAACCAAACACAAAGGTTCAAGAATAAGGTTCCAACTAGAGCTGGCCATCCGGCCCGTTCAACCCTGGCTCGCCCTGACCCGACCCTGGTCAAACCCTACCTCGGCCCAACCTGGCCCTAACTCGGCCAACCCTGTTTGAAGTAGGGTTGAGTTTTTCGAACCCCGACCCTGGTCAAACTCGACTCTAACTCGGACCTAACTCAGACTAACCCTGATCCTGTCCCCGAACCTGAAGATTAGAATGAACTAAAAAATAACCGAACAAAGATAAGTGAAGAAATACGTGGGTTTGATTCTTTAAAGATCGGTAGGCATCCTAATTATCATAATTCTATTAAATAATGATATTGTTGGAAAACAATTATGATGATTAAGAGCAAACATTTTTTTTTTAAATCGACCAACCCAACCCTGAATTGCCCTGACCAGTGACCCTAAACTGGGTGAAACCCTGCCAGAGCTCGATCAAAACCCTGCCAGAGCTCGATCAAAACCCTGCAGGGTTAGGGTTAGGGTTAGGATTTTCCAACCCTGGCCCTGGTCAAAACCCTGCAGGGTCAGGGTTAGGTTTGAGATTTTCCAACCATAACCCTGGAGGGTAGGGCCAGGGTCAACCCAACTCGGACTAATTCGGCCCTAGCTCGGCTCAACCCGACCCGTGGCCAGCTCTAGTTCCAACCCGATACCATGTTAACTCGATTCCTAATCCCAGCCCGATACCAATATTTAAACCAAACGAGACCTAAGTGTGCACACCCTCTAGAGGGTACAATGATACTTTCAAGTTTCAACCCACTAGAGTAGTACTAGAGTCTAGCCCTCTTGCTCACTGAAGAGGTGGGGCTGCAAATGAAAGCCAATGCGGCTAGAAATAGCCTCCAACATTGCCGGTCAAAATAGCAAAACGAAAGGGGGAGATCATTTTGGATAGGAGGGGGTACTAAATAAGTAATGCGAGTTTAAGATTAGCAAAATTATATACAAGAGTACGGTATATGTCGTTAATTATACCCACAATCACATATTAGCATACAACGCAATTAGGCAGGGTGGATCGGTGGATCGTTACTGACACTGAGCCTCTCGCCCTAAGCACTGCACCGCCGATATAATACACAGTAACAAAGACATCATTTGATTGCCCGCAGATTATATGGTACCATCGTACCCCCCGCGTCCATATTTTGGTCCACGTCTAGAGTTTAGCCCAAAAACTGTTAAATCAGCCTAAAGCCCAAAAAAGCATTAAAACAAAAAAAAAAAAGAATTCTTTACCCACTCCCCGACAGATTTTATCTACCTAGAAATCTAGAATCCCACCCTATATTTTCTCTCTCCTCCCCCTTGCTACTCCCCCGACTCTGCCCCCAACCCACGCACCACCGCCGCGACATACCCATCGGTGGCGCGGGGTTATTGTCACGCACGACTCGCGCAAGAAGGTGGAGGACGTGGAGGAATTGATTGCCGAAAACTCGTCAATTCCGCCACCGCCGCCGGTAGCGCCGTGGTGGATGAAATCAGGAGTGACGGAGAGAGGAGCGACGACGGGGATGGACTCGACGAAACCGAGATGACGTCAGGTTGATCCGACAAGGTTTCGACGGCGACGTGCTTGTCGCAGTGGTAGTATTGTTGCGGTGGATTTGAAAGGAGTCAACTCTAGTTTTGAGTGTATCTTTCACGTATTGCACACCCATTGTTCGACGAAATGCCTGAATGATGTTGTCGGTCATTTCTTCACAACATTTCAATGTTTCTCAAGTACCCATCTCGGAAGCACCCACTGAAATTATAGAGGAAATAATAATAATAATAATAATAATAATAATAATAATAATAATAATAATAATAAGGTAATGATCCATTTTGTTATAGCAATGATCACCTTCGTTAAGTTAATGACCATGTTTCCTAATAGTAATGATCATTCTTTGTAAAGTAATGATCAACTTTTATAAGGGTAATGACACATTTGTGTATAGTAATGACCAAATTTTAAGGGTAATGATCATATTTGTATATGCTAATGACCTAATTTTATAAGAGTAATTTATTTCAAAAAAAAAAGTTTTATAAGGGTAAATAAGGGTAATGACCATGTTTGTGTATAATAATGACCAAATTTTATAAGGGTAATGATCTTGTTTGTGTATAGTAATGACCATGCTTTATAAGAGTAATGACCAATTTCTACAAGGGTAATGATCAATTTCTATAAGGGTAATGACCATATTTGTGCATAGTAATGATCAAATTTTATAAGAGTAATGACCATATTTGTGTATAATAATGACCAATTTTTATAAAAGTAATGATCATATTTGTGTATAGTAATGACAAGGTCGATAAGAGTAATGACCATATTTGTGAATAGTAATGACCAATATCTATAAAGGTAATGACCATGTTTGTTATACTAATGACCAAATTAGTGTATAATAATGAGGAAATTCTATAAGGGTAACGACCATGTTTGTGTATAGTATGACCAAGTTGTATAAGGTAATAAAACATGTTTATATATAGTAATGGCCAAATTCTATAGGGGTAATGACCGTGTTTGTCTATAATAATGACCAAGTTATATAGGGGTAATGACCGTGTTTGTATATAGTAATGACAAAGTTGTATAGGGGTAATGACCGTGTTTGTCTATAGTAATAACCAAGTTGTATAGGGGTAATGACCGTGTTGTCTATAATAATGACCAAGTTGTATAGGGGTAATGACCGTGTTTGTTTATAGTAATGACCAAGTTGTATAAGGGTATGACCGTGTTTGTGTATAGTAATGATCAAGTTATGTAAGGGTAATGACCGTGTTTGTCTATAGTAATGACCAAGTTGTACAAGGGTAATGACCGTGTTTGTGTATAGTAATGATCAAGTTATGTAAGGGTAATGACCGTGTTTGTCTATAGTAATGACCAAGTTGTAAAGGGTAACGACCCTGTTTGTGTATATTAATGATCAATTTATGTAAAGGTAATGACCATGTTTGTGTATAGTAATAACCAAGTTATATAAGGATAATGACTTTGTTTGTGTATCATAATAACCAAGTTATGTAAGAGTAATGACCATATTATAATGACTAATCTTTATAACGATAATGACCATACTTGTATATCGTAATGATAAGTTATACTGTATAAAATAATGACTTTTTTTTATAAAATAAAAAACTAACTCACTTATTCATTTTCTCTCTCCTCCTCCATCACCACCAAAAGTGGTGGCCGACTCCGGCGACCTTACCCCACACTCGTTTCCTCCCTCCACCTCCCCACAAGCCACAGCTATCGCGCGCGCTGTCGCAGAGGGAGAAATTTGAGGAGAGATAAAATAGAGAAAAAAAGAGAAATTGAGGTGGAAGGAGGGAAAATGCTACCGCGGGGGTGGGGGTTTGTGGTCGCCGGAGGGTTGCGCCTCCGGTGGTGGAATTCTGGGCTCTGGGGTGGCTGTCGGTGAAGGCGGCGGCGGTGGCTGGTGGTGTTGGGGTGGTGGTCGGGTAGGTAGGGGGTGGGGAAAGGGAGGAGAGAGATTGAGTTTGGGTTTGGGTTTGAATTTGGGTTTGTGTTGTAATTGTATTGGGTTGTAATTAGATTGGGCCTTTTATTAGATTGGGCCTTTTCATTACAAATCTGGAACATTCATAATTGGACTCTGGGGGTACCATGCGTACCATGCGCATGGTACCCCCCGGGGGTACCATATACGCGTTGGAAATTAGTAGCCTAGATGGGATTCGAACCCACAACAAGTGCAAAGATACACGAGGCTCAACCTATTGAGCAATCTCGGCTTTCGGGTACACATTCATTCATTGATCCAACAAAACCCTTCAAATTCTAAAGGCTATGAACCTAACCCTATTGATCACAACACGAACAAACGCAACTTACTATCGAATCTAAAGGCACAAAGACGAACACACACAACTTAATGTCGAATGTATTTAAGGGCACAAAGGTAAATTAACATGTAGGATAAATTTAGTGGACAAGCAAGCGTTTTAAGCTTAGCTACTCATCCGTGGATTCATCCCTACGGTTGTCTGGCCGCTGCGGTCTCGTACTCTGATACGAGACCGCGATTTCTCTATGCATCATCGATCAAACGGCCGCGTTATCAATCATAATGCGGCCAATGATACTGATGCAAATCCAAATCATGAAACGTATACATTACACCCATAAACACCCAAAACCAAAATGAAACGTATACATTACACTATCCACACCCATAAACACCCAAATGAAACGTATACATTACACTACTATGCTGTATGCACACCCATAAACACCCAAACCCTCAAATGAAACGTATACATTACACTATTCACAGTCTCACAACCAGAAAATTAAATCCCAAAACTCCCACATATTAACATTGACAATATTTTCTTCAATTAATAAATCAATTCAACACCCAAATTTGAACTATTAAATTCTACATACTTCAAAAATCACATCCACGATAACCAAAACAACAACAATAATAATAAAAGAATCTCAACATCATGAAATACAACAAATTACTAGAACCCCCAAATTCATGAAATACAACAAATTAATAGAAACCCCAATATTAACAAGTTATTTCATGCTAAAAAATAATAGTAATAACAAAGAAAAAAAAAACATGAGAAATTTGAAGAAAAAAATTGTGGAAAAATATGAGACGGATTTAGTAGAGAAAAGGGCAAAGAAAAAAAGCCCAAAATCTGTGGATCCATCTCCACGGTTGTCTGGCCGCTGCTGAATTAATTAATTAAAACAAATTCAGCTATTTATTTATGCACACCTAATTAAATGGTAATCCCACTATTAATTTAATTTAGTGGGTACCAAATATAATTTAGGGTGCAATTAAAATGGATTAATCCCAACAAAATATAAAAATCCTATTAAAAGAATCAATCAAATAACGAATTTTTCAATCGAAATATTGCAAAAGTAGAGAAAAATGGGGAAGCTGATTGAAGGAGGGTTTGTGAGCTTGAGAAGGAGGCGTGAAGAAGAATTTATAGATTTGAAAGTTTATGAAGGAGGAATTAGGGCTTTTAGTATATGGGTCTCATGGGCTTAAGATTTATGAGTTCATATGGCCAATATGTTTGAACATGAACATGTCTACTTGAAAATGAAATCGGTCTATCGGATCAGACTCATCTCGGGTTAACTAGTTCGGTAGTGTACGTTTGGGTGTTTAAGGAACGGTTTCAATCCACAAGGTTTATAGTTTTACGGAGCGTATTCTAGAGCCCGTTTGGGTGATTAAGGAACAGTTTCAATCCACTAAGCTTTTAGTTTTACGGAGTGTATTCTAGAGCCATTAGCGAAGATTTGAACTTATAACTTCTAAATCCCTGTGCGATTCAACTTATTCAACATGTGTTTTCAAATCATATCAGATTTATTCAAATCAAATCAGATCAGATTTATTCAAATCAAATCAAGATCAGCTTTATTCAAATCAAATCAAATCAGATCAGAATTATCCAAATAACAATCAATGAATGTAGTCTATTTTTAGTTATTAATTCGTCTACTTGCAGTTAATTTATCAGTTAATTCAGTTCAGATCAAATCAAATCAAATCAAATCAGTTCAAATCAAATCAAATCAAATCAAATCAGAAAAATGTAGTCCAATCGCACATGGCCTAAGTTAGAGATAGAGAAGACGATTTGATATTCTTGGGAAATAAGGGTTTATCGAATATTTGAATAAGACTCATCTCGAGACTCGAGTTAACTAGCTCGGTAGTGTAGAATTTCTTAATAAAAAAAATTATTTTGATTACTACTGCGAATATGCTATATTAATTTCAGTCTTTTCGGAATAATACAGAGATACAATGGTTAAAACCCTAATAAAACAGTACAGTCCAAGAAAGTTTTTAATTCGAATGACCATACTTTTGATCAAGAATAGATACTTGTTATTGGCCCACCTTCCTAGGGGATCTCAATGTCGATTATCCTACATTCATGACTTAAAGACATAGGTTTTCGAGGTGAATAATACGGAGTCCGTATTACTATTAGGTATGAGGTATCCACTCTTGTCTATATCATTTTCACAAAAGCATTCTTCTATAAAATGTATGTGGTCATACAACAACATAATGCATTTATATATCCAATTTCACAACATATCTTAAACTCTCGTCTATCGGTCGAAAAGTGCACAAAATTTACCATAACCTTTTGCTGTATACAGACATACAGTAATACGATCGTGTGGTGGTAGCTAGCGAGAAAGGCATAACACAAAATTAATTCCTATGATCTTTCAATGAACATATTCCGTATTATCGAACGTAGCTTCACCAAGGTTGTTGGCTTAGCTTAGCTTTGATTGCCTATCCTCTTTAAGCTTTGGACTTGTCCTTGGGCCTGGTCCATTCGAAAAGACATGAGTGGCACAATGCCGTGGTCCAATAACACCTTTTAACTTTTTGGTCCATTTTTTGGCGGCCCACATTTTGGCATTCTGTTCACATTGATCTTTGAAGATGTCTGTTAGCCTGTCTCTATCTGTTAAACATGACAAGTTAAGAACAATCATAATGTCACGCTTGAGACGAATTGCGTTACATGAGTTTGTATTACGGTGGTTTAGTGCGAGAAATGACCGGTACAACACGAGTCCGTCTCTAGCTCATGTAATGCGCTTATGAGACATGGGTTCAAAAATCGTGGTGCAGTTCATTTCACGCTGATTGTTTGGACAAAACAAAATCACAATCTTATAAATGTATGAATGCCATGTTTAAGCTTGTTATGGAGGTGCATTGTCACATTACTATCAGAGAATCCATGCTTAAGAGGGCAACTGGAAATCTACAATATAGATAGATGTCCCCTTTGACTTTGTCAGTATATTGTTATTGATTGGCAGACCTTTGGCAGACCAAGCTAACTTCCAACCAAATTTTGCCTACTGCTTCGCCAAAAATGAATCGTATGTACTAGTGCTATCAATTGTCATAACAGCGATGTAAATTGAAGTTTAGTGGTCAAGTGGTTATGTGTAAAAAGGTCTAATAGTAGAGTAAGACAGTCTCATATTGAAATAACCGAGATTAAATCGAACATGACTTTATATGAGATTTCACAGTGATCTTATATCCTTATTCCTTAATGGTTAGAGTTACAGTAACTTTCTAGTTCCCACCTTACCATTAGACTCTCTTAACGGAACGGAAGTTGGGCACATACCAAATTGTCGCGTAGGAGGTGTATGTGAGTTTAATTTCGTGTCCTTTAATAAACATTGTGGGTAGACCTGACAAAACAGACCCAGACCCGAACATCCGACCCGAAATACTTGACCCGAACATCCGAATTTGACCCGAATTTGTAATTTGAGTTCAACCCGAAACCCGAAATGACCCGACCCGAACCCAAAATTAACCCGAATACTGTTTGACCCGATATTGACCCGACCCGAAACAGACCCGAACTGAAATGACTCAGACCCGAATAATCAAACATTTAAAAGAATCTATTGAACAAAAGGGACTTGGATAGTTATATCATATCTTCAAACACTCCAATTAGCAATAAAATTTCAACTTAAGATAATATGAGACAAAATTTGATATTAATATGTTTAAATTTGAACATTTTAGAATGATTTGACCCGAATCCGACCCGACCCGAATACGACCCGACCCGATTTTGACCCGTAGTTGAAACACCCGAACTGGACCCGACCCAAACCGAACCCGACCCGAACCGAAATAGACCCGAAATATATGACCCAAATAGTGACCCGACCCGAATAGACCCGACCCAGACCCGACCCGATTGACCCGTTTGCCAGGTCTAATTGTGGGTAGATGATTGTTGTTATTACTTGCTCAATTAGGTGTAGGACCAAAATCTTATTAGATAGATAAAGCTATACCTAATTACCTATAACCTATTACCATGACAAAGAATATCAATATTAGTACTAGTGTACTACTAGTACATGAGGAACCAATGTGTTTAGTGGGGACTTCAAATCTCCAATGATCAATTAATAATGCGATTAAAGATTGAGATCTATCTTAATTAGCTAAGCATTGATAGGGGGCCATGGTTGCTTGATTTGCAAGCCATATAGTTTAGTGATGTGTGTCCGACACTGTACGTCCATATATCTTTGATAATCATGGTACACCACTAGGCACTACTTACTATAGCTAGGGCTATTATTTGCATGCAACTCTAAAACTTGATAATGTTATTAGAAAATGAGTTATTATCATTACCCCTTTCGAACAATGATTTTTTTGACCTTTTTATATAAAAACCTCTCGTAAACTAATTTGAGGATGTTAAATGGTAAGACTCGTAATGTAAAACAAGTTGATTGAGTTTTCTCTTGATCTAAATAAACTACGATGCCTCTAATATTCAACAAGACCAATTTGTTTGTGATGCTCTCAGACATCTAATGTAGTAATGTATGTATCACGTTCACCACACTAATCTATCAACTAAACCAACTAAAAACTGATCACCTTATCATAATAGTTTTACCGACTCAGTAGTAATAATGCACTTTTTTTTTTTTTTTTTTGAATAGGTAGTAATAATGCACTTACGACCACACGAATTTTCCGTTATTTATTTGATTTGTTTAATGGGTGCTCATGTTTACAACCCCATGATCATGAGACAAAAGAAGTTTTATGGTACTCATTTGGGGAGGTGGTGGGGGGGGGGGGTGGTTTGACATCTTTAGAATGATGAAAATGTACGTGAAAAAGAGAAAAGTAAGAAAGAAGGAATTGGTAGATGAGAGATGAGATGCTCCATTCACGAATCATCATGGACCATGGTTGCCTCATACAGAACCATCCACTCAAACTCATGCACTAGCTCTTTGTTCAGTAAATAAATAAATAAAAATAAAATTAAACTTAAAAAAAGTTGAGATGCAGCTTTTTGTTTTTGTATTTTTTAATAAAAATGAAAATTCAAGAAATCCAAATTCCAACAAACGACAACGACAAGCCTCCACTTCTTCCACTCTGCCAGTTCATCATTTCCTTTTTTTGCCACCCATTTTCATTTTGTTTGCTAAGAAACCTAATGATAATATTAGTAGAAAAAACCCAATTTGATGATAATAATACTCCATAATTTTGATAAAAAAAAGACTTACATTAACATTAATTCGGTTAGAATTAGTTCATTTAATATAAGGTCAAATGAGATTAAGTTAGACCAGATTATACCAAAACCGAGATCTCCACGCAATAAAAACGAGACTATAACTAAAGTCGGATATATAATTAAAGCACAATTGCCTTAGCACCTACATACGAGTACATCATTTCTCTCGTTGAAGCATTGAGATTACCCCCACTTTAACAAAATGACAATGGAACAAAAACTAGCATGTTAAAAACAATCGAATCTTGTTCTCGATCTTAAGACAAACGAAAACAGAAGATATTTCCTTTCACATACGCCTTACGTTCAGGCCAAACGTTAACGATCCAAGCAAACACAAGGAAAGAGTAATAAGTATGAATGTACTCTCATACAACATGCATATTTATAAATGATCAACTGACAGTCTGACATTGAGACAACGTTTAAGCTCAAACACTCAAAATCCAATAGCATTGTGTCACTATTTCCAACAACCTATCATTCCACTCAATTCAATAAACTATACCAAGTAATTTCTCACTTGGGTTTTATTTATTTACTATCCTCAATTTGTTGAGTAAATTGTAAGCTTTCACCAATGGAGTAATTTTTAGACAATGCTGACAGTAGAATTCAGCAAAAATCCAGGCATTTTCTGTTTCTTTGTCTTCTCAATTCTTTTTTTACTTAGTTAAGAACATGGTATTAGTAACTTCATCTTTATTTAACTTTTTTTTTTCTTACTAATTACTACTAATCAAACCATGTGTTTTAGATTTAATTATTGCCCACTAGCTCTATCATTTGTTTAATTATTGTTTTAATGTAGTTTAATGGCACTCCACTCATTTGTTTATTACCCTAGATGAAATCGCGTGTACATTGTTCTTATGGATTGTCAACGTTTGATTTGAATATACGTGGATTGTTTATTTACGTAATAGAATGCTTATGTATATGAATTGATTTAAAAATAAACTATAGGTTATATGCTGTTGTGTATGCTGTCCATGAAGTGACAGAGATGAACACCAGAGCCTGCACGTCTCAGCAAATTGGGAAACATCCTTTCAGTCGTGACAACAATGTATGTATCATCCACTTTCTTAGATTTTATTTTATTTATTTTTTTGTGAATTTAGAAATTACTTCCTAGATTATTTTTATGGGTTATTTCTACATTTTCAGTGACTTTCACCAGCTGTCATTTGAAAAATTCTTAGTGGGTAAATTTTGGTTTAAAATTTGATGTTTTCATGACATTATTGGTGTTTTTGCAAATGAGTTATTGAATTTTGATTGAAAAGTTTGGTTCTTTGATGTTTTTTGTAGCTTGATCTTCACAAATTTTGCATCTTTTTTTTTTACCTCCCTTTTTCCTGAAGTTGTGGAATAATAATGGAGATGGAAATAGGGAAAAAATTCTTCTCTTTTGAGCTAGAAATGGAGAAAGTAAGCTTCTTTTTCTTTGTAATCTTATAAAAAAATGTTATAAAATGTGATTTTCTATTTTTATTTTATTTCAAGTTAAAAGAAAGGAATTGTCTTTTGTAAGCTTAATAATTTGTATGTATTGAACTTATATTCCTGAATTTTTGACATTTTAACAGGTGCAAAAGGTCAGTAGATCACCAAGGTCTGAGAAAGCTACAACCTGTGGAAGACAAACTGGCAGAGAAAAGAAATTGGTCTTATTGCAAGATGTACTAATCATATTCATATCCCATTTATTTGTTTTTTTGTCGTGTTTTCGGGTTAAGGGTCAATTCGAAACCACCTCTATGGGTTTGTAAGAGAAGATTGCATACATCCGACCCTCCCTTACCTGCTTGGAGCGGGAGCCTCTATATGGAGGCACCGGGGTAATGATGATGTTAATGTTTTCGATATTTTGGTCATGATGTTTACTGCTGATTGAATTGCAGGTTGACAAGCTCAAGAAGAAGCTTAGAGATGAAGAGAACATTCACAAGGCCTTACAGAGGGCCTTTAACAGACCTCTTGGTGCCCTGCCGCGTCTGCCTCCTTATCTCCCCCCGAATGTCAGTTCCAATTTATGCTATATTGAATTTATATATCAGTATATGCTAATTGCTATGTTGTAGTAGATGCTGTTATTGCATTATAATTCTCAGATCAGATGAGATGATGCTCTAGTACTTTTTTAGTTTTTTGTGATCATAATCCATGTTACTTGGAATTGGCTGGTAGTATCCAACAGGAGTGTTTGACTCTACTCTTTATTAGAAGGTTATCGGGTTTTGAGTGTCAGAGTGTCCAACACGAGTACTCATGGTAATATGAAAAGTTTGAGTAACAAAGATCATAAATTGTAGTGAGTGATACTTGATCAGGTTAAATGAAGGTTTAGTACTCTTGTGATCATGATTGGTATGGATTATGGATTTTGAGAAAATTAAATGTGTGTTGCTGAAGGGTTTCCTTTTGATCTCAGACACAGGAGCTCCTTGCAGAGATAGCGGTCCTGGAAGAGGAGGTAATTCGGCTTGAGGAGCAGGTTGTAAATTACAGACAGAGTTTATATCAGGAAGCTGTTTTCATCTGCTCTAAGAAAAAATTAGAAAATCCTATGGAGTACTTTGAGCGGATTACAAGTCGAGTTTCTACAGAAGAGCAATCTGATTCAGAGAAATCTCCAACATCAGTTGTCAGAACTGTGTCAGTTTCATCTGATATAGTGTCTCCGAAATCAGTTGCTAGAACTGCATCAACTTCATCTGACCAGTCTTCACTGTCACTAGGTAGAACAGCTTCAACCTCTTCTGATGTTGTTTCGGATCAAGGTTTTGGTGATGCGGTAGGTGGTAAACGAGCTACAAACGATCTGAATTCTGCTGGTGATTGTCCGGAGAGTTGTCAAGGTTCAGGGATTCAAAAACATGGTTTACAACGAAGCACACAAGTTGTTTCTCATTGTAGACACCAAAGTAATGACAGTTTGGTGAATGGGGTTCCAACAGGAACAAATTCTTTGGTTAATTCTTCGGAAAATGGCAAAGGGAAAGAAAATCAGACACGCTCAATCCCAAATGCACAATCATCAGACCGAAAACTTTCCAGAGTAAAGACTCCTGTCAGGAAATCTTCTTTCAAGCGTCAACCATCTCAGAAATCGGTTAATTCTCCTAGAAAGCAGGTACATCATAAACAGTGACATTTGTTGGACCTTGTTGCAAATCTGTTGTACTGTCATTCTAACTATTATGCTTTTCAGCCAGTAAACAAGGCGCTAGGGAAAGACAGTGAACCAAACAAAATCTCTGAGGATATAATGAAATGTCTCTGTAGCATTTTCATGAAGATGAACATTACAGATGACAAAAGGACTCGTATACCGTATTCCTTATCTTTTGGTTCACATCAAAGTACGGAGATCCAGAACCCTTACGGAACTAGTGCAGAACTCAAGGACAGAGATATCGGTGTTTACAAGAATCTGTGCATTGTTGATGCAATCTCAATTGATCTTAAGCGAAAAAGAAATGCTCTTTTCCTGCTTCACAAACTAAAGTAAATTTCTTGACTTTTCTTGGCATGCAATGTTGTTTACATGTCACTTTTCGTATGTATTTATGTGTCCAAATATGTGCAGGCTCCTCCTCGGAAAACTTGCCAGAACCAACTTGGATGGTCTTAGCCATCAACATAAGCTTGCATTCTGGATAAATACTTACAATGCTTGCATGATGAATGTAAGAAATCACTTCTCCGTACATCCTACTGTACTAGTACGAAAATTCAACTTGATCGAAAAGCTATGTTTTTATGCTAAATTGTGCCATTTTCAGGCTTTTCTGGAGCATGGCATACCTGACAGTCCTGAGAAGGTTGTTTTACTGATGCGGGAGGTAAGATTTACCTCTGTCTTTGATTGAAATTCCGGAGTCAGGATAAAATTTCTGTGAGTTGTTTACTTTCAAGACTGCATCATTTTCTAGTTTAGGACCGGAATACTTTATGACGTGCATTAAGCTGATGTCAATGACCAGTATGGCTCCAAGGTCTCCTTTGTCATCTTTTTTCCTTTCTCCCAAAAACTACAGTCAAAGGTTGCGCGAAACATCCCTTCACCTGTAGTACTTTGTGATCTCTCCGATATCTTTTTATATATTAGGCTTTGTATACCAACAGCCTGTTATGATTTTTTTTTTGAAAGGATCAGCCTGTTATGATTTCAATATGTAGGGGCGTCTTGGAGTAATGTTCCGATACCCTTTACAGACTTCTTGGTTCTTGATGCATATCAGAAATTTGATCAAAATTTTCTTTAAATCTCAGGCAACAATAACTGTTGGGGGTCAAAAATTGACTGCAATCACTATTGAGCACTTCATCTTGAGATTACCATTCTACGTAAAACAGGTAAGCATTACCCTCAATCCGTCATTGTCTTTCTGTTATCAAAAGTGACCAACTCAGTGCTGATCGTGTTACGTGCACATCTTCTTAACAGGGAAGCAAAAGAGCAGCCAAAGGGGATGATCTGAAGGCGAGCAACATGTTTGGGCTGGAGTGTACAGAACCATTGGTGACATTTGCTTTATGCTGCGGAAGCTGGTCATCTCCTGCTGTAAGTGTATTCAAGAAACTTATCTTCTGGTACTTGATATTGTAAAAAGCGCAAACAGTTTAGTGAGAAATTTTGCTTATGGCTCGTTGATTTCATGTTCCGAAACAGGTGAGGGTGTATACTGCATCTCAAATTGAAAGCGAGTTGGAAGCAGCAAAGAAAGAGTATATACAGGCAGCAGTTGGCATTTCAAAGGATGATAAGTTCACAATGCCCAAGCTGTTAGATTGGTATCAGCTCGACTTTGCAAAGGATTTAAAGTCGATGATCGATTGGGTCTGTCTGCAATTACCTGATGATGTCAAGAAAGAAGCCCTTGCCTGTCTTGAAACAAAAACAGATATGCCTGTTTCAGAATTAGTAGAAGTGGTACCATATGATTTCACTTTCAGATACCTTATACATGCCTAGCATTACTTCCCACTTAGATTTTCTCTTCCCCCTCTTAGTTCGGTCTCGTTCCCTGAGCTCCATGTATACTAGCTGTAGTTACACAGAAAGTACATAAAAATGGGTTTTGTTTGGTGGTTGTGACTTGTGAGATAGCCAAGTGTAGTTCTAAGGTTTTGGAAGGTGATAAAAGGAACCTCTGTATTTGATTCATTGATTCAGATTTCATGTAATTACTAGATTCCTCTTTTTATACTTCTTCCTCCTACAGCAACAGCACTCTTCTCTAATACACTTCCAACCAGAACAAGTACCATTTCTAGAGTCTGATTGTGTCGACTCTTGACACGACTAGAGAATGGCTTGTTTCAGGCTGCAACCATGCTGACTCCTGGTTAGTTGACACGTTTGACAGTGCTTGCACCAGTCATGTCTTAATGATCAAGAATGTACATATAGTTGTAATAGCTCAGTGCCAACTCTGTCTGTCTGAGCATTGAGCATCTGAAATGACTCGAACACATGAGCCAAGCCCGAAAAACATTCAAACAATACATCAAATACTATCACATTGAAAGAAAACAGACACCCCGATTCCCCTGATGTATCCTTTGTCAAAAAAAAGAAAAGAAAAAAAGAACAGACGAACCTTTGACAGGTTGCAGTAACGCATCTATGCTTTGCAAGTACAAGTACGAAACATGAACTGCAATTCCGTGTGCATATAAATACTAGCATACAGTTAAATCCATTGCACATAAATGAAATCGTAGAGTATTCAAGTTCTTGCAGATGTGGAGAGATGAAAACAAACATGTTTGGATTAAATTAGCAGAATACACAAAGCTGATTACAAGACCAATGTAAAAGAATGAGTTATAAATGTACAAACAAAGCCATAAAAGGTAAGCACAACATTACATGACATCACCCTCCTCAAAGAGGGAAGAGGAGAGGCTCCTAATACATACTAGTATACATATATATGCAGCTAACTAGTGTAACACAACAGGGTCGATTCCCGCTGAAACCCCTCTTCTCAGTCGGCAAGAACCAAGAACAAAATTTCGAGACAGGAAAAAAATATCACACTACCAGAGAAGAAACAATGGAAAGCGTAGCCATGGCAGCCTCAACTCCTCCCAGCATTTGAAAAACCGAGTGATGGTATTGCAAGGTGTTCTGTTCAGTCAATATATTCAGCCAAATGGAGAAGGAACAGGCCCCGCTAGAGAGTCTGACCTTTTGATGCTTCCCATACCACAGATAATGCATCCAGGGGATGAGAGGGCAGCGAATTTAGCACCACAAAGATCGCAAACATCATAGCCAATGGTTGATAAACGGCTAAGGGTGGCAGCACAGAATTGGGAAGGGTCTTCCACAGGGTCAATGGATTTGTTGGTCAACCCCCTTTGGCCACACAAGTCAATCAGGCTCCTCAACTCCTCTCTCTTGTTAGGAGGTGCTTTAGAAAACAGGAGATCGAGCATCTGTTTAGAATAGGCATAATTCTGGACCTCCATGTTCCGTTTAATAGCAGTTCTTATGCAGCTTATACGATGTTTTGCTAGAAGAGGGAGCGATCCTAGATGCCGAGACAATCTGGCCATCTCATCTTTTGCACTAATAGCGGCAGCGCCTTGGACCCTTTGTAGTCGTCCAATTTCCTGTCAGATAGATTTAACATTGATTTAATACTAGCATATGTAATAAGAAATGCAAAAGAATCCAGTGATTTCAAGTCAATATCATCATCGAACTGTGTCATTTACTTTTTGGCAAAATCTACGTCCTTGGATGGAATTTATGAGCCACATTTTAATAATCCGGTTGCCTTTAAATCAGAACTTCCATTTTCCGCCAACACTAGAGATTTAACTCATTCAAGCCCATTTTGTACACCCCGTTCATGCAGGACATGGAAATTGCTTTATTTTTTTTAAGAAATCTTGGTAAGTTGACTCAACAGGCTTTTTTTGCCAGCATTTTATCTGGACAAGGCAATTTCTAGAACTTCTCCAAGTATTTCGGTTCAAAAGAAGTGTCGTGTCGTATCAAAGTATCATAATTCATAGCATTCGAAATGGATTATTGAGGAAAATAGAAGGCAAGTAACACAAGTCTTCAATTTAAACAGATGGCTGTAAAGGTAATACCTGAAGAAGTGTAACACCTATCTTATACTGTGCACAAATAGTCGCCTGGGCCTTGATATCAGAGCCGCGTGATTGATCTTTGGCCAAAGCCAGAAAAGCTTCATCAAAACAGGATAAAGCATCTGGTAGCTGATTCTGCTCAAGATGTGCCAATCCAGTCTTGAAGCATAACGGAGCAGCTGCCCCACGTGGAACCTGTTTAAGCAGTGCAGGAAACATGCATTACACAATGAGAGAGGAGTTGTCTAATACTAAGCATGGAAAACAGGGTCATGCTAAAGATCAGGTGCAAGTTCCAAGAGAACACTGCAGAGTATCAGGATACTAGAGAAGACAAAAGATGTCAAGTAGTAAGCCACAAAATACTTCTAAAAATGGACAAGCAAGGAAACTCACATGTCCTGGACGCACAGAGGCTGGAGGAGAAGTGGGCTGCGCAGGAGGCTTTCCAGAGTCTGCTCCACCAGCATCTCCCAGTATACTAAGATCCAGGGGTTGAGATGAGATAGGTAGCTGAGTGGCTTGAACGTGAGGCTGTGGGTGGACCACAGGTTGCACTTCATATTGAGGAGGTATCCCACCACCAGGAAGCCCATAGGAATCAACTGGAACTGTGGGCTGTTGAGTTGCTTGAGGTGGGACACCACCACCCGGAAGGCCAATACTAGTTGGAGACATATTCGCTTGAGTAGTTGGCTGTCGATCAGCTCCAACACCTTGAAAGTTCGGATCCAATCTGGATATTACAGTCCCTGGAGGAGCAAGTGACGCTGCAACTTGAATTGATGAGATGGTGTTTTGGAAGAAGTCTTCAGGGATTGGACGAGCAGTAACTCCACCCCCTGCAGTCACTGGAGGGGGCTGTGAAACACCAGATGGTTGCATTATAGAAACAGTGGCAAAAGGATCCACAGGTGGAGAAGAAATCGGGGGAGTAGCACCACTGCTTGTCAAAGTAGCAGCAGGTTGCAGTGCGGGGCCAAAATCCAGAGATCCACCAGCAGGTTGCAGCGACTTGGTTCTACCCAATGGTGGGGCCAAACTGAACTGTCTTGTGGCTTCTTTAATTTTATTCACATCAACAGTAGCAGATGAGGGTTTATCCCGTATTCTGATTTGGAATTTCTTGGCTTTTGACTCGCCCCCTTCATCATCGCTGCTATCACCACCAGAAGTTCCATACAACGATCTCTTGAACTCTTCTTCAGCTTTTGCCTGTTCATCTGCAGCGGTAGATCCTGAAGGCTGCTTCATGAGAGCTTCCAGACCCATCAAAGGAGCACCCTTTGTATCAGCTCCAGAAGCTCCCATGACATCAGCCAACGAAGTCGATACCCCATTTGTTTTAAAATCACCACCAGCAGATGTAATAGCTTTAACCAAACTATCTTCTCTAACTTCCACAATGTTGCCTCGTCCTTTTATACAACCGAGGTAAACACCAATGTGATCTGTAACAATCGCAGGGACAGGCCCATCATCAGTTTTCATATATGGCATTACCTCTGCAGCTAGCTCCCATTGAGGAATGTCCTTCATGTTTGTTGGGGTTTTGATTTCCCAATTTCCACCACCCCATTCAGGTCCTTTAGGAACCATGCTTTCAGCAGCGAAGTTTGCAAAAATGCCTTGCGTCCACCCCGTGGAACGAATTCGTAATATCCTTTCACAGCATCTCCTCAACTCAGGATCAGCACCATCTTCTTCCAGTTTCTGTGCAAGACGCCGCATTGCACTAGGATTTAAATGGCATATAAACATATCAAGCATGCTTTCATAATCTGAAATGATTTCAAATGTTTCCTTTGCGCTGTCAAACTGACCATACCTGTAAATTATCTTAGATCAATCAGCTACAAAAGAGAAGATTACTCACTATAATAATCAGGAGCACCACATTATACCATTAGTTGTAGGCCTTGTAGCCAAAAAAAGTCAGTCTCAAGTTTGATCAATAGTAATATAGAGATTTCAGAGAAGCTATGTTATGTTCCATGCAGTGTAAGTGATACGAACTAGTAGAAGCTCATATTCAAAATCCCCATGACAACAAACTATCTACCACTCCTCTGGTCATCTAGTCAGTCTAAAACAACAAAGACTTTACGAAACTTTTTTTCCTTTTATAGATAATCAAGTTGATATGTGGGAGGGTAATGTGAGTGACACCCATTTCAAAAAGAAGGGCCTAAGCCTATCTATAAAAGAAGGGTGGAAACAAAAACTAAATCATAACCTTAGACTATCATACAAAAAGAAGGGCCAAAGCTAAGGTCATGAATCGCACATTTAGATGTAACTTCATAACAAAAAGAGAATCATATATTTCAAATTCAGATGCGGACAGCGGCCAATAAATTCTAATAGCAGATGTTTTGGGTAATGTGCAACAGTTGCACAATGCACAGGTGTGCAACGGGTCACCAATAAGCCAAAATATGTTCTCGGAATTTCACGTCACCAGTAGCCTGAAAAATCGGCAGATATGGACCTATGGTTGACAGATTTTGGCATAATGGTCACCGTTGCACATTAGTCATTGTGCACCCATACAGAATTATTGAAGCACTTCGACTTAAACATGTTAATGTTTTGGATGACAAAAAGGATAGAAATGGCTACAAACTACTTCTTTGAATGCAATGAACTTACTTGATGCAGGCATATCCCAATTCTCGGAACCGGTGGAACAAATGAGACGTGGGGGGACACTGAGGATAATCCCTTGAACGCAGGTACTCGTCCTTCAACACAGATAAAGCAGTCGAAAACCGGAGAGCCTTGATGGCGTAAATTCCTCGCAAAACCTAAGATATACCAATAATCAAAGATGCCAATCAGTCCAAAATTATAGAAAGCAATTACAAGATTGTTCACTTGTAGCATAAAATTAACAGTCACCTGAGTGAACTGTGGACCTGCTTGGGACAGTGAGACAGCGAGATCTCCACATACAGGAGAACCTCTAGCCAAAATGTCAAGGGATCGAGGAGTAATTCGCAAACTATCAAACCTTCACAAAGATCACATAACAAAAAATAAATTAAAAGCAGCAGACACAAAATGGATCCTTAACAGTTCACAAGAGACTAATGATGCAGTAGCAGAAGAATATCTATTGTAAGAGGACCTTGATGTTATCTGATATAGTGTTTCTGGCAGGTCAAGCTTCTGCTCAAAGTGTTGTTGCATTGTTCCAAATCCAATCAGAAGAGGCTCAAGAAGTCCAACAAGACAGCTCTTTATCTCAATTTTCTTCTTCTGTTTAGGATTTATTTCTGTTGGGTTCGCTAGCAACAAGCGATCATTTAAAGCACCCACAAGCACTGCAAAAACAAGTTATTTTAGAGACAAGCACTTCCACAGAGAATGATCAAACTATCAATAAGAAAATGCTTATTTGGTCCAATTTTATAAACCAGAGGGACAATCATCATGAACTGTAAGTGAAGGCATTATGTTACCTGAATTCGGCAGGCTAGTGGACAAAATCGTCCTCACTTTTCCATCCCAACCAAGCATACCAATAGCTGTAGCAGTAGAAAAAAGCAGAGCAGGACCAACCCACAGAAGGGATCTATAGTGCAAATGGAGTCAAGTCGCAACATTTAAAGAATCCTGTACAGAAATGGAAGGAAAAAATCTCTAGACTAAAAAGTTCTAAAATAAGAAACTATAAAGGATATTGGAGGAAGTCCTCTATCAAATTTTGTTACACTACTAGCCAAAATCTCCAGATCAGCTGAAGCAATAATAACTCTTTGAGTGGTCAAGATTCCAGCAACATGCCCTCTAAGAGTTTCTTGCCAGTGAACCTGTACAGAAAGTCAGTGATCCTTCTTGTTAGACAGTAGATCGAGTACAATTGGTAAATGAACCACAGAAGACTGTTAATAAATCAAAGCTCAAAATCCAATTCAAGATTATAAAGCTAAAACCCGTGACCTCTTGGTGAAGTTGGCACAGGGTCGACCAACTTAAGTAGAGATTTGAACGAGCCTGGGTAAAGCAGCTATGTTAAAACACATGAGCTTTGCCACCCTATGGTTGGTGCTATGTGGTTCGGATACAGACCAAATCGAATGGTGCGCCAATCAAATTCATGAAAGAGTCAATGACTTATGCATATGAATGTCAGTTGCTACTTTGTGGAGGGGGGGGGGGGTCTTGAAGAGGAGATAACTAAAAAGAGGCAGCTACCCAGCCACTACTCGCTCAAAAACTTGATAAAGCTCAATCCTCCCAAGCCCAAAAGCCACAACTAAGGTTTATAAGAGTTCCAATTCGATTTGAGTCTGTACTCTGTAGTGGACCAAGCTGACCTAGTACCAACGCCAAAAGTGAGCAAGGTACACAGCTATAGAAATACTTTTCCAATAGGCATCTCTTACAACGTAGGTTTGACCGTGAGAGTCATTAATCAAGTATAATGACGCTAGATGCCCCCATCCCTTTCAACAAGTAAAAGAAGAGGAAAAAGCCCCCAAACTGATCCATCAAACAAAATTTTCAGGTATTAAGAGATGCACTGAAGAACCTCCATGTTGCAGACAAATTCAACTTCAGTCAAACCCAATTCGTAACAATTAGAAGTTCAACAAATTACCTGGAGAACTATCTCATTCACTCTCAGCTTGATTGCCTTTCTCCCTTCTGCGGCTGTTGGTATATAATGACCATGACCATCACTTTTAGAAAGGCGATATCCTTGCACAAGCTTTGCCAAGGCAATCTGATTTCCATGAGAAGCAAACACCAAGGTTGACTCTGTAGTCAAAAAGACCTAGATGAGCAAGATTTTCTGAGAGGGAAAGCACAACTTAATTGTTATAGATCCAGTGATCACCTAATGGAGTAGAGAAGATACGATCAACTTCAGATTCAAACATAAATTGGAAAGGGCCCTTGACTGAATTCGGAGCTGCATCGGCTGTAGGGTTTTCTTCGAGGGCCTCTTTATTCTTCTCATCAAGTTCTTTAGGAGATGTTCCAGGAAGGATATATAAGGCAAGTGCAGTCTTATCATTTTCAAGAATGACAAACTGGTTGTCATTAGGACCAACAAAAGCTGCATCTCGACCTACATTAATAATAATTTTCATTAAAATCATCGTCTAGCAACAACAGCTGCACATGGTGAAGATTAGTATACACACCTTTCACAGTGCTGTCCTTACTATTTGCCAATTGAGTATCAGTATTTTCTCGGTACAGAACAACTTCATGTGCATCGCCGCTCAGCTCATAAACAACAAGAAAAAGATTCTGCTTTCTACTGTGTACAACATTCCTTGGGTGATACTCAACATTGCTGCGGACCTGAAAGAGACAAGAAGGAGCGCAGAACAATATGACTTGTTATCCAGAAAATACGTAATTCTCCACCAAAATAGTACACAGAAAATGGAAACCATTGTCTAACCGCTGTGTAAAGCTTCTTATAAATACTGTCCCCTCCGGAACATAGACTATATGCCATAAGATTTACTCCATCTACATAGAAAGCCCTGACTGGATAGTGCAGGACCCGGTTTGCTCCACTGAAGAAATTAAGCTCCAGATGAAATGGCTGAAAAAATAAATACAAATTGAAAACAACAAAAAGACGGTAAGCTCAATGGAAAGACAAAGTACTAGAGGTCAAGAGTTCAAATTGATTGGTACTGGTGAAAGAAATACCTGGCAAACAGGAAGGTCTCGGAGGTGATTCCTAGTATCTAAAATATTTATGAGAGGCAACCGTGCTATTGGTGCACTTTTCGCATGCCCTTCCAGAAAATGCTGCCAGGATAGAGAAAGTTAAAATTGCAATAAAACATTTGGGAGAAGAATAATTCAAGACGATGACTGCATAGAAGAGTACATACTTAGAGCCAAAAATACCCTGAATACAAATACAAAAAGCTTATTAGCATATGTTTTGGAAATTTGAGACTGGCACTGTAGTTACATATCAATCATCAGTGTAATTTCTTATATTAATCTTAGGATATTAATTTGAAGCTATACCAAGTTTAAATAACTTTGATCATAGTATAAACAAAGTTTCCGAGTACAGAGAATCAGTCATCAGTTTGAGTTTAATGCAGTAGTGTGTGCTTTTAGGTCTTGGGTCACTAGAAAGATCAAATAATATTTTAAGCTGAGGAATAAATACCACTTTAAAAATAATGAAAATGCAAAATTTCAGTTCAGACGTGCTTTTCATAAGTCATGTAATGATGAATAGCACCAATTAAATCATTACCCCAATACCTGACTCCCGCCTATAGCGAGGTAGGAGGGTCGGATGTACGCAGCCTAACCTCTATGTTATAGAGAGGCTATTTCAGGATGACCTATACTGAAAAGTGCGTGAGAATCACACTGACTACTAGTTCACAATCCGAGAAGTGCGGACAGTTTGTTTATTGGAAAATGTAAAGCATCAAGGGGGAAATCAAGATAACTGTTGAAACCACACAAGCTTACTGAATGTAAATAAGTAGAAAGGATAGCTGCATACACTGTACAAAAATGCCTTCCGCGCAATGTCTGCAATTGTCAGCTGATTATGCCTGGCACACAAATAGGCATAATTTATTAGTACAAGACACAGCTTTTTTTTTTTTTTTTTTGAAGGAGTACAAGAAAGCAAAATGTATCAGGTTAACATCTAAAAACCATTAAATGTCAAAATTTTTGGGAAATGCAAATTTCCTAGCTGTTTGGTTGGCATAAAATAAAGAAAACTGGGTTTCACAGGAAAGTCGATTAGCTACAAAGCGGAGAACTTAGACGGCTAGGGCAAGTAGATATTATTGCAGGAAATTCTGATTCGTAAGTTGTCAAATAACTTTGAGCAGTTTCAAGGTAAACAAATTTCATTGGAATTTGGAATAACAACTTCCTAGGTCTACAACCAATAGCCACTCTAACTAAACGACCACATGTAAGATTAAAAGAGATCTCCAAAGAGGGAGGGGAAGCTATCCCTACACAAGGATATAAGTTTATCTATTAAATGTGGAACGACATTTTCACACTGACATCGCATAGTTACCATAAACCAGAACATTAATACCTATTTATCTAAAACTCATAATAAATCAAACCTAAATCATTAAAAAAAAGTACTTGAGAATTGAATTAAGTGATAACAAACAACAGCAATTAATGCCTTGCTTCAATGTTTTATCTCCAGAAACAAAACCCTTAAAGTTGGATCATTTCCACAGATCAATCTGCCACAGTATGGGATATATTTCTGGAGTAAATGATTAGCATGTTGATGCTGAAGCTTGCAATATTCACAGCCTTGGTGTAAGTAACATTGAAAAACTCACATTGTTCTTTCTAACATGAGACCATATGGGCAAATGCCAAACGAAGGCAGGGGGATAAATGTACTGGTTGACAATACTAGACATTATGGGGTGACTCCCAAACTTTGACAGTGATATGAGTAGTCATATATGCAAATATGTTGAACGCGAGACAAGCTCATTGTAGCAGTTAAAGACATGATGGTAAAAGGCCGAGTATTAGCTTTACTCACCCCTTCAAATGGTGTTCTTGCAATTGTGCTTGAAGCTGATGATCAGCCAATATTCCAGATGAGCCCAAAGCAGCAAGCTTCTCCTTTAAAACGGATGCTACAATGAACAGTGACAGAAACTTAACATCAAAAAGTGTACAACGTTGCCGCTGGAATGGAGCTTATCAACATATCAAGATGATGAAGATCGTAAACTGACACAAAAATGTCGACACAGGTCAAATAACGATGACATGCAAAACATAAATTAGTTTTAGAAACATGGAAGTGGTTCCTCTTCACTATCCCTGTGCAACACTAACTTTTATAAAGACAGTTTTTGTTCTTTCAAAAGGGGATAGGTATTGGCTGGAGAAAGATGTTTGGTACTTAGTTCTCAATATACGAATTACAGTCTATACCACACTGAAGCTCAAGTATAGTATCTTTGAAAATGGAGATATTACAAAGCAGAAGAGACAAACACAAAAATTCAAGATAGCATACTAAGGGACAATGAAATACTGGAAAGCTAAGTATAAGAAATGATAGGGTTAAGGCTGATGGGTCCTTTAGGGATTCCCAATCTTGCGATATGATAGGGGAGTTTGTTTTCTGCAGTAACTTTTAGGAATATTGTTCATTCTTCACTCATGTATCACTGTTTTGCTCAATATTATATTTTATTTCTAATCCAAAACAAGTGGAGCGTTGGCGCATCAGTTAAGGTGTTGCCTTGTGACCAATAGGTCACGGGTTCAAGTCCCGGGAGCAGCCTCTTGTCCAAAACTGATAAGGGAAGGCTTGCCCCCTGTACACCCTTGTGGTGGGACCCTTCCCTGGACCCTCGCCTTGCAGGGACGCCAACGTGCACCAGGCTGCCCTTTTTATCCAAAACAAGTTAGAAATGACAGTAGAATATGACAAATCTATACTCTTCTATCAGATCGAATGGTTGGGAGACGATAACAGATAAGTACTTGTAGCTACACTCAAGTCCAGACAAGAATACATCTTATGCGTCTGTCTTTAAGATAAATAGCATTTTCAGTAGCCACAAAAAAAAAATGGTACTTCAACAGGAGAACAAGGACTTGACTAATAAACCAGAACTAGCAGAAAAGATGTCTTATATCAGAAGAACTTAGTAGCAAGGAAACAATAAGCATTAAAATAATGCAGAACGAGCCAAATAATACTTTGGATTACCCGAAGATCCCCTAGCACTTTGGAGAACAGCAAAAAGTTGTTTCCGCCCTTCCCTAGTGAACGCAGCTCTGTTTTTGACATTGTCCCCACTTCCCATACTCTGACAGCAAGAGGGATATTAGAATTCCAATGCTTCAAATTTCTGAGTAATGATCATGACAAAATCAACAAAGCGAATGCACTCAACTGCAAAAGTTAATGCCGCCATGTTCAGTTTTGGGTGAACTTCCAGAGCTCGAACACGTGGCAAGGGATAAGCAACCTCGCCTCCTTGCTGAGACAGAATTTTTGGAATGTCTAGGGAGTCAATAGCTACACACACAAACACCAAATTTATAAGCAGAGAAGCAAAACATATGACAAAAAGAAATATCATAACAAGCACAACAAACTCTTGTAAAATGACTCCTTTATCAATTTTATGTTAGAGAGACCATAAATAAATCTGATTAGACATAGTGAGAGAATGCCAGATAATAGCGTCCCAAATACGGGGTGGCTTCTGTTAAAAATCACATATATTCCACAGCAGAACCAACTGTGCCTGGACTTTTGAGTTAAATATCACGGATTATAGCATTAGATTCAAGACTCAACTGACAAGTTACATGTTTGAGACAAATTGAATGTCTCTAGTTTTCTCAAGTTTAATCCGTTATTGTTATGGGATTACGGATTTGTCTAAGGAACAGAGATTCATCCAACTTTGATGAGCCAGGTTATTCTGTTAAGAAATAAACTTGGCAAACTGCAAATTCATGACTACACTGTCACAAGATTTCCAACACTTTACCCTTAAGAAACAAAGGAAGTTCATTTTACAGGAAACTATCAAAATGGTTGGTTGTTTGGTTGACACGAAACAGAGTAAGTAATTTTCAATGGGAGTTTCAAGATCCTCTGTTCAGGCAAACAATTTTTAACTTTCTCTAGGACAACTGACTAGGAACTGGAACTTTGTACGGAACCAAACCACCACAAAGCTCATAGAAGTGATAAACTGATAACCCTACACAGGTGTGGAGATATGGAGTCTCACAAAGGTGAGGAAACCCTGATAAGAGCTTCTGTTGGCATTTTTTCTCTGTGAAAATTTTATTACTCTTTATTTCGCATCAAGTAGCGCAATAAAGCTCAGCGTAAAAACTTTTTTTGTGCTCGGAGAACAGGAGCAAAATTCTTAAATCTGGCCTCGAAGGCTTTACAATGGCAATCTAGTGGTGTAATCCGACAGGCAGGTTTGAAAAGTCAAATAATGCCTTATTTGACGCTCTCTAAAAGATTACACCCTGATTTCTCAAGAATATAAAATTCAAAGTGGTTGGCTCAACAGATCACCAAAAAGACTAAAATTGTGCTACAGAATAAAGAGGGTGGTTCGAAGAATGATTTACCAGCAGGCTCAAAAAAGTTGGCCAGCATGGGTGCTCTATTAGGGTTTAGCATGACCCGAGTTCTCCAGACTTGCAGAGCACCATCTTTCGACAGCGTGGCAAGCAGCCTCAATGCAGGGAGCCAAGCAATTGATGTTATGGGTTGAGAACCTGCTTGTGTTCTGAAATAAAAAATGACAAAATAATTTGTGCAACTAAAATTGACCGAAGAATAAAACCAGCAAGCATTGTCCATAGAATGAAATCCGCAACCATTGTCCAAAGAATTAGCCAAAAATATACAGCAACCACAATACAGAGAGCCAGTATGAACTTTTGATTACAAATGCAGAAACCAGTGTCCAAAAAGATTGAAAACTTAAAGTGATGAATGATAATGAGAGAGGCGAAGTAGGTCGAAGTAGGTCATACGGGCAATAAATAATGTATTGGATACCAGGACTCACATTTACGAAGTCATAAGAACCATAATAATTGCATGTACTACGTTTCAGAAAGAAAAATAATAATTGCATGTACTAACAGATGCAATAATATATATTATTTAGAAAAGAGACAGAATGTGAACTTACATTCCAATCATATTCGGTCTCTCGGTAGATACGTCCCATGCCAAAAGAGTGCCCCGCCGGTCACCCACAAAAATCCACTCTAATGTTGGATGAAAAGCAAAGGCACCAGCACCAAGAAGCTTAATTGTATTATCAACTGCAAAAGTAGGCATATGTGAGACTTTATTGAACCCATGATCATAACTTGTGAACAACTTTCAGATGAACAAAACAAAGATAAAGCTTAAGCCTCACGTTGAAGTGTGTAAAGGACAGCATATGTATGAATGTTGTAAGCTCTTATCAGTCCTTCTGCATAAGCTACATACTGAGATCACAGCCCAAAGAAAGATTAGGGATGTCTGTCACACAGACAAAGATCAGCCAATAAAAAAATTCATCAAAATATTGAAGCCCAGTTGAATTACCAAGACTGGGAGGCGAGGATGACAAGCAAGATTAACAATAGGTTTCTTCAGATCTGTTTTTATTTTTGTTGGTGAACGTCCTCCCTCAACAGTTCCCACAACTGAAAATAAAAGAAAAACAAGTGAATTGGTGTAAGACCTGGCCACCTACGCATAAATATGTCATCCTGAAAAGCTTTGCAATAAAACGGCTTCATCAAACACATATTTCTCAAAATAGATACCCCACTTAGCCCAGTTCTAGTATATTTCTACATAATATCAAAGTGGCAGTTCAACATAACAGTTCCAATTACTCGGTCCCTTCACAAGAAGAAGATTACGGGGAGGGTAAAATACAAAGCTACTTTGAATATATAACTATCGAGGTATCCAAAACATAACAAACAATATGTGTTTATTACAATAACACATTACCTGTGTATCAGAGCACTAGAATAACGCTAGTACAGCTGTACAGAAATAGATGAAATACCAACTATACAATGACAAAGATCTTATAAAAGAGAGTATTAATTACACTGCTGCAATGCTTGCAGTGATGGAAATATGTGATAACAGCTATAACAAACATTTCAAAAGCTTCCGCTAACCTAGACCTAGCCCATATGAGAATGAATTATTATCCACTACAACTCTACAAGAGTACAATAATAACAACACTAACAACAACAGCAACAGCAACATCACCCCACTTTCTCAGAGGCTCCGCCCATGACCAGGCAAGGAGGAGGGGGGAGGGGGTGTACACAGCCTTCCCTACGTGCACAATAAAGAGGGGCTGCCTTTAAATGATCAATGACGAAAAATTGCATCTAGAATTCCATGTCTGACTGCTACTACAAAATATAAGAACTGCAAGCACTAAACGTCTTAGAGAGTGGAGTATTGCATAATTTTTAGGTTCACAGAGTACATGCAAAGTTGTTTTGATGCATACAGATCAATAACACACCTCTTCTCAAATCTAATATGTCCAGGCAGCAACCACAATGACGTGCAGAATAAGTCAAACAAATGCAGAAAAATAAGTCAGGCTAGCAATGACCTGATTGGGCCATTGATTATCTCCATACCTGTAACACTCATCCTTCGGTGAAAACCAAAAAACACAACAGGTTGGAGAGGAGTCAACGCAAGATGAACTTCAGTTTCAGAGGAGATTGGTTCCATTTTCTTCTCTGGTGAGTGCAGAACACAAGTTTGCTCTGCTTCAAAATCACAGGATCGGATGGTACAGTCCTGGAAAAAGAAACATCGGCCTTAGAATACAGAACAGGCAAGAAGACAAGAAATATTCGACCCTCTAATACTCGCGGACCTTGCTCTATGTGAATGATCCCCTCCCATTTTCGACCTAAAAAAAAAGGTAATCCCTGGAACAATAGTCGATCATTGAGTTATTAAGTGCATCTATCCATGAGTAAGTGAGAGTTATACCAAGACTAACTCTGGGGAACCGCTATATCAGTCATCTACTCAATATCTTGTTCCTTGGAATATTTTCCTACATGAGACTCTATATAGATAGGTTGGAATTTTTGAAAAAGGAGCGAACTTACAGAGAACTACCGAATCAAATCGAAAAGTGAGGATGTTCCTTGCACCTGACATTTCTGACCATCACCAGCCTTAGTTACCTTCCAGGCTCCAACACTCTAAGGGCCCAAAACCCTTCAAGTTGCTCAACCATTGGATTCATTGTTTGAAGTTCATTAAAGTGATAAATTCAGTTTGGGATGAGCAAGAGCATGGTGATGGTAAATGTATCAATTTTTCTACAAGCTCAACTCTCTCAAACCTAAGCTTAAACAGGTTCACCACTCAACATTACTCAGAGAGTGAATATCGCAAAATATAAGTTATACTTTGATCAGCAGAGTCTCGTGGACAATCCTAGGGACCCCCAGCTTATTGAGGAGGCAGTGTTCCTTCTACACTATCTCAAACTATCAGCTTCCAAACAAAGGCCTCATAACACTCCTGGGCTTCTCATTAGTGATCCATCAGTACCATTTTTACCCTGAGGGAAGCATTCTTAGTAGCTGCATCCCCCCCCCCTTTTACATCTTCAGTATCTGTGCTCATTCCTGACTCGCATTCATGACAGACATCACAGCATCTTCCTTAAACATCCGTGTATCTGGCAAGTTAATTCCAAAACATAAGAATCACTCTCCCAATGTCCTCCACAAGAATACCCTTTTAACTCTTCGAACAAAAGATCACCACCACCCAAGAAGTATTCAGCCCTCAAAAAGATGACGTCTCATCTAAGCTGTTCTAAGGGGCCCATCATTGTTTTCCATTTACAGCTCACTGAATTTTTTTACCAGACCCATCTACTTCAGATTTCCACCATGCAAAAAATGTTATATTCAATTAAGGGCTCTAATTTCCAGATGAGCATTTCAAATGCTGTGAGGCACATGGTCCAAATCTATCCCTTCCCCACCCCACCAGAGCAACCTATCCTCCTCACCCACAGCGAATCTAGAAAACCTCTATGATTCATCCACAAGCCAAGTACTTTTTAAGGGAAACAAACTGCAATGCAAGTGCAACCGTAAGACTAGCAATGCCATGAACGAAAGATATCGCTCGTTTTTCAAGAGTGAAATTTTTCAGGTGGTGCCTTCCTGATCATCAAACTATTATGTACTTAACCTGTCACAATACTCTACTTACCAGGAACAATACAAAAACATATGATCACAAGCTTTGTGCCGCGAAAACTAATCCAGCAATTCAAGTACGATCACTAGATTACCATCACTAACAGCAAGTATTCAAAATACGAAAACTCGAAAAATTTACCTCAAGAATAGCAATCACGACATGGCCACTGGTAGGACTATACATCATACGAACAACCGGCGCACCAATATCAATGGTAGAGATCTTACTCCCAGTAATTGCATCAAATTCTACAAAACCCACATCCAAAATTCAACCTCAAATCATCAAAATTCATTCAAAACCCCCAAAAAATTACACAAAATCACCCCCCCCCCCCCACTCCCCACACACATAACAAAAAAGATCACAACTTTAGCTTCAAACACAAGCTAAAGAACTCATACCAATGATGTATTTCCCCACCGCGGCGGCGATAAGCGCTTGATGGGGATGAAATGCAGCCGCATGAGGCTGCAATGGCTTTGCTTCTCGACCCACATGTCGAAGATCCAAGTGTTGTATCGTTGCCCACTCCATTTTTCCCCCAAATCCCAGAAATTTTACCTTCTAAACCCTGTAAAATTCGCATCAAAAACATGAATTACGATCAATTTTAATAAAAAGTTCATAACTTTGGATTGGATCCAGCAATTATGCAACTGGGTATTTGATAAAATTGAAAGGGGGATTTGATTTAGGGTTTTACCTGATGTGATCAGTGATTATGAATTTATGATTGATTAAATTGGAGGAATTGAACTCATCGTATTGTTGAAGAAACTTGTAGAAGAAGAAGAAGAAGTTAGGACAAAAAATGTGTCACCAGATTTAATGGCATTTTTACTGGTTTTACTTGTGAGATTCGAACGTCAAACTTCTGTCTGCAAAATCATCTTTTTTTTTTTACTTTTTACTGCGAATTTATTGAGTGGGATTTTTGGTTGTAAATAAAGAGAAAGGTAAAAAAAATTCAGTTTTGGTGAGAAATGTTTGTAGAATTTTACGCATTGATTTTGTTCCGGATCGATATGGGTAGAGATTAAAACGCTTTTGGGAAATGAGTAAAGTTTTATGTGAGATCTTCTCATTTGAAACTTTTGCTTGGAAAAGAGATGAAGAAAAATGTATTTTCCGTTAATAATGGAGTAAGTTGAAATGAAGAACTTTGTTTCGGAAACATCATATTTAAAAATGCACATTTCCCATCCTCCACGGCTTTACCACATTGACGAGAATCGGATCATTATTTACCTTAGTAGCTAGTGACAGTCTGAGAGTCAATTGAGCCCATTTATTTATTAAAATGCACTGTACTGCTAATGTGGTTCACCAAAATACCATTGAAATCTTAACTTATCGAATAATGTACAAACGCGTAAACCACGATCGTAGAGTCTTGACTCGTGAGTGATACTCCATATGATTTTACTTTGCTTTCATGGTTAACATTTTTAGCAAAAGTCCATTTGTATCCACAACTAAAGAGCTAAACAAATGATGACTAAAATTAAGATTGCGGAGTGCTACCTCATTAGGTCTCGCTATAGATGAACATCTATCAAGCATACTGTCATTACTTACGTCATTTGTGAAGTTAATAAATCCTCCATCCACTTTCTTGCATGGTGAGATCGAACTGCTCACACATACTCAAACCAAACATAAACAATTTACGAGGTAAAACCCGAACTAAAAATCATAATCGGATAATGCACGTGGTACCCCTGTACTTTGGGGGTTTGCACATGGTACCCCTGTACTTCAATTTAGTGCACACGGTACCCCCGTACTTTTGAAAACTGCACACCATACCCTTTTTTTGCTTCTTCTCTCATAACATCATTAGAGAATCTTTTAGTGCTTATTTAAGCAAGTATTTTACATCATTAACATACTAACTGCATATTAAACATTAACTTATCCCTCTTAATACACATTAACCTACTTTGTAAGTTAGTACGTGGTGGTGGTGGGCAAGGAAGGGGAAGGGGAAAAGGGAGAGGAGAGAGAAAAATTAAGGGGTGGGGTTAATGTTTTTCTAATTATTATCATCATTTTATTTAAAATTATTTGGTAATAATTAACTTAAATTAGTTGTAGTCATGTCAACATTATTAAGCATAAACTAACGAGATTGGAGTTAAAAAAAAGGGCATACTGTGCATTTCATAAAAGTACGAGGGTACCATGTGCACTAAGTTGAAGTACAGGGGTACCGTGTGCAAACCCCCAAAGTACAGGGGTACCGCGTGCATTATATCAACTTTCAAACTTGCAGCCGATAATTCAATCAACTAATCCTACAAACTTAAATGAAGGGTAGCGTCGTAAATGGGATCAGTGATAATAATTAATAGTCTTGACGAATCACAAGACTTTCTCGTGCCTTCTCAAACCGTTCATAATATACACTACTCCCTTCATTTTATTAGGTTATTTGCATTGTGTTTGAATTTCTCTCACAGATTCAAACAAAATGCAAAGAACTTAATGAAATGGAGGGAGTACATCATTGCATTCCACATCTTTCCAAAGATTGAACATCAAACTAATGGGATAAACGCTTCAAGTAATAAAAGCTCAACAGGTCCAATCGGTTCAATTAACCAAAAAACTCGTAACATTAAAAAACAAAAAACATATACTCGTATTAATCTATGTTGGGAGCTATTTTAGACCAAACGAATCGTTCGTATGTTGTAAAAATTTGTACACGATCTATTCTGCGTTGCATTCTACCAATCCCATGATTCTAAAGCACACGAGTATTTCATTTGGCGTAAGTAGATCTTAATGAGTACATGACTCGTCAAAACACCATTTCAAAAGAGAAGTTTTTCCATAGTAATATGACTGAGTAGGGCTAGACGACTAGTAGAACTCAAAGCACGTTCATTTCAAAGTTCAAACTTTCCGGCATACTTATTTTCACCTCGATCATCCAATGGATTCCAATATTGAGCGTATTCCTGAAGCTGACGCTGATGATTGGCGCTCTCATCTCCAACCTGAATCCCGCCGAAGAATCGTCAATAAAATGTGAGCTGCATGCCTTTCTTTCTTTAGTTGTATTTTCTGCAAACATTTTGATTTTCATATGGTTATCTATTGGAAATTTTGACTCATTTTTTTTGGGTTACATTGTTATTATTCTGGTATTTTAAGAATCGTGTCGATTAGGGGTAAAATTGCGTACATCCGAAGTTGTCGTCGTCCTATAATTTAGGTGGGATTCTTACTGTGTTGTTGCATACTTGCATGTTTAGAATTTGTGTCGTTTGTGATGCTTGGAAATTTGGAATGTTGTATACATAAAAGAATGAAAATTAATGTAGAGTAACTGTTACCGACCCCAAATCATTTTGCGACTAAGGTTTGGTTGTTGTTGTCGTCAAAATGCTGATGGATTTTGTAAAGGGTGGGAACTCGTAAGATTAGTTCCAAAGGGCAAACAATGAAAAGGGGTTTTGAAAAAGTTGAAATCTTTCATGATTTTGTTGAAACTATGTGTTATTGCTTTGCTCTAGCGCGATTAGTTCTAAATTGCAAATGCAAGGTTGAATCTGATGTATCTACTAGTGACAATACCACAATTATAGGAGATATGAATGTTGCTTGATCAAGAGGTCGATTTTTAATAAGAATCCCCCTTACAGAAAACTTGTGTGGTTTAATTTTCCTCACTTCCTTGTCGATACCTTACTAAATGTGGACAACTAAATTTGGGTTTTAAACGATTGATGGCGGTATGAGAGGATGATTCATATTAGTCGACCCCAAATCATTTTAGGACCAAGGCTCGGCTGTTGTTACTATTGAGGATATGATAGCTGAATTACAAGAAAGAGTGATCTAAAGGTTGAGAATTGCATGGTCCTAGAGAGTGTTTGGGGAGAGTGGGGGGTGGGGGGAAGCAAACTCGTTATTGGAAGAGTTACGGGGAGAACAGGAGAGGGGGAGGGGAAATACATATAGGCCATCAAACTCGTCACTTTGTTGTCATTCTGGCTGGCTTCTTGCCAGAAGGTCAGGAAATAGTCTGGCCATGAATGTATTAAAAATTGATTGTTCACACATTTCTGAAGTGGCTGCATGTAATGTTCCGGTTCTGCATTTCTACTCTTAATTAACTGGTATTATTTGTCCGGGAAGGGGATTTATCTTTCTCGTAGGTTTGAGCTTGAACATTGAAGGAACCTAAATAGACACATTATGGGCTGTGAGAGAGATCTGTGGTATAGCGCTTTCATCAAATAAGTGAGGGACCCTATATGATTTTTCGAGACAATAAATTACTTGTTTGATGTATGTGTGTTGAAGGCTTGATCTTTTGTAATCACGTCTTTCAAATTTTCTACCTAAAAGAACGGTTTCATTCAATGGCCCGACCATTTCATGACAAAGTTTTTGTTCTTGTGATTGTAGAATGGGGACTTTGACAAGGCATCTCCCATATTCCAGCGAAGAAGGACTGCAAGAGATCAGGCAGATTGCTATAAGATTTGAAGAGAAGACATATAATGCTGCCACAAGCCAGGTTGTTGGTTTTATACAAAGTATGTGCTTATTGCCTTGAATTGCTAAAAGTTTTCTTGTGAATTTAATGATTTGATTTTTCAGTCTGATTACCTGCGGAAGATCTCCATAAAAATGCTTATAATGGAGTCGAAATCCAAGGGGGCAGTCCTTGATGCTCTGCCTTCCAACCCTGCCAGTGTGAGCACAAATGAAAAAGATCTAGGTACACTCCCGATCCTCACAAGTTTCAGATTGAGCTGAACACCAATATGTGATTATTTGTGATTTACTTACTCTACGCTATAAAATTTTCTTTCAGTATCTTCTCAGGATTTGCAGTCCCATGTTCGCAACCAAAGCCAATCTGTGCCAGCCGAGGTAATCAATATTTTGCACCTATTTTGAACATGTTTCATGAAACGAGGATTGGGGGTAGATGTCATAATTTTCTCTCTAGTTGTCATTTCAGTATGTTGGAAACCTCAAATAGAGAGTACGGTAAATCCCACTCTAGTTGTTATCTGTTGCTTTATTTTCTAGTTTGTCAAGACTGTGTGAGACTTAATCTACTACCATGGAGAGCTTTCACATTCTTCTTCAGACCCTGTAAGTAGAGATATGTATGATGATGTTCTTGGTTTTTTTTGTTTTTTTTTATCCGCCCGTCATATCTTGTATGACCACCTTTTTGAATCACTCTCCCCAAAATTTCTAGAGAATTTCAGCTCATTCATTATTATGGATTACACAATCTGACTATAAGTTTGCAATAAGATAAATCTTTTCAGATAAACCTACAATAATAAGAAACAAAAAGGTTTTAATGCACTGGATTTGAATGATTGGCAGCCTCCTCAAGCTGATACTCATCCTCCTCATCAGATGAACGGTGATGATTGGCGCTCACAACTTCAACCTGCTTCCCGCCAAAGGATCATCAATAAAATGTGTGCAGTTTTTTTGGTGGAGTCCTTTTGATTTTGTTTTGCTTAATTGAAATTTTTTACTCATTTATTTGTGTTAGATTTTTTATTATGATAAAATAACAATTTCGTGGTGATTGTTGTCGTTGTTGTTGAAATGTGGGGGTTTAGATTACAGGCTGCGTAGTTGTGACCAGTTGGAGTGGGATTCTTACTGTGTTATTGACTTATTGTTTAAAAATGTGGGGGTATAGGCCTATAGGGTAGAGGCCGCATGCAATTAACTTTGATTTTGAGGAATGTGTTCGACTGTTGCCGTTGAGGCAGCCTTCTTCCATGGTACCTGGACTTTGGTAATCTGGCTTACCAGTTGATTACGCATCTACAGTGGTGTCTTGCCTGGCTGGCAATTTGGGCCATTGTAGATTATTTGATTTTTTTTTCTTTATAACTTTGAAGAAAAAAATTAGAGGCTAACCTCTGCTGTTAGTGCTGATTTTTGCAATTAGACGTTTTGTTCAACATATCATGGTTCTCTTTTGTTACGAGCTTCTCATCTGTGTTGTTACAACATCTGACCATCTTGGACTGATAGGACTGTTCGCCTTCTTTAGGTGTTGAATGTTTGGTCTTTTTTTCTTTCTTATTATTCCCACCTGTATCAGCAGTTCCATACGACTATTCACCTTAACTGATCATCTTGTGACACCGGCTTTGTTGTTGACTTTGGTGTACTAATAACTCAAGTTTCTTTGTGATTGTAGAGTGGGGACTTTGGAAAAGCATCTCCCATTTTACGGCCCAGAAGGACTGCAAGAGCTCAACAATATTGCTATACGTTTCGAGGAGAAGACATATCGTGCTGCTACAAGCCAGGTTGTTTGTTTTACATATCTTGATGCCAAAGTTGCCTTACACTCTTTGTTAATCATCATACTGTATCCAATTGTATCAAGTTCTTCTCCAATCCTAATGATTTCTATGTTCAGTCTGATTACCTGCGGAAGATCTCCATAAAAATGCTTACAATGGAGTCGGAATCCAAGGGGGCACTCCTTAATGCTCTGCCTTCCAACCCTTGTGTGAGCACAAATCAACAAGATCCGGGTACACCCCTACCTCCCTCCTTTTACAAGAACCAAATTTATAGTACTGAACAGTAGTCGGGATTTACTGGTCTATCTGTCATTTTGTCTTTCGGAATCTTCTCTACATTTGCTTGCAGTCGTATGTGCACAAGTGCACAACCAAAGCCAATGTGCCTCAGCAGATTTAATCGATCTCTAGCTTGCCAACGGATTTTGAAAACCAAGAAGAGATGGTGATGATGGCATGTTTGGAGAGGACGGGAAAATTCTTGTATATATAATCCAGACCAGGGTGTAATCAGTAATGTACATATGCTTTCCTGAGTGTGTACTCCGTACTTTTTAGTCAGAAAATGTCGTACTTGGTGGCCACAACAATTCTAGTTTAATGTTAATAAACCATGACTGGTACTCCAATCTTCTCTTTTATGTGTGCATGTTTAGACTTGGGTGTATGTGTGCTTGTTTTTCATGTTGTTACAATGGAGTCAAATTCCGAGGGGTCCCTCCTAATGCTCTGCCTTCCAACCCTGGTGGTGTGAGTACAAATCAACAAGAACCAGGTATACCATCCCACCCTTCATAAGATCCAGATTTATAATGAACACCAATATGTGATTATTTGTGATTTACTTGGACTTACTTTAGTCTACTTTGTCATTTTTTCTTTCAGTATCTTCTCAGAATTTGCAGTTCCAAATTCACAACCAAAGCCAGTCTTTGCCAGCCGAGGTACGTAATCAATATTTTGCACCAACTTTGAAACTGTTTCATGAAACAAGAATTAGGGTTGGATGTCATGATTTTGTCTCTAGTTGTCGATTCATCGTGTTGAAAACCAATCTGCTAAATTTGTCGATTCATCGTGTTGAAAACCAATCTGCTAAAATTTGTTTTTGTTTCTTCATTATTTTCATCCGTATGACTGTCTGATCAGTTGGGCCGATGGTGGCAGAGCTGTCGAGTTTGAGGCGTTGAA
This sequence comes from Spergularia bocconei, assembly GCA_963457585.1. Taxonomy (NCBI): domain Eukaryota; kingdom Viridiplantae; phylum Streptophyta; class Magnoliopsida; order Caryophyllales; family Caryophyllaceae; genus Spergularia; species Spergularia bocconei. The sequence continues at coordinate 2,112,034 of OY734951.1, read as the reverse complement.
ATTCATCAGCCATTTCCGCAAATCGTATCCCTACACTCAAAAGCACTTGTTAAATGACAGGCTTTCCACTCTAAGGTCAGTCACACTAGGGTCAATTCTGAATCAGATTGCCGGCATTATTAGCCATGGAGGCGTATTTAGACGAGTCTGTGATCTCAAGAACAAGAATATCCTCGTTTACTTGGCCGCCTCGCTTGGCTTCTCAAGTGATCACCTGATGTATGAGGGTATTGTCTCCTCTGAAATCCCTACAGATTTGGGACCACTGTGTGACTTTTACCAACAGATGAAGAAGGATAATCCTCGCTCTGAACTCATCTTCGTTCCCTTGGATCAGAAGCTATCAGATAGCGATGTAGTGGCCAGAATGCCGTGGCCGAGACTGTCCCTTCCTCCTGCAAACCCCCTTGATCCAAAGGTTTTAGAATGGTTTAAAGGCAAGATTAAATCTGCACGTCGTGTAGTCCGTCTCACTAATGAAGTAAATGCAGTATCGCTGTTTAATGATACTCTCCGGGAAGAGCTCCTCTGGGACTTGGAAACTGGATTACAATGTTATTGACGGTACAATCCATTATCTAACCTTACCACTTCACTTATTCTGCTCTTTGTATCTTGTTGTTCACCTTATATATCTTATTTGGAAGGAAAGAACTTTGGAGCTAACTTGCTACTGTTAGTGCTGATTTTTTCATCTACGCCTTTTGTTCAACAAATCACGGTTTTCTCTTTCGTTACGAGTTTCTCATCTGGGTTTGAACAGGATGATGGAACGGAATCTGTGTTGTTGCGACTTGTGATGACAATCTTACCTAGTCTAACTGTCATTTTGTCTTTCAGAACGAATCTTCTCGGAATTTGCAGTCCTAAGTGCACAACCAAAGCCAATGTGCCTTAGGAGATGTGATCGATGATCGATCTCTAGCCCGCCAACGGCTCACACAGGACTTACTGTTCTTGTATATATCATTCAGACCGAGTGTAATCAGTAATGTACATATGCTTTCCTTACTGTATACTTTTTAGTCAGCAAAATGTCGTACTTGGTGGACACAATAAATCTAATTTAATGCTGAACATATTGTGTTAATATGAATTATGAACTATGACCGGTACTCCAATCTTCTCTTGTATGTGTGCTTGTTTAGACTTGGGGTGTATCATGTATGTGTGCTTGTTTTTTCATGTTGTGTACTTTTATTCCGACTTTTCCCCTCTGTATCTTTTGTACTCGATAATTAAGCTCGTTAATATTGTTAAACTTGTTGCGTGACAAGTCTTGTTTTGTTTTGAAGTGACCTTTTTTAGCTCATTTAAAACTTGCAAACGGATAAAAATTGCGAACATTCTCCTCAAGAAAGGTTCGTCTTTTTTAATAGCGTGTTTGTTTTTTGAAATGGGACGGATGGAATAGAGTGGACTGAGTCACTGATTACGTAGCTAGTAAACTACTGTATTAGAAGTCAAGCAGTAGTCGTCGTTGCTTGTTATTATATTCAAAAGTTCATAGTCCTCCCTTTCATTTTATAGTTCAAAAATCTATCTCTCCTCGATCAACCGATGGATTCCGATAATCAAGCTGACGATCATCCACCTCAGATGGAAGCCGGTGATTGGCGCTCTCATCTTCAACCTGAAAGCCGCCAAAGAATTGTCAATAAAATGTGAGCTGCTTTTTTTATTATTGGAATATGTATTTGACAAATTTGTTAATGTTGGATTGTTGAGTATTGTATCGATTATGGGTAAAGTTGCGTACATCTGAAGTTGTCGTAGTCGTTGATGTTATTGGTGTTTACTGACGGGATTTTCTTAAATCACTTTTAGATATGATTTTGGGTAGAATTCCAGAAGGGGTTTAGAAAAAAGAATGGATCTTTCATGATTTTTCAGGAAGAGATATGATGAGTTGGATCTTTGGATGGAAATTGCGTCTTTTTTAAACGCTAAATTAGTTAGGGTATGTTTGGCCAAACTCCTGGATTCGCTTATGGGGCGTACGTGTTTGGCCAAGCTCTTGGATATGAGGCTTATACTATAAGCTAAAACTTGGCCAAACACCCCAGAGAAGCACTGTGGGTTTCTTCTAGCAGGGTGAGGAACTGGAATGTTCTTATTGGAGGATACGAGTATGATCTCGTGATCTTATATTTCCGATCTCATAATGTCATACTCGTATCCACCAATAGTTATCTTAGAGCTAAGATGTGCACCACTCTGCCAGGCTATTGAATTGGCCTGTAACCTAGTGACAGTGTAACTGTGTAAGTTCAATGTTTAGTGTAATCGTCAATGTACGTTTTAAAGGCATGGTCTTTTTCCGATCTGTCTTATTTTATACTTCTCGCGATTTATCCAACTTCGAGTTTAATTTGTTGCTGTACTAATAAACTCGAGTTTCTTTATGATCGTATCGTAGAATGGAGACTTTGAAGAGGCATCTCCCATATGCGGGCGAAGAAGGACTGCAAGAGCTCAAGCTGATAGCTACAAGATTTGAAGAGAAGATATATAGTGCTGCTACAACTACAAGTCAGGTTGTTTACTTTGTTTTGTTATATGTGCTTATATTTTGATGCTAAACTTGCCTTTAATTCTCATTATTGCAAGTTTTCCTGAGAATCTGATTAATGATTTGTATTTTTCAGTCTGATTATCTGCGGATTATCTCCCTGAAAATGCTTACAATGGAGTCGAGATCCGAGGGGGCGCTTCCTAATGATCTGCCTTCTAACCCTGATGGTGTGACCACAACTCAACAAGAAGATTCAGCATCTTCTGCAACCTGAACTTACAGTCTACTGTCATTTTATTTCTTCAGCATCTTTTGTGAATATAATCTTTGCCATCAGATGGTACTTAATCGATCTTAGGCTTGGGTTTATGTGCGCTTGTTTTTCATATTGTGTACTTTTAATCCGACTTTTTCCCTCATATATATAAGTTTGTGTACTATTGTTAAACTTGTTGGCATCGTTGCGAACCAATCTAGAGCGGTTATTTGTTTTAAAGTGACCCTTTTTATTTCATTTAACATTTGCAATGGGGCGAGTTTATAGATTATTATACAGAGTACTTTGTGATCCTTTAGAATCACAAGTACGTAATGCAACCTATCAATTAACTACGATCGTCAGGAGTAAAAACAAAAATCACGACGAGACTTATTAAACGGAAGTCTAATGGTCGGACTGGTGGGTTACGCCATCTGAAGAGTTAGATGATCAACGGGTTCAACCGGTTCAATCAAACTAGAAAACCGAAAGAATTACATGCGTCCGACACAAGCCTGAGGAGGAGTAGACTAGTACTCCGTAGTAAAGTAGTACAGACTCGTCATAGTATACTACTTGCAACTTTTTTATTTATATCCGAAGTTGAAAATTTCATTTATTTCAAACATTGCTGACATACTTACAATCTTTTCTCTCTTAGATCAACCAATGGAGATGGATCCAAAAAATTTGCAGCCACCTCTGATTTACCCTGATAATTGGCGCTACCATCTCGAATCTGATTCCCGCCAAAGAATCGTCGATGAATCGTAAGCTGCCTTTTTTTTTTTTTCTTTTATAAGTTGTTTGTAGTCATTTTGGTTTTTGACTCAAATGTTTGTGTTGGGTTGTTATTATAATATTCTGTGTATTTTGTCGACTAGGGGTAAAATTTGCGTACATGAGGTTGTTGTCGTTGTTGTTTTAGTTTAGTTGAGATTCTTATTGTGTTGATGCTATAAAGGTGTGGAGGTTGATGACTTCCAAAATAACAAGGGGGTTAGAAAAAGATTGGATCTTTAACTTCATGATTGTTTTTTTAGCAAATGTGGATGGAAATGGAATGCTCTTAGTTTGCGTCTTTCTTATACGCTAAGGGTATGTTTGTCAAGTTCTTGGACCGACTTATGAGACCTAGAAGGCAAAACTTGACCAAGTTGAGAAACAATGCAATCTCTATTTTTCAGAACCATTTCTAGTGTAAAATTGTTACTGTTTTGCGCGTGCGCCACCACTAGTCTTAAATCGCAAACGTAGGTTGAACATGCTGTGACAATATCACATACATGTTGCTTTGTTCTTGTGATTGTAGAACGGAGACTTTGAAGAGGCATCTCCCATATTCTGCTTTAGAACCGCAGGAGATCAGGTGGCTTGTTCTAGAATTTGAAGAGAAGATATACAATGCTGCTACAAGTCAGGTTGTTTGTTTCATATGTGGTTATGTATCTTGATGCTGAAGTTGCCTTAAATTGCTTCAAGTTTTCTTTGAGAATCTAATGATCTGTATTTTCAGTCTGACTACCTGCAGAAGATCTCTCTGAAAATGCTTGCACTAGAGTCGAATTCCGAGACAATACTCCCTAATTGCATGCCTTCCAACCCTGCTTGTGTGAGTTCTAATCATGAAGATATCTAGTTCAGTAGTTCTTCGACAGTTTTTATTTAAGAAGCGAGAAGAGATGATTGAATGTTATATAGAACTCGGTGTATGAGTTCACTTGTTTTCACAAAATGATGTACTTTTTCCCTCCATTGTTACTTACAAGTTACAACCCATGTACCGTTGTACTATTGAAGTTGAGTTGTATCTTTTTTGTATTTGCTTGTCTTTTATGTGTGCTCTAAAAGTCAATATTGTACGAATGTCGTAGTTAATTACTTTTAATGTGATGGTTAATGTACCTTACCATACATAATCTTCCGTCAACTACTTTCATTCTGATAGTGAAAACGACCTTTAGATACATATGAGAGATTAACGTACATTTACATACAAATTAAATTATGTCAAGTGATTGGAGAAAACGAAATTCAAACCTAAATCACTGATAACACATTCGTGATTGTTAAATGACGTATAAATGTTCTATGTGAGTTTACCATCTCGTTGTGATAAATATTGCTCGAACATTTGTTACTCACAACTCACAATTTGTGAACTTATTAATACTAGTTTGCATGCCCGTGCCACGCCCGGGTTATATATTTAATTATTTATATTGTTTATACACGTTTTATAAAAAAATGTTGTCTTATCTTTGCTCTAATAAATTACCATAATGATTAATTTCCATATATTAGCTATAATACTATATTACTCTATAATAATTTATTACCATATCCTAACAGATAATTGTATTTAATGCTATTTTTATGTTCTATCCAATTAATGTATGATAATTTATTACCATATCCTAACCGATAATTGTATTTTAATGCTATTTTTATGTTCTATCCAATTAATATATGCCAAGTGTCGTCGTAGGAAAGACTTGGTTTCAGGTTTTAATATATAATATTAGATTAGATATACCCTCTTTGCTAAACACGTGACTATGTACTTTGAAAATGCAGCACATCGAGGCATTTCTTCGACTGTCCTCGTCTACTAGAATCTTCTTCACGGAGAATTCAATTTCACCTGCTCCATGTCAAAGACCAGCGGGGCAGTCGTTTCACTAAGGAATTTCCCATATCCTTTCGACTGGCACTTAGAGTATGTTTGACTAAACTTCTAATATTGTCACTCCACCTTAAAATTTTTTTAAAGTTCGAAAACACCAACCAACAAAAAAAGAAGTCATACCAGAAACTCGACATCTCGATATCCAAAACTTGACATACCGATATCTAAAACTCGACATTTCGACTCTCGCTAAAAAAATTAAACATATTCGGAATCCAGCTTGAATTCAACCTTGTCAACAAACACACTCAAACTAAAATTGTCTCGCTCACCTCGATCAATCAAACAAACAAAAAAAAAAGCTTCTTCCTTACACTTCCTCATTCTTCCATATCTGTAATATCATTACTACTCCAATTCAGCTATATATATACACACACAAAGTTTTGATCTTTTTAGGGTTTTCTCTCTTAATAATTTATCCGCCTACCCCAAATCACCATTTCTACTTTTTTTCAGCTCATTCATTGTTTTTATTTATAGATTACATAATTGAATTAATTAAATCTAATTTAATTATTATTACATGATTGTAATAATAAGATTAAAAATCCCATCTTTTTTCATATAATTTTTTTTTATAAATTTTCATGGATTCGAATAATTGGCGGCCTTCTCAAGCTGATGCTCCTCAGATTGACGGTGCTGATTGGCGCTCCCAACTTCAGCCTGAATCCCGCCAAAGAATCGTCAATAAAATGTGAGCTTTACGCTTCTTTTTTCTTTTTTTTTTTGGGTTTTAATTGTGTTTTTATGGAATTTGTTTATGATTTATTGTTGTAAATTTTGACCCTTTTGTTTAAGTTTGATTGTGATTATGATTTTTTTGAGAATTGTTGATTTTTTAAGGGTGAAATTGTGTATATTTGGCATTGATACATTCTGGGTATTGTTGCTTGTTGTTGAAGTTGTCGGTTTCGTCGTTGTTGGTTTGGTTTAGGGGGTTGATTAGGGTGGAGGGGTGCTTGCATTTGGAGCAATGGGGTAGTGGGATTGTTGGTGTGTTGTTTAGTTGTTTTTTTGGTGTCGGTTTCGTTGTCGTTTGTTTGGTTTAGAAATGTTGGGGGTTTAGGGGTAGAGGGGTGCATACATTTCGAATTCGGAGGAGTGGGATTGTCGCGGTGTTGTTTAGAGTTTGTGGTGGTTGGAAATTTGGAGATTTGGAATGTTGAGATATAAAAGGATGGAGAGTTATGTAACTGAGGTAATTGAATGTAGTGATGGATTTTCGAAATTTTCATTTTAGGTATGAGTTAGGGTTGGAAGATTACTTCCAAAGTGGTGAAAACGAAAAGGGGTTTTAGAAAAAGAATGGATCTTTCGTGGTTTTTTAGGATGATTGATGGATGGAAATGGAATGCTTAGCTACGTTAGGTAGTGATATGCGCGACTAGTTCTAATTCTAACTGATAATTGTGGGTGGAACCGTGGTGTATATACCAGGGATAAGATCGTGATTCCATAGCAGTCTCATCGTCAAAGTTTATAGATTTTTAGCCTGATTGGTAAGAGCTCAGATGTGATCCGTTCTACTTTGTTTAAGTGAGACAGATGTACTAAAGCCATCAGGAATGAATACTGAATTCGACGTTGAGCTTCAATGCACATTAGGAAACCTAGCTTTGCTTACTCTCAGTTCGCTAGTTAGTGTAATTTTTCGTCTTCCTTGTAAGCCACTCCTTTTGTGGTTCTTTGCAGTTCTAGTTGACAAAGCTTGAAGACTTTTCTTGTATTAAACCCTTGAATATGGTTTAGTGTTGGAAGTTGCAATTAACACAAGCTTTTGCATTCTCATCTATGTAATCTCTCAAAAAAAAAAAGCTTTTGTATGCTACCCGTGTTGCACCAAAGTTGTTTCAAGATGAATGTGGATAGTATAACTGCGATGCTACGATGTTCAAGAAATTAGGTGTTGTGGACTCTTTGGAAGATGAAGTGAAATCAGTAGGCTTAGAATCCTTTTGTTTATTTATCTTCTTTTTGGCAGTTGACAATAGATATAGTTTTGTAATGTTAAATTAGTTAGAAATAAAAAGTGAGCTCATAAGAAAACGTGAAATTTGGATTCCTTGAGGTTAGGAATAAGTTTTTTGTGTGTACCTGTGAATTCCATATGTTGAGCCTGAGACATGTGGATCAAAGTATGCTATAGTAGATGAACTTTTGTTAATGGAGATTTGATGGGGTCACAACTTTTGAAAAACTTGTACTAGACTACTAGGTAATAACAATATCTTAAAAACTAAAAGTATAAGAGACATGTATGGCCATATCGGTGTGTGAAACTGGGAGAAGAATTATAATCTTACGGGGCTTTGAGAAACTGAGCAGTTAATTGGAATTGAGCTGTTTGATCTGATTTGCCTTAAAGAGAGGAATCTAATTTTAGCCATCATATTCAGTGCATAATAAAATTGTTACCAACGTTAGCTCGTAAAGTGATTGAGGCTACAGAGGTCACTGGGGGGTGGGTGGGGAGTGATGCATGGTTTGAGCGCTACATGGCAAGTGTTTACTAGGACTTCAGTTAATGAGCTATTTTATTGGAAACATTTGTACAAAAAGGGAATTCACTTGCCTAGTTGACCTGCATTAGAAAACTAGAAGGCCTATAAAATACTTTTTAATTCTCATAAAAGACCCTGAATGTTGATTTCTGATCGTAGGTTATATTATTCTTCTCTTACTCTAATCAGACAACTACTAGAAGGTTTTATAATTTGGACAATCACCTTGATTCTCTTTTTTTTTGATGGGATCACTAGCGTCTAATATTGCATATCGATCAATTCTCTCCCAGACTGTCTATATCTCACGATATTCTTTTGTGGTTTTGAAGTTGTCTAAATAACTCCAGAAATATTACTCCAAATAGAGGTTGATTGATAGATTAGAATCCCCCTGTATTGAAAAAAATTTGGGTTTATCGTTCCCCACTTCCTTGTCCAGGCTTTTCATTTTACTTGAACTCTAATATAACAAACTAGGATTTGCTTATTAAATTTGGAGAACTAATAGCATTAAGTTTGGGTTTAAAACAAATGATTCCTTGTTGTTTTTAAAGGATTGTTCAATTGTAGGTAAGAGTGATCCAGTATAGATTAGAAGAAAAAGGTGAAGATTGACAGTTGTATGGCCGAAGTAGTGTTTGGGAGAGTAAAGGAGAGGGGGAGAGGAGAGAGGGGAGGGGGGGAGATCGTTGTTTTGGAGGAGTATAGGGGGAGATAGCGAAGGGGGGAGGTTGGAGGGGGGGGGGTGATACGTATAGGCCCATCAAACTTGTTGTTTCGTTGACCTTCTGGCTCGATTCTTGCCAAAAGTTTGATCTCTCAAAAAAGTCTGAAGATATAGCGTTTTCAAGAGAGTAGTTAAAAGCAGGTTGTTAACACTTTTATTACAAGGTAGTATGTAACAATTTTTTCTATCTCACTCTAAATTATTGTTACTTTTCTGTTCGGAAAGTGGGGGCTTTCTCATAGGATTCAGCTTGCTTATTGAAGGAACGTGAATAGGCAAGTAATCAGTTATGGATGAGATGGATCTTTCTTATAGCGTTCTTACCCAACTCAGGAAGTGAGGCCCCTTAAAAGATATTGTTTTACTAAACTCTGAATGTGTTATGGGCCAAGTTTTCGGAGAACTTTGGGGTAAGTGAGGTTGGCCAGAGTTGGGGTCAGTTTTGCCATATGAGGATAAAATAAAATTAGTGATGCAGTAGGAAGTCAGTTGGGTAGCTTTCAGCTGTAGTTGATATGAAGATTTATGTGGTGACTGGATTGGTTCTTGAGTAGGCAATGTACTTAATGCGTTCACTCATGGTGTGTTTCAGTCTTTATCAACCCCTTTTCTTGTGTACCCATTTTATTAGGTGTTGATTCCTCTCGGAGTCTGTCCACGGCGTTGAACATTACGAGGAATATGTTCAAGTCTTGCTCATGAAGCAGCATGCTTCCAGGGTATCTGGAGCATGGCAATCTGGCTTATGAGTTGATTACACATCTATACTAGTGTCTAATTTGAGCCATTGCTGAATCTAGGATTTTATATATTTACCTATATCTTTGGAAGGAAAGAATTTAGGAGCTAACCCGCCATTAGTACTGATTATTTCAATCGCCCTTTTGCTCAACAAGTCATGATTTTCTCTCCTGTTATGAGATTTGCATCTGGAGTTTAATAGGATGGGGCGAAATATGTTTGCGACCTGTGACCATGTTGGACTGGTAGGTCTGTTTAATTCTTTTTTTTTTTTTGGGGGGGGGGGGGGGTGGGGGGGTGGGGACATAGGAGCAGGTAATGCTGCGGGGGTGGGTCATGAGTATTCGAATTAGGACAACCCCAAGGCGGTTGATTTCCTAACCAGTAGGCCAACCTTGATAAACGCTGTTTGATTTCTGTTGAAGGCTAGATCTCTTTTCAATCCATCTTTTTTTTTTTTTTTTGTTTCTCATTGCTTTCCCACCTAAATCCACGAATCCTTACACTGATTCGTGTTAACTGATCATTTTTTGACAAAGGTTTTGTTGTTGGTGCAGTACTAATAACTCAAGTTTCTTTGCGATTGTAGAATGGAAACTCTGAAGAGGCATCTCCCATTTTCTGGGCAAGAAGGACTGCAGGAGCTCAAGCAGATCGCGATAAGATTCGAAGAGAAGATATATAGTGCTGCTACAAACCAGGTAATTTGTTTATACGTACTATATTTTGATGCTTGAGTTCCTTAGCTCTTTGTTCATCATATTGTATCCAATTGCTCAGTTCTCATGAAGATTTAATGGTCTGTATTTTCAGTCTGATTACCTGCGGAAGATATCCCTGAAAATGCTTACAATGGAGTCAAAATCTCAAACCACACTCCCTAATGCTATGCCTACCAACTCTGCTGGTGTGAGTCGAAATCCACAAGATCCAGGTATCAACTCCCTCCCCCCTCTGTTTCACAAGATGCAATGCTACTGTGCTCTCTAATCTCAGAGCTCACTCCCTGATGCTATGCCTTCTGACCTTTATTTTCTCTCATCTGTGCTCCTGTGGCTTTGTTCCTTGATAGTTGATACTGTGTGTAGTTATTTGTGAATAACTTGAACTTACGTTGTCCATTTTGTCATTTTCTTCCAGTATCTTCTCAGAATTTGCAGTCCCAAGTGCACAATCAAAGCCAATCTGTGCCTCATCAGATGGTACCTAATCAAACTCAAGCTCGTCAACAGCTTTTAACTCAGAATGTTCAAAGCAACATAGGATCCGGAGGCATGCAAACTGCTGTCAGCTTGGGAAATACTTTACCACCTAATGGTTTGGCGCAAAATTCGATGCCAAATGTGGCTCAGAATCCCAATCTGCAGAGTATGTCTGGCATTTCACAAAGCTCCATGGGGAATACAATGAACCAGGGACTTACTTCCAATATGTTCTCGAATGCTCAAATCCAAGGAAGGCAGCAACAGGTTGGTTCTCAGCAGCAACAACCACAACAAAATTCGCAGTACATGTATCAGCAACATATGCTGCAACAGAAGCAGATGTTAAAGCAGAAGCTACAGCAACAAAATATTCAACAACCACTAATGCAAACACCAGGACAGCAACAACAGCTACCTCCTCAGCAGCAAAGCCTGCTACAGGGTGCACAGCAACCAATGATGCAAACTTCTTCTGTTATGCAGCCTTCCATGATGTCTGGGCTGCAACCGAACCAACAGTCATCTATTCAACAGCCAACTCAGTCTGTGCTTCAGCAGCATCAACAATCTGCTATCAGGCAGCAGCAGCAGCAACAGCAACAGCAACAGCCTCAGCCCCAGCAAACTCCTATCATGCAGCAACAGCAAACACAACTGTCGCAGCAGTCCATTATGCAATCCCAGACTCAGCCTCAGTTGCAGCAGCAAGTATTGGGCCAACAAACGAATGCTGCAAACATGCAACAGAATCAAATAATTGGTCAACAGAGTAATATATCAGATTTACAGCAGCAGCAGCAGCAGCAGCAGCAGCAAAGGCTGCTAGGGCAGCAGAACAGTATTCAAAACCTGCCAGTGCAACAGTCTACTAGCCATCAGCACATGCAACAGCAGCAACATTTAATGGGTCAACAGAGCAATCTTCAGAACATGCATCAGCAACAATTGGGCAACCAGAGTCATGTTGGTGGGCTTTCACAACAGCAACAACTGATTGGAACCCAATCAAATAATGCAAGTATGCAGTCAAATCAACACTCCATGCACATGATGCAACAACCCAAAGTCCCCATGCAGCAGCAGTCCCAGAATGCTTCTTCGATATTGTCAGGTGGTGGACAGCAACAACCGCAGTCACAGCCACAGCAGCAGATTATGTCCCAGCTCCAGTCTCAACCAACACAATTACAACAGCAATTGGGCTTGCAGCCACAGCAAAATTCTCTTCCGCATAATATGCAGCAGCGGATTCACAACATGAACCCTTTGCTTCAACAACAAACCATGATTGATCAACAGAAGCTATTCCAGCCGCCAAGAGGAACTCCAGAGGCCCCATCCAGTATGTATCTACTTTCTGAATTTGCTTCGTTCTGTTTTTGGTTGAACTTGGGTTTCTCTGGATTTGTTCTTCAGATTTTTTTTTGGTGAAAATTAGGTAGCTGTATGTTTAGTCTAAGGTATTCACTCTTCACCGTAGTAAATTCCTGGCTGTGTGGCTATGATACCCATCCTGTCAGCTTGTATAGTGCAGGTGACTGAAAGTAGTGCATTACTTGGTTCTGAACTAATCCTATAGGAGTCCTGTTATTTCTTTTTTGTCTTTTTTTTTTAAATTTTGCTTCATATCTTGTGCCCTTTTATTCATTGCACATTTAAGAGTTCAATCTGATTGAAATATGAGTGCCCTCAACTGCATTTGAGGATATGTGCAACTTTGCAAGCCTCTGTTATTACCTTGTCTCTCTTTTGATGATAGCTACCGTTGTGTTCAAAAAATTCTGACATTGTGTTTTTGTGGTTCCTGAGAAGCCTCTTTGGACTCCACTGCGCAGACTAGTAGTACACTTGTCGGGGAGTGGCAAGAAGAAACCTATCAAAAGGTAATGTTCCCTTCTCTACCTTAATATCAACATAACAAGGTATAGCTGAAATGTAAAGATGATGCTTGAACTATGTTTGCAGTGGCTTTAGATTTCCGAAACATAATCTGATGAATATTTTATGATGATAACAGATTAAATCTATGAAGGATATGTACTATGCAGATCTTAATGAGATGTACCAGAAAATTTCTATTAAACTTCAGCAGGTATGTCAAATTGCATGTATGATTCTTGTTATTGACTCGGTGTTTTGCGAAAAATCCCACCAGCCTCTCTAGGGAACATGAATATTAGCAGTATATATGACCAGCCTTTCTTTTGTAGTCTAAAGTCTTTTTTCTGGTGCTTGTTTTTGGTGCATTAACCAGCATGACTCTCAACCTCAACAACCAAAGATAGAACAGATTGAGAAGCTCAGAGCGTTTAAACATATGTTGGAGAGATTAATGCAAATTCTCCAAACTCCCAAGAACAACATTTTACAGAGTCACAGAGATAGATTACCATCGTTTGAGAAGCAGATTGTAAACTTACTTAACTCAAACAAACCCAGGAAGCCTGCTCCTCCTATGCAACAAGGGCAAGTTATTCCTTCTCAACTGCATTCTATGCAGCAGCCCCATTCTCAAATTCCCCAAGCACAATCAAATGATGGTGGAGTGAACCCTCAGTTACAGTCTATGAACATGCAAGGTTCGGTTGCAACCATGCAACAGAGCAGTGTGCCAAGCTTGCAGCATGGTTCTGTTGCTTCTTTGTCTGCTATGACTTCTTCACAACAGAACATGCCAAGTTCGTTACAGCCTGGTTCGAATTTGGACTCAGTACAGACGAGTGCACCAAATTCAATGCAGCAAGTTGCAATGTCCTCCTTGCAGCAGAATCCCGTTAGCTCTCCTCAACAGGCAAATATCACTTCTTTGCAACCCCAAAGTGGAATTAGTTTGCTACAACAAAATGTCAACACCCTCCAATCTAGTTCAAATATGATTCAAAACCAGCATCTGAAACAGCAGCATGAGCAGCAAATGATACAAAGCCAACAGCTGAAGCATCAATTCCAGAATAGGCAAATGCAACAGCAGTTTCTTCAAAAGCAGCAGTTATTGCAGCAGCAGCAGCAGCAGTTACATCAGCAAGCAAAACAGCAACAAGCGTCACAAATGCAGGGTCATCAAATGCCCCAACTTCACCATTCAAATGATGTGAATGAGAAGATGAGACAACTTAGATCAGGCGCTTTTCCACAACATCTGTCTTCAGCCCAACGATTTGTAAATCAGCAGCTGAAGCCTGGGTCTTCTTTTGCTGTATCGTCTCCTCAACTGCTGAATGCAGTGTCTCCCCAAATAAATCAACATTCTTCTCCGCAGATTGACCAACAAAATCTTCCACCATCAGTTCCAAAAGGTGGAACCCCCTTGCATTCAGCAAATTCACCTTTTGTCCCGTCTCCATCAACGCCACTAGCGCCATCTCCAATGCCTGGTGATAATGAGAAGCCAGCTGTTTCTTCACTCTCAAATGCTGGAAATGTTGGTCATCAACAACCAATGGGAACACTTGCTGCTCCTCAATCACTTTCCATTGGCACCCCTGGGATATCTCCCTCTCCTCTGTTTGATTGTGCAGGGCCAGATGGAACTCACGGCAATGCCACCGCCAGTGTTTCGGGAAAATCCAGTGTAACAGAGCAACCAATTGAGCGCTTGCTTAGAGCAGTAAGTAGCATTTGGCAACTTTCAGCATTTTGAATATGTCGATGTTTTCAAGCTTATAATGGAGATTATATGTAGATCATTAAATAACCTGTCCCTCATTACTCTATTTTCAGGTCAAATCAATATCGCCAAAAGCTTTAAGTGCAGCAGTCAGTGACATCAGTTCAGTTGTAAGCATGGTTGATCGAATTGCGGGATCTGCTCCAGGTAATGGCTCGCGAGCCACAGTTGGTGAGGATTTGGTTGCCATGACAAAGTGTCGGTTGCAAGCTAGGAATTTTCTGACCCAGGATGGAAGTAATGGGACAAAGAGAATGAGACGTTATACCAGTGCAATGCCCTTAAATGTTGGAGCATCCATTGGAAGCATGAATGATAGCTTGAAGCAACTGTATGGGCCCGACACTCCTGAGCTAGAGTCAACTGCAACATCTGGTGTCAAGAAGGCCAGGATTGAGGTATTGCCTGTCTTGCAACTCTTGGTTCCTGAAGTGCATTACAACTTTTTTTTTTTCCGAGGAAAAGTGCATTACAACTTAAGGTTGCCTACTTTGATATTTTGCTCTTGTTTTTTTTTTTTTTGGTACATTGATATTTTGCTCTTGTGAAAATGATTATCCACTGGTGTAATTACATTAAAATCTGATGGTAGTTCTAAACACCATTCTCATGTAGGACTATTATCACATTTCAGAAACACTGTTCCTTAGGAGTAGGTCACTTTGTTTTTTCTTTGAAATATCTTCCCTCCTCTTCTCCAGTAATAACTGCCTAAAGATTTGACTTATTTGTATTTTCACAGTCTAGAAATATAAAGAAAACAACATTATTGCTAAATGTCTGCCATTGCTGTGATTGACTGATTGTTGGCCTTTTAACTTGAAAAAGTAACGTGAGGCATTGTTTTGAGTTGAAGGGGAGCCTTGGCTCACCGGTAAAAGGTGTTGCCGTGTGATCGATAGGTCACGGGTTCAAGTCCTGGGAGCAGCCTCTTGTCAAGTAAATTGACAAGGGAAGGCTTGCCCTCATTACACCCATGCGGTGGGACCCTCGCTTAGCGGGGACGCCAATGTGCGCCAGGCTGCCCTTTTAGGCATTGTTTTGAGTTATGTTATGCCTTACTTTTCTGTTTGTCATGTTGTCTTTATGTCTCTGGTGGTGCAGGTTAATCATGCTCTTTTGGATGAAATCAGAGAGATAAATGATCGTCTTATAGACACTGTTGTCGCTATCAGTGATGAAGACATGGATCCGGCTGTGGCTGCACCAGCTGCAGGAGGTAGTGGAGGGACCATAGTCAAATGCTCTTATAATGCTATAACTCTTAGCCCAAGCTTGAGGGCACAGTATACTTCAGCTCAAATGGTGAGTATGCTGCATACAGATAAACGGGCTTTATTTTGGCATTGCGTATTAATCTGTATTGGTATGTTTGGTGCCTTGCAGTCACCAATTCAGCCATTGAAGTTGCTGATTCCTGCAAATTATCCTAATTGCTCACCAATTTTGATGGAGAAGTTACCGGTTGGTAACAGGTGAGCTTTCGAAAGTCTGAATCTTCTTTTGTTCCAATTAAAACATTGTCTCATTCTTACTCTTGATACTGGTGAAGTGTCCTGGTGAGGTTCTACATGTGGTCAAAAGAATCATCAAAGTCATCTATAACTGGCTATTCTGGCTTCACTTGTTCACCAAAAGCATGTTAAAAATGCGTACTACAAGTTGCACAACAAAAGCTTTCTAATCACAGTGCCCTCTAATTGTGTGTGCCTTACTATTTCTCTTTTGATTTGAGAAATGATCTCCCCAAGGTGTCTTTTTGTAATTGGGCGTTACCCCTTGGTCTCCATTTGGATATATAGATACCCTCACTTCCTTTTCACCAAAAAAAAAAAGAAAAAGTATTCTCTTTTGATTTAGTGTGTATTGCAAATTAGGTTGGAATTATTGTCAGAGACCAAACCACCTTGTCTTTAGCTCCATCATTGGCGAGTCCTGCTCACAATCGTTTTACATCTTCCCCAGATAGACTAATACTTTCTATGTACTTTTTTTTAAGTCATGAACATGAAGATCTTTCAGTCAAGGCAAAGTCGAAGTTTAGCATCTCTCTCCGGAGTCTTTCACAGCCGATGTCATTGAAGGACATAGCAAGGACTTGGGATGCTTGTGCTCGTGCTGTCATTTCTGAATATGCACAGCAGAATGGTGGAGGGACCTTCAGCTCAAAATATGGAGCTTGGGAAAATTGCTTGCGCGCATCATAAGCCATCATTTACAGCTTGTAGATTGAAGTTGAGGCAAAAACATCGATGTCCTGAAATCCTACATCGCTACTGCTATTCTGAAGCCATGTATTCCATTGGTTGGACTGCGTTAGCGAACCATACCTGTCAGTGTTGCTCAAGATCTGTCGATAATACTCTTCGGTGAATATACATTGTCACATGTTGCAGAGTGATGCAGCTGTAACATTTTGAATATGTTGCTCGATTATTCTTTGTGATGTTCGAAAGAAAAGGTTACTCGAGATGTGTGGTCTGACCCAGTAGAGTCCTCCTTGTATTGAAGAGGAACAAATGTATAAATGTCAAAGGGTCCATATAGCAAAATGTAAAAAGCTGATGCTCTTTGAGTGTAGCAATAAACATCCCTTTTGGCAAGGATTTTATGGATGGTGTCCTTGTACTTTCTTCCTTGCCTCTTTTATGCTCTTTTGCTTTAATATTTTCCCATTTAATAAATTTGTTACTAAATATTATAAGCCATGCTATTACTACATTGCCAATATATCCCACCTTGAGTAATATATATTGATAGAGTTTATATCTCAACTTTCACCATGTCTTGTTTATTGATATTTCAAGTCCAAACATATTCACATAAATTTTTTACTATTGAAGTTGATCAACTTTGAACTCCAGAAGCACATAACATTAATCTTAACTGTGGGTAAATAGGGTTTTGATTGTATCTACCGATACTGGTAAGTTTTCTATTCTTATAAGTTTTCTCGATCTGAGGCGTAAAATTATGTTTATTGCTTGTTTAAATGGTTATAAGTGATGTCATATCTCAAGTTGTCAATAACCTATGTCTTAGAAGATTACATATATACTCTAGACAATAGCGTGATAGAAAATACTTACAATCGATGTAGCATTTCTTGAAAATCTTGATTTTCTTCGGAAATAAGTTATTGAATTATAGTAGATCGTGTACCCTTAATTTTGATATTGATGACAAATGTCATATGACTATTTACTGATATACGATTTATAATTGAAACGTATAGGCATGACTTCTGATAATTTTGTATACTTCGAATAAACCCTTGTATGATTTAACTTGGTTTTCAAGGAATTTAGATCTAAGTAGGTCTAATTTGTTCAAATCAAATAAGACTGGATACTATCATATTCATTAAAATCAAATCAAATCAACTCAAATGAAAGCAAATATCATAGTGTAATTCTTAATGATCAAGTCAAGTTGTAGGTATTAATTCGCCTAATTAAGTTCGATTAATTTTACAATAAATTCAAATAGTTTAGATGATATCAGTGCAATGAAATCAAATCTAATTACTTCAACTAAAATCAGATTAAAAAGTTGCACTTGAAGTCTTGAACCATAAGGGCTTTAGTAGACACAAAAATGACATCAACCATTACTTTTAAACGATATGCCAAATTGCAAAGGTTGCAAATATTTGGAAGTTCGAGCATGTTTTTAAATATACAATATGTAATCGAAGAAATGGTGGCTACTAATGCTAGTTAATAAAACAACATGAGATGAGATTCCGAAAAAATGTCTGAGAATGTTTTTTAAACCAAAGTCTTACCAAAATTCCTTTTTAAATCGATGGAATTTGGACATAATAAGTACAACTAACAATATGATTGTCTATCAGTTCCATTCATAATTAGCTTTAACAAATTTATAATTTATGATTTTCTATCATTCCTTTCTTTTTCTATGTTTTCATTTTGAATTAAATCGAAAACCGTCAAATTGTAAATATAATTCCTGAAGTTCATTTTTGAATAATCACAATGTATTTTATCTCATGCATCACTCATCAGTCATCACTAATGAAGACGAATTTGTGTCACAAGTCCCTCTAGTGCATATGCCAATTATACCTAGAGAATGACATTTACTATAAATCACTAATTTCACATAATCTTGATACTAAAAACACCAATATTATGAAATTGATTACAAGAACACTAGTGTTGTGCTTTTAAGCCAAATAAATCATTATCAAATCCGACAGTCCGTCACTATATATTAGCACATGTAAAATACTCCAACAGCATGAATTTAATGCGCTATGTATACTAGTTTGACTCGCGTGAAATTGCATAGCCTATACCAATCTTTTTCTTTTAGCAACATCCGCCAGCGCATTTAAAGAACATCTCGCCTGATAATAATTTATGAGCCCCGAGAATGTTATTCTTAGCTTACACACGATATTTGCATGAATTAATCTACCTTGGTTGTCACCACCCCTACATATTTGCTAGGAGCTTAGATGAAATAATGAGATTGTTTTTGAGTGAAAGCCATGTCTTCTTTTCCTCCAAAACGGCGACATTTGCGCGACAAGAAAAATGGCAATACTAATTTACTCGTGTGTATTTAATTATTTAAGGAGCTCATCATCTTCCCTTGCTTGGAGAAGTGTGAAGATAGCATATAATTAATATACACTTGCAAAATAAAGAGATTATTTTAAATTAAATATAGAGATTACAATAGTTGTTTTTGTGTAGAGATATTTTAAATCACAACGAGATTAGTGAAGAGTGAAGTAAAAGTATAAACGAACTCCCATAGTTACACACATATTGTATACTCCGTACTTGAGAAACATAAATGAGATAGAGTTTGAAACTAAAAACTTAATTAGGTTAGTATTATACATAGAAATTTACTCTAAAAAGCAATTTTAGACTTTAAAATTGGGGTTTATTTTCATCAAATAATCTCTATTTCATCTATTGTATCGACTAATCAATTAGTGATATATGCCACTACACCTTGAAAGAATGACATGTAGAACACTAATGTTGGATAAAACCAACACTAATAGCACCAACATTGCGAGATTGAAAGCTAAAGCATCAACCTTGTACCCCTCTTTGTGACTGAAAAGTCACCCTGTAATTTCCCGCGTAAAGTTCATCCGGCGAATACAAATAACCGACACAAGTGAAACAATGCCACATCAAATCCATTTCCTTTAAGATCCTTAGATCCTCCGTCAACAAAATCTCATCTAATAACAGCTAAAGACCCCGCAAAATTCGAACTTATACACAGTACCCACCTGAGGACCTGATATATAAAATCTACACAATCCTCCTCCAGAATCCCAATAATACATACACTAATGTTGGATAAAACCAACACTAATAGCACCAACATTGCGAGATGGAAAGCCAAAGCATCAACCTTGTAACCTCTTTATAACTGAAAACCTACTCTGTACTTTCCCGCGTAAAGTTTGTCTGGCGCATACAGATAACCGTCCGACACAGGTGAAACAACATCACATCAAATCCATCCCTGTTAAGATCATCAGGTCCTCAGTCAACACACAACTAACAAAATCTCATCTAATAACAGGAAAAAAAAACCGCGCGAAAGTCGAACTTATACACAGTACCGGCCTGATTACCTGATATATAAAATCTACACAATCCTCCTCCATAATCCGAATAATACATACACTAATGTTGGATAAAATTAACACTAATAGCACCAACATTGCGAGATTGAAAGCTAAAGCATCAACCTTGTAACCTCTTTATAACTGAAAATCGACTCTGTAATTTCCCGCGTAAAGTTCGTCCGGCGCATACAGATAACCGTCTGATAACACCACATCAAATGCATCCCTTATAAGTCCCTCAGATCCTCAGTCAACACACACTGACAAACACTCATCTAACAACAGCTAAAAAACGCGCGAAAGTCAAACTTGTACACAGAACCCGCCCGATTACCTTATATATAAAATCTACACAATCCTCCTCCTAAATCCCAATATTACATACACTAATGTTGGATAAAATTAACACTAATAGCACCAATATTGCGAGATTGAAAGCTAAAGCATCAACCTTGTAACCTCTTTATAACTGAAAAAATCGACTCTGTAATTTCCCGCGTAAAATTCGTCCGGCGCATACAAATAACCGTCTGACACAAGTGAAACAACACCACATCAAATCCATCCCTTATAAGCTCCTCAGATCCTCAGTCAACACACACTGACAAACTCTCATCTAACAACAGCTAAAAAACGCGCGAAAGTCAAACTTGTACACAGAACCCGCCCGATTACCTGATATATATAAAATCTTCATAATCCTCTTCCTGAATCCTAGACTTCCTTATACCTCCATTTCATTGAGTATAAATATCCATACTTGCCAATTGTCATTGATCACATGATATACATTTCTAATTTGGCTAATTTTTTCTAATTTTTTGATTTTTTTACCATCTCTTTCCTCATATAGTCCTATATATATATAGAACATAGGGGCACACATACACACTCATCATACAATAGTGTTCTACACTCTACTTCCTTGAGTATTACTACTCCTTAATTAATAAAACCCCATTTGAAATAAGCAAGCAGCCACTCCCGCCCCCTCTTTTTCTCAAGCCCTAAAAACAGAGGAACTCCTCCAAATCCAAAAAAGGTGTAAACTTTCTGCTTCATCTTCAAGTTTCTTCTCCTCAAATTCTTAACCCTTCTTTTTTACGTCTCCATCTTCTTGTTTCACAAGGTATGGAGTTGTATACATCAAGTTTTAAGGAAAAAGATGTAATCTTTTTTTATTTTTTTGGGTGGTTTTGAATGGTGGTTTTTTTTTTTTTGGGGATTTTTTTGCAGAATTGGGGGAAAATAATTAATGGGTTTTTTTTAATCGTGGGAAATCTTTTTTGGGTAGTTAATTTTTTTGGGTGTGATCAATTAATTTTTGGTGGGTTTTGATCAATTTTTTTTAATTCTTGATTTTTGAGTGAAGTTCTTGAGAAAAAGTGAGGAAATTCTGATTAATCTTGATTATTATTTTGTGAATTGAGTGATTTTAAGAGGAAAAAGAGAGGTTAATCGTATCAATTTTGATTAAATGTTGGAAATTTTTCATATGAATTGTGAAATTAGAAGAAAAAAAATCCCCTTTTTATGCAAGAATTGATCTTTTTGGAGTTTGAGGGTTTCAATTGGAATGTTGAACTGACATGATTGATTTTTACGTGTTCTTGTTGCGAATTTGTTTGTCGAGTTCTTTGGTGCTGAAATTGTCGATGTTACTTGTGAGTTGCACCAAAGAAATGATTTTTCTATGACAATTGGTGTTTAATTTCACAATGTAGGTTCCGAATGTTGATTCTATGGGTGTGAAAATCGATCCGATATAAAGGTTTGGGTAAGACGGTCTTATGATGAGACGTGGTAAAAAATTCGGACAAATTTTGGGTGGTTTTTTAGTACTGAAACTAAGAACCTTCAAAAGCTGTCTCATTTTGCCCTCACAGTCTCACACCGTCTTACCAAAAACCCGTCGTGTAGATGTTTCGATGTTTTGGTTGTTCTTGACTGTTTTTTCTTTGTATCTTTGGTTTCGGGGTGGTGACGTGTTGTGTGTGAAATTGTTGTGCTAACATGATGTTTCGAGTTTTAGGATGAGCATTGGTTTTTGTTGAATGAGTTGATTACGAAAAGTGAACTAAATTCTGATCTTGGACATCTTGTGGCCTTCATGGCTATCTCATTTGACAATGCAGGATCATATGGGCGACGATGTTAAGCAGAAAGGAACTGATGATGTGCCACAGGTGCAGCAAACCCAACCAAGGTTCTCTTTGGGCACACAGTTCAGGGAACGAGTCGTTCAAAAGATGTATACCTCGATCTTATCAGTGTCTTTTACTTATACCTGTTGTCATTTTCAGTGAATTAGTATAGAATTTGAGCCTGATTATTGAACTGTTTTGTCTGTCAAATGTCATTTTCAGTGGCATTTGACAGACAATGAGTTTTAGGGTTTCACTGATCTGGATGTCGAATGGAACTTGACAGTGTTAGTCAGAGTCTAGTGTTCTGTCAGTGGTCACAGTTTGCTGATGCTAGCCAAGTAGTTTTGTTTGATCACATTCTGACTGTACTGATTTTTCAAGCTCTGGTTAATTTGCCTATTTGATGCTAGAATTCATACTGATTTAATCTACAAGAACTTGGTTTTCTTTGTCAGAATCGAAACTGTGCAAAACCATTGCGCAGAACGTGGTTCAACACCAGTTGGAGCTGAAACTGTTGCTCGAAAGTTTGAGGAGAAGGTTTTTGCAATTGCTAAAAACGAGGTATGCCTAGGCCTTCAGAGTTTTGTTGTCATCGTCGCTTACTCTTTTTCGTTGTCTTAAATTGCTGTTTTGTGGCATAGAATCATTCAATAAGGTTTTCATTTACCAAATTGACAGCAGACTATGAAATGCACTCGATAATAGTAGACTACTCTCCCCCGTTAAACTCCTAAGCATACCTCTTTAAGCTCTCTTGTCCGTTTTCAAGCTGATAAGAAAACACGAGCTGCTTCTAGATAGGCTCCTATAGCATTAGATACTATATACTGGTTAATACTTTCGATATAATTGCTGAAATCTCAGCGTGCGTGGCTTTCTTTTGCAGAAAGATTATTTGTCGAAAATAGCAATGAAAATGAGGACACTGGAGCCAGGTTCTCAAGGACCTGGTAATCCTTCGCCCCCCTCATCTGCAGCTGCAAGTGGTGG
The DNA here is from genome assembly GCA_963457585.1 of Spergularia bocconei. Classification (NCBI taxonomy): domain Eukaryota; kingdom Viridiplantae; phylum Streptophyta; class Magnoliopsida; order Caryophyllales; family Caryophyllaceae; genus Spergularia; species Spergularia bocconei. The sequence goes on along the minus strand of OY734951.1, from coordinate 2,088,955 downwards.
CCCTCATCAGCTTCATTCAGGTACTAGCATTACAATGTCCTACAGTGTTCAGGTCTCTAACAGCGCATTATCACTCGCTTACTTCTTAACATATCTTCTGTTTTTTTTCTCAGCATCAGGCAATGTTCAGTCTGCAGGCATCAAACATGATCAGCAGCCTGTGCCACCAAAGAACCCTGCTCAACTTCAACTACGCCAGGTCAGCAATAGTAACCCTCCGTCCAGTGGAGGCTTACTTGTGCCCTCGTCTGCAGCTATGACTGCTACAGCCACTCCTGTGTCGTCACAAGTGACCGGTCAAAATTCCAACTTAGTGAATCTCTCAAGGATGCCACCAAACTTGGAAAAGAAAGCTCCACAGCCTACTCCTTCCGGTCTGATGTCTATCTCCCAAGGGCAGGATCGAGGTCTATATTCACAGCAGCTACGTCAGAGAAACCAGATAACTCAGGGTCAGCTATCTAATCAGCAGCAAAGTCCAGGAAATACTGTGCTCACCTCTGGAAGAGACCCCATATTACGACCACCTGCACATCAACTACAACAACAACAAACTGTACCAATGCAGTTAGCATATTCTGAGCAAGCTACCAGTAGGGCTGCGGGTTCTGGTCCTCAAGCACAACTCACACCAGCTTCTTTCCCAATGCATAAACATAGCCCTCAAGCTCAACAATCTGCTCAAGCTCAACAATCTGCTCAAGCTGAACAATCTGCTCGAGCTAAACAATCTGCTCAAGCTCAACGATCTGCTCAAGCTCAACAATCTGCTCGAGCTCAACGATCTGCTCGAGCTAAACAATCTGCTCGAGCTCAACGATCTGCTCAAGCTCAACAATCTGCTCAAGCTCAACAATCTGCTCAAGCCCAACAATCTGCTCAAGCTCAACAATCTGCTCAAGCCCAACAATCTGATGTATCCTCTGCTTACCGTAAACAACCAGTCACTAAAGAAGAGTATGAGTCGTGGCAACGTGATATTGCTCATCAGAAGAAATCCTTATCTGCTCAACACAAGTCTCTGTCATTGCCAAAGCATGAAGCAAACCTTGAGCAGCCTAATTCATCCAACAACCAACAAATTATGATGCCTCAAGGTCGAGCCCCAGAAACTCCACAGGCAATGCAACATCAAAATCGCCAACCAAATAGAGCCCACAATTTAGTCCAGCAACAGTTGAGTGACTTTGCAACTGCACATCCTCAGAGATCCATGGCACAAATTACTCTGCGTAAGGATGAGCTCAAAAATCAGAATGTCCGATCTCATGCTGTACCTTTGGAGCCAAGAAATGATAGTATCGGAGCCCAGCAGGCTTCCAGAAGGATCATGTCATCTCAAGAGGAGCGAGTACATGCACAGCGGATATCCCAGCAGAGGCCAGAGATGAACATTGAGGCGAAGAAAGCGTTAGGTGCAACTTCTGTGAGCCAGAATCAACCCAGACCAGGGACAGGGACACTTCAATTGAGAGATGTTTCTTCAGATGCATCGAAAAGTAAGTTTCGACATTTTATTCAAGTTGAAGTCATTGTTCTCTTCTACAATTGTTAAAGTTATCCTGGCATCCACTATTCTTAGTTACAGACTTCTAAAACTATAGTCATGTTCTTAGGTTAGACATTTCTTTTCCTGTTCCCTTTTTGTTTAGAACATGGCGGCAGCATCCAATGAACACTGGACTGCATAATCCCTTCCTGCACCTATCTTAGTCCGGCCAAAGCATTTACAACTTATTGAGTACATTGAGTCCTTGACTAAGTAATTTGCGCTTTTCTCGTGTGTCTTTCAGGAATTGCTACTTCATCTGCTGTGAAGAGTCATGGAGATCCACAGGCCTTGCTTGAATATGCTTACCAAAGGGTAAGTTTTAGAGTATACAAACACAGTGAAACTTATGTATCCCAGTTGTGTGATTCTTGCTCTATTATTCCTTGGCTTGTTAATCTCATTATTATGGTTCAACTCAACTTGTGAGTACAATTGCCATAAGATGGCCGTTACTATCACAGAGACCTTGGCCATAGTTGCATACGCGTTTTGCCATCACTTAAATCGACTGCCTCTGAAACTTGTATGATATTTTGTACAGTTGTTGGCTATGAAGGAAAAGTACCTACAACCAGTGACTGCAACGGACGCTAGACTAAGTGGTAGAATAAAGCAGGTAATTTGCTCTATTTCTATATACAAACATTTCACTGTCAGGGTTTGCTTCTTTCTATCTTTATAAGTTCCCAATCCAATGGTTGTTAAGGAATTATTATGATATGTTGTATTTCAGCTTGACATGCACCCTGATAATGCATTTAAAGAAGAATGGCTGAGGAGGTTGAATCATTCGAGGACAGTGTTGTCACGTATATGGAGACTTCTGCATTTGCGTAAAGAAGATATGGTGCCTCTGCATGCGGAAAATATGGAACGCTGGGAGGGGTTCATCATAAATTGCTTGAACACTATTAATAAACCCAACAATGGAATTTTCCCGTCTTTACCACAAGATCAGACACCGCAAACTCAGAGTCCTCAAGTACAACAGACAGAAGAGGCACAGATAGTTGTGTCACAGTCAGAACCGATGACACAACCACTGCAGTCAGTACAACAGAGGCAATTGGGAACACCTCAGCAGCAGCCTGCTCCGTTGCAAGCAAGCAAGCAGCTTCAGGTGGGCGTGTCTGGTGATCACAATGAGAACCACTTGAAAGTCATGGCAGATCAGTTAGTACAACAGAGACAATTGGTAACGCCTCAGCAGAAGCCTGCTCCGTTCCAAGCAAGCAAGCAGCATCAGGTGGGCGCGTCTGGTGATCACAATGGGAACCACTTGGCAGTCATGGCAGATCAGTCAGTACAACAGAGACAACTGGTAACGCCTCAGCAGCAGCCTGCTCCTTTGCAAGCAAGCAAGCAGCATCAGGTGGGCGCGTCTGGTGATCACAATGAGAACCACTTGGCAGCCATGGCAGATCAGTCAGTACAACAGAGACAATCGTTAACGCCTCAGCAGCAGCCCGCTCCATTGCAAGCAAGCAACCAGCATCAGATGGGTGTGTCTGGTGATCAAAATCAGAACCACTTGGCAGATCAATCTGACAAGGGGAACTCGAGTCAGACCCCTATAGAGCGCTTACTCAAAGCGGTGAGTACAATCTCACCCCAGGCTTTTAAGTCCTCTATGGATGACATTTACTCAGTTATATGCATGGAAAATGTGATGGAAGCCAGTGCGTATAAGTCCGTACCAAAAGCAGCCATAGGGCCACCAAGACCTGGCTTAGGTCCCCTAGGTCAGGATTTGGGAGCAATGACAGGATGCCGGATGCTTGCAAGGTTTGCACGTCCACGTGATGGTGCTCCTAGAATATGGACACCAAAGCCACAGTTAATTCCAATGCCGCCTTTACCTGAGGAGATGGACCAGGACACTGCTGATACAGCATCAACAGCCGAGATAGCTTCAAAGAGGCGTAGGATTGGGCCTTGTCTTGATCAGCTGTTATTGGAGGAGATTGATAAGGTGAACAAAAGGCTAATTGACGTAATAGTGAAGATACCCGAGGATGGCAGTGAGGAGGCTTTTCTAGGCATGTTAGAAAGAAATGGATCAAAGACAGTGGTCGAGTGCTGCTACATTGGTCGCTCAGTAAACCTAAGCTTCTTGAAGGGGTTTCTACCCACTACAAAGCCATACCTCATTGAACCCTTACGCTTGCTCATCCCTACAGATTATCCGAATGCCTCTCCTGTCATTGCACACAAGCTGCAACCTGGCACAGATGGTGAAAACTCTGAGGACCTCTCAGTCAAGGCAAGAGCAAGGCTTGACATGTCTGTTCGCAGCCTCAGTGATCCGTTCTCTGTCAGTGATATAGCGCGAGCATGGGAACTTTGTACCAGGGATGTCATGATAGAGTATGCACAGAAGTTTGGTGGAGGCACATTCAGCTCAAATATGGGAGGATGGAAGAAGTGCAAATAGTTGTTATTAAAGTTGATATACCTACCTGCCCATTACATACTGCAAATAGTTGTTATTAAAGTATAGATGGGTGTTGATGCAGATTTAAGTCTGTCAATAACTTTTGGCAATGTCAGTCTGAATGTCAGTCTGAATGTGAGTAATATCATATACCATTGTTAATGAAGAACATGTTGTGAACTTGTACATGTTAACAGTACAGTGTTCATATTGATCAGAAATTCAGAACTCTTATGCTGTCTGAATCTTGGTTGCATGTTCGAGTCTGGGTAAGACCGTCCTATATTTAGTTCTTTTTTTTTTCTTTTTTTTTTTGACGTCTAAAATAATCCTTTTTTTAGTTCGTTATTTCTAAGAATTACATATCGTTCTTTAGAGTCAGTATATGGGCCAAAATAGTGTAGCATTACATATTCTTGGGTATATATCATGTTATGACTTGTGTATATTCAAGATATATCGAAGCTTGTTGCTATAATAATGCAATGCGGTTATATAAAGTTTGAGAACTCAAACTCTTACAAAAAAAAAATTAAAAAAAATAATTTCACATTTGAAAAAGCGTTTGTATTTCTTTAAAATCGACTAGTGTTGTCAAAGTGTTGAACTTTAGTAAACTTGTGATTAGATTTGAACAATAGAAAATGAGATAGTCTTATTAGGTGGTATCGAATTTGAGTATCGCCCTCTCACATGTATCCAATTTTGTCACACTTTTTTTGTCCTAAAGATTTTATGAAACACGTAAGAACGTGATAATTCGAATTTGAGGTATAATATCACTCGATGACGCGATATCAATCTTGTATTTCTACAAATCACAATCAAAGTTAAGAAGGGAGGCATTTATACTCTTTGTTTGTGAAAAAGGTGCCAAAAAAAAAGTGGATAATGGCAACAGGGAAGATAGGCCTATGTTTTTGTCCTCCTAAGCTGGGAATTTCATCAGGTTCAGTATCATCATCTCAACTCAAAGCTTCATCATCACGCTCTACTTCTCCTCAAACTTCCACTCTCTCTCCTCCCCTTCTCAAAACTCTCTCTGACATCCAAACTTCTGGTGTCATAGCTTGCCTTCGTGCTCCTAGGTATGTATCTTTTGCTTCATTTCTTGCATTTTTTGGACAGAATTGTGTGATGGTGTTTAAGTTTTAATGGGGTGCACATGCCCGCTCACAAATAAGCGGCCGTGTGCACCGTAAGCCCAGTGAGGTTCTATCCTAAAACTCGGTAGCAATAGGTTGTGGGACGTAACATAACTTGTATGTTGATATTTTATTTATTGCTTTCGAATTATCAGTGCAGAGCTAGCGCTTGGAGCTGCACGAGCTGCATTAGGCAGTGGAATTAAAGTTGTGAGTTTTTATTTTTTGGAACTCAATCTTGATTTCTCACCATTTTTTTTTTTCTGTTTTACGCACCCCTAGTGGTCATTTGGTTGCATGTGAGAATTCGGAATTCTTATAAAGTTCTACTCGTATTTCCCATGGATTAGATATTCATGGGAATTTCTCAAAACCGTGTGGTTAAATGTAGGAAGTAAATTCTCACGGTTTTTTTCAATTACCGGGAGAGGGGTTAGGTAAGCCAATTCCTCCATTTTGTAAGAATTGGAAATTCCCGTGATTTTTCAACTCGATTTCCATGATTTTGTTTGTCAACCAAGCGACCACCAGACTGCACCTGTGGTTTGATGACTTTTTCTGACACATTTGTTTTCAATGTCTTATGTGTAGTTGGAGGTTGTGATGTCTACACCAGGTGTGTTTGAGGTTGTTCTGTTGATTTGCTTTTCCTCAGCTGTAAATTTCAAAGTTAACTTCTTTATGCTCATTGCCTATTCTCTCTGTTGTAGGTTTTGCACCAGCTAGTCATCGAGTATCCGACAATCACCTTAGGGGTAACAACACCTTAATTACCTTATCTATTGGATTCTCTATCTGTCAATCGATACACTATTAAGAGTTAAGACCGCGCCTAAGTATGAGGCCGACAGTATGAACTGTTTTCATGTTGACACTAATCTTTAGAACACAGCAGTGTGTTTGTATGCTTAGCAGATTAACAAAGATGAGGAATTTACTTGTTTCTTGATTCGCATACATGTTACATGTACTCCGATCTTTTAGACCAAAAAAGGCAGCTTAACACAGGATAGTTTTGTTCTGAGGCAGATATTCAGTGTAACAGGAAATTTTACATGCTTCAGGTGGGAACTATTCTAAAAGCTGAGGATGCTAAACAAGCAGTAAAGGCCGGGGCCAAGTTCCTCATGAGTCCTGCAATGATTAAGGTATTCTCTTCAAACCCTTAAAATCCATTTGGTTTAAGCCTAGAGACATAATGTGGTTGCTCGTGTAGTCGTGTGACGGTGTGAAACAGTACTCCTTATTCTTCATACATCATAATTCATAAGGGTCTTTTGAAACGTTACTGAATACCAAAGGTGATTTCTTTGTCGGGTTGAATTGGCTGTCCTATCAACAGGATGTACTTTCGGATGTCCAAGATGGCGAAGTTTTGTACATGCCTGGTGTGATGACGCCAACAGAAGTATGTTTAATCAATTACTGTTTCCTTATTGGATGCTTAACTTTCACGGTATCAGCATAAATTTACCATTTTTGCAGATATTGACAGCATCTAATGCTGGTGCCAGAATAGTGAAGGTGTCTTTATCTCTCTTGTTGTGAATTTTAAACTGGTTGCTCCTCTGATTACCTAGGACAGTCAACAAATCTTATACCTTACTCTTGGTGTTACAGATCTATCCTGTCTCTGCACTAGGTGGTGTTGAGTACATAGCGGCTCTCAAGAAGCCTTTCCGTCATATCCCAATGGTTGCTTCTCAGGGAATCACTTTAGGTTACTTCTCGAAAATCTGTTCTTTACTGATGGCTCTTTAGTTATGATCCTTTTAATTCATTTCTGGCATTTGTCTCTGATGTCTGGCTGTGCACAGGCCGACTTGTTTCTAGTAAAGCTAGCCTGATGACATATCTCTCACTGAATAATGTAAATCTCTATTCACTGAAGGTCAAGTTTCGGAATATATCACACGAGGAGCATCATCAGTAGTTCTGTCTGATTCCATTTTCGACAAAGAAGCAATTGCACAAGGCAACTTCGATTGTATATCTCAACGAGCTCATCTTGCAGCTTCAGCAGGCAACGAGGCTGTGAAACAGCTTAATAAACTGGTGTAATGACCAAGTACTCAGTATTTCTTGGTGCCCTGGTGCGAGCTTCACTAGTTCTTTTCAGAATTATATTACTAATAATACATGCTTCTATATTCCTGCAATTCAGAACCTGTTTAAATTGCGGTTCCTGACACCTATGCAGGTTAATACAGTTTTCGGAGTTCTGATCAAAAGCCCTGCAGAAGATCTTGACCGTTCACCCCTTGTACTTATACTCCATGTCTCCACCCTCACAATGCAAAATCTCCATGGGAGACTAATTTGCCAGGCAAAATCAATGCTTATGCAGAAGTCCCTTAGCTAAGCAATCTGGACTGTTTCTGTCACGGCGTGTCCTGTGAAATGGCTTATAGTTGCGTTAGACATGAGCGAGCAGTCGACCACAGACCGTTACAGACATGGAGGGAACTTTAATTCTACGCAAGGCGTATATGTATGGACGTATGGTCACCTGGTCGGCCGAAGTTTGGTTCTAAGTAGGAACTCTTCACTTCAGGCACTTGTTTTCTGGAGTTTGATCAAATTATAGATACGGTACATTTGCTGGTACCATAAAGTTTGTGTTCTAGACTTTTAACAGCAATTTTTCTTTTTTAAATTTTAGTGCTTGAAATTTTAGAAGCAAAGGTTAGCTTTGCACCATTAAGTCCCTTCCAAACTTTTCTTTGGAAATGACAACAACTGTTTAGTCGTTATAAAATGATGCAATTGTCTACGCTAAAGAAAAATAGTATGGTAATTTGAAGCACATAGAAAGAGAAAAGAAAAAAAAATCAAAACCCGCACTTGTGTTAATACAAGTATATACATAGCGATCTTCGTCTCAATGTCGAAAGTCATGAGAGGTAAGACTATGTTTATTGGGAATGCCATGAGCTTTCATGGCATCCCACTTTTCCTTTCATACGTGCCAATTTATATTAAAAAACAGATTCTTATGGCATGCCCCATGTCTCAATGCCTCCAGGTAGAGCTGGACACGGGCCGGACCAGACCGTGCCACGTGCCAGCACGGCGGGCCAAAGAGCCAAATTAGCACGGTCCCGAACACGGTTACCGTGCCACCGTGCCGTGCCCGGACCGGCATGTGCGTTTGGCACGGTATGATATATATATATTGAGTTTATTGTTTACATGTCCTAATTTCAAATGACACGAATTTCTTTACACATAAGTTGGATTGGACTATCAGACTATGTTACTCGAGGTTAATAAGCATGATGACGAATTGAGTGATTATACTAACATTGTTTTATGTTTGGCTAAAAGAAGACGAATGCACTAGCACATGATACTTGGATATAAGGCAAAGGTTTGTAGAGAATAGAGATATGCCTTAACACAATACGTTAAACATTTATGCGAGGTAGCTTAATCGAGAACATATCTACACATTTGAATTAGCCCACACGTCTACATCTACTTGTCAAGAAATTACAAACAATGAATTGAATTATCTCACAAAGATTATGTTGTTTAATAATGACCACAAACACTTGGTACATGATGAGATCGACTTATATACAATCATTAACCATGACTACAATATACAAATGTGTACCACTACTATATTACTATAGCACATAAAACCATTAACGTAATAACATGGGTGTGACAAAATAGGTGCTAGCCATTCTTGCTTGCGAAATTGAGAGATAACGAGTATGCGTATAATCCAGAAAATTTTGAACAAAAAAAAAATGGAACTCAAATTTGTCCCACATCGACCAAAAACTGTTGATGTGGGCGAATCTTCACTATAAAACCATTCCCAAACATCACTATTATTGTACTCTCAGTTGGGCCTTTCAGTCCTGGCTTAGTGGGTCTTCAGAGGCCTTGTTTTGGCATGCCTTACTGGGCCGTGGGAATACATGGCTAATTGGGCCGTTGGTGTTTTAAATCATCGGCCCATCAGTATTTTTTTTCCTTTTTTTGTGTCCAGCATTCAGGACGTGCCTCGGGCCGGCTGAAGCGGGCCTATAGCGGGCCAGGTCCGCCGTGCCACGGGCCGTGCCGTGCCTAGGCACGTTCATATAGCCAAAATCGCAGCCATGGCACGACCTAAAGTCGCCGTGCCTCGGGCCGGGCTGGCACGATGCTTAAGCGTGCCGTGACCGTGCCATTACCGGACCGGAGCGACGAGCGGGCTGGAAGCGGGCCGCCGGCACGGCTGTCCAGCTTTACCTCCAGGGGGCATCGATGCTATGAGAAAAACACTGTCAACTGCTTCCTCTCTCCTCCATGTGGCAAATTCTCATTTGCTAGAAAACCTAATCAACTTACCTAATACTCAAAAAGATAAATAAATAACAATATACTACTCCTACCCACTATTATTTTCCCCTTTCAAAAACTGTTTTCGAGTAGCCATGTTCGCAACTACTTTTAGACCAAATGAATTGTTCCCTTATTGAAAAAATTAGTACATATTCTATTTTGCAGTGCATTCTACCAAGCCTATTTGATTTTATGGTAAACGGGTATTTCATTTGGTCTAAAAGTAGCTACGAACATGGCTACTCAAAAACAGTTTTCGAAAGGGGAAAATAAAAGTGGGTAGGAGGGAGTAGGTTTTAGAATATTACAAAATTTATATCAAAATTTATATTTTTGAAAGATCTACCAAATGAGACCAATCTTGATATATTTTCAAAGTTTAAAAAATATTGATTATGGGCAATCTTAGTAGCGCCACTAATAAACTACCAAAAATGCCATGAAATGAGTAAGATAGAAAAAAAATGAGAAAATTATTTTTATATTATGGTGCCACAAGTTAATGGCACCACTGATAAACATAGTCTAAACAATTTTATGTGTCATTATGTAAAGACAACTTTTTTTTGAAGGTTTACCCAATTGAAAAAGAAAAAAAATAAAAGAAAGAAAAACGGCGCATTTCATGTACATCATGGTTGTGTACTTGTGTTAGATGCTTTATACATTCAAGCACGGGACAATTAAATGAGTTTCAAGCTTCGATCACGATTTTTTGAGTGACATGTCATCCATACCTCTCAAAGTGTCCGGTCTCGTATAATGCCCTCCCGTAACACCACGACAACTTTGGAGTAAAGTGTCTTTATTCGATCACAATTTATGATTAATCGATAACAATTTATGAGTCAAGGACGAAACAGTTAAATGAGTTCCGAGTCTCGATCACGATTTATGAGTCATCCATACCTCTTGGAGTGTCGGATCGTATACAACGTCTCCCGACGCCCGTAACACCACGACAACTTTGTTACCGTAACCAATGCAAACTTTTTGCTCCCCTACCGAATGAATAAAAACACAAGTCTTCAGTCTTCAGTCTTCAAACTCTAAACTGAGAAGGGAAGAGAAAGAGTAGAGTGATGGAGAAGCTGAAGTCCATAATTCCATGGGAGCTGAAGAAAACGATACAACAAAGCAATACGAATGATCTTATATCAACTTGTTCTTCTCTCCATGATTTCTTCTCTCAATCTCCTCTCTTTCACTCTGTAATTATTACCGTTTTTTCCCCCTCTTTTCTCTCATTTCGATTACATTTTTGCTGTTTTTGTGATTAATTGTATGTGTGACATTGCAGATGATTGAAGACTTGACGAATACGCAACTGGGTTATTTTGCCAAGAACAAAGAATCAGCTTTGGAGTTGAAGAACAAGGGCAATGCTTGCTTTTCTGCTCAGGATTATTCTCAGGCTTTGAATTTCTATTCTCAGGTTATCATTTTCAATTTTGTTTTTATTTTTTTATTTTTTATGAATGTTGTATTCGAGTAAAATGGCTTATAAAACTATCGGTAGCAGTTAATGGGTGCGATTCTCGAAGCATATTTTTTATTATGGCGGGAGCCTTTAAGGCGCTGGAGTAATGATGATGGTGAATGAATTTTGTATTCTGGTGTCAATGACTTGGACGAGGGTGATTAGAAGTGATATGAGCTTCCTAGGGCTTGAAGAGAGTATGGTGTTGGATAGAGCAGTGTGGCGAGACTCTATTCATGTGGAGGACTTATTCTGACCCCTTTTGATTTCTTTGTTTGATTTTTCCAACTATTTTTTCCAAAACTTTTTAACTTGTGTTCAAAATTCATATGTTTTTTGCAATATTTTTTAAACCTTTTTATTTATTTTGACGACTGTTCTAAACTTCCTTGGAAAGTGTTTAAATAATTCTAAAAGGTTTACAACGTTTTCGAAATTTTTTGGCGTACACAAGACGGTTACTGGATGACGATTCATGTTAGCCGACCCCAAATCATTTTGGGAATAAGGCTTGGTTGTTGTTGTTGTTGTTGTTGTGTCAATTTGTGGGTATTTTGATTGATAAAGTTTGTGTCTTTGTTAATTTCTGGTTTATGCAATGAATTTAGTTTCTGGGTTTTCTCTATTTTTTGTGGGTATGTTTTATATATAGATTATTATAACCTTTGTTTGATTTTTTTTTTAATAATCAAAGGAAATGTGAAATGTCTGTATAATTGCATTGTTCTTCTGCTTGTGCATGTTGAAGTCACTATTGTAGTGATGAATAATTGTAATGGTCACCTTGAAGTAAAGAATTGGCAAGGGGCATGTTAATTTTATTTTATGTCTTAGTCTTGGTCCTATATACTCCATGTTAAAGCCAAATTCGATTGTCGATTTTCGGAACTTTTGTTAGATTGCCAACGTTTGGATGCTAATCTTTGAGAAGAAGAGGATTTAAAACTTGAAACTTCTTTAGCCTTAAAATTGATTAGCAAAAAGTTGATGTCTTTAGTTTCGGAATCTGAGATGAGCCGAGACATTCATGTGTGTAATTTGGAAGCTAAATGTAGGAAAATGTAACATCAAGGTAAGTCACAGTAAAAAGGTTGGGACGAAAAATAATCGTGCTGTTTAGGTATTAATATTTCTCTCCTAGTGCTTGTGAAAAGCTTAGGACCAAGTTTTCTGTAAGCTAACATCCAAATGGATAATAGGCTCTTCGTGTGGCTCCTGTTGATGCCATTGACAAAGACAACAAGTTGGTTGCAACCTTGTATGTCAATCGAGCTGCTTCCTTGCATGTGAGTTTGATATCTGTACGTTATTACTACTTTTCATGGTTTGGGTTAAATATCATTCATGCAATTTGACTTCTGGCTGATGTCGCCAGAAATTGAATCTACTGGAGGAGACTGTACGAGACTGCAATCGTGCTCTTTCAATCAACCCGAGATATGCAAAGGTGCTGTCTCCCTCAGTCAAGCACAATCTCATTTTCATTTATTTTCAATTGAATTTTAATGTGAAGATTTACCATAATTAATTATTATCTTAGAGGTTGGGAGTAATCGGCTACAGAAATATGGATTCAGTGTATTGCATTTCCAAATGTGATGAATGAATAACTCGAAATTGGTTTTGATCTTTCTTAGTATCTAAAACACCGACTCAGTAACTTAAACTTTCACAGATAGGTGAAGAAAGGTGCCTTAAAACTGATAGATTTATGAAAAGATTCTGCTCATCTGAAGCATGTATATAATGCGAGTTATGTGCCTTGAAACAGATAGATTTGTTATACAGTTACTGAGTGTTGAAGTTAAATTGAGACTTTTGTACTTCTTTGGTTTGCTCAGTGTAAGATGCAACCTTTCATAAGATACAGGTAGAAGGATTCTATACTATTCTCTTCCATTTTTTAATGTATAACTATAGGGAGTTTGCATCCTGGCATCAAATCAAAATATAGCATCTTCATTTTAATGCATTATCAGCATTACTACTTTTTCCTTTTTTTGGTTAAAAGAAAGTGAACTCCCAAATCTCCTCTTGGTCCTCGTTAAGAACTTACCATTAGGCATTCTGATTTTCTGAAATTTGATAAACCTTTGTGTATGGGCCTTGAAAGCATTGTTGGATCACTTGGGTAGTTCTTTCCTTAAAATTGATGTTAATATTTCTAGGCATGTTTATATAATTTGTTCAGGCTTGGTACAGGAGAGGAAAAGCCAAAATGTCTTTGTTAAATTGTGAAGAGGCAATCAGCGACTTAAAGGTAGCCATGGACATGGAAGGAACTTGTAGTGGAAAGAGACAAATTGAAAGCGATATGATTTCATTTACAAGCCAAATTAAGTCTGGAACTTCCGCTGTCAAATTGGATAGGAGAAAGATGCTCGTAATTGGTGAGGGTTTCTAACAACATTCATATTTATTGCTTTGCGACTGTTGTTGTCGGCACTTGACATTTTTGAGGCATATATGCTCAACAACGTCTCAAAATTCATTAGAATGCATACATTCCTAGACAGTTCCTCACATTTCCAGCAGTGATTGATTGGTTATAATCTTAGATGATAATTAATAAAGTAGATATCTTGGAAGTGCTTCTTTTACGCTCTCTTTTTTGGGGGGAGGGGCAAAAGGAGTCCCTTACCAGTTTACATTATAAATTCCAAGGAAGCCACGTTCTATTGTTGCCTGACTTATTAGTGAACAGTATCATTTTAATAAACCGCAAGATTTTTAAGACATTGTGACTGTTCATTGAAGCCCTTGATTTGAGTGGTTTTATTTGTCCATGAACTTCAGGTGAAGATATGTACCAAACATAATGTCACCAGTAGGCTGGTTTTTGAAAAGGGCAATACGCCTTACACAAAAGACAATTGTTGGAATTCCTTGGTGACGTTACATGTGTAGACAATTTTGTGAATTATCCTTGGTTTACACTTTAATTGATTAAGGAAAGAACAATATAAACAATTTTCTTTGTAAATCCTCATTTAGTTTAGCAGAATAGAAATCATTTGTTGGAGAGGACATAGAAGCAGGGATTCGCTAACCTACATGCATTCAGATTCTTTATAAATTTTCATCACTAGACGAGATGGCTAGATGCATGAGCCAGGTTGCTGATAATAAATGCTCGCGCACTCGCGCAGCTATTAAGTAGAACAGCGTTAATTGATTTCCCACACCTCCATCCTTCTCTGTCCAGAATCTGTTTCTCATATCTTCTGTTCCTGATTTCTTGTTTTCCATGTCAGTATCTCCTCTAAAAATAATTATGAGTTGTTATGAATTTTATTTGTAGAAGATGAAATACCACAAGCAAAGATACAGTCTGAAACTACTCCAACTAAAGGAAGAGGTATGGTTACACGGTCCGACATTCCTCCAGCTTCCTTACTTCATCTGGAAGAGCCCTGTGCTGCGGTATGAAATCCTTTCTCATACTTGGACAAATTAATACCTTCCAATTTCTGTTGGCTGAGGCAAGTAATAATATGTGATTTTCTAAATATTAACCGTGGTGTTCTCTTCTAAATTCCTGTTGTTAAAGTAAGAATAGCATTTACAGTGCTGCTGTGTGCATTGAATAGAGTATTTTTAATAATGATGCATGTGTCATTACTCGCATGTGCTACTAAACGTTTAGATGAAGTCACACATCCCAGACATTTAAGTAATAAGAAAGAGTTAGCTGTTCTAAATGCACAAAGGTCTCCCCATTTATAAGTCTTCTGTTTCCACCAATAAAAATGGAAGGCACTTTTTCATGTTAAAAATGGTTAAGGTGTTTGTTCACTTTGTTTCATCACACTTTGCGAAGTCAAGGTAGGTAAAAGTTTTGCCTATTTTCACTTAGTTTCTTTCATTTTGCCTATTGATGTGCCGTTCTATGGTATATTCTTCGTCAGTGATGTGCAAAACTTTCACAGATCATATTGAAGAAATGCCGGGAAACCCATTGTCACTTCTGTTTTAATGAACTACCAGCAGATATGGTTCCTTGTACAACTTGTTCAATGCCCTTGTACTGCTCTGAGGATTGTCTACTGAAGGCAGGGGGCGAGATGTCAAGGAAATGTTTGACACATAGTAGTACTGATGATCTTCTTTCTGGTGAGCTTCGAAGATGCTTCCCAGAGGTATCTTCTGAAAGTGAGTCTAGTAGTGAAGTTGAGTTCACTGAACATGGACATGAATGTCATGGTGTGAATTGGCCCACCGTGCTACCCTCTGAAGTTGTTCTGGCAGGGCGGATTCTAGTGAAGTTACTTGAATCAAAACAGCATTCCAATGATGCTAAGAAGCTGGTATGACTTGCCTATGTTATACTCTATGGCTGTAGATTCATTTTCTGGTAATTTCAGTGTTATGGCATGTAGTGATCTCATCTTTCCAACAGGATCTTTCTCATAATTATGTCCAACTTCTTCCAGAAAGCAAAGTGGAGTTGCATGTCTACTCAACTGTGCTACTTTATTGTCTGTATCATTCATATGGGCCAAAAGTAGAGCTGAATGGAGTTTATATTGCAAAGGTCTGTCTCTTCCCACATAGCCTCCAAAATGTCGTCCCCCTCCCCACTTCGCTAAAAAGTTTATAAATTGCCAAGTAATCTGACAAATAAAGTATTTGCACGTACATAACCATGTGACTGCGTTCAGGGTTAATTGTACATTGTACACATATCCTACTGTTGCTGCAACAGATTCATGCACTTTACCAAGTGCAAAAATTTAATGAAGATAAGCTGAAAGATTATGTTAGCCCGTAATAATTAGCTGTGTTAATGTACCACTATGTAAAGAACTTATCAAAAAAAATTAGCTGTGTTATTGTGCTTTCATGCAATCAAGGAATACGCACTAATTCGTGATCTTTAGTCTGAAAGTTTAATCACATTTGAAAGTGAGTAGGAAGTTAGGAACTAAATCTGAATTTGTGATGTAAAACATGGAGTGAAAGTGGGGGATTTTACTATTTTAGTTGTCGAAATGTTGGATATAAGTCATATTTCTTATCTCTGGAGCTCTGTTACTTGCATTGTCAGGTTTTCCATCAGGTTGCATTTCAATTTTAGAGTTTAGTTACACATGCTACTCTGTCAGAGATTCTTTTGTCCACTTGGATTAGACGTGATTTTAAATTTCACCTGGAAACAGGGCTGGTGATAAGCTGATAACTGTGTTCCGAATGTTAAAATGATGCTTTTTAATCTTGAATCCAGATCGTTGTTCTTATTTCTCAAGTCAAGATTAATTCCATGGCTGTTGTTCGAATGAAGAGCCAAAATAAGTATGAACAACGAGATCAACGAGCAAATTTGTCTTCACCTGGCGATTCCATAACAAGTAACCTTGAGCAGGTCTGTGGTGTTTCTGACCTCGTAGTATTTCACTTCGGAGTAAAAATCATTAGTCGTGGTAATAAAACATTCCAATTCTGCATTATAACTATGTGTGTCTTTCCTTTTCATCTTCTTTTTTTGCGGTGACTAATGGCTGGTCGTTGTTGTACAGTAGGATGGTTATTGTCCTTAGGCGAGGCTCATCATTTATTGTGCTCATATTATTGTGCTCTTTCTGCTTTGATATTAGGTCAGAGTTGGACAAGCAATATACTTGTCTGGAAGTCTATTTAACCATTCCTGTGTGCCCAATATTCATGCGTATTTCATCTCTCGTACACTTGTCATACGAACCACCGATTTTGTATCTACTGGATGCCCGTTAGAGCTGTCGTATGGTCCAGAGGTATGATATTCCTCTTTCATTTTTATATGCTCACACTCTATGGAGTTGTTGATTGTTAAGATATTTGAACACCATTTAACTCTCTGGAGTCTGGACTGTGTCTATTAGTTTCTATTCTGAAACCATTCCTCTCTTAAATTACCGACTGAAGCATGCGTTACATCTGTACAATGTCAGGTTGGGCAATTGGACTACAGGCAACGACAACAGTTTCTACAGGATAATTATTCGTTTGAATGTGAATGTGATGGTTGTGCAAGTGTGAATTTTCCTGATCTTGTCCTAAATTCATTCCGTTGTGCTAAACCTAATTGCCATGGCGTGGTTCTTGATCACTTCGTGGCTGAGTCCGAGAGGCAAAAAGTAGATCATTTTCGAAAGACACACGAATCCCAAAATTCGGAGCAGAAACATCAGGTATTTGTGCTTTTATTGTGCGATATGAAAACCAAAACATTTCTTTATTGCCATCATCTACATTACCTCATGCCTCCAAAGAGACTCCTGCCTTGCTGCCACTTACTAGATGCCATTACAAGTATCTTCCTGTTCTTATGGGTTTCATTATTCATTTCAAGGTTGACAAGCTGAACAACGATGGTATGAAGGACATTGCTCCCCTCATGTTCAAGCAAAGTAAGTTAAGTAATCACTCCCTCACGATTCAGCCCGCATGTTGCTTAAAATGTGGTGCTGCATACGATTTGAAATCCTTGCATGAGAAAGCTGATGAAGCTGAGGTATCAATACATAGGTATGGCCTCTGAAGTTGAATAACATAATAACATAGTCTACAAAAAGTAACATTAACCGTATTACCTTCTGTATCTGAATGGGTATTTCTGGGATTGTGGTTTCTAGCTTGCAGGAGGCTGTTCTCTCAAATGAGTTGCATGCTGGTTATCTATCAGACGCGCTGAGTCATCTTGTTGTTTTGAAAACAGCTGTTCATCCTTATAACAAGAAACTTGCAAAGGTAGGTTCTACCTGTATATTAGTGCTTTCACACGTGACAATGCTTTAGTGTGTTGTGTTATCTTTTTTTGGTTTTGTGGGTTAATTTGCGGACTGAGTTAATTTGATATACAAAAATTGGTTACAGCGAAACAGAAAAGGGCTAGACACCAGGAAACAATAAGAAGTAAAATGTGGCTTTTTAGTATGTTTGATGTCCACAATTATATATTTCATTTCATCTTATTCTTTTCAATACGGTGGATTTGTAAGTTTACAGACAAACAGGAATCTGGCGGGTAGTCAGCTTGTCTTCGCTCACTTTTATATCTTAATCTTTGTAGGCACATGATATTCTTGCTGAAGCATTTTGTTCAGCTGGCCAAACACAGAGAGCACTGGATCATTGTATAGCATCAATTGAGGTAAACGTTTTTAACATTTTGTACGACCATTTTTTTTCTGAGGTTTGCTCTATATAGTTCTTTTCAGTGTCCTCTTATTTCCCTTTTCCCATTATCACTGTTCTTTCCAAGTTTAAGTATTCCACTCTGGTTCCCAATCTGGTTGCATGGGTTAAACTTTGACTTGCTCCATTTGTAAAGCTTTTTCATGCGAACTTGCTTGGATGAATACTATTTGCCTCGTCTTACTCTCTCGTCGTGCAAATACTTGTTTGGAAGAAGACAACCTGAATCATTACGAAAAACATTTCAAATGGTGTCCGTTTCATCCTCTGCTGTAACTTGTGCTAGTGCTGTGATTACTGTTAACTGATTGTAGTGTGTAGCAGGTTTCTTGCCTGAAAAAATAAAAAATAAAAAATAAAAAATTGCGGGTAACCAATGCCTGTGTCTCGGAAGCTAGTAGAGAAACACTTCAATGGACACAAATGTAGGTCGTATATCGACTATCCAGGAGGCTGATTCTTGGCCATAAGAGAAACACTTGAACGGACACAAATGCATATGCTTTCTTGTGCTTCTTTTGAGATCTCTGGTCTCATTAGTAACAGTTTTAGCTGATTGTCAACTTCTTGATCTGATAGATTGATCTGTGATTCCTGCACTGGCTTTTGTTTCAAATAATCGATTACTGCACACAAATCTAGTAAAATAAAGGTCATTTTTTACTGCCTGCAGATTCTCAAGAAGATCTACCGTCGTGGCCACATCGCTTTGGGGAATGAACTCTTGAAACTTTCATCTCTTCAGTTGGCCGTAGATGATACCGGTGCCACAGATACAGTCAACCAGATGAGCACTATATTCTCAAACTACTATGGAAGGCATGCTGAAGTGATGTTTCCATATCTTAAACACCTCAAGATGGATGTTCAGAACGTTGCTAATTGAAGGGCAGACTTTTCCTGAATACTGTGAAATCTACAGGCTCCACACACTCAAAGCTAACCTCATCATTTGTGAACCGAGTATCTGTGCACCCTGATGGGTCGTACTGCTATTGGTTTTCTCTGCTCTATTTATCTAGTGAGAAGCTGCTGGAAGAATATGATGATATCTGCACCCCTTAGGCACCGTATACCCATATGGCGATGACATTGATATAGATCGAAGGTCCGATACAACTGCCATGGTAAACCAAACGTATGATCTGCTAGTTAATTGTGAGTATACACTAATGATGCACTTTCGACTGCTTGAATAGTTTCAACGTTTCTGATTTTCGTGCTGTTTGTAAATTAAGAGATCCTATCTGCCCGCTGTAATTTCTCTCATTATCTATAGCGTCAAGAGTAATGCTTATTTCGTATTGATCATCTTTGATATTTTCCTGTAACATCTCCGATTAGAAATGTCAGTCTATGTACCATCTATGAGATGGAAAAGATGTCATTGTAACCTACGCAACATGCACGAGATTGCAATTAGCATAAACTGCCTGGGGGTAGATTTCTTGATCTGTAATGAACTAGAATAATGTGTTTTCTACAAAGCTAGTGCTATGTCCTAGGTGATATCTTCTTCCTTGCTCTACATTTTGCATATACATTCTTAATCTATCCGGCCTCCGAAAGAACGCTATGGAATGAGAACATTACACAGCTTATACTTGATACAAACAAATCAACAAACTGCACAAGGCAAAAGCTCAGCAAACCAATGGAGCCCGGCACACAATGAAAGAATAACCCAAAACTAGGTGCCTCTCTAACACTCACAAAACAACCAAGATGTTGTCTCAGCTTTTGTTGCCACGGAAAGCTGACAGAGAGAAGAAAGATCTTGTCCCTGAAATATCAAGGTATGCAGATTAGTAAAAATAGTACACCAAATCCACTTGTTATTGTCATATCAGCAAAAATGCAAAGCACGAACTCTTTTGAGATATAACTGACCTTTCGAGGAATGCCCATCTTGAAACTTGCTTGAACTTCGGGCTGAGCTATTGCTTGCGTTTGATCGTGCTGTAAGCAAAAGTTGTCAGGTCAATGAGTAACAGAATAAGGTACGGGGCCTTAATGAAAAAACCAATGCACTAGTGTGTCTAAGGAACCTATAAGTCTAACTGCTATGCATACCAGAAAGGGGTTCAGAGTCAGATAAAAATCCTTCTCCATGGTTCTTTGAATGGAGAGCAACCTTCAGCAGATTGTCTGTTCGTTTGCCAAGGCTTCTATACTCCTCTCCGTCTTCCTCACCCTCGGATGTATATGGGCTTGCCCAAGTAGCACCATTTGTTTCTCCTTTATTCTTCCTCGTGAACTTGAGGAGCCTCTTTAACCCTTTTGGAGCATCTTTCTGATAGATCATCGCAGGAGGATTTTCAGCATTTCCCCACTCAATAATATCTGGTTCACTAGTTTCTTCAAGAAGCATCTGCGAAAGGGAATGACGAACTCTGGTTCCAGATGAAGCCACAACATCATGATTCACTGGAGATGGTGAGGAGCTGTTACCAATTGGAACAGTTGGATCTTGCTGGTTGCTTTCCTCCCAAGCAGCTGGTGAGATGACACGTTCTGGGGGAGACTGAATCTCTGCAGGTGATTCTAACAGTTTTCCAGCAGGCTCGTCATCTTGAACATGTGCCTCAATGGAAATATCTTGTTCATCACAGTTCTTGGTATTTTCTATTTCCAACTCTGTTTCCTGTTCAAGGACAGCAGGTCCGGACTCTTTCTCTTCAACTGGCTCCAATGATGGATCAATAGTATCAGCACTGATTGTCCCTATAGTATCCGGCATACTAATAGGAATTTCGCTCTTGCTTAAAGTTTGTTCAGCCTGAGTTGAAATCTCCGTCTTTTTAGCTGGGCTGCTTACAGGTGTATTTCCAGAGACCTTGCGGCTAGGTGGCTTCGCCTCAAGAGGGACCACACTGCTCTTCTTTGTGACCTTCTTCCGCAAGGCTTTGACTGGACTGACAGTAGCATCCTCGTTGGGAGTCATGGCAGGTTTAGTTTTTGTTGATTTCCCGTTTATTGACGGTATGCGGCTCTTACCATCATCCACTTTTCTAGAGTTCTTTTTGGTATCAACAGGTGCCTTCTTGAGAATTTTCTGTTGCGGCTGGGGTTTTTCTACTTTGGGGCTGGACCGTGACACTGATGCTGGTGATTGTGGTTTCTGACGCAATGCTGGTGGTTGCGCTTTCTGACGAGGTGCAGGAGTTGTAGATGGTGATCCTGTTAAAGTTTTTGCAGATATTGCCCCTAAAGGTCTTGGTGATGCCGTAGATGGCCATGACTTCCTAATGGCAGGCACGGGAGAAGGTTTAGACGGAGCCTTCTTCACCACATCAGGTTTTGGAGATTCCTTTTTGGAGTTAGAGGAAACTTGTGAACTTTTGTTGGCATTCAGTGCTCTGCTTGTAGTGTTGACTTTAGGAGTTTTGCTGGTGGTGTTGACATTAGGAGTTCTGCTTGCGGTGTTGACATTTGAAGTTCTCCTTGTAGTATTTTTCTTTCCAATGTCACTAACCTTCGGAGATGATTTTTCAGCCTTTGGCTTATCTAGAACTCTTTTCTTTGTTCTCAAGTCTGCCTGTTTCTCAACTTTCTTTCGAATCGTTTCCCTTTTGAGTGTTTCATCCCTTCCCTCCTTCCGAGGGCCATTAATCCCACCCTTCTGAAGCAAGCGAGAACTGAGGTTCTTGTTAGTTTCTGACTCTGCATTTTTCTGATTGCTCAAATTATACTGTGCGAATTTCATCAGCATCTGATTCAGTTCTGCTTCTTTTTGCCTGCTCCATTCAACTGAATCTAAATTTTCACTGCTGTCATCTGTTTGGCATAGTTGACCATCGTCTACATTAAGATCCAATTCAAGTTTATTATTTCCCTTTGATCTCATTTCATCTTCCATGGTATTGTCCGCCTCAGGAGACTCACAAGCACGGCCTGTATCAGGTATTGCTTCTGCATGGTTGTGTACATCTTCCTCCGATTTGACCTTGTTCTCTGAGGTTGCATTTTCTGTTGTGCTCTCAGCTAAGGACCTTTGAGACTCCCCCATCCCTGAACTCCACCTCCTCAGAACTGCCTTACTTAGATTCACGGAAGTGTCATTCATCGACTTTTTCTGACTGTCAACTGTGTCATCACTTTGCTTCCTTTCAAAAAGACTGATAGCAGCTTGAACACTCATCCTAGTTACATTGACTTCAGTTTTCTTGTTTGGCTCCTCCACTTCTGGATCACTATCATCTTTTGCGTCTTTATGAGATGAGATCCTTTCTCTGGGAGGAAAGTAAGGGAGGCTCCTAATAGCTAGAGCAGGAGTCCGCCGAGACCCTGACCTCCCTATTTGGATCTTTCGCATTGGAGATGCTGATCTTCTGGGAGATGCAGATCTTATAAGAGTTCGACTTCTTTCAGCAGGTGCCTGATCATCCTCACTCGAGAAAGAAGAATCATCACTGTCTGTAAAGCTTTGCCTCTCAATCTCAGCAGCTTTGGCTGGAGACGCATTATACTTCACAGCTTTCACAGCATTGGACACTTGAATATGTCCTGCTGACTTACTCACATAGTCATTCTTGGAAACAAACGGGATAGACGGTTTTGATTTATCCAAGGAGGCATCTCTTTGTCTTTTTTGGCTCCTCTCTGACAACTTGGAAATCAAATTTCTGGAAATGTATAGTCAAAATAAGTTGGAACCAAAAGTCAGCAACAATCAAGATAACTGAACTTCATGAAGCTGGAAAGAACGAGTCCAATAACACCATTGCATTCGTTTTGGTAGAGAGATGTAAGTCCTACCTTATATTCACGTCTCCAAAATGTTCACAGAAGAAATGTAGATCCATCATCTCTTGAAAAGAGACAGCAGCTCCAGCAGATAGATTTATAGCTGAAGCTAATTCTTCTGTTAGTGCTGCAAGTCGGGAGTCCATTGCTCGAACAAGTTCATTCCTAAGAGTATTCAAGCCTATCTTTAGTATACGTGTTTTAAAAAGAAATAGTATACCTTAAAAAGGTGAAAAGAAAACTACGGAAAAATTCAGACTACTTACTTTGATGTATCTGATGATGTGATTCCCTCAGCCTGTAATCATTCAAAGTCAATGCATGTGCCATGTAATGTCAGAAATAAGTCAGCATCAAAATTGAGTGACAATGCTCAGGAGAAAGAAAAAGAGAATGCATAATCACCTGTGTGTATAACGAAAGGTGAAACTTTTTTGCTTCTTCCAGTTGACACATTTCATTCCCGATTGCTATGGCTTTCTTCAAATCAGAAGAACCAATTATATTGAGAAACCTGCAATTATCATCAATTGTTATAGCAAAACCCTCCAGGTTGCCATATTCTAGATCGTAGATATAGATTGAAGAAAGATCAAGACCTCGTTAATGTTGCTTTTGTGAACCATCTGTGGTCGGTAATGTCTGGTATCTCTAATCTGAAATTATCCAAATATCCTTGCGCAATTTGATCCTTAAGGCTGGGTAAATGTTCCAGAAGTTGCTCTAGAGGGCCATGCCCCACCACTTCCTCTTTCTTACTACTAGAGAGACATGCCTCATACCTGAAATAAAATATTTTCATTGGAGCTTCAGATGCATGTTTGATAGCATCTCATTGCAATTTTGTTTACGTAGACGAGCATGCTCAATGAGACAGAACCGTAAAGGTGCATCCATACAGTGCAAACGCAGTAATAAACACCGACAGATATCCGCACTCTGACAACGGATACACAAGTTTCTATATTTCCTTCAAATAGTTTAACAATCACAGGAAGACAGATAAAAGAACATTTCTGGCTGGTTGTAGTTCTCGTGGCTCAAAGCACTTGCCAATGCGTAAAACATGCCAAAGGTCATAGACACACAGCAAAATCCAAAGCTTTAGATACCAACCCTTCTGTGATTTTCAAAAGCGCTCAGACAGCAAACACTATTTCACTACCTTTCCTTCAACAAAAGTGAGCTGATGATTCCCCCAATTGCCAAGACCTCACTTTCTCAATCATATAAAATTCGAGTTCAAGTTTTCAGGCCTGAGTCATCAAAACCCTTCATAGTTCCCTGGTGGAACTATTGCAAACTTCAAACAGAATTATGCCAAACACAAATAATCAATCCTCTAAATTTATTTCCCCCTCTCCAATATTTCAAACATAAACTTCCACTACAAGCATCACTCTTTTCGGAACCAAGCAACCACATCTCAAAGACTTCAAATTAAAGACAAACATAAAATTGAAAGGTGGACTGCCTCCAAATCAAAAAGCTAGCAAATTGCAAGATTTGCTAATATATTGCTCAAATGACCCCACCCAACATGGAGATCCTACTCCTAATTGCAACAATCTAATTAAAAAAACCCCATCAACTTTTCATCCCATACATTTGTTTTCAAATAAATCATCATAAAATCATTTCAAACAACAAACCAATAAAATAATAACCATGGGTCAGACATCCTCATCATTCATCAGGGTTGAATGGATACCGCCTCTACTTATAATAGGGGTAAAGTTGCGTACATCTGACCCCACCCCTCCCTACCCCACCTCGGCGGAATCGAATTTAGAGGCAACAACAACAACCAAGCCTATTCCCAAATTGATTTGGGGTCGGCTAACATGAATCGTCATATGTAACGTCTCGATTGATGATGTCGAAATTGAGGTAATTCTGACCTGTTTTCTGGCACAATCCGGAAAATGACACAGTCAACAGGTCCATCAGCAGCAATCTCACTCTCCATTTTTTTGATGATGATGATGAATATTCAACCAATAATCTTCAAATTTCACCCACTGCAAAAACCTGACAGTAGTAGTACCACACACAGGTTAATAAAGCTTTCACCTTTTTTTCAAAGGGTATCACATTCTTCTTCCTTTTTTTTCTTAAATGCACCTCAAGAACAAAACTTCAGCATGAAGCTTTATATCATCAAAGTTCAGATCTTGCAATACCCATCTCCTAAATTAAATCATCAATCACATTAAAGTCAAATAAAATCTACAACTACTACTACACAGTAAAGTAACTTCACAGACACACATACACAGGTGGGTAAATTTCTACTTTTTTCTATGAAAAATCAATTCAGTGAAAAATCAGACAAATGGGTAATTCCTAAAATGTGAAAGATTGAAACTTTTTTACTTCTAACATCAATGTCAATCAAATGGGTCAACATAAAAAATAAAAAAAACACTGAAAATAAAAATAAATAAATAAAAGAGGAGAAAAAAATGAGAAAAGATATATACCTAGAAGATGAAATGGGCAAATGGGGTTGTTTGTCAGAGAAAGAGGAGAGAGAGAGAGGAAATGGAGGACAGATCTTTGAGTCTTGTGGGAGAAGCTCCTCCACCTCCAACTTTTTTTTTACATGTGATTTTTGTGTGTTTAAACTTACTGCAATAAACTCACTACTGAACTAATTAACTAAATGCTCTCTACTTGTACTTGTACTTGAAGTTTTATAATAAATTGTTATTTTTTGTTGTTGTTTTTGGGTTTCTCTTTCTCTTGTCCCTCTTTTTTGCATTTAAATCTACTAGATTTTGAAGAAAGTTTGGAGAGAGAGAGAGAGAGGGAGAGTAAAGGTGACGCAGATAAAGTGACAAAAGGAGAGTGAAGAGGGAGAGAGAGAGTGAGTGTGGTGGGTTGAGTATTGAGTAAGATGTTCGTTTTTACGTGGAATTAAAATGACTACGGAGTACGATTGATAGTGTCGGGGGCGTTGGAAAATTCTTTATTACCAAGTACACTCGGGTGTAGTGACTTTCATTTCTAACTTCTTTCACTATGATCGGTTGATAGAAGAAAGAAATTTGGAGACATTTTTCCGCTAATATTAGTGTTTAATAGTGTTTGAAATAAATCAGATTTGCAAATAATATCAGATCTCTATAACTTTCAATGAATCTAGTCTAGTTGTTGGTATTAACTCATCACCTGAAATCAACCAAATTTCTTAGTAAAATCATATCAAGTCTATTCGAATCAGAGTAAAAAGTTGCAATTCAATCATATGAGTACCCAATAGATTCATTTTGGTAGCTTCTTATATCGATCATTAAGTTTGAAAATTGCTTATTATTCGTAATAAACGAGTATAAAACTGATGTTAAGACTCGGCAGTTACTTTACTAAATGTCGGAATCCTAGCTACAACTTAGGGAGTATGATTTTTCACACAAACTAATTAATTAAGAAGCAATCACAAATTCACAATTTACAATTATAAAACGTGCGAGGTGGCTCTATCATGCAGTGGCCTATACATATCTCATTAGTTTGTAGGTGCATGTGTTGCATGATTAATGGTACGTTGATCGTTGATTAATTGACCAGACTATAGTGGTGTACTAGTGTGGAAAGGAGAAAACATAATTTATAAAATTGTCAATTTTGTGATACTAGTCGTATGATTAAGACTTAGGTGAACCGACAATTTAATAGCATCGGACCAAAACAATAATAGGGTGTTGTTACGTACATGGATATCATCTCCCCACGCGTAGGTTTGGATTTTAGATCCATTTATCCTCGTAAATTACAAAATTTGTTATATATACACAAGGTTTTCTAGCTACTTCACAAGTGTTTAATATACATGATTCCTCTTCTTCGTGGGTCCTTAATTGTTGTTGTTTAGCATCAAATGTATCGCAGGTTCGAAAGTGCGGACAATCTTTCTCGTTATTGTAGCTAGTTCTGTACTCCGTAGGTTACATTTGATGATGGGACTCCATTCGTAAGAACTGTATGTAGAACTGAACTCCATTCACTTGTTTGGAGAATAGAACACTTATAATTGTCGCTCACATCAACTTATTTTGATGGGTTCGACTTAATTGATATATGTATATTATAATATTCAATTATTCATGGTTCATCGTTCATGCATGGTCGTGGTCACTAAAGCCTAGAGCCACATACAATTGGCGTCATTTGTAAGGAGGAGGGAATCTAGGTGTGCTACGGATCTATGTTTGATACTACTTAATTACTAGTACTTAAAAGTTAAGATAGTGTCTTTAACTTTAACCATTGTTATTGCATTGGATGAAGATGCAACACCGACAACACTTCACTCTTTGTTGTGATTGTGAGCTGGTTGTACATGGGGTTGTAGACCGGAAAAGTCCTAAGATAGATTAGCTAATTTTTATTTGAAGTGCAGAGAATTAGGGATGGAACTCCATGCGGATATCAAGGTTGTCAACAAGAGACACAGCAAAGTTGCAGACCATATGGCGAAGGAAGCGAGAGTGATGCTTCCTCCGATGGTTTTGAAGACTATTGAGACCTTGGACTTTGTTGAAGTGGGGATTTCAGATTCCCGGGGACGTCATCTTATTTTGATGATAGATAAATTATTTTGTCTTCCTTGTAGGATGTAAGTTATTATTCAACGAGAAATGTTTTGTGATGTGAATCTATTAGTGCCAAATTTCAAATAGCATTATCTAGAATATGGTTAGTGGCATGTCTAAGTTCTATCAATATCGAAATTCTTTTCTGTTAATTTGTTAGTAAAATATGCACATTCGAGAATGTTGGTACAAAAGAGATTTGTTTGGCACTATGGTACGGATCGGAGTAGTAAACTTTCAGCTGAAGAAAACATCCGACCGACTGTCATGTGGGATTTGCTTTTGATGAAATTTAGGCTTAAGAGTAAAGGGACACTAGATGCTATAGAAAGTGGGCAACTTCCTAGCTAGCTTAGCCATTTATCCTCCCTTTGCTATATATGTTAGATTGTTAGCTTAAGACAATGTGGCTTATGAAGTTATGATGATATTCCCCACTCACTTTTATATGGACTCCTTTTTCCTTGTCTGTCAAGGGCCACCCTCCATTCCAAGGGTGGGTTAGTGGATTGGTTGGGTGCCCAAATGTGGGAGCACTGCTCATCCAAATGCTTATTGGTGAAGCTTTTACTAGTTTCACATTTGGATCTTATATTTTGAGACATGATGTAGTTTAATGGGTTAAGCCTTAATTAGTGTATTAAATTATGTAATTTTCAAGAAACTAATTAATTAGGGGCTTAATAAACTAATATACTCCCATCTACTTTCACCTCCACCTCCCACCTCACAACCCGATTTAAGTCTCACGCTGCACTTCCATCCACGACTCCACCAACACCGCCACCCACAAGCGCACATTTCCACGTTGCCTCATCCATGGAGGCTAACCGCCGGCTTCGCCGGCGATAAAAAAAAAAGACACCCTAGGTATGGGTGTGGTGAACCCTAAAACATTTAATTTAAAAATGAATTGTTGTTGTTAAGGTGTCCGAAAAAAGGGTTTAGGGTTCCGTTTCCCGGCGCCGCTAACGCGGCGCCGGAAATCGGAACCCTAAACCCTTTTTCCAGTTGTGTGGGGCGGCTACGATTGTTGTGCAGCGATTATGGGTGCTCATGTGTAATTTTTGGGGGTCTACTGGTGGTCGTAGTTGTCTCCGGTGGTATGGGTATGGTTGTAGCTAGGTGCCGGAATCAATGGTGTCTACACAACCAAGGTGGATGAGAGGGGAATGAAATAAAAGAGAGAGATATGTCTGACATATGTAGGAAGTAATTAATTATCTTTGTTTTTTTTAATTGTTTTTTATGTTTAATTGTTTATTAATTATGGGAATTTGCATTAATCAAAGCAGTATTTAAGGCTTATAGTTAGCCCTTAGGGCTAAGTATAGCAAAATCCTTTAGATTATACCTTTTGAGTTAGGGCTTATTACAATAGTTTTTCATGTTGATTGTATCACTAATCATAAGTAACCGGTAAAAACAATTCAAGTACATTGTACGAGTTTAAAAGGATAAACATCTAGTATCCAAAACCATATGAATCCGAGGAGTGAAAAAAAAATTCGGGGTAAAACGGGTAATTTGTAATTTTTACAGCTTTTTATATTAAATATTTAATTTTTTTAATCTAAAAAGACAAATAAGTTTTTCATTTCTTTTTTACTTTATTTCCAACTAGTTTGCATGCCCGTGCCACGTCCGGGCTATATATTTATATTGTTTGTACACGTTTTATAAAAAAAATGTTGCCTTATCTTTGTGTTAACAATTTACCATAATGATTATGTTCTATAAATTAGCTAATACTATATTACTCTATAATAATTTATCACCATATCCTCGACGATAATTATATTTAATGCTATTTCTACGTTCTATCCAATTAATGTATGATAATTTGTTACCATATCCAAACCGATAATTGTATTTAATGTTATTTTTATGTTCTATCCAATTAATGTATGCCAAGTGTCGTCGTAGGAAAGACTTGGTTTCAGGTTTTAATATATAGTATTAGATTCCCCGCTACCAAACACCGGAAAACTAAAAAACGTGATTTCTGTTCCTTTTCCTTTCCGTCCAATTCCTTCCTACCAAAGAGACCCTAAGGGAGAGAAATAGGAAAATTTGCATAATTGCAAATTGCAATGACTCTCTTTGATCCGATATACTTCCTTTCGACCCAAAAAGATACGGAGTATCCTGATTTTTTTTGTTTTTTGAGTGTTCTGCCAATTGTATGTGACATAATATCAAAAGGAAAAAACAATCTAACTCGGTTTTTTTAAAACGGTAAAGCGAGGAAGAAATACACTAGATCCCCTGGGATTGAGAATTGTGGATCTCTAACTCGAAAATATTATTCATTACACGCGTTATACTATTTGTTTCAAGTACCCGAAAGATACTCGGACCCGACCCAAACCGATGGGTCGGAGTCTAGAAAATTAGGACCCGATGGGTCCAGGGGTCTTAGTGGACCCGACCCATGCCTATTCCTACTCGGGGCTTTCATTTATGTCAATAACCTCCTCTCGTTTTCGATAGAAAAAAATACTAAGAGATTGCAGCAGTTCAAGAACACCCTTACTTACCTCACATAAGTGACATAGCCATAAAACTCTTGCAAATTTCATCATAGTAATGTACGTGTATTTTATTAGTGTAATCTTAAATTTCATCATAGTAATGTACCCATATCTATACTTTTACTTTAATTGCCTAACTTCCACGCCCACGTGACAGTGTATAGAGGTATCCTTACAAAAATAATTCCAGGCCATACGTGAGGTGTCAGTTAATGGTCGAGTCTCTCCCCTCTCTCTTCCACGTCACCCCGCGATGTAACAGATGTGTGGGCTACAACTCAGTTTCTTCAGTTTCCCTCTCAGTTTCCCTTCCGTTTCCTCTCTCGCTTCACCTTCCCCTCGACCCTTCACCTTCGTACCGTTGCCATGGCTGTCCAACTTCGCCGTTTCGATTGTCGTCCGATCTTTCTGCTTTCCAACGTCACTTATAAAAAGAAACTTCGTTCCTCTCTTGGGATAGAGGCAAGTTTTTTTTACCTCTTCATTGCTTGCTTCTAACTATATGTTTATATATGTATGGTTTTGCACAATGTAATTAGAGTAAAGAGATTAGTAGATCGTAGTTTATTTGGTGTTTTGTTTGTGGTTTTTTAAGATTCGATTGTTATTGTTGTTCTCCAGGGTTGTTTCGATTGATTTGTGGAAGCTTGACTTTGGTCGATTTTTTGGTGGGATCAAGATTTCGGAAAATCATAATAAAGGTCATTCCTTTGGAATTTTAGTGCATTTTTTACTTTGAACGAATCTAATTTGATCAATCTATTAGTTTTCTAATGGTTTGGTGTTTTTGTTGACTCTTATGATTGTTAATGTTGTTTTCCAGGGCTGTTGGTATTGATTTATGGAAGCTTGATTTTGGTTTATTATTTTGTGGAAGCAAATTTCGGAGATCATAATCAAGGTTATTGCTTTGGATTTTTAGTGCATTTCTAACTTTGATCGAAATTAATTTGATCAATCTAATAGTGTTCTGATAGTTTGGTGTTTTTGTTGAATGATTGATGGTGAATAGGTTGGATCATCTTTTCGGACATGGCTACATTCAGAAACTTGGAATCTCTTTCAAATTTGTCTGCCTCTTTGGAATATTTGATGGTTAGATTCCTGAATTTAAAGCTTTGGACTTGGTTACAACGTCTTTTGAATTCTGTTAGTGTGTGGCAAAGTGTTGAAATTTCTGGCCGGTACTACTACTGGAGTTTCAAAGTTGTTTTATCTAGCGATGGTGAATTAACGGTAGCTTGAAGCTAACCAGACTTAAAATTTTTGAAGTTTCGCTTTTAGTTGATTTGTTTCACTCATGGTCAATGATTTGTATGGATTAATATGTAGATGTAGGAGTTTTTCATGTTTTTGATATGCTTTCTTTCTGCTCAAGCCTTTGGAAGAGATGTTCCCAACTTTGAGTTTCTGTTGGTGTGAATGTGAAGTTGTTAGGTGGTTTTCAGACCTTAATATCTATGAATAATGATGCGTCATTGATTATTCATGGCCAGGACCTAGGCGATGTTATTGAGCATACAAGTTTAAACTGTCTTGTGCGTCTGTGCTTGGTCTTTAATGTGGTTTTCTGGTTAGAGCTTAAGGAGAATGGTAGAGTTGCAGCCGCCACCTGAGTGTGGACGGAACCTATTGCAAATCTTGAATTTAGGAGGATGAACAGATTAGCTTAGAAATTGCGGGGATGGGTTCGGGAGGTAGAGTAGCTATCACACTTAGCACTGCCTCTTTTCAGCTGGAACAGAATTCATCTTTGGCTGGTCTGGTCTCTGTAACCTGTAGTGGAAAGAAACATGTTGAGGTTGTACATGTTTGTTTCGATCTTGAACTATCAATCTGATCTTGGGGATAGTCATTATCACTCCTCCCTTCAAAGGAAAAGAAGAAAGGCATTAAAAGTGTACAAAACATGACCTGGATGATTTTTCAATATTACAGCATAGCCAGCTTTAATTAAGCTATCAGATGCTGCACGAGCAACATAGCTAAACCATGCTCCTTTCTTCAGGTTGACATTAAGTACCTGATACAGATGCTCTAAACTTTTCGACAGATGTCCAATCGAGTATTGTAGGGATATCAAATCTAGCAATAGCTTAAGCTTACAGTTTTGAAATAAATTGGCATCCTGGACAGAAGGACAAAGTAACCCTGCAAGTCCAGGAGCAGTGTGTCACATACTGATACAATCCTGATCAAGTAAACTTCGATTTTAAGTTGCAGAATTGAGAAAAGCCTACCCAATTGTTAGTGAAATTGGCAAAAATGATAGCCCATGAAGGCTATTTCGATAACAGAACATGAATGGACGGAACTTTGACATTCCTGACAGCAACACTAGCCTTCCCTCCTTGAATCAGCTGCAGCTCTGACCTACTCACAAACTGACTCTCTTTCGGATCATTTGTGACTCCGTACCCCCAAAGCGTCAGCCAAAGTATCACCATTTGTTCTTAACTTTGAAAACCACTTAGTGAATTCTTACTGGAGTTCCTATGTTTTGTAGTCCAATTCCCCAAGCAATTGGGGTGTAGCTGCAATCTAAAATTTGGCTTTTTACTTTGGAAGTACGGCCTATGCTCTTTCAAACTTATTAGCAAACCTTTAGCTCATGTAGTTGTTCTTTTAGTAAGAATTTGTACGTTGGAGTCTACAATCCAAAAGCCATAAGATGAACTCCATAATAAGCTTTAAAACAAACTTGGTACTTTTCTATTGCCACCTTAGTAATTAAAAATCAAATTGTTGTGAAGATAATATTTGTTTTTGTGATCAATACACAGCAATTCAAAAATCTAATTATCTCTTATTATGCACCTTCAATATGATGCATACGATGGCTGATCATGAAAGAATATAATTCAATGTTTTACATGTGAGTTTTTGTTTCTTTTGAATTGGTGGTTGATTACTGATTGCTGATTAGTGCATGCTTCATGATTGTGATTTTTAGTTAGTGTTAATAATGCGATATTTTTGTGTGATCCCGACAAAGTTTACTGGTCCTAATGGTAAAAAAACAGAAGTAGAAGCAAATGGTGTTTAGAGAGATTATTAGCTTTGTTTAAGCTACTGAGTAGGCTAATCTTTGACAGTTCAGAAAAGCACTCTGATCTAATGACTCTATTATGGATGGTGAATATCACAGTTGACTGTAACTACCTAATAAAAATACACAGAACCTAAAAAGTATTACTCTATAATACACGACTAATCTCTTTTCAGTAAGTTCAGTTGGCAAAACAGAATCATCAAAGTTGCTGAAAGTTGCAACATCTTAATCCAGACTAACTACTAATACAACTTTCGAATACTTAGACAATCAATACTATAAGTATAACTGAGTAAGTTGACAATTAATACTTTAAGTACATCTGAGTTATTTAATGCTCTAATTTTTTTGACTTGAATTATTAAATGAATTGTGCATTCTCACACTAGGATGAAACGCATGTAGGTATCATGTGTTTTCAGTGGGTGTGTTAGTTGTACTGTATAAGACACCATAAGTTATGAATGTTCTACTTGGAAGTAGTTCTAATAAACAGTCATAAATGATGTGATGGAGGTTCGAGTTCATGTGTCTGCTCTTTCACCTCTTTATAGTGTAATTGTTCAATATAGATATATGGTTGGACATTTGTAAGACATGCTAATTAGATAGAACCCGTGTCCAATAGTAGTTGAAGATTCGTGTACAATTGACATTGCCAGGTCTATATACGAACCATGGACACTGAGATGTTTATCTACATCTTATTAATTTTTTCTATATGTTCCTTTTTTTTTCCTTCTATTGTGTTTTCTTATGAGTGAGAAACATGTTTGGCGCGTAGTACTCAAGCTAGGACTCAATCAAGTATGTTTTACTCCTATGTGATTCGATATATTTGATCTTTGGCCTTTTCAGTTTAAATTAAGGAGGGTGAGTAGTCTCTTTAGATTGACGTTGAACCAGCGGGAAAATAAATTTAGTATACTGTCTGAAACTAAAGTTCCTCTCTGATGATATTGCAACCTGTACCTAAAGATACCCTCTAACGCTAATATATTCATTACCATTTTCATTTCATGCTTCCAGACAACACTCTTTAAATTTTTTCTTAAAAAAACTTAACCGAACTTTAATTTTGTTTCTATATATATAAGCTTGAACATACGACCTTTATTTGTGTATAAGCTTGAATCATTCCATACTCTATCTTTTCTCAGCCAACTAGGCGACTTTTGTGATGAGATTTGTGAAATATTTTGAGCTACTTATAATTACTTCCAAGTATTTTTTTATTTTAAGTATAAGATCTGGGTTTGCTCTATTCTATTATTTCTCTACTTTGTCAGCTGCTGCACTCATAATTACAAACTCTATTTTGTGAAACAGTCTTGCATGCCGTTACAAAGTGTACCGTGCCCCTTCCAATTGCAACTCAGTTGTTTAGCAGCCTTCATAGCAAATGGGACTTGGTCTGATTTCAGTGACCTCTTTGTTGATATTGCTGACAGCATGGAGGCTGCAGTACTTTGCAATTTCTTGGCTACGGCCAGGTGACTTGCTACCCGCATCCTGTGTAGATGGAGCAGAGTCCAAGGCTTGCTAAGATCGTTGCTGATAGCCTGGTAGGTTTGGTATGACTCTCGAAAATGTTGTCCAAGCGCTTATCATCTCTTTGCTCGGTAAAATATCGCCAACGTTCCCTAGGTTAAGGCTTTTTAGATTAGATCTATGATACTGATGAAACATGTCAATGAATGTACTAGGAGACACTTTATATAATCAAATGTTATCAAATGCTTGAAATTTTGTAACCAAATAAGTTGTAATCAGATAGATTCAGTGTTATTATCTTGGTGTCCTGGTATTAGGTACGTATTCCTGTTTGATAAAGAGTTTATTTTGGAAACCATACCCATGATTTTGTTTTTTTGGTACAAAGGAGCAGCTAATACTGCGGGGGGTGGGGGTATGAGGATTTGACCCCGGGACAACCCCCAGGCAGGTTGAGTTCCTATCCACTAGGCCAACCTTGATCCTCATACCCATGATTTTGTAGCTAAGACTAATGACGATGATGTTGATTTTTTTACCATAATATTTAAATAGTTACCTATTTAATCCTATTCTTATTTTTTTTACCGTGATGTTGATTTCCAATCTTTTTCTCCCATCCCGCAGGAGGTGCAATCACTTTTGAATTAAGATATTTCATGCATGTACAAGGACCATATATATATATAGGCTAACTTTTGAATCTCCGGTAATAAGATCTATATTCGGAACAAACAGGTTGATTGATTAGAAAATGAAAGACGGGTTACTTGGCAAGGGAGATATTGTGGTTGATTATTTGACATAAAGATTTATGTATACAGAGTGACCTACACAATCACGCCTTTTGTGGAAGTTCCCAAGTTTCTAGGTTTTCTCCATTGCCAATACTTTGAAGGAGAGGGGTTTGGCTTGGTATCATGGATGCATTTTTACCTATAAGGAGTAGTAATCACGGTTTAGAGAATTAGAGTTTTTTTATTACGTTTTTTTTTTGTGGAGGTTCAATTGACTATTTGACGATTGGATTTTAAGTTTTTAAAAATAAGCGTCTAAATGTTGAAAGCGCTATCATTTTGCTAAGAAGTAAGAACACTAAAGAGAGACTACAATAGTCAAGTTGGAATGAAGCAACAATTACGAGCTACCCCGTGATTTCACGGGGCCAAAAACTAGTTTTATTTATTAGTGTAATATTCCGATAATCAATAAAAATCTCACAAAAACGTTATTTCTAAATTGTTACATTAATTTATTGATTATGACCTCTTATCGGACTCAACTATAGTACCGGACTACAGAGTATATACTCTTATCTTAGTACGAGATTCAAATTACAATTACTAAGGTCCTGTTTGATAGGACTGCATCTTTCTGAACTAATATGATCTGATCTGAATGTGCTGAAATGCTGATTGAATTTCAATGAACTCGTATCAATGACAGACCAATTAAATACACTGGTAGAAATTTAAACTTTTCTGATCCGATCTCCATCTAATTTGAATAACTCTGATCTTATCTAAATTAATTCTGAACTGATTCGAATTCATTTGAGAATAAGTCCTACTCGTATCAAAGAGGGCTTAAACGAAACGATTTAGTGACGACTCAGATGAGCATGTTTCGAGAGTCGGGTTTTCAAAAACCGACCAATCAAATTTCCTATCAACACACATACACACATACCGATACCGCCCCCAAATCAATTGAACCCTAATTATCAATCGTCGATAATTTAGAAACCCTAACTTTTTCTCTCATCCCTAAAATTCACCACCACCACCACCGCCGGCCATGTCGGTCACCGCCGGTGTGAGCGACTCCATTATCGCCATACGAGAGAAGCTCCGAGGTAAGATCGGACAGACAAAAGTCAAGCGTTATTGGCCAGGAAAGGCGCCGGAATGGGCGGACGAAGCGGAGGAGGACGCCGATCTCCGCACCTCCTCCGCCTCTCTCAACCGCGCTTCCGACAAACAATCTCTTCCCGCCAACGACCTCAAACCGTCTGACGATCCTCGTCTCCGCCGTCTCGCCGTCAGCCGCGCCGTCGACCGCGACGAACTCCGCGCGGATCACCGGCGTATACGACAAGCTGAGATAGTGTCAACCGAAGAGGACGAGAGTCGTGCGGAGGAAGCTGCCGAGGAGGAGGACGAGGAGGCGTTGGAGGAGAGGAGGCGGCGGATTAGGGAGAAGGTTTTACTCCGGCGGCAGGAGGAGGAGAGAGAATTGCCGACGGTTGACGAGGATGAGGAAGAGGATGTTGCGGAGGAGGACGAGGAGGAGGAGTCGAGCGAGTACGAGACGGATTCCGAGGATGAGGAGATGAACCGCCGTGCTATGGCGAAGCCGGTGTTTATTCCGAAGCACGAGAGAGAAACGATTGCGGAGCGGGAGCGAATCGAGGCGGAGGAACGGTCGTTAGAGGAGGCGGTGAAGCGGAAGCTGGAGGAAAGGAAAGCGGAGACGAGACAAATCGTAGTGGAGAAGATTCGAGAGGATATGGAAATACAAAAGAGTCTTCTAGAACACGAAGCCGATGCGAGTGATGTTGATACTGATGATGAGTTGAACGAGGCGGAGGAGTATGAGAGCTGGAAGGCGAGGGAAATCGCGAGGATTAAGCGCGATAGGGAGGATAGGGACGCAATGTTGAAGGAGAAGGAGGAGATTGATAAGGTTAGGAATATGACGGAGGAGGAGAGGAGGGAGTGGGAGAGGAAAAACCCGAAAATTGGAGCTTCGGCGGCGCCAAAGCAAAAGTGGAGGTTTATGCAGAAGTATTATCATAAAGGTGCTTTCTTTCAGGAGGATTCTGATGATAGGGCTGGGACTGTGGGGAGTGATGACATTTATAGGAGGGATTTCTCTGCCCCGACTGGCGAGGATAAACTTAATAAAACGATTTTACCGAAAGTTATGCAGGTTAAGCACTTTGGGAGGAGTGGCAGGACTAAATGGACTCACCTTGTTAATGAAGATACCACTGATTGGAACAACCCGTACGTGTTTCTGTTTACTGAAATTTGTTGGTTTATTTATTGTTGGTTTGTTTAGTTGATTGTCTGTGCATTGCTTGATTTTTACAGTATTTTGTGCATTGTTGTTTGGTGTGGAATTGTGATTGGTTTTAGTTGACTTTGTTTTTCTTTTTGTGCGAATTATGCGTGGAGTTATGCGGAATGTGATTGTTGGTGAACAGGGAAGTAGTACTCTAAGTGGTTGATTCTTTGTCCGAGGGTTTGGAGGGGGGGGGGGGGGGTGGAGAATGTTGTGATGGACGAATGCTCGTATTTTGTGGGGGCTGGGGTAGATTATTGATTCCTAACTTGGGGAATAAAGCTATATGAAAAGTAGCATCTGCCCACATTCCTGTTGTGCTTTTGTTTAGCTAAGAGTAGCAATCTAAGTGGAGTGCTATTTTAGGTTTAGTTTGATTTCACACGGTATCTAACTTTTAAGCACAGCTACAGAACTTGAATAAACACTTGGTGCGGGTGAGGTTTAGTTATTATTGAGGTCATGTGTTGATCAAATTTTGTCTTTGAGGGTAGATTTTAAACTTGTTCCCTTTAGCTAATTATAAGACTCTACAAACCTACGAAGACTAAGGTGTGTTAGTGGACACACGTGCCCGAAGAAAGCTCATGTCCTCTGGTGGTGGTGGACATTTTCTGTCCCCGTAATTAGGTGACTGGTGAATTGGTGATAATGGCCTTTGATGCTTCATCGAGGAGATCTTTTAGGGTAAGAGTGCAAGGTTTTGGGGGTAGGGTGTATTACCGGTATATAGACATATTGTATGCTGTACGTTGTTTATCCTTCTGTAAAAGCGACTTTTAATATAGGTCATTGACATAATTTTTCTATGGGATATACTTGGGATGCTTACATAAGAGCGAGCTTGTAGGGAGGCTGTTTAAATCATTGTTTAGCTGGGAAGTTACGGTAAGGGGTTTACTCTTTGTTTAGAGGTGTATGTTAAGAGAGTGAAATGACGTGTTTAGGATTTTTTTTTTGTGTGTGTGGGGGGGGGGGGTCACTTGGGGTTATAGAGGTATGAACTCGTTTTCCTTGCTGCAAAGTTTGTTAATTAAGTTCTTGAGACTGTTTAAGAAGTAGCTTCAGCCACCAGACATTGCTTTTTCGAAACCTTTGATATACATATTTGTTTTGTCACTAGCTATCTGGTATATTTTGCATGCTCAAAAACATGAGTTGTATTGGGGTTATGACGAACTGTGATTATGAATGTGCCCGAGTGATTTCGTAGTTGCATTGCTAGTTGTAATGGTACTTTATGAAGTGTGGAGGCCTGTACGGTACTAATAAGAGTCGAATGGAGTACTTTGATTAAACATGGAACACTTACCTATTTCGATCCACAAGAAACATATGCTTAGACACATCAGATGTTTTGATGTGGGTGAGGTACTTTGAACTTTTCTGAAGTCAGCCTTTTAATAGTCAATCGTATCTAGAGCAAGTGGTAAAGAAAGTCTTCCTCTTGAGCCTTGATAGGAGGTATAAAATTACTCAAACTCTATATAGTAATAGGGTTGTACTCCTTTAAGTTCAAGGAACTCAATTTTCCAGGGTTGGAAAAAATCACTGGTGGCGATACACGTACTTGGGGAGCTTCTTCTTTTTTTATTTTTTATTTTTCTAATTTGTGGTGGGTGATTTTGGGTACTTTAGTAATCTGCTGAACAGGGATAGTAATCTTTTGAAGGTTTGTTTAAGTAACCTTTCATGAGAAAGGCAGAGACCTATGGGTGGGGCTCTTCTACTCGTATATATTCTATTAGTATACTTGTGTGGATGTCACTACGACACAACGGTTGAAGAAGGCATATTCAGTTGATTTTGTATGTGGGAATGGTTTGGGATTCTAGTTAAGAGAGGTTTTGAAGGCGTCCAAACATGCAAAAAAGTGTAAGCAGTTTGGTTGGAGTTGTAGGAGAAACAGGTTAAAAAGTTTCTCTATTGTGGAGGGGAGAACTTGTTGAAACGACCTCTATGCTCCTCTTTTAATCATCTCGCTAATTTGGTGGGATTTCTTTGATTATTATAACATGAAAGCTTCTCTTATCTTTCGAGTGAGATTCTGTGTGTTCTTTTGCTCAACATTTTTTCCTTATTGCTCGGACTTCTGGTGCTCCTGCATGGAAATTTAAAGGAATGGTTCACTACATGGCTGGTGTCGAGTGGGAGGTTTGTGTATGTTGGCAGGAACCTGATTAAAGTGTTTTGAACTGTGTTGAGGAATTATTCAGTAATGGGATGAGGTTGTAACTACGATGTATACCCTTCTAAGACGTTGGTCTTTCCGATGAGAAATAGTATTTTTTTTTTTTTTTTTTTTTTGACTCTCAAGTACTTTGAAGGGAATAAAAGTATCTTTCCAGTGAAGGATCTTATTTGGTGCTTATTATTTAGGAACTTTGCCTTGGGGTTTTGGCCGTTGCTTTATTCAAGTTTGCTTACCTGATTGTAGCCTTAAACCAATCCCTTGCTAGATTGTGATATCTGAGGTTGCTAGATCCACCTATGTATCACCCTTGCAGGCTCGCAGCTTGTTTTGCTGTTTCTGTCACCTTTTTGGATAACAGGTTTCTAATGGTTTCTAAGTGTATCTTAGGCTTATCAAACAGCAACATACGAAGGATTGGTGATAATTTACTAGTGATTTCGTGATTGTGCCTTTAGATTGGTTTCGTATCTATGTCGAAATGTCCAATATGTAGAACAATATTTAGATTGAGGGGTCTGCAGGATGTAAGAAATTTATGTTCTTTTGGGGTGTGTGGCTGGTCGATGACCTATGCTGATAAACAGGCTACTGTAGTGATCTACCTTGACTCCCTTCCCTCAGGTGTCCTTTTCTTTTCTTTTCTTTTTTTCCTTTTTTGTTGTTGTTGTTTTAGCCATGACGGCTGAACTGTAGAATTTGGCTCGGGTCTGTAGGTAGACATGTTAATGTCGAGTTTTGACACAAGTTTGCATTATGAACTCCGACACTAATACTTTAGAGAGACGTAAGACTCAAAAGCGATTCAACTATCCAAGACTGCATTTAAGATGCTAATTGCTTTGTAAGCAAACTTGATGGAGGAAAAAATTAACCTGGAATATACTTTACATCACAATGTAATGATCTTATTCAACTTCTCAAGCACTAATATAATTGTGGTCCACTTTATGAGCAGTCTAAGTTGAATCTAGGAATGAACTGCAATATGCGTGATGAACTGATGACTAAAAAGGGCAGATAGTTGATTGGGAATCTGAGAATTATGGGGGATAATAAGTTAGTGCTGTGCCTCAATAAGCGTATACTTCGTAGTTAATGTAGAGTCGAAGTAAGCTGGGCGGGGGGGGGGGGGGGGGGTAATCAATTAATCATGGCCTAGAGAAATATGTCTGAAAGCCAGAGATTTGTTTGTGCTTGTGAATAGAGACTGGTTACTTAATAATGGGGCCATCAGCTCTAATCCAGCATAAGGACATTCGTTCGTCACTTCGTTTTACTCAGAATTTCCAGTCTCTATATGACGAGTGCTTATTTTACAGGATTAGGCTTTTTTTGTTTAGGGGGTCAGTGAGATCTGCCTCCTCTGCCCTTATCTCTTTTTGGTAATGGTTAAAATTTCTCATTTCGTTACTCATTTGACAGATATTAGATAATGGTAAAAGTAGAACAAGACTACTGGACATTCTAGTTGCCGTGTTTGTGTTTGGTTATCACAAAAAAACTCTGAGACTATTGTATTACTATTATTTTCCAAAATATTTTGGACTGCCTTTGCAGCATTGATTGCGTAAAGTTCTTCACTCCCTCTGTGCCTGTGATTCTGTCTGAGTAATTTGTGTGATAGTACTACATATATGCTCTCGTGTTGATGTCATGTTTTGTACAATATGCAGGTGGACACACAATGATCCTCTTCGATCAAAGTACGATGCCAAAATGGCTGGCATGAGACCAATTGCAAAACCCAGAGGAAGCAAAAAACTGAAGGACTGGGAGCAGCGTTGAGTCTTGCAAACTGTTAAGAATAAGGGTATCTTTCATTGCTTTGCTTTTCGAGTAGGTATTGTAAACGGGTTGCGTCATCACTCACTAGTCACGAGCACTCTGTACCTTACAAGGTCAAGTGTATACAATAGCGATTTAGCTGACAGATCATTTGTATGCTCACCTTGCTCCAAGTGTATGATTTTAACGTCTTATTTTTCTGATGTCTGGAACTCAGAAAGCTGTACATAGACTTCCGTTACGTGCTCTGTCTAAACATATCCAGTTATCCACAATGTCTGAGTTGCAGTATTTGGTGGAAACGGGTTTTTGCTGGGCAGCAGCACGGTGTTGAGACTCGTGGGCTTTTGCCTATTACTGGATGTGTTTATGTTGACTCCACATCTCGTGAATAAAGTCTGCTTAATCTAGAATTTGATGTGCATTTATGCAATGCCACATCACAGAAAATAGTACTGATAACTGGAGCTCAAGCTCGAGCTCCATCATACCAGCTGGAGCTCGGTCAGGCTAAAGGACTCGACCTTATGCTGCCGCCTGATAACTGGTCCGAAATTCTAATTTTTCCTCGCCAGACGAGGTTTCTAAATTTTTTTCCTTTCGTTTCATTGAATTCTTTGCCACTTGTGAGAAATTAAAACCAAGCATAAAAAATTGAGGGTACGTATTATTTTGCACGACTATGATAGCGGGCCAGCACTTTCAAGTTTTCTTTAGTGATCGGTAAATTCCACTGTAACCCAATAAAAATCGAAACGACAAGTACTAGACCGCCAAAGATCTATCACATCCCTATGTATAAGTCGGGCCGGTCAATTTCAGTTGGCTGAACTTTTGATTTGCCTCGTAGAACTTGAAGGTACAATCGTGCCTTGTTTCCAAAATGATTTGGGCCGGCTAACCTTCTTCCGCAAATAAAAGAAAGAGAGAAAAAAAAAACTCTATATATAAGCCGAGACGGGTCAAAAGAAACCATAGACAACGAGATTAATTTAGAGGAGAGAAGACCATGAAGAGGGAGAGAGAAACTTCGATAGAGAAACATGCACGCGAATCGTACGAGCATGGCAAGGACAAAAAGAGCAATGAGATAATTCCGAGTAGTTCGAGTTCGAGAAGACAGAATTATTGTTCTTCCGATGATAATAAAAGTAGAAAGAAGAGGATGTTCATGCAAAAATATTATCATCGTGGTGCATTCTTCCAATCTAATCCTGACGATCCAGCTGGAACCGCCGGCACCCATGATATTTATCGTAGGGATTATTCGGTGCCCACGAGTGAGGACAAAGTCGATAAAACCATCTTGCCTAAGGTCATGCAGGTTAAGAATTTTGGCCGACGTGGACGTACTAAGTGGACTCATCTTGTTGACGAAGATACCTCTGATTTCAATTCCCCGTAAGTTATCTCCCTATTCATTTTTGTGTGAAAGTACGTCTAGTTATTATTATTATTATTAGAGATTATTATAATTAGGGTCTTGATTTAGGGCACAATGTTACGAGTGTAACCTAATTTTTGTTAGCGTGAGGAAACAGTATTTCTCAATACGGGTTTTGATTTGAGATTAAAACTAGGGTTTTGATTTAGGGCACAATATTATAGCTAGGCATGGCCTAATTTCTGTTCGGATGAGTGAGCAAGGCACCAATTCTACCTTAATTGGTGCCGATTATTAATTACCTCATTCTATATACACGTATGAAATAATACGTCGATATTTTGTCCATTTGGACGGGCGGGAGGACAATATAACGAGGTACAATGCGATATCTTTGGTATATGGTTGAGTATGACTTATCGTAATCAGGTAAAATCACCCGAATAAACTTATATTAACACTTTTGTCCTATAGAAAGTCTTCTTGTAATGTCCAGCTTTCTTGTTAGAATTGAATTTGGGAGACATTCCTCTGTTATTAATGTACAGTGGTCACATTGCAGGTTGTCGTACCACAAGCCTCTATCAATGAGAAACAATGTGACGATGGGTGGCATGGATCAATCAATGTCAAGACCTAAGGGCAACAAGAAATTGAAGGACTGGGACCTCTAACTCGATTTCTCAATCAACGAGTCTAATATGAGACTTGCTGTTCTTAAAAGAAATTGCTAAAGACTTGTACCGAAACAGATACTCAGATTGTTCAAGATCAACCTTATGGTTGGATGAACTATTGAATTACATTCTTATTGGTGTCTACTTCGATTTTGGTTCGTGACCACAAATACAGAACCCTTGCAAGTTTTAACCTGTTTAAACGAGTTAAGCCACTGCTTTCGCGCTGAGATCCCTGTTTGAGCCAAATTTGGTACTACCATGCTAAATTACATTTGAAAGCTGCAAAGTCAATTTGACCAGGAAATATTGTTTCCATGATTTACATTAAGATCATTAAGAATCATTTAATCTTGGAAAAAGTAGAGATATCTCCTTTTACCTTCTACTACTAGTGATAATAACAATATATAGTGGGAAGCTTAAGGTTACAAAAGTTTATGATGCCATTAGAAACCAGGAAAACAAGCTAAGATGGACAAAGATAATATGGGATCCTATTTCAATGGCTAGGCATGCAGTCATTGGAACACTTGCATTACAAAATTCTCTAGCAACAACTGATAACATCAGGAAAAGAGGGTTATCGAAAATACTCCTCTGGAATGGGCACTTGAAGCATACGAGGGGCAAGGATTGGAGGAAAAAATGGCTCCGATGCTCACTGATGACTACAATTTTCAGAGAAAAGAAAAATCGTCATTTTCTTTTCTTTTAATTTTTTTTTTTTGAATAGTTACATAGTTTAATTTATGGAGTTATCTGAACTAACGTGTTTTAAGGTTAGTAGAGTTTTTGGAGTTACGTCTTTTAAACATTGGAGTTATGTCATTATTAAGTG
Organism: Spergularia bocconei; assembly: GCA_963457585.1. Lineage (NCBI taxonomy): Eukaryota > Viridiplantae > Streptophyta > Magnoliopsida > Caryophyllales > Caryophyllaceae > Spergularia > Spergularia bocconei. Next base: position 2,044,462 of record OY734951.1, on the reverse strand, counting down.
AAGTTATTGGAGTTACGTGTCATACTTATTGGAGTTAAGTGGAGTTACGTATTTTAGTTAGTGGATTTAAGTTGGATTTACGTATTTAGTTAGTGGAGTTAAGTTGAAGTTACGTATTTTAGTTAATGAAGTTAAGCGCTTTAGTTAGTGGAGTTAACTTGGAGTTATACGATTTAAGTTGTGGAGTTAAGTCAAAGAAGTATTTTTTTAGCCACCAAAGTGATGAGGGTGGGATGTGAAAAACACCAAAGTTGTATTTGGTATTTATAAAACACCAAACTTGAAAATCTTGTTTTTAAAACACACTTTAAGCTATTTGTGTATTTATTAAACACCAAAACAAATAAAAACATTAAAAAATAAAATACATTATGTTCTTGCTTACCGAAATTAAGAAATTCTAGGCTCGTTTCACAATAGGTAAAGATATGGAGTAAATCCAGTTCATTGATCTAAAAAAAAAAAATAGATCACATAATTCAGCAAATGTCAAAAAAAAATTCCGAACATGATTGAACGGTACCGGGAAGTTCAAAATGTAGCATAAAATTGTTTAGAAGTGCTAAATTCCTTGCGCTCTCGCTCCATCAGGTCTAGGACGGCTCTCATTTAGAGTTCCCATAATCCTAGGTTCTAATTGTGAAGTTTGGTAGATATAACTTAAGCTTGCGTCTTGCCTTCGTAGAGAAAATCGATGATGGAGAACTGGAGGAGAAGAAGATGAGTAAATTTTTTTTTAAACGCACAAAAATAATTTATGAGGTAAAATAAAAATTAAACATTTCTTTATTTGTTTTGGTGTTTAATAAATACCCAAATAGCTTAAAGTGTGTTTTAAAAACAAGTTTTTCAACTTTGGTGTTTAATAAATCCCAAATACGACTTTGGTATTTTTTAGATCCCACCCTCCCCACTTTGGTGGTTAATAAAAACTTTTTTGGGAGTTAAGTTGTAATTATTAGAGTAACGTGTTTTATTATTAAAGGAATAGTTGGAGTTATGTGTTTTAATTAGTGGAGTTACGTCAGAGTTAATTAATTTTCGTTGAATTTGGTGGAGTTACTAATAATAGAGTTAGACAATTTACTTTATGAAGTTAGCTAACTGGAGGTAGGCAATTTAGTTAGTAGAGTTAAGTTATTGGAGTTAAGAGTTTTAGTTAGTGGAGTTACGACTGGAGTTATGGAGTTTGGTTACTGCAGTTATGCGAAATCAATGGATGACATTACTTCTAATTTCTCACCAAATAATCACTTCTCACTGGATGTGTACCTCAACTAATATAATGGAATCATTGATTATAATTAGAATTAATCTAATCTCAGAGCGCTACAGATCAATGATCCTATATAGCCGTTGTCCACAGTTTTATCTTCATACATAGCATTTGACCTTCTTTTTGATCATGCAATGTCTGTACGCACACGAAATGAGAACCGCCAAACAATCTTAGACATTTTAACTTTCACACGAGTCTAATCTTAAATGTTCAGGTTGGTTTTATTCAAGACATCCAAAATGGATAGTGTTTTTGTTAAACTTTCTCAATCTCACAAAATGTAGTTGGAAAGATACAACCAAATACAAGGATTTATGCGGTTTTATAAAAAACTTTAAATGGATTAAAGTAACATTTCAACCTTAAATGGATTAAACTTTAAATGGATATGGTGGAATTCGAAGATATGTGTAAGAAAATTTACATGAATGAAAAAGCATGCGGCAAATATGGTTCGTGAAACATGGTCTTTCCACGTACTACAATTCCGAGCAATCGCTAAGAAGCGACAAGGTCAAGGTTTTTACATAATTAGTCGACAACTTAGTATAGTTCAATTTGGGGAAATCAGCTTACCGATGTTTAAGCGTTTCACTTATGAATGACATAATATGAGTACAGACCACGTACAAGTAAGACTTTGGCATCATAGATTGGGTCATATCGCTACCGAGGAAATGAGACACGCACTACCTGATTTTTGTCATGGATATGAAGTTTTTTACTGCCAAACTTGTGATGTTGTCCAACTCATTTTCTCACTGGATGTGCACCCCAACTAATATAATAGAGAGCGTTGCAGATCAATGAGCCTATAGAGCCGTTATCCACAGTTTCGAATCATTTTTTTTCAGAATTCAGATGCAGATTTATCGAACTGAAGTCCTGCTACAGAGGATACAAGAGGAGTGTGGAGTACATCAAGCTAGCAAAAGAAATAAAGGCACTCATATTAAAAATAATAGTGTCTAAAGTATTCGCTGATAACGGCACACCGTGTCTCCAGGGATTCAAGGTGGACATTAAATTACTGCTCCAACTGTTTTTTTATTTCAATTTCCTAACGGGTTTTCTCAGCGTTGAGAATACCGGCAAATACCTTTTTCACATCCTAAATAATTACTTCTTGAGTGGCCTTAACCAATCATATATCAAAGTAACCCTCTAGAGGTTCTAGTCACTAATCTAATGCCAATTCTACACCAGACATTAGGTGTCAATGGGCAAGAGGTTAAGTATATGCATTTCTTCATAGACCCAATAACACGAGTTTTGAGTTACCTGATGAAATAAGATTGCGAAAAAACCAATGAGCTTTCAACTTGTCGACTCTCATATGTCGCCTCTCCCCCTCTTCCTCTCTAGTTTCGGTCAAATAGAAGAAGCAATAGATGCCATAGAGAATAAGGAGAGTAGAAATTATGATTTCATATTAATGGTGCAGGTGCAGGTCCTTGGCTGCTGTTGAGTCGAGCTTGGTAATGCCCTTCAGAAACCACCTCTACGCATTGCTACTTGCTAGTCACCATCAGCTCCCATCCAATGTCTGTTTGCCCTTCATATCACAAACAGGCGTATCACAAAGTTTCATCACAAAACAAATGAACCCTATAGTACAATTCACATCACGCCTAGAAAGTAATAAAGATAAAGAAAACAGTATGTGAAGTCTCCATACCAAACTTCATGAACCCTATAGTACAATTCATGTTCATTTGGGCGAAAAGCCGAAAACGAAACAAATGATTGATGATGTGTCAGTTGTATACTAAAGCTCGCCACGTCAGTTTTTCTTGTACGCAATTATTAAAAGTTTCAAGATCGACTTTAGGAAAAATCGTTCCGTTCTGAGATGAACTATTGAATTACAATCTTATTGGTGTCAACTTTGGGTTTTGGTTCCTGACCACAAATACTGAACCCTTACAAGTTTTAACCTGTGCACGGCTCGTGTAACAGAAGTTATCAAGGCTTTTTAAACCAGAAGCTTGAGCCTTGCTTTCTTCTGATGGCCTTCAGAGTACTTGTCAATTTGAAAGCTAACACAGTAACAGAACATAGTCCGGAAAAGAAGATTCAATGTGATCATACAATGATAGTCTCATACTAGTATTTGGACCTGGATGATCCAAATCCAGGCCAGACGATGAAAAACACAGTTAGTTTGATTACAAAATTCGAGCGAATGATAACAGAATTGCTTTAGAAGTACACACAAGTCCGATACTTTCATGTCCACGGCTTGAAAACCAGTGGAAGTTCAAAAGAATTAGCACACGTTGATCAGTTTACATCTTTGCCTGCTTGTATGTGCTTCTTGAACAAAACACCAAGGCAGATCCAGTTACAGAACAGTAAACAGAAAAAAAAAAATGATACAGACCTTCCATTGTACAGAATCCCGAGAGATATGACATTGACAAAACACGACAAGATTAGACATCGCAAAAGAACTGCCTTAAATGTTCGAAGGCAAAGACAAGAAGATACAACACTCAGTTGGACCATACATGAACAAGACCGTGCCTGTTTCCGGTATATATTTCATTACGCTCCTCATCATAAAATAGAGCCGTGATGTCTTCCAAAGCCTCGGCAGGTGTGCTCCTTATCCTTTCAGCTCTTACTCGTTTCTTGGAGTTACTGCTGCCGTTGCTGCTGCTGGCACCACTACTACTAAAATCTTCTTCAACAGTTGAGCAGTTATCTGGTTTTATTTTTGCGAGGCATTTCCCAGTCAAGATATTACTTACATTGATTGAACCAGCTGCATGATTGATGAATCAACATTAGAGCACATCAATTTTAAAGCTAAAAGAATGTAAACAATGTTGACATTAGGAGAAATAACGGAAACATTGGCCAACACTGATAATATACATTTCCATCAAATCACTGATCCTTTTATCCTGAGGGCCCATGGATAAGGCTAGCAAATTGTGGATCAGTTCTCTCTAAAACCCAGATTAGGTATGTATATAGGCCTACTCATTTGTTATTGTGAGTGCTGAAGCTAAATTTTAGAAATAGTTTAAGATGAGCTACTGTGAATCTGTGATGTAAAAAGGGAACAGGGAACTCAAGAAGTTACCATTTACTTCAGGCAACGGGTCATCAGAATCTGCCTTGCAGTATGATATAATAAGGTCTTGGTCACTTGTGATGTATATGTTGTTTGTGTTGCAGTCGGGATGCCACAAGAGGTGGTCCTCAAACGAAGTGACGAGCTCTCCACGGAAGTTCCACACAGCTACTGTTCTGTTCCTAAAAGTTAGGAACAACTGGTTCTCATAGAGGAAAATAAACGCAGATGGGGTCATGAAGTCAGTTTTGCTGACTTCAGTTAACTCTGAGTTGCGAACCTGTACATAGCGGTCAAGTATCATTAGCTAGGTTCAAAGAAAAAAAAAACATAAAAAGCTACAGGAAAACATCGAGGAAATATTGTTTCACATATTCTTACATCAAGGATTTGAAGATTCTCGTTTTCTTGCTTGACTAGAAGCTTCTCATTAAATTGTTCAATGAAATCAACCTTCTTATTTCGATGGATGAGGTGCTTAAATGATTTGAGAACAGTACCATCCTCGATGGATAGAATTTTCAGAGGAACATGGCTGGTATCTTTAGTAAATATCAGCAGCATGATACCTGGGCTGTTGCGGACCAAAGAGAAAGGATGATGAAAATGAATCAACAGAAGAAAGACCAGCCGAACATGTCACCAAGAAATTCAGGACACCAAGTGCAGAGAGAGAAAGGATAAAGCAACGGCACACACATACAGTTGAGATTTTTTATTTTTTTTTATAAGAACAAGCAGTTGATAACTGATACCAATAGAATTTAAATTTTTTCAGGAATATGCATTTTTGAAAATATATTCTGGCTTAAATTTGTAACAGGCTTACCAATGGCTTAGCATACAGCAATCTCATATATAAATACAGGTTACAAAATATTCAAATCAAATAAATTTTGGCCGATGTTGTGTGTGCTCATGAAAGTACAATTATCTACGGATCTTAAAACAACACGTACGGAAAGGAAAGAAGAGGGCAAAGAGCTAAACAACATTCTACTGGCTCATACACATTACTGGAGATATAGACCAATAGTCTCCTAATGAGGTAATCAACGTACAACAAACAGCAGCATGCCAGAATTAAAGTCGACGAGTAAAAAGAAACCTTCATCGTGATAGAATAAGAAAGATACCTGATTTTGATCTCCTGAACATTTTTGTCGGAAATGGAATACAGCATCGTATAGTTCTTCAAATCAAACACCTTATAGACACTGAAATTTTTTACACATTAGACAACAGCAACAATGACAATTGGCAATATAATGGAGAGCATGGATGCAACTATATATTGTGATGGGCTAGTCTTCACCTGTCCTGAGCAGAATATGTGAGAACCTTTCCATTTACATCATCAAACTCAACAAAACCAGGCCATTTTAGAGACTCAGACTCAAAAAGCGCAAACCCAGCATCAGGCTTTCCTCTCTTTATGTACCTGTCAACAACCCATACACCACAAAGAAATCATTAAACAGGACGTAATATAAGGAAAAAACGAACTACACAATCATTCTGCACAACCTCAATATATTAAGTGAATCAGTTCGAAATGAAGACAAAACCATACACCTTTCTTTTTCCTTTTATTGTCTCAAAGAAGATGAAAAAATTATTTTCGCATTCCTTACATATAAAATTAAACCCCAAAAGGAAACTCATGAGATCTTAAAATAAAGAGTTACGCACTCAATCCTAGTCGTTCTGCACTTCAACGAGCTGAAATTGTCAGAGGCATATACTGAAACGGTGATAAGGGAATCATTATTTTTGTTGTAGAACAAACTTCTTATTACTTCGTCTGAACTGACATTCAAGAAGCATATCCGCTGGTTTGTTTCTGAAATCAAAAGGCAAAATCATAATTCAGATAATTAAAAACATCAGCTCTAACTTATAGCAAGCTGATGAAAGGCAGGCAACAATATAGATACAGCCACTAACCTCGACTAAATGCTGCACAGATACCGGACTGTGCAAGGGCAAACACAATATCATGTGCAGCTACTATTTCAATGATTTTTGATCTCTTCCTCAGAAAGGGCAATACTGTGGGGCACTGACCTTTAGGATCATGTGTATCATACTCTTCCTGACAAAGTGCAAAGACAGATGTTCAAACTTAGACAGTACTTGCAATATCAAGGGGATAAAGGAAGAGAGACCAGATTCGGGGAAAATTAATGAAATTAAACTTAAAAAATACTTTCTAGTTGGGACATTAATCTCCAAGCATTGCATTCATTTCACATTCATTAGCCAGTCAATATGATAGCAGTCATTTCAGGAATCCACCAAACAACTCAAGAGTGCATTAGCCAAGTTACTTTGCATGACACAGACAAGGAAGCATACACATCTTGACCCAAGTACCAAGTGCATCAACATGCATCCGGTACCCAGTTCCATTAATGGAACAAATAGACATATACACACCATCCAGAAGTAGCATATGAAGGGGGCACCTCAAGAACTACAGTGCAAGGGTATGAATATTCTACAAAAGAACATTTCTAGTAAAAGTAGCAGTTACCCAAGAAAGAACAAACTTAGGTCTTGCAGATATCAAGTAGAGGACTAATTATGAACACAGAGAATCACATGGCTCCAACCTACCACATCTCTCACTCATCAAGAACTTTGTCAGAAGGAAAAAATAGAAACGATGCCATCCACTGACCACTGTTAGTCCTCTACCCAAACACGTAGTGCAAACTACTATACTAGTGACGTCACATGACCAGAGGTTTGACCCAGATCATGTTAGCGCAAGAGGTGGTCGCAACAAAGTTCCTCAACCAGCAAATAGCCTAGGTTTTCACACTTCAGGAACCAATTTGATTATGATGTTTCTTCTTTCCACAAGGTTTGTATCGGACAAGAAGCACAATAACTTATTAAGAAGTCACATTCCCGCTTGCACTGATTAGCTTGGCCGTGTCAGACTGAATATACTAAGCTCATTTGGCATACCAAAAGCAATAAATCTACATCCCCAACTGGTGCTCCAGCAACAAAGTAAGCAAAAGAAATCAACCTTTGTCGCTACCAAGTCCCAAGTCATCAGTTCGAATTGAAAGGCATGACCGCTGGAGACCCTCGCAAGCTAACAAATAAATGACATAAACTAAAAACCTCAAAGACAACCATCGGGAAAGTCAATTTGACCAGGAAATATTGTTTCTATTAAAAATCATTTTATCTCGGAAACAATAGTGACAACTCTTTTCACCTTCTACTACACCTATCACATATACGACTGACCTAAGACTTTGTTACTTTGGATTACACCAACCATAAGAATAGTTGACCTAAATCTTCCACTGTCCCTAGAATTACACCCACGGATAAACCATAATACATTATAACAGGGCAATGAATATTTACTTCCATATCACACGCAGTGATTTAAAGAAATCAATCCTATTAATATTTCCTGACAATAACATCCGGCACCCAAAACTACCCCCTATCGTAAAAATAAAATAAAAAAAGTTGCTGCAAACAACAAAAGTCAATCTCACCCCAAAACTTTACATAAATTAACTACATAAATTTCCTGACAATAACATAATGCAGGCTCTAGCTCAGAGCAGTGAAACAGATAGGCTTTCTCAAAAAAGGATCCGAATTCAATATGTCAGATCTAATTTGAACACATAAAAGTACGAGGGCAACAGAACTCATGAGCCACAGCACTAAAAAAAAACAGCTCTGAAACAAACCAAGCAGGTAACTCAAGATGGAGCAGTCAAATAAGCCTAGCCTCACAGGAAGAGTACAGAGATATTAAACAAAGAAGAGTCTACCCTAGGTTGATTGATATTATAAACTAAAAAGCTCATGTTGTTGCCCCCAAAGAGTAACAGATCAGCGATTTCATAAGGTGTCAACTTGACAGATCCTTCAATGCCCCCGACACTCATACAACTATTGCATTTTTCAAATTTAGTTTGAACTAAAGAAGAAATGAATGCAAGCTATAAGCCCTTAGAGGAAACCGAACCCACCAAATTACCTTTAAAAAAAGTACAATGTTCCACAACACATTTTACGAACGATCGAGGCCAAAACACATGTCCACAGTTGGCACCTACCTTAAGAACTAATAACACAACCTGTATTTACCATTTGATCCAAAGAAAGCAAAGCTAAACCTAACAAGCCAATGAGAAATAAAATTTTAACATCAGAGTGCCACCCACAAACAAAAAGAATTAGCTTTGACCATGCAAAGTCTATAAAGCTCTTATGAGCTCCCTATAAAGCACCCTTCTTCCCTCAGCTGCGGCTAAGCCTCTATTAAAAGATCTCCATAAGTCAAAGTCCTTTTTCATAAACTACCACACACCCAAATTTCATCCAACTCTGCTAAATGATACGCACAAAACCTCACACAGCTCGATTAGCTACACCAAAAATCATAATGAGAGTAAACCCTAACACAAACAAACCACCCCACGTTACTTAAGATGTGACTAAAGTTACAAAAACAGAACAGTATAAAAGCATCAGCCTTCAACACATTAGCTGCACCAAACAGTTTTCAAAATCCAGAATACTGTGAGGAGCTTTAAAAATTCATACCACTAGCACCCTTCTTTTGCAACTTCTAGTCCCTAAATCAAAACTACAACTTACGAAACATTGTAGCAAACAAGCTGCAGAAGAAAAACACCAACCACAAATGACCGAATTTCTCAACTCTTATAGATAACACCCAAAATTGTCAAGCTAGGGATTAGTATAACAAACCCACTTTCGCATTCACTTCCAACTTGATTGTAGACCTAACATAACCTTCAGAAATCGCAACCCCCAATATCACAAATGAGGGTAAATCCTGCTGCTAAAAATGGCATCACCAACCACTAAACTCGCAAATGAAAACCCGTAACCGTGATCCAATACTAAGACACCCCCCCCCCCCCCCCGAAATCACATCCAAATTCAACCAAACCACAAACCCAACAAAACATTATTATTATCAGCACAAAAATCCCAAAACAAACATGCTGCAAAACAAAGCACCATCATTTCCAAACAAAAACAAGAAATCAAGCTTAACCATTCAACAATTCAAGATTCACATCAACAAAACTTCAACTATAAGATACAAAAACAGCAAGAATAAATCTTTAACCTGCAAACGAATGTTGCGAAACCGCTCCTGAGCATCACTCATACTAAATGCACGATACCGCTTAGAACAAATCTCTCTCCTTTGCAACTTCCTAACACTATTTACAAACCCATCAACGCCACCCCCACGCGGTCGCTTCTTAGCTACGACTCGTCGAACTGTACACGGCCTAGGACTCGCCGAAATCCTCCTCCCATCCATTTTCTCTCTCCTACACCTCCAAACCACCCCCAAATCAACAAAATTCAAACAAACCCCACAAAAAGATTCGAGCTTTCGTGGTCTAAAGTTGGAAATTACCCATCAAAATTAGGGTTTCCGAGAAGTTGGAATCAAGGGTTTTAGTGGGAATTAAACATGGGGGTTTGGGAAATCAGGATCTAGGGTTTCTGGGTTTTTGTTGGTGTTGCTTCTCGTGTACTTAATCGCTCGGATTTGGGGGAGAAATAGGAGATGGAAGTACAGTGAGAAACAAGAGTTTTTATTGTGAGACTTCTCTCCCTCTCTCTCTCCTCTCTCTCTCTCTCTCTCTCTTAAAATGTGATGAACAAGAAGAAGAAATTTTTAAGAGAGTAAAAAATGGTAGAGGGAAAAAAGGGGGGAAGAGTAAGAGTTACTTAGATTTGGGATTCAAATTTTTGGAGTGACCATTTTTTGACTACCACCTTTATAATCTTCAATTTCAAGTTTTCAACATGATTTCAAAGTTCAAATTTTGATTTAGGTTTTTTTTCCAATGTGGTATCAATCATGATGTTGGAGGTGGGAGTAATCTCTGGATCGGAAGAGTTTATTATGGTTATTTATTTGTCGCATATAAGTAAGTAGGTGTAAATGATAAGATATCAAATGAATCGATATAGTGATGATCTGTCGCACGTAAGCAAATAGGTTTTTTCCATTGTAGTATCAATCATGGTCTTGGAGGTGGGAGTAATTTAGGAATCGGAAGAGTTTATCATGATTATTAATCTGTCGCATATAAGTAAGTAGGTGTAAATGGTAAGATATCAGATGAATCGATATGTTGATGATTTGTAGATTGATAAAAAAAAATATGTTGGTGTATTGATGATTTGTATTGTATACTTGATGAAATATGTCGGTATATTGATAGAATATGCCCATATTATTGATGATGTGTATATTTGTTAATAATATATTGTAGAGGATATGTAGTTTGATAATCCTATTGTGAAACATTATTTCAAATTTCGAATGTAAGAACAAGGAGAAAAATTTTGAATCACATTTTATTTCCCGCGCATCACATTTTATCTCGCGCGCATATCAATAATGTGTAAAGTCAATGCTAAGGTTGTCATGAAAGATTATATGAGATGGCAGGGATAAAAGAATTTTGTGTTTTGTGCTTCTTATTTTTGTCAATGTGACTATTTTTACACTTGACAAACTCTTGAAGAAATTTGTAAGTTATTAGCTAATCTAAATCTCGATAAAAATTCTAACAAAATAGTTTATAAAAAGATAGGGGCGATGAGTTTTCATTTAATTGATAGATTGATTTTTCTAATACTCAATGTGATAGAAGCATTGTGAACTGTGACTCACATGAAAATGAGTAAAAATGAATGGACACATAGCAAAAGGGAGGGGGGGGGGGGGGGGATAGAGGACACGACAATGGACCTTGGTAAAATCATGATCAACGAAATTCACATTAAAATATTTTGTTTCTTAGATGTTGCATAATACCGTGTATCCGTATGCAAAGATTCCACTCTCTACATCTTTGATTGGTGGGCATGGAGCTCGACACCATGGGGGTGAATGAGTGGTAGCACTTGGACATGCAATTGGTAGGTGCGGTGAGAGTGCGAGACTGACTCAGACTCGTACACTAAATTCAATGCGAGTGTGTCTATAACTCTTTGTCTCCAACACCGAACATGTATAAATAGTTAGTCTCTTATATCGACTTAAGCACCTAACATAGATCAAATGACCAAATGACTCTCTTTTACTAAATACATGTTTGCTACATCCAATCATTGTCACTCAACCTCGTGTTTAAGGTAAACCGACCTCATAACGTGCTGTCATAAAATAAGGTACCGAATTGACTCGCGAACTTACCAAAATAACTCAATCCGCGAAACAAGTGAGTCGTGGAGTAGAACGAAAGAAGCCCTACTCAAAAACACCACGCACGAACAAAGAAGTGTGTTGAGGAGAAAGGAAGAGAATTTGAGCAATTTCACCCCCAAATCAATCGTGAAATTTACGCCCAATTCAATCTAGCAACTCTACAGGTAAACTTTAATTCATTCTTCGTATCACTAAGTCGTGTTCTAACTGCTCTTCACTCTGTTTAAATGTTTGATCAAAGTTCTGTTTTTTTTCTGTTCATTCTAAATGCTAAATTTTCAGCTAAAAATTTGCATGCGAAGAACTTGCTATAGATAATTTGCGCCTAGAAACTGTTTATTGAGCACAAATTTTTAGAGGGTTTTCGAGATTGTTAGTGTAGATATTGTATTGGGAAAGAATTGAAGAAAAAGATTAGAAAGTTTGCGTCTTTATAGTTCAAAGTTACTTAATTCACTTCCGGAAATTTTCGTGTCGTATGTAGCGCCCCGTAAATCTACGAGACGGTCCTGTTGAGGGATTGTTGCGAGTGATATGATGGAAGGAGTAGAAGGAATGACTGTGAAATGTGATGCTGATGAACTTTGCAACAAAGTTGGAGAAAAGTTAGAATTAGAAGAAGAATGGGAAGAAGAGGAGGAGGAGGAGGAAGAGGATTGGTCGTCGGATTCTGAGATTGGAGACGCTCATGATTCATTGGATTCGAGGGGTGGTTGTGATTGGGTACCAATCACTATGAATGCTGGACGCCCTAATGCTCATGGTGGTGCTCAGGCACGGGCTAATGATTGTTGTTTGGAGGTAATATAGTTTATTCAAGTTTGTTTCGGATTTGTAATAGATTCATTTCTGCCTGTTGGTGAGCTGAATTGGTAGAACACTTGAATGAATGATCCTTTTGATCCTACAGGATTGGGAAGGCAGGATAAATGTCGGCATGTCTAATGCAGTGACCACTGCTATTCGTGGCAGTGTACGAGATATGGCTATCGGTAAAACTAAGAACACTGAGAAAGCTGATCGTGCAAGTGTTGAACAGGTGCGTGAATACTGGCCGGATTCTTGTATTCTTCTCTACAAAATCTGACCTTTTACATTCTGTCTAATCCAATGTGTAGTCCATGCTGATTCTGATGCTAGAATAACATGTCGTGACTAGTATTAATTGGCAACTTTTCTTCAACCTTGAGAGCTGAGCTCTAGTGAGTTGGGTTGGAATTTGCTTGGGTGTCAGTGTGACTGCGCTAATACTTTAATTCAATAATGTTTCAGGCTATTGACCCTCGAACTCGTATGGTTCTCTACAGAATGTTGAATCGTGGTGTGTTCAATGACATTAATGGATGTATATCGACTGGGAAAGAGGCACTTTGAATCTCCTCTTGATTATTGTCAACTATTTAAAATGCGTTGTGCTGTATTATTTACAACCCTAAACTGTTATGTGCATATTTTGCCTCTTATTTTGCAGGCAAATGTTTATCACGCAACGAAGTCTGATGGTCAAGAATTGGCTGTAAAAGTCTACAAAACTTCAGTTCTGGTGTTCAAGTAAGTCAATATGTAATCATATCATTATCATTCAATAAGTTACACAAGCATGCGTGAATGACTTGGGAATAGCTTTTGGAGGAAGAATAAAGATAGTAATCAGTGTTAACTAGCAGTGGTATCAACTTTGATTTCTTCACTTCATGGACAACAAACTACAACATTAGCTTTGTGCCTCAAAGACTCTCTGGTATTGTGACATAGAGAGGAGGGGTTGGGCGGACATTCGAAGGACCATGAAGAAAACCAATGGCATCTTTCATAAGATGATGGAGGATATGAGAGAGTATACAATATACAAATTAAACTGCATGTATATTTCCCTCATCTTAACAAATAAAAAGTGTCATTTAGAAACTGGGGGAGGGAAGATAAAATTATGAATCAAACCAGTTTATACCTAGAACAAGTCGTGGTGATGTTTTCCTTTGGATCAATTGCCATTTTGTTCGTCTTATTTACTGCATTCCCTTTTCCAACTCTGGTGTGTGCTTGAGGGTAGTGACTGTGATATCTCTATATTACCCTTTTACTGCTGTCTATTCTGCACATCATGATTCTGTTATATGTTCAAATTTTCTTGTTCTCGCATTGTAATAAAGAACTTGCATATTTGTGTTTACTAGAGCTCATTGCTTGAATCTGAAATTCAGGGATAGAGACAGATATGTACAAGGTGACTATCGTTTTAGACATGGATACTGTAAGCACAATCCTCGTAAAATGGTGAAGACGTGGGCAGAGAAAGAAATGAGGAACCTTATTAGGTAATCGTCTTTTATGTGCTTCTAATTATCTACTTAGACGCGAGGTCCTTCTTTTTACTGTCAAAATAAAGTGATGTGACCTACAGCTGTGTTAAGCCCTTTTTCATTATGGTAAAATACTTCAATCAATATATAAGACTAAGCTGTTTTCCAAGCGTAGTTACTAAGAATGTAGGATTTCTTGTTTACAGAAGCTATTTGAAAGAACATATACAGCTGCATGTCTCATTCCCCATGGATGATGTGCTAATTACTCTTTCAGTATCATTTCAATTAACATAAAAATTTCCAACTTTCATGGCTCACCTTCTAATTTTGTAGGCCTGCTGACTACATTACCTCGTCCTTCTTGTCCACATTGTCTCCACCTGAGTTTTAGTGCTCTTGTCGAGTGATAGGTAACCTCCTCTCTGGACCCTTCCCTCCTTCAGAGGGTCTTGTGTGGGACAATGTTTCCAAATGTTGGCTTCTGACTGTGGCACTTGTGCATGGCGCAATGGGAAGAAATTAATTGTGTGGATGAAGGAGAAAGTAACCCCTAAAATTTATAAGACGGTGGATCTAAATATTCCGGTGTATGTTTCATGGGGAACCAATTGGAAGTTAATCGCTCCCATTTGTTCTTCTCAGAAGTATAGGAGTGGGAGTCTTTGTCATGTATTGGTTTTTGCATGCCAAATTCGGATATTTTCCTTTTAGTTATTTGTGTGATTATGAGATGCAGGCTAAAAGCAGCAGGACTACGCTGCCCCAAAGCTATTGTTTTGAAGCTCCATGTTCTGGTCATGGATTTCATTGGTACTACTTTTCTTTCTCTTGCATTAACTGTACTTTTAAAAGGAAAATTTGCAGCGTTTTGGTATATTTATGACTTATGATCTTTATATTTCTTAGTCAAAGACGTGCCAATTTGGTCTGTCCCATATTTTATTCTGACTTTTGTGAATGAGGAAAGATCAGAAACCATATATTTTTTTTGATTTCCACAGGAAAGGCAGGTTGGGCTGCTCCGAGACTTAAAGATGCAGCTTTGTCCCTTGACAAGCTTCAAGAAGGCTATGTAGAGGTATATCTGGACACTCACTCCTTCCCATCCTTTCTTCACACAGATGAATAACACAATGAAACTGAAAATTTATGTGGTTGCGTTGTGTTTCTGCTGGTATTGTTGCACTAACTTTTTGTTTTGAAACTTGTTTGTCACTATTAAACTTAAGAGTGTATGCTTGTTGCTACTTATTTGGCCGCCATATGATTGGGTTTATTAATCTAATGTCCTTAGCAGATTATTAATGCAGTAGGTTTGTCTAAGGCCATCTCAATTACTCTCATTCGATGAAATTAGCCCCCTTTGTAACTGTTTGTTGCATATGAATTCCGTTGATTCTTCAACTAAATTACTATTTATTTAGAAAGTTAAGAACTTTGTGACTTATATATAGGCATTGTTTGAAGTGAAATGCGGCATCTTGTGGGATTGAATGTCTGAACATTTTACCTTTTCTATTTTAAGATCATTACAGCAATGCGAACAATGTATCAGAAGTGCAAACTGGTACATGGAGATCTCAGTGAGTACAACATACTGTATTACGAGGTAGGCTTGACAATGTTGGTTATTTAAGCATGTGGATTTTGGATTTGTGGAGCAATATTGAAACAAAATGTGTTGCAGGGTCATTTGTATATTATTGATGTTTCGCAATCAGTTGATCTCGACCATCCTTATGCACTGGATTTCTTACGTGAAGACTGTCTGCATGTTTCTGTAAGCTCTATAGTCTTGAATATCCTCCCTGTATGGAGTTGCTTGGATTTCCTTAATATTAATGAAGATGTTGACGTGCAGGACTTCTTTAGGAAAAGTGGGGTTGCTGTGATGACAATTCGGGAACTTTTTTATTTTATTGTGGATCCAACTATTGCTGATGATGCAGTCGATGCTTATTTGGAAGAGGTATTCTCTAGGCTATTTTTGTCGCATTTTTTTTCGTCCTCACTTCTGTACTATCTTATTTCCTAGTAAGAAGTTCAACCAATTTATCTTGGTTCTCTGTCTTAGATTCAACAAAAGATTCTAGCCCGAGGAGGTGTGTTATCTATTGAGGAGCAGATAGCAGACTCTATTTTTCTTCAGGTATCTTGTTGTTCAGGACATATCTATCGCCGTTTTGTTGGTTCATTGCTCATATTTGGTCTGTTTTATGTTTTGCTCGAATATGGAGATAGTCTCACTGATTGATTTGGTCTTGTTCTTCAGTCATACATTCCAAAGACGCTAGACGAAGTCAAAGATGCCGAGGAAGACGCTTTTAGACTAACTAGTGGGAAGGACACAGGAGATATGTTATACACAACTATCACTGGACTAAAGAGTGGTGGCCTCATTCATGGTGACGCGTCTGAAAGTGAGACAGACTCTGGAACCGACGATGAAGAAGATGAAGGTGGGAGCTCATGCGAGTCAGAGGGAAAGGACACAAGAAAGCTGCTACCTGAAGAAATAAAAGCGGCCAGGAAGGAGCACAAAAAGAAAGTAAAGGAGGAGAAGAGAGAAGGTAGGAAGAACAAGACCCCGAAAGCTGTCAAGGAAAGAAAGAAGAAGCTTTCGAAATCTAAAAAAACCAGGTAGTATAGCTAGGGCTAATAGTGCCGTCGGTTCGACAGTTTTTGTAGCCAACACAGTAGGAAACATCAATAGAGAACAATGAAGAGGGACAGAGCGTTATCTGTTCACATGAAGTGATATTGTAGTTATTGACAGACTTAGACAGGAACCCAAGAGATAAAACAACTTGCACATATACGGCATAATGCTGGGAAATGTTATGTACACTTGAAACATGCAACCTAAGTTGGTTGGTTGTTGAAAATGACAAGGGTAATCTTGAAGGAGGTGCTAACAGCATCCATTTCCGACCAGCTCGTGTAAATTCTTTGATCATCATTACAGTATCTTAAGGGTTTGCCGCGCCGCCGCCTAATCCACATGCTGTGAAGAGTAACCTGCGACATCAAGAGGCTATAACACGAAATTTCCGACTAGTTCGTGCGTACATTTTCATGTTGTTATGTTAGACAGTTCAACTTGGAAGAAGGTACCTCTCCCCGTTCGGGCAAGGTTTTATTTATTTTATTTTATTTTATTGAAAACGTCTAGAAGAGCAAAGGGTTGAACATCTTGACATGTCGTAAATCCCACGAACATCTTAAAGATTATTTTTCACACGCTTATTATTTTGATTCACCTCGTGCTTGAGGTAAGTTCTATTATGGGCTCTCAAAGAATATTGTACCCAATCGAGAAGCAAACTTTCCAAATCACCCAATTCGCTAATCACTCGTTAGATAATTTTCACTAATCACTCGTTAGATCATTTTCACTCGATTGTTATAACGATGATCCTCGTGTTTAAGACTTGAAGGTAAACTTTACTATGGGTTCTCGAAGAATACTTTACTCAATTGAGTCGTAAACTCTTCTAGTGACCCAATCCGCGAAATAAGTTGTTAGCCGTGAAATGAACAGAAAGACCCAGCCAAAAAAAAACCTAAACCGACCAACAGCCGCTTAAGCTACTCAAAGACACCCCGCACTAACTCTCGGAATTCTGAACAATTTTACCCCCAAATTAATCGTGAAATTTACGCCCAATTCAATCTAGCAATTCTACAGGTAAACTTTAATTCTTTCTCCGTATCATTAGGTCGTTTTCTTCACTCTATTTGATCAAACATCTGAATTTCTATCATTTTAAATGCTAAATTTTTAGCTAAATTTCTATATGAAGAGAATTTGCTGTGGATACAATTTCAATTTGATTGATGTTTTTTGTGTTGGAATTTTGTTATTTTGAGTGTGATTTTTAGAGGGTTTTCGAGATTGTTTGTGTAGATGTTGTATTGGGGAGCAATTGAAGAAAAATATTAGAAAGTTTGCATCTTTATTAGTTCAAAGTTACTAAATTCACGCAATTTTCGTGTTTTCGTGTCGTAGCGCCCCGTAAATTTACGAGACGGTCCTGTTGGAGGGTTTGTTGCGAGTGATATGATGGAAGGAGTAGTAGGAATGCCTGTGAAATGTGATGTTGATGAATTGTGCAACAAAGTTGAAGAAAAGTTGGAATTAGAAGAAGAATGGGAAGAAGAGGAGGAGGATGAGGAAGAGGAGTGGTCGTCGGATTCTGAGATTGGGGACGCTCACGATTCATTGGATTCGAGGGCTGGTTGTGATGGGGGACCAATCACTATTAATGCTAGGCGCCCTAATGCTCATGGTGGTGCTCAGGCCCGGGCTAATGCTTCAACGCTTCAGCCTCTTTCTAATCGATCCCAGAAGCTGACTCATCACATCCGTGCTTCTCGTTTGGAGGTAGTAAAGTTTATTCCAGTTTGTTTAGGATTTGTAGTAGACTCATATCTGCTTGTTTGTGAGGTTGAGGTGGTATAATACTTGAATTGATGGTGGTTTTGATTCTACAGGATTGGGAAGGCAGGATGAATGTTGGAATGTCTAATTCAGTGACCACTGTTATTCGTGATAGTGAGAGAGATATGGCTATTGGTAAAACCAAGCACACTGAGAAAGCCGATCGTGCAACTGTTGAACAGGTGCGTAAATCCAGGCTGGATTCTTGTATCTTTTGCTAGAAAATCTAACCTTTTACAATCCATGTTGATTTCGTTATCAGAATAACATGTCGTGACTAGAGTTCATTGACAACTTAACTTCAATCCTGAACTCATCTAATGTGGGCTTGAATTTGTTTGGTTGTCTGTATGGCTACACTAACTAATGGTGTATCGTTTCAGGCTATTGATCCTCGAACTCGTATGGTTCTGTACAGAATGTTAAATCGTGGTGTGTTCGATGACATTAATGGATGTATATCCACTGGGAAAGAGGTACTATGCATCTCCTCTTGATTTTTTCTATCATGGAAATTCTGTGTGCTGTATTTTTCACAACCCTAAACTGTTCTGTGCACATTTTTTTCGTGTTTTGCAGGCAAATGTTTATCACGCAACAAAGTCTGATGGTCAAGAACTGGCTATAAAAGTCTACAAAACTTCAGTTTTGGTGTTCAAGTAAGTGTGTACATATAGTATGCATGAAGTTGATTTGTTAATAGCTCTTGGAGGAAGAATAAAGGCAGGGATCAATGAGAACTAGCAATTACTTTGTCTTCTTCACTTAATGGACAACAACTACAACATTAGCTTTGTGTCTTAAAGCCTCATGTGTGTGGTGGTCATAGTGGGTAGGGATCGGAAGTTACTTTGATGGACCATGAAGGAAAAAGATACCATCTTTAACAAGATGACAGAAGATATGAGAGATTATGCAAAATTTGAATTAAACTGTGTATTTATTTTCCTCATCTTGATTCTCAACAGAGAAAAAATTGTCATTTTGAACCTTTATGAATCAAACCAGTGTATACCTAGACCGAGTTCGCACGAGATTAGCCTTCAGATCACCTGGCCGTTCCATTTGTCATATTTCACTGCATTTTCCTCATCTGTTATGCACATCATGTTTCTGTTTATCCACTTTCCTCTCGTTATCCCATTGTGATTAAGAACATGCATATTTTTGTTTTTTAGAGCTCATTGCTTGCATTTGAAATTCAGGGATAGAGACAGATACGTACAAGGTGACTATCGTTTTAGACACGGATACTGTAAGCACAACCCTCGAAAAATGGTGAAGACTTGGGCAGAGAAAGAAATGAGGAACCTTATGAGGTAATCTGCCTGTTATAATTTAGACTATTACTTACTCCGTATTTACTTAGATGGAGGCTCCGACTTCTACTTGCAAAAAAAGTGATGTGATTTCTAGTTATATTAAGCTCCCTTTTGTTATGGCGGACTACTCCAACTGAATGTTTAAGATCAAGCTGTTTCCAAGTGTAGTTACTTAGAATGTGTTTTTGTTTTCTTCTTGGACCCATTTGAGGACATTAATAGCTACATACCTCATTTCCCTTGGGAGATATACTAATAACCACTCCCTCCATTCCAACAAACATCTCATTTGACTTTTCATGGTCTCCAAGACCGCCACTTTAACCATTACTCTTTACATGTTTATAAAAGGTCAACTTAATTGATTTAAAAAATTATTTTATGAAAGATTTATGAAAACAAATGTAAAATCTTTGTGTCATATCATTGTTAAGTATATATTTGGAGATATTAATGGTCAAAATTTGCCAGCTATGACCAAAAATTCCTTTATGGGGTGTTTGAGTTGGGATGGAGGGAGTGTTTCGATACCACTGTGATTTATTAATAATGATCTCATATCCTCCAATAGTTTCCAGTTTTCATCTCCCACACTTCGAACTCGTGGATCTGTTAATTTCACTATCTTGTCCAGTTGTCCTTCTTGTTCAGAATGTTCTCGTTGTGGCAATAGGAAGAAATTAATCTTTTCCCATTTTTTTTTCTACGGGAATTGTCTGTTTCATGTGGAACCAATGAGAAGTTAATCTCTCTCATTGTTGTTTTTCAGAAGCGTAGGAGTGGGAGTCTTTGTCATCTATGGTTTTTGCTTGCCTGTTCCAATATTTCCCTTTTAGTTATTTGTGTGATTATGAAATGCAGGCTTAAAGCAGCAGGACTACGTTGCCCTAAGACTATCCTTCTGAAGCTCCATGTTCTGGTCATGGATTTCATTGGTATGCATTAGCTGGATTTTTAAAAAGAAAGTTGTATGTAACTAATACCACTCCTCGGCTCCTAAAGAAATGGAGTTTGAGAAGATGCAGTGTCTTGGAGTCTTTCTGACTTTTGATCTCTATGTTTGTTAGTCAAAGACATGCCCCATATTTCTTTCAGACGTGTGTGAATGACAAAACATCATTAACCATATCTCTGTGTTTCATCTAATTGTACAGGGAAGTCAGGTTGGGCTGCTCCACGGCTTAAAGATGCAGCTTTATCCCTTGACAAGCTTCGAGAAGGCTATGTAGAGGTATATCCGGACACTCACTCCATTCCATCCTTTCCATCTTTTCTCAACACAGACTCATTAAAAGTGCTGAAACTATGTTGTCAAGTTGTATTTCTGCTGGTATTGTGGCAATGGTACTTTGTCCTGAAGCTTGTTTGTGCTCCGTATTATTGAAACTTAGAGTGTCTGCTTGTAGTTGTTTGTTTTTGGCCACCCTCTAGCTCAGCAATTAGTATGACGGCAGGTGCATCAAAGGCCATCCCAATTACTTCTATCCAATTGGATTAGGCTCCTTTGATTTTAAAACTAATTTAACATTATATTTCTATTGGAAATTGACTGAACTTTGTGACTTGTATAAGCTGTTGTTTGAAGGAAATATTGCAATTTGTGGGATTGAATGTCTAAACATTTTACCTTTTCTATTTCAAGATGATTACGGCTATGCGAACAATGTATCAGAAGTGCAAACTGGTACATGGAGATCTCAGCGAGTACAACATACTGTATTATGAGGTAGGCTAAATCCTTTGTTAACTTTCAATTTATTAGGCATGTGGATTGTGGAGCAATACTGAAACAAAATGTGCTGCAGGGTCATTTGTATATCATTGATGTTTCGCAATCGGTTGATCTTGACCACCCTCATGCACTGGATTTCTTACGTGAAGACTGCCTCCATGTTTCTGTAAGCTCTTTAGTTTTGAATCTCCTCACTGTATCACTTTGCTTGATCTCCTGGATATTAATGTAGCTGTTGGCATGCAGGATTTCTTTAAAAAAAGTGGTGTTGCTGTGATGACAATCCGGGAACTTTTTGATTTTATTGTGGATCCAACTATTGCTGATGATGCAGTCGATGCTTACTTGGAAGAGGTATCCCTTCTCCCTAGGCTATTCTTTCTCGGACCTTTTCCTTTCATTAACTTCTTTTTGAAATTCCGATTATCCTTGGATTGGGAGTTTTGGGAAGAGGGTATGTATTTTAATTGTTAATTCTTGCCCTTTGCCATAGGCTGGGCCGTTGGGGTAATGTTTTTTTTTTTTTCTTGTTTTTTTTTTTTGCTTGCCATCTCTTCTGTACTGTCTTCCTTCCAAGTAAGAATTTCATCCAACTTATTTTCGTTCTCTCTTTAGATTCAGCAAAAGATAATAGCCCGAGGAGATGAGTTATCTATTGAGGAGCAGATAGCGGACTCTGTTTTTGTTCAGGTATCTTGTTGTTTGGGGCATATCTATCGCTGTTCTGATGGTTCATTCTGCATCTTTGGTCTGTTGTATCTTGTACTCGGATATGAAGGTAGTCTCACTGATTGATTTGGTATTGTTCCTCAGTCATATATTCCAAAGACGCTAGACCAAGTCAAAGATGCTGAGGAAGACGCTTATAGATTTACTAGTGGGAAGGACACAGGAGATATGTTATACAAAACTATCACAGGACTAAAGACTGTTGCACCCCCCCTTCAAGCCGATGCATCTGAAAGTGAAACAGACTCTGGAACTGACGATGAAGATGAGGACGGAAGCTCTAGCGAGTCAGAGGGAAAGGAATTCTCTGTCACAGAAAAGCTGCTGCCTGAAGAAATAAAAGCGGCCAAGAAAGAGCACAAAAAGAAAGTAAAGGAGGAGAAGAGAGAAGGTAGGAAGAAGAAAATCCCAAAAGCTATCAAGAAAAGAAAGAAGAAGCTTTCGAAGGCTCAAAAAACCAGGTAGGATGTTAAGTAGTGAAGTCAGTTTGACAGTTTTTGTAGCCAATGCAATAGAGAACATCAAAGAGGGTTATCTTTTCGCATCAAGTGATCTGATATAAGAATACAGCGTATTTTGTCCCCGTCTTCATATCTTTAAACAGACATTGTAGTTGTTTCCATAAACAGACAGGAATGTATGAGATAAAACCGACTTGCATATATACAGCATAATTCCAGGGAAATGTTATGTACACTTTAAACATGCAACCAAAGGTGGTTGGTTGTTAAGATGAGAAGGGTAGTCTTGAAGGAGGTGCCACCAGCAACTTCCGGCCAGCTCGTGTAATTATCTGATCATCGTCACAGCTGTTGGAAGCGGTTGCTGCATACATCATTGTTGTTGATCCCAAGGGGTCGCCGCCAAATCCACATGCTGCAAAGAATAACCTGCGACATCAGATGGTTAGCACAGGGAAATTTCAGCTTGTTCTTGCACACATCTCATATAGTAGTCATATGTGATTATGTTAGTTCAACTTAGAAGGTACCTCTCCTCGTCTGAGCAAACGGCTGATATGTCGTAAATCCCTCTGTTACTCAGCATTCTGAAAGTAACAAAATCTGTCAGTGAAATGTTATCTGGTTGTGTGCAGGGCATTACATGATCATACCTTTTTTTACTGTCAACAAAGTTGGAAACTTTAATACCTTATAATTCGTTGAACAATCATTCTACCAATTCCGACTCGCCGTAATGCAGGAACGACCTGAAATTTACTGGAAACAATGCCCTGGTTACATACTTGAAAAGAACATGACTAAAACGAGGATCGTTTAGAGTGTCATTAATCTTTCGATGTGAAACTAGCTCATACGCGTTACGAGATAACAAAAGGAGAATGAGATACTGACCATGACATCAAAGATAGTGGCAGTCAACGCTAGATCAGAAATAGCTCGTCCAAACCCAACCAACTCCCCATCCTCCGGTGACACTCTCACTCTCCCCCACAACCCCTTTTCGTCACTGCCCCCGCTCTTCGCAAACACCGACACCAAGACGGGGCTGTGGGAAACAGCAACAGCAAGCTTCCCGATATCGGTGTCGGTGGTGGTGCTAGAGGAGGGGAAGCGGTGGGGAGAGTGGTTGCAAGAGAGGTACAGTTTGGATAGAGTATCAATGTTTATGTGTGATGGGTTTGTTGATATGAAAACAGGTGGTGGCTTCTTCTGTACTACTCCATTGTCAGTATTGCTGAGCTCATTGTAGATTGTTTGGTGAAGGATGGATTTAATGGGTGATCTTATTATTGTTGTCACCATTTTTGTTCTTGTTGAATTATTTGTTTAGTTGTGGAATGCATCCAAACAAATTTGACATCTTCTTATACCTTATCCTCTTTGCACACATTTACATTTTTTCGCTTTAAAGTGTCGGTATGTCAGCTAACTCGACTAATACGTTCTCTCAAAGGAATACCGCTCATATGCGTCATCTGACACTCTATAATATATCGCTAAAGAAGAAAGACAACAGATTATCCTTGAGATTAAGGACAATTTTCTTTTGCTCAAAGTAGAAAGTGATGGACTATAAAGTACCAGATCTTGGCAGCCTTCAAAAAAAAAGTACCAGATCTTGGCAAAGATTTGTGACAACTTTTTTTTCAATAAGATAAAACTTTTTTTCACTAGGTAAGTGGTGGGTTAGTGGTGAGCATTTTCGAATATCCGAATACAGATCGATAATTGTACCCTGTACCTAAAAGTTCGAAACTTTAGTCCGATCTCCGGTTAGGATAAGTTCGGTGATCAGAAATTAAGCAGTAGGCAGAGGGCAGCATCAAGATTAGAAAGTTACATACAAGGAGAACTGGGACATGATATGAGTAATAACAAAGCTGTTAGTTTGATTAAATCAGCTTTTCAAATTTCATACTCTCTTAATAAGAATGTGTACACCATGTTGAGGTTCAACAATCATTCTATAAGCAGGTGAGTGTCTATAATTAGGAGACAAGGAGAAGCTAAATTTGGAAATTATAAGGCAAAGCAAGAGCTTCAACTGCACCATAGCAAAGTTTTTGCCTAAGCATAAGCGCGCTCCAAGGCCGAAAGGTATATAGGCTTGGGAAACTTTGCAGGCATTTGAGACTCCATTGGCAAACCTTTCAGGCTTGAATTCGTTGGCGTCGGAGCCCCAGATGTCAGGGTCCCGGTGCAATGTAGGGATCAATGTCCATATGCACACCCCTTTTGGGACTAGAATGCTTCCCATTTGGAATTCTTCAAGTGCTTCCCTTGATATGAAGGCTGCTGGTGGGTACAATCTTAGGGCTTCTTGAATGACCATTGTCACCTGCATACATATATGATATATCATTGAAACTTTATAAGAATATGAGCTTAAGACGACTGTGTGCAAACTCGATCTCGATCACCTCTAATTCACGTCTCGTGTCTTACTCTATCTTGACATGCACCGTAAATATAAGGTCTTATAACACTCTAATTGGAATTTGGTGATACTTGAAAAAAAATTGAGCTACCAAATTGGTTATATTTGACATATTCCTTTGTGTCACACTCTATTGAGATCTTGATACGTACGGGACTAAACTATGGGTTGTTGCAAGGTACAAGAAGTGTGACACAAAATGCGATATCAACCATGCAATAGGATTCTTACCGATTTCATCTTAAGGAGAGAGTTAGCATCGAGAACAGGCTCATGATCATCATTGCAAAGCTGGTTAACCTCTGCTCTAATGCGATCTTGCCACTCAGGATGCAATGCTAGCAGCATCAAGCACCAAGAGGCCGCCACGGCTGTTGATTCATGGCCGGCAAAGTAGATGTTCTTGCAGTTATCAACTATCAACTGCCTTGATGAATCCTTGTCTAAATCTTGACTATTGATCGCGTCATCTAAGATCCATTGCATCAGGTCTTTCTCAGGGGAGCTATTCTTTGAACATTCCTGCACTCTTTCTTCAACTGCCTCCCAAATTAGGGACTCTATCTCCTTTTCTAGGGACTTCACCTCTTTCTGAGCTTTGGTGTGTAGGAACCTGCCAAAATGATACAATTGTTAGATAGATGGAGAACTACATACTGTATTTAATTAGTATACTTCTGATTGCGTGCATATGACGCGTCCAGACAACAATTCATGTCAGTCGACCCAAAATCGTTTTGGAACTACTGAACTAGGAACAAAAGAGTTACATACCTGAAGGTGGGCACCTTAAAGAGAAAATTTTGCTTGGAGATGAGTTTTTGAAGAGTCCTTAACTTCAAGAAAATCTCTTTGCCTTTAGAATAAGAGCTACCAAAGCAAGCCCTTGAAATCATGTCACCGGAAATTGTCCTTAAATCCTCGTCGACTCTAACCTCTGAGACGAGACCTCCTTGGGCTTCAATGCAAGACTCCCACTTAGCCAACAGTGGGTTTGTTGCTTCCTTCATCAATCCCATCATAGCCTGTCCAAATGTATGTTAATCTTGTATCAAATTGTGGTGTTTCGTCAATTATAAGGTGAGTCAATTCGCGAGTAACTTGAGATCGGCTTGGTCAAAGTTCGGCTCAAGACTCTAACAAGACAAAAATGAGAGCTAACATTCCAAAGTCTTAATTGTAAGTTTACCTTAACCTTGTCCATGAAGAATTGTGCAGCAATAATCTTCCTTTGCTGAGCCCAAACGTTGCCGTTTGATCTCAAAATCCCATTGCCAAGCATAGGGGCAAGTGCTCTGGTGATATAAGTTGGCTTTCCCAAATCTAAGGTCATGCTATGGCTCATTTCTCTAACTAGCTCAGGATTGTTCACATACAAATGTTGCCTATCTCCCGTTGAGTACGTGTATACCGAACCTGCGTATTAATAAAAAAAAAAACAAAGCGCAATCAGATTAACCACATATTGGGTCGTTATAAGGTTTCGTGAACCCCTTATTTAAAATATTTATTGTGACTTGGACGTGTGACTTAAAAGTCGCATGTAATGGACCCCCACTAGGGTTTTGGGGGGATGAGAGTATGAGACCTATCTCCCCGTAAAATTGGGCAAGTGACTCGAGATAGTCAGATATGTATGATCCATTAAAAAAGACCAATAATGAGACGGTCTCATGCAATTAAAAAAAACCAATACGATCTGAACAAAGACCTATAATGAGACGGACAGTCTCATAAGATAAAAAAAGGGGGGCCAAGAGTGAAAGTTGCATAAGTTTTTAGATGGACCAAAAACCAAATCAAAGCATAAAGTACAGCAGAAAGTTAACAACAGCAGAGAAGCATCTAGCATATAGGGAAGAAATTCTCCAATAATATCAACAATCAAATCTAACAAAGTAAAATGCTTTAATGGTGGCATCAAACTAAAAAGTGAAATAAAAAATGACGTACCATATCTTTTTCTCCATTGTTCAAAGTAAGGGAAGAGTGAAGAGGTATAGTCATGTCCCACAATTTCACCATTGTTTGATGAGCTTGAAGAAGAAGCCTTAACAACCCTGGCTTGAATCTTCTCCATCTCATAAACATTCCCATATAGAAATGAAGGTGAAGGACCTTTGATCCCTTGCCCTCTTAACATCCTCCTATGCTTTTGAGACTTCATCCACATGTTACTCCTGTACAAATGAACTACATAACTCACCACCCCACACATGATCAATGATGTTGTTGCTATGATCAACATACTTAAATTCGCATGCGTAATTTCCTCCATAATTGCGTTTTTCTTTACACGTCTACAGTAAGTGAGTAGCAACTTAGACCAACGTCTAAAAGTTCGACATTGTCACTCTTTCTTATTTTCCTTTCTTCTCTAGTATTTTGTGTTGCTACTCAATTGTTTTGCCCCAATGGTGACAAGCAAAAGTAGTAAGTGCCATTGGGGATTATATAAGAAAATGGAAAGGGGCAAGTGACAAGGAAGGTGGGGGTGTTGTCCAATATCAAACAAATAATAAGGGCTCAAACAAATAATAATAAGGGCTATTATCACCATATCATGTTTGTGTTCCATAGTCAAGATGCTATATGAATGAGACAATCACATCATTGGTGTTTGAATGATTGAGACTAATTTGTATTTTATCATAGAAGTGGTGAAAAGGTTAGCACTACAATTAGTAATTGTTTGGCCAATTAGCCACCACACCAAGAAAGATAAGTTGATCTTTTTTTTTTCTCTTTTTATAGTGGTGTTAGATTTGGATGAGAATGTAATTAGGCATAAGATGACAAGATGATAATGAAGTGGGAAAAATGTCAAAAACAAAAGAGATTCCTACTATCTTTCTTTATAAGTTTCCATGCTCAAGATCATATCTACCATACCATATCACTCATCTTTTCGGACCTGCCCGTATCTTCTTTCAAGGCTCTAGCCAAACAAAATGCTAAAAGAGATCATTTATCCTTCTTTACCAAAGGGCGAAACTACTATTTCCGCCGAATCATGGCACAACAAATTGAGACCCCGAACTCGACATCCTTGTTGCCTTGTTGGGTACTTAGAACAACCACGAACTTGACCAACACTCTAATATGACTACAACCGGAAAACGGAACCACAACCAAACTTTCCATGCAACGGAAGCACAAACACTTATTATGAACACAAGCAAAGACAACCGCAAGCAACAATAAGGGAAGAGACCTAATTAACCAGAAAAGCCCCCTAAAGTGGAAGTAAAGCAACCACTATGAAAGTCCAAGTACAAGATTACCCCCTCGGATACACCATGATTAGACACAGACAATAAATTCAAACAAAATGTAAAAAATTCGACGAAACAAAAGGATAGTACAAAGACGCACCGTCAAGAGAGTGCTGACTATAAAACTTTTGATGTACACAAACTCTGTCGGATCTACTCTATGTTATGAAACAATGCATGATTGGAAAAGCCTATATATTACAGTACTATGTTTTCTCGTTCATACATTCACAATTTCACATGGGGGAGAAAGTAAAAATAAGATTCCACTGAGAAATGTCATTTTAGTAGTGTAGCATTGACAAAGAGGGTTTTCTTTTATAACATTTCACAAAGAGGTAGGGGGCCTATACCTGAAAATTGAATCATTTGTACGATGTAAACAATGGCATGTGAAGAAAAGCCTCCTATAGTGTAGCAGTCCACTTCATAATCTTATACAACACATGCAAAATATATACTATACTTGTTTCTATCAATCACGCTTACATTATCTCCCTTCAAGGGTCTCTTCGAAAAAAAGTAGCTACATACTATGTATGTTAGCTGATAATGTTCGCTCCTATGCAACTATGCATGGCATCAAATCTTATCCTAATGCTACATAGCCCTTTCTAAATCAAAGGACCAACTACAATCTCAACTTGGTTAAGAATATATCCGAAGTTTGAATTGAATACGCTCGATCTTAGGTTAAACTATAAGCTCTGGTCTGATAAGATCTCACAATATTTTAATCGTAGCATCTAACTACGCCCTCCTCACCCTTGTTTCCCTGCATAATTAGATTCATTACGTGAGAACTGAACTATACTATATACTATCATTTAAACCCTTGAAACTTCTAGGAACCGGGTTTTATAGACGTGAAAGACGTGATACTTATCTACATGTTGTCCCCAATTCCCCATAATAAGAGTACTATTCCAAAACCTTTTGTAGAGGGCCAGAGGGGAGACGAAAGACTCGAAACCACAAAGGAGAAATAAGATGGGACTGACACAGTTGAAAGCAAGTGTACATATAACAGAGTTGAGAAGGGGGCCTGACTAAGACCTCAATGCCATAACACATTGAGTGATCAAGTACAACAGGTTTGGGCCTATATCCTGGTACACCACCACCGGGGCCGTGGTTACGTGTCGACTGATAAACGACGGTGTACTAAGCAAATGCCAAGCCCCCTTATCACAAAAAAGATCGAAAACACTCACATAGTCACATGGACTTTTTGTTGAAAATGTAGGGTCAAACTAGAGGACCTAGGTCATGTAGTACCACAACCCACTTGTTCAACACCAAAAGAAACCGAGGATATTGGTTGATCTACTGTAAGATGATCTCACAAGGAACGAATCTAACCCCATAAGATTGAGAGTAGCTATTCTAATACAAGTTAGTTTTCCATTATTTTCGTTTGGACAATATTTAGCTAATCCTTAAATTTTCAGGATTAGCCAGTGAACCTCGAGCTACCCGGTAAATTTGCACCAGGGTCTTACCATAAGTCCATAACTATGGACTATGGTGACACAATGTAGTGTATAGCAGAACTAGAACCCAGTACCAACGGTCATTTAAGTTCAAATGCTCGTTTAAATCAATAAAACTGTTACCATGGTCCATTCGATGATTTAATTAAAAAGCTGTCGAGGGAGTCAATAAAGGTAAGGTAAGATTGACTAATATGACCCTTTACCCAACTTTACCAATTGCACCAAAAGTTGCAAGAGAACATATGCTTTCTTCTCTTTTACTCTTTCTTGCACACAACTGAACATGAATAAGCACTCACTCTCATCTTCAATGGGGAAGAGGAGGATTGAAATCTGTCTAATATCGGCTCGGGGGCTGCCCCGTGCTTCGCTCTTGAAGTATCAGTGGTACGCCGTTGCTTGGATCGATCCAAGCAACAAGTACTGCACCAAAATTGATGCATCAGGGAATGCAAACCCTGTGTGGAAGACTAAGTTCACAACTGTCATTGATACATCAGAAACAGATTTCCGGGACGTGGCGCTGAACGTAGAAGTTTACAGCAGAGAGCCTCTCTTTCTCAGAGAGAAGCTTCAGGGTACTGCAACTATCATTCTAAAGGAGTTCTTGGCTAAGTACAGCAACAACACCGAAGGCGCAAAGCCGGAAAATGAGGATGTCGGAAGCTTTCAGCTAAGAAAGAAAATTTCCAATAAACCTCAGGGTTTTATTGACATTTCTGTCAAAGTCTCAGAAGAGAAAGAAGGAACAAGTTCATACTCATTTCTAGGTAAGCATATTATTATGACTTCCTATGTGCTCCAGAACAAACTGAAGAGCTCAGATCTGCAAGTAATGTTATCGAAAATGATCTGGGATCGGCTAACATGAACCCTAACGCTAACAAGTTTAGAGCTTTTCTGAACAAAGAATTTGCAGTATTTATTTCTGTTTTCTATTCTTTGAGTTCCATTAGTTAAGAAAATGACATGTTAATTTGACACTAATGTCTATGCTTGTAGGAGAAGAAGAGGGATTTAACTTACAGGATAATAGTGGCATTACCTTGGCTACGGGGCCGATGCAAGGTCACACAGGAGGGAAGGCCGAACCGCCATTTCATCTGCCCGGAAATCCTCGTCCGCCAGCAGCTCATCCATATGCTCATCCTGTACCATACCCAAGAAACTATTCACACCCATCTATTGGCATGCCAAGCTACCCACCAGCTACTGGCCCAAGTTATCCTCGACCATACGCACCCCCTCCTCCACCACCACCACCTTCTAATGCTGGTTACGTACCCACTTTTCTACCTCAGATAAATAATCAATCCACATCATATCTGAACATGCCATCATCAGGATATTCAGGAGCAGGCAGAGGCGTTGGACCAGCGTTTGGTGTTGGAATGGGCGCTGGAGCTCTAGCAGCTGGTGCTGTGATCTTTGGTGATGATCTCATGACAGGATTCGATCTTCCAACAGGAATGCGGGATGCCAGTCTCACCATGGAAACTAATCTGCCTTTCTGATGAGAGATTCTTCCTGTTTTAAAATTTGTATAGTGAATGGCTTCCTCAATGCTTGGTAATCAAAGAATTATGAAGAGAAGAACAGGGTATTTTCAGCTCCCCAACCGTTACCAACATGAGTTCATCATATATGCCATGTACATATACATATAACTTCTATGCACTACAAGTTTTTGATGCATACAAATATGTATGAATCTCCTGCTTTCTCTTCATAAATACATGTGCTAGCTTTAACTAGGAGACTGCACGTCTATCTTCTGAATAGCATCAAAGAATAAGGGGGTTCCTATTTACGACGTACTGATACATGGAAATGAGTCTCATTTTTGCAAGCATAATTCCTCTGAACCAGCAAAGACTCCTTGCAGAAAATTCGTAACAACAGATACAAACTCATCTGGTTTCTCTTCCTGGGGTAAGTGGCCACATTTCTTAATAATCTTAAGCTGGGATCCAGGTATAGCTTCCGAAAGTCTTACAGCATTCCAAGTAGGGACGAGGCGGTCATTGTCTCCAGTAACAATCAGCACTGAAAGTAGTTTAGAAAGGGCAGAAGTGTTGGTTAAGCTACAACCATTACTCATCAAAATATTGTCCACTCGACTAAAGTTAACAAGATAGATTCTAGAGGAAGATTATACAAAACCAAACTACTTCTCCTTTAAAAAATTAAAGACTTCAGGAACAGCTATTCTGAGATAGATAGATCAAATAAGTAACAAGAAATTTTCAAATTTTTCTGCAAGTTATATATGGATGAAACTATAAAAGTAGCTGCATCGTGGAGCATTACCTGGGCATGCAATCTCTTGGAGTCTTTTCTGTAATGCAGGCTTCAGTTTTGTTTGCGGATCAGTCAACATTGCTGCCGTAAATTCCAAAAGAGCCCTATCCCAATTTTTTGTCCTCAATGGCTGCATCATAGAAAGAGTAAATGACTAAAAAGTTCTCTAAGCAGCTTAACAAATTGAAAATAAATGTAAAAGGATAAATGACCATGATGTACAAGTCACCTTTGTGTAGCCATGAAGAACTTGGTCGCTAACTTGGTTTGCATCATACCAGGCATTTTTTACACCAGCAATGCCGAACTTATCAATGATTATCCTCACCTGAAAGACAATCGTAAAATTAGACACAGATTCCTGTGTACATACTTCCATAGTCTGATACTGTGATTGCAAAAGCAGATGAACACAGCTAACACTCCTAGCAGGTTAATGTTCAGTTCATATTCTGCTATGCCAATGTTTTACATTGTCTACCATTTCTTCAGTGAGAAGAGTAACAAAGAGTCTACATTTATTACAATAGTTCAAATCATCTGTTCTTTGGAAAGGGCTGCACTGTTGCGGCCTAAAAATCTAGCAAAGTTTATGGTACTCAACCAATTCCCTAAACAATGCTCCCAAGTTTCAACAGTATATGCTGTCATGATAGGCAGCGCTAATATAGGATCTTTATAGGTCATTCTATATCAATAAACTTTCAAGACAATTGTGGCTAAAGCAGTTAACAGTACTAAGGTTCAAGTAATAATTATTACCAATGTCACAGCCAAGGCAGAGCGCAAGATTGCAGCTAATGCTTTCCTGTACAAAGAATTTGCCATGTCCATAATTCCTTTCAGAATTTGCATCACTGTTGTCCCAATGAATGCAAATAACTTCGACAAGATCTGTCCAAGCCTCACAAATGGATTTGGACTTTGATCAGAGCCAGAGTTGCTTTCTTGCACTGGATTCTTTTCGTCCGCTTGATTTTCCTTAGCAGCCTTCTCAGCTGAAAGCGGCGCAACAATAGCTGGTGCCACAAGAATCAGGGCAGCTACTCTGTCCGGAGCCTCAAAGTATGCTTCCACTGCCGCGGGAGCACCAGCTGAATGCCTATTATCAATGTAGGGTAACTCTCAGAGATCAGAGAACGGGAAGACAGACACATAGCTCTAGGTCAAAAACAGATAAAGATGAACAACAAAGTATTTGGTATGATTAATGATGGTTCTATAGACCATATCTGCCATGGTGTATTTTCGTTTGTTAGATTGGTGAGACTGAGATATCCCCTACTGCTAATTGCCAAAAAACATTTAACTCTGGAGGGAACGGATGAAGGTGTGGTCTAGATAGAGGCTCAAACACTATAGTATCATATCAAGAGTGCATAAAGTAAGATAGAATAAGCCTTTTCACTGTTGCTGAATTCATCTTATCATAATCTAAAAATTTAGATTCCAAGCAACCACGAGAACCAACACAATCGAAAAAAAAAAAACATAGCTTCTACTAGTTTTGAGCATTCTCGATCATGAAGCTCCATATTATGATAATATGATACAAGAAAGAACTCACCCTACAAGCACAGCCTTTTTCGATGAAAGAAAGTCGATGAAGTATAATGTTGCCAGCACAGAAAAAGCCATAGAATAAGGATTAAGAGGCATGGTATTGTCGGTTGTCCGTGATGTCAACCCAAACGCTGGCCTATCAAAAGCCAAAACCTTAGAACCAGTAACTTGTGCAAAAGGCTTCATAACTTGATCCCAAGAGAAAGTAGAGGCACCAAAGCCATGTAACAGAATCATAGGAAACCCAATCTTTCTGTCTTCCTTTGCAACCTCGGAAGATAGTTCTTCCTGGACCGTGCTTGGAGTCCCTGGTTTGGCTTCACTTAATTTGTAATGAATATGAACCCCTTTGAACTCACAGAAACAACTATCACTATCAGCCAACAATCTTGGATCCTGTAATTCATCCTGATCAATCCCCGCTATCCTCCTCCGTCTTTTCTTCATCTGTCCACCTAATAGTTGCTCTGCACCATTATTACACAGGGCAAAGTTCCATCAATCCGCTCCCAAAATTAGAATACTGAGGGTTCAATCATACTTAATTGAGTCGTGGCAGTGAATTCAAGAGTCGATTATACCTATAACCCGACACTTCTATTGTTAATCCAGTGACTTATTGTTGACATACAATCATATGGTAGATTGCTATTCCTACCTAACATTTTCACAGGCGAAATTCGACAACTTGTATTTTTTACTCATTTAGCCTCCTTCTCCAATTATCAATCCTCAATTCTCCAATCTCCTCAAACTACCCATCATAATCAGAAGCAACTACAATCCAACTCAATTACGTCGAAAAAGTAAAAACTTGGGTAAGACGGTCCTATGATACGACTACAAAGGAATCAAGGGCAAGGGAATGTCTGTCTGAGAACATCAAAATTCAAAGCTGCAAGATTTTCGCAAACAATAACAATAAACCCCAAACATATAAATCATAATTAAGGCAAACTAAATGAACCATTATTCATCCAGTAACTAATAAATTCACCAAATTATGCAACTACCCACAAATTAAATTTCACATTTAGCAACAGAAGTAGCGTAAAGATGACATTTTTATTACTGGGTAAGAGAAAAGAAGCAAACTTTTTTACCAGAATAATCAGAAGCAGAACCACCAAGTGAAGGAGAAGATGAAGAAGCAGCTCTTATACAAGTATTAGTAATCTTTTTCTTCCTGAGTTTTTCCACATCAAAATTCCAGCAATACCCAGAATTATTCTGCCCTTGAAATCTTAGCTTCATGTTGAATTTACCAGAGAAATTGGAGTGGGTTTCGAAATTCTGATGAACTCCCATGATTAGCTGATGAGAATTACATGGCACTAGTAATAATGTGGCCTTCATTTTTGCTAAATTCCGTGTCCAAATTCCCCAAAATTTCAAAGATTTTTTATTCAACTGAGTGTTAGTATCTCATTACCTCTCAATTCTAAGTTCTTATACATACTGAAGGCTCTATGCTGTTAAATGCTGCTCCACGTTTTAAGGGAAACAAACCCACTCGTACGGTAGGAATCCTTAAAAAATACCATTCCGCTAACTTGGAGATTGAATGTTCGAATCTTATGAATTGGAGTGGCTCTATCGAGTTAATTGTCGATTTCTAGTTACTTAGATGGGGTTTTCTTGAAAATTAGACTCTCCTAATACTAATAAGTAATACTCGTAATCCTCTAGAGCTCAACATGGTCAGAGCTACTGAACTAGTAATCACGTATCAAAATATATACACAATAATTACTACTGGGAGCGTATAAACGAACAAAAAGCCTCCTCATAAAAAAGCTTTACTCGGGATTTATGTTTGAGTTGTTCTTTCATATCAGAAATTTGAGGTGAGTAGGAACATTATTATTGATTTGTCGTCAATTGTTTTGAAATGGAATCTCACCGAACTTATGGATATATGCCACTATTTCTACTCCACTTAAAACGGCACACCTCACCTAATAGTAATAAGTTGCTTCAAATCTCATACATACAAAAATATAGTCTTTTAAAGAGAGAGAAAAAAAACAAGAGAGAGAAAAAAAGAAGAAACCAAAAATTAAAAACCCCCGTGGGGCTCGCCGGCGCTTCGAACTCCGATCAGCTCGCTCCCCGTCGCCGGCGAGCCCTCCCTACCATTCACTCTGTTTTCTTCGCAGCTCAAGACTTATCCCAATATTTCCTCGCCGACGATAATCGATCAGATTTCCGGGTGCGTCCCAAGCTTTGCATGTGGCCGATCTGCTCCTTTCTCAGGGGGAATTAGTCATTGGCGCAGGTTTGGTGGTCGTCCTCATTCGCCGACGTATTGTGGTGGTTTTTTTAGGCTGCGTATTGAAAGGTTAGGGTCGTTTTCTGGCGATTTCTTCACTCCCTTCGATTACCAGTAGTGGGTAAGCGTGTGCTTTCCTTTAGACTACTTGTGAAGGTGTGGGTGTTTGATTGTTAGTAGTGGTGTGCCGTAGTAAGCTGTAAGCTTGTGTTTTAGTATAATAATTTGGGGTTTCCATTTTCTGTGGGTCTTTGATTTTGGAGGTTGATTGTGAGCATGACTTCCGTTAAGCTATGTCGGGAGTTTGTTGCGTCGTTTATTTCTGTTCAATTAAATGATGTACGGTCTGATGATGATGATGATCTTGAATTACTGGAGTGTTTGTCAAGAATGGAGGGATCACCTCTTTTCAAAGTGCAGTGTTTGAAAGATAAGGGAAATGAGCTGTTTAGACAGACCAATTTCTCCGACGCTGCTGTTTGGTATAATAAGGCTTGTGATGCCTTTTGTTTTGCTATTGGGGCTATGGATGGGTTGGACCCTGTGGCTACCGCTGATCTTGCTGTTTCTATTACCTTAAATCTTGCTGCATGTGCTTTAAAGCTCCGTAAATTTGTTGTGGCCACTGATATGTGTTCATTAGTCATAACTCATTTCCCTCAAAATGTCAAAGCACTGTTTCGTAGAGCGTCGGCATTTATGAGGTTGAAAAAATTTGCGGATGCTAACTTGGATTTGGAGAAAGCTTTACTACTGGAACCTAAGAATAAGGACATTCTTAGGGAGTTGGATGTGGTTAAGTCTCACCTTGCTATTAATTCTAATGGCAAGCGATGTATTGAGGTTGCACCTACTGTTTTGATCGAGGAAAGGGTCGTTAAGAGACCCCTCTCTAATAATGGGGCTATTAGAGCAATGACAGCGCCTAATAATGGCAGCACTATTGAAGATTCTCACTCTTGTGCTCTACCTCCCATGGATGGTAATGACATTTGCGCTATGAGTGGTAACTCTTCTATTGATGGTTCCGTTCTGAAAATGGATGCCAATGTTGAAGTGTCCTCGGGTTGTGCTGGGTCGAAATTATTGGAGTATGTAAGGAAGGGAGGAAGAGGCTCCCGGTTAAGGATCCCTGAGCAAAGTTACCAAAAGCTCCTTCGCGGTGAAGAGGTGAGTTTTTATCAAGGCTTTCAAATGTGCTTCATGAAAGTACGGATCCATAAACCAAAGAAAGTTGAGGCTTCTGAGAGCCAGTTTACTCCAAGGGTGAAGACGGAGAAGAACGAAAAGAAGAAGAAGAAGAAGAACAGGAAGAAGAGGACGAGGAGGAGAAGGAGTCGAGTGGGGAGGAAGAGAAAGTCTGCTTCAGTGTCTCCCCATGACCAAGATTCTCACATATCCTCTAATATCAAGGATGATAGACCGTCTTATAGTGATCCCGAATCTGACCCGATGATCGTGAGTCAATATCAAGCGTCCGTCCACAATCTCGATCAAATGGAATTGAGTCCACAACCAGCTTTCGTTTTCTCGTCCATTCCAAAGCGGAGAAGATTTATTGCAGCTAGAAGAATTTTTCCGAAGAGTCCTAGCCAAGGGAAAGAACCTTTGAAACATATTGTTTCTTCTTTTACCCAAAAATTTCCACGTTCTCGTAGCGTGAGTGTGTTTCCAAGACTATTTCCCAAGGCTGGCTTGACGGTAAAGCGGAAGAATCTGTCATCTCGTCGGACCTGCTCGGAACCTCCAACCAAGCGACCTTTTATTAGTGTTAACCCCACCCCTGTTTTATGTCATTTACTTTCGATTAATGTTGTTTGTAATAATCCTGTCTCTGAGAGTCAGGGAACTATATTGTAGGAACATTTCTTTACGGTTGTCAAAAAAAAAAAAAAAAAAAAAAAAAAAAAATCTCATACATACATTATATGCATACCACGTATGAGTTCGTTTTCAGTCTTTCACACACTCAAAACCCGTGTGCGAAATAAACTCAGCATTGTTAGGTGCGCGACGCATACCGTATACATTGGATAAAATCACAATATAATATGGAGTATATACTCCACTTCACTTCACCTTCTCCCAACCAACGTCATAACGAACTCATAGTAGACTTTTCCAGTGCGACACTCCTCCTCCATTCTCCACCGCTGACCACCGTTGACCATTCCACCCCCTCTCTCCGCCGCACACTCCGCCGAATATGGAGGCGATAATCGTCCGTAAACTCGGCGATCCAACGACACAACTCTCCACCACCGCCGCCGACGACGACACCTCCCCGATCTTCCTATCAAGAAACACGCCGCTGCCGGAACTAACCTCGCCGACGTCGGTGATCATCCGAGTGACGGCGACGAGCTTGAACTACGCGAATTACCTCCAAATCCTCGGCAAATACCAGGAGAAACCGCCGCTTCCTTTCATTCCTGGCTCCGATTACTCCGGCGTCGTCCACGCCGTCGGCTCCGCCGTGTCTAAGTTCGCCGTCGGCGACCGCGTCTGCTCCATCGCTAAGTTAGGCTCCTTCGCTCAGTTCCTCGTCGCTGATCAATCCGAATTGTATGTGTTCTTGTTGTTCTTTTGATTATTCCTTTTGTTGTGATGAATTTTGCTTTGTTTCCTTCGCTCAATTCGTGTTCGTAATCTCGTGTTGGTGTTCGTGTTCGTGTTCGTGATTGCCTGGAATTGTAAATGTTTTGTGATTATTACGCATTAGATTGTATGATAATGATTAATTTTGTGGCTTCAAGTACAAGTTTTTCATTGATGGTTGATTGAATTGTTGACGAACTTATAGGGTGTGTTTGGCCAAGCTCCTGAAGTGTCTGGACTGTTTCTGGGTCCTAGAAACTGGAAACTGGCCAAACACACAAAACTGAGAAACTGTTTCTGGTTTCTGAGAAGCACTTCTAGTGTAAATTTGTTCATCAGAAGTTCAGAAACAGTTTCTGAGGAGCACTTCTGGAGAAGTTGGAGCTTGGCCGAACAGACCCATAGTAGCATTAGGTGAGAGAATGGTACTTAGTGTATGAAGATTTCTCGTACGCTTCCAATAATATCGTGACAATTAACAAGTGTACGAGCTTGCTTTATCGGCCCTATCTTTTGTTTGCTAGTTGTGTATGAAGTCGATACGTCATACATTAAGGTTATGTTTAGTTCTTTAAGAACTAGAATGTTATGGAATGAAGTTTAGTACAAAAATGTAAAGGTGAGAGGGAGAAAGCGGTTTCATAAGGGGAGGAGAGTAGTTGGTTACGTCTAATGAGGTAATGAGTAATAACGTTACATGGTTTTGAAAACGAAGAAAACCAAGAATGTAGTACATCTTTCTTTCATAGAGCAAAATCGAACATTGAAAAGATTAAGTTGAACATTGGTGGTTACCTTAGCTCACCCTAGCTCCTCTCGCCCTCTTTTACTTTTGTGCTAAATGGATGGTAATGGTGATTACATCAAGCCCCACCTTTCAATCACGCCTTAAGTACACTTACACTTAGTGTATGAAGAGTCCTCATGCGCGACCAATAAAATCGTGACAATTAAGAACTGTACGAGCTTGCTCTATCGGCCCGATTGTAATGATAATATTGGCGGTGTATGAAGATTCCTCATGCATTACGGTTTTGTTTGGTTGGAAAAGTGATGTTGTAATGGAATGAAGTTTAGTACAAAAACTAAAAGTTGAGGGAGAAAGAGGATTCACAGGGGAAAGACAATAGTTGATTACATTTATTGATGTAATGACAATTACATTGTTTTAAGTTGAACATTGATGATTACCTAATTACCTAGCTCACCCTAAATCCTTTCACTCTCCTTTATTTTAAGCTAGATGAATGGTAATCATGCTCGAAGTGTAAGTTGTACCGGCTCCCCGCCCATCACATAACAGAGTGACTCTTGAATGGATCGAAATGAACGTAACAGTAACCTTAATATCTCGCCTTCAGAATTAATAGTGACTCCAAAAGATGGGATCTTTTTGGAAAAAGTATATCATGAATGAATGGTGATAGAGAGAACGGTGACTTAAGTCGCTCTAAAAGATCGAATCTTTTTGGTAAAGGTACTTGGTATTGCAGAACACTTTCTGAAAATTATATAAAGTGCACCCCTCGGCTGTTCTGACACTGGTCTTACAGTTTTGGCTCTCGATTGATGGGAGTGGCACGGAATAGGGAATGCAGAAGGAACTGAGTCTTTACTCTTTATTCTCTACTAGAGGCCTCCACGTCCGTTTAGGCACTTATAGTACTTTCACAAAGATACTTATGGTGTTTATTTTAAAAATTGGTTGAAGGTTCAAGGTACCAGAGGGATGTGACATGGTTGCTGCTGCTGCACTTCCTGTTGCTTATGGGACTTCGCACGTTGGCCTTGTTCATCGAGCCCAGCTTAAAAGTGGTCAGGTATTTCCCCTTTCCTTTGTTTCTTCTTTTCCGTGAATGTGTGATCCCTTGGATAAAAGCTTTGACTGTGCTTATTCTGATTGGTGGTATCATATTGTAGGTTTTACTAGTTCTTGGTGCTGCAGGAGGAGTCGGTCTTTCAGCTGTTCAGATAGGAAAAGTTTGTGGTGCCATAGTTATAGCTGTCGCAAGGTACCTAATCTTTTTATTTTTTCTTTGTTTCCATTGGATTTGTTTGGTAAGTATACGGTGCCTGTTTGACAGTGGTGAAAGATCTTAGGCAGGTTGAAAGTTGAAATTAACTTTTGTTACCAATTAAATTGTTAGGGGAGCTGAGAAAGTGCATTTTTTGAAGTCAATGGGCGTTGACCATGTTGTTGATCCAAGCCAAGGCGACATTATTCCGAATGTCAAGGAGTTTCTCAAGTCTAGAAAGCTCAAAGGAGTTGATGTCTTGTATGATCCTGTTGGAGGCAAACTCAATAAAGCTGCATTGAAACTGTTAAATTGGGGGGCTAACATTTTGGTCATCGGATTTGCGAGTGGAGAGGTTCCCGTCATCCCTGCAAATATTGCTCTGGTTAAGGTAGTGTTTCTTATTATCTGGGAGTTGTTGAGCTTTGGTGGGAGTCTTATTGTTAAGATTTCTCTCGCCTCTCGGGATTCCTAAGTCGTGGATTGAAATATTCACCAACGGACATAACCCTTTTGATTGTTTTAGCACATGTTTGCTTATGTTATTTTTCACTTATCTTGAATTTTCTTTCTCCTACCAGAATTGGACTGTACATGGACTTTACTGGGGTAGCTACAGAATTCATTGTCCCAGTGTCCTGGATTTATCGCTTCAGCAGCTGCTCTCGTGGCTGGCCAGCGGTCTGATATCCATTAATATTTCACATACTTACACCCTTGCTGAGGTCAGTAGATGAGCCAAGGAGAAAAATCATGAACATGTTTCATTTTTTACTTATCAAGGATCTCGACTTTGTGCAAATCCCCCTACAAAATGTCTTGTTCTTTAACTTGTCCGTGTGTTTATGTACATTGATATCTGTTTGTGCACCAGGCCAACCTTGCATTTGCTGCCATCAAGGATAGAAAAGCGATTGGGAAGGTGATTATTACCCTCGATGATCAGAAGGCTGCAAGATCGAAGCTTTAGCCTAAACAGGTTTCTTACTGCGCCAACTAGACAAAAGAGCGAACTTGATCATAGCTTTTATCCCTGGTGCCCCTTTGAGTGAATACTAAATATATACTTTCATCATGTACATGTTAAAGTGTGCTAGTTGGTGTCGATAAGAGAGCCATAGCCTGTAAACATCCAGAATCCCAAATGTCATGGTTTTTAATAAACTGATTAGAGATGTAAGAATGTTTGCATAATTGCAAAGATGTTACTCGCTCTAAACGATCGAATAATGTAGCTTTCTTGCACTTGAAAGTGAAGGTTATGAGATACACATGGTCATCTGCAGGAAGTATGTTTCCACTTAGCACTTAGCAGCATATAATCCTCTCTTTCGATCACCATGTTCGTTCTGCAAGTGACACTCGAGTCTGACACACTTCCACTGCTCTCAACATCCGAGATAAATAATCGAATATCTTGGAAATCAGTTTATGAAGCCATGATCTTTGTATCCATAGCTCGAACGAAGCTAGTAGGACGGCAAACTAACGATGGTTGCTCTGAGTAATGAATTTGAGGAATGTTGCTTATATGAAATAATCCGCGGATTTATACTCCGTACATCATCAGTTGTATTCAGACTATTCACAAGTTGGTACGGTAAAATTCTCTACATACCATTGCCAACCTCACCCAACAATCAAACAATGTGATTAACAAGAAATTTATATTTACACAATCCGGTAAGAAGGATAAAGAGGATAAAACCAATATCTACATCTGCTGTCAAACATCGATTATCTACAAAGACGATTTCATCTTGGACAAACGAGAAAGTAATGACTTCCAACATTCGACTTGGAGACGTTTGGGCTACCTTGGTCTACCATCAGTTTTGAGAAACCGGACATATTCTACCTGTGACATTTCTCCACCATTGTTGGGATCAAAACGGCACCTGTAGAAACTGATATGGAGAATAAGATTAGCCAAGAGTAAGAGAATTCTCTCGAATGATTTTGAAAACATAAAAACTATTCAGTGTTCGAAGTGCAGAGTGTTGTTAAAGCATATCTACAAACAACCATGTAAATACATGTTCTAAGCTCAAATCTGTGAAACCATGTGAAATTCTAATCGGCGTCTCTGGTTAGCGGCATGGCACAAAATGAATCATGAGTCATGACCACCAAAGCATCCTATCATAAGAAGATCTATTCCCACGAAGATGTTGTATAGGATCGCCATAAAACAAAAGGTAGCCTTAGTCGAAAGACATGCCAAAGGGTAACATATATTGAAGGTAAAGATGACCCCAAGAATAAACAGCAAACTGAGATCTACCCAATACACCAAAAAACCGCCAGTCTAACACAATCCGAAAGTAAATTCCTCTTCACTTGACTACAGTCAAAAACCTCATATGACGGAAGTCAATATAATGAAAAAGGGCATGACTATTGCTATGCGACCAATCAGCTACCAGCCTCAGTTGAATAAAGATAGCGAAGTCAAAAATGTTTGGGAAGAAGTGAGATCCTCTTCAACTTTTCCAGCACACGACAAAACATTTGTACTCAGAAGTCAGAACTAAGTCGCATTGTCGGAAATCATTGTGTGGCGCCAAATCTTCTAAAACCATAGTTCAACAAAACGACTGAACCCCTAAGGAAACATACCACTTCCAAAAGCCATTAGCCATTACTCATCAGAGTTGAAGAAGCCACTGACGAATTCAAGGTAAGAAGGATTCATCATCCTCATAAGACACTAGAGGAAGGGTAAGTCACCGAATACGTGGAAGGATAGCATTACCTACTTATAGGCTTTTTTTTCTAATATGTATAGTGCAAACAAAGCTTAGCATAAACGTAATGAGTCAAGATTTCAAATCATTTGGACATTTGAGCAGAAATCTCTATTTGGAATCAGAACAAGTTACTAGGCTGAGTGTTTACAATCTATTGTCGCTTGAATGTATACATTGAATGCTCCAAAATCAAGAAATTTACGAATATCTGAACATGCAAGACATATTCATGTTTCATTTAAGTTTTACAGTTTGCAAAAACAAAGGAACCAAACCAAAGGAAATCATTTAAGTTTTCCAAATGCAAGACATACCTTCCATCCAGGCCAACCACAACGATGGTGTTGTGGGATCCAAATGCAACAATGCATCGGGTATTCTCCGGCAGGTGGAAACGTGCAAATGACCATTCGGAACTAAAGTACTTCGGTAATACACCTTCAATAAAGAAGAAAACAGGAAAGGCAAAGTGAAACATAAGTCAATGAAGGTACTTGATTGCATCCACCTCCAACAACATAGAGAACCCCAAAACACCCTTTTTAAGTCAAACAAATCAACACAAGAAACTGAAGAGGGGAAGCAATCATCAATCATCGCACATTCACATACACAGAAAGTAAGAAAAGTTTACAGCATCACTCCAGTCATTTCCTATAATTTAGTAAGACCACATGGGATTTCCCATACTGGTTTTCCCACTTAAGTTTCAACCCACATTCAAACAGAAATTTTCCTCTTTAGTCACTATACCTTATTTGTTTCTTTGATTAGTTTTGCTGATTTTAAAACATGCCCAATTACTTGAAATAGATAAACCAGAACTCAAACTTTCATAAATTTGCACAGTAACGGAATGTGATTCTAACGAACATCACCATAGATATACTACTTTGACTAAGTGACATACTCTGAAGAAATGTGTGTCATCACTTCGTTTTGTTACCATCACACTCGGCAAAAGATTCTTACCTTTCAAAGGCAACGATAGACTAGGATTAGCACCCGCAGTCTGAGAAATAAGTGGTTCAAGGGAAGATGAGGAATTTTGCTGCAGCAGTGTTGGAGTAA
Source organism: Spergularia bocconei (assembly GCA_963457585.1). Taxonomy (NCBI): domain Eukaryota; kingdom Viridiplantae; phylum Streptophyta; class Magnoliopsida; order Caryophyllales; family Caryophyllaceae; genus Spergularia; species Spergularia bocconei. The sequence goes on along the minus strand of OY734951.1, from coordinate 2,000,074 downwards.
GACTAGGGCGAGTAGATACATCCTCCTCAGCTACCCGAACTCTTAGACTAAATATATGAACAGTACCCCTATCACTTGAAGCAGCCAGCCATTGCACATTCGGAGAAAAAGCAATACCATATATCTCAGCTTTCTCTGTTCCTCTACGGACCTGTGGAGAACGATCTAAAACTTAAGCTACTATGCACCAATAACATGATAAGTTCATACTACCACGTAAAGTTCGCAATAAGCACAAAGAGAAGCAAATGCATGTTGCACTGAACCTAATTCGGAAAAAAAGGAGGTATCTTGATAAACATTTCTGAATGATAGACGCAACATACCTGCAATTTTCTATACAACTCTTCAATGTATTTTCAGGTGGTTCAGAATGAGCACTAAATAAATTTCGAATGCCATTTAATGAACAAAAATAAGTCTGTGCATATGCTCACAGACATGAGAAAAAGAATTCATTAGTTCATTACCTCTTGCAAACAGGTACCATCCAATGTGTTAAAGACTCTCAAAAGTGTTCCCTTGGTACTGGCAGTTGCAAGAATCAGCCCGTCCATTGTCAATGAGAAGCATGCCAAGTGAGAGTCATGTGCATTTATGATCTTCGTCACACGGAGCCCAAAATGTTCAACCCTGACCTGCCCTCTCCGACGTCCTGGGCAAGCCAGCACAGATGTATTTAAATGCTGTGAAAGACAGCACAAACCCCTCGGGTTCGCCACTGTCTCAATCTGATGAAGCAGCTTAAGATCCAAGAAGTTATAAACATAAACCTTGTGCTCAAGAACAACAACAATTTGGTCCCTCCTCAGCTTCACAGCACGGACCTCTGACCTGAATGAAAACTCACCAATGCAACGACTTTGGTGATCATCCCAGATCATAACCTTATTTGGAGAGTACTGAGACTCAGTCCCACCACCAACCAGTGCCAAAATATTGCAACGAAAGAGCATCTCAACAATTCCAAAACCCCCATTTTTCAGATCACGCCTAAAGGTTTCCTTAAAAGGATCACAGTTATAAATACGGAAACCACGACCTGTGCCTGCAGCAAAACACGAGCAATCCTGATTCCAGGCCACACTCATCAATTCCGAATCATCAGCATCACTGTTCTGAGGCTCAGAAGGGGCAAAGGGACCAGAAGTTCCAGCATTGGTAAAATCATATGCACCAAACCTTGACGAGGGCACAAATCCTTGAGACGTCGAAACAGTTGAACTCATTTGGTTTACCAGACACAGTCACCAGCATGTAATGGCATCACCATACCCACAGAGACCAAGCACCTAGGAGCAAAGAAATCAAAGTTCGCGACTTTATCTCAACATCATAAAAACCCTAAAGTTCAAGACTTCACCAAATCAACTAAGACAATATCTTCATAATTACACTTCCAATAATACAAGTAACATTATAAGCTACCAGACACGGTAACCAGCATGTAATGGCATCACCATACCCACATGGAACAAGCACCCTAAGACCAAAGAAACCAAAGTTCGCGACTTTATCTCAACATCATAAAAACCCCTAAAGTTCAATACTTTACCAAATCAACTAACACAACATCTTCCTAATTACACTTACCAATACTACAATTAGCATTCTAAGCTCCCAAAACCCCCATTAATCAAAAAAACTTGCTGCACAAGATTAGTTTTAAATGCAAATCAGAAACACTAACCATAAATTTTGTTTTGTATCATTGAACTGCAACCTTACCAAAAATTCATGATAAATTAGCAACTCCATTAATACAAAGCAATCAAATTTATGCCCAATACACAATTAAAACAAAAAAAAAGGTCAAAACTTTATAAAGGTGAAATCTTACTAACCAACTAATTACAACCCAAATCTAAATAATTAAACCAGATTAATTTAGAGGTACAGCTACTCTATATAATCAAACCAAGATTAAAGGGCAAATTTCAATTTTCAACAATGAAAAACCAACAATATTATTATTACTTAATAAGATAAAAAAAAAATCATAACTAAAATCATGCAGAACAATAAATTCAAATAAAAGGGTATTGAAATTATACCTGAATAATATGAGAATTAAACCAAAAAAATGGTAGGATCTGAAGAAAACGGTGGATTTCAATAGATAGGTTAAATTGAAAAAGATGGGAACTTTTTAAATGGGTTCAATATATTATATATTTAAGCAATTATTTGAATCTTCACCGTGAATCTTCTTGTGTAAGATACGGCCCTCTTCTTCTTCTTCTTCTTCTTTGTTGTTCTTTGTTTCGTCGAGTAGAGAGAGAGAGTTTCAGAGGAGAGAGAGAGACGCCGCCCAGCGTGGAGACTTCAGGCCCACTCTTCCGTTGACGCGTGTATCGTTTTATTTGTCCCCTTGTTTGGATAACAATGGAATGTTTTGTTCATCAATTAATGGCACTGTGAATCATCGCTGCACGTATCGATATATGATGAAGTTGCGATTTTAGGACATTGAGAAAAGACCTAAAACACGTAGGTAACCGATTCACGATAATAACAAAGAGTACAAGAATCCAAAGACGATCCAATAGATTTTTCCTAACATCACATGTTACCATATATGACCAGTTACGATTATACACAAAAGAAGTGTAATTTACGCCTCGTTAATGTAATTCATAACCGCATCCACTCTTTGAATGGAATTCATAGGGTGATGGTTACTTACTATTTTACGTAATATTATCACTCTCTCTCCCTTACCCGAATTCTTTTGCGAGCTTTTACCACCTTTTCCCTTGCCCGCGTTCTTTCACGAGTTATTATCACCCCTCTCCCTCTGGCTTCTATCCGCCATAACGTGAATTACTCTTTTTCTTACGCTACGGATCCTAAGCAACAATTATTGATAACCATCTAAATCTAACATTAAACATGTCTTAGGCCCTGTTTGATAGGACTTATTTGCAGTAGTATTCAGATCAGTTCAGAATCATTCAGATCAGATCAGATCAGTTCAGAAACATTCAGATCAGATCAGATCAGATCAGAAATGTTCAAATCTTTATCAATGTATTTGGTCCATAACTGATACTAATTCGTTGAAATTTAATCAAAATTTCAACACATTCAGATCAGATCAGATCAGTTCAGAATCATTCAGATCAGATCAGTTCAGATCAGAATCATTCAAATCAGATCAGATCAGTTCAGAAAGATGCAGCCCTATCAAACGGAGACTTAATAGAGATTTAGATTATTTCAATTGGTGTAACTAATCGGCCTAACAACTTGATTAGACAATGTATTTATCCGTAGACTATGTTTATTGTTTAATCGATCAAATTATGGACAAAAGGGCAATATTCTGATTTTCAAAATATATCCTGGAAATCGTGGAAGAAGACAAACATAGAGAGGCTGATGAAAAGAACTTTAGCTTTGGGCCGAATATGGTGTAGAATCTAACGACCATGTCACGTAGGGCTGAATCTTCTTCACATGAGATGACAACACCAATTCCACCTCCCTTTGGCTATCTACTTAACTCGATAAGTTAACATTCTCGGAAGATTAATAGCGGGATATTAACTCAATAAGAGACCCTTTATTATATCATCTAGGCTGAACTCTAACGTTGAGGATAGGTTGGACCGATCTTTTACATCCTTTCGGAGGATACAAGAAAGAGATTTAAGGGCTCTCAAATCACCTCACTAGAACAAGACTGTTATGGTCGAGTTACGCCGTATGTAAAGTTGGCCATTTAGGTGGCTTTTCAATAAGACTATAACAATGAGAAAAATAAACCGGCATGTATACTATCGATCTCATTATTAACGTTCTTTGATAATATTATTAATTTCACATACCGCTTTCCAAGAATGTTTTAGTGATGCACAATTATCGTAGTTCATCTTTTTTTTTTTTTGAAATAAACGGACATTCATTAATATAGTCGCCAAACGGCACTTGCATCAAGAATTATAACGAGACAAATATCATCAAATAAATCTAATTGACACAATTCTTCCCTAATTAACAAAATTGAACCCTTGCACGTCGACATCTTTGCGTCTTTCATCGGCATCGGAGATCTATGTAACTCGAAGAAGAAAAGACCACAGACGTAGTTAATGGTATTTGATCCCGTCAGCATCAATCACAGCGCCATGACAAACTTAATGAATATCAGACCTTGTAGAAATCTCGCGAATCTCAAATATAAACCCACCTATATGGTGGTAGAGATACCCTCTCGAGCAGGTAGAAACGAGTTATTATTGATAATAACTAGTAATAACTAACTACTTAGAGTGAATAATAAGAAAATTGGGGCTTACCACCATCTAATTGATGGCTGGTAGCCCCTAGATTCAGATTTAGAAGTTAGGGTTATTGAGAGAGATCGTAGTTCATCTTTGGGACTCCATTTGAGATTATTCACATTTTGTTTGTACTTCGACCCTAAGTAGTACATGTGCACACAATACCCGCCTACGGCCTATCTTCTACCAGGCTTAATTTGGCAGTTTTAAGCTAGCTAAGCTAGACTCATCTCAATGTACTATCCCTGGCCCAAGAGGCCAAGACCTAGATAATTGTTGCATCTGAACTTCTAGTTTACGCTAGTGTTCAAGGCAACTACTCAACAAGTCACAACCTAAATGTAGAGGTATTCACCTTTACCGTTGTCTATTTGTTACACTACTCTACACTTCCGCAACCATGAGGATTTCTGCAATGTTGCACACATAAAAGAAAAAAAATTCTGGAAAACATCTTTCATAGAGATCGCCCAGCGTTCTAAGAACAGCGATTAAGCCAAGTACTGAAATGTCGAGTATTGTGACTGAACCTTTCGTAAATAACCTTCAATGTCTTAGTAGGCAACAGGGTCGAGTATTGTAATGTCGTTACCTATCTTACAAAATGTAGGTTGTTAAGCCCAAATATCACCACTTTCGCAATGTAACAATGTTCTTGAGTACCGGTAACTACATCAATCATTCGACTCGTGTCTAAAAAGTGTTAAAGTACGAACATTATACATTATATCACAAGTTCGCCCTTAGAGAATATAAGGGATACAATACATATACTCGATCTACTAGTTCTTTGTTCCTTCAAACACAAAGTTGTAGGAGTAGATCATTTGTGTGTCATGGCTTCTCTACGACAAAGCATTACCGCCATTATTGATTGAGCCTCACGAGAACAACAACAATAACAACGAAGCCTTAGTCAGTACATCGTCATTTAGAATCGCCATTATTGAACCTCAATAAGTGAGTGAATGAATTGAAACTGACAAAAGCAAGAACAATCAACGAGTTACTCCAAAAACAAATTTGACCAATCAACCAACACACAAGGGGAAATTTTTTACACTTTATATCATGATATTTTTTGAGCAGGAAATAGGGCTAGTAAAACTAATAATGTAGCCTTTTCATGAACCAGAAATCTAGGCCGAACACTTTGTTTGTTCACCTTAAAAGAAGCAACAGTAACAGTAATACTCTTGAGCATGACATTATTGGGACCAGTACTGTTGTAATATATTACCATGTAGTACTCCGTATCTAAAATTTACCCAAAATTAATCTTAGGACCACATTGCAAACATACCCTAACAGCATCATCTCGTGAGAAAAAAAAACTTGTCCGAATCATCGATCTACAAATATTTCTAGCAAAATGGCTCACAAAACCGTCTGCGCTTCTTGGATTGTATATTACTTCGATGGGTCCAATATTCAGTTTTCACGAGGGTCATCCCAAAACAACTTTATGTGACTTTGTAAGGGTTAGATTGCGTACATTGAGTATTGACCCTTTCACATCGTTGAACACTAGGGTGGTGTTGTGTTGTCACAGGAATTCGGCATCTGGTTCTGTCACCCGCTGGTAAAACCCTCTTGCATACCTGATAGCCTGTAACCACACAATCGGTTAACCAAACTAGGATCAGTATGACAAGTTCGGACCCAAAAAGGGTCATTCACTCATTGACTAATTTAATGTTAAAATTACTAAATGAATCCACTAATAATAAGCTATAGTATTTGACAATGCCAAACTTTTTACCAAAAGAGGTCAGGTAGCCAAGAAGACCAACTTGCCTGTATTTGGCAAAAAATGGTGAGCATAGGTGTATAAACAATGAAGGCATAGCCGAGGCTAGGAGCAAACTAGATCAACGACGACCGGCCAGTGAGAAATTAAATAAATTAAATAATTCAAAGTACGAAACACGGTATCGAAACCTCCCCCCAATGGGGAAATATATAAGTCAGCATACTCCAATAATATGCCACGGACAAAATTAACTAAAATATTAACCTTTGAACAGAGAAATAGCCGCATAATTTGAAAGAGATTAAAGGTAAACACATAAAGCAAGCAGCATGACATGAGCACATTTTCAAATGTTAAGAAAAATGAGTTAAGGTTGTACTTCCGCCCTCGAAGAACTGAGTCTTTGAAGCTTAAAGACATACACGAGAATCTGTACTTACGATTTACAAACTAACAACTCATTAGAATAACCAAATTAAAGTACAAATCGGAACAAGAACAGCATATTTAATTAAGGTTGTCTGACAAAAAAAGCTAATAATCTTACCCTTTCAACTCCGTCATGAAACATAATGTCCTCTTTCGATGCAAAAAGACCGAAAAGCTGCAAAGTTTATTGCTTGCTTAGTTCTACCTAGGTTCTCATTGTTAATAACTGAGTACGGTATGATGAGCGAAGGAGGAGGGCTGAAGGGAAGGGACATAAAACGAGCAAAAGTACCTCGGCTTTGATATGTCCGGCAAACCCACAAATGCAAATTTGAGATAAATCTGATGAAATACAGTACACTGTAATCATTGTGCAAGATAATACTCCGTATTAAGAACAAGAAGCCACAAGCTTGGTTCATATCTCATTCCTTGGCGTTAATCTTCTATGTCAAAAGTCAGCACATCAACCGAACTAATTCGACTATTCGACGATATTGGAATCCATAACAACAAACTGATTACAAAAACGAGAATAACCAAGCCTTATTTCCAAAATGAGTTTTGCAAAAGGGAGCATTCACAAGTTCACAACTGTAGTGACTGATGAGTACAAAGATAGCACATGCAACTATGCAAGCCTAGAGCAATAGTGGCACATGAAACACATGAACTTAGGCACAATGAGAGGAACTGCTGTCAAATTTTCAAGAGCTAAAAAAGAGGATCCAATTTGACAAAGATTTCGTTTGTACAACCACATTAATGTTGTTGCATGTATGCGATTATCTTTTTTTTGTCCTCATTTCCAAACGAAACAAGATCTATGTAGGTGTGTCTTCTCAATCAAAATTTCATATATCCAGTAAATATTTATGCGGCATTAGAACGGACAATATCTTAGCTCAATTCATGTTAAGCAAATCTTCATTACTACTTCTTAAAGAGTAAACAGCATCAGCAATCATATACAAAAGCTCGCTTCAATTCAACAGATGCAACCACAAGCACAACAATGTTCCCACTGATAGAGGCGGAGTCCTAAAAAACATAGATGAAACATCAAATACATACTTTGGGAGATATAGGCTTATATGAAGTTGATATTGACATATTGTTGCTTACCAACAATGCATAAGTCCTCATGATCATTATTAGATATAATGTCAAATCATTAATATTTCTAGTGAATGTTGTTAACCTTAATATCGATTCCTCATTTCATACAAGATGCAATCAGCCAATCATTGACCAATGGAAGAAATAATGAACAAGTAAAAATCTATAATTAGATACACGCATGTCCACTTCACAGCCGGAGAAGAAATCACGACATACCTTGATCCAGCTAAGAACGAAACTCGTCTATCAACTCCAATCATCTAAAGATTGAAACTTGAAAGCATCCTCCCAAAATACAGTGTGGGCGTTTCAACAACAATCATCAATTAATCACAGAAAGAAGAGAGCATTAAAGAGTCATGCCATCAACCAAGAGCATTAGAAATCATAATTAACAATAGCATATGTTAAAACTAATCAAAGTCCCAATTACATATTATTAACACCAAATGTCACAAACATCTGATTACAACAAACTTGTAAATAACCACATAGAATCAACGCACAAGTTCGGATGAAGGCGGTAGTGAAAGGGAGCTCCCTTCAGTCCAAGCACGGAGGGAGAGAGTTGAAACTATCTCCCGCATCATTCATGCAATCATAGTAGCATCCCTTATCAAACTTCCGATCTACTAATGTTTGAATGAATGAGTCGGCAGATAATTCAAAACACCCTTGTCCCATCCATGAGTGGGCTGAAGAGAGCTCTCTTAGACTATTTCTTAACTCTACTTCCTCATAACAAACATCCCCACATTCAAATAGTAATCTCAAATTTTACAAACCTCAAGGACATAAACTTTCTAACAGCTATGATCAAGGAGAGAGAAAATTCTAAAAGAACAATTCATACATCCATCAATTCATAGTATATATAAAAATTATAAATCGAGATTATATCGATTTCCTTAGAAATGTCAACCCTAATGCAACTTGATAATGTCAACAATCAAATAACTAAAATAGATTATCTCAAAGGAAGGATGACATATAATAGAACAAATGATAAAATTCAACGCATTCGATTTGGGTTTAATGAGAAAAATTACAAGCACATAAGATAACCTGAATCACAATTTATATTACAAACCAAATGATATAAACATCAGAAGAGTACTGATTAAGAAGGAATACAATACAATCACAGTAGAGGACACCAAACATAGCAAAACCCTAACCCTAGAGATAATCTCCAGCTACACCCATAATAAAGAACCATCACAGCTTCTTAGTCCGGAATGATTTGGGGTCGGCTAACATGAATCGTTACTCCGTATATCGAATCGACAACATAAAAGGGCATTAAAATTTAAACAAGACAAGGGTATCAAGTTGATGCATAAACTAAGTCCAACAAGAACTACTACTATATCAAAGTAAACCCATGCTAAGGAAAAAGGGGGAGAAAAACAAGCAAAAGAAGAAACACATCAAGTTACAAGAAAGCTTCAGAAAACAAGAAATAAAAAGCCAAAAAGAATTGCAGGAAATTTATATCTGCAAAGTTCAAAGTCTTCAAACCATGCATTATTGGGTTGCAGATGATGGAGAGTGAAAGAGAAGCTCCCCACCCACTTCACAGTCCACAGAAAAAAAATGAGCTAAAGAAAAAAAAAAGTTTCTTTGATGAAAAAAAGGTAGAATCATCATCATATTTTTTGTATGTATGATGTATAATTTCATTTTATTTTGAGTTTGAATACTTTTTTTTTTATGCAAAAAAAAAAAAAAAGTTTCCATCTTTTTCTTTATATTTTTCACATTTTGGCAGACAACTGACTATTGACATGATCTCACCCTGACATGGAAGTACACTGCTAGAAATTTTAATTATTAAACCCAAAACACACAGTCTCTCACACTCCCCAAAGATGCAGTAAAAGTAAAAGAATAAAATATAAAAGATGAAAAAGGTTTGATTAGACTAGAGAATTATTCAGCAAAAATACACATTTTTTGAAATGAGGATGTGCATGTAATGGTACTGGAAAATCTAATTTGGATCTCAATTTGCAATCAGTGGGGTTTCAAAAAAAAAAAAAGTCATCAAATTTATGCAGTTTAATAATTCTTACAAATTTGAAATTAAACAGTAGAAATGAGGTTTATCCTAGTACTCCTACAAATTAATTAGAAAATAGAAACCCATTAACCAAAAGACTTGATCTTTCCACCCTCCAAAAAGTAAACATAAAATAAGAGTTTTTTTTTTTTGAAATAAACATAAAATAAGAGTTGATCTTACTAGGTGAAATTAAAAACAAATAACATCTAACAAATAACCACGAAAAAAATTAAGATTCGTAAACTAGCTCAATTGATAAGATCATTAGCATGATACCTAGTGAGGGTTTCAAAATATAAACATAAAAAGGGAAAGGACTTAATCTTACTAGGTGAAGTACAAATAGTAACATCCATCAAAAACCCACCAAATGAAACATAAAGATTCATTAAACTAGTTTAACCAATAAAGTCGCTGATATATTCCTATAATCAGAATTCGAAACACGTCTAACAATGACCTAGTAGAAACATCCAACAAGAATAACACCAAACAATAAATAAAAATTCATGATACAATAATTATGGTTCAAAACTCATCTATACTAACGAAAACCAAGTTAATAAAAATTCATGATACAGCAATTAAGGTTCAAAACAACAATTAGAGTAAAATCTAACCAACCAAACACACAAACTAGGTTAACCCTTAAAGTCGTCGAGATACAACTATAATCAGGGTTCGAAACTCGTCTGCATAAACACCAGCCAGAAGATAAAAAATGTGTGTCATTTGTACAATTAGAAGTACATAATCAAGGAAAACATACAGTACTAGAAAACCCCAGATTTAAGAAGGTAAAGAAAAGAGGGAGAGAAGTCAGCAAAGAACACGGAAGAGGGAAGGGAGAAGAAGAGGGAAATTTAAGGAGAAAGAAAGTGAAAGTGTGAATGTGAAGGGTCATTTTCTTCATGAGAGTCAGAGACAGAAAGTGACCTTAAGATCTCAGCAGACACCAAATCTAACCACAAATTTCTACAGTATTTAGTAAGAAAAAGATTGGAAATTTGGTGGGTTTTTTTCATTTGTACTGTTACATAATTATGAAGGGTGCTGATTTTGCCAAGGCAACAATTACTGTTGCCAAGGCAAAATCAAGTAACTTCCTGTTATGCCCTTGCGTGAATTTTTTTTTTTTATAATCTAACTGTTTATAATTAAAAAAAAAAATCCCTGAACCCAATTTTCTGTCACTTTCCCAAGCCAACAACCACTGCCCCGCCCATTCCTGTGATCCCGTCGCATCTCCACCCTTGTTACCTCAAAAATCCACGGGTGCCACCACAACAACCGTCTCACCACCGCTGTCGGCATGCAATCTCCGATCAAAATCATCGACACCGGCCTGCAATAACTTCAGCGCCGTCTAACTCCACCATCATCTCTCTCGCTTCTTTGGAACTTATAATTGGATCATCGAACAAATTAAAGTTGGGTTTAAGCAAAGAAGCCATTATAATCTTGATTGACGGACAAACCAGTGAATTGGGCCAAATTGTTGCAGCATGATTTTGATAAAGTCGGGGCATTTAATCTAGAATTTGAAGGTCTTGGGAAGGATTTCAATGCATTGGATATGGATTTATGGAAGAGGTGGAAGCTACGGTGTTCAAGTGCAGAACCTTAATCAATAATAATAAATGGGAAATAATGGGCTGATGGGTATTAATTAATAATTGATTTTACTTATCAATGGGCAAAATAGGAAGTTACTTAATTTTGCCTTGGCAACGGTAATTGTTGCCTTGGCAAAATCAGCACCCATTATGAAAGCATACTATTAATTTCTCTGCAACAAAACTGAAAGAATTATTAAATGTTTTTGCAGTTTTGGGGGGAGATGAAGAAAATTCCCAGGTCATAAAAAACTAAGGAAAGAAAGAGATTTCATTAAATAAGGGAAGAAGATAGTGATAGTGTGTGATAGTGATAGTGCCACCATTTATTGGGGTTGGAAGGTAGTGAGTTAGAGTAGTGAGTGGTGGCTTAAGATACACACTTTTAGCCATCAAATACTTTGTGTGAGTTCTATGAGAGGGATGTATGGAATGCTTGGTTGAACCTGTTGTGCGGAAGCGGTTGATTCAATGGTTAAGAGATACGATAAAGAAAACGTGAAATTTATGACGTTTTTTTATATTTGTGGTAAGCAGAATGATCAATAATGCGCTCGTTTGTGACTCGTGGAGTCGTGGAGGCTTTTCGCCACGAGTCATTATCCAACTTATATATGTGAGTTGGTGACAAATTAGTCGTATTTCATCACAAATCACCGTACTATACAATTGCTAGGCTTTAACCTCATGAGGACATTAACTCAAGAACTTATAGTGGGCATAGAAACTTTTCTCGATCTTTTTTCTCTAAGAGAAATGGAATTAACACACTCGCCATTACTCAACTCTGATTATAATAAGGCAATTCACGGACTAACCCTATCGAATGGACGATGGAGTATTGCGGGGAAGATGATCTGAATTTGGAGATTCTCCACCAAAAAAGTTTCAAAATGACCATCATTTGCAATATTTGTTCACATTTGGGAATGGTTATTATGAAGGCCACCCATCACTAAAACATGTAAATGAAGCAAAGTTGAGACATAGTATATGTTGTTAGATCGTGTCCAAGAAGCCACGGGCAACACATTGGTGGCAGACATCTCAATCTCTTCATAGTTGGCTGCTTATTTCATGTCAACGACAGCCTTCCTCATTCTTCTGCAGAACTTTCAACAAATGCAACCCAAAGTGGGAGCCTATATAGTATGCATTTTAGTACATGCACCAGAGTGCAAGTATCCAAGATTTTTGTTAGAGTCGCCGTTTTGTTTCCCATTACCTTATCATAGGCAGGACCCTTCGAAGCACTCGGGTATTGTCATTGTTGTCATTTTTAGTTTCTCGCCCTTTTGATGTGTTCTCTCGTTACTCTTTAGGCCTCGGATATCAAACCTTCAACTCTAATTCCGATGATACACTCTGATTAGGCACCGGGATATCATCAAGCCCTAAAAGATTGACAAGTCTACACGAGGTTTAAAGGATACATATCCGTGTATGACTGAAATTACTATCTATTCAAATGTCCAACTTCCGACATGAATATTTGAGGGAAAAAAGAAAAGTCCGAACAACAGGGTTCTACAATGGTTATCAAGATATCTCCATTGCTCACAAATCCACCTAACAACCCTTATTGCGCATAATGTTGCGGCGTATTGCACACAAAGATGGGGCCTTAACACATCATTTTAACATCATGCAAATAGACAAGGCAGAGCAGACGCACAAACTACAGAATCAAGTACCCCTTCAAAACTCATGGCATACACACATTAAGACGGTCCATATCAACGTGTTCAAGTAGACACAGGACATTAGGGAAACACAAAGTTACGTGGTCCATGACACTATTATTCGTTTTCATTCTTGTATGTCCATGCTGTATGGTTTAACAGCAACAGTACTACCAGCTGGACGTTCGACCACCTTTGCTCCCCGTAAAGAAGACCTATCAAAAGGATCGGTGTGTGTATCAGGCTTAAGTTCTTATCGTCGGTTTCACTACAGGTCGTGTTTAACTTGCTTGCCGGAAATGTGGTGTTTATATCGGTGGTTTGGAACATCATGGCGGTTCGGGTCAGTTTTTGATAGGTCTATGATAAGGTGTATGCATCAAGCTGTCTCAGTCCACATTCCTTTTCAAAATTTGAACTTTGACTGATGTTTCTCATTTCCTCTAGAAAGAACATGAAAAGTTCACGTTTTAATTTTTACAACCATGTGTTTTCTTAGCCAAACCCGCGTATATCATGGACTGGTTGCAATCCTGGGAAACATAGCTTTTCCAGAATTAGTAGCTGGGAAAGACTAAACAGAGAGTCGACAAACTCAGTTCGTTTGGTGTCGATTTCTAATTTGATTTAGTTAGGACAAAAAAAACGGAAAACCACAATCAAGTTTTTGAAAATCAGAGCAATAAGATCATGGTCAGTTCTTTGACCGAAAAGGCAAGAACTGTTGATGCCGAACAAGGAGAAAAAAATAGGACGAAGGAGACACTCTAAATTTGCATCACATATTCACATCTATGTAAAGCCATCAGTTTCAAAAGGAAATCACTTATCATACTATCTGGCATCTTTTGCGCACTTCACCGAGAAAAAACAGATGAGACTCGAATGGTTATAGTATGACAACTCCCAACAAATTGAATCAAAGATGTAGTGGACAAGCTAACGTACCTGTAAAGTGGAGAGGGAAGAAAGAAGACTCAATCTTTGGATCACTCTTTATATAAAGTTTCATCTGTTCTAAGCAAGTTCCATTCGAAAGCTGTTTGATAGTGTACATTTATTCACTAGAAATAAGCTTGAAAACTGTTTTTGTAAAGCTACAGACAAGAACGCACAGATAGTCAGCCTCTCCAGTTATCTTTGAGTTTCCTTATCTCACGCATCGCTTCTACAGCGGAGTTCTGACCGACCTTTTGCTGCAATGTAGTAAACTTTGCATCAGAACAAGGTTCGTAAAATAAAACATCATACATACAAGTCACGCAGCCATTAACATGGTTAAGTATCCTGCATCTGTCCATTCCCCATTCCCCAACCCCCGCCTCAACTGAATCATAAACCTGAACTCCCAACAGATTATTCCAGCTTCGAGGATCAGACTTTCACAACCAAGTTTCTTCAGATCTTTCCCCACAATTCATAGTATTCTTTTATGAAGTTGAAGTCTATTACTCATCCAAGTGGAATGACTTGCGCACGTAGTAATGTTTGAACACATGTATTTTACAAGTACCAATACATGATCACAAATGCTAAGATACGAGATGCCACATGAGCATGGCATAAAAAAATGAAATGGTGTCACAACCTCGACATTTTGCATGCACCAAACCAAGACATTCATACTTAACCAAGTTGAAGAGACAACACTACCTGAAGCTCAGATATATCAACTCGCATAAATGGGTTAGTTTCAAACTCTTCTTCAATGGATGAAGGAATTGTGGGAAGGCCAAGTTTTTGCTGATTCTGGGCCCATGCAAGTTTTTCCACTATCTTTGTATTCTCAGGTTCAACCGTCAAAGCAAACTGAAGATTCTTCACCGTGTACTGAAATTAGTAAGAGCAGAAGTGCACACTATTAGGCCCCTTATGCAGTTATGCACCACAACAAATTAATCCATTTAGTACTTCCTTTTTATATAGTATAAAAGCCTTTATGGAGTACCATAGCCTGGTTAAAAGAGACCAGCAACAGTTGAGCACAAATTGATCCAGAGAAAGAAAATATGTTACGAGAATAGAAGTCCATTGTGATATTTTTCAGAAGATTGAAGAATATGTCATCACTAATTTCCAAATAAAAAAAAAATAATAATTATCCCTGACGAAGACTTGAGCATGACTTACCTCATGGCCACAGTAAACTCGAGTAGGTTTTGGCAAAGAACCCAATGTGACACAAAGTGACTGGTGCATCTGTTCTGCCGTACCCTCAAAGAACCTACCACATCCTGCAACAAACTGCGAAGAAAATTAAATTTATAAGTGAGATCATCAACTTGATGGTCATAAACTAAATATCAAGATAGACAAATACAGGCTTGAAGGTGAAGCACTGGAAACCAGTGTATGTAATGCAGGTAATAAAGATGGCTTCTACTACTGCTTCTAGTTTGAAGGATCCAAATCCCTTGTCAACTAAACTCAAGTTACATGAATACTAATTTTCAAGCAACCAAATAAGGAACAATATCAAGTGCACCTGAAAAAGGCAAAAAAATAATCTAATGCAAAGATCCAAAACATGGGAGACTATACGATAGATTAGAGTCCGTAAATATAACTGCTGTCTTACCAGAGTATCTCCAGTGAAAACAGCAGGCGTCTCCTCTTCTTTCCCAGTTACATAGTAACTTATATGGCCAAGGGTGTGGCTGAAAAAGATAATGACAACAAGGTTGCTAAGAGATGAATATTGCAGTAGAGCTTCAGGTGTTTCCGAAGCAAAAAAAAAAGCTTCTTTGTGTTCAAGTTTTAAACACCCATTCATGAAAACGGTCGAACATGTCTATGCTACGATTCTTGTAAACATCTTATTGTAATTAACCTGAGATACTTGTAGTTGTATACTCCGTATATGTAATAATATACGTCAAACCCCGGAATCAGTTAAATACTTATATCTTGATAACACTAAAGATGGAGCTTGCTTATATGGAATGAAGTTAAGAAACACCAGTTGGATGGCCATATTTACGGTCATTTGTGAACGCGATTGTTTTCCTTTGTATAGGACAGTTGTTGATGGTGCTTCAGGAATATAGAGCTTGAATAGGAAATATATTTAGCTGATTATGTTTTGTTCTACATTACATACAAAAAACTATTGAAAATGTAACAACATGCAAAGACTCGGGAGAAAAGGTACATAGCTATAAAATTCGGAAACGAAAGTATTTTTAAAATTCTCATATTGGCATTGAGTTTTTACATCAATTCAGTTAAAAAAAGGCTAGCTGCAACGCTTCTTACCAAGGTGTATGAAGACAGAGGATGTTTGTTTCGGCTCCCAAAGAGACCTTATCGCCATTGTTCACTTTATGGGTGCAGCCTGTAACGTCATCAACTGAACCTCCATAAACCTTAATTCCAGAAACCAGTTCTTTTATCTTATCGTTTCCACCAGCATGGTCCCTGAAAAAATTGTGTTTTAAAAGAAAGATGGAACTAGCAGCTTTTTGTTACAATGAATAGATACAATCAGTCTTAAATCATTCTAGTAATCCAAACAAAGCACTTGTTTCCCCAAGTGGCTGAACATCAAGTGCATGGTGTACACTCTAGACCTCTAACAAAGAACAATGTCATCCAGCCTCTAGCATGCGTGAGTGTGCGAGGACACAGCCGTGGCCCGTGGCTGTGTCCCTCCTAATTCAACATGAACAAACAATGTCTTCATCTCAAACTCTTAATAGTAAAAATTTCTCCCTCCATTCATATCCAAATGCCCCATTTTTTTTGCCCAGTTTCTGACGGACTATATTTGGACACACCTCTAGATCAAATCAAACGCTCACTTAATGTAAAAATAAGCACATTCTCTACTCTGCAATGCACTATCCCAATCCCCCCTTATTTTTAAAGCCAATGAGTCATTCATTTGGTTGATATGTGGCCCACAATATGACAAGTCCAAAACTAAAAAGTCAATGGGGCATTTGGATATGAATGGAGGAAGTAGTAAACTACTATAATCTGAATAAACCTTAAGCGTATGCCAAATCTGAATGACAATGACAAGCATATTATGGTCGTGTGCATAGTATTTTTGCCAAAAATGGCCCGGAATAAAGACTGCGTACACTTTTATGGATGATGTCTATCGGCACACGTCACTTACCACGATAAAGTGTGTTTTTTGTCAATTTTTGGGGGCCTACTAAAGTTTTTTGGCTCCATTATTATGCACAACGCCATAATATGACCTCTAGGTTCATCCAGAAAAAGTTTAGGCCGCTTTAATCCGGGAGCCATTTTTGGCAAAAAACAGAGGACTATATACTACGTTTTTGGCCAATTTTGACAACGTTTTTGAAAGTTGCTAGATTTTATCAAAACATTACCAAGGAGATCCTGGGCATCCTTTTGTTATATACCAGAAACGAATCATGAGTTATTAACGTTCTTTAAAGTCTATTGGCACGAGTCACTTAGCAGGATAATGTGCGTTTTTTGTCGATTTCGGGGGCCTACTATAGTTTTTTGGCTCCAACATTATGCACACAGCCATAATATGACCTCTACGTTCATCCATAAAATTTTAGGCTGTTTTAATCCCGGAGCCATTTTTGGCCAAAAATAGTGGACTATATACTACGTTTTTGGGCAATTTTGACCACGTTTTCGAAAGGTGCTATATTTTATCAAAACTTTACCAAGAAGATCCTCGGTATCCTTTTGTTATATATCAGAAACGAATCATGAGTTACTAAAGTTCTTTAGCGTCTATTGGCACACGTCACCTACTCAGGGTAATGTGCGGCTTTTGTCGATTTTAGGGGCCTACTAAAGTTTTTTGGCTCCAATATTATGCACACGGCCATAATATGACCTCTAGGTTCATCCATAAAAGTTGAGGCTGTTTTTATCCCGGAGCCATTTTTGGCAAAAAACCGTGGACTATATACTATGTTTTTGGCCAATTTTGACCACTTTTTTTAAAGCTACTAGATTTTCTCAAAACTTTACCAAGGAGATCCTGGGTATCCTTTTGTTATATATCAGATACGAATCATGAGTTATTAAAGTTCTGTCACGTTTATTGGCACACGTAACCTATTCATGGTAATGTGCACTTTTCGTCGATTTTGGTGGCCTACTAAAGTTTTTTGCCTCCAATATTTTGCACACGGCCATAATATGACCACTAGGTTCATCCATAAAAGTTTCGGCCACTTTAATCACGGAACTATTTTTGGCCAAAAACCGTGGACTATATACTACGTTTTTGGCCAATTTTGACCACTTTTTGAAAATTGGTAGATTTTATCAAAACTTTACCAAGGAGATCCTAGGTATCCTATTGTTAAATAATAGAAACGAATCATGAGTTATCAAAGTTCTTTAACGTTTATCGGCACACGTCACCTACTAAGGGTAATGTGCGTTTTTTTGTCGATTTCGGGAGCTTACTAAGGTATTTTGGCTCCAAAATTATGCACACGGCCATAATATGACCTCAAGTTTCAACCATAAAAGTTTAGGTCGTTTTAATCCCGAAGCAATTTTTGCCAAAAACCGTGGACTATATACTACGATTTTGGCCAATTTTGACCACTTTTTTTGAAAGGTGCTAAATTTTCTCAAAACTATACCAAGGAGATCCTAGGTATCTTTTTATATATCAGAAAACGAATCATGATTTATTAACGTTCTTTAAAGTCTATCGGCACACGCCACTTACGAGGATAATGTGCGTTTTTCTGTCAATTTTCGGGGCCTACTAAAGTTTTTTGGCTCTAATATAATGCCAACGACCATAATATGACCTCTAGGTTCATCAATAAAAGTTTAGGCCGTTTTAATCACGGAGCCATTTTTGGCCAAAAACGGTGGACTATATACCACGTTTTTGGCCAATTTTGACCACTTTTTTTAAAGGTGCTAGATTTTATCAAAACTTTACCAAGGAGATCCTGGGTATCCTTTTGTTATATATCAGATACGAATCATGAGTTATTAAAGTTCTGTCACGTTTATTGGCACACGTAATTCATGGTAATGTGCAATTTTCGACGATTTTGGGGGCCTACTATAGTTTTTGGCCTCCAATATTTTGCACACGGCCATAATATGACCACTAGGTTCATCCATAAAAAGTCTAGGCCGGTTTAATAACGGAACTATTTTTGGCCAAAAACCGTGGACTATATACTACGTTTTTGGCCAATTTTGACCACTTTTTGAAAATTGGTAGATTTTATCAAAACTTTACCAAGGAGATCCTAGGTATCCTATTGTTATATATTAGAAACGAATCATGAGTTATCAAAGTTCTTTAACGTTTATCGGCACACGTCACCTACTAAGGGTAATGTGCGTTTTTTGTCGATTTTGGGAGCTTACTAAGGTATTTTGGCTCCAAAATTATGCACACGGCCATAATATGACCTAGAGTTTCAACCATAAAAGTTTAGGTCGTTTTAATCCCGAAGCAATATTTGGCCAAAAACCGTGGACTATATACTACGTTTTTGGCCAATTTTGACAACTTTTTTGAAAGTTGCTAGATTTTATCAAAACTTTACAAAGGAGATCCTGGGCATCCTTTTGTTATATACCAGAAACGAATCATGAGTTATTAACGTTCTATAAAGTCTATTGGCACGAGTCAATTAGCGTTTTTTGTCGATTTAGGGGGCCTACTATAGTTTTTTGGCTCCAATATTATGCACACAGCCATGATATGACCTCTACGTTCATCCATAAAATTTTAGGCTGTTTTAATCCCGAAGCCATTTCTGGCCAAAAATAGTGGACTATATACTACGTTTTTGGGCAATTTTGACTACGTTTTCGAAAGGTGCTATATTTTATCAAAACTTTACCAAGGAGATCCTCGGTATCCTTTTGTTATATATCAGAAACGAATCATGAGTTATTAAAGCTCTTTAGCGTCTATTGGCACACGTCACCTACTCAGGGTAATGTGCGGCTTTTGTCGATTTTAGGGGCCTACTAAAGTTTTTTGGCTCCAATATTATGCACACGGCCATAATATGACCTCTAGGTACATCCATAAAAGTTGAGGCTGTTTTTATCCCGGAGCCATTTTTGGCCAAAAACCGTGGACTATATACTACGTTTTTGGGCAATTTTGACCACTTTTTTTAAAGCTGGTAGATTTTTTCAAAACTTTACCAAGGAGATCCTGGGTATCCTTTTGTTATATATCAGATATGAATCATGAGTTATTAAAGTTCTGTCACGTTTATTGGCACACGTAACCTATTCATGGTAATGTGCACTTTTCGTCGATTTTGGTGGCCTACTAAAGTTTTTTGCCTCCAATATTTTGCACAAGGCCATAATATGACCACTAGGTTCATCCATAAAAGTTTCGGCCGCTTTAATCCCGGAACTATTTTTGGCCAAAAACCGTAGACTATATACTACGTTTTTGGCCAATTTTGACCACTTTTTGAAAATTGGTAGATTTTATCAAAACTTTACCAAGGAGATCCTAGGTATCCTATTGTTAAATATTAGAAACGAATCATGAGTTATCAAAGTTCTTTAACGTTTATCGGCACACGTCACCTACTAAGGGTAATGTGCGTTTTTTGTCGATTTTGGGAGCTTACTTAGGTATTTTGGCTCCAAAATTATGCACACGGCCATAATATGACCTCAAGTTTCAACCATAAAAGTTTAGGTCGTTTTACTCCCGAAGCAATTTTTGGCCAAAAACCGTGGACTATATACTACGTTTTTGTCCAATTTTGACCACTTTTTTGCAAGGTGCTAAATTTTCTCAAAACTATACCAAGGAGATCCTAGGTATCTTTTTGTTATATATCAGAAAACGAATCATGATTTATTAACGTTCTTTAAAGTCTATCGGCACACGCCACTTACGAGAATAATGTGCGTTTTTCTGTCAATTTTCGGGGCCTACTAAAGTTTTTTGGCTCTAACATAATGCCAACGGCCATAATATGACCTCTAGGTTCATCAATAAAAGTTTAGGCCGTTTTAATCACGGAGCCATTTTTGGCCAAAAACGGTAGACTATATACTACGTTTTTGGCCAATTTTGACCACTTTTTTTAAAGGTGCTAGATTTTCTCAAAACTTTACCAAGGAGATCCTAGGTATGCTTTTGTTATATATCAGAAACGAATCATGAAAATTTAGGCTGATTGTATCCCGGAGCCATTTTTGGCCAAAAAAACGTGGACGATATACTACGTTTTTGGCCAATTTTGACCACGGTTGTAAAAGTTGCTAGATTTTTTCAAACTTTAACAAGGAGATCATGGACATCCTTTTGTTACATACCAGAAACAAATCATGAGTTAAAAAATGTTCTTTAAAGTCTATTGGCACGCGTCACTTGCGAGGATAATGTGCGTTTTTGTCAATTTTGGGGGCCTACTAAAGTTTTTTGGCTCCAATATTACACACACGGCCATAATATGACCTCTACGTTCATCCATAAAAGTTTAGACTGTTTTAATTCCAGAGCCATTTTTGGCCAAAAATAGTGGATTATATACTACGTTTTTGGCCAATTTTGACCACGTTTTTGAAAGGTGCTAGATTTTATCAAAACTTTACCAAGGAGATCCTCGGTATCCTTTTGTTATATATCAGAAACGAATCATGAGTTATTAAAGTTCTTTAGCGTCAATTGGCACACGTCACCTACTCAAGGTAATGTGTGTTTTTTGTCGATTTTGGGGGCCTACTAAAGTTTTTTGGCTCCAATATTATGCACACGGCCATAATATGACCTCTAGCTTCATCCGTAAAAGTTTAGGCTGTTTTTATCCCGGAGCCTTTTTTGGCCAAAACCCGTGGACTACATACTACGTTGTTGGCCAATTTTGACCACGTTTTTTAAAGTTGCTAGATTTTATCAAAACTTTACCAAGGAGATGATGGGTATCCTTTTGTTATATATCAAAAACGAATCATGAGTTATTAAAGTTCTTTAACGTTTATTAGCAGACGTAACCTATCGATGGTAATGTGCGTTTTTGGTCGACTTTGGGGGCCTACGAAAGTTTCTTGTCTCCAATATTATGCACACGGCCATAATATGACCTCTATGTTCAGCCATAAAAGTTTAGGCCATTTTAATCCCGGAGCCATTTTTGGCCAAAAACCGTGGACTATATACTACGTTTTTGGGCAATTTTGACCACTTTATTTAAAGGTGCTAGATTTTCTCAAAACTGTACCAAGGAGATCATGGTATCATGAGTTATAAAGTTGTTTAACGTCTATTGGCACACGTCACCCTACTGAGGGTAATGTGCGTTTTTGTCGATTTTGGGGGCCTACTAATGTTTGTTGGCTCCAATATTATGTACACGGCCATAATATGACGTCTAGGTTCGTCCATAAAAGTTTAGGCCGTTTCAATCTCGGAGCTATTACGTTTTTGGCCAATTTTGACCACTTTTTTTTACAGTTCCTAGATTTTCTCAAAAAATTACCAAGGAGATCCTGGGTATCCTTTTGTAATACATCATAAATGAATCATGAGTTATTAAAGTTCTTTACCATCTATCGGCACACCTCACCCCTCACCCTACTGAGGGTAATGTGTCTTTTTTGTCGATTTTGGGGGCCTAAAGTTTTTGTATCTAATATTTTGCACACGGCTATGATACGACCTCCTGGTTTATCCACAAAAGTTTGGGCCATTTTATATGCACACACCCATAAATTGACCCTTGCCTTACGCGTATGCCAAATCTGAGTGACATTCACAAGACTTACTGTGTCCTACACCAATAAAGTTATACCCACTCAATTCAGCTATCTTAAACAGATTCACATGGTTCAAACTTAGAACCATGTTCACTCACATCCAAACCAGAAAATCACAGAGTTCTGCACGATAAGCGTGTTCAAGCCTCAAATTAAACAACGCAGTTCTCGAATGAGATTAGGACATGGCTTGTAAATGCAATTCTCATTATGATCGGTCTGCAACCCTAAGGACCCTTCCCGCGTCCAAAAGATATACTGATCATAGTAAAAGAAACTTCATTTCAGAATTCTAGCCCTTAATAGACAACCGCATGCAAACTTAAACCAATTAATCTGTACAAATCCATATAGACGCGTCTCCTAAAAGAGGCCTCTTCATTGCCAAAATATCACCCCCAATAATCAATACTATCTCGCAAGTTGCCACACCAATTCAATTTCATCAACACGTTACTCGCAACATCCCGATTCACAATAAACAACTGAACATCCCTAGCTGGATGAAACTAATCACGATTGACATGTCCTTAATGAGCTCAATTTCAATATTTACTTCTCAATCACACTATTCTCCACTCTTTATCTCCCTAACCGCCACGCAAATCGAATATCGTCAACAACAAGTTACCCGCAACATCACAATAACAAACACCTAAACATCACTAACTCGACGAAATCAACTAAAAACTCACATAAACAAACTAAAATCTTCTCCAAGAAGTTACAATACAATTCACATATTTCAAAATCGGCAAATCCCAAACAAATATCCAATCGAAAAATTACCAGTGTTTGTGAGTAGTAAGAACAAACTTAACATCAACACCATGTTGGTTAGCAACTTCTAGAACCTTCTCCGGCTCCACCGGATCAACTACCGCCGCCTCCTTCGTCACCTCATCAATTATCCTACAATTTTCCCCCAAAATATCATTATTAATTAATAATTAATCAATAAAAATTCATCCGTTTCCGTTCTTTTGGATTATTAACGTTTGGTTTAAATTAAACGTTAACGATTTAAGAGAGCGGATAATTAACGGTTTTACTATCATACAAGTTGTGACTGTTTTTTTAATTAAGTCGTGTATCGCGTCATCGTTAGTGATTCTGGTAGCGTAAATGAGAAGACAGGGTATTGAAGAAGAAGAAAATGGGGAACTTACAAATAGGAATAGTTGTCTTGCAAGCAAGGGATGTGAAATATCTTCATGATGATGATCGGAATTTGGATGAGAGAGAATTTGGGATTCTGAATTTCTTGAGCTCCACTGGTGAAACGGTGAGGTATATTTTGGGCTTGGGCCTTCAAAAATACGAGCGAAAGAAACTTACAGTTTTGCCATGTGGCAAAAAGGTGTGACCGTCATTTCGTAAAAGTTGTTTGACTAGTCGGTAACGTTTTAGTAACTGGTATTCGATGTTGAGTGAGGCGGTGATAATAATAGGTCATTTAGACAATTACATACATATCGACTTATGTGAAGTGCATCTGTAACCACACATGGGTCGAGTATTTTTACGGGACCAATATTGAACCGTACCGCACACTAATACTTTGTGTTGTGGACGGCTTCGTGCCTGTCACCGTAGCATTATATCTCATCTTAATGGAGAAGGTGGGTTCTTAGATACTTATAGTTATAGGATTAGGTTCAAATGAGAACTCTACCTCATATGAGAACCATGAGAACCCTTTATAACCCTTAGATTTAGAATTGGATGGATGAGATTTATTTTTTTATTTATTTTTTTCCTCTTTCTTTTCTTTCTTTTCTCTCCCCTCATCTCCCCTCCCCACATAAAGGCCGACCAGGCCACCGGGTAACTGCCGGATATATCACCGGCAACTACCATTACGCCGGAAAAGCACCCTTTTCACCGGCGACCGGCCGGCGATCATGATTAGGTCGTCTTATTCGACCCCCGGGGCCTCCATCGCGCTCCACGTGCAGTTCTCTCCCCCTAGTTTCTTCCTCTCTCCTCCATGCGGACCACCTCCCACCACCGTGACTGGCCACCTCATTAGCACCGACCACTCAATCACTCCCCGATTCTCCCACCAGTGGGCCGCTCGTCGTGGCGCGATCCATCCCACCACCCCATCTACAACGACAAGCCACCCCATCACCTCAACAATCCCTTTACTCATTTTCTCTCTCCACAATCATAGCACGACCACCTCCATTTCTATTGACGTGCGCCGCCGCTCCGAGCCAAGCTGCCACTCGCACGACCACCATGTGAGTTATTATGGAGGTTCATTTATCCTAGCCTAATTGCACAATTCAATCTCGGAGTAGGTACATTGCACATCACTCAATTGTTCATTCCCACTAATCTAATGGTACATTTTATCATTGCTTGAAGTACATTTCTCCCAATGCAATTGCACAATCAATTTTTTTGGTGCATTCCCAATTTTCCACTTATCAATTTTTTTTTGCATTCCCTCAATTTTCCAATGCAATTTCTGGAAGTACATTCCCACTAATCTAATTGTGCATTTCATTGTACCTAAATGTACATTATACTGTAACCAAATGTACATCTTACCGCCGGAGTCGACCGTTTTCGGACGGAATTTGAGAAATTTGGAAGAGAGATTAAATTGGGAGATAGAGAAATGGGGGACGAAGATGAGGAGGTGGGGTGGCGGGGTGGGGGTTCTGGCTCGCGGTGTGACGGCGGTGAATATGGTTGTGTCTGTTCCGGGGTACGTGGTGGCACGAGTAGGTGGCGGTGGCGGTGGCTGGGCAGGGGGCGTGAGGTGGGATCAGGTTGGGGAAGGTGATGGGGGAGGAGAGAGAAAAAGGATTGGGTGGTTTTTGTTTGTTTGTTTGTTTGTTTTAGAATTTAATTTTACCCTTATGAAAAGTGTTCTCATGGTTCTCATGGGAACAAGTGTTCTCATGCGAACTGAACCCTATAGTTATAAACCAAGAACAGTCAACTGCACTACTTAAGGTGATCCGACTGATCGTCATTCTCATTTGAATCATGACTCTGATACCACTTGTCATGGACTACCTTGCCAGTTACCACCGTCGCTTTACACCTCTAGTATAAAAATAATATTACCCATTTTAAGCCAAATCAACACGTTTTTGAAAATGATTATCATAGATACATTCAAATGTGTGATTACTAATAAGTGACTCGATCTTACTACGATGAAAACTCCTTTTTGATTCAAATATGTAATCATCTTCCCATCCTTTTGTTCTTCATTTGAGCATCATTGTTTGCACTTTTCACTTTGAAAACTCAACACTCGGAACATTGACTTCCATAGACCATATATGTTGGACGACGGAGTCAAGTAGTAAAAGGGGGTGAGTGTAATG
The DNA here is from genome assembly GCA_963457585.1 of Spergularia bocconei. Taxonomy (NCBI): domain Eukaryota; kingdom Viridiplantae; phylum Streptophyta; class Magnoliopsida; order Caryophyllales; family Caryophyllaceae; genus Spergularia; species Spergularia bocconei. The sequence goes on along the minus strand of OY734951.1, from coordinate 1,974,048 downwards.
GCGTGATCTATACGGCATTGGTCCCCTTTGTTTCTTTCTCCAAGAAGGAATTCCAATACAATTTTCAATTCCGCGATTTTGTATTCTTTCCACAAGGTCATGCTCGATGCGTATTACCAATGATGAACCACTTCTTTAGGATTCAAAATTACATTTACTACTAACGAATTAATATTTGTGAATTGTGCACATTTACCTCACATAGTGTCGAAGCCGATAGTGAAAAACAATGTTTTGATCGTGAAACTTACTCATTCAAAGTAGTATAACTGTATAAGCCCTTTACATTTACGATTTTAGCACTCGCACCTCTAATGCATTTCTTGTATAGCCCGAATAAAGTGTTTTGCCGCCTCGCCGAGGGGTCATTTGCAGGCGTAAAATCATGTAATAACATAATATCGACCATACAACACATTCTCTTTGACCCGGATAATAAAATAGCAAAATACTGATGTGAGACACCCATAGAAGTTATCCAGGGCATGGCCTAATGACGTATCGACAACTTACTCCTGATCTCACACTCACAACCTCCCATCAAAGGGGTATTAGTTATTTTTATCGGACATGGCGCCACGACGATTCAAATTAAACCCAAATTAACTCAAAACTAATCCAACACGACTCAAACCCGAACCACCTACCACTTCTCACTTCTCTCACATTCCCACTTCCCACCTCCCAAGTCCATAAACAATCACACATAACGGTAAATAGCATCTCGAGGCAAAATAGAAGAAGAAGAAGAAAGTACAGTACTTCTGAAACGCCAACAAAATCCCACATTTACTCTTTCACACCACACATTTTACTTTTTTACCCCTCTCTTTTTTCTCTTTTCTTTTGCTTTGCTCATCCCATAAACACTCAACTTTTTCTACTCCACTAAACAGTAAACACTCTACAGTTACACCTTACACTCCTCTGTACTCCATATTACACATTCCACAACAATAATGTTTAACTTCTTTACTCTACTTTTTCTTTTGCAATTCAAACTTTAGTCTTTACCAAAAACAAAAAAAAGTAACTGAAAAAGAATGCAGAGTTTTTCACCTGTTTATTACTCATTATTATGAGTGAGTATTAATGAGGGTGGTTTTTAGTGTTGTTGAGTCTTGTAAATGACTCTACATTTAATGGCAGATTCCTACTCTTACTACTACTACTACTACTGATGATTTTTAAGTAGCAGGTGGTGTGTTACTGTCAATTCTCTCTCTTTTTGATATTTTCTCTCTCTTTTCATTGGAATCTGAACTGGGTTTTTCTCAATTATTAGTATTCTACATTCTCTGGGATTTTCTGACTGTTATTTCCTGAGGTTTGTGCTCTCCTTCAGCCCTTCTCTTCCCTCTTTCTATCTTATTATAGAAGTTACTTTTTGTGGTATGATTTTGTTGGATTGGGTATGTTTGAGTATGTTTTTTGGTAATGTATGTGTAATGTGGTTATGATGTGTGTTGTGTTTATTTTGTGTTTGTTTGGTTGAAAATGTGCTAAATTTGTGAGAGAATTTGGTCCATTTGGATGTGTGTTTGTTAAGTTTTGGGTTTCTCCAATCTCTATAGATTGTAATGTGTGTTTTAGAATGTTGAAACTTGTGGTTTACAGTTCAATTCTAGTTAAGTTTTCATTTTAGAATGTTGAAGGATGGATTCATGATGTAGAAATTGTGAAAATTGTGATGGGAAAAGTAAAATTTCAATTTCTAGATGTTTCTACATTACTGGATCTTCTTGGATTCGGGTTGTGGTTCGATTAGTAGTTCGGAATGGATGTCAACTAGTTCAGTTAGTAGTCCAACATGTTTAAGGTGACACTTATTAGGGCTAGGTTCGAAACCAGTCTGCATAACTCGATTATCGTACAATATGTGCACATTGTGCAGTACTTCATTTAATCATTTTCCTATACGTGTAGTTCCATTCTTGACATTTTGCGATAAGGCCAATTATTAAGGATAAAATTGAGGCAGGATCCACAAAAGATGATATTCTTGTAATGTTATGTTCGACCATATAATGGAAAATGATTGATTGAGCTTTCTCTTTTTTTTTTTTTTTTTTTTCTCGTCACATCATTGTTCTATATTCTTTTTGCTTTACTTGTTTACAAAATATAAGCATAATGGGTCAGTTGAAGGTTGTTTCATATCGACCGATTTGATGTGTATTGAAGTATTCACTATTAACTTTTATTGAAAATGAGGCGTAAATGCTAATACAATCAAAGGAGATTCGAACATGGGACGTAACGCACTTTTAAACATCTTCAACACTTGAGTTTAAGGGATGTAGGAGTATTTAAGTAGACACTATGCATGTTTGCGACGTGGTTAACTTGTGTGGATATCTTGTGATTTTTAACCAATAATACACTAAATGTTACAGTAGTACTTCAAAAGCATGTTGTTCTTGGAATGGATGCCTGTATTTTAGCTACTAAAAGTGTACAAAGTAAGATTCAATATATCCATGATCAAGGGCCATGTCTTAAGTTTGTCTAGACATGACATGTTACCTGTATTTTTTTAGATAAAGCACTTTGCAAGGCAGATTATTATTTCAACTTTTGCTTTTCTTACTTGTATTGTATTGACCCTCCATTTCCAGGGCATTTGATTCTATGTGATCACTTTCTTTTCTTTTCTTCACTTTAGCATTTGCTTTTAAACTTTAGTGCTTTGCGAAATGTGAGGTGATTGGTATACACTATACACTTATACTGTTTATGCTGAAGTATATATTCCTGGAAACAGTGGGAGTGTTTAATTTTGAAATCTTAGATACACCCTTCGATTCGAGGTGATTTTCCTGTTTTGTTTTGCTGATTTGACTGGCGAAAAAAATTATGACAGTTTCGAGTTGAACCTTGTGATGGTGCATGTAAAACGACCCTGAATCATGTCGGGATTAAACTGTTTTTGTTTCTGTTGCTACGAGTTGAACTTTAGTAAATAGTAAAGTATTTCGGAATTTACATCTCCATAACCTAAAGCAAGGCTGTTCCCCCTGGATTAGTAATTGTCCAACATGGTGCAATATAGAATGACTTCCATTCCTCCTTTCATGTAACAATGGTATTCTGAATAGGTGCTTTTCCTTTTATTACTCGAGAAAGCAAGAAAGTTTGCACTCATAATAAAGTGATTTGGTTCCACTGAAGATTAAGAATTTCAAATGCAATGTTGATGTTTGATAATTATATTGTTGGCAAAGGAAAAGAACCTGTAGACTAAACAATGATTGGAATGAACTATGATGTCAGTTGAAATGCTCACTCGACTTTGAATATATATTTAGGTGGTTACTTATCATTCTTAAGTTTACGTATGAGACTTAGCTTGTCTTTGTAAGTTTATCTGCTTAAGATTTTTAATCCTGTTTTGAGCTTCCTTACTTATCTCAAATTTGAGTCACAATATATGTTCAAACTACGAGTAATTTGCTTCCAATCCTGGCTTGTTATTGTTTAATTTGTTTTCGACTTAGTATAGCTGAAGTTTTGCGTTTGGTGTTACACAGTTGTCAGCTCAACCTCTCCACTCTGCTGCATGATCAGGATTCACGAGTGATGGCATTTCTATAGTTTCATCTAACTTAGCCATCAACTTAAGTTACATTCAGCTGGATAGCAACCATGAAGCTTCAGTCGTCACCAGTGATAACCTTCTTTATTCTTTTGGTTGCTATATTGCCCCTCATTCATGCTGACCTGAATTCAGACCGACAAGCTCTTCTTGATTTTGTTGCTAATGTTCCACATGGCCGAGATCTTGACTGGAGTGTTGCATCTCATATCTGTACCTCTTGGGCTGGTGTCACTTGCAATTCAGCTGGCACCCGCGTCATTGCACTTCGTCTGCCTGGGATTGGGCTTGTTGGCTCGATACCAACAGGCACGATAGGGAAACTGGATGCTCTTCAAGTTCTAAGCCTTCGATCAAACAGCCTAAATGGCGATATTCCTGTGGATGTATCATCTTTACCGTCTCTTCATTCCCTTTTCCTACAACACAATAATTTTTCAGGTAGCATTCCTGAATCTTTTTCTCCTAGTCTTGCTTTGTTGGATTTGAGCTCCAATTCCTTGACTGGAACTATTCCGTCAAGTATCAGCAACCTGACAAGGCTCGCCTTGCTAGATCTGCAAGATAATAAGCTCTCTGGAGCTATTACTAATCTTAATCCCCCTGGGCTTATGATGCTAAATTTGAGCAATAACAAGTTAAATGGTGTAATACCAAATGCGCTTCAAAAGTTTCCCAAGTCTTCTTTCTTCGGAAACCCCTTGTGCGGGCCACCTTTAAGCAGTTGTTCTGCCAGTGTGCCGTCATCTGCTTCCTCCCCATCATCCCTTCTGTCTCCACCTAGTAATGGTAGGAATTTGAGTAGAGGGGCCATGATTGGTATCATTATTGGCAGTGCAGCTGCCTTGTTTCTCATAATCGTGGTAATCTTATTATGTTGTTTGAGGCGAAGAAGTGTGGAAGATGGTGAGGTTGAGAAAGGGAAGGAAGTTACCATCAAGAAAAGCAAAAATCAATTGCCAAAGGAAGATTTCGGAAGTGGTGTGCAAACATCTGAGAAAAACAAACTGGTATTCTTTGAAGGGTGCTCCTACAACTTTGATCTCGAGGACTTACTTAGGGCTTCAGCTGAAGTCCTTGGAAAAGGGAGTTATGGAACAGCATACAAAGCCATTTTGGATGAAGGAATCGTTGTAGTTGTAAAACGGCTGAAGGAGGTTGGAATAGGCAAGAGGGAATTTGAGCAGCATATGGAGATGGTGAGCAAGGTTGGTCAGCATACAAATGTTGTGCCTCTACGAGCTTTCTACTTCTCAAAGGACGAAAAGCTTCTAGTTTACGACTTCATTGCTGGAGGCAGCTTAAGTGCAGTCTTGCATGGTATGCTTCCCCTGACCCTCTATCTTACGTGTTTTTGCTTGCTGAAGTTTGGTTATATGTTAGCTTACATCTCAACGATAGAATGCACGAGGATGCTCACGTTCCTCATGTTCTCTGTAGTTCTCTAGGAATCTAGGATGCTTGTTCTGGTAAAGTAGTATTCATACAGTATGCTGTATGCTGGTAAGTTTTCTATAATGCACTCTTCTGTTGGATTTTCAGGCTACGGCTTTAGTGGGAAGACTCCTTTAGACTGGAGCTCGAGAATAACAATTGCACTAGGAACAGCACGAGGAATCCTCCATATACATTCTGAAGCTGGTGGGAAATTCATCCATGGCAACATCAAGTCCTCTAACGTTCTCCTCTCACAAGATCGGGAGGGCTGTATCTCAGATTTCGGCCTGCCTCTATTGATGAATTTCCAAGGGATCACCTCGAGGAGTGTAGGATACCATGCTCCAGAAGTAGTAGAAGCACGAAAAGCCAGCCAAAAATCAGATGTTTACAGCTTTGGAGTATTGCTCCTGGAGATTCTGACTGGTAAAGCTCCTCTGAATACCAGTAGTCAGGGTCACAATGATGTTCTCGATCTCCCTAGATGGGTGCGGTCCGTGGTAAGAGAGGAATGGACATCCGAAGTGTTTGATGCAGAGTTGCTTCGGACTCCTAACTGTGAAGAAGAGATGGTGCAAATGTTGCAAATTGCACTGGCTTGTGTAACAAGAGTGCCTGATATGAGACCCCGAATGGAGGAAGTTGTTAGGATGATTGAGGAGATCAGGCCGTCTGACTCTGAAGTCGATAGGCCATCATCTGACGAAAACAAGTCTAAGGACTCGAATGCCTGTACACCTACACCATGATTTCTTGGAGGGGCTTCCACAGTGGACCTGCCTTGATAGATAGCCGGAGAAAGTATCGATTTTCCGACGTAGTATCATAAGATGAATTCCCATTTTATGCAATTGTTCTATGGTTTGTGCAAATTTAACCTGTGCAGATGAGGTGCTAGAATGTGATGAGTAGATGGTGTCTATTGGTTGTGTAAAGAACCAATGCAGGAGTAAATTTTTATTATAAGCCGTGCATGACAACGGGTGCTTTGGTACTTTATAATCTACTCCGTATATCACTTTTTTCGTGCTTGCTTTTCCGGTAGCTTCGACGAACACCAAATATGCATTCGTTCTAAGCAATTTACCTTTAACGTTCGACAAACTTTTAATAGGAGATGGCTCGTCTACCCATAGTATTTAGAAATGGTTAAAATGTGAGATTGGATGGAGTACATACTCTGGATGCTCGTGTTTTACATTTGAGAATTATGAGAAATAAGTTTTGCCTTTTAGACCGCTTTTCACTTATCACAAATTTGTGGAGAACACCATACTAGTATATCAGTTAATAATATGATTTTGAGCGTGTCATTCATTCTATATTGTCTTTCTTTCTTGATAACTCATCATTGACAATAAAACCTATATGTAGGTTCCCTATGTGAATTGTTTTCCCTCATCCTAAATTTTACTAAAATGTCATTAAAAAAAAATCTTATTATAGAATATCAAACCACATAGATTCGTAAAAATTATCTTGCTACGGCCATGCAAACCAAAATAACTTTTGAAATTGTTGAGAGGGAGTATCTCTTTGTCTTACCTTGAAGAAGAAAAATTTAAGAATAAGCGCCCTCTATTTTTTACCACCCTTGCTTGGGGATTCTCCAAATTACAAAGAAGTAAAACATTTCTCCAATTATTTACAAAAGAATATTTCAATGTAATTATTTTTCCAATGTTTTTGGATTTAGGTTTATTGATTGATGACAATTTTGTATTCAACAACTTTGGTAATAAAGGTATGAGTTATGAGAAATCATCGCCTTTTTTTTTTATCATGATTCATGAATAACCAACTTTAGAATTTATGCGGCACAATGTTGTTCTATGAGCATAATCTTCTTTCTTATATCAAAATTCTTGTATTACATGTAAATTTCAGGATTCATGCATATTGCATTTCATTTTGTACTTTTTGTCTGAGATAGAAGAAATTGGGATTCAATGTAGAAATTCATTTATGATACAAGGCTGAGTTGAAAAATATAGTCTTTATTATATAAATACGGACATGCAACTTTTAGATGCCATGTTGTTGTGAAGGATACACATCACATATTTGATTTGTGATCATAATATCTCATTACATTGAAGCCATCTACCAAAGACAATGAATAGTTTCCGAAATTTCAAAAAAAATAAAAATGAAAGCATTATATCTCATCTTGTATACAAATGCAGCTCTTATATTATTAGACCTTAACCTGGATTCTAAGGTGTGTGGTGTAATCTTTTTAAAGGAACCTTCAGAATTCTAAAAAGAAGGCTGGTTGCCTACGCTTAATGGGACAGTGCTGGACTCGGGTAATTGTTCTTCCATATGTAATCTCACAATTACTCATAACTTGTACCAAATTGTTCAATTTAGACCTATTCCTTCTATCTATTGATGATTTACATTCGTTATAGTAATTGTTGTAGAGTGTTGGAATTTTTCATCATTTACCTTGTGTTTGTTTACTGAAGTAAGTTTTTTTTAATGGGAGAATCACTTTAGTTAAGCGTAACCTTAAAACATATATGTACTCTGCGAATAAGGAAATAATAAAAAATAACATAGCTTCATGTGACACTTATATATGTATCCAGATTGATTTTCATTTTTTTTTCTAAGAGGTAAAAGTATAGGTTTTTCCCCTGTCTATATGTCCAACTATAGTATATGTGCTCGCTTTTTCCATACCCCCAAGGCCCCAACAAAAAAAAAACACAACTCTTGAAATAAATGGTGGACAAGAACTCCATTCACTAATAATAAAGTTTGCCAATTTTTCTAACTTAAAGCACTCTTTTTTGATAAATTCCTTTATATATTTTTTATTAGTTGTGCAGAAGATCATGTAAGCGGCGCCATCATTTAGGTGGAAAGGTTTGCCACATTACTAAACTTGAGAGTTGGGAAGAAAAACTCACGGAGGCAAAACAAACTGGTAAAATCGTAAGTTTATTTATCTTCTCGTGTTCAGTTATTTTGGCAAGATTCTAATTATACAATCACAAAAAGAAGAAGATTTATCCTAAGTTTTATTTCTATCATGAAGTCAAATATACTAATTAAAGTTGACAATAATAGTGAAACCCAAAACAATTCTTCTGGTTAAACGAAAACTGTAAACGAAGTTGTAAGTATGTTGATACGCTAAGTAAATGAAACATCTTTAAAAACTAAGAGCGAAAAAAAAATGAACTAGCCTTAGTCTCTATACAATAAACATAGTTACATAACTTTCAATCTTAATTATATACAGAGTGATGAGTTTTAATGTATGTAATTTCTTACAAATTTTCACACTAAGCGAAAATCAACTTGCATCGCTGGTTCATGTTGTAGGTTGTGGTGAAATTTTGTGCATCATGGTGCATGCCTTGTAAGGAGATCGCGACACCTTACCGGGAACTTGCAGACAAATACTCCTCATTACTCTTTCTAGATGTAGACGTTGACGAGATGGCGGTAAATACTTGTGTTCATTTTATCTTGAAATCTTACTGTGTGTAGTATGTTATACGGAGTATCTATTAAGCATAATGATTAGCTAAACTTTTTAAAATTTATATCTAAAGTTGGTTTCGAAGCCTCTTTAATTATCGATCTCGAGCTTGTTTAAATTTTGAATTTCATGTTTTTGTCTTTTTTTCTTTTGTTACTTGCAGGAGTTAAGTTCTTCATGGGATATCAAAGCAACTCCAACCTTCTATTTCCTAAGAGGTGGTCAACCAATGGATAAACTAGTAGGAGCCAATAAAGTAGAACTCCAAAAGAAAATAGCTACAATTGTTGAATTGACAAGCAAGTTGTAAATGTGGATATTCATTCCCTTAATGAATGAGTTTTGAAGTGCCCAAATTTGTGAATACAATGCTTGAATTCAAATCATACCCTTTGCTCTAAGCCTAAACACATTGATAGGGCAAACGAGTTGATACGTACTGAATTATAAGAGTAGATTTATAGTAACCGGTTTGTTCTTGTGAGAAACAATTAACTCCCATATAATTTCTCATAAAATAGGTTATTTATATCATACTAATTATAAATAACCTACCTAATTGTAGATTCATAATTACAACGTTGTCAGAACCGAAGTTTGTTTTTGTTCGCGTTAGAGAACCAAACCACAACACTTGAACCTCAATTTCTACTTAATATTGCACTTTACCCTGGCCTTGTCACAATTCAACAACATTAGTTTTTATCAAGAGGTTTTACAATGGATTGTTGAAGATGGTTCAGATGGTATGCTAAATAACAAATTTACTAACAAGGAACGATTTTAGATTCATATATATAAGCATGAATATTAGTAACATCAATGTTTATATCATGGTTTTGGGACCATGAGAAGCATGATAATTTTACAATAGAGGTTCGGGGCCATGAATTGAAAAATGAATTTTCTTTTTAGCTTTCCTACACCTCTAATGTGAAGGTCCCAAGCTAGATAGTCTCATTCATGGTTGAGAATTTAAACCTGTGAAGGTCCCAAGCTAACCTCATTTAAGTGGCCTTAGAGGATTGCTTTCACTTGTTCTCGTCTTCTGTTAGCGTAAATTTAGTTCGGCAAATGCATGTGGTGTCCCTGAGTTTCAAAAGCAGGGACACCATGTGCAAAACGTCAAAACGCAGGGAGTCCACGTGCATTTGCCGAATTTAGTTTATGTATAGAGAGGTTAATGAATGCGCCCATAGTTCAGCGAAATGGACATTGAAAACTCTAGTCCGATATGGTTGACGTATGTAATCGTTGCAGATTCTTTTTAATAACATCTGTTTCTAAAGAGTAATGTATGCCTTTTTTTTAAAAAAAAAAATTGCGAGAAGTACCACCATACTACTCATGGATCCGGACCCATGGTATAATTTGCTGAGTAACATATGTCTCCTTCAAAATCGTTATCTACTTATCTTTTACCCGCGTTAACTCGTCTAAATATTCATGACTTCACGTTTTAGATACACGTTGAAAGGGAACAAACCCAAATACTTCATATCAAAACACCAAACCCAACAAAAACAATCCAAGATTCCAAACCCTACATACACAACGACCAAACCCGAACCCAACTCGATCGATCTACTCACAGTCAAGATTCCAAACCCTACATACACAACGACCAAACCCGAACCCGACTCGATCGATCTACTCACAGTGGTGTACTCTCACACACTCATGAACCTCTGCGTTACCTATTGAAAATGAATCAACCCAAAAGACCTCATATATATCGTAAATTAATAACACCAAACTATCCAAAACCGCACAACCACCGGACCTTCACCCGACTCGATCGACCTACTCTAGTGGTGCAGTCTCATACTCTCGTACCCGTCACGCAAAACAACGGACTCACACTCAAGTCACGGTGCGTGCAAAACCCAGAAAGGCCAAACCCTAATTGCCCTAATTCGGGTCATATCCACATTCGATTTATAAAAGCACCAAAAGAAATCCCCAAAACTTATAAACCCTCATTCTTACAATTTTCTCCTTCCAATCCAATTTCAATCAAAACCCAGATTACCCAACTATTAATTTCTAGCTTTTATCCCCCAAATAGGTAATCTAGGGTTTCATTTCACCTCCTAATTTCTTGTCAATTTTTTCTATTTTTTTTAATCAATCGCCTTCGTTTTCAATCTATTTTTGCAGATTTGTTTCTGGGTTGTTTTTAATTAATTTGATTTTTGTTTTGTTTTGTTGATTTGCAGTGAATATGGCGTCAGAAGATACCATCAGCGATGTTCCTGAGGTAATTAAATCATCTTTTATATTATTTTTTTTGTTATTTTGGGGTTTAATTTGTTGTTAATTTGTGGGTGTGATTTGTATTTCAGCTTAGATTAGAGTTATCGATTAGTAGCTTATAGAATACGTTTTAATGAGTTTTGGTGTAAAGATTGAATTTTGCACCACATTTTGTGGTGTAAATGTGTGTTTGAATGGTATTCGATACTCGAATCGATAGGATGAGATATTGGGTACTGAGAATGTGTATTTGAGAGGTGTATTGGGTACCGAGAATCGCATCGAATGTTTTGTTGGAGTGTTGTTATTGTTTATATGGTGGGTGAGTAATGTATGACCTTGCGTTTTGTTGGGCTTGTCTCTTCATTGGTTAATGTATGGTTGCGAATGCTTGGTGGGTTTGCAATGAAGAGACCGGAAAGGTGTGACTAGGCTTGGTGGGCGTTTTTCTAAGATATCCCACGTTGTGTATTTTCGCGGAAATTTGAGAAACTAATGGTAGTTGTGTATTGGGTTCACGAAACTAAAGGCAAGTAAAGGGTTAAGAGTTTTTGATTTCAGGGATATGTTAATGTTTGCCTTAGAACATACTAGGCATTATTGTTCTCCCCTATTTGTGTGAAGCTTTTTAGCTTTGATCTGCATCGGGATATCAATATGCTTTTGTCTATATGGTGTGGATGGTGTCGTTTGCTCATATTTGAGAGAAGTGAGTCACAAAAGTGACCTTGTTCTGGATAACTTCTTTAGCATGTGCCTGATGTGTAGTGGAAGTCTTGTAAGGGGCTTAGAATAATCAGTTACCTACTTTGTGACTGTGAGAAGGCAAACATTGGGTAATAAACAAAATTTGAAAGTGTGTACTTATTTAACCCTGCTTAGCTGAGGTGTACATAGTTGTAATGTGTTGTATGATTGGTAATTGACAATATTGTTCTTTCGCTATGCTAAATTGTGGAGATTGGTGCAATTTTTTCCGACCAGGGTATGTTTTTTTTATGCTTTCTGTTGATTTGTTCTTGTGTTGACTTCATCAGCTAGCACCATTTGATCCAACAAAGAAGAAGAAGAAGAAGAAGACTACAGCTCAGGAGTTTATTGATGAAAGTGCTGAGCCCTTGGCTGATAAGATGGAGAATATGACGGGTAAGTGTAATGCCGCCAATATGCATGTGATGTAGTTTACTTGTACTCTCATTTGATGTGTTGGACTGGACTTGTGGCTTGATGTAAAGGCTCTCGAATATATACAGTAGAACTAATGTCTTGTCAGGACTTCCTTTCTTTAAGCAATTTAAATCATTGAGATGGAGAAGTTTTGTAGTCTTTGTGGTAGAATTTAGTATCTATTATACTGATCCTGGTATCTACTTGCACAGTTTCTGATGGAACTGAAACATCATTTGCCGGTTTGAAAAAGAAGAAAAAGAAGCCAGTAAGCTGCTCTTGGCCTTATTTGTTCTTCTTTTATGTTTCTTTGTATTTGAGCTTCAGGGATGTGTAATAATAGGTACTCACTTGCAGGTTGACCCTAATATGTTCAGTGCTGAGATTGGTGAAGGATTAGAGGAAAAGGAAGGTAAAATTATATCCTAGGACTGACGTTTGAATCCTTTCATTGTCTTTAATCTGAGTGGAAATTGATTAAATTGTGTTTTATTTGTCAATCTAGACAATATTGGGGAAGATGAGGAGGGAGATGAGGGTGATCAGTTGCAACAGCCTCGCTACCCCTGGGAGGGGACTGATAGAGATTATCTGTACGAAGAAGTAAGTTTTTATTTATTATTTTTACTGTCTTTGACCTTTAACTTTGGTTACAGCAGATCTTTAATAACGTCGTTGTATTCTACTTGTCAATAGTTTTGTGTTTTCTGGAAAGGTCTATACTAAACAGTTATGGTGTTGCTCTTAATATGCTTTTTAGTTTGTAATAATGTTTCTAGTTCCCTCGATGTTGAATATTTGGCTTAGTTGTGAGTAATGTGATTTATTCGTTGTCAACTTGAGCAGCTTCTTGGAAGAGTGTTCAACATCCTTCGTGAGAATAACCCCGAACTTGCTGGAGATCGACGTAGGACAGTTATGAGGCCACCACAGGTGATGCGTGAGGGAACCAAAAAGACAGTTTTTGCCAACTTTACAGATCTTTGCAAGATGTGAGTTTCTTATACACTGTCACCTTGCTGACTGTATGCTGGTTTAGAAATCGCTCTGTGCTTCATATGCATATGTAGTTCCACCATGCCTGTTAAGGTTTCTCAATTATTTGTAGTTTGTCTCTACATCTCCTCTATTAACTTCTATGAGGATTTTGAACCAGCCCTGTCTTGTCAATACACTTGCTTCCCTCGTACCACTTGACTGAGTTCAGATCAATAACTAAAAATGTAGACTTATCTGATATGTTATATCAAGTTGGTTACAATGTGAGCTATCTTATTTACTTCATGTAATGGTGCCTTGGGAAAATATTGGACGGTGAAAGAAGTTTGAGATCTTGATGCACATCTTTTAATGCTTGAAATGGTAGAGATTGTTATATTTATTGCTAATTTTAGAATTCCACTCAAGCTGTTATCTTGCAGTCTTATTACATATTATGCTCTGAGTTCTTTCTTTTCCCTGTCAAGTTTGTGTTTCATGTATTTGCTTCTCTCTTACAGGATGCATAGGCAACCAGACCATGTGATGGCATTTTTACTGGCTGAATTGGGTACAAGTGGCTCATTGGATGGACAGCAACGGTTGGTGATTAAGGGAAGATTTGCTCCTAAAAATTTCGAGGGAATATTGAGAAGATATGTCAGTAAGTACCTGCTCTATTTGATTATGTAGTGTTATATTTAATCATGTATGGGCTTTTTTTTTCTTGTTTGAATTCTATCCAAAGTTCGGGCTCAAGAAACCCAAATGGTTCTAAGTTTTCTGTTTCTGCTTTCTTTTCCCGTGCAAATATAATAGTTACCCGATTTCAGTTTTATATTATGGGGCATTTTGGCCTATTTAGCTAACCTTTTTAAATAAACGAAGCTGACAATGGCCAACAAACATGATACCAAAGTACCAAACTATGTGGCCTGGTTCTCATTTTCGTTAATATTAATGGGGTATTTTTTCGAGCTACCATCTGGGGCTTTGCCAATGTATCAACTAAAAAGTGGGTCTGAAGATTGGAAATAAAAACATAGGAAGCAGAGGCTGTTGACCCCCCACGGCCTGGTTCTCATTTCTCCTAATATTGAATGGGGTATTTTTGTGAGCTACCATCTGGGGCTTTGCCAATGTATCAACTAAAAAGTGGGTCTGAAGATTGGAAATATAAATATAGGAAGCAGAGCTGTTGACCCCCCACATTCTCTTGGTTTTGAAGTTGTCAGCAGTAAATCATTCTGTACATTTGACTGAGTATCAACAAATGGATTGTTTTGCGCAGATGAATATGTTATCTGCAATGGGTGTAAGAGCTCAGACACAATTCTTTCCAAGGAAAATCGTCTACTTTTTCTCAGATGTGAACAGGTAATTGTGTATGCTTAAACAGTTTTGTTTCCTTTTGCTATTAGCGTGCATACCTAGTTATTTAAACATCTCATTTTATTAGATGTTAGTAGAAAAGGCCTGCGATCTTTCCAAATATTTGCCACTTTGCCTGCATTGTGTATCTTTACAGTGATAAAAGGATTTCCGTGACTGAGGCCTTCTAGGGTTCTTTTTAAGGGCCAATTTTTGTGAGACAGGATGTGTTGTGTCTGTATTGGACGTAGAATGCTGTGTAAAAATGATTAGGGGTATTGAAATACTTTGATTATTTTGGCTTTATGGCTTTTATTTTTCATGCCCAAAGTTCACTTCTATCTCCCTTGTCGGCTATTTATCAAATGAAAGATAGAGAGGGGGGTGGGGTTCCATTGTGCTGACTTTTTTTTTTATCAAACGTTTTTGCTCATGCACTTTGGGTATTTTAAAAAATGTCTTCTATGTTTTCATCCTTCTAATTGTGTGGATGTCTGGTTTAGAGGCCTGTGATGATCTTCCAAATATTTGCCTACATTGTATGATTTGAAAGTGATAAAGAATATATCTGAGTCTGAGGCCTTAGTGAGACCACAATTGCTCAAACTGTCTGCTCTGCTTTCTCTGCTCTGATGGGAAAATCAATCGTGAAAACCTCTTTTATGGGAACACATGCCTGCCTTTTCCTGGTCTTTTAGATTTTAAAATTGAAATCTAGAAAAAAGGAGATGCAAGAGTAGATTTTTCTTTTGTCAAATCTCGTATGTTCATCGAGAAGCTATTTGTCTCTTCATATTTTGTATTTGTCAGTCCTCACGATGTTAAATTTTGCTAGCTTTTTGGATCAATTGGCCTGTGATGAGATATATTGCCTACATTGTATGATTTCATGATGAGAGAAGAAATATTAAACTCTGAGGCTGCTTTATTTGTGTTTATAGTTATTCCCCCTTCTTTCTGACTGCTTCTCTTTGTGATTATTCTTCTGATCTTTGTTGTCGAATGTCAATTTTTTTATTAATGATTCTGGCCAGTGATGAAAATCTTTGCCTACATTGTATGACTTAACAGTGATAAAGCAATACTATTTGAGGCCTCCTTAATGTTTTTGTTATGACCTGATTTTTGTTTCTAAAAGTCCATGGCAAGATGGCTCATTTTTATTTCGTTTTCGGTATGCTCCTTCCTCAGTAGTTAAATATATTGAAGTAATATGATGAGGAGGCCAGTGATGAGGATAATTTGCCTACATTGTATGACTTAACGGTGATGAACGAATTATTGTCTGAGGCCTTCTTAATGTGCTTGTTATGATTCAGATCTGTGTTTGCCTATAAATTGGGCCATAGGCAGCAAGTTGTGTACATTATTGCTTTCTTTGACAGCAACAAGGATTAGAGTCTTCACATTAGTAAGAGCGAGGGTTTAGAATTACTCTCCTGTCTCCAAACTCAAAAGATGGTCAATTTGATGCTTTATTTTGAACTTAAACCTTAATCTTGAAATGCCCATTTTGTTAGTTTTCTGTAATTTCCAGCTCGATTGTTAAATTATGTTACTGATGTGATAATGAGGCCAGTGATGAGGATAATTTGCCTACATTGTATGACTTAACAGTGATGAACGAAATATTATCTGAGGCCTTTTTTTGATGTGTTTGTTTCTCAAAGTCTCTCTCTGCTAGATGGCTATTCATAAGCTTTGCTTCATTTGAGCTTTTTGTGTGAACACTTTCACAGTTTTATCTTTTAATCATCCCTAATTTGGGTCATAGCTAGTTGGAGCAATGAATTCAGTGTTGCTCCCTTGTCTCGAAAGGCAGTTTGGACTTGGGACTTCTTTGACCATAATATGATTAGGAGGCCAGTGATGATTAATTCTTTGCCTACATTGCATGATATAACAGTGATAAAAGACATAATTTCTGAGGCCTTCATCATGGTTTGTTTTCAAAAGTACGTACTACGGCACAAATTAAGCCGAGTCTAATCTACATTTAATTAGAGAGTATTTTCACAGCGCACTGTGGTCTCGTACTTCATAACTTGACGATCATGCATAACTACAGTGCCTATGGCTAGTTTAATCTTGCTGTTTTGGATTCCCAATTTTGGTAAATCGTAACGTGATGATCTTCCTTTTTCAGTGTGGTTCTGGACGTTCTGTTGCCCCCATCAAAACTGGTTTCGTTGCTCGTGTTGGACGCAGAAGTGCTGCTTGAGCTGCTGTTCTGCACAGCTACATTGATCTGGAGAAGCACTTCAACTTCATCTGCTGTCATCTTTTTTTTGTAATAAGTATATCATGTTTGTGATGCTGCGTCTGAAGTTATATACTGTAATTGTGATTCAGGGATCCTCGAAACTAAGTTTTTCGTAGCTACCAAAGTAGATAAGGCTTATGGATTTTTTACCAACTTACCATTGTCCATTTAACTTGACGAAAGTTTCACTTTGAGCGTGACATGGAACGATGAAAAGGCAAGGGTTAGACTTGTTTTACTCGTATTTTCTCATAAGTGCCTTGTATGGCTACCCAACTGTAGTAGTTGGGCTCTCATAAGTGCCTTGTAATTGGTTTAAACCAATCTTTAGGATCTAGGGAGTCCGATATCCTTCCTTCCTTCCTGAATAGTGAACACCAAGATGCAGCAACACTTGCGAATTCTATTGAGTCTTGACCGCTCCTGTTAGTTGTTACCCCGGAAACTGGCCAATTCTCCAGCCCGTACAAGTCGTATAATCATCGTTCAAGTGTTGCTACAATGTGACCCTTCGTATCCTTGGCTTGTGAACACTAGTCTTATCCCTTCTCTCGCGTCATAGGCTGGTGTTGGCAATAATAATTGGTGTACAAGAAGATTATATTCGGGTTACTGGTGTCGCAATACAACATCTTTAACCCCAGTGCCTTAAAGGCTCCCGCCATAAGGCGGGGTAAGGGGGGGTCGGATGCACGCAAGCCTTACCCCTATTGAAACATAGAGAAGCTGCGCACGGATGACCCAAAATGAAAATTGCTTCGAGAATCGCACTGACTGACTGCTACTTCACAAAATAAGAAGCACAGACAGTTTCATGAGTCATTTTGCTTTATTCCATTATATCCCAAAAGCCAAAGAATAATTAGTCTTTGGCTCCATCGGAAATGGAAACATTACTGGTGTCGCAATAATAATTCTAAAATGCTCGTGCAGAAACATGTTTAGCATCTAGAGTCGATGATTTGATGGGGTTGTTGTCGCTGAAGAGGGTTATGATGTCGAGGGCTTTACTCATGTACTCCCTCCGATTCAAAAAGATTAGAATTGGAATTAGGGTAGGATTGATTCAAAAAGATTAGAACTGGAATTAGGGTAGGATTCATAATTTATCGTAGGACACAGTAGAACATGTGTCCTTGTGAAACACAAAAGCTATCTATGAGCCTATGAGTATATATAATAGCAATATTAAGATATGATTGGTGGTTAATTAGTATACGCCGATACAATTAATTGCATAAAATTTAGATCGAGATGAATGAATCAAGAGGGAAACCCTATGAGATTTTGTCGAAGAGTGAAGATCACGACTTCGACAAGATGATCCTCCCTCCAATACTAGGCTGGTTACCGTTAGGCATCTTAGGGTTTGCTACGGTCCTTATTCTTTGTTTCATTCCCTTATCTTAGTTATTCTGATCCTGGTTTGGCCATACTTCTTCTCTACATGGCCGTTTGGCTAGCTTATTCGCACGGAATTGCATGGGTTTTTATCTACGGCTGCCATTCCGATTGGAAGGGTTACTTCGATAAGGACCCAAATTTTCACATATGGATTTGCGATAATATTGTACTAGGGGCGTTGGTGAATGTCTTGTGTGCATTCTCTCGTGGTTCGTCTTGAACGTCATTGAATATAAAAATTCGATATGGTGCTTAGTATCGATACTCGGCTTTTTGCTCCAGGCTTTCTTTTTCAGCATTGCATACAAGCCCATAAATCGAGGTTCCGGGTTCTTAAAGTGCAGCGTTGCCTTTGCCATGTCACGAGCTCCAAACTTGTTTGGGGTATCAACAATGTATACCCTTATTGTTTTCGCTTGGTGTATATTGCTTGTCTTTTTGAGTGGTCATCTAAGTAGTTGCTACGATGCTAGGGTGAAAGAAAGAACCAAACAATCCCAAAGAAATTGCGAGTTGGTTGATCTTTAATACCTCCAACTAACATTTTTGTTTAGTAATACGGCTATGTTTGGTAAAACTAGCTGAAATAGTAGTTGAACGCTGAAATAGTAGCTGAACGCTGAAATAGTAGCTGAAAGCTGAATTAATAGCTGCAATATTAGCTGAAAGTTCATGGGGTTTTTCTGTCCCTTCTAGGGGATCTTTTGCTTCTCCTTTTGGGAGGAGATGTTGTGGTTTGGTAGATCTATTATACTTCACTTCTGTGTTGTTGATATATTTTATCTTTCAGGTTGTTAGACGGAGGAATCGCTCTTCAATTGCATTGTCTGCTACGATCGACATGCTACTGCGTTTTCGCCCTCAAGCCAACAGATTTGACCAACCTCATCTCCATCAAAACTGTCCAAGATCGACTACCCTCATGCAAGGCTGGATTTTTCGCCAGCGATATCTTAGAGGGCATCCGGAAGTGTTGCACCTAGTCCCTTATGATCTTCAGTTTTATGGGTTTGAAACTTGTTCAACTTTGTTAGATTTGTTTGGTGAATTTGTAAGTTTCGATTGTAGACGCCGTATGACTTTTTATATATAACAAGTTCCCCTTTCTCTCAAAAAACCAACCAAGAAGGGATTCAAACAATCTTTACCGCGATTTTACATACGCATGCTGAGCATTTCTGAGCATGGATCATAGAGCAGGTTCACAAGATCAATGCTTTCATTCATCCCAAAATGTAGTGAACTGTTAGCTGAATATATATACATTCAAATCAAACATAATTTTTTACTGAGCTCAATCTGAGACAATTGGGTGTTGCCTCCATAGCTAAAATCTCCGAACACATCTTCGTTCTCCTTTCCAGACCTAGGACTCGAAGCTGGAGTATCCACCAAAGGCAAGCTCGTCCATTCAACCCCAATGTTAGCAACACATTCTTTTCCATCAACAACCGGCTTAAAATTCGGCTGTATTGCTCTCTTCTCAAGCTTTTTCCAGTTAATTGACCTAAACCATGTGTGGTTCTTGACCTCGTCTCCCCCTTTACACCCGTTTCCAAATCTATTGCTCGGATCCTTTTGCAATAGCTACATCGAAAACACGTAAGATTAGACACAAAAATCGTATTTTAACATGGTGTACTAAAGCAGCATTTTTGTCAAGATGACTTACTCCTTTCAACAGTGAATGTGCTTCACTTGACAGATATGTAGGTAGCTTCATCTTGTCCTTAAGTATCTTCTGCTGTATTTTCTGCCTGTTTCCGCCAGTAAAAGGCGGCTGTCCAGTAAGCATCTCATATAGAAGAACACCTACACTCCACCAGTCTGCAGCCTTGTTATGGCCTTTGCCTAGTATGATTTCAGGTGCCATATACTCGATTGTTCCAATCATCGAGTTTGATCTTGTTGTGTCATCAAATTGCTTTGCCACGCCAAAGTCTGTCAACATTACCTGTGATCATAAAAACCTAAGATTTAGGGTTTCATCCTATCCAAAAATTCTCTGATACTGTTCAAAGAGGTGAAGGGCACACATACATGGCCGTCTGCATCTAACAGAATGTTCTCTGGCTTCAGGTCCCTGTGCATTATGCCGTTACTGTGTAGATAAGCAATTGCAGACACGATCTCAGCTGCATAAACCCGAGCAAGATCCTCTCTAGAACAAATAATACACAAAGCATTAGGCTTTACGCGCAAATTTTAACAAAAGAGTATGAACTATAACTCTAATGAACTGTACCCTGCAAGTTAAATTAAGCACCACAGGTTTTTTCTTACCTGAATAAGCCATGTTGACACAATTGAAAGAACAAATGACCTCCATTGACGAAATCTAGCACAAAGTAAAGCCTGTATTTTGTCTGCACATCAACACAACAGAAATTACTCTTAACAATCATGAAAACTGCTGACAGTACACCTGATACATACGACATAAGAAGGCGAAAAAACCCTCACCTGAAACGAGTACCTAAGCTTAACAATATAGGGATGATCAAGTTTCATCAGTATATCCCTCTCAGACTTGACATACTCAGCATTATTCTTCTCAACAATCTTATCCTTCCGAATCACCTTCATTGCGTAAATTTCATCAGAAGAACCCCTCTTCCTAACCATATAAACTTTCCCAAACCCGCCCTTGCCCACAACCTTCAACACCTCAAAGTCCTCTACTCCAACACAATCCTTACCTACCTTCAATGCTGCCAATTCAGTTCTAATTCCCTTTTGATGAGGGTAATAACTCGAGTCTTTGTTTTCGGAGAAAAAAGGCACAATTGCAGGTTGAATTGGACCAAAGACATCAGCAAATTCATGAAAACCAGCACAATCAGTTGCTACAATAACCATTTTTTCTGTGGTAAAGATTGTGAACAAGGGAATTCGCGGTCCGGGTTTTTTTCCCTACTCTTCCTCCCTCACTTAATCAAAGCTAAGAAATGGAATAAGAGTGCCAAGAATACTTGGAAGTGAACAGAAACAAAAGCTGATCTTGCTTCCCTTGTTTTGGGAAACAATTGATCCTGTTGTTGAACTTCTGCTTGAATTCATCAACTCTTTTATAATAATCAAAGCTGAAAAAACATTAAAAAAACAAAATTCATAAGTTGGTATTAAGTATTTAAGGAAAAAAATTGCATTAAACAATAATTAATTAGGTAAAAACCATTCTAATAACTTCTAATTCAACAAATAAAAAATATAAAACCACATGATGACAATAATTGTCAAATTCAATCACAATAAGTCTCTGATTAGTATAGGTTTTCGGTCGGTCCGAGTTCTATTTCAGCAATCAAAATCATTCCTAGGGTTCACAAAGAATTTTTTAGGAAAATTTGATCAAATTTGGAGAAAAGTAGTAAAGTACCATGGTGATCATATAATCAAAGCTGAAAAATATATAACCAAAAAAAAAAAAAACATAATCTGTAGAACAAATAATTCTTAAGTTGGGTATCAATTATTAAACTAAAATTGTTGCATAAAACAAATAAGGGAAATTCATACTAACACAATAATTCTCTGATCAAAATTAGGGTTTTTCGGCATTTCGGGCGGTCTGGCTTTATTCATAACATCCAAATTATATAACACTAAAAAAAATTAGTCTAAAAGTTCCCAAATTTTTAGGGCAAAATTAATCAAAAACAAAACCATATTGATAATTTACAAAATCTACAAATACCCAGATAAGAAAATTAAAAATTTCAAAGGAAGAACAAATACCCACAAAAATTACAAGTAATTTTGATTGATTAACAACAAAATAATTTGATAACAAAAAGAATAAATAAATAAATAAGAAGAGAATTAAGATCATACCTTTGATTTAGGAGAGAGAAAGAGGGAAAAAAAATAATGGAAGGAAGGCAGAGGAAAATACAGGGGTGAGAGAAAAACAGAGGAGGAGTTTGCGTAACCGATACGCCACTTATGTAACTGAATTAACGGAACTTATACACTACGTGGCGATGTTTGATTCGTTGGTCTTTGGTTTGAAAGAGAATTTAATCGAATCTTTTGTTTAAGTTGATGGAATCGTATAAATAGGGATTTGGTGAATGTATTTTTTATTATTATTATTATCGTTGTTGAATGATGAATTATTAATATTAATTAATTAATAGAACTTTTTGGACGGCTAATAATGCATGAAATTAGGAAATGTTTTCCTTCACGCAGCCTCTACTCTGTTTCCTTAGCCTTTTCAACCAATCCTATCTTTTTGGAAACTTCATTGAATGTAAGACTTCAATCTTGATAGTCTAATATATATACTCCGAATAGTATATTTTGAAATTACGGCGTCTTATTAGAGAATGCGATTTTTCTACCTGTTGTGTTCTTGTTATGGATACCGTAGCCTCGAATTTCATAACGTGGTTCCAGGTCCAACTCTTTTTTTTTTTTTTTAACTTGGTAGAGAAAAAAATAACGAACATCTCACTCATTCTCAGACTCAAAAGCCATGACACGAATCGATACTATGATGAAAACTTTTTCTTAATCAACCAACAACCTTATTCAAGTTTATACAATTAAAATTATTGGAGTGTTTACATTATTATGAACGTAGAATCCCGAGTGAGCTTTAAGTAGCTAAGACAAAGTCTCAGAAACTCTACTTGATGAGTGAAAACATGAAGCAAATTATAGCATTACAACAATCGAATATTATCTGTTATTATTATTGACTTATATACTTAATTAGTATATAGTATAGTTGTAGAAATAAAGTGTTGGTCGTCGATAATCAGAGATCCATCCATAGAAATTGGGACGGAGTGGTATACTAGTATGATAGCTATAGAAATAAATTAAAGTGTTGGTCGTCGATGATCAGAGACCCATAGATGACATGTCCAGAAATGCCCTCCACTGAGATTTTATTTCTTCCTTCCACTTAATGGCACGTGCCGCTGAAAGTGCCCGAGCACGACAATCGGCCACAACAAGTTCTAACAAAAAACCCACAATCATCTCCTTCTCCAGAGCAAGATCTAAAATGATCTGTACAAGTTTCATTTACACCATACGAATTAATAACTAGCGACTTAGGAGTGCCACACACTAGATTTTAACCCGACGATAATTGTTGCATACTCCGTACATAACAGTAGTTACACCAAGAAATAGTGTGTAATAGGTGCACCAAAAACTTCTTATACTATATATACTTGACAAGTTAATTTTAATTACGAAGTTAACATTGTACGTGATTCAGCTTACCACGTGCACATCTGCCACCCAAAAAATCACCCCGGTTGTTGCAATCGTATCCAGTACAACAAGCCACAAAGTTGTTGGTTATTCCACACGGTTCTCCTTCAAGTCCACAATACCCTAGTGCTTTCATGCTCATGCTTTGCACTTCAAAAGTTGTATAAAACATCACACATGTAACACAAATAGGGCAAAATTAGAACAATTATTATAACGACTTGTTACTTATTAAGAAGAAGATCACAAACAATAAGAGTAACCATAATACCCAAGACAAGGATGATCAAAATTGCTAAAGCATTTTTCTTGTGAAAAACGAGTGAAACCTTCATCTTCGATATATAGTAGTTGTAGATAATTTAATTTGTTTTGAGTTAATAAACTTCCAAGTTAAGTTTTTGCGTTTCTTTATTGTGATCATTCCGTCATTGTGATTCCTCTATTTATAGTTACCACATTATCAATTCGTGAATGTGATACCTCTATTATTCACACCTAGCTTAAACTATTTTACCTAGAAAGAAGGTGTCGAGATAATGAAGTGATCGATCATATAACCCTGTTACGCTCAATAGAAAGTAGGGTAAATTTTGACCTAGAACTGTAATCGAAAGTTGCCAACGACAGTAGTTATACGTTCATTATTGAATCAAATATATTTTTTTTAGATATATTTTATGTATGTTATCAGAAGTTTTAGGCAAAAAAAAAAAAAAGAAGTTTTAGGCAAAGAAATAGTCAAGATTTTCCGGCTCTTCGTGTTGTAACTCGCAATGTGGCTAATATAGATAGAGGTTACTTTCATAGTCAAGTCTTTCCGGCTCTTAATGTTGTAACTCGCAATGTTATGAGTGTTATGTAACCAATAAATTAGTTAATTAGGAAAACAATTAATTAAGCGAACCTACGTATGTAGTAATTTTTACACTTTCTTTACACCGATACATCATTTACATTTTACACGCACCCTCGACTCCTTTGCGAGTCACATTTCCCAATGTGGGAATAACAATGTTCCTCTCATAAAGAGGAGTGTAAAAATCAACATGAGAAGTTTATACCACCCGCAAAACCTTCCACCTCCTATACATCCAATGCTAATTAATGTCGATTCGTGGTCAATTTGTTACACGTAAATATGCAAAATATCTATTTGGAAATTCTGTTAACAACGAACGATTTTTTGAAATAATACGTGCTCAAAAAACAAATGTTAAACGAAATGGATCAAAAAAAAAAATTTGTTCAACATAATGGGAGTGCACGTCACCCATTTGTAAAACCGCCATGGAGCATGGCAAAAGTCCAATTAATATATCTATCCAATTAATGAATGCCAAGTGTCCTCACGTAAAATACTTGATTTCAGTTTTTAATATATAGTTTTAGGGTGCTGATTTTGCCAAGGCAACAATTACAGTTGCCAAGGCAAAATTGTGTAACTCCCTTTTATACCCTCCAAATAAAATAAAAAAATTTGCAGCTAAATTTATTTAATTAGAAACAAAATACTCAATCCCTATTTTTCCCTCTTCTCTCTTTCCCCTCTCCTACGCAGCCAACACCGGCACTGCTCATCCCTGTCGGCTACCACAACTCCACCCTTGCCTCCTTTAATTCCCTTGTCTGCACCAGTTAACAGTCAGCACAAACACCACTACTGCACTCTTCCCTCAACTTCCACTCCTCAAATAGAGGTGGCGGCATCATGGAGGGTGGTGGATGTTACGGAGGAGATGGGTGGAGATGGAGGATGTAAACGCCGACCGGGGGGCAGAGGCGGGGAAAGGGTGGTCCTGGGTGGTTAATATTTACTCCGTGTGATACGTAGAAGAAGTGTTTTTCCATAGTAAATTCCTTATTTATTATTTTAATTGGAGGGTAAAAAAGGGAGTTACATAATTTTGCCTTGGCAACGGTAATTGTTGCCTTGGCAAAATCAGCACCCTAGTTTTAGATAGATTAGATTAAATTAAACAAAGATAAAGACATAGAGTCAATTCTTTCCGTATATTTCATGTCGAGCACGGTAGAACTTTTCCGAGATTTTCTTTCTATTTTTTTGGAACAGGAAATATTTATTTGAATTATGTCCATAAGATGCATGCACATGCATTTGGTATTTTAATACAGTAATTATCAGCCGTTTGCCAATGTCGACGACACCACTATACAAACAAGCAACAAATGATGATCCATCTCAATCCGAAAAATTACCGGAACTCGACCTAAAAATTAACCCCAAAACACCTTGTTTTTATTAATCTGAACCAGGGCCGTCTCACAGAATTCGGGTGCTCTATGCGAATTCTAAATTTTGGGGCCCCTGTCGATGTGTTTAAGCACTTAAGGATACATTATGAGTTGCAGAAATGTCGTTCGAAATTTCTTAATTTAGTGCGATTTTTCACTTTAAAAAAATATTGGGGCTAATTTAAGATTAAAGAATTAGATTTAAAGCAAAACTGATACTTAGAGTACAACGTCAGTATCGTATTCCAGTAAAGGGTTGAAGAAAAAACAAAGAAAGGAAGGGTTGAAGAAAAAAAAGAAAGGGTTGAAGCTAAAAATGTACGGGTGGGATTCGAGCCCACGACTTGCTGTGTCAACTATCATGTACTTACCCAGCAGGCTGCTTGACATGTAATGAAATTTATGATACATAATTCATAAGTAAAGGGCCGTTATGAGTAGGGGGCCCCGTGCGGCCACACGGCCTGCACGTGTAAATAGCCGGCCCTGATCTGAACCCGAGTTCAATCATTGCTTAGAATTCTAGTTGCGATTTTAAGTTAACAACTTGGATATCAGTTTAAATTCATTTCCATTTTTTTCATTTTTTTTTTCATTTAAGCAATAATGTTATCCAACTAAGAAAAAATAACAGAAAAAGCCATTTTATGATGAGTTAGCTTACTCTCCAAGCTTCCTCTGTACGGACACTTTGAGCTTGCAAAAATGGCGATTAAACAGAAAAAAAGAGGGCGACCACCTAAGAAAACTATAGAATCAGACTCGGAAGATCAAGCTGAAGAGAATGGTACTACTTTTGCTGCAAATCCTGATATACCCAGATACACCCAAACGCCGAGGACGCCGGTGGTTCTTAATGACCTCATCGAAAATGCCTTGGATAAGTCAGGTAAGAGGAATTCTACACATAGAAACAAGAATTTCAATGTTAGTAGCTCAGATCATGTGGTTGATTTAGAAATAGGGGGAAAACAAGGAGATGAAAATGAATCTGTTACCCAGAAAATTGTCCCTGAAACGAATGTTAATGAGAAGCTTAAGTCGAAAAGTTGGACTGATGTTGTTGGACCAAAACCAAAAGTAGGAATGAGCCTGCACTTTTGTGAGTCCAGTAACATTGATGGGGAAGTTGTGATTGAAAATGCTGACATTGAAGGGGAGATGAAATACTGGGAGAATTCGCTGGTTGGAAATATAATTGGTGCAAAACCGACTCTTAAGGCAATGCAGGAATTTGTTGGACATCACTGGAAAGACATTGAAGTGCCTAAGGTCCTGTATTACAAGCGAGGTTGGTTTATTTTCAGATTCTCAAGGAAAGAATCTGTTACAGAGATCCTGCGGGGAGGGCCATGGAGAATGAGTGGAAATGCTTTAATCTTGAAGCAATGGTCACCGGAAATTTCCCTGGAATTGGACAAGCTTTCGGTGGTGCCAGTCTGGGTTCTTTTCCCAGATTTGGATCCATGGTTTTGGTCAGTTCATGCACTGAGCAAGATTGCAAGTAAGATTGGTAGGCCACTCTGCGCTGATTATACCACAACTCACAAAGAGAAGCTCTCTTTTGCAAGAGTCCTAATTGAAGTTGATGTGGCTCAAAAACTTCCTGAAACTATCCTTCTTCGTACTCCATTCTCTGAACCTTTGTATCAAAAGGTGGAATACGAATGGGTGCCTTATTTTTGTCAGAAATGCAAGAAATTAGGCCATACTGAGGGAAATGTAGGCTTAATAGGAAAGCTGTGGAAAAACAGGTCAAACCAAAACAGATTTATAAGCCAAAGGAAACTGTTCCTGTTTTGGAGAAAGTTAGTGATCCTGGCCCTAATCCAAACCAAGAGCAAGTAGTCCTGGAGGAGCACCTAGAACCTGCCACACCAAATGAAGTTGAAGTTGCTGAGGAATTGGGGTTTAGAGTGGTCACTAGGAGGAAAACAAAGGGAACCATAATAAAAACCCATTCACCACCTGCACTTACTAGAAATAGATTTGACAGCTTGGGGTTGAGTAGCATTGTCTTTGGAGAAGGAATGGAGGTTGAAAACCAACAAGGGATTGATTTCTTAGGGGAGGAGGAGCCACCAGGCACTCCCTCATCCCAATGATCATTACAGCCTGGAACATTAGAGGGTGTAATGACACCCTCAAACAGCAGGAGGTGAAGGACCTGTTGCTGGCAAATAAGGTGGATTTACTGGGACTTTTGGAAACAAGGGTCAAGGAAAATAAGTATGCTAGGATATCAAAGAAGTTCAGAAATTATAATTGCTCAAATAACTATGCATATCACAGAAATGGGAGGATTTGGCTGCTGTGGAATGCTAGAAATTTGACAGTGGATACAGTTGATGCAGGGAGTCAGTTCATGCATTGCAGAGTGACACATATCATCACTCACAATGTTTTTTGGGTTACTATTATCTATGCCAGTAATAATGCAAATGAAAGAAGAGAACTCTGGCAAAAACTCAGCTCAATCAGGATAATTGCTGATCCTTGGTTAGTCTTAGGAGACTTCAATGTGATCAGATCACACACTGAAAAGGAAGGTGGTGCTCCCCCTTCAATGACAGACATGGGTGACTTTAATGACTGCATTAACACTTGTAGGTTGGATGACATGGTTAGCCAGGGCTGTCACCTAACCTGGACAAATAGCCTGGATGATAGTACTAGAACCTGGTGTAAATTAGATAGAGCTATGACTAATGTGGCCTGGCTATCAAAATTTCCCTCATCCTTTGCTGATTTCAGGCCAGCTGGAGTCTCTGACCATTCTCCAATCATGGTACAAGTTCTCAAACCTCCAGTAGTGAAGAAATCTTTCAAATTCCTGAACTGCTGGTTGGAACATGAGAAATTTAAGGACATTGTGGAAAATGCTTGGAAGAAGCCAGTGGCAGGCACAGCTATGTTCAGGCTCTTCCAAAGATTAAAAAATGTCAAGCATGAGCTCTGTCATCTTAATAAGCAGTACTATTCAAATCTTAGCAGCAGGGTCAGAGAGTGCAAATACAAGCTTGACCAGAGCCAAAAAGATCTTCAATTACACCCCCTGGATTAGAATTATATTGAAGGCTGTAGGAATTGTAAGGATAAATACCTGAAAATGAAGAAGGCTGAGCTGAGCATGCTTTACCAAAGGGCAAAAATCACACACCTGAAGGAGTCTGATTGTAGTTCAAGGTATTTCTTTGCCAAAATTGCTGAGAGAAAAAGCCAGAGCACTATTGGTCAAATTCTAGACAGACATGGAGTGTTGTATAAGGATCAAAAAAGCATTGCTGCTGCCTTTATTGACTACTATGAACATCTGTTGGGCACTGATAGGAAAGTACTTAATTTGGACTGCAAATTTGTGCAAAAATCTTCTACCATCTCTGCAGATCAGCAAAGCTTTCTGATTTCTCCCTTTTCAAAGGAGGAAATAAAGGAAGCTGTCTTTGGCATGGATTCAAACAAAAGCCCAGGCCAGTATGGTTTTTCACCAGGCTTTTTCAAGGCTTCATGGGATATAGTGGGGGATGAATTCACCAGAGCTGTTCTGGATTTTTTTGACAAAAAGAAGATGCACAAGTCTGCAAATACAACCTTGGTCACACTCATTCCAAAGAAGGAGAATCCGAGTAGTGTCACAGATTTTAGGCCAATCTCTTGCTGCTCCACCTATTACAAAGTTGTGACTAAGGTTTTGGCTAACAGACTTCAGAAAGTCCTGCCTGATATTATAGGGAAGGAACAAGCTGCCTTTGTTAAAGGTAGGGATATTTTTGAAAACATCTTAGTCTCACAGGCACTTGTTAAGGGTTATGATCAGAAACATGTCTCCCCTAGATGTTTAATCAAGGTTGACATAAGAAAGACTTTTGATTCTCTCAACTGGAACTTTATCAAGGCAATGCTGCAAGCTTTTGGCTTTCCTGAAGTTTTTAATGAATGGATCATGGGCTGTATCACCACTCCTTTCTACTCCTTCAAGATTAATGGCAGTTATGAAGGGTTTATTTCTGGTAAAAGTGGCATAAGACAAGGGGATCCTTTATCCCCTTATCTATTTGTCATGAGCATGGAGGTGCTGTCCAGATATCTGAGGAATATGCCAACTTACACCCAGTTCTCTTTTCATCCAAAGTGTGGTAAACTGAACCTCACTCACCTTACATTTGCTGATGATCTTATGATATTTGTAAGGGGTGATGTCCCTTCAGCCATGGCTGTGGTTGACTGTTTGAGGATTTTTGCTGATGTTTCTGATTTGGAGGCTAATCCTACCAAAACAGAAATTTACTTTGGAGGTATTAGCAAGGAGGTGGAGGATCAAATCCTTAAAGAGACTCAATTTGCCAAGGGACACTTCCCTTTCAGATACTTGGGCATTCCCTGTTGGAGTAGGTGTCCTCCGACAATAATGCGTTGACTAATTAAATCTAATTAGGAATAAACCTGGGATATATTGAATATACTAAGTCAGTTGATTAACGTAAATCGATAACGGTTGGCTGACTAGAGTTTGACGTTATTGTCGTTTGACGGCGGTAATCAACTGATCCCTCTCGGTCACACCGGTAAAGATAGTTTCTCCAAAGGATATTATATATGTACTTGATACAATATAATATAAACCTTAATGTTTCAGTTAAAGAGTTAACTGATTATATCAGATGGTGTTTTACGAGTTTGGAACTCAAGTCGTACCATATTACGATTATTTGTGTATATTGTCGATATTGACAATTAGCTAATTATATTACTAAGAGTTGTAATTTTGGCTAAAATGATGTAATTGGTGATTATTATATGATGATATAATAATTAACTAACACTTAAAGTAGTAAGTGTACAAATTATACCAAATTGTAACATGAGATGTTAAGGGGTATAATTAGTAAGGGTAAAATGGTAATTTGGATTACCACTAGTATATATACTAGAGTTTGATGCTCAAACATAAAGAGACATCATTTTTACACAAACACATATTGTTTTTAGAGAGAGAAAAAGAGAATTATTCCATTTCTTCTCTCTAAAAATCAGCCCACTTCTAACACCATTGAGATCAAGTTTTCTTCATTGCATGTCAATAAAAACTTGATCAAAACACTTCTCTTAAGCTAGAATAACATTAGCTAAAGTGTTAGCTAATTTTATTTTGGAATTAAGGTTTGATTCACCTATTAACACTAGCTTGTTTTGGGTGAATATTGGAGAACTTCTTTGGTGGATTAAGGGAGGAGGTTTCCTAACTTGGAAACTCAAGTTTAAGGAGGAGGATCCCCATTTAATAGCAGCTCAAAAGCCTTCTTTGAAGGTGTGGTCAAACTTCCTTCTTATTAAGGTATAAAAACTTGTTTTATACACTTATTCATGCTTTAATCTTACATGCAACTAAAGATTCTTAGCTAAACTTAATTAAGGGTAATTAAGTACTAATTAGAGGAGTCTAATTAGATGCTAAGTAACTTTCATTCCCTTGCACTCAAAAAAGCTGAAAACAGATGTATACCAAATGATGATTGGAAAAATCAGCAAAGCAATTAAGCATTGGACTTCCCAAGTTCTTTCCTATGCAGGAAAGGTCCTGCTTATAAATTCTATCATTTTTGGGCTAGAAAACTTTTGGTGTGCCAGCATTCTGCTTCCAAAAGGAATCATAAAGAAAATCAACAGAATCTGTAAAGATTTTCTGTGGAATATTGAGGATAACCAAAGAAAAATCAGCTGCAAAAGTTGGAAAAGTTGCTGTAATCCAAAGGATGAATGTGGGTTTGGCATTAAGGAAGTTCTTGCTTGGAATAGGGCCATAATGACTAAGTGGATATGGAAAATTCTTAAGCAGCACAACAGTATTTGGAGTGATTGGGTGAGACTGTATGGCCTGAAAAATGAGAGTTTTTGGACCATCAAAAGTAAGCCTACTGACTCTGAATCTTGGAGAGGGATTATTGCAGTCAGAGATCATCTTCTAAACCAGTATCAGAATGCTGCAGAACTTCAGGGTTTGATTTGCAGCTGGATGAATGGCAGCAAATTCAGTGTGAAAAAAGCTTATGAAGTTTTCAGAGATGTTCAACCTAGAGTGAAATGGAGCAAAGTGATATGGAGCAGTGTGGCTCTACCTAAACACAGTTTTATTTCAAGTCTTGCCATTCAAAACAAGCTGACAACTGTGGATAACCTAAGAAAAAGGGGAATTCAAATTGTGAACAGATGTGCTTTGTGCAAAAAAGCATCTGAATCACATCGACATCTTTTCTTTCGTTGTGATTTCTCTGCTCAAATTTGGTCTGCTGTGTTGAACTGGATAGGAGTAAGAGACAGGAAGTGGACTCTGTATCAGGAGGCAACCTGTTTTGCAAAACATCGAAATCAGAAGCATTGGGAGAGCAGTCTGGTGCAAGTGTTGCCTTACTGCTGCTGCCTACTGCATTTGGGCTGAGAGGAATAGGCGCATTTTTGCAAATTCGGAGAAGCAAGTACATGATATAATAGATGAAATCAAATTTCTTGTTTGTGTGAGAGTTTATAGTTGGCAGAAAAACTTAGGAAATGAGGAAGTAGTAGACTTTCTTAATGCTTAACTTCTTAGTGGCTCTTATTTTTGTAAGATAACGTTTTTATTACCAAATTGGATGAATAAAATCTTTTACCTTCTTACAAAAAAGTTTAAATTCATTTCCGCTATAAGGTTCAAATCGTGGTAGCCCCCTATATCAAATGAAATCTTAATTAGCACACGGTATTAGTAAACACGTTTTGAAAGCAACACGTACATTATCATCCATGCTCCAAGCTATATATTGAGCAAAACTTCTAATTAATTCGGGCAAAAGCTATTGCTTTGATAAGAGTACTCGAGAGGTGGATTCAATGATCAACTACGTACAAATACATACTTTAGCCTACCAAAGGCTACTTATTAGTTTGATCACTAAAACTATTACACTACTAAACATCATCGTACTAAATTGAGATCGTAAAATCGTGAGAAAGATATGTAATATCAGATAAACAGTCTTATTATTTAAGATTTACACATGATTTTTTTTAAAATTATTGGCGCACCTAATAAATTTCGGACGTCGAGTCTCAAGTAGTACAGTCTACGTAATCTCTGGCTTCTAGTAGTATCAAATTATACCATTATTACAACAATCAAACATCAAAGAAATGAAGCGTCGGTCGTCGACCCGTAGATGACATTTCCAGAAATAATGGCCTCATCACTACTGGTATACGTATCGCCTTCCGATCCTTCCACTTATTGGCACGTCCCGCTGAAAGGGTCCGAGCACGACAATCGGCCGCAACAATTTCCGATAAATAGACCACATTCATGTCCTTCTCCATGGCAAACTCTAAAAGGATCTGTACAACAATACCAGTATCATTTACAACGAACGTAAGAATGAATAATAAGTATGTATGAAGCAGCCTGAAATTTGTTACTCCGTACTAATCGTACTGACTTTATGGGCTTATATGTGTATTAAGAGTGCGACACAACAATTATACGCACCAAGAAATAATTACGGATTACTTAGCAGGCTAATTAATTACGGATTTTAACATTTTACGTGGTTCAGCGGCTTACCACGCGCACAATTGCCACCAAAAAAATCGCCCCGATTGTTGCAATCGTATCCAGTACAACAAGCCACAAAGTTGTTGGCTATTCCACAAGGTTCTCCTTCAAGCCCACAATATCCTAGTGCTTTCATGCTCATGCTTTGCACTTCAAAAGTTGCATAAAACATCAAACATGTAACACAAATAGGGCAAAATTAGAACAATTATTATAACGAGTTTTTAATTTATTATTAAGAAGAAAATCACAAACAATAAGAGTAACCATAATTACCCAAGACAAGGATGATCAAAATTGCTAAAGCATTTTTGTTGTGAGAAACGAGTGAAACTTTCATCTTCAGTAGTAGTTGTATGTAGATAATTTTATTTGTTTCGGAATAATATACTTCCAAGTTAAGTTTTTCCGTTTCTTTATTGTGATATCTCTATTTATAGTAACTACATTATCGATTCGTCAATGTGATACCTCTATTATCCACACCTAGCTTAAACTATTTTACCTATAAAGAAGGCGTCCAAGATAATGAAGTGATCGTATAACCCATTTAAACTCAGTAGATCGAGAGTAGGGGCGGATTATTTTTGACCTAGATTTGTAATCGAAAGTTGACAACGAGAGTAATTATACGTCCATTGAATCAAATATATGTATATTTTTTTCGTTTTAGATAAATTTTATGTTATCAGAAGTTTTAGGCAAAGAAATAGTCAAGTCTTTCCGGCTCTTCATGTTGTAACTCGCAATGTTGGCTAATATAGTTAGAGGTTTACTTTTATTTTCAGGGCATTAATTATTATGGGTGTTATGTAGCCAATAAATTAGTTAGGAGAACAAGCGAACTTGGGTAGTGATTTTTACACGTACTTTACATTGATGCATTTACAATTTTACATGCACCCTGGCCTCCCTTGCGAGTCGCATTTCCCTATGTGGGAGCAATACTCCTCTCACAAACGGGACAATAAAAATCAATACCACACGTAAAATCTTCCATCTCCGGTGTATATCCAATGCTAATTTCAATTCGTGGTATATTTGTTACATGTAAATATGTAAAATATTTTTGATTCATCCAACGAATTGAACGAAATTGCAACATACATGGAGTAAATTTTTTTATTAACACAATCAAGCTAAGTTCATCACGTAGAAGCACAAATTGGTTTGTTATCTTTAGCTGCAAGTAGTAGCTAGGACAACTCTCCGAAATCCCACGTGAGTGTGCAAAGACAGTGCAAGTGAAGCAAATTAAAGCATTACATACAATAACAATGAACAATAATGCTGAGAAAATTTTGCTACGACAACGTACAAATTCAACGACCGAAATTTAAACGTAGAGAAATGAATGAAGTAGATCCAGCTTGGGATGAGGCTTCCATGAATTGAAAACGCCTGGCCTCATTGCACTTCTTCCCTTCACTTATTGGCAAGTGCCGCTGAAAGTGCCTGTGCAAGACATTCGGCCACAACAACTTCCATCAAAGAAACCACATGTGTGTCCTTGTGGATAACAAGCGCTCAGAGGATCTGTACAAGTTTCATTTACAACGTAAACAACTAGTATCAACACGAGAATGCGGCATAACATATTTTGATTTATACAGTCACACACTAAATAAAACGATTGCACCAGAAACTTTTTCGGTAAAATTAGTTAGACCTTGGGATTAAGCTTACCACGTGCACAATTGCCACCAAAAACACCGCTCTCGCGATTGTTGCAAATGTAACCGTTACAACAAGACACAAAATTGTTGGCTATTCCACATGGTTCCCCGCCAAGCCCACAATATCCTTGTGCTTTCATGCTCATGCTTTGCACTATAAAAAATTGTATCAAATACGTAACACAAATAGTATATGTTAGCGAAAAGAAATTTTCAATATTAAATTGAGGACAATAAGAGTTGTGGCCTTAGCTTGCACATTTGATCTCTAGTAATATTAAGTAGTTTTCCTATTAACGTGTGTCTTAAGGATACATGTTAAGAACACATTCTTCTTCCTCATTTGAGTGAGATTCGCCTTAAATAATCAATGCAATGATCAGGTTAACAAGAAAATTGGAAACGAGAAAAATCATAAGTACCCAAGGTGAGGATGAGAAGAACGGCTAACACAGTTTTCTTGTGAGAAACGAGTGTAACCTTCATTTTCAATCGTAGTTCTGATATATCTTTCTAAGTGAAAATAATATATAGATTATTAGTTTGGAATTGAATCAGGTCAGAAGTAAAGTTATGTCAGAAGGTCAGAAGTAATCTCAGCCACACATCTTGATAATCCACTAACTCTTATAACTTTAGTTCCTCCGTAACTCCAATAACTATAGCGCATAACTCCAATAACTATAGAGCTCTAACTTCACAGTACTTGAGTAAAATACGTAACTTCAACTTAACTCCAATAACTTCAATAACTACAACACGTTTTTTTATATAATTCTAATAACTACAACACGTAACTATAATAACTCCAATAACTATAAATCACGTAACCCCGATTAACTCCAATAACTATGGTAACTTTAATAACTCCAATAACTTCACACACAAAAATTCATAACTTTAATAAAAAAAAAATTTAAAAAAAAAACAGAAAATGAAATCCCATTTTTTTCTCTCTCCTCCTCCACCCACCCACCCCCACACCCACAGCCACCACCACGCACCATGCCACCACCGCGACCCCCATGCGCCGACCACCACCAATCGTGACGCCACCACCACTAACCGACGGGCGCCGTTCCGGCGACCTCACGGCGGCACCAAACTCCCCGCGCCACTGCCTCTATCGTCGTGCACGTGCTCTTTTCTTCATTTTCTCTCTCCTCCTTCACTCCCTTCCCCAGCCCCTACAATCGACCGCCGCCGCCCATTAAACGTCCCCCGCCCCTCGCACGTCGTCCCCGACCACGCGTACGGTGCCGCCCCTTCACGCGTTGCCGTCATATGTCATTTTGGTAGAAAAATAGGAAGTTGGGGGAGAAAGAAGGGGCGGCGAACGCGGGGGAGGGGCGGCGCGAAGGTCGCGGCAGAGATCCGACAGTGGTGGTGGGGTCGGGGCCGGCTGTAGTGGTGGTCGGGGCCGGCCGTCGGCGGAGCAGTGGTGGTCGGGTAAGGTGGGGGTGTTTGGGTGAGGAGAGAGAGAAAGGAAGGAAGGGGTGGGTTTTTTTTGTTTTTGTTTATTTTTTATTTGCTTTAATCTTGACCATTGATCTTGGATAGATGAATGGCTCAGATCACTTCTGACCTTCTGACATAAATCTACTTCTGACCGGATACGTCCCCTTATTAGTTTACTATAGTTGTGATTATTCTTCATACTAGTTTTTTACCCGTGCAAATGCACGGGAATTTCAAATGCTATTTAAATTTGTTATATATGACGTTATTTAGGAGATATTAAAGAACAAAATTTGGAACCCCTTTTTCTAACCCTGTCAAAAACTGACTCGTCCCCAAAAACTTGCTCCTCTTAAAAAGCTGACCAAGAAACGGCCCGAAATAATACATAACATAATAGTAAAATAAGAATATAATAACATTTCAATACTAAAAATTATCGAGAAAAACACACTTGAACATGTATTTCTGACACGTTGCTCAACTCATACCCGGCCGAACTTGTATTCAACTGACTCAAATTTACCAAATACAACCGACCCGTATTTTACGCCAACGCAAAATTACGCGCACCCGTAACCTTCCGGCCCAAATTGTGGCTTTTCCCTTTAACACATGACCCATAGCTTATTTAGTCTCCTACTTAAAACTACGCATCGACTCTTATACTCGACCAACTTTCCTAGGTCCTACGATCCTTTGTTAGTTTGTAGGAGTAAACATACACAAACACCCAACCGACAACTCTCAACTCCACCATCAACTTTCCTAGCTAGTACCCGTACAACATTTTAGCCGATGACTCTTTCCACCTACCTGAAATTATCGTCGATCCCCTATATATTCCCGCCGACTCCTTACTCGTTCACCTAATCGAGACACTAACACCCGTCACAATTTCTAAACGACACCTCCACAGAGCAACTCGATCAAATGGCAGTATGGCACCCCACACTACGTGATTTCTTTACTCGACCGCCAATCATGTATGTTCTTATATCTCATCTCATTTACCCCGGTCGATTTTTATACTTGACTCACTTTAACACTCACACTCTCGACTCTTCTCTATTCGATCCTCCGATTTCCCTATGCGACGTTCCAACCATTCCACTCTTGTATAGTGCGTAAAATTTTGTATTTTTTCCTATTTTTTTTTCTATATATAATCACCATCATAACAAACGTACTAATTGTAAAAAATAATAAAGCAAAATGGAGCAATTATGATTAGAATACCTAAACTCCTAGTTGAACTCAAAACTAACCATAAACTAATTAAGTACAAATCTATTATTTCTCTCGCCTCGTTCAAAACTAAATCAAATTTGCTTAATACAATTGAATTATAATGTTTAGATTCTATTATTTCATCATACATATTTCACGATATTACTTTAGATCCTAAAAATTCCCGTAAAAGGTAGTTCCGCCAAGTACCTTTCTTTCAATATATATCTCGATCACCATTCACTGGAATTCAATATCTCAATCGTTGCAACACGGGAATTCCAAACTCTTACTTATTTAGTCCCATTCTAAATTAAACCCCTCGAGTCCTCGACCACCCGTCGACTTTGTACTCAACACCCCTTATCCTCATGACAAATTTCTTAGTCGAACTGATCCCCTCCCTGGTCAACATTCCTAGGCGTCCACATAATCTATTATTAGCTCATATATATACCAACCTCCAACTCTCACCCCACCTCATCCATTGTTCTAGTCAATAGTCCTATTACCCAACAACATTATTTTAGCTTTCACCCTTCGCCCCAAGAACGACGTAATGTTTTATTTGACCCCGTCCACTCTTTACCTGCCCTCCTAATTGACACTCCTGCACACCCGTAAAATATTCGAAGTGGCACTTACACACCCTAACTCACATGATGCCCCACCCCACGTAAGCCCTTATACTTGATCCCCCATTCCTATCAATTCCGATACCCCATCCCTTTTACCCAAGTCAATTCTGGTACTCGATTAACATTTACACTCTTGACTCCCTCTACCCGCCGTCGATCACTCCTATGGGATGCCCCCATCATTCTACACTCATTTTTTTAAGATGGATATTTCTTCCTACTATATTATTCAAGAAACAGAATTGTAGAATTAATACCAACTTATAGTAGTTGAGTTCTTTATAAGTATGCTATTAATATTGGTAATTTGATACTGTACACAGTGAAAATAAAAATGATAATAAGTCGATTTTTTTTTTAACTTCATATATTTTCTATCGCTAATGAAGAGAAAGTATATAGATATGAGCAAAATTGAGCACTGCTAAGGTAATAAAACATCCCTTCAAAAAAAAAAAGGTAATAAAACACATTACTCATCATCACTAATGAAGTATACAAAATATGTTTGTATAACAAAACAGTGAGTTTAAGGGTACGTATTACCGTATAAGGCAAGAATATCGGTCTAAAAGATAGCATATCTTTTTCAATATCACAACGTATTTCCTTTAGATTGTTGTTTCTAATAGCAAAATCAAATATATTATATTCCTTGATATATTATGGCCGTGTGTCATGAGTAATTGAGTATGTACTCCGTGTATGGCATAAGGAAAGTTACTGACATAAGGAAATATGTTATGTTATTTTTTTTCCATAATTCGTCAAAATATCCAGCCTTGGAATGATTTGCTCATCCGCAATTATTTTGACTGGTGTTTTCCTTTTTATAGAATGAATTTTATAAAAATGCATGAAGTAGCGAATAGCACAATGGTAATATGGCCCCGTTTGATAGGACTGCATCTTTCTGAACTAATCTGATCTGATCTGAATGATTCTGATCTGATCTGATCTGATCTGAATGATTCTGATCTGAACTGATCTGATCTGAATGATTCTGAACTGATCTGATCTGATCTGAATGTGTTGAAATTTTGATTGAATTTCAACGAATTAACATCAGTTATGGGCCAAATACATTGATAAAAATTTCATCTGATCTGATCTGATCTGATCTGATCTGAATGATTCTGAACTGATCTGATCTGATCTGAATGATTCTGAACTGATCAGAATACTACTGCGAATAAGTCCTATCAAACAGGGCCTATGTTGAAAATGTGAATGAGAGGTCAGTGGTTCAAATCTTAGCTACGACATTTTTGGCTCAATGACCAATTGATCATGCTGACGTGTCAAACAAATGCTGACATGTCAGTTCTGCGTTGAAGCTTGCCAACTCAGCTTATCTTGCACGCAATTATTAAAAGTAATAGATTGTGGTGCCTCTATATATAGTA
Source organism: Spergularia bocconei (assembly GCA_963457585.1). NCBI lineage: Eukaryota > Viridiplantae > Streptophyta > Magnoliopsida > Caryophyllales > Caryophyllaceae > Spergularia > Spergularia bocconei. The sequence continues at coordinate 1,934,603 of OY734951.1, read as the reverse complement.
CATGTATGTATACGACACTAGTTTCCTAATATAGCCAAATGGAACAATAATGTGTACAAACTATTCCAGCCTAGCTCTTACAGAGATTTATTTTGTTGTTTCCATTTTTTTCATTTTTTTAGTCTAGGGCTTATGAACTCAATCAATATGGTTCTTATATTTTTCATATCATATTATTATTGAATCCTTCTGTTTAATGGACCGCTTCCGAGCCCTATCGTAGACAACGTCAAAATCAAGCCAACATGTACGTACAAAATAATACATAAGCTGAAAGTCAACGTTTGAATTATACGGAGTACAAGACTACGTACAGGATTGAAAATGGTTGGACGCAAACAATTGAATTGCTCAATACTCGTATTATATAGCAAGATTCACACCTGCATGTTAATTTTTGCGCAATAAGTTGATTGATTCGAGCATTTTGACGTCATGAGGTTATGTTTTCGCTCATATATTATACATGAAATTAGTATTCATTTCGTTTTTTTTCTAATAAAAGAACATTTATAGTTACCAAATTAAAGGCAAGAAAGGCCGGCAGAGCATTATATTGTTGAGATCAAGATTAATCTTTTCTATTTGATGAACATACTATTGAATCTGCAACGGGCGTTTCTATGAACGTCGACGTTGCAAAATTGAAAAATACAAATTAAAGGAGAGAGTGATTGGCCGGAAAACAAGACTTAGAGGATTGAGAATGATTGGACCCAAAATCCCAAATCGCTCAAAACTTACACGATTTACATGTTTGCATGCGTTCTAAGTTGCAAGTGGTATGCGCGTAGGTTTGTGCTCTTAAGATCATTGTAGTAAGGTATAACTTGATTTGGGAATTTATTACCTATATTAGAATGATAGAATGTGCTTAGATTATATTATAGGTTTAGAGTGTACATATATTTTTCAATAATTTGATATAGTTCATTGTGATAAATTTGATTTTGCTATAGTAACAAGATTGACTTGCACTGGGAAATATCGACTGTAAAATTGGAATTGTAAAACTTTAATTTCATGGTGGCCTGCTGGTGGAGATGGGAATTACTAGAGAAAGAAGCAAGCCAAGAAACTCAAAAAAGCTGGAGAACATATATAATTAACGAAATGATCACTATCAACCTCGAACACGACCAAGAGTTAGCCCCTTGCATGCATGCATGTTCGCCAAAGTTATAAACTCGAGAATAACATTTTCATTTTCGGTTCATCCAACAAACTAAAAATACGACATATATACAAAATTATATTATTGACACAATTCAGATTCATCATGTAGAATCACATAGTATTGGCTATTAGGAGTCTCTCTCTAGCTCCAAGTAGTAGTACCTAAAGACAACTCTCCAAAATTCTACATTTGATTATTCAAATACAAATACAAATACAAATACAAATACAAAATACTCCGTATATAATAATAATGAGAATTTTAGATACGACAACAAAAAATTAAGCGCATATGCATAGGGAATGAAATAAAGAGAAACTTCATAAATGCCCTCGTTGCAATTCATTACTTCAGTATTGGCACGTGCCGCTGAAAGTTCCTGTGCAAGACATTCGGCCACAACAAGTTCCATCAAGAAAACCACATGAATGTCCTTGAGGGTAGCAAGCACTAAGACGATCTGTACAAAATTCCATTTACAAACGTACGAATTAATTACTAATAATATTCTGAAATAATTTGTCACTCTTAAATTGGAAATTCGCTACTGATTATCTAGTTTACCATCGATATATATATATATGACAGCGTTTTAACGGGGCACAATAAATTTAATTTTAATCGATTAGGATGCACTTAAAAGTTAAAACAATGCAAGTAAGGTCATGTTTGATAGGACTGCATATTTCTGAACTGATCTGATTTGATCTGAATTATTTTGATCTGATCTGGCCTGATTTGAATGACTCTGAACTGATCTAATCTGATCTGAATGTGTATAAATTTTGATTGAATTTCAACGAATTGGTATCAATAATAGACCAAATACATCGATAGAAAGTTAAACTTTTCTGATCTAATCTGATTTGAATGACTCTGATCTGATATGATCTGATCTGAATGATTCTGAACTGATCTGAATTCATCTGAGAATAAGTCATATCAAACAGGGCTTAATTAACACAAAGAAGTACGGAGTAGTGTGCAACAGTTACACACACCAGAAGTTTTAAATAGAAGGTTTATTGCAGATTAAGCATTATATGATTCAACTTACCACGTGAACAAGAACCACCAAAAAAGTCATTATAGTTGTTGCAAGCGTATCCGTCACAACAAGCCACAAAATTGTTGGTTATACCACATGGTTCTCCGTCAAGCCCACAATATCCTAGTGCTTTGAAAATGCCCATGCTTTGCACTAACAAAAGTGTATCAAACACGTTAAAACTCGATCATCTCCGTATAGTAGTACTAGTATTATATATGAGCGAAAGAAATGTAAACATTCAAGGAAATTACCCAAGGTAAAGATGAGAAGAACCGCTAATACGGTTTTCTTGTGGAAAACCATTGTAATAACCTTGATTTTTGATAGTACTCGTAGTTCTAATGGATCAATATAATTCGCGTGAAAATAAGAAACCAACTCTAAGATATTAGTGATGTATGTCTTTGCTATGATTAAACTTCATTGTGGTACCTTGCTTCTATTTATAGGATTATTACACTAGTTGCTAATCTAGCTAAATGATCGATAATAATGTTGAGTACAAACTCTTCCAGCCTAGCTCTTAATTATTTCTTATTTCCAATTTCTTATTTTGTTTTTGAGTCTAGCCGTCTTGGCCAGTGGCGGAACCAACCAAGTGGGATGTTTTGGAAATAAAATTTATTTTGTTCAAGTCCTGGGAGCAGCCTCTTGTCAAATAAATTGACAAGGGAAGGCTTGCCCTCATTACACCCTTGTGGTGGGACCCTTCCCCGGACCCTCGCTTGTCGGGGACGCCAATGTGCGCCGGGCTGCCCTTTAACTAGCTTAGCTAACTTGCAGTCTGTATTATGCGGAGTAATTAAATTAGTTTTGATCTGGTCCGACTTTTCTTCCTTATCTTAGGTCATTGTAAACTTAGTTCTTACATATTTAGATCATTTTTGAATCCTTATATTTACACGCTTCCAAGCCGCCCTATAGTAGCAATAAATGTCAAAATCGGACCATATTGGGATTATTGCTTCCCTTATCTAAAAATGAAATTACAAGAAAATAAAGAAATTATTATACAAAATACACTAAAGGTTCATGTTTATTAACACGTGCACGATTTGGAACTTGATTGTCTTTGGGATATCACTTCTTAATGTGGCAGGAGAATGTTGTTGCAGGGCTTGAAGGTACCAGCGATGTGCGGGAGGAGTGGGTTAATCTATGGAAGGTGGCTGTGCCGCCTAAAGTACGAAGCTTTGTGTGGCGTGCTTGTTGCGGAGCCTTGCCTAGTGGGAGTAATTTGCACCGGCGAGTTCAGGAAGTCGACCCTACTTGTTGTCGATGTGGGGTGGCTGCTGAACACGACATCCACGCCCTGCTGTTCTGTTCGGAATCAATAGACTTATGGAGGGTTCTAGGCTATAACCCTGAGGTGGAATGGTGTCAGGTGCTTAGCTGCCGTGACTGGGTGGAATTGATGTTACGTTTTAGTGACCGAAGCAAGACAGAACATGCCTTTATGATGCTATGGCAGATTTGGAACGAGCGTAACACGATTTTCCATGGTGGAACAAGACGGGACGTGAGTGTAGTGGTGCAAGGCGCATTGAGTTATTGGACGGCTTATAGCGAGGCTAATGCTAAAGAACCTCGTGAGGTTGATGTTGCGGTAAGTAGGAAGAAAGGATGGTTGGTTCCTCCTTCGGGTGTGTATAAGATCAATGTTGACGGGGCTGTAATGGGTGAGGCTGGGAGTGGTTGGGCGTGGTAATCCGAGGCCACGAAGGTGAGGTATTTCTCTCTGCATGTCACCAAGTCAAGGAGCTATGGGAGCCGGCTGTCACTGAAATGAAGGCAATGGAGTTTGGTCTTAACCTTGCTTTGCAACATGGGTTGCGGGATGTGATTGTGGAGACCGATTGCATTCAGGTGGTGTCTATTTTGAGAGATAGATCTTTTCCAATCTCGTATCTAGGTAACTTAGGTAGAGTTGTTAGTTCTCTTTGTAATAGCTTTAGTTCGGTAGTTTTTCTCATGTTCGTAGAATTGCTAATAAGGCGGCTCATTGCATGGCCCATTATTCGCCTTTAGATAATACTACTAGAGTTTGGATGTTAGGTGGTCCAGAGAGTCTTCAGTTTGTAACTTCAGCAGACTTCATGTCTACTTTTATTGAGTAATATAACTGGTCCGATTATTATCAAAAAAAAATTCAACATCATGCTTACCAAACAAAATATTTAAACAGGCTATAGATAATGGAATTCCTCTAGCGCCTCTCATAACGCCACGTGGAAATTATCTCTTTTTGAAGGTCCAAGTCAAAAATTAAACTGATAGCTTGTAACTTGTAAGACATGTTGGAAATAATGCTAATTTAGTGGAATTTTGATTAGTGGGGTAGGTTATGTTATTTAGATTAGTCGGAGTTATGAGAGTTGAAGAGGTTAATACAACGACTATAATAGTTTGTCTAGTGTTGATGTGAAATTGAATATGACCAGTCGATGATGACAATAAAATTGAATTTTGTGGGAAAAAGTTAAATTTACTGAAAATATTGGTAATACTCCATAGACTGGAGCTACAAGATGTCTATCATAATCCTGAAAGTATGTGCTCCCGTATTTACTTTTCTAGTACGGAGTACTATATTTTAGCGGGACGTTGTGCACTTTTGAACTTATTTTACATTTTTATTTACTTTAGTGGATACTCTCGCGAGTTATAAAATGAGCAATTAAATCGTGTTGTTATAAAGCGATACATCTCGACATTACACAATTTATTTATTACAAGCAAGTAGTGTCTTAATTACTACGTACTAGTAGTAAGTTAGTGAGATCCAAATTTAAGAGCAACCTTAAGAAGCAAGCCAAGAAACTCAAAGGGGTTGGAGAACATGACGAAATGATCACTATCAACCTCGAACACATCCGACGGTGGCCATTTCTTGATCATCAAATCTTGATCTTCTTGTGAATAGTATCTGTCATGTAAGGTCTTGATGTACACACGTGGCAGCTTCTCCGAATCTTTTCCATCTGCAAACTTTGCGCTTCTTATAGCTTGTCCTGGGAATGGTCGAATCAGCATTGCTGCCAATGCGCGATCCTGCCAAAATTTTGCATTGGCGCATCTAGAAAGTTAAAAACGATTGTTCAAATTCGACATTTCTCTAGACAAAACTCACACATTTTTAAACCATCAGGGCCACCCTCTGAATTCGCCCCTATGATCAAAATCAAAATTGATAACGGAGTATAAATACTACTACGTACGTACCTCTAAAGGACTCAGTTGGTATAGAGACTCCCCTTGAGCTTCCTTAGAAACACATTCTGTTGCACCGTAGGCTATACTACTATCTCCATTCTTCAATACATCGGGTTTGATCTAAGACAATTATATGGAAGGGAACAAGTTACTTAGACCGGGTTTAATTCAACTTAAAGAACATCGAATATTTCATCACATCAGATCCATTCAAACCAGACCAACATTAAATCAAAATTTGCGTAATCAGAACAATAATCTAAACACACTTACAAGTTTCAACTTTTCAACAAAGGAGCGGAAGTAGCTATTATTATAGCTTACATCTTGGACGTACTGCTCAGAGTCTAACCCATTCTTGTACATAGCAGCTCCAACAAACACCGCGGCTACGAGTTTATGAGGGTGGTTATGTACAGCCCAGCTTGCACTAAGACCACCAGCACTATGACCAACTAAAATGACCTTTTCACCCTCCGGCAAGTTAGACAGTATATCGTCCAGTGGCTGGTTGTACTCCTCAAATGTGGTGATGGTGGTTGGGTCAGTTGGATCAATGCCCGAGCCACGAAGGTCCGGGCAGGTTACCATGTGGCCCGTGGACTCGAGGAGGCACCGAATTCGGTACCAGCACCAGGCTCCATGGGCTGCACCATGTACCAGTACAAAATGGTTCCCCTTGCTTGAAGATATGCTGCTCATTCTAAGTGTGTTTTTGCAACTATTGGATGTTATCACTTATCACCAATGTGTGGTCAAATTTTAAGTATCCTAACGAAACCGACTTTACTTTCGGGTTAACACTCATATCCGTAAGAGCAAGTCTTTTGTACGACAACCTAACCTTTATACTCCTTATTTGTGACCGTATCACAATAAAGCCAAAATGAGCAATAAACATGGTAAAGAGTATCGTCCAACAATGGAATTGAGTCATACTAACTACTAAAAGCATATCGTAAAAGGATACGGTCCTCCACTAGTTTGCAATAAGGACCGACGAGCTAACACCCTAGCACATAGGCTCAAGCAAGATTTCATCCTAGAATCAAATTACTTACAGGAGCACGTATTGTAAATTTGGAAGTTGAGTCCCATATAACTTTTTAATATGGACTTGGTGTCGTGCATGTTACACCAAGAACGGCTCCATTTTAGCTCAACTTCTCCTAATTACACAAGCAAACACTGACCACCAGCAAGCCTGACCATCCCTTTAAATTATAAGGTCTTCAAGCAGAAGTTGTGCATTAATTCATCAGTGTCATCGGGCAAGAAAACAACCAAATTCATCCCAATACAAACCTATGTCCTCTTCGCTTTCTCCTCCTCAAAATCTCTCACCAGAGCACTAATTGCTAATGCAGGAACCCGAGTCAACACTTCAAGAGTACGACTCCCGTCACCATCATTGACAAACCAGTTCCAAAGTAATCTTAATAGATTTCCACAAAGCAGTAGCTTGGGACCGAGAACTCCACTGCAGAGAATAAGCTCGGACTATGTATATTGACAGTCATCAGTATTGCTCTCCGCTTAACCAGCAAGCAAGCTAAATACTAGCTAACTATCCAACTCTGGCTTGACAAGTACTCACTCATAACTTCGTAAGAACTGTGGCGTGATATGCTCCAGCAGAAGTGAAAACTTCCCATCAAACAGTAGATTACCTCAAACATTCGATCAATAAAACTGCTGCCAAAGACTTCCACTGTTTGCAAAAACTCATTTCCGGTCCTCAAGAAGGAAAGGCTACAGCCCTGCAATTCCACGTAAAATCCATTAAAAAACTAAACATCTAAATTCTAACTACGGTCATCTACTAGTCATATACTCATGAGCAAAGTTCATCCAAAACGTCTTTTGATATTACATAGCAAACCTTTCTGTGCAGAAGCCACCTAGACCACTACATGCCCCAAATATACATTCACTGACTTGCTGTAGGCCGGTAGCTGTTGGATAAATTTCATCCAAAATGTGTTTCAGATGGTAAAAAATTACACTCAGTCACTTGCAGGACCTACAGGTGGCTTCTCCACAAAATGTTCTCTATGTATTAATTTCTAAATTTCTGATGAGTTATACAGCAACATTGATAGTTATGGTAAGACAAATTCATGCTACTCATCAGCTTACTCAAAGAGTCTGATGTGACGATGAGTCAATGACTATATAGCCATCAAAACAATGGTCATATACGTCAATGACGCTATTTTTTTTCATGGTGTCATCACTAAGAGCTCTGTTTCGATATATACAGCATCATTTGGGGCGAATAAAATTGAGATCATTACCTTCATGGCTTCATCATTGTTCATCCGTGCTTACATGATTCAACTCTTCAGGCCGCTCCATCTGAGCATACCTATATAACTTCTCATTGAAAACCACTTGAGGATCTTTTTCTAGCAAATTCCCATTTTCATCATAGGCATCCTTTAAGAAAACATCCCAATTCATCTCTGTACCAGCCAAATAAAACGCCCTTGGCTGCTTCAAAAGCATCTGGTAAGTATGTTTAGTGAGACTAAACTCTTCCTTGAACTCCACTATATGATGTATAGAGGCCTTCTTCTCCAGGGTCAATCTTAAAAATTCATGTATGATGCCAACCCTGTATTTTTCCGCTTCCAATGTCCAAAGTTCATGCTTCCATCCATCTGAATAAGGAGAAACCAATGGCAAAGTATTCAACAAATTTAATCGCCTCATATCATCCTCATCCAAATCCAGGGATTTCCCATGTTTCAAGGGGAACTTAAATGCCCTCTTCACCTTTTCCTCATCAATCATGAACTCTTTCTCTAGTGCACTTACTGCTAATACAGGATCCCATTTCAACAACTCAAGAGTACGACTTCCATCATCACCATTGATAACCCGAAAATCCTCGGGAAACTTCAAAACCCAGTCCCTGAAGTCTTCAGGAATACCAAATAACAATCTACAATGGTAAATCTTGCTCAGAGGCATCCGCTTCTCCTTGGACATCATCAATAACTTCTTTACCACTTTCACCCTCTCCATATCCATGGACTCCATAATCTTCTGCTCTTCCTCAAGCAACTCCTCCATGAGCTCAGTAAACCCCAACCACATTTTGTTGTCATGGTGCCGGTATATTTCAAATAAAAGGGGATGTTTGGCGACAAACTTGGTAACCTTGCGACCACGAGGAAACCCCAATTCACGGAAGAGTTTTCCAGCAGTGTCCAAGAGGAGGACATGCTCATGCTGCTTAGCAAGGTACTGTTTGGACCGGATAAGGAAGCGGAAATGGTTGTCACGGTTCACAATTCGTTCAAAGTGGGGGATTAGAGAAGATTGGTGCTGAACAAGGGTCGTTCTCGCGCTGGGCTTCTTGCGCTTCTTCTTGAACTTTTTAGGAGTTTTCGTGATAAGAAAGGAAGTGGAAAATGAAGAGGTTAGGAAGGGAGATACATTAGGATTGAATGGAGTTAAGTTTTTATGGGATGAGAATTTTTCTTGAAGCTTAGTGATAGCAGCAAAGATCCGCCAAGCCATTGATTTTCCTGGGAAGTGTTCTGACTTGGGTCTGTGAGGAACGTAATTTAATCAAAAGGAAGAAGTATACGAGAAGGTGCTCGAGTTTGATGTATACTAGGTCGCTGCAAAGAACAAAACAGCTGAAGCCCTGTTACTTATCTTGCTTCTTGCATTACTGCAATAGAGCCTCGTTTCTGAAGGATAGTTGGCTGATCCTGATAATCAGTTCTTGCAGGTCCAAAGCAGTTGCTGCTGCTGCTGCTGCTAAGTAGTCACAAAACTTGCCACAGCAATAAAGTATTGGAATTGCTCCAGTTTCCAAATTTACATAGTGCAATCTACAAACCACATTGACATCAAAAATAAGAAACAAAAAGGATGCTGAATGAGTAAATTCATCATAGAAATGCACATAAACTAACTGAAACTCATACATCAAAGACTAGCAATAAACATGTTCATCAAAGTTGCAAAATAGCACGACCCTAGTTATATGCACACTGGCATACGACGTTTCAATCATATGTCCTTAACATGGAGGCCGAAGGCAGCAAATAGATGACTTGATCCTCAAAATAGGTTGCTTACCAGACCCACATATAGCAACTTTAATTTTCAGGTTTAATCAAATCCTCAAAGAGTCTAGAGTCTAGACAGCTTCAACTTGAAGCTACGGACTATTTTAAGACAAAAGCATCCTACAATCATAAAGATTGAAATGCTAAATTTGCAGGTTCTTCAGTCATGGAACAAATGCGCATAAAGAAGCTACGACAAGTAGGAAATGGTAGTTGAACTAACTTCTTCACACACAATTTATGTAACTGAGCTCAAAGATCATACTTATGTGCAAGTTCTGTAGTCCAATGGCCAGCAAAATTGGGAATATATATAGTGTAGAAAAGGGCAAACATACATAAGAATCAACCCAACCCTCTAAAATTAAGGACTTCCTGAGGAAATGGTTGCATCTTTGATACTAAAACCCCGAAAAGTTCAGGAAACAATCATCCTGGAGTTGTCAATTATAACCAGGGCAACTAAAAGGTTAGGTCTTTGATACAAAAACTGAAAAGTACAGGAAACAATCATCCTGAAGCTGTCAATTATTACCAGGGCAACTAAAAGGTTGCGTCTTTGATACAAAAACCCGAAAATTTTCGAGTCAAGGAGAAGCTGTGATCAAATTCAGAAGAACCCAAATTGGAAATCGTTCAGCAAATTCACAAATAACAAGTTCACAGTCAATTAAACACTCAAAATGTTACAGAATCAGAGAGGATAAACCAACTTCTGCTAGGCATTTCATCGAACACTTGGGGAACACTAGGAAAGACAACATAAAGCCATCGAAACACCGCAACAAGGATAACTGTATCTTCTACAGAAAAATTTACGGGAAAAAAGAGAGGGAGAGAGAGAGAGAGAGAGAGAGAGGCGATTTGGGCTTACCAGACAGTCGATGTCGTCGTGTAGCTGAAGACTCACCAGTGTTCAGACTGTCACCTGAGAAATGAAAATGAGACGCTCTACTAGTTCTCGTCACTTTGGTTTAACTAGAGGTCTCGACTCCAAATCGAGTCTCGTAAACGAGGGCCGAAATTTAGCACACAGTGTGCTGAGGAATAGTGCATCCCACACTAAAAGACAAAACAATTTTGACCCAAGCCATGTATTTTTATACATGGTAACTTACTGTAAAATAGTAAATACTTTTCTCACATTTCCTCTCTCCTCACCTACCAACCCACCGCATCATCCCCAAATCTTCACCATCTTCATCAGATCTTCATCATCTTCAATCCTTGCTCTCTCTCCACCTTCATCAACCCACTAATCTTGTTCCCCTTCAACCAACCTCCACTATAATCCTACCACCACCACTATAAAAACAAACACCACCATTAAATAAGCCCCACCGACAACCCATATCGCATGCATCACCACCACAATCGTGTCTTCAAAATCAGATCTGAGTCGTAGCCGATCCAAACTCCATTGACGACTACCTACCTACTGCAACTTGAGTCCAGATTTCATCATACTTGCTAGGGTATGTTGCCGTCTCACACACCGGAGAAGGGCTTAGGGTTCCATTTTCCGGCGCCGCGTTAGCGGCGCCGGGAAACGGAACCATAAACCCTTTCTCCGTAAATTTTAGGATAATCACGTTTAATGTTTTTTTAATTTTGTTAGGGTTCACCCTCCCCACATAGGGTGTCTTATGGTTACGACGGCGAAGCCGTCGGAAAATTCGGTCAAGGCGGCGAAGCCGTCGGAAAATTCGGACATGGCGGCGAAGCCGTCGGAAAATTTGGGTTGGTTAAGGCCGCCGGCGTGGTGGTCAGTCGTCGGAAACTGGGTATGGATGAATGGATTTGAAGGAGGAGAGAGAAAGATTTTTTGGTAACTAGTTAATTTACTGGGTATAAATGTACGATTTCGTACAATATACATGATGAATTGTACAAAATACTATAGGATATGACGTTGGAGCCCTGAATATACCATGTATTTACATAAAACCCACTGTGGGATGCACTATTCCACATCCCACCGTGTGCTAAAATTCGGCCCTCTCTCGTAAACACTGTTAAACCGTATCGGGGGGGATTTTGTCATCCTATGTCCTATGTAATGCTCCGGCTCAAAGCCAGGCCAAAACCGGATGTGCACATAGTAAAAAAGCTTTAGTTGTTTAATTTATTTATTTTGGAAGTCGAGTTTAGGCTGATTTTGGTTCGATTCGTTTGATATTCTAGAACTTGTGCATTTTAAAGCGATAAGTTTGATTCAGTCTAGTTCAGTTCATTTAAAATACGTTCAATTTGACTCAAGACACAGTTTGTTGTATCAAGAATGCTTGTCGCGATCTTTTATTAACGTTCAAAAGATTGTAAAAACAATGACAAAATGGTTGGAGAAAGCACGGGTGCCGCGGGATTAATCAAAATAAGAGGACAGTAGGACACGCTCAGTTAAACAGACTAACAGTGTTTAACTGAGCGTGTTTGTAAACAAACTACACTTCGGGTTTGTATAACAGAAGCAACAATGGCTTTTAAATCTACCAAAGCTACACTCGAAACCAAAAGCTTGGATACACGGTTGCTGCAGCCTGCGAGTAGTCTGAGGCGTTCATTCAAACGCACAAAAGGTTACAGATCAGAAGTTCCATGTACAGGAACGACTAGCTTTGACAACGATCCACAATCTAGCAAGCGTGTTTACACTTTACACTTTACAGATGCTGCTACTTAAATTACAAGAGAGAAAAGAAAAAGATGAAACTGTGATCAGCGTCAGCTATGGCATGCTGCTGAGTATTGGAGTCGGGTTTCCTGCCTCAAGAGCAATATTGAGCGTACCCGATAATGTGTCTTTGTAAGCACTGGAAATGGACTCAGTTGTTTCGGAGAGATCCTTTCTCATCTCTGAAATCTTCTTTTCAACGTGCTCCTTGTATCTGGAAACTGAATCAATCAACGCAAAGAGCTCATACGCACAGACTTGTGTCTCTTGCTCGCTTTGCCTTGTTTCTTCCTGCAACTTCAGTTCAGAGGCCTTCACCAAGACCAAAAAAAAACAAATATATACAAGATCAGGTTAGAGTAAGTGAAAATGTGAAATCATGCAGAGTTGTAACGAACAATAAACTGTAAATCATCTGTACCGCTAAGGTGTCCAGTGCTTCTCTTTCCATGATACCAAGGTTGCGTGCCTCAGCCTCAATGTCACCAACGATCCTTTCAGCTTCACTTGCACACCGGAATGAATACTCATTTGTCTCATTCCTAATTTTTTCAAGAAGCCTTGCCCTCTGTAATGTTACCAGCCATTTTACATCAGAAACTAATTGTTTAAGCAAGGTAATAAGTACAGGTAATGAACACAAGTATTAAGTGGCTATCTAAGGCTACCGCAAGTCCACAACTTTCATAGATAATGCCTTTGCGATCTAGATAGACAGTCACTTCCAGTCCACATTGACTGTGCTATTCCAGCATTTGAGGCTAATGACTTGGCAACTAGTAACACAAGTAGCAAAGACTCCAAGCCACATAAAATGTCCTATGCCTCCAGAATCCGGACAACAACAACAACAACAACAACCAAGCCTTATTCCCAAAATGATTTGGGGTCGGCTAACATGAATCGTCATCCAGTAACCGTCTTGGCCTCCAGAATCCGGACAAGGTCAAAAAATCAAAATACAACAACAACAACAACAACAACCAAGCCTTATTCCCAAAATGATTTGGGGTCGGCTAACATGAATCGTCATCCAGTAACCGTCGTGTGTACGCCAAGAAATTTCGAAAACATTGTAAACCTATTAGAAGTATTTAAACACTTTCAAAGGAAATTTAGAAAAGTCGTCAAAATAAATAAAAAGGTTTAAAAAATATTGCAAAAAACATATGAACTTTGAACACAAGTTAAAAACAAAAGTTTTGGAAAAAAGAAATTGGAAAAACCAAACAAAGAAATCAAAAGGCGTCAGAATAAGTCCTCCACATGGATAGAGTCTCGCCACACTGCCCTATCCAACACCATACTCTCTTCAAGCCCTAGAAATGGAGTATGTACAAGCTGCTAAACAATATTTCATTTAGAATTCACAAACAGAGTCAGGAAAATCCGCAATGCATGGGAATAAAGGGCGTAGGAACTCGCCAACTATGCCACCATTTGGGCCAAAAACACATCAGAACTCACAAGAGATTGAAACTACGACACAGTTTTTGACATATCCTGGAGTCCAGATTCACTAAATTCCAATTTAATCTCAACAATTTTCTGATCCCACCTCAAGTATTAACAAAGTCAATATAAGGGGCAAGATTCAAGACAACCCAACTCCGACACCCCCAAGTCATTAGTGAATATCATACTTACATCATCAATATGTGACTGAAGTACTGCAAGGCGATTTCTTTTTGTCTCAATTCTGGCAGTCATGTCCTTAGATTGCTGCTGAAGAGCGATAAACTCCTCCAGCTTTCCCGTAGTGCTTTTCTTGATGTCATCAGCAAATGAGTTAATTGCAGGCTTAAGAGTAGATTTATAGTCAATCCCCAATAGTTCAGCAGGAGTAGATCCTTTGGCATTCAACGTATACTGAAAATCACCTCCAAGCTTTATTCTGCAAAGCATCAACAGGTTTCATGTGATCAGAGCTACCAACAGAGGGTTAATGCTTAGATCAGTTTTTTTTTTTCGGAATCTGTGATTGAACATTATAGCTGTAATAGCTCAATACTGAGAACTAAAAGATACTCAGAGTCTCAGACTCAACAAGGCATCAGAATGGAAGTAGAACATCATAGTAATTCAGACAACCTATATTCATAAAAGCTTTGGACTTCAAGCCAGCTAATAGCCGGCTGACAATACTTTCACTCATAAGTATCTTTATGGACCAATGACAAATGCATGACTAAACTCTTGCACACATTCTCTAGTTCTCATTAACGAAAAGAGCTAGCATATTATTTCGCCAGACAACACCCAATTGAAACTGGGGCCTCCAATTTTTTGAATAATTCGAGATATGAAACGACAGTCCATGAATCAGATCTATGTTGCTCTATATACATGTTCCTAGAGAAAAACCGAAAACCAATATAGGAACTATTAAGTATTGACCCCTGCAGTTCAATTGATAACTAAATCTAAACAACACAAGAGAGAAGGGGGCGCAATCTAAAGCAAACAGGCAAGAGAATAAGGAGTCCACGAATATATGAGAAAGCTTACCTCCTAAGGGCCTGGTTGCACTCGATAGAAAGGGCTTCAAGCTCCTTAAACTGTTGCCCAATGGAACCATCTAGATCCCAACACTTCTCCTCCCATGAGCTTCTGCTAGCCTCAGCCTCGCTAATATCCCTCTCCACGCTCAGCAATTCTCTCTTCATCCTCTCAGCATCCCTCATGTTGATCCCTTGTGCCTCAACCCTCTTCTTGAGCTCCTCGTTCTCCTCCTTTGTTCGACCAATCTCCTCTAACTTTGCAGCGAGCTCCTTCTCCTTATCCTCCAATGCCCTCACCGTGACAGAATTCGCATCCTGCAGAGAAGTAACATACCCCTGGAACTTCTCTAAATCCATTTCTAAATCCTTCCTCTGACTCTCTAAAGTCTCCCTCTCCGAAGGCCTAGATTTCAAGCCTTCAAGCTCCACCTCCAAATTCTTCCCTTCCTCGTCCATCAAATTCATAGTTTCCACCAACAACCTGCTTTCTTTCTCCATCTTCTCCGCAAGCTCTTTATCCAACTCTTCAACAGCCTCATCGTCCCCTTTCATATAAGCCAAGTAACTATCCACAGCGTAAGCCATGACCGTGTCCTTCTTAAACGAGTTTCTGCTAGATATGGAAGAAAGTACGATCAGATCATATTACAAAATGAACACAAAGTACAAAGAACTAAACTTTCAATAAACACCAATACAAGGTGACCTCGTCTCAAATGTATAGTGAAATACTTTAAACAATAATATGACATTCCATTGTCTCATATCGTCTATTTAACCATGATATACATAAACAACATCTGCTTTTGTTGAAAAGTTCATACAAATTCGACTATTTATCCATGATACACATAAACTAAACTTTTAAACAACACCAAAACAAGGTGACCTTGTATCAAAGTATTCAGCTCATAAAAATTCGACTATTTAACCATGATATACATAAACAAAATCTGCTTTTTTGTCAAAAAAGTTCATACAAATTCGACTATTTATCCATGATACACATAAACTAAACTTTTAAACAACACCAAAACAAGGTGATCTTGTATCAAAGTATTCAGCTCATAAAAATTCGACTATTTAACCATGATATACATAAACAAAATCTGCTTTTTTGTCAAAAAAGTTCATACAAATTCGACTATTTATCCATGATACACATAAACTAAACTTTTAAACAACACCAAAACAAGGCGATCTTGTATCAAAGTATTCAGCTCATACACATTCGAGTGAATCTCTTACTCCTTAAATAACGCGATACAGAGAGACATTCTTAACAAAACTATCACCACGCCGAATAATGGCATAGTAATTCGACTAACAAACTGATTATATCGAAACATCTACTGCCTCAATTTGTCGAATTAGATTAAAAACACCCTCAAATTAAACCCCTTTTTACTTCAACATACAATACAATGAGCATTATCAACCACACTCGAAGCACTAAAACCCGAATCAAGTTCAATCAACTCCCAACTTTCTCAAAAACCCGAACCATACTCTACCGCAATGATCAATAAGACGAATATTATCGAGGTAACTCAATCAAACATCAGCATAACTAATCAAATAACTAATAATAAACAAAGTAATTTGATCACACATTCCAATGCCACATTTCCCCAATAATAACATATAAAACCATTGTCGAAACATCAACTATTAATATCGGTCAGGTCAGGCTTTTGGTTGAGATGGCTCTTTTCACACGTTTTCGCGAATTACATTAAAAAAAACAAAATTCAACATAATAATTATAATAAAATAAACAGACGACGACCTAGCGGAGTTGTCATCGGAGCGAAGGTGATCGGAGAAATCGGCGAGCTGAACAAGCCAATGAATGACGGCGAGGAGGAGCGGGAAAGAGTGGGGAGCACCGGGGGCGCGAAAGGCGGACTTATTAATCTTATGAGGGCAATTTAGGTATTTCAACACCAAAAAGAGATCATCTTCAAGCTTGTGGTTAGGGTTACCGGCGAAATCGAGGCGAGAGAGGAGGAACTTGAGCGTGTCAGTGAGGTCTTTGGCGGAGGGGAGAGGTTTTAAGGAGAGAGAGACGGCGGAGTTGTGGGCGGAGAGGTAGGCGTTGATGGCGCGAACGGCGGATTGTTTGTATGAGATGTCGGTGATTTGGACGGATTGGCGGTGGTTGAAGGAGGAGGAGGAAGGGCGGCTACTGCAGAAGCTTGCGTCGGAGTCGCGGTGGTGTGAGGTGGTGGTGGAGAATTGAGGTGTTGGTGGTGGGAGGAGGGATTCGCGGTGGGTTGTGGGTTGTGGTGGTGGTGGTGGTGGTGGTGCGCGGCGGTTTACGCGTTTCATTGGTGGTTGTTGTGGTGGTTAGGGTTAACGGTTGGGGTTTTGGGGGAGGGAGAGATTGGGAAATTTGAATTTTTTGAAATGTGGAGTGTAGAGTGTAGAGTGTAGAGTGTTGGTGAAGCTGTGAATATTAGAGGGAGCTTTTTGCTTCTGAGCCCACGGTTCGAGCAATGGAAGAATCGAAATTTGTTTTTAGATTTATTGACTTATATCTATATAACGTGTATTATTATCACTAAAAATAAATAATAATTTATAAGAAGTTGGTGAAACTTATTGTTTACGAAATACTCCCTCCTGCGTTAAATGATCTCCCTGTTTTGTGAAACTGGAGCGACTTTTCATGTGGTTGGTATAGCGGGAGCGAGACTTAAGTGAAAAGGGGAGGCCTCGTCGTGCTGAGATGGTTGCGGGAAGATTTGATTTACATGCTGTGGTTTGTATGGGGATTCGGGATGTGGTTTTGGAATGTGATGCACAAGTCTTGACGTGGGCCTTAATTGCAAATAAGATTGGATTCGGGCTGGAAGATAAAGCAAAAATATTTGACACAATAAAACCAACATAACTGGGAAGAAAAGAACCAATTTTGAGTGTGTTGATAAGTTGGAGTGAATCGATTCAAGCACCACATCATGCGCCCAAGTTGCCACGCCAACTGTAATCCAAACTCCGCGACTTCAGCCTGCCACCTATTTCTCACCTGCTTGCAACTAAGCCTCGGTACCTCACCTTCACCACTATGCAACACCACTTCAAGGCGCGAACCAGCCCCTCCCAAAATCGATTCCTTCGTGTTAACCTTCACCACCCCTAGCAGTTTTCGGTGGAGGTCTCCACGTATCATCACAAGCTCCTCCTCCATGCTCCATGAACTATTTGGTCAATCTCCAACTTCTGCAAAAGCACTCCCCATAAACAAGAGCTCCTAATTGAAGCTTCTACTTCTAAGGAACAAATTTACCCTAGAAATGCCTGTGAAAAGTGAAAAATTGTTTCTTAATTTTGGGGTGTTTTCCCAAATTCCATCTTCTAGGTCTCAGAATAAATGTTCGGAGTTTGGTCAAACACACCTTAATCTTGCCTATAACAACCATGTATGCCTAACACCTCGCCACCATGAATTAATCCTCCCCCCCCCCCCCCCCCCCCGCATTACGGTCATCCCAAACAGCCCCCGCTACGACCCATCTCCTAGCTATGGACTCGAGATCTGCACGCACACACCACCTCAATCCCTCGCGAAAATATTCAATTTGGTAAATTAAATGCTTCATTTGGTTAAAAACAAATTTTTGGAGTATAAGGGTTGGAGCGGTAGTGTGGATCACCTGTCCCATTTTCCTGTCTCACTGCATGTACCTCACCAATCACATGCTAGCAGACGTGCAATGTGATTTGAAAGTCTATTAGAATTACTTGACTTGAGTGATTCTTCTTCTTAGAAGATAAATTGTATGGGTATGCATTCTTACAAAATAAGAAATTGAAAGATTATATTGAAATTTCTCGGTTGGAAGTCTGAGTGGTTTTTGGTACTCCGTATCACACCGTGACCATCTATTCTTGTAAACAAACAATTTCGCAGCCATATCCGCAAAAACAACCCAATAATATATAAGGAAATAATATATTTCCTAGTATATATTATCATGTTTATATTGTAATCTAGTTAATTTAGGTTAGTAAATATCCCTTATGATCTTATTGTAATCATATTAGCCATATCCGTATATTGTAATCTTTGTAATGTCGGCTACCCTAGTATTAACCCTAGCTATATACTCTTGTATAAATACTCTCATTTGTAATAATACAATTAAGCTTTTCCCTCAATCTCATCTCATACTCTTACATGGTATCAGAGCATAGATCCTATGCTCGGCCTAACCCTCCGTAAACCCGGCCTAAACTCCGAAAAGCTTCAACTCAAAAACCCTCGGCCACTCTCCCCAACCGTGGCCACCTACCCTTTACTCCGGCCAACCCTCGAAAACTCCAAACTCCTCTAGAATCATGGCCATCGGCCAAACCTACAACTCCTCCAATGTCACCCTTTTACTCCCACCTTTCGAACTTTTCTGAAACCATGGCCAAAACATTATTCGGCCACCCCCAACAAGGCCACCCTCTTTTCCGGCCAACTCTCACCCCTCTAAAATCATGGTCAAATTAAACCAACTCCTTAGAAATCTCAACTTGGCACTTTTTCTCCCACCGTTTGATCTTGATTTGATTTCATGATCAACTCCAACTCCCTTTTCCCTCTTTTTACGTGAAATTAAAACCACATCACGGCTTTTTCAACCTTGATCAAGCCAAACTCTTTTTTTAATAGAAAACAATACCCCCTTACTACTAAAACTCCACTCTTATTTTTCCACGTGACACCACTCTATATCTCACAAACTCAACCTCAAAAGAATAAAAAAAAAAATTTGAAACCCAAAAACCCTCCTCTCGGCAAACCCCTTAAAGAATACACTACAAAACTCCAAAATCGATCTCCACCGTTGAGATTAATCACCTTAATGTCATAAATAACTTCTCCAAATTTCGTACGAATCGGACCACTTTTGGCCACCCGATCGTTGACTCGATCAAAACTGTGCACTCAAAAACCGGGAATACTTAATCCCAACCTCCTTTTTTACACCTCTTCGTGTAAGCTAAGACGACATATATCCTCCCAAAACTCACTCTGTTCCATTGCTCACCTTACGTACTCTCAAACTCTTTGTACTCGAAAACTCCTTAGATGTTATTTCCGCTGCAACCAAATCACAACACTCCTACCATTCTTTCCCTAAACCAAAATTGACATACCCTCTCACAACCTTCAAAACCCTCTAAACTGAAAATTCAAACGAAAAAACAAATCCAAGTATTATCTCTTTGCGCTGCCACATGTTACAAGTCACAACTCATCAAGCGCTCACAAGTCACAACCTCACAATGATTCAAGTTATCAAGCGGCCACCGAGCATCGTTCCTCATGATTATATCCAAGATCGGCCTTACTCTACGACCGTCCGTCTTGCGGGGGCGTATAAGGAAATAATATATTTCCTAGTATATATTATCATGTTTATATTGTAATCTAGTTAATTTAGGTTAGTAAATATCCCTTATGATCTTATTGTAATCATATTAGCCATATCCGTATATTGTAATCTTTGTAATGTCGGCTACCCTAGTATTAACCCTAGCTATATACTCTTGTATAAATACTCTCATTTGTAATAATACAATTAAGCTTTTCCCTCAATCTCATCTCATACTCTTACATAATATAAATCAACCAAAACTAATCACACAACGGTCACAAGTCACAACCAATAGAGTATTGTACAAATACGGATCAACTATATACGGGAGAACTTTGCCGCCTTTTCTAGTTATATCCAGCAAAAGCGATTAGACATTTCAAGGCATACTTTTTTTCATAAATTTATATTGGAAGCAACAATACATGTGACAATAATGCTCAAAGTTAAAGGCCAAGGCCCAAGGGGACCTAGCAAATATTGGAGTAGTGCTTGCTAAAGGGAATCAAGAGCTACTTTAGCAAGCAAGCCAGAGAGCAGAAATGGGCTAGAGAAAAAGGGGCTATGGTCAGTGTCAATGTCATACACTTTCGTTGGTGCCCATTTCTTTATCATCGCATCCTGTTGCTCTGGTTTCAGCACTCTGTCTTGCGATGTCTTCACGTATACACGACGTACCCTAACTGAGTCCTTCCCTTCGATAAATTTTGCGTCTGTTGTTATCGCCATTGGAAATGGTCTCAACAGCATAGACGCTAATGTACAGTCCTAGAAAACGCACACATAAAATACGTCAGTCATGTTGTTGATAGGCCATTTGCAAATTCTGCACGAGATAGAGATTTTTACACTCCTCATATTGACTTCTTGGACACCATTTTATCTCGAGGATAAAGAATTTGTGTTCTTAACTTCTAATGGAATAAAGCATGAAATGGACTGTACAAGTGCATACATTATTGATAGTAAAAAGATGTGTGAATAAGAAGTTTAGGTAAGAATTTTCCCTATCTTCAATTGATTTCCAACTAGTTTGCATGCCCGTGCCACGCCCGAGCTATATATTTATATTGTTTATACACATTTTATAAAAAAAATGTTGCCTTATCTTTGTTCTAATAAATTAGTATAATGATTGTTTTCCATAAATTAGCTAATATTATATTACTCTATAATAATTTATTACCATATCCTAACCAATAATTGTATTTAATGCTAATTTTTATGTTCTATCCAATTAATGTATGCCAAGTGTCGTCGTAGGAAAGACTTGGTTTCAGGTTTTAATATATAGTATTAGATACGGATTGACATAAACGGAATATATGCTCGATGATGTAATTCTTTGGACAATATTGATAATTGGATACCAACATGCATGTGCAATTGTGAAGTCATGCCACATAAAGTCGTACTTCAGTGATTTCCACCTATGAATATGGAGTGTACTATAACTCTAAGGTATGATTTTTCTAGGTGTATTAGCTGATAATGAAGTCAAATACATAAATCGATTATCGTTTGCCATTATGCATTTTTTCAAATTCGAATCAGATAGACCAATTAATCACGGTGATAATGGTACTCTCT
This sequence comes from Spergularia bocconei, assembly GCA_963457585.1. Taxonomy (NCBI): domain Eukaryota; kingdom Viridiplantae; phylum Streptophyta; class Magnoliopsida; order Caryophyllales; family Caryophyllaceae; genus Spergularia; species Spergularia bocconei. The sequence continues at coordinate 1,912,934 of OY734951.1, read as the reverse complement.
ATGCAGCTACACACTAGTAATTGGCATTTGTTCATTTGTATAAAGAAACGGGAGAAAGTCTGAAAGTGTACATACCTCGACAGGACTCATCTGGTATAAGATCTTCCGCAATAATTCTTGCTTAAAAGCAGCGCTTGTTGGTGGTTGATCTAAACCTGATCCGAATCCGAAATCATATACTTCTCCCCATTCTGATAAATCGGGTACACCCTATTTACCATGCAAAATCACAATTGAGTTTATGAGTATAAATGGAATAGTGTAGGGCTGTAGACTACTTTTTTCACTGCAGATTGCTCGAGTAAAATAATAGTGACACACAAGCTATCTAACTAGAGCCTAACATATTACGGTGTTTCTACCGGCTATCAAGCTAATCATTGATGAATGATGATGAGAGAAATGCAAATCTATCTATAAAGTGAATTTTGATCTGTTTTCAGCGCATAAATGTGTACTACTTTATTGAGTGATTATGACACGATAACCTCATCAAATCGACTCACTAACTCACAGTTTATGATTCATATTAAATTTTATTCTGATAAGATTATAAACGGATTGATATATTATGTTAAGTTCCAAATCAATTATCGACGTAATAGGCAATTTAGTCAAACAAACACCTAATTATTAGTTGACTACCTATTAATCATGTTGTGCAGAGGATTAAATTAGTGGTAATAGTGGTAATTTGAAAGCATGACACATTGACTTATTGCTATGTTTGTTAGGATGTTGTGGTCCACTTAAGATCATTTGATTGCTATATTGAACCCAACTATTTGCATAGAAAATATCAAAGTTCAATTTGCAGACTTTTGTTAACCTCAAGAGTTGGAAGTATACTAGGCTCACCGTATGATAGCATGATCAGTTACGTAAGCTACAAACTTTAGAGTTACTATACTAGTCCTACGTTATGCAAGATGCAAAGCCTTGTTTTGGAAACTAGCTAAGCTAGCTAATCCTGAAAGGTACAATTGTACACCAATCAAATTAAATGACGAGGTTGATTCAGCTTAATCAAAGATTAACGAACACGTATCAATTGATCAAAGTGCACTTAGCGCTAAGGAAGAAGTATTAGAAAATAACGCTTATTACTCGATATGGACATGAATCGGACGATACGATGATGAATTAAGGAACTTACATCTTTGACATCTTCGTCGGTCTGAACTCCCAACTTAAGCATAGTGGCTCCAACATAAACAGCAGCTTCAATCTTTTCTGGGAACTTGTGAATGGCATCAGTCACGCTCATTCCTCCCGCACTATGCCCTACCAATATCACCTGCAATTTTCCCACCAATTTCAGCATAATTCCAACAAGTAAATAGCAACCTCCACTAGTAACACATACTCATACATCGCTACAACAATCAGATGTACGTAACCTTATCTCGTACGTACTCATCGATCAATTAAGTTCTTCATCGACAGTTACTATCTTAAATAAGACTAGTAATCGTTACCTTAATTATCCTAAACGTATCCCTGTTTCTTTTATATGCTAAACGCTAAATATTTAGGATCAGATGTACGTAACCTTATTGTTAGAGTATACATTTATGTTGTATAATTATGTTCAATGTATTTATCATATTCATTACAAAGAGTCTAGGGTATATACAATGAATATACATTGAACATAATTATACAACATAAATGTATACTCTGACACTTATTGATCAGTGATCACCAGTCAACACATGTATTAGCTTAGTATACGTTTGACTTTTTTTCAACACAAGAACAAAAGTTGAGGGATAACCTTTTGTTGATGAGGGAGGGCAGACAAGAGGTCAACCAAGGGCTGGTTATAGTCATGGAAGGAGACGATGGCGTCGACTTCGGAACGGTCAAGGCCGGCAGCTTTAAGGTCAAGGCAGGTGACGGTGTGTCCCGATGACTCTAACAGGGTTCGAACCTTGTACCAGCACCATGCTCCATGGCCAACACCATGGATTAAGATGAAGTGTTTGGAATAATTAGAAGATGATGAGGGTGTTTTGGACATTTCCTCTAATACTACCTCTTCTGCCATTAACTTGCTGGAATTAAGATGGTTTTAGTAAGATTTTGATTAATTATTTGAGGTGAATTTGCTAAGCTTTTTTCCTTTGTAAAAACTCATGTTGACATGTTGTATTTATAGGCGCCATGTATGCCAAAGTGGCCGCACATATCTTCCAAATAATAATACAACTCACTGAAACGCAACCTACCTTAATCTATGTTTTTCCATCACAATCACAATTAGTTCTCATAAATTTATAAAAGGTAATTTCCGGTTTTTTTTGTTTGGTAAATAGACTGCTCCACGCATGCATGTCTATCTAGACATGTTGTAAAAGTTAATTTGTTGTAAAATGATCGAGAATGAATCACAAGAAATGTTGTTAGATAAACATCCTATTACGAATTAATTGGTGTGTGTTTTAGGGCAATGAATTAGTATATGTTGAAACTTGAAACATATGAAATGTTGTTAGATAAAAATTCTTATCCTTTCTTATTGTTATATCATTAATATTAGATATTATATTTAGATGAATTTCTTTGAATTGTTTTCTTGTACGGAAAGTACATACAGTAACACATCCTATATCACTTTGTCTATGGCCGTAGACCTTTCACAATTTAGTTTTTGTAAAAGTTTTGACATTTTAAAATCATACTAACAAATTAAAATGTAGTTAATACATACATAGCCTAAAAGTGCATTAAAAAATTCATTTCGGGACATAATAGAGACAACAAAAAACAAGAGTCTTAGCTAGCTTTCGACTTTATAGCGCATTTAAAATGGAAATAGACTAAAAACAAAGTTTCGTATAAGACCGTCTTACATTTGGCTTACTCATAATTCAAATGGATACTACCAATACCGTGTTGGTCTCATCCCCAATTGCAACTCTCAATCCTATTCCCTCGTTGTCCCGAATAGATGCATCTACGACATCCAATTGATCATTCTAATTGAGCCACAATGTGTCTACCAAATCTAGTCACAATCAATAACTTTTTTCTTGGTGTTTATGTTCAATATCAAAGGTATATTACATGCGTTACACCGAAACTGAATGTAAAATAGGAAGTTCTATAAATAAACTATACCAATTGTAAGATTTCTGGATACACAAATTTGAATTACCCATAAAAAAGATTACATATCCACATCCAAGAAATTCGGCCACCGCAGTTGCGGGAGATCTGCCTTAGAATTCAGTGTCAATTGTACGTTGAATGTCTTGTAGTTGCGTAGGTATGTCTGTCCATGTTACTTACATACTTCACTTTTATATACTTCTAGTGTGCTGGATTTCCTTGACTATCTAGCTTATGACCTCATTTACGATTTTTTAAGTAAAGTTCAACTTTGGACTTGTGCGTGCGTGTTAAGTTGTTAACGTTAATGATAAGTTTCTTAATCTCAAAATCTCGCAACTACTTATTTACAAATTTTATAATAATGAGATGATTCTAAATTACTAGAGATTACAATTGATACTATATCATACTGCCCTCGCATCTACCCTTATTGATTTACCTCAGTCCTCTATTAACCATTTTCGGAAATATTTGATGTATGAAAAAATTGGAGAAGTGTATATATGCAAAACATATGTATCAATTTCATCGAATCATGGAAGTGGCACTAGTCGTTAAGCGGATAGGCCAATAGGAGGACCTAATTGTAAAACAATATTACATGAATTAACTCGGGTTTAAGGTGAAAAATAGGTGAATGCCGTCTTTCTTTTGTGTTTGGGTGTGTGAAAAAGACTCTCAAGGTTAATAACGATGTAACATGTTTTAGATTATGAATATCACACATCTCAATGACTTTACCAGCTAAACTAGCTGACACTGTAGCTTATCAGAAACAAAATAACATACGGGAGTAGCATGAGTGCATAACCAAGCATATAGACTTGTGGAGGACAATGTACTAGTTTAAGAGTTACATACTTACATGATTAGCAGCTTCAACCCACCACATTATCAAACTGATCCATATAGACAATAATGATGCTGACGAGTTTTGAACCGCAACCGGATACGGGGGCACACATATCAACCATCAAACCAATCCATTTGACAAGCTTTGAAATTCAAGCTTAAGTTTGGGCCCATTGGCCCAATGTTATCACTTATTCTTCTCATTTGAATTTTGTGTATGGACTTAACACAAAAGTTTTCCCGCCCGAGACACCGGAAAGTGGACAAACCCCATAACCAACACGGACCCACCCGTTTTTCCAGGCGCAATAATGGTAACTCACCTTTAATACACCACAATGACCATTTTACCCCTTGTTCCATTCATTTGAAATTTGAATACAAGGGCAAATTACGTCCAAATTGTAATAAAGAAGTCACCAAAAGGCGGCAAAACATGTGACCTGATTATCAGGAGGGACACACACACTTCAAACTCTTTACTTTCCTCTTCTTCTTTACGCTTCTTTCTCTCTCTCTCTCCTCTTTCTTGAGCAGTTCATATCTCTGAATCCCAACTCATATCCAAATTTTAAAAGGTGAGTTAATTCAATTTTTTTGGTGGGATTTTTGTTAATTTGAATTGTTTTGTTTAGTTTTTGTTGTTGTAATTGTAAGGGTTTCAGATGACGATTCATGTTAGCCGATCCCAAATCATTTTCGCGACTACGACTTAATTGTTTTTGTAGGATTAAGAATTGTTTTTTTTTTTTTTTTGAGGAAATTGGAAGTGGGTAGGTGAAGAAATGATCTTTTGTTGTGATTTATTTATAAAGATCAGATTTTTATGATTGCTTCAAATTAATTAGTAATTGAGATTAATGGGTTTTCCAATTTAAGTTGAAATGTGTAGATTTAATCTTGTAATTATATGTTCAAAGCTAAATTATTTGATTATATTAGATTTTTAGAGAAATTGGTGATTTAATTCTATTTTATAATTTGGGATTTTTGAAATTTGGGATGTTTTGGAGTTGTTGTGTGGTATTATTAGGTAATTTTATGAAGATGAAGATGTGCTGCAAGTCCCAAAAAGTTATTGGGTTTTGGGTTTCCCAAGTTTCTTAGTTTTCAAGGGTTTAGAGTACATTTTTAGAGTACATGACCTAAAAGTTTGGGCCTTTTTGTGCTGTAGAAGGAACAGTTGATGTTTTTGTACTCTATCGAAATTTCGATATAAGTTATGTAGAGAATCAAGAGGGGGTAGGGAGTTTGGTTCTAGCATCGGGTTTGAACTTAGTTGTTTCGAGTTGGATGAGTGCATAGCTGTGTAGTCGAGCAGAATTTGGTATTGTGAGTACTTAAGTTTCGGGTTTTAAATTTTCGATTGTATGTCTTGAGTCTCGAGTTAACTGCATCACATGTTCAGGTAGAATTACGTATGTACGTGCTGGTTTTCCGGTTACTTGAAGGTCTTTAGATGTCCATGTTTCTTTTTAGTTGATGGAGAACAATTTGTTTCCAAGGGTTTGCTTGATTTGGTATCTGTTTGTGTTGAAGTGAATACCACATGTGAGTGTCCCACATTGTGTGTATATATGCGCTTTTGGATGGTGTTTTCGGGTTTTGAAAACCATATTTGTTCAAAAGATTAAGTCCATGCTTGTTTTTGAGGAAGTCCATATGTTTCACTACAAGTTTATGTGGTCAGCAAAGTGAGATTTCTTAGAGGTTGGCTAGTCCCATAAGCTTAGTGGCAATTGTAGAAGTAACGCTAGGCAAATAGTCGATGTTTGAATGGATTTTTCGAATATGATGTGTCAGAAGTAGTGTATCAAAGCCTTAGAGGCAGTACAATCATGTATGCTAATATGAAGAACGTGTACTCTTTTGTGACATTCACTTTGTCATATGAATACTTCTATAGTTCTATTTACATGTCGATATCAATGAGACTTGTTGGGAGTTTGACTGGGTTCTATCGATTGCTCTTGTGTCGTACTAAGGGGTCCACTGAAAGACTTATTCGGAATGGCACAAGTTAACTCTGAATCCTGGCAATCAGATGACCTAGCAGCTGAAGTTCATGTCTTTTCTAATGGTCAAGGTAATCATGTTTTTTTTTTAGTCTTTCGCATGTGTGTCTTTAGCAACTGTTTTACTTTCTCATGAGTTATAATTTCTAGCTTCATTCGTTCTGTTGATGATAAGCGCGATTTACTGTCTACAGCCAATTCGGAAGAAGAGCCTTTTGAAATGTTTGAGTCTGTTTCGGATGAAGAGTTTGCCGTGCAAACTCCAGAACAAAAGCTAACTTCACCTGATCATATTTCAGAGAAATATCTGAATTCTGGTAATGGAAGTTCTGACATTTCCGGAAAAGAAGGCTCTGAAGCCATGTCATCGTCATCTTCCTCTTCCTCTTCCCCTTCCTCTTCGGATGCTGAATCTGGTACATATATCTTGGCAACCAAAAAATATATGGCTCGTCATGCAAATGGAGAAATCCTACAGCCTAGAGTTATTGAGCCAGAGACAGACAGTTTTGACTTGAAAGAGAATCTTCACATGCCCGAACAAGATGGAGAAGGCGTGCCTAAACAGGGGGACGTGCTCTATGAGAAGTTGGTTGAGAAAGTGGCTAATTATGAGGATGATCTCAAGGATGCAAAGAAAAAGCTTCAGGCTTCTCAAGAGGAAATTGCTAAGTTGAAGTATGAAAACTCGACTTTGAGTGAGGAGCTTGGCGGAACAATAGAAAATCTTTGTATATCCGAGCACAACATGAAGGAAATGGAGATCAAGTTTAGAGCTGAGCTCCAGGAAGGCGAGAAGCATATGCAAGAAAAACTTGATGTGGCTAATAAGACTATTCTTGTCTTACAGGCTGAGCTGGCTTCTGAGAAGAAGCTTGGTTCTGAGCTGCAAGAGATGATTGCTAAGACTGCAAATGATTTGAGTGATTATGGCCGTGAAGTTGAGGAGCTGAAACACGCCCTGCGTGACACACAAGAAGATTTCTCCAAGGACAAATCACAGTTCCAGACTGTTATCACTTCTTTAAATGAGCAAAAAGATGCTTTACAGACGAGGCTCGAGGAAACAGAAATGAGAAACAGTGGGCTTGTAGAGCAGATTCAGCAGTCTGAGACAGATATGATGGAAATGTCGAAGTTACATGAAGCTAGGGAAGCCAGTTTAGCAGATGAGGTCAGACAATTACAAATGGAGGTATCTCAGAATAATGAACTGGTAGATTCTTTGAACAGAAGCCTTGATGCAAGTAATCTAAACTATATCATGCTGATGGCTGAGAAAGACGACATGTCTGCCAATCTGGAGACACTGCGTGGTGAAGTAAATTGTCGAGATATCAACATACAACAACTTGAGGAACGTATCAGCAAATTAACCATGGAACAAAGCGAGCTGATTGTAGAGTCACAGAAGGCACAGAAGCTAGCAGAGGAGTTAACTCTGAAAACAATGGACCAGGAGAAAGAGTTGGAGAAGCAAAGACACACTATCTGTGACCGAGCAGATGAGAAACGAGAGGCAATTAAACAACTTTGTTACGCGCTAGAGTATTACAGAACTGAGTACCATGAACTCCGCCTGACATTCCTGAAGCACAAACGCCCTGCAACTGCAATTCTGGCCACTTAAGGAAACATTTGTAAGATCTTGATCCTTTTGAACTATCGCGATTTGTTTAGTTAATCTGTGAGTCTGTCATTCTTATTTCCATTGTAGTCCATGTTGTGCATTGTGCAATGAATGTATCTGTACTTGTAGTATAGTATAGGCACAAATTTTTTTTCTTCTTTTATGGTTCAGGTTTCATATAATCAGACAGTATGTAACTTTCTTTGAAATGCTTGTTCTATACAGTAGTAAGTAACAAAATCTTTATTTGTTGAATAGTTTGTTCACCTGTTTATTTGAATACATTCAATTGAGCTTAGCTTTGGGTATGTACTTCAGTACTAGTAAGTTGTAAGTTACTTCTATCTCGACACTAGAATGTGGTAAAACAATAGCAACCTGTCTTGGATGCGATTCAACAACCCGATTGTACACCTAAAGACCTCTAGTTAAACTTCTAGTTAAGCTGATTGAATTTCGTGAAAAATGAGTGTAAGCTACTAGCCTACTACAACAAAAGTCCATGAGCCCTTGTGTCCTCAAGACCAAAGTTCGACCTCTAGTCTAATAAGTTGCCATTTTCGATTCCACCCTACATAAATAACTTTATAGAATACGTACTACTTTGAGTCGAAACAAAACTTTGATCCAATGTCGATTCCCTTATTGCGAACGACCCATGAATCCATGATCATGTAGTCAAGTACAGTCTGAGAGTATGTTCACCAACGATCCGTACCCAAAAGTCCATAGAACTCGAACCATGATGACTCATGAAGACGGCAGCTGTGAGGTCAGCAACGTTTACGTAACGTTAGTTGTCGACCTTCAGTGGTACATGAAATTCAATGCCTCTTTAACCAGTTTCCCCACACAGCAAGGCATATCGACTTTGTTGGGCCCACTATATTTTATAAATGGACGGACGGCAGGCCCACGTTCACTTACCCCCACTTTTGGATCATATCTTCTTCTTAATCTCCCTCGTCAATGCCATGGGGGCCCACTCCCACTCTTTTGATTGAAACTACTCGAGACCGACTGGAGTGGATCCGTATGTAGGAGAGTTGCTAGCTCCATCACGATATTATGCATTCTACGTGTACTTTGGTTTTAAAGAGTAAGCTCGGTCCGAGTCTTGAAAAATGGTTACAATCTATGGAAATATAAAAGGTGCGAGAACGGTTCTTACGCGTATAGAGAATAGTTATACGACAAATCCATAAAGTTTATGAGTTGATGTACTTCTCAAAAGTTACGAATAGAGACACTCACAATTCTATGAGCATATAATTGGTTTCATGCGACACTCCAACAACTTAATTAAGTTTTCTAAGTCGAGTATAAGCATGTTAAGTTCTGTTTTACCTGATTCTACTTTTCTCGAACTAGATCAGATAAACTTAAAACCACAAATAAAGTATTACAAATGAGAAAATTTTATTACCCTATGTAATAATCCTACTAAAGTCAAATCCACATGAAAAACAATAAACATAATGGCGAGCCAAAGAAAACAAAGGAATATGGTACCACTTAAAGGTCATAGGTGGTACTTTCATTGTGAATTTGGTTGAGATTTTAAGAGCAAATTATAACAGAAGTAGTTTTTTATACACTTGCATAAAAGAATTGATATGTGAGTTGACTAAGTTGGTACTCTTTTAACTTAGCAACTTGTATGTATTGGCCTCATCAACAAAGTCAAGATTAGAGTCTCCTCAATTCGTGCTTGCATACTACTGTTATTGTAACAATGTCATCTTTCTAGAACGTTGCTCTTCATTTTATACGACCATTTTCTAGGAATTCATTCACATATGACTTAGTATATGATTTACTAGTATGTATCCTTGGACTCTTGACCATTTCTATGATTATTTTATTCATAAGATGCTTATGAAACAAATTATATCACCTTAATCGTTAATTCATTTGATACATTCTAGTCTTGGTACAAATCCGAAAAAATGACTGGCTAGAAGTTTCTACTAAGAACCCTCTTAATTACTTCCAACAAGTGTAACTGATATCAAACTTATCAAAATGCAACAATACGTAATTAATCGGAAAATGCATACTCAATGTGGAAAACAACGATACTAGTCTTACATTTCTTTTGTAATGCCGTCCTTTCTTGCTACATTTTTATTCTACGAGGGTGTTCGTTGAATCGCTAATCAAATTTAAAAGACAACGTCAATTGTCAAAGGGTCATTTACCAAAACGACCATTTTGACAAAATTATTTACCAAAGACAATACCTTGAAATATTTTACCAAAATAGCCACTTTAAGCAAAAAGATAATTTTTTTTCTTTATTTAAAAATTTAAGCATAATTAATAAAACAAATCCACCTAAACACAACCCCTCATGGGGGAAAATCTCTTCTCGTCCTACATTAACTGATGTGGGTGATACCGTTGGCCGTTTTCGCCATTGTTTGCTTCATCACCATTGAAGCCACCTGCAACCGCCGCTCCTAACCTCCTTAAACCACCACCACCACTGCCTTATCCGAACCTAAAACCATGTTGTGGCGGTTGTCGCGGCGGCGGTTCATCACCACCGCCGCCGCATCTGCGACTGCAATGCACGCGCTCAAGTCCAAAAAATGGGACGCGCTCATCATCGGCGCCGGCCACAACGGTCTTACCTCCGCTGCGTACCTCGCGCGTGGCGGTCTCTCCGTCGCCGTCCTTGAGCGCCGCCACGTCATCGGCGGGTGGACTGTGGCAGGTTGGGTGAGTGGTGAGCATGGCGGTTGGGAGGAGAACAGTGAGATGATTAATTTAGATTTTGGTTAATTTTGGTTTTTTTTTTTAACTTATTGTTTATCAATTAGAACAATAATAATTGTCATTTTGGTCAATAGTTCTAAGATGTGGTCGTTCTGGTAAATAGTTTTACCAGAATGGTTGTTCTAGTAAAAAGCCCATTGTCAAACCTATGAAATAACAAGAGAAAATCCGATAACCATCCTACTCCTATGTACTTTGCATTAACACATTACATATCTATTCCAAGAAGTAGGACGCAGGAGTAACTAACTTATCATCAGACAATCAACTTAATTTAGCATATAAAGGCAATCATCAAGTCAGAGATCAGTCTGACATAGTTTCCCAAATTAAGTGAAACCATAATAATATCATCATAGGAGTAATAATAACATACTACTTCCTCCGTAACCGTAATCCATACCACTTTAAGAACATCGATTTACATTTTAGAACGTTTCATCTCAATCACCCCATCCATTTTGAAACATATACGGAGTATTCCCTCTCCTACTTTTTACCAATTTTCACATCTCCTCTCACACCCTCTCATACTTTTTATCGATCCTCACATTTTTTTCTCTTTCTGTCACCATCCCCTCCATAAAAGACTACCTCACAAGCCCGATACTGGTCCATTCTAAAACCAATTGCCAATAGAACGAGTAACCCACCATCTTATAAACCAGTCTCCAATCTCCTATTTCTCCAATTTTGGATATTTTCCGCAACTTATATATGGGTCGTTGTCACTCCAACGCCTTCTCGGAATTTCAAAGTGTTTGAAGTGTGACGGTGAGAGTATTAAACAGTTGACAAAGTATAAGTGTACGATCATAAGGATGAGTGCAGCATTTGACGTAATCCACACTCTTTCTTTCTCAACGGACACCGTTAGACACGTCACTCCCCACCACCATTTATTTCTTCCCATTCTTCTCTCTTTCTCTCTCCTCGCTCATCAAAGCCGCCAACTTTATTTCAACTCTTTCTCTCTCTCTCTCTTCCTCTGTTTTTTTCTCTTCGTGTGAAACCATCCACAAAAACCTCTGCATTTTTTTATATTATTCAGGCAGTAAACTAGAAAAAGAAAATATGGGTTTTCTTAAGTGATCAATTTCAACATAAACCCACTTTTTCTTTTTCTTTTTTTTCTCAAGGAATTTTGGTGGAAATTTACTTTGAAATTAAAGTCACTTAAAATGGTCAATATTACAAAACTTCATCTTGAAGATTTTAAAATATTTTTGAGATGAATTTCCAGTGAGTTTCTTAATTAGAGCTTCTTGGGGTCCAAGCTAAGGAATTATCATAATTTCTTCTGGAATTTTCTTACAAGGTTTGTATATAAAGAATTCTTGTATATATTATCTACTTATTTTTTTTTTTATATTTACTTCATCTTATTATGAACATTTTTCTTACTACCAATTCAAAGAGATTGGCAAAAAATGTTGAGTTTGTGTGATGTTGATAATGTCTAGTTTTTTTGCTGATTTTTTCAACAAAAATGAAATAAAATTTGTTTGCTTGAGTGGGTTTTTTCATTATTTGATTTCCAAGTTTTGTTGTGTACAATTTGAGGTAAAAATATATTATTCCTATTTTTGTTTTTGGTAATTTTTGTAATTTTCATCATGTTGTATTAGTAATTTTTTTGGGGTATATTGTCAGTTTTTGTACTTAGGTGGAATATAATGCTACATCAATGCATGCATATAAACCAGGTCTTTTTAGTTGATTAACTGTAATTAGATTAGTTTAAATTTGAGTTAAATATATGAACTAGAATGTGATGAATTTTTTAATTTGTGATGAACTTTAATTTACTTTGTAGCTGAAAAATTGAAGGGAGGGAGTAACATGTAAACTTTCACTTTTGAAAAAAGAGCTGTTGTATTCTTGAAATTGGCCAACTTTAATTCAAATGTATTGAAATTAACAGTTGATTATAATTAATTCAGGGGGTTTGGGTGCTTACTACATGCTTATCATGTTATTAATGTGTGTGCTTTTCAATTATGAGTCTATTCTAACCACTTGCATTGTATTTGTAGGATACGGGGTAAGGTTGCGTACATCTGAAGACAGTCGCCGTACTATGTCCTAGGCAAAACCTTGTACACTAGGTGGTGTTGCTATAGACAGGTGCGTTCGTCGTGAAGCCAAAAATTTTAGCTACATTTCTGTGCATAGGTTCCAAAATTATCTAAGATATGCTTCTAAGAGTTGAGCATGTTTGTTAGGGATGTAAAGTAGCACTGAACTCTAGGACATTATTATTGGCATATGTGAAAGGAGAAAACTTTTACCTTTTTCCACTTAATTTTGACTGATTGTAACCCTAGCTAGTTGCTTTTCCTTTTGAAAACTACTGCAGCATAAGTGCATTTACCCTCTTTTTTTACTATGGCACACTGCTTTAACTGTAGACAAGAATACAGGATTGTGGATTAGTAATTCTAGTTTCTGTTTATTGATGCTTTGGAACCCTAGAATTTCTTCAGCAGGGAGGATGAATGTCCTGCTGCATTGGTATATCTGGAAAATCGCGCGTTGATTGTTTTTTTGTGTCACAGTAGATGTTCTGAAAATCCTGAACATATTGAGAGTTTGGTTTATTTTAATTTGCTTGGTGCCATTGCAGCAGGAAAAAGCCATGACCAACAGACAGCCTAAAAACATTCGATATGTAAAATGTCCAAGATGTACCAGGATACTCCCAGAACCCGAACAGGCTTCTCTGTACACCTGTGGTGGATGTGACACAGTCCTTCAAGGTAATAATTTTCTAACATATCTTGCAGTAAAGATGTAATTGTGAGTCGAGTTTACCAATTGGCCGGAGTTTGGAGTATCTAGCGACTCACATTTCAAACCTAATAGTATGATGTAGTCGATATTTGTTGTCAGGCTGACTTCTGTGCAATTTAGTGTAATAGCCTTTCCCAGAGTAATAAGTTGTATGTGTGTTCATTTTGTTTCTGCTGAACCTATAGTAATGCATGTCTGTTGCAGCTAAAAACTACAGAGGTTCCCGTGAAGCCTTGCTGACTTCGCGGACAGAAGATGTTGTTCAGAGTAACGGTAATGGTCATGATTGTGAAGTTGGAAATTCCAGTGGTTCAAGTCAAAGATCAAGTTCTGGTGAGCAGTCATCAAATCAAAATGAAGAGATTGATAGGAACATTGTTGATGATTCTAATTTTGAGCAGATTGGAGCCGAGAATGGTGGTCATCACACTTCACCGTCAGAAGAGTCTACTGTGCTCAAAACTGTAGGAGGGATCATAGGCCAGAGTAGCGGTAATGACCATGATGACCATGCTTTTGAGGCAGGAGAATCCAGTGGTTCATGTTATCGATCGAGTTCCTCTTGTGAAGAGAGCGAAGAGAAGGCTGTTAGCGATAGCAATTCTGAGCAGATTAGAACCGAAAGTTGTGCCAATCATACTGTTTTGTCAGAACAGTCGGGTGTCCTTGAGAGTAGAGGAGGGGGGGAGGCCATAGTATCACAAGGAGAGGCAGGTGAAGCTGAAGAGAAAAAGGCGAACTCTTCCTTTGGCGTTTCTCCCTACAAGGATCATACTATTGCTGGGGACAAAGATTCAGGTAAACTTTCCACAGAAATTCAAGCTAGAGAAGATGCCATTGATCAAGAACAATATGATGGTTTTGCGGCTGAGAACCAAAATGATGAGCACATCAGAAATGATAATGATACCTGCGAAACTTCTACAAGGAGAGAGTTTGAAGTCCTAGAGAACAGAAAATCGCAGCACCCTGTGAAGGAAGCTTCTACGTCAATCCAGTCTCAACCCACTGAGGCTGCAACACAATTAGGCGAGGAAGATTCCACTGACACAGTTCCAGGAGATGAGATCACCTCCGTTGTTGCAGATAGGCCAGTATCGGTAGCAAAATTAGGCAAGGAAGATGACAGTGGAAAGCAGCAAACGAACTGTATAGAGCGTATAGGAGAGAAATTGCCTAGTGTAACAAATTCAAGTGACATTCCAACGCCAACGGAAGCTACTCAGAATGGAAATGAGAACTCGTTACCAGGAGCTGAATTAGCCTATGGGAATCAAAGTGCTTCTGATTTTTTAAGTGGAAGTGAAAGGTCTGCCTCCGGTGTTCCCCAAGATCCTGCTGTTACGGAAACCTTGAGGACAAAGATTGAGGATATTGACGACCCTGTCTTTCACAAGTCTGGGCAGAACAGATCCACTGATGAGCCAGAAACCTCAGAGTTAGTTGATACACATACACCCGAGAAAGTTGGCAACCTGCTTAAAGAAGTTCCTCATTCTCCAGCCAAAAGTTCCCTTGCATATGATGATGGGAGGCCTGAAACGTCTGAGCCAGTCAATACACATGGGAAATTTGGCAATGCTCTCAAAGAAATCCAACAGTCTCCAACCAAAAGATCCTTTGCATATGACGGGAGTGTCTCTTCATGGGATGGGAATGATGATCAAGTTACAGAACAACCGAATCTTGATGAGGGAGTTTTCTCTGAAAATGATGCAGTTGCAGGATATGATGTTTCCAAAGAAAGTAGAAGAAAATACAGCAATTGGAGAACTCAAGGTCAGGTAAAAGGTTCTTCGTCCCAGGTGTTAGATGAGAAGCTGAAAAGCAGGATGGTAGAGGAAGAAGAATCAGTCAGAGAAAGTGACATTCCGAGGCACACCAGGACGAGGCATGATTACTGCAGAGATGGCCTCTTCCCACCTAAGATACCCATCAACAGGAGAAGCTCTGAACTGGCATTTGAAACAGGTAGCTCCTCCAGTTATGTTCTTGATGAGCCTTCAAGTCATCGAACACGTAACCATCTGTACAGATATGAGGATCAAGAGCCATGGCGAAGGCAAACATACGAGAAAAGAGGGTATATTGATGGGAGACGATTTCCTGAAGCTGCTTTGAGGCAGAATGACTTCCTTCCTATGTACAATGATGACTTATCTGGAGAAATTTACCATAAACCGAGGTATAATGGATATAGGGACAGAAGAAGGCGAGCAGAAAGCTGGTCTCTAAGTGCTAATCTGCCACAAACACGACACTCAGGGGAGGTATACAATGGAAGGCATCAAATTGATGAGCACTATATGCAGCGCCATCCTGATGGCCGAGGATGGTCTGCACAATTACCATCAGGTCCAACCAGAGTAACCCCTGCAGCTTATTACCGTCAGGGGCCAATGCCATACATGGATCCCCTCAGAGAAACTAGTTGGGAACCATATGACACATACCCATCAAATTTTCGAAGGTTTTTGGACGTGCAGTCCTATGCTTGGGCTAATGATACAGGCTCGCTCTCTGACGATCAAAGGCACACAGACTGGATTAGAAAGAGATCATACATTAGGGAGAGACGGCAGGCAGTGAAACGACATGTAAGGCCAAAGGCCGGTGGTGCTCCCTTCATCACATGCCATTTCTGCTTCACGGTTCTCCAACTTCCTGAAGAGTTCCTCCTTTCCAAACGAAGAAAAACCCATTGGCTGAAATGTGGCGCCTGTTCTAAAGTTCTTGAATACTCCCTAGCGAATGAATCTTGTTTAGCCCCGCGCCTACCCTATACTGGAGAAGGTACTGAAAGCAATCTTGACAGAGACGTCAGATCAGCATCTCATGCAAGTCTCCCTCGTCAAAGCCTATTTGTTTCCGAGGAAGCTCATAGACATGGGAAAGAATTGCTTCAGTATAACTCCTCTAAAGCTCTGGGTAGAGAAAAGAGTAAGCTCAAGTCTGGAAACTCAAGGAATGGAGAGCGACTTGACGACTCAGACGACACAGCAGAATCCTCTGATCAGTCCAAACAGGTGAAGGTAACTTGGCAACTACCAGCTCGAAGCAAGTCCCCTCTCCACCGGCTTATGGGATACTCTTCAGCTCAGGACCTGTTGACGGCCCGTGGAGCTAGTGACGTAGAAATGTGAATAACAGTTTGGAATTCAGGAGCATCAGAATAAGAGGGATTTTGTTACTGAGATACAGAGAGGACAGTTATATGAGTGATCACAGGGAATTCAAGTAGTTTAGAACTCCAGGAAATACTAATGACTTGGTTTTATTTATTCTTACTCCTATAATTTTCGATTTGTTGCGCTTTGCGCTATACACTAAAAGCTATCTTGTAGTTGGTAACATATTCAATTCTTTGTATCCTGTATATATATAATCTTGATATGATTGGTTATACACTGTACTTGTTATCTGTCAGAGCATAAGACTGTTTCTACCATAAGAAAATCCGATTTTTTTGGCTAAATTCTCTCTGTATTGATGAATTTTTTTTCATGTTTGATTACATTACAGCAGCATTCGTACAAAGAGCACGTTTGTTACAAGAAAGAAGTAACCTATAAATGGATATACAGCACTACAGAGTGTCCCTATACTAGATCATCATATAACCATGTAGTTATCTACAGAACTGCTTTCTCAACTGGATAACAGTGCAACATAGGATAAATGGAGAATAGACTGTCGCATCAAATCTTACCGGAGCTGCTCCAAAGCAACTGGTCCTGAGAGTCGAGGCATCTAACAAAATGGCACACTGTTACTAAAATCTACCCCTGCTGCCACTGCCAGCCTGATTTGGAACGATGGTGATTCGTTGGTCTTGTAGCATGTTCATATCGGGAGCTAGCAAACGAGTATATCTATCAAAGTACAGAAGCTGCTTCAACAGAAGAGCAAACTCTCGAGGGAATTTTAACCCATATGATTCACTCACGCGCACCTGCAGTGCAGAGAATGAAAAACTTAATTATATCTTCATTATTACAGCAGATTAAAGTTGTGATTACGTAAATCAATAATTGTAGTATTATAAGGATGAGCTTTTTCAGACACGAATGCAGTTTAAGATGGCTGGTGGATAGTCGACAAACATAGGGATCACGTTAATGATACTTTTTCTTTTTGATGCATCAACAGTCAGCAAGAGTATGTGAAAAACAGTAAAAGGAGCCACAGCAGTCTTTTGTACCCTTTTCCTAAAGACTAAGAATTAAATGTATGAGGACATCAACCCATTCGAATCTCAAGGAGAGAAGCCAAAAAAAGAAATCTCAGATCAGGAATAGATCTGTAGACTATGAAGAACAGAGCCAACAAGAATTTTGAAATTACCAAACCTTCCTAGTTTAGACAGTTGATAAATGATAATAGACGTTGGCAAACCACGGCCATGGCTGGGAAGCAACATTTATGTTCATAACCCCCAGAACCTAGATCATCTCACAAGTTTTCTATAAAACAAGTAAAAGGAACTTACCAAATCAAGAAACAGTGCATTCATTTGCCTTTCATCAACAAGCACATTAGCAGAAATGGCAGTTGCATTTGTGCTCGGTCCCCTTGCTGTTGCCACAACAACCTCTGTATCCAAATCCTACATGATACAAATGGATAGATGAGAACGAACAAATTTGTTCTTTTTTTTTTTTCTCAAGCCCGACAAACAGTTAATCTTTACCGGCCTTTTGTAACTTATGTGAGCCACGGCTCTAGACTTGCATATACTCCGTCGTTACTAACCTACTTGGAAAGAGATTAACAAGGCCAAATATACTTTGCCTGCCCGAAACAATCTTTTTTCAAAAGAAGACACAAAAATCAGACTGTAGAACACGAACTATAGACCTAATATGCTGATAACAAGTTAATACGACATTTCACCAAGTCACTAGGCATTGACAATAATCACAAATATAGCATGTGTGCAGCGGCGAGCAGTCACAGATGGAACATGGAGAGTCCTACAACCCATCATTATACATGAAGCTATACCAACAGGCGCCAGGGAAGTATGGTATGGAGCTTTCCAAACAGTGCCTAGTACATTTACTAGTTCAAAAACAATATATATGTGCCAAAAGTTAATGTATGGATAGGATTGTGCTGTCACTAACATTGATAATCTACAAGATCGCAAACATATTGCACTACCTGAATGGACATGCATAATGTTAGTACCTGTATTGATGAAAAAATCTTCTCCAGATCTCTTGCAAAGGCGTTGACATCCACATTTGTGTTTGTAGCCCCCATTTCAATCAAGGCCGATGCCATTGGCTGATACTCTTGTGTTGCTAGAGATTGAAGAAATACTTCCATGGCACCCCATGTTTTAGGAGATATACGTCCAACAATTCCTGAAGAGGATACATGTTAAGCCCTGGAATACTTCTTGTAGCATTGGCAAGGAATGAGTAAATAAAGAAAAGCATTTGAGCATTTCTGGACAACTGAGACTCTGAGAGGAAGACCTGATCGACATATCTTTACTACTCATTTCTTCAAGGAAAAAAAAAGAGCCTAAGAAAGAGGTACACGCTCAATGTATGAAGCCATTTGAATTCTAATAAACTTAAGCTCAAACAAAAAGACTAATTCTTATAGTCGCTGTATGAATGAGATGCCTCGTATATTCATATACAGCATCAAATACTTGCCAATCCTTCCACCCCTTGACAACAGGCAAAGGAAAGAAGGCTGCAGTGAAAGATTAAGTATAGACATTACCACTGGTACTGCAATGATAAAAAGATTTTCAGCCCTAATTTGCAGTTGAAACATATATACAATGTAACAACATCTTCGTAAGGATACCCTGAAATCCTGGTTTGACAAGTTCTAAATATGCACACACCACCCTTTACCAGTTAGAAGTGACAGTCACGCCTGTCACTAAAAGATAAAGAATAAGTACATACCAAAATCAAGATATCCAATGCGACCATCACGTAACAGCCACAGATTACCAGCATGCACATCAGCATGAAATGATTCACATCCAAGCAAACTGCCAAACCTGCAACATGTTCTCCATAGATGGCGAAAGGCCATAAGGTCAGACTGAAGATGCTATTGAACTTTGGAGACCTGTGAAGTTGTTAAGATTTTTACCAGACATTAAGGGCGGTTACAAGACTTGTTTCTGGACTAGGAACAAGGGATTTTATGGAGTCTAGGTCAGTAAGAGGGACTCCATAAAGCCTTTCCATTGTCAGAACTCGTCTGGTGCTGCAGTGGTAGTACACCTTTGGAGCCGTAGCTTGCCTATTGAGTCCCATAGAATCAAGGTATCTTCTGAAGGCCTCAATATTTCCAGCCTCTTTGGTGAAGTCGACTTCTTCAAGCATTGATTCTCTAATGTCTTTAACAATACCAACCTACAGATAGTAGAGAAATTCAGAAGGCAGCCAATAACATTCTCAGAAAGACTACAAGCATCAATTCTCTGATGTCTTTATACTCATTCACTAGCGCATCACAATTTTCACAAAAAGTTTCATTACCAGTGAGCCAGAAAAGACTACAATCCACTAACAAACGAAGGCAGGCAAGATTTTAGATTATAATGCCTACTGGGATTAACCTTAATACACTTCTGAAACAAAAATAGGCAGCCTAGTGGACATTGGCGTCCCTGCAAAGCGAGGGTCCCTAGAAGGGTCCCACCACGAGTGTTTATAGGGGGGGGGCAAGCCTTCCCTTGTCATGTCTTGGACAAGAGGCTGCTCCAGGACTAGGACTTGAACCCGTGACCTACCGATCACACAGTAATACCTTACCAGTGCGCCAAGGCCCCCTTTCAATATAATCCACGTTTATTTGACTTTATATTGCCCTTGAAGAAAAAAGGGATCAAATATTTGCAAAAACCCTTGGGGTCATGTTATGGCTTTTAGCAAAGCATTAGAGCCAAAAATCTATGGTAAATTCCAAAAAAAGGGCAGCCCGGCGCACATTAGCGTCCCCGCTAAGCGAGGGTCCGGGGAAGGGTCCCACCACAAGGATGTAATGAGGGCAAACCTTCCCATGTCAATTTATTTGACAAGAGGCTGAACCCGTGACCTATCGATCACACGGCAACACCTTTACTGGTGTGCCAAGGCTCCCCTTCCTATGGTAAATTCCAAAATGACAACTAATGCGCGCTATCAACCAGTGATGTGAGCCGGAAAGGGTTTAAAGAAAGCTTAAGAGAGTAATAAGATCGCATATCCAATAAGGGTACTCCAACACTTTCCATGGTAACTTAGAAGTACAATGGCGCGCGGAGAAAAACGGTTCAAACTTTTGTGGAAGCACCTAGAGGTAATGTTATGGGTTTTAGCACGAGATTAGAGTCATAAATCTATCGTATGTCCCAGAATTTGCAAATAAGCACGCTAGCCTCAACAGTGACATGTGCAAAAGAGGCTTTAACAACTTCCCTAACAGAGGAACCGGAACTCATATCCATCGAGGGCACTCCAAGGCTTTTCGCAGTATAGTTCTGAGAGCGTTTAGCTCCTTTCTGAAAAATTGGTCAAACTTGGCCAAAACCGAAGTACAATTCGTGGTTGTTGGCCAAAAATGGCTCCGGAAAAATATGGCTCAATTTTTTATGGAAGTCCCTAGGGGTCATATTATGGGTTTTAGCGAAATACTAAAGTCAAAAACATATGTTACATACCCAAAATAGGCAAAAATTGCACACTAGACTTTGCAGATGACATATGATGGAAAGACTTATTGAACTTCCGTAACAAAGGAACCGGCCCTCATACCAAACACGGTTACTCCAGGGTAAAGTTGGCAAAAAACTGAAGTCATATCCACGTTTTTTGGCCCAAAATGTCACTAGAACAAAAACAGGTCAAATTTTTGTGGGAGCTCCTAGGGGTCCTTTTACGTATTTTGGCAAAATGTTAGGGCAAATATCTTATGATAGGTGGCCCAACTTAGCCAAAAAGATACGCTAAGCTCAACATGTGACTTGAGGCACAAGGGCTTAAATTTTTTTCCTAATATAGCAACTGTCCCTCATATCCAACAAGAGTACTCCAAGGTTATACATAATAAAGTTATGAGAACAGTTGGCTAATTTCAGAATCTTGGTGAAAATTGGCAAATTCTGAAAGCCTTTTGACTTTGTATTGCCCTTGAAGGAAAAGGGATCAAATTTTTGTGGATGCCCCTAGGGGTCATATAATGGCTGTTGGCAAAATATTAGAGCCAAAAATCTATGGTGAATTCGAAAATCGACAAAAACACGCGCGCTAGCCTTAACAAGTGATGTGTGCCGGAAGGGTGTAAGGAACTTCCCTAATTGAGGAAGACGCTATAATATCCAATTCAGGTACTCTAACGCTGTCCATGGTAAATTTCAGAGAACATTCGGCTACTTTTAAAAAGTTTTTTCAAAATTGGCCGAAATTGAAGTGTATAATCCACGGTTTTCGCCCAAAATGGTGCCGGAACAAAAAGAGCTCAAACTTTTGTGGAAGCACCGAGAGGTAATATTACGGGTTTTAGCAAAATATTAGAGCCAAAAATCTATGGTACCCAAAATCAACGAAAAAACATGCTACCCTTAGCGGGTGACATGTGCAAAAGGGGCTAAAGAACTTCCTCAACAGAGGAACTAACACTCATATATCAGAGCCACTCTAAGCCTATCTGTGATAAACTTTTTAGAGCGTTTGGCTCCTTTCCAAAAAATTAGAAAAAAATGGACAAAAACTGAAGTACATAATCCACGGTTATTTGGCTCAAAATGTCACTGGCACTAAAAGAACTCAAATCTTTGTGGGAGTCCCTAGGGGTCATATTATGTGTTTTGGCAAAGCAACAGAGCAAAAATCCTATAATAGGTGCCTCAAGTCGGCCAGAAAGACAAGCAAGCCACAGCGAGTGACGTTAGGCATGAGCCAGAGGAGCGGAAGGCCTTCACATCCAACAAGTGTACTCCAAGGTTATCCATAGCTAAGGTTAGAGATCATATGGCGACTTTTGAAAAAGTGGCCAAAGTTGGCCAATAACTTAAGTATATAAATACACGATTTTTGGCGCAAAATGTCACAGTAACAAAAGCATCTCAAATGTTTATAGGAGCTCCCAGGGGTCAAATTATGTGTTTTCGAAACATATTAGAGCAAAAATACTATGATAGGTGCCCCAAGTCGGCCAAAATGACAAGCTAGCCTCAACGGGTTGCGTAAGCCAGAGGGGCCTAAAGTAAGAGAGGACCCGACCCTCAAATCCAACAAGGGTTCTGCAAGGTTGTCCATAGTTAAGGTTTGAGAACATTTGGCTACTTGTGAAAAAAGTGGTCAATGTGGGCCAAAATCGAAGTATATAATCCACGATTTTTGGCCCAAAATGTCGTTGGAACTAAAACAACTCATATTTTTGTTGGAGCTCCTAGGGGTCATATTATGTGTTTTGGCAAACTATAAGAGCAAAAATCCTATGTTAGGTGCCCCAAGTTGGCCATAAAAGTCAAGCTATCCTCAGCGGGTGACATGTGCCAAATGGGTTTAAAGAACTTTCCTAACATAGAAACTGGTCCCGATATCCAACAAGGGCACTCCAAGGCCGTACAAAGGTAACTTATAAGAACATTTGGCTACTTTCGAAATTGTGGTAAAAACTGGCGAATCCAAAGTAAATATAATCCACCCCTTTTGAGTTTAATTGCCTCGAACGAAAAAGGGATCAAATATTTTGTGGATGCCCCTATCATGCCTTCTAGCAAAATATTAGAGCCAACAATCTATGGTAAATTCCAAAATCGACAAAAAAACGCGTGCTAGCCTAACCTTACTTTGACTTGCAGGTTTTAAAGGATGATCGTTACCTGGAACTCTGGAAGTCATGTCCTAATTAAAAAGACACAAAAACCTTTACCAACTTTACAGACAGTATTGTTAGTGCCAACAGTAATATTGATAGCCTAGCAAGATCATATGCTGATTGGTCCCCAACCAATTTTCATACCAAAAATGGGAAAGTGACATTATTAGAACAACGAGAAACACCTAAACCTTACTCTTCCAGCCTTCATCCAAAACTTACAAAAGAACTGCTTACTTGAGAAGCTAAGGGTCCGATAAAATGGGCTTATATAGACCACAGTAACGGCTACCTGTCTCACCAGCAGTGTCCAAATCCAAAACAACTATCCGTCCTTAAAACCCAAAAGTTAAATGTAAGGAACGTACAGCAGAGACCAGGAACAGACCCCCAGCTTTCCTTGAACATCAATCCCTAAGAATAGTAAGTAGGACTCCAGGCCCATCAGTACCACAGATTCACAGAAAAGAAATAGAGATGTGAATGTCTCAGATTCAATACAGAGTTTCTAATGATAGGCATACAAGAGCTTAGGGATTCTACGGTACATGGGCCATCAAATCGTAACTAATTACTCGTCTGACAAACACTCTAAATTTGCACATATTGATTAAAATATGAAAGGATAAGTCACAGGCTATAATACAAACCCTTCAAACAGAAACAGTTACGGAATTTTCAGAATAATTGAAACTTACCAATGATGTGCGACTAAATTCAGGATTTAAAAACTCCACAACGCGAGCAACAACATAGACAAAATTCAGGTCAGCCACAAGAATATCTTCAATACCAGGTTTCAAGACCTTTATCACCACGTCCTCTTGAGATCCTTTCAACCTTGCTGCATGAACCTGAAGACAAAATTCTGTTGGTCTGATCACTTGCTTTTAAGTCAGCATATACGCAACGATAAAGAAACTAAAGGCTAAAACCTGCGCTATGGAGGCTGATGCAAGAGGTGTTGGATCAATATACTCGTACACACTATCAATTGGTCTCTTTAAATCTTCACTCAAGATAGATTTAATCTCTTCAAATGGGATTAAAGGGGCTCGATCAAAACACTTCTGGAACTCCTCAACATACTCTGGAGGGAAGATTGTAGGTGCAGATGCTATGAACTACACCCAAAGACACATTACACATGAGCATTGCAGACATAAAAATAAAATCAAGACACGTCAAAATTGCAAAATGACTGTGATTGAAGTAAGAGCAACGCAGTTGCTAAAGGTTAAGTAAGAGTATCCCCTCTGTAGTACCTGACCCAATTTGATATAGGTTGCCCCAAGGCGTTCAAACAATTTCCTTAGATAGAACGGAGAAAGCAAGCCAAGCTGCAATTCAGGGGGCACACCAGCTGATGAATTGGTCCACTGCAGGAAGCCAAGAACCATTAGTTTCCTGAGTAAATGATGTGATTACTATTAGACATGATACATCATACTATGTGTGGATGTAGTAAAGCATGAAATGATAGTACACATTTACCTTTGACGCATCTGCTAGCCACTCACTACCAACCCCAGCAACTGCTTGGACCCCTTGAAGTAGTCGCAAAGCTCCACGAGGACCAGTGTTTACGGACGTTTGGAATATGTCTTCAACCAGACTTGGAAGGTTTTGGATACGATCTACAGTGAAATGAAAGCCAGTTAATCTAAGAAAGTAACAAACTGGAGACTTGCAGTTCTGAACACTGTAAGAGCTGTAGATGGTATATATACAACATATACTCAAATTGACTGTTTAGCTATGTATATCATATGTCAAACTCTGAAACGGTTGCAAGATACCTTGGAGGCGTGATGTAAAAAGATCTTGTGTCTGTGAATACTGCGCCAAAAGTCTCAAGCGACGGGATTGATAGTAGAATTTCTTCGATCGATTGGAGAGATATCTAGTGGTAAACTGCAGGCAAACAGTAGAATAAAGTATATTTAGCTGAAGTACTGAACCATAGTGTCCAACATGCAACACACAATGTGTCCTCAGCCATAGGTAGCTTAAGTATTCCTTTGGTTATCTATTCAGAGTTCAACGTTCTAAAAACAGCTAAACAACATCAAATGCTTTTTTATCCAAAATGCCACCTCAACCAATTTAATCACATCCCATTAAGCAAGATTCTGACCCCATGCATAGAATCACAGTCATGCATATCAATCGATCATCAAAATCAAATTAAACGAAAATACTTTCACTAACATTATTACAAATCAAGCAAGCCAGAAAAAGTGACAACTACCAGAGAGATCGAAAACTAAAAATCTAATCTCACAGAAGTGCAAGTCCAGAGCAATGTTGAAATCCACCATTTCCCCAATGAGATAACTACCACCACGATTTCGAATAATCCCCAGCATGTATAATTTACAACAAATCATACACAATGTCAAACTTTCATAAGACCAGCTTACCACTGATTACAATCAGCTCATCCTAAATCATCCAAATCACCACGAAAAGCTCGGGAAGCTAGCTATGTCTAACCCTTAACATACTTCCAATAAAGGGAAGTTGCAAATTCACATTAATCATCATCCCACCAAAGTAATTCTTCGGTTCGAAGGCGAAAAATCAAATCAAAATTCCAAAACACAGAATCATCATTTTTGCCCTAATTCCCAAGCATATCTTTCCAAACTAATCAATTGAATGACATTCAATCAACAAAATTAAAAACCCATATACTAAATTTCCTTAAATTGAAAACCCATGTTTCAGATTCACCAGAACCAACTCAATCACAACTCACAATCACAAGTATATGTACACAAAAAATCCCAAATTAATTGCAATTGAATCAACAAACAGTAAAAAAGTTGAAAACTTTAGAAAAAGGGGAGAGAGATGGACCTGCGGAGGAGAGAGAAAGAGAGGTAAGCGGCCATAAGAGGTGGCTGTTGAGGTTCTTAGCGCCATGTTTGCCATGGGTTTTTTTACAGTTTTTTTGCTGCAAAAAAATGTTTTTGGTCAGAAAAAATTAGTGAGTGTAAATGTTAAAGGGGACACGCGGGAAATGTAACTGTGTGGCTGTTAGATGGTTTACGACGTTGTTAGTGTCTGTTTGTTAGGAATTGCCTGATGAATGAGCGACGAGGACGACGCCATTTTTGTCCGGTTTAGATGAATCGATAAAAGGTGGTTTAACGGATTAGAGAGAATTTGAAAGTTCGGTTGTTTTGAGGTGCGATACTTAGTGAGAGCAAATGCGTTCGTAAATAAGTTGGAGGCTTAGAGCACGTAACACGCTACATTGTTACACCCTCAAAGGAAGAGCGGTTAATTTGTGGCGGTGATTTACAAGATATCGCGTATGATGCCAGATTGTTAATCATGGACTCGAATAGTAGCATATGGAAGTTTTATGTCATAGAAATTTGTCGGAATGATTAATGTTACTATTGCATTCTAAAGAAATTGACTAATGCAAGTAAGTGAGGTTATAAAAATTTTGCTAATTTGAGAATTTTCAATAGTAATTTTGAAAAATAAATGAACTTAGTATGTGAAAGGGGGTACAAATGTCAAACTTCATTTTAAACAAACAATTAAATACTCCATGGTGTATGATTTATGGACACTCTGTATTCTTCAAATAACGTATCACCCCAGTTAGATTTATGTTGGGATACCGTAGATTTTATATTAAGTTGTGTAAAATTGTATTAATCCAACGCCAATCAAGTCGGCTTTACCATTCAATACGTTACCGCTCGATAATGTGTAGTATTGGGATTCCACGACCTCACGTATATTTTTTTTTTACAAAAGTTTAACAGAACAAGGAAAACAAAAATAAGGAAAGAACAAACTAATCGGAGAAGGGAGCTATCCTCCCTTTCCTGCAGTTAACCGCCAAAGAGTTGGCTCGACTTATGACGTCCCTATCTATCTTGAAGAAGTTACAACAATCGAGAGATATTATTGCAAGTTTAAAGTTAAGTACGGAGTATATCTCACATCTAAGTACTCCCTCCATTTCATTAGCTTCTTTGAATTTCGTTTGAATCTGTGAGAGGAATTCAAACAAAATGCAAGGAACCTAATAAAATGGAGGGAGTATTAGTTCTTCATCTCCATTCTCTAACCACCGATAATGTCAGTCTTATATAATTTTATCTTTCATCATAAAAACCTAAAAAATTCAAATAAACTTATAATCCACAATCGACTTTCCTATACCACTTATCGAACTTCATCACCTACACTACGTCAACTCAAATTACGAGCACTTGTTTATCACAACTTCACAAGTACGAGCAAAAAGAGTTCTAAGGCATCTAAGCTAGTAGACGAACTTTGTCGATAATAGATTAATAACTACCGACCTCTTGTATTGCGCGGGTTTGTTGCTCCCAATATAAAGTCGGTTAATAATCTTCGACTACTTTTTTGGGGCTTTTTTCCCCTAAAATTGTTCATCTCATAAAACCCAACCTAATTCAAATTATTTACCTTAATTATCTCAAAGCTTAAACTTCACTCTTCTTCTTTTCTTCCTCTCCAGTCCCACCTGCTTCAAATTTCACCCTTTTCTCATCAAATTATGTGTATCTTGTGCCTAAAGTTTAAATCTTTATAACCCAACATTCAACATTGGTGATAAAGTTTCAATCTTTTTAATCAAACACTCACCAATGTTGGGTTTTTCTTCAATTTTAATTGAATTTGGTGAGTTTTTGTTGATTTGAAGATATGGGTAGGAAGAAGGAGACTCCCAGGCGCGCAGGAGGGATACTAGAAAATCAAAGCTTCAGCAAGAAGTCTGGTGAAATTCTTAAAAACCCAGTTTCTAAATTTGGCCCTAAATTTAAAAATGTTCCTGATAAACCCTTTTTTGTTGATGTTGATCAGAGTAGTTGGAATTCAATTAATCATAGAGATATATCTGAAATTGTGCTTAGTAATTTAAGTTTTAGTGAGGAATTTGTTGGGGTTGAATTGAGTGATGATTTATGCGTAAGGTTGAAGTTATGCAATGTTGCTGAGCATTTGAGTAGAATAAAGTTAGGGCATTGGCCTATGATTTCGTCTCGAAATGTTTATGTAGAGTTTGTGAGGAAGAGGGTGATTGGAAAGATTGAGACTTGTGATGTGGTTTTTTGTGGGCAGTTTGATGGGACTGATGAGGGGGTTACTGGGTTGGTTCATTTGGTTAATTTGAAATTCTTGACATTGAGGCCTGTTTCTAGGGTTAGATTGTGTGAGGATGTCTCGTCGGTTCGAATGAGAGTGGAGATACTTCAGCCTGCGTTTGATGCTTGTGAGTCACTGCTTGATAATGCTAGGCAGGTGTGGAAGAAGAGTATGATGAGTGTTATGGCTTGGGTTAGGCCTGAGGTGACGACTTCTGAGGTCCGATATGGGGTTAATTTGTCGAGTGAAATGGATGTTGATTTGATTGGAGATGGGAGTAATGGGGGCTCTGAGAATTCAAAGTTCGATGTTTGTAGATTCTATGAAGCCATGAAGCGATCAAAGTGAGTGGTGTTTGTTTTGTTGTTCATAAGCCTAATAATCGTGCAAGTGTGTTTGCTTTCATTGTTATGCTTATGCTTTATGTTCATTGATTTGTAGAGATTGTCCAGTGCTGGATATTGAGTTGCCTGACTTGATTACTGAGCTTAGACCATATCAGCGTCGTGCTGCTTATTGGATGGTTCAGCGGGAGAAAGGTGCTTTAGAAGACCCAACTACGGTGGAGCAAAATATTTCCTGTTCTCCTCTGTGTGTGGCTGTGAATTTTCTAGACTCAAACTCAAGAATGTTCTACAACCCCTTTAGGTATATGTTAAAAACATTTGCTAAATGCTAGAGTAGAGAAGTAAACAATATCGGCATACTTGAAATGTAAGGTGTAGAATAAAGTCGCATCCTCATTAGGCAGAGAGATATCGGCTGTTTCAACACTTTACTCTCATTAGTGTGTTTCCTTGTATGTCGATTTCTTGTTGAGGAAGTTGTGTAACAACTAACAACTCAAATTCCTGTCCATGTGTAGTTTTTTTCTTGTTTATGTATGTTGTCTCTCCATTGTGCTTTTGGATTAGCTCATCTCTTATTTCTTTTTTTGCCAGTGGGTCTGTCTCCTTGTATCCGGACATCTCTTCATCATACGTCTATGGTGGTATCCTTGCTGGTAAGCTTCTCATCTAGACATTGTTGCCTTATCCTTTATGGTATAAATCCATTACCTGGTGTCAACATGAACAAAGGCCATTTCAGGACTACAATGAAATTTAGCTTACAAGGCTAAATGGCTGTATATTTATATTTATATAGCATCTGAAAGCAAACCGATATCAATTTGATTTTAATAAATAATCAACGAGAGGTTTGGAATCTCCTTTGCTCGGTAAACGCGAAATTGTTTGAGACTTTCTGGGATTCTGCACCGGACATACCAATTATATGTCAAGGTAGCATGTGGACTACTAGGTAGCTTTATCTGGGGCTTTGGTGGTACAAACTCCTTCTACATAGAATGAGAATCTTCTCTGCATTAATTACAGTTGCCTAACCTTTTCCCTAAAATTTAATCGCTAATCTAACAGTCTTGACTCATATCAATGTTATTCTATTTGAGGTTAGCCTCCTTTAACAGTATCTTTTCTCATTATTGCAGATGAGATGGGTTTGGGGAAAACTGTCGAGCTTCTTGCATGTGTGTTCGCTCATCGGAAGTCGTCATCTGAAGAGTCTAGTTCTTCTGGTAGTACATCAGACAGTTATCTGATGGAGAAAATCACTCCTAAAAGATTGAAAAGAGAACGTGTTGAGTGTGTATGTGGCGCCCTCACCGAAAGCTACAGATATAAAGGATTGTGGGTTCAGTGTGATGTCTGTGATGCGTGGCAGCATGCTGATTGTGTTGGTTATTCACCTAGAGAAAGGCATAAAAAAGCTGACAAAAGCCAACCGGCCGTCAGCGTAAAAAGGAAGAAAAATGCCACAGAGATAGTTATGATGGAAGGTGAATATGTCTGTCAACTGTGTTTACAGCTGAAGCAAGCTACTGGACCACCAATACAGTCTGGAGCCACACTCATTGTGTGTCCTGCACCTATACTGCCCCAGTGGCATGCTGAAATACTTCGGTATAAATTCTTCTATGCCACTTCTCTATCCCGTCTTTCATTCTTGTGGTTCTGTGGACGGTTTCCATAAACATGTATCTGATGCTGCCTTTTTAGCTGACTCCAGCATGGATTTGATTGCTTTCATTTCAACTTTAGCTGAAATTGCGTCTGTTTTGAATATAGTCACACAAAACCAGGTTCTTTAAAAACTTATGTCTACGAAGGTGTGAGAGACATCTCGCTGGGGATTTCGGCTGCTGTGGATATCAATGAGCTTGTCTCTGCTGATATTGTGTTGACAACATACGATGTACTGAAAGATGATCTGTCACATGACTCGGATAGGCATGATGGTGACCGTCGCTTAATGAGATTCGAAAAAAGGTGTGTTGCATATTCTTCTGATTAAATGGCTTATAGTACTGTTGGCGTTGTAGTTGAAACTACTTGGCATCGAATTTTTCCCATAGTCTAATATGATGAATTTTTGTTGCCACTGGTATAATATAGTTTCATTTGGCGTAGTGGTATATTTTCTTCCCTGGCTTCATAAATTGCCTGCCCTTCACCTCCCCTGTGTTAAAAGGTAAATTTAGTTTTTTTTTAGAGTGGATAATTTACAACCCAAGCCAGGATCCTACATTGTTTATTACTAAAATAAAAATAACATCTGTTTTGGTTTCCTTGAAGCAACCTTTAGTGATACTTATTTAACCCAAATGAGGCGCTCAGTAGGCTGGGGGTAGTTGTTGAGGCATATGACTGCATCTTTAGCAGTATAATTGGAAGGAATAAGGATGCTCTCCGAGTCTTATCATTGCAATCACAAATCATTAATTCCTTCTGAACCGACTGGGTATAACATAATATTGGGCCTCAACCATTGGCTTTTAGTTGAGATGTTTCATTAATAAAACCTCGTTTGGAACTGACTGACCAAGGTACTGAAAGACAAGAATTTAGGAATAGTCGAGTGAGGCATTTAATTTACTTGGCTGCATTGCTAGGCTGAAAAATATCCATTTAGGAGATTGGTCATTATGATTCAGAGGTTTTCTGATGAAGGCAGCCTTTTATTTTTGTGTGGACCCTTAGTAGGGTGAAGGGAAGCCTTGGCACACCGGTTGAGGTGTTAATTTGTGATCGATAGGTCACGGGTTCAAGTCCTGGGAGCAGCCTCTTGTCCAAAAATGACAAGGAAAGGCTTGCCCCTTGTGGTGGGACCGTTCCCGGGACAATTGCCTCGCGGGGACGCCAATTTGCACCGGGCTGCCCTTGAGCCTTAGTAGGGTGAAAAGTCAAATTTGATTTTTCTTTAGAGGATTGCTTTGTTTTTCAATTTCCACTTGCTCAAGTGCATCTTCCCTTTTTTTTTTCTTTTTCTTTTTAAGGAAAGCTTCAGTGCATATTTCTGATCTTACACCCTGGATAGAATGAAGTCCATGTTTACATTAGGCCGGTAGCAACTTTCTAATGAGTATGCCTTCACATCTTTGCAGGTACCCTGTGGTTCCTACCCTTCTGACTAGAATATCCTGGTGGAGAGTTTGCTTGGATGAGGCTCAAATGGTAGAGAGTGATGTTGCTCCCTCTACAGAGATGGCATTACGTTTGCACACAAAGTATCGCTGGTGTATAACAGGAACTCCAATACAAAGAAAACTGGATGATTTATATCATCTTTTAAGATTCCTTAAATCAAATCCATTTGATGTGTTTAGGTGGTGGACAGAAGTCATACGAGAACCATATGAGGTACAATGTTTTTGCTACTAACTTTACTAAGTTGCAGGATGGAACTATGCTTGATAAATGATGGTCTATCATTAGTTTACTCTTTTTTGATGTCATGTTGTGTTGTTTGCCTTGTAATTTCTCTAATGCCCTTGCATATCCCTGTACTAGGGAGGGGAGAGGCAGAGGGAGAGGGAGAGGGAGAGAGAGAGGGAGAAAGTGAAGTTTCATGTTCTCCTAGTTATTTGCAACTTCCATCTACTGAGTACGTAACAGCTACTTAACATTTGAATGAATATTTTCAAAAATTTAAGTAACTTTTAATGCTAATCCAGCAATTTGGGTTTAAACTCCCCTCGGGGCATTTTAAGGATTTTGCTTGTTTTGTTATATTGTATCATTTATAGTTTTTTGTGTTTGTTTCCATAGCCCATATATACTCACTCGAAAGGCCGGAACAAATGATTTCAACTTCACTGTAACGTGTGAAGCTAACTCATTCTCTTTAAGAAAAACGTTTTGTTTGCATTTAAAGTGACTTTTGTCAATTTTATTAACACTCTAGAGGCGATGTTGTGGATCTCACACATTTGATTGCCTATCTGACTCTTGTACCATGTGCAGCGCAGGGATACAGCATCTATGGTATTCACACATCAGTTATTTAGACAACTGATATGGCGCTCCTCAAAATCGCACGTTGCAGATGAGCTTCAGCTCCCTGGACAGGAGGAACGTGTCTCTTGGCTTTCTTTCTCTTCAATTGAGGAGCACTTCTACCAAAGGCAACATGAATCTTGTGTGGATGTTGCTCGCGATGTTGTTAGAAGGTTCAAAAGTGATATTCTGACTAGTAAAGGCCCAGGTTTGTTAAAGTTCTGAACCTCTATAATGATGTGTGAAATTCTGGTTGGCGTGCATCTCGATATGAGGACTGAGGAGAGAGGTAGCAGAAGAACTCATAGTTGATTTGTTATACTCTTTTTCAGGTGCCAATTTATCTGATTCCATGCCTGATCCTTTTATCACCCATTTGGAGGCAGAGAAACTGCTGAAGTCACTTCTTAAACTTCGTCAAGCTTGTTGTCATCCTCAAGTAGGAGGATCAGGGCTGCAGTCTCTTCAGCGTTCTCCCTTGACCATGGATGAAGTGTTATCGGTGTGTATCCTACGGACAGATAATTTTTATATTGCCAAATTAACCAATTATCTGTTGATTTTTTGCTGTTACTCTTATTTTGCAGGTTCTTATAAGTAAGACGAAACTGGAGGGAGAAGAAGCTTTAAGGAAAGTTGTTTCTTCGTTGAATGGCCTTGCGGGTATAGCGGTACTTCGAGGTGAACTAAGTAGTGCAGTGTCTTTGTACAAAGAAGGGTTAGCTTTAGCTAGAGAAAATTTTGAAGATTTCCGTTTAGACCCTCTGTTAAATATTCACATACATCATAATCTTGCCGAGATCCTTATATCAGCTTCAAACTCTTTGAATACTAAGTTGTTATTGAGGGGACAACTAAGTGAAACTCTTGAGCAGAAGCCTTCCCAAATGAGTGCTATCAGTGAATCTGGTAAACTAAATATTGCAAAAGAGGACTCCTTGCTGGCTGGAGAATCTGACAAGTTATCTAAAGTGAGCTGCGAGCCTCTCTTAGATGGCTCGAACGATCAAAAGGTTTCTGATCTCGATCCAGGACCAACACATGTTGAAAATTTGATAAAGATTTGTGGTGATATGAAGCACAAATACTTATCTACATTCTATGCAAGGTTGTCACTTGCTCAAGAGGAGTTCCAGAAGTCATATACACAGGTATGATATGTTCAGCTTTCAATTTCTTGCTAGTTTATCCTGTCTTTACACATCTCAAATCCTCATGAATCATGCTAGTGGCATCCCTAATTAAATTTCATTCCCACCCCAACCATCTAAATTTTGCAAGCATTTGCACTCTTTCAAAGGTGATACGCCTTAAGATTCGTATATGTGTCCTGTAGGCCTTCTGGCATTGGAATATGCATGCCTAGATGTAATGTGTATGGCTCTTGTATCACAAATTGGTTTCATGTGTTCTATTTTTTTTTTCTTTTCATGAATGCAAGTCTTACATTTACCGGAAAAAAAATGGCATGATGTCATTCTCCTGTTAGGAACTCAAACCATTACTTCATTTTACTGTAGTGATGCGTGGTAGTCTTCCTTCCACGGGCATCAATTCAATTTTCACCGCTCAAAAAATGCTCTTGGTTTTGGTGTTTCGATAAATGTGCTACCTTTTCTTTTCTTATAGGGATCTGTTAGAGATTACGCTTAAATATAGTGTAATTGGTATTTAGTAATAAGAAATAGGAGCAATTCTCTTTTAATTTAATAATTTGGGGAAGTTTCTCTCCTGTGGTTTCTAAGGTAAGTGACTCATTGGGTGAAGATTTCAAGAAACGAGTCTGGTGGCTGGAAGCTCTTCAACATATTGAAAAAAACAGAGAAGCCGCATGGGATTTGTCGCAGAAGATTGAAGATGCTATTTTGCCCAACAAGACCATCACAAAAGCACCAACAATTGCTTCACGGTCAGTTATATTTTGTGCTTTGTAACTGTTGCTTAGGCGGAAGGCCACTTCAGTTTAGACTTTTAGCTAGTAACTTCCAGTTTAAAACTCTTAGTTCAAGGAGTTGGATTCTGTCTGACAATGGAATTTAAGACGGAGAGAAACTTTAACCAGCACGTGATTCATGTTAACATTTATCGATTTCATAGACCATTTTGAATTATTCACTTAATTGCGATAGTGTCGAAAGGTAAAGACATACGATGTCTCATTAATGCGGAGACATGCGAAAGCTAAAGAGGCTCCTGCGATAGTGGTTGAAGAGATAACCAATTGGTCGCATCAATGCGGGGATGGGAATGTGTTTAAATCCTCCCTATCTTTTAATCAACCTTTCATCAATGTAGTTAACCGTTTCTTGATCTCCTTTCAGATTTCGGAATATAAATTCTCTGAAGTACTATCTTCAAACTGGAGGGGATCTATTGGAAGCATCTCGAAAAAGTGTATTAGATCATCTGCTTGAAATTGATCAGAGAATGGAGAACCCTAGAGATGAAGATGTTGCACGTGTAAGAAACTGTTCAGGTTGCTATGTGAACAGGGATGGTCCTTTGTGTGTTCACTGTGAATTGAATAAATTATTTCAGGTCCGTCCCTAACTGTTCATTAGTTCATATTTATCTGAGATGGACACCAATACTTGTGGCAATTTAAAATTTGTTTTACCTTCATGTGATAGGCTTATGAGGCTAGGCTCTTTCTCAAACAACGCAATGATGGCGGAGTTATAGAGTCTGCTGAGGAGGCATTAGAGCTGCAGAGAAAAACCCTAGAGAGGAATAATTTCATGTCAAATCTGAAACAGGATTCTAGGGTGACTGGCAAAAGGAAAGTTGGGAAGACGCTGGTGGTGAGTCTCACCCCCCCCCCCCACTTCGAAAAAAAAAAGATTTGCACTGAAACTATTCGACTTGTAAGAGGTGGATGTTGCTCTGCTAAATTAAACTGCTTATTTTCTAAAAACAGATTCGTTTTACAACTATTTATTTTCTACTATGTATTACTCCGTATAATATTGCTGGTAGATACATTTAGACTTTTGAAAAAGCTACATCATAGTTCACAGTGCATCTGATTCATGATCTTCTGTTAATATGATTCATAGCTTTCAAGATCCCCCTCTGAGCTGGAAATAATCCTAGGTGTTATAAGGAGCCATTTTAAAGCTCAATTAGGAAGACAAGGCGTTTCAGAAGCCAACAGACACCTAGTTCTCCTCGAGGTATGGCTGCTAAATTACTGGCCTATCACTGCCAAGCTGTCTTATTTGTTTTTCGTTCTGATACTTAATGGAATAACTCTGGCCAATCAATTTTGTGTTACCTACTGCCCCGCTCTCGAATTTCTCAGATCATGTGCCAATAGTATTGTGGGTTTCATCATACTATTGTAATAGTGTACCTTCATCGATCTAGGGAATGAGGAAGGAATACGCTCATGCACGATCACTCGCCACTGTTCAAGCTCAGATTCTACTTGCTTATGATGAAATTAAGATGGCGACTTCAAGGTTGCGTTTAAAGGAGAATGATGAGGATGATAGTATTGACGCTCTGAGCCTTGAACAGCTTGATGTAGCTAGCGTTGAGAACACTAGTGAAAAATTTATGTCTTCGGCCGTATTATCTCGGATAAGGGGAAAACTTCGATATTTGGAGGTACACATTTGATGTTTACAACTTGATAAGGACTTTAAAGGTGTTTAGAAGGAGATAGCAAATATCAAAACTAATTCTCAGTTTCAATGCAACAGTTTTATTTGTACTTTTTCAGCATTTCTATTTTAAGCCTCTATAACTTTTTCTTGTTAGATTACTTGGTCTTGGTATATGACCTGCCTTGGGGCAGTTGCAGTTATTTCTCAGTTTCAATGACCTCTTTTTTTTGTCTTTCCAGGGACTTGTAAATTCCAAAGTTACAATTTCGGATGGCGAGGCAGGTGGTGGACTGGATTCTTCCTCAGACAACGGACTTATTGTCAAAATGGCACTGGACATGTGTCCTATATGTCAGGAAACCCTCCAAAGCCATAAGATGGTCTTTCAGTGCGGGCATGTGACTTGTTTTAAATGTGAGATCCTCGATCTAGTGAGTTTAGTTGATAGATAGCAATGTTGCTTGACATGGCCAATACTTTCTAAAGCATAGTGCCTCTTTTGAAGCTGACTTTAATACTACTTTCGGCAGTACGCATTTCAGTCTAGAGCTGCTTTCATGAAATTATCTCATTTACCTTCTACAAGTTTTTAGACATCCCCTGACATGTTTGGCTGACCGTTTGGAAATGCATTATCTTGTTAAGGGCTTATGGTATTGAATAGTAGATGAATCATGTGTACATGTTGGTTCCCCTATACCAAAGGTGAAATGATGTCGTCGTGAACCTTTATAAACGTGGCGCATCAAAAATTTGAATTGAGACCACAATCTATAGCTGCAAAAACCGTGGTTTATCTTACTCTCCCCAGTATATTTGGCCCTCTTCGGGTTGTGAGACTGTTTTGAGAAATTTAGCGTAGCTTTGGCTTCTGCTTTTAAATCTCTTGTTCTTATGTTTGATAATGCAGGTTTAATGGCAATCACTGAGAGGAATGGGCTTCCCAATGGAAAACAACGCGATAAGTGGATAGTCTGCCCAACGTGCAGACAAATTTCAGATTTCATTGCGTTTGCTGATGATAATCCAAGTTCGTCTTCGGTTGTAAGAACTGAAAATTTGGAGGCTTCTGTATCTGTGCAGGGATCATATGGGACAAAGGTATTGACTATTGTAGATTGTTAATGTCCTAAAGTGCCATTCTTTGTTTATGTGGGTGTCACTGCCCATTGCGTCTTTCTGTATATGACTGTCACTGCTCTTATTATGCTCTTCCCTTATTTGCCTTGAACTACTTATGGGCTTTATTAATGAAAACCTGCTGCCTGTTTTTGTTGTTAGATTTGCCTGAAACATGTAAATATTATGGATTGAGTGTCTTATATTCTTTTGTTTAGCTGTTATGTTTCATCAGCCATTGTGGATGTCATTATCACAACGTTTATGGTGCTCTGATATGTAGATTGAGGCGATTACTAGGCGGATCCTCTGGATAAAATCGACAGATCCTAAGTCTAAGGTCCTTGTTTTCTCAAGTTGGAATGATGTTCTTGACGTGCTGGAGCATGCTTTTGCTGCTAACGAGATTAGCTATGTTCGGATGAAAGGGGGAAGGTAAAGCTGCTGCTCCATAAATTTGCAGATCATCATTATCTGCCCTTATCACGATTTGCATACATCAACCTCCCAAGACCCTGCTGGTGCTAACCACACTAACTTGTCAATCATTTTCATCTTTCAACTGCAGGAAAAGATCACAAGCTGCAATCAGCATTTTCAAAGGAGAGAAGGCAACAGATCACTCAGGCTACACAAAGGACCAAAAGAACCAGGAGGGTAAGTTCATCCAAGTGTTACTTCTCTTGGTACAGCATGGAGCAAACGGCCTCAACCTCCTCGAAGCACAGCATGTTGTCCTTGTAGAGCCCCTACTTAATCCAGCTGTTGAAGCTCAAGCCATAAGCAGAGTTCACCGTATTGGACAGACAAAGAAAACGCTCATTCATCGATTTATGGTGCGTTGTTTTTTTTTCTTTTCTTTTAACTGCATTGCCAAGTTTATCCTCTTTTTCTTCTCTTGCCTTAGCAATCATGACAGTATGTTTATCATGTTCCTTTTTCCGAGTGGTGCCTAGAATACGCTCTTCCCCCTTTCTCCGGCTGGTTTTCCATTTCTCGACTCTCATTTCTTTCATTGGACAGGTGAAGGATACAGTTGAAGAAAGCCTGTACAAACTTAATAAGAGCAGGAATTCCAGCTCTTTTATCAGTGGGAATAAAAAGAACCAAGATCAGCCTGTTTTGACAGTTAAAGATGTCGAATCCTTGTTTACCACAATGCCTCCTACAGCACCAGGTGATGACGGAAACCAAACCATATGTACAACGGACAATGATCCACACATTGGGAGTTCGACACAACCTGGAATGTCCACAAACAACGATGCACAAACCGGAAGTTTGACACATTTGCCAGCTCCTGTGGCTGCTGCCATAGCTGCAGAAAGAAGACTAGGGCAATCTAGAACGTGATCGTTCTCACTTAGAAGTTAGGATAGTTAAATTCGGAAGGGAAACATATCCCAATGCTGTTTGTTTCCCTCTTGAATTTGTTCTTGCACTCTTAGGGTAGCTGTACAATGTAGTCCTAGTTCCATTATTTTGTAGGACATTTTTTCGCCCGAGCGAAATAAAGTCAGTGATTCTAGAGATGAGTAGTTTAGCAAAGGGTAAATCGTACATAAAATTTGCTTTTTGTTCCTTCAATTGTACAAAGGGATTTCTAGAAAGATGACATTGTATATAGAAATTTCCAGAGTTTATAGATAGTTCAGGAGTATAGTTGATTTGATAATTCATTGTACGGCTACCCAACTATAGTAGTTGGGCAGATAGTTCAGGAGTACAGGAACTCTGAAGGTGTTGACCAAAACACTTCGGGCCGATAATACGAACAATCTCTCTTAGGTAACACCGGTACAAAGTGAACGTAATAGATAGATAATATATCGTTATGTTACTGGTTGTCTCATTTGCTAGAGCCAAGAATTATGAAACGAACCTTTCACCACTAAATAAATAGGTGAGCGTACTTATTACTTATACCAATCGATTTCGACAATTTAAAGAGTCATGTAATCAAAGAGCAGATGTGGCTAGAAGATTTCTAAGGCACTTGCGTCTGGTCTCGTAATAAAATTTCATCACGCCAGCCAACACGTGGCAAGATATATTCTAACATCAAGCCGACACGTGGCTAAACATGGTAACACATGGTGCTTACCCGACACTTATATATACCTCGTCACACTGAATCCTCAAGAAACAAAGCAACCATGGAATCACTTAGAATCTCCCCGTTTCTTCTGTCTTGCCCAACAGCCAAACAGTCCCTTACCAAATGGGTCCCACTCCCACCTCAAAACCTCAGAACTTCAAAAGGGTGTCTAAGAATGGTGGGGATCAGGTGTGGGAGGAACAGAAGTGTTAAAGTAGGACTAGAAAAAGAGTTGGAAAAGCTTGAGGAAGAAGGAAAAGAAGGGAATGAAGATGGGGGAATGGTGGAATTGCTAGAGTGTTTGGAGAAAGAAGCGATCATGGGCGATGATGAAGGTCGCAAACCGACCGACTACAATCGGAGGGCTCGAATTTTCGACGAGAGTTCTAAGGTTTTTCAAGCTCTTAAAGAACATGCTCCCCATTCCACTGTTGTTGCAACAGATTAACGTTCTTGGTCGTTTTCTTTCAGCAAAGCATGTTAGCATATATGTACTCTCTCAGTTAATTATGGCTTGTACACATGTAACCAACATTGTAAATTGGTAATGTTGACATCAAGTTTTGTTACGCAATTGAAATCAACACTTGGTGTTTTGTTACGCAATTGTAAATCAACACTTGCTTTTTAGTAAAAACGTAGAAGACCGAGCATCGCAACACATAACACAGGACGGTGTTAGCGTAGAAGAGTGAAAAACAAGCTCATTGTGGCACTAAAACACTAGTGACCAAAACATCGCAACTTCACAATTCGGTTCAAAAGTCGATCATAGACTTTGATGACAAACAAAATGGCTCATCAGTAGAATAGATGATTAGAAAGTAACAGAACCAAAATGGATTATTGGGATTCAAAAAGCTTCCTTGTGCAGGAGATGTCATCTCTAATTCTGCTCCTCTGTTGGCTTCTCAAAGAAGGTTTTTCGGATATAGTCAAAAGGCTGTAGAAAACAAAAAAACCAACACATGTTAAAAAATGTAGTAGACATTGGTGATTTATTAGCAGCGAACTAAAACACAAGAATGTAACTGCAGCAAGCCAGCAACTAAAAAGCAGCAACTGAGTTCGTTACAAAGCACGAAATACCATTCAAGAACATCATCCCAGGGAGAATGCTACCACTACAAACTCAACTCTGCGTCTAATACATTCCAAATAACGACAACAGCTCTGAATTCAATATGTCGAGCTCAATAGATCAGTTGTCGATCTGGTGAAAAGGCGTATGCTTTTGGCAAACCATAAGACTATCAAAGCTCCCAAACCAAAAGGAAGACATACCAGGTATTTATTCCGAAATATACAAAGACAAAATAAATATCACTCACTAGATCTCAGAAAGAAAAGATCAAAACTTTAGCCGGAAATAAAAGTTCAGAATGGACAGTCAGTTTAAGACCATGAACCTTAATGCCCAACCTAATGACACATAGCCTATCAGCACGATTCGACGTGCTTTCATTTAAAAACTGCACAAACAACTGAACTGCTAATGATAGTTTGAATCACTGTCTAAAACGACATGTATTAGCGCCAAGTTCCAATATTGGTTTCCAATATCTAAATAAAAAATCCGAAGTCCTTATTGTTGCCACTTCAAGACAAGAATCGCCAATGGCCGTTACAATTACCCACCACCCGAGAAAACAAAAGATCAAGTTCAATCCAAATATATGTAAACAATGGAAGCATCACCATGATCCAACAACCGACAACCTATGTTCCAAGTTCCAATGATTAAGAAGTGAGAGGAAAGCTCGCTATTATCAAAAGCTACTCTCTTAACCAGATATCTAGCATTTAAAGCTAACCACCAGCAACATTACCCCAAGTCCTCAAAGGCCTCGCCTATAGCAACATAACAGGTGATCAGGTGTATGTAACATTACCACCAAGTTGAAAACATAGAGCAGTAACATTTAAAACTATCGCAACAACTTTTCATCAAACTTTCAAATCTATCACCACATTTGAACCTGAGCATCACATTCCATCCAAACAAACAAGCTCAGCACTTGCTCCATCTACACCATTCCACACCTTACAGACAGAGTCGGAAGTCCGTTTATCATACCAACAATAATTTAGTAGACACCCACACCTAGTCGCATTAACATCCACAAATCCCAAGGCATAAGATCAACAACAGTTAACTAAATCTACTTAGACTGATTGCAAACAAAACCCAATGTCCAAAATTTCTGTAAACACCAAACGCCCACCAATTGCATCAAATCCCAAAACCAATTTATTTTTTGATAAGTAAATTAGGATATCAATATATTCAAAAGGACGCCAAGGGGGTGACTCCCATATCCAAAAAGACACCTAAAGGGGTGACGCTCGAAAGCAAAAGAGAGCTAATCACGCTCTACGACTATCATAAGAAATTTTATCCACAAAAAGAATGAAAGTCAAGTGTCAGTGTGAAAGTTACACCTGACTCCAACTATACAACGTCCTCAAGAACCCAAATTTGAAATCTTGGTGTGTCAACATAAATTTGAAACCAATTCCCAGGCACAAGATTTGTTCCTGAACAAACTATTGGGAAATCAATTATTGCACTTCCAAAGATGAACAAAGCTTCAATTACACTCTACACCCAAATCATCACCATTAACTTTTATTCAATCCAGAATAACTAAAGTCCTCAAAGCCCACCCCCCCCCCCCCTTCTCCTTTATGGTGAGGTAAAGAGTGATCGCATTTGTGCAATGTTACTGCTAAGTTGAGTTGAAAACATAAAATAACTCATTTCAGCAGGATTTAAAAGTATAGTATCAACAACATTCTGTAGAGGTCATCCGTCTCTCTAAATCTCGACATAATCTCTAAACCAAAAAGAATAGATTTTTATGTGCGCTTAGGAACTATAAAACAAGACTCGCACCAAACCTAACTTCCTTGTCCACACAATCTAATTCACAAAGTGCCCTCATCTTTAAGTCCATCACCTAGCTATGCAAAGCTGTAGCCACGAACCCACGACCTTGTATGTTCACCTATTTTATCAAATTCTTGGATCAAAATTCCAAATCAATCACCACATATGAACGTGAGCATCACACTTTAACCCAAACAAACAAAGTTCAGCACTTGCTCCAACTCCACCATTCCACACTACAATGACATGACAAATCCGTTTATTATCGCACAAGTAAATTAGTAAACACACATAAAAGTATAAAACCACCTAGTCAAAAACAACACATTACAATACATCCAGCCCAGGGTATAAATACATCAACGTTTAACCAAACATACTAAAACTCATCGCAAACAAAACCCAATATCCAACTGCGTCTAAACATGGAAAATTCTGTAAACACCAAACCCCCTCCAATTGCATCAAATCCCGGAGCACAAACAAACTCAAGCACGCAATCGTAAACACCAAAAAGCCCTCCAATTGCATCAAATCCCAGACCAAAAAACACCTCAGGCACGAGACTGTAAACACCAAAAAGCCCTCCAATTGCATCAAATCCCAGACCAAAAAACACCTCAGGCACGCAATCTGTACCCGAAAACACTATTCCAAAAATCGAACCGACTCCGAAAACTCGATCAAAATCTCAACTTCGCCCAAATCAAATCATCACCATTTCGTCTAAATCAATCCAAAACACAACCCATTTAACAAAACACAAGAAACCCAGATATTAATTCCCAATTCTACTGTAAGTAATAAAAAAAAACATCATACACATTTAAAAGGTACAAACTTTATAGATGGGTCAACAAAATTAATGCAAATACCTAAATAAAACATCCCATATAATTACGACAAACAATCAAAATCATGAAAAAAAACAATAATTAAATATTGAGATTGAGGAGAGAGAAAGTGGGACCTGAACAAGGTAGATGGCGCCGGCGCCGGCGGCGACACCCCAGCCGACGGCGGCTTTGATATCGGCGGCTTGTGGGATCATTGATGGCTTCACAAAC
Organism: Spergularia bocconei; assembly: GCA_963457585.1. Taxonomy (NCBI): domain Eukaryota; kingdom Viridiplantae; phylum Streptophyta; class Magnoliopsida; order Caryophyllales; family Caryophyllaceae; genus Spergularia; species Spergularia bocconei. The sequence continues at coordinate 1,869,645 of OY734951.1, read as the reverse complement.
TTCATTATCACTGGTGTTGATGACATATAATAATATTTAATTAATTAATTCGATCTGTAAATATGAACCCTAATTTTTGGAGATTTGGGGGGAAATGGAAATGGCCAAATGGGGGGGTATGTTTGACACTTTGATGAAGATGATTTGGGTTTGCACCGAGGAATCTTCTCTTTTACGCTAAAACTTGTTTTCTGTACCCGGCCCAATTCAGTTTGAAAAGGGTTAAATATTATTTAGGTGAAAAGTGGAACAAAGATGGGCATTTGGTCTAGTGGTATGATTCTCGCTTAGGGTGCGAGAGGTCCCGAGTTCAATTCTCGGAATGCCCCCTTTTCTTTTTCTTTTTTTTTTTCTTCATTTTCTTTCGAAACTTCTCTTTTTGTTCGGAGACAAAGTCTCGTATTAGACTGTATCACGATAATTTATTTATTGTTTTTAAGCTGTACTTGTGAGATATAAACATGAACCGTAATAATGATTTATTTTGTTTACACTCCTATTTTTTATCGTAGTAGACATTTTCGGCTCCTTTGTTGGTACCGGTGACCTATGTTTGAAGAGGGGGTTTTTTTCCGTCTGCAAATGGGGGATATGTTATTTTTACTACTTCTCGGAATTGTGTTTGGCTAAAATATTTATCGTCTTACTGCTAAATTGCATCGCATTCGTGGTCTATCCCCATTCCCCAACTGCATATGTGCATATCAATTGTAAATTGATTTCACCTTGTTTTGTTCCTTTTAACAAAAATTTCATTTCATTCAAAGTTGGTAGCAAAAACAAAACCTCAAGGAGATGCTTCATATTCCTGAAGAGAGCATTGAAAATTCCGGCATTGGTACAATCACTAGTTTACAACTTACAACTGAAGGGGTACAGAAGAGAACTGAAACTTCTGGTCGAAAAGAAGAGGCCTTCAACACACTGGTGGATCACATCAAAGTGATCAAACTCAAATGCTCGGCACCAAATAAAGGGTTGAAACAAGACCGACGCAGTAGGAAACCGGAACTACCTTCCATTCCAACTAATAAGTTTCTAGCCTACACTGATTTTGACATCGGACTACTGTGAGTCTGATCTGAGTCTTGTGTTGGCCGTCGGCCCTTGTGGGGTCCACCAATGATGCCCCAATTCTCGAATTGTTTATGGCGGGCTCTAGCCCTCTCTTTCTCTTCCTCAGATTTTGTTGAGAAACAGTACGGACAGGAAACTCCATGTTCATACAAAGGAGACTCCATATCAGCATCACTCACAGGTTGCTTGCAGCCATAACAGAGTTTATATGTTCCTTGTGCCAAGCCGTGCTCTACAGAAACTCGCTTATCAAAGACAAAGCACTCTCCCTCCCACAGGCTCTCAGGTTCTGGAACTTCTTCCAAATACTTCAAAATCCCCCCTCGTAAATGATAAACCTGACAAACACAAGCAAATTAATCAAACTGATTTTTTTAGTCAAAAATTTGATCAAATTGTTAACACTGAAATCTGGTGTGGTTGAAATTTGAAAATTCGAACCCATCTAATATTATAATGACATACTAGTACTATTCACATATCTCATTTAACCTATAATGACTATGCACGTTTGTCATGAATATAACAGATAAATCGGATATTGACAAGCAGACGACAACTCAATTCTACATCACCTAACCATGTAAGGTATCCATTCTGCTCATCTGAAACTTCTGTGAAAAGGTTCAACATAGAAGCAAAATTGTTGTGTACTTGTATCCTTTCACAAAGGTTTCGGCCTACAGTAGTTGAAAGCAGAATCTTTCTTTTGAGGGGTGCTAGGGAAAGAGAATTGCCACTCATCTAAGATAAACATTAACTTCTCAATTCATGTTGGTACAAATTTGACAAAAGAGAAAAACCAAAACTCATTTGCTTGTCTTTCAAAAAAAATCGCTCGTCTCTTTGATACTAAGAGTCGATCATGAATCCACTAGTCATTTCCTACGCAATTTCCAAACAGAAAGGAAAAAAGCGAAATGGGTGTTTCATTGGTCATAAATAATGGCAAACGCTAATAACAGTAAACATATGAACTGAAAGCGAATCATATTCAGAACAAGTTCATCTCGGTCTAAAGTTCTTCGAAATATAATGAGCATGGTTTATTACCTCTTTGAAACCTTTACTTAAGAGATAGCTAGAAGCCTTCTCACAGCGAATCCCACCAGTGCAGTACATGGCAACACGTGGCGGGGACTTGCATCCATTACTATCCTGTTGGCTTTCGATTCTGCCATCATCCTGAACTTCCTGAGAAGGAAGACTGTCTGAACCAGACAGTTCGAAATTATTTTCCACCCAAGATGGAAATTCTCTAAAAGCTGTTGTACATGGATCAACTGCTCCTTTGAATTTCCCAATCCTAGTTTCATAGGTGTTGCGCACATCAATCACCACCTATCATACAACACAGAAGAGTTCATAACTGACACCTATAACCACATTGGAGACACTTCAACTAAAACACAAACAACAGGTGAAAGTTAGGGGGCCTATACTATGCAGAGTATAAATTTAATGGAGGGGTTCAATGTCAGCAAAATCTCCAACTATCGTCTGCATGATGGTAAACTACTTGCTGACCCAGTGCAACGATATGAAATAATTATAATTGTGCAAGTGGGCAAACATACGTTGCTTGATGCAAACATTCATCAATAAATGGACACCAAAAGCTACAAGTATCTACTCACCGTGTTTGGGTCACAAATCAACGTGTTCCACTCTTCCGGACCAACATACGTTCCAACTCTCTCTGTTGGTAAAACACTAGGCATTCCAAGAGAGACAATCTGCTTAGATGTAAACATACATGAGACTTACGAATGAACAGAAATAAACATTATTTTTCGTCAGAAGATAAAACCATTGACAGGCTTAGAAAAATAATTACCTCCTTCTTTAGCTTAACTCTAACATGATCCCAACGAAAAGGGGCATCTTCTCCAGCTCCAACAGGAGATTTACTAGTATGCCCATGGTGAATTTCTTCATCTTCAGGAGTCACGGGTGTTTCAATCTGCCTTAGGCCCTTCAAACGGCTATCAGATTGAATAAACTCAAGAACACGCTCCACTGATTCACGTATGCCACATATGCTCCCATTTATTCCTTCTGGTGCAAGAATGATACCACCTGAAACACGCTGAACAATATCAGGAGGGTGAGGAATTTGTAATGCAACAGTGTTTATCAAAACTAAAACTAGTGAAGGAAATCATATGACACTACACATAAGGCTGTTGAAGTCTTGCAGATAAACAACGTCAACTACCAGGTATAGCAATTAATCACCCCCACTAAATTAAAAAATTATTAACAATCCTGAAATGAAAACCGGCACAGAAAGAAACATCAATGAAATTATGGTGATAATTATCTTTCCAACTCACTCGTTTGGTTAATAGTCACCAATTCAGGATCTCTTAAACCTATAGTTGTTAAAGAATGAGCTCGGGAGTAACTATTCCACATCCAAGATGCAATCTTTCCTCATAATAAGGCGAGGCTATCATAGCTTTCAAACAACTTATTACGGCTCAAACCCATAAACTGAAATGAGGAAAAGAAGATCTACATGGTGTGTTCAATGAACAAAACCAATGTCACATCCAACATAAATCATAAAAATGAACCCCATCACTCGCCCTCCCCCCCCCCCCACCCAACTCTCCTTGAATAAAATAACCAACGCTGATAATATCACTGAAAAATGCAAAACAGTTTGAATGCACATTACCAAAGGGATTCCAACCCCCATCCCCAACTCAGTTAATGTCGGTGAAGAATAAAAAATTGAATCAACACAACCAAAGGAATTATACCAAGGGTGCAAAACCTTCATCGCTCTTACGATCTTCCAATACGATGGACTAAAGTAACATAAAACCTAAACCCCTTTGCGCTTCTTTTCTCATACCCTTTTCAATCAACCGTCTATTGGATACAGTTCCTCCATTGTTAAAAGAGAAAGACTGCGCCTTTCTCATCCCCTAAACCCCCCACCCCCATCTGCGCTTCTGTATCCATAAACTTTTCAGTCAAGTGTCTATTGGATACAGTTCCTCCATTGTTGCAAGGGAAAGACAGCGCCTTTCTCGTCCCCTAAGCCCCCAACCCCCATTTACACTTCTTTTTTCATAAACTTCTCCGTCAAGTGTCTATTTGATACAGTTCCTCCATTGTTGCAAGGTAAAGACTGCGCCTTTCTCGTCCCCCAAACCCCACGCCCACCCACACCCCTACTAACCCCAACCCCAACTACCTGCCTACAATGTTCGGTATCTTATCAGAGAATACATCAACAATACACACTCCTACTAATCTTCGGAATCGAAACACGGCACAAAGAAACCCTAGAATTATCTCAAACAACTCTATCTATTCAATTACTTCCCTAATCTACCCTCAATTTCCACACTATATTCTAAACAAAACGTATTATTCACAATTAATTAAATCACAATGAACAGCTAATTATTAGATCAAATTTGCATATTAAATCAATAAAATTAACAATTAAAAACAATTGCAGTAATAATCAGAGGTTCGGAAACTACCAGCTGCTGGCAGAGGAGTTTAAGCGGGCGGCGGAGGTCGGCGTGGTCGGGAAAATCAGCGAACTTGTAAAACGACACTACAACGAGCGAGTTGAGCTCGGCCGAGTTCGGCGATTCCGCGTCGGCGGCGGAGAAGCGGCATTTGAGAGGAGGAGGCGGTGGTGCGGTGGCGGGGGAGGAGGAGAGAGAGGTGGGAGACGGTTGTGAGACGGCGGCGGAGGGTTGCATTGCGGGCGGAGGAATAATTGGAGGAGAGAGAATACGGCGGGTGAAAAATGCGGCGGTTGTTTTACAACTTGACCATCTCAATATGGGCGGGCTTTGCATTTTCTGATCTCTCCGTTAGTTCTATCTTCCTTCTCCTTTACGCTTTTCTATTCTTTCTTCGAGTGCTAGACTAGACTAGTAGTCAGTAGATAGGACTCATAGGAGTAAAGATTTAGGAGTACCGTTACGGACAAAGTTTCGTATGAGAACGTTTACGAGACAGAACTCATGTTGTCGTTCAGTTTTTTAAGATTTTTTCGACTTGGAGAGTAATTCTTGTTTGTAATCAAGAATGTATGAGTGATTTGAATTGGGGATGTGACTGAATTAACTAAGAGTGTGGCTTATCGTTTCAACGAGATAGATGCATATATTGAATCGATCAAACTTGTACATATGAGTATATGACCTAGATATATAATGTGAATAGAAGTTCGAAAGAAAATCTTTAACTAAATCAATGAAGAAAAAGTAAAAAAATCACACGTCAACCCCTTCTTCTCCTTTGAAGCATGATGTACACTTTGTAAGTTCGATAGTCGGCTATATATAAAACTTATGGTTTAATGCAGGTTCAAATGTTTATATCGTATAAAAGAGGAAATCCAAGTAAATAGAATAAACTAAATAAAAATACATACTCCATTACAACATTATTACTCCTAGTCCTATGTAACACAAGGTTTAATATTTGTAAGTAATCACAATTTTATACCCAAACAAATTAAAAAAACAAAATTATGTATAAGAACAAAAATTAGATCGAATAGGTGTCCGAGCTTTGTGTCTATGATTACTCTAGCAGTAGTTTAGCTAAGCTAGATGACGCCGAAAGAATAATTAATTAAATTACGCTAATACATACAATAAATTGATTCTTGTTCTAAGTATTCGTAGTTTACCTATAATGTTACATTTTACTATATATGCTTGATGTATATGAAAAATCCGTGTTTATATCGATCTTTGGTGTCATTGTTGTTGTTCATTCACTTGTTATCATGATCAATCGAGGAGAAAATGACGTCCATGTTATTGCTGCTGCTACTGCTCCCCGAGTTAAACATAACATCAGCCAAATCAAGCAAAGAATTATTATGTTGATGAAGTAGTAAATCAACGGCCGCATGATGATCATGATCATGATGATCTCGTCGAGATCCAACGGTGGAGGAGGCACCTTGATTATCGTTTGCATGGACTAGTAAGTTGCTAGTACTAGTAACATGGTATAACTGTCGTGGTTGTGGCTCGAATACGGTGTGCATGCCCTCAGAGGATGGTCCGTGGGGATCTATTGGTAGCCATTGATTTGATGGAGGATCGACGGCTGTGGATGGTTGTTGAGGAAAGAACATGTTTTGAAAGGCTGATGATGATCGCACGATTGGTTGTGATGGGAGCGTAGGAGCCGTTGATGAAATATGGCAAGTGTGTTCCCCACGGTACAGGATATCAAATGTGTATGGATCATCGTCGAGTCTTTGGACTTGCTTCTTGGCTGGGCAATTGTATAGTTTTTGGTGAGTGCATCTATAGTAACTCCTGCTTATTATTTGGGGGAACATGCATCATGGAGACATACACACGAAGTTAGAAGATCGATCAGTGTTACAGAAATCGTGGTTTAATTAAGGTTATGTTCTGCTCAACATTAATACAGATTTGTACATACCAGATCAGATTCGGTAAGATATAAATTCAGCTCGCTATATCACATTAGAAAATCAAGGTAAAGAGACTTGGGATAATCTAATAGCTACTAATAAGAACAATATCATCCGATATATATCAGAGGGACATTTTTTGATGCAAATTGATAGAGGTCTACAGTGTAGACACAATTAATTTGTCTATAATGTAAAATTGAGTTAATAGTAGTAAAATTGAGGTCGGAGTAGTAAAATTAATTGTAATAAAAAATTCAAGTAGTAAAATTAATTGTGTGAGTAGTAAAATTTTGACAGTGTAGTAAAATTATTACTGATTGTAGACACTTTTAGGTGTCTACATTGTAGACCTCTAGCATTGTCCTTTGTTGATATACCTAAAAATAGGTACTCTCGATCACTTAGATGCATGTCATTCACCCATGAAGCTTGTAAAAGCGATGAAAATAATTGTATCATACGGAGTAGTGTGTTATTTTGTTATATTATCAATCCCGTCATTTTAGTAATTGAGCATTAACTTAGTTAATTAGATCAAAAACTTCACAACAATTTTGACTATGTCAAATTAAATTGTCAAAATAATATTGTTCTAGTTCATTATTCTTATTCAATTGTATGACCAAATCTTGGTAGGTAAGTTGTGATTCTAGGAAAGAAGACTAAAATGTTGATAAAGAACGAATTGAATTGACCATAAAAGTATACAAGGTACTAGGAAAACGTACCTAGGATATTTGGAGTTGAGAATCTCTTTTTGACCATATTTTCTCCAAGTAAAACCATCTTCCGGTGGCATCTCCAAATTCCCTATTTGTGGTGCTGCCAACCTCACCCTTCGTCGTCCATCACCCTCTTCATCTTTTCTTTTATTTTTATTTTTTCAACAATAATTCACTTTCACGTCAGTAAAAAAAAGTTGCACTTTATCGATCAACTGATCAACACTATAACAACAAAAGTTATATCATACACAGAGCCGTGATTTTAATTGATATAAATAATTAAAGGACGTGGTTGTATTGGAAATGCATCATGTCATGCATGCAAAAAGAAACTAGCTAGCTACACCCCCGAAAGAAGTTTCAAAGAATTGCCAATGCCCGTACATTATACATAACCTTAATTAAATCTCGACTTATTGTCATGCGATCTTCAATTTCATAGGTACATGTCTGAGAAAGACATAAACTCAGCATAACTTACGTTTTTATTCTCGGTAGCTCAAAAGTAAATTCAACAACGAACATTACTCCCTCTGTTTCTTTACGTTTTTATATTTTTATTTTCCGACATGGCTAAAGAAATGAAAATGTTGGAGAGGATTATGTCATAATGACTAACCTTGAGGACCTCTTGTTCCTCTGTTGAGTGGAGCTTGATGAACTACCACCACCAATAATGTCTTCTCGACCGCCTTCACCACCGCTAACCACTGTGTTCATGGAATCATTAAGAGCTTCTGCTGCAGCCCCCTTACCTCTCCCTGAAGCAGCTGTTTCGCGCCGTTGCTCATCGTGTACTAGGGGGTGTAGGGAGTTCAGATGGTGCTTTGCCATGGTAAACATCCCTATAATCTCATCACATTTATGTGAAATAATTCTAGGGTTGTTAATGTTAGTATTAGTAGACATCAAATTTGGAATTTGTGCTTCCAAATCTCTTGCTAAGCTGCAAGCATGGAGCACTAAACTCATGGGATTCTTTTCCTCATCCATGCAATTTGCTTTACTATTGACTCCCTAACGTATGTGTTTTTTTTTTTCCAGAAAAAATTATAATATCGAATCAGAGTAGTAAGATCTAGCTATACATATCGACCCGACTATATAAAATTACGAATTTACGATAACGAAATAAATATAGTTAGGACACTACTACTCTGATCGATCTCTCTATATATACATGCATAGATTAGGAATGAAAAGGTGTATGTTTGGTGAGCTTATTCTACAAGCTTATAGGATATGATTGGATGTTGGGAAAAGGAGGGAAGTGTTTGGTTATAAAAGGAGAGGGAAAAGACATTGAATATTCAAAGAATTTGCCCTTCATTTCACACGGTAATGCTACTATTAAACATAATATATATAAGAAGAAAAAACTAAGTATATATGTGTATGTATATATGAAAAGGTGACTAAGTCAAAAATGCATGGAAGTCCATTTGAAAGTCCACGTGAAGAACTTTTCCTCGTTGATTTCAAATAAGAAGTTTCTTAGGTTTTCACTGCTTTTCTTCTGCATGGGGAAGACTTTGATTTTCATTTTTCAGATTTCAGTAATTTGAAGATTTTGTTGATAAAAAAGACAAGAAACCTCTACCCACTTTATGGTTTTAACTTCTATTCATGTTCTAGTTGAAGAGAGTTATTTGTCAAAATGGTGAGTGAACTTTCACCAAAAATTGAATTTGGTGATTGTGAACTTTTACCCCCCAAATCAGTGATTCCATCCAATTTCATCCAATTTTCCATCCATCTTCTTCTCTCAATCCTCTATTACTCCCTCCTTTGTCTCCCACACTCATCCCTACCACCCCATCATAACCGATCTCCATTTCCATCTCCATCTCAAACCCAAAAACCCAGAAAAATGAACCTAAAAAAACAATGTGAACACAATATTTCTTAGTGTTTGGGACATGATTCCTAGTATTTTCGAGTTTCCGAGAATTTGTAAGTTACATTTACAATTTACGCTAATTCAATTGTGAAGTATTATTGTACTATTTCCAACTCTAAAATTTCTATCCTTTATTTGTCAATTTTCGCCGCCATTTCGCACTCAAGTCTCTCGCCGCTTCCATTCTTCGTCGGAAATATCGATTCACCGATTCAACAATATATGCCCCTGATTTTTACAAAACATTCCCAATTAATCAGACCACCCCTACACTCCCAAGTCTAAGGCCTTGTACACACCTTTAAAATATATACTCCGTAGCAAAAGTCATAAGATTTTCTCACATTTTCACATTTTCACATCATCTCTTCAAAACCCTGCAAAAAACAACACAAACTCCCCCCATTTTTCTCACCTCAGAAAAACAAAAAAAAATGGCATCTTCTCTCTCACTAGACATAGCCACAACATTCTTCACTCTCGCAAGAAGAAAATCAATTCAAAAATTCCCGAAGTTTTCATCTTTTCTTAATAAAAACCATACTACTATAAGAAGAACACGTAACCATTACGCTACCACAAACTGTGTTTCTTTTCACTCTCCTCTAAACCCAGAAAACCCATTTCACGAGGTTTTGCACTGTTGCTTCTTCTTCAACTGTTGAAGTTGAAATTTATTCTGATGATGATGTTGACACCAAAATTCCTCCTGATAATAGGTTCCTGCTACTATTATTACTGGATTTTTGGGTTCTGGAAAGGTATTATTTTTTTTTTTTGGTATTTCATAAGTTATTTGTAGGGGTTACTGTACTATTATTACAGTTTCGTATTTGAGAAGTTTAATTTGGGATATTAGTGACAGATACAATTTTTTTGATTGAATTGGAATATTTGGTACTGAATTTTTTCTGGGTCTGTAGTTTCTTGAGCAAGGAAGAGGATGGATGAGTGTGGGAGACAAAGGAGAGAGTAAGAGGAGAGAGAGAAGAAGATGGATGGAAATTTGGATAGAATTGGATGGACTCACTGATTTGGGGGGTAAAAGTTCACAATCACCAAATTCAGACTTTTGGTGAAAGTTCACTCACCAATTTGACAAATAACTCAGTTGAAGAAGAACATTCTTATTCATTCATTAGACTTGTAATGGAAGCCTCGTTTGTATTTTTCTAATATATTACTAGTGATGGAAATATATATAATCTTTGTTAATCGACATCATCAGAAAAATAATGTTCATTTGGTCAACATGATCAATTGAAATAACAAAACAGAATATGAGAAACTCTTTAGATCGAAATGAGTACTTAAATGTATATAATAATTTGTTAATATACAGAACCCATATGGCTATATATAGGACAAAACACATGCATAAGTTTGTCGAACAATAACGTTTCTTTCAATCGGCCCGGATTTGTAAAAGGGGATACATGGAATTCTTTTGAAGCTTTACCACTTCAAGTTGGATGTTTTTAGCTCTAGAGGTGGTTTGGAGTCCAGATTTTATTAAAGTAGTCCTAGGTCGATAGGTTGTCAGACCAAATCATCCCCCTTATTGGCGATGACTAGTTTATGTGGATCACTAATCCAATTCATAATTCAGGTGTTTCCGACGCCTGAATCGTTATCATTTTTCAGAAAGTTCTCTTTAAAATATCTCTAAACTAGCCAAGTACAATAGTATGACCCAAAATGAGAAATGATAGTTGCGAATATAAACTACCAACTCATTTACAAATTGTCTTCTTCTCTGTACAAAACAATCCGCACATTTTTTTTTAAAGTTATTCTTATGTCGAGTCCTACTTAACAAACGAGCCGTTAAACCGTTCACAACTCACGAGTCGTCGAGTCGTGACACTTGCAATCAAGTGAGCATCTAAAGTCTTAAACAAATCTAAAACTAATGTTTTGTTGTTTTAACCTTTTGCAAATAAAACGCAAAAATTGTGCACAGTCGTGAGTCGTGCTCTCCAGTCTCACTGAGTTGCATGCATCAAATTCAATTTCATCGAGTTTCCTATCTGGGTTTTGACAAAGATACAATCTTGGTATGTTTTTTTAATTGTTTTTTGTGTTTAATTTCACTCATACTATAAACTTGTTCACTTATAATTATTTACTTATTGATTTCTGGGTAACTTTTGTATGTGTTTCTCATTTGAGTTGTAGGGTTTTGAATTATGTGAATTTGTTGCAATCTTATGTTACAAGATTCTGATCTCTTTCATGGGTTATATGCTTAATTGCTTGGTTATTAGCATAATCAATTTAGTTCATTGGATGATGATGAGACATGGATTGTATTTCAAATGAGAGTAATCAGTGAAATGTTGTGGAATTGGATTTGATCATTGATATAGGATTGAATTGAACTGGGGGAATTCAGTGTGGGGAATGAAGTGTATTTACGGAATTCGATTTCGATTAGAGAGATAGAAGAATGAGGGTTGAAGTTGTTTAGATTGTCGTCATCTATAAGCTTCTGATGAATTTGTGAGGATGGTGTTTGTTAGCTAGCTCAGATGGTAAGGTTTAGGTATTCGGGGATTTGAATGAAACCCGTTTACCTTGTGTGGATGAAACAAGAAGCATCTGCTTGAAGCTAGCGAGTTCATTATCGTGTGACTCGATTAAATATGATGAGCAATATGAAACTGCCCTCCATGCTGATGTTTACTGGACTTTACTCTCCTATGACGTATTATAAGAGTTTTATGCCTAAATACTTCTGCTGAAAACTAACCGAGATCATCCCAACCTGACGTAATGTACACTATGTGTTCATTCATTGCCTAAAGAAAATACTGCTGAAGCGTTTGTGCATCTCCATCACCTGTTTTTTGTATGTAAATTACTAAATTGTTTATGTCGTAAATGGTTGATCATTTGTATTAGTTCCTGAAGTAAGTTCTAAAATGTGTTTCTTTTTGTTATGAAGAAATTCATATAGGTTCTGTGGGAGCAATGTCAGTTTCTTCGTCAAGCTTTCATGCAATACACTTCCAGGATTCTACTCGTAATGCGGTTAACTTGGGCAGACAATGGAACACAAAAACCAATTTTGTGGTTGAATGTAGATTTTCAGGCTGCGCTCAACCCAAATACGCTCTAAGAATTGTGAATGTAGGATCGTTTAAGAAATACAGAGATAGTTTTGTAGTAAAAAGCTACGATGCTGATTCAACTTCAAAAACGGTATCTGTTTCAGAAGACGATAAGAGTTTAGATGGTTCTGGGGATGGTAATGGAAAGTTGCCTCCAGATAATGGGGATAGTGGAGGTGGTGGTGGTGATGGTGAAGGGGATAATGAAGACGAGAAGGAGTTTGGACCGCTTCTGAAGTTTGAGGATGTGATGAGAGAGACTGAGAAACGTGGGGTGACGCTTCCCTCTGATGTACTGGAAGCTGCAAAAACCACAGGGATCAGAGAACTGCTATTGATGCGATATTTAGACTTACAGGTATAGTTCTTATACTTATTGGGGCTATTATATTCCCGGGGAGGGAATTTCTGGAAAATATGGAATAACCATTCTATGGAGCCAAGGAATAACCATTCTTTAGCTTTGGAGTAGAATAGAATAAAGCAGAATGGCTCACTAAAACTCTATTCTTTGAAGTCTAAGTCAATGGAAACACCTTTATATTTTTTCAACGCAGCTGTGTACATGTCACACCCTTCCTCTTTGCCTAGTCATAGGCAGGTGAGCCTTTTTGAGGCAAGGTAGTAATGTTGTTGATGGCAAGCTGGATGTATATATTAGGATGCCTGAGATTTTGATTTATTTGTTTGTTGATGAAGAAAGATGTGATCTAGTATTCATGTTATGTGTATCTGGAAAGTTGGCTTTTCTTTCTAGAAAAAAATGATATTTAGATCGTATTTCGTACTGGCTGTAGACTAATTTAAAGGTTTTGGCCTTTGGGTGTGTGTTGGTTCTTTGTTTTCAGTGGTTTTGCATGCTATTTCTCCTATAGGTTATTCTTGGACAAATTCGTTAATTTGTCATTTTTCTAATCTGGACATGTGTTGATTATAGGGATCAGTTTGGCCTCTAGGCTTTTTGATGAGACATTGCTCAATGCTCCGCGACAGGATGCTGGCTGATCCTGCATTCTTATTCAAAGTTGGGACTGAAGTACGTGCATGATGTCTTCTTTTGAGTCTTCACTGATATTGAGGGGGAACTGTTTATTCTTAAGACTAATATGAAATTGAGGAGGTGAGTTGCCTTAATATTAGGCATCCCTGTGCTTCACCAAGTAGCATGGGTACACATCCTCACATTCTCTAAGAGATAGTTCTCACCTGAAATAAAGACTACTGTAAAGCTTTCAACTTGTTTAGAAATGGTTCACAGGCTCTATTATTGGGACCTGAGATTGAGGTTTCGTGTACAGTATGCGCAGGATTGCAGGATAGCCGATTCATCATTTATGACTTTAAATTGGTGCATTTTGTGTGTCAAGTTTTAAAGTTTGTATTGGAATCGTGCAGATAGTAATTGATTCTTGTTGTGCGACCTTTGCGGAATATCAGAAACGGGGAAAAGATTTTTGGAATGAATTTGAATTGTACCTGGCTGATCTTCTTGTTGGTATTGTTGTTGATGTGGCCTTGGTTGGTATGCTGGCACCATATGCTCGTATAGGGCAGAAAACTGTTTCGAGAGGTTTTATGGGACGTTTTCAGCATGCCTGTCAGGACCTTCCTAGCAGGTAACTGGAATGACCCAATAGTACACAAATTTCTGTGACATTTTCGATGTCAGATGTCCATTTGATTATCTGTTTAACTTAGTGCTATGTACGTATTTCAGCTACAAAATACTAGTGCTTGGTTAAACTGTGTAGTGTGTGCATTGAAAGTGCTTGGGAGGGAGGGGGGGTGGGGGGATTGACCAGCATCAGGGCTCTAGTTTCTTCTCCCTGAACTAGATACAATTATACAATCATAAAATTACTCTCATGTCATCATGTCAATGAGCAAGTACTCTGATAAAATAACCCCCACCCTATTTCACATGGCTAACATCAAACAGTAGTAAAGTCAGTCCTCCATGTTTAACACCCCGCATTTCAACTGGCTTTCTGTTCCTGAGGGTTATTATTTGCTAGGTTTTTTCCTTTATGTCTGAGTTCCTGATGTTCATGCTTCACTATATCTCAGAGACAATAATTATGTATGCATTGACTATGCAGTGTCTTTGAAGCTGAAAGGCCAGGCTGTAGGTTTTCGGTGAAACAGCGCATCGCAACATACTTTTACAAGGTAATTAAGCTGGCAGTTTGATAGTCTAGGACTCTAGCTGTTAACTTAACTGTGTGAGTTCTTTCATCCAAAGATTGAGCTCAACACTCAGTCCAAGAAAATCCCTCAACACCTCCAGAAGAGTTTCTATCCACTTACTTTTCAAAAGAACTCTATATTTTATATCTGTCGTGCCCTCCTGCCCATCATGAATACTCTCTTAACATTTAAATATGAGATCAGGTGTAATTATGTGAGCATGTTAATGGAGGCTTTGATGAAGGATTTTAGCCTGTTGGAAATAGTACAGGGAAATACGGCAGTAGTTTGAATTTGATTCCTCAGATGTGCTGAAGAAATGATATAGAAACGGGATACTCGTTTTCAACTGGTAGATCATGATATTCACAGACATTATTTTGATATCCAGGGTGTACTATATGGGGCTGTTGGATTCGGATGTGGAATAGTTGGCCAAGGCATTGCAAATTTGATTATGACTGCTAAAAGGTAAGCGTTTCAACAGTGGCTGTTGTCTCCTATTCATTTTATTATAGTAGTATGTAATGAATTAATGATTTCAAAATCCTAATTCTGAAGTAAGTAGTGTTCTGTAAATCAGGTATAGTGTAAATAGACCTTCCTTGATTTGCATATGGTACTGACATTTTTGAATAGCTTTATATCTGAAGTACGGTAAGCAACATCAGAGAGATTGATGACTCGATTGAGCATGTATGAACTGTGTTACGCCGGTTTAAATATTCTGATGTTTATAAAAAAAAACTTGAGGAACTCTGAGAAATTCATGAATATTTTTTTAAAATTCTTTCTGCTTTGGATTAAACTCTTGTCTCGGTGTTCTATAAGATTACATACAGTAATGTTTTTGTCCTAAGTTGGAGTATTGCTTACACCAGCAAATGTACTCAACATTTACCACCAGCTTTTCTCAATCATTCGACGATATTTTCTCTTTCATCTTGTGCCACTTCCTCGTTTGAGCTTATATTTCCCCTGTAAACGTTATCCAGTGTCTTTCTCAACTGCGAGTGCAAGTTATGCGCCATAATATACTTGGACTCTTAGTTTCATTGTTATTTTTGTGAATAGGAACATAAAGAAGTCTGAGGAGGATGTCCCTGTTCCACCACTAGTGAAAAGCGCTGCACTCTGGGGTACGTGCGAACAGACTTTTAATTCAAATCTATTGGTTTGAACTATCATTGTCTATGTTATTGTGCTATTTCTTTCGATTGTTTTGTATCTCACGCGATGAAGGCTTATCATTCTCTTCTTCTGACATCCTAGATGCTTTGATTATATCATTCTTTAACAAGACAAGCTTCCTTTAGAATCCTTCAAATGTGCCTCGTGTTTACCTAATAGTATCGACCTGATTTTTCGGCTATATATCTGCATTTTTCTGCTTGAAAACAGGTGTTTTCCTAGCCGTTTCCTCCAACACTCGTTATCAGATAATAAATGGGCTGGAACGAATAGTTGAAGCATCGCCCATGGCAAAGCAGGCCCCACCTGTTGCATTGGCCTTCACTGTTGGAGTGCGATTTGCCAACAATATCTACGGTGGTATGCAGTTTGTAGATTGGGCAAAATTGAGTGGCGTGCAGTAGCATGGACACAACTTAAGCTAAAGCCTCATTTCCAACTCCAGCACTCTTCAGCATGACAATGCAGTATCACAACTCACAAGGCCGCGGAACCCCTCCAGAACTGTAGGCTTCATAAACGTTCGTCTTCTCTTACAGGGCTGCTACTTTGTAATAAGAACTCAAAACACCCAGAAGAAGAATTCGCTGCTTGTTCATCTGCAATTTCGTTGACATGTCGACCGAACTTCAGAACTTGTCATGCCTAGGTTTTGCTCTTTGTTTACTCTGGCTTGTATATATGCGTTGCTTATTTGGTTTAGTTTTGTCCACTTTTTCCAAATGTTCTTGAACTTTACTATGGATAGCCGTGGAGCACCTTGTTCGTTCATTCAAACTCTTCCGGCACACGTCACCCGTTGAGGAAAATGTATATTTTCTTTTTTTTGCCGAATTGGGATTTTGGCATTTGTTTTTTTTGGCTCTAGCTTTAACTATTCCTTTAATAATAAAGTGCATTTTTTTCCTCGATTTTGGGATTTTAGAATGGGTTTATCGCTCTAATATTTCTTGCCAAAACCCATGTGGCCATGTTATGACTCCATTGGCCTCTACAAAACTTTGAGTTGTTTTTGTTTTGGGGCCATTTTTCGGCAAATATTATGTATTATATTTCAATTTTGATCAATTTTAACCGATCTTTTTAAAGTAGTCAAATTTTCTCAAAATTTTGCGAGACACAACTTTGGATGTCATTGTTAAATTTGAGGACTTGTGCTTCTCGACTTCTCTGCTAGAGAAGTTCTTTAACCTAACTTTGACACACGTGAGTGGTAGAGCCAATCGTGCATCTTTCTTTTATGCCGATTTTGGAACTGACATAAGTTTTTGGCTTTGGTATATTGCTAAAACCCACCGAATTACCTCGAGGTGCTTCCACAAAAGTATTTAGTTTTTATGTCCGGCCGATAATTTAGGGCTATCAACATGTAAGAGCTGGGAAGACTTGACTTTTTCTAACTGACAATCGCAACTAGAAGTCGGGTTCAGGTTAACAAAACCCGGGTGTTTTAGGGTTAATTTTTAGGTCGAGTTCCGGGAATCTTTCAGATTGAGATAGACGAATAATCAGCTGTTGCCTGTTTGTATAGTGATGTCGTTGACATTGGCAAACTGCTGTTAATTATTAAAATATATACCAAGGCATCTGCATGCATCTTATGCACATAATTAACCCGTTTTAAAAGCATGAAAAAAAATCTTGGAAAAATTCTACGGCGATCGACGTGAAGATAAGGAATGAATTGACTTTATCTTTGATGAATTCAATTTCTTCTAAATAAAGAACCGGCTAAATACCCTCCACCACGTTATTATCATACTTTGGTTAGTGGAGGATATAACAAGGGTGGCGCATGGTCTAAATAATTCAAATTCCATTAATCTAAAACTAGAACGGATTTTTTTTTGTATGTGTATGTAATAATAGATCTGCAAGTTTTTGATTGAAGGGTTACATGAAGTGATACATAAAATGAGTGAGGCGGATCAGAGATGATCTTCTATCCACAAATACTAGACAATCGGGTTATCATCATAAAATTCCTCATTATCGTGAGCAAGACCGAAAGGGTTTATAATAAATTGATTGACAATAAAACGAGTAGCCCATCAAAACAATCTTCACCTCCCTTCTGATCTCCAAGCTGTGAAAATAATACAGAATTATTCAAAAATATATTAAAAAATGGCGTCAAATAGAAATTCAATTAGTGGGCATGCAGGCCTTGGATTTGCTCGAACAGCTAGAAAGATTCATATGATCTGGGAATGATAAGAACAATTTGTAACGAACACAACGTTAAATATAAAGTATTGATAAGCTCAAATAATGCGGGAGTATTTTATTTATATATACATACATTATTCTATTTGGTTAGATTGCGAAACTGGTGCACTCGTTCTTACTATAAATTGTGGTCTCACGATGAAGAATAATCACAACAAAAACAAACAACACTTAAACTTAACGTTTCTTCATTCCACTCGATTGAAATTTATCTAGCTATAACAGCAATCGAAAATGAAGCTTACATTTGCTTCTCACAAGAAGAATGTGTTAGCAGTTCTTCTCATTTTTTCCTTGGGTAATCAATTATGATTTCGGTTTCGATCATTTTCTTCTTATAGAAAGTTTTATATGCATGGCCACAGTTATACATATATGTTTGCATTTTAATGATGAAATTAATCTAATTTTGCTAATATTTACCAAATGCTTATACAACTTTTGTAGTGCAAATCATGAGCATGAAAGCACAAGGATATTGTGGGATCAACGGGGATCCATGTGGGATAAAAAATAATTTTGTGGCTTGTTGCGGAGGATCCTTTTGTAACAACAAGGACGATTTCTTTGGTGGTGTCTGTGTACACGGTAAATCTTTAATCACTTACATTGTCTAATTTATACGTGATATGTTTTGGTTGCAATTACAAGTAGTACGTTTAACATTAAGTTTTTAGGATTTGTTTGGCCAAACTCCAACATCTGCATAACTATTTCCCATAAACAGTTTCTCAATTTTGTGCGTTTGGTGTTAAACCATGATCGGGCCTGGGCCGCACCCGACTTTTAGATTCTAAAACTCAGAAACCAGAAACAGTTCACGAGTTTGGCCAAACACACCTTAGTCTGCTCTTATATGTAAACAGCAATGATCACAATAATACAGCGAAACGGCGAAACCTATTGTCGCCGCATTTCCATTTGAATACCGTACGTGCTAATTCTCACGTTGTCAATGCAATTTGTACAGATGGTTCTACTACCTGCAAAAAAGAAAAAGAAACATGTGGTTTTGCTCGAGGAACTTGTTGTGGCCGATTGTCTTGCGAAGGCCCTATATTCGGCGGCACTTGCCAATAAGTGAAAGGGAATTTCTGGAAATCTCGTTCATTTTTCATCTGATCTCCTGATACATTTACATTTGCGTTCTCGAATTCGTTGTTTTTAAGAGTTTGCCCTAGCTACTTGAAGCTAGAGATTACTCATTTTTACGTGTTTGAAATTTTAATTTACCAGATGTACTATTGTACTTGCGTGCATGTTCTTAAAAAAACGGTGTGATTGTTGAATAAGCTAAGAACGATATATTGATTTTATCTTTGTATTTTGTATGTTACAACTCTATCTCAACATCCTTGATCCATGACAGGCTAAAGTCGTATGCCTACAAATATAAAATAACAATGCTAACCTAAAACGTAGTAAAAGGGAAGCAAGGTTCGTATCCACAGAGAACGGTAATTTTCAATGTATGTCAAGTAACAAATGGGGGGTTAATGAGTATAAGTGATCAAGTAATCAAAACAACAAAGAGTAATTTGTAGACAAATGGAGGAAAAGATCTCGGACAATTAATACCCACTATCGTTCACCTAATTGGTCCTAGTTATCAACTAATCCTAATTCGTTGAGTACTTAGTTGTAGAAATATAATTTCCTATCGTTTCTTAATTGTAGCTAAGAGGAGAGATCAGCCCTACCTAATAGCCCTAATCGGTGGATAACAAAGACGCGTGCCTAAATTCAATCCAGCGAAAGCATAAAGCAATTAAACAATATCAACTAAGATTAACAAGATCTAGACACACGCGGTTTCGATCTTCAATTAATATGTTTATTCTCTCTAACCTAATACCGATGTTCAGCATAGAAATACTAGGCTAGTTGCTACTCGTGAATCAACAATCTAACAATTAGTCCTTAAATTGTGAATCTAGCAATATGATAGATCTAGGGCTAATTAGTTTGCAACCTAATTAAACAATAAATCAATCAATAACAACAAGAACAAGAGAAATAAACAATACTCAAACGAATAACGGAATTAGAATCAAACTCACAATTGACGGTGAATAATAGTTTCGATTAATCGATCCGAGAATAAAGGTCTTTAGCCTTGCATAGTCTTGAAAATAAGCTCTAAAAGTTCTGAATACTGAATGCCTAATAATAAAACGAAACTTAGGTTTAAATAGAAAAAAATTACAAAACGGGTTTAGGAAACCCGTCCTTACGCCGACACAGCAGCGGACGAGTCGTCCAGATCGGGACGACTCGTCGGCTTCCAGACGAGTCGTCTGACACCTTTTCGCCAGACTGCTAAATTCACTGTGAGAGTCGTCTAGAAGTCGTCTGGTTCGCGACGACTCGTCGGACGACTCGTCTATAGTCAGACGAGTCGTCTTCAGCGGACTGGCTCTGGCGATGTTTTTCAAACGGTCATAACTTCTTCGTTACTTGGCCTATGATAACGTGTGACCACTTCCTGGAAAGCTAAGATCATGAACTTTAATATGCCGTTGGTTTCAGTACAAAATTCCAAGCCGTTTGAGAGTTATGAAGCTTCAAAGTTGACCTTCCGTAAATGGACTGAAATCTCTTCCAAACTTGCCCAAAACTTGGCATCTCGCTCCCTGGATCATCTTTCATCGCCTCATTGTCGTTCCACACAATTGCACATCAATCTTGAGGCCATAAATACATACAAAACCACTAATTCTTATATTAAAGCACAAATACACGAATGATAGAATTAGCTAATAAATTGATCCAAAAGCAACCATTTGAATGCATCAAAACCCATCTTTTACCACTACTAAGTGGTGTGTATCAATCCATTTCTTTTAATTATTTCTTTGCATTTCGTTTAAATCTCTCACATATTCAAACGAAAATGCAAAGAACTAACCCTGGTAAAGACACTCTCACAACACGCTACTTCTTAGTTCTTACTCCTTGACGAATAGTCGAAGCATCGCCCATGGCCTGGCAAAGCAGACCACAGCGGTTGCTAATAAATTAGCTAGCAAAGTAGCAATATGACATAAACACCGATTTTCAGTAGGTAAAGTTTCTAATATGAAATGCAATTCGTAGCTAAATTTTGACCAAATAATAAAACAACATGACTTGTATGTCTATATATAAATGCCGGCCTGAAAAAGAAACAAAACTTCTATCTAATTAATCCATTGCGACTTGCAACACTACCCACTCACACTATAGTGTTGATGGCTATAACCATGAAGAGCCGGAAAGAGTTGACGATTACTGGCTTCACCAGGAAGCTACTGCATGCATGTATGTGGTTACTATAAATTATAATGACGAACAATCACAACAGAGACCAACATATACTACTTAACTTGAAGTTATAATTTCCACACAAATAAAATTATTAACAACTACTATTGAAGATGATGAAGGTTTCACTTGTTTCTCACAAGAAAAATGTTTTAGCAATTTTGCTCATCTTTGTCTTGGGTAATTATGGTTATTCTTATTGTTTGTGATTTTTTTTTTCTTAAGAAAAAAGTTATATAGTTCTAATTATGCCCTAATTGTGTTACATGTTTTATACAAATTTTGAAGTGCAAAGCATGGGCATGAAAGCACTAGGATATTGTGGGCTTGAAGGGGAACCTTGCGGAATAGCCAACAATTTTGTGTCTTGTTGTAATGGGTTCATTTGCAACAACCGCGAAACTGGTATTTTTGGTGGCAATTGTGCACGTGGTAAGCTTAATTATCACAATGTTTCATTCTTCGCAATTAGCCTGCTAAATATATAGAAGTTTTTAATGCAATCGTTGCACACTTTATAAAGTTTTTTTTTTTTTTGTGCGCAATAGTAGTTGCCAACGTTTTAAAACCGATTACACCTGTTCTAGTCTCGTGTCAATAGTAATTAAGCTTGTATCTAATTAATTCGTGCGTTGTAAATGAAAATTGTACGTACAGATTCGTTGAGCGCTTGCTATCCAGAAGGACATACATGTGGGTTTTTCGATGGAAGTTGTTGTGGCCGATTGTCTTGCACAGGCACTTTCAGCGGCACGTGCCAATAAGCTAAGTGAAAGGAAAGGAAATCCCAGTGAGGGCATTTCTGGAAATGTCGTCTATGGGTCTCCGTTGTCAACTGCAGATCGATCGATGAATGAGCAAGGACTTTTAGTTCTATAATAATAATGTTCGATCGTTATAATAATAATGAATAATGGTATAATTTACTTCATATTTTCACTCATGTGGCGTAGAGTTTTTGAGAGTAATACTCATTTGAGATTCTACGTGCGTAATGTACATGCGTCAATAATAAGAACTTGGGTAAGTCTTGAATAAGGCGATTTAGTTACAATGGATGAAATTCTCATTCATAAAAAAAAAAAAATCATAAATGAATGAGAAATTGATGTTGTTACCATGAAAGAATGAATGAATTGAATAAATTTCACACCAAAGTCTTCCCCAACTTCCCCTAGTTTTTAAAATAAAAAAACTGATAACTATTTAATTTGACATTTATCAAATTTTTAAATGCTCATATTTTCTAAAATGCTTTATAAAAAATTATAAAAAAAATATCAATAATTTTAATTTTTCATTATATACAAATAGAGACCCATTTTGTTATAGTTTGACACAACATTTTAATTTCTTTATGGGGAGAGAAAATATGTGGTGGGGTATTAGATGAATGAAAATTCATGGTAGTAGGAATGAAAATTTGATTGAAAACATGGGAATGAGAGAGAAAGTGGTAGAGAGAAGTGAATGAATGAGAATTTTTGATTCCCATGTGTCTCTCTCATTCCCATACAGGACAACGTCATCAGTTTGAACATTCTTACATTCGTAACTATCATGCATGTTGTGTAGTTAGTCTACGGAGTATTACATATGCAATATTATTGTACGTTAATATAATAGTAACCTCTAATAACTATCAGTAATATAATAGTAACCTCTCTATCAGTAACCATCGCTAATGTAACCACCAACAGTACAACTAGCTCATAAGCCAAATTGATTTTTGGATCACGTACAACTCAACATATAGTGAAGAAGCGTGGAAGAGTACACAGTGAATTGATTAATAAGTTTTGATGTTTGAACTCGAGAATTGGATGTGACTATGTGAGAATGAATGTATATAAGAAGAGCTGTACACCTCGTACATTTCCGATTTTCCATATGCATGCATGACGATATAATGGGCAGGGTAGAGCAATGTATAGCAAGACTCTAAGAATGCAACAACGACTCAACTATATGATCAATTAGCAATATAATTCCAATATGGTGAGTCAAAATCATCAGCAAACGAAGCAGGTTTATCTCTTTAAATTTGAGAGAGTATATACTAGTATAGGGGGCGTATCCGGTCAGAAGTATAATTTCTGTCAGAAGTCAGAAGTAATCTCAGCCATTGATTTCACATAACTCCACAACCTGAACTGCATAACTCCAGTTGTCTAACTCCATCAACTGTTACCAGTAACTCCAGCCACATAACTCCACCAACTAAAACGCGTAACTCCAGACGTCTAACTCCAGTAATTAAATTGTATAACTCCAGTATTATCAGAACTCCACCAATTTCAACTAAACTTTCGTAACTCTAACATAACTCCACTAACTAAAACCCGTAACTCCAATAACTCCAACGTAACTCTATCAACTAAAATACGTAACTCCAACTTAACTCCAAAAATAAAAATCCGTAACTCCAATAATTCCAACGTAACTCCATCAACTAAAATACATAACTCCAACTTAACTCCAAAAATAAAAATCCGTAACTCCAATAACCCCAACTTAACTCCATCAACCAAAATACGTAACTCCAATAATTAAAACTCGTAACTCCAATAACTCAAAATATCCAACTTAACTCCATCAACTAAAATATTTAAACCTGTAACTCCAAATAACTCTAATGATCCAAAACACGTAACTCTTGTAACTCCACAAATTAAAAATCGTTACTCCAAAAAATGAAAAAATGAAATAAAAAAAAAAAACAGAAAAAAACATCAGCTTTTTCCATTTTCTCTCTCCTCCCCACCACCAAACCCCGGCCACCGTCCACCACCACGACCACTCCTCCATCTCGGCGTCGCCCAAACCCTAGTCGCCGGGAAAATGATCGCCCACCGGCCGCGAACCAGATCCTGTCCTCCAACCGCCGCATCCTCCATCTTCGCCCTCTCATTTCCTCTCTCTCCTCACCACTCACTTCTTTCGTTACCACTCCAGAAGAATCGCCGGCGACGGAAAATGAGGAAAGATGTTGGAAAAGATGAATCTCGACGACGGTGAACAAAGAAGCGGCCGGAATCTGGAAAACGAGCGCGGAAAGAAGGGAGGGAGAAGACGGTTTTCGCGGCGAAACAATGCTCGACTGAAGAGGCAGATATCGGATGAAGGGTCGCGGTACTCCGACCAGTCGCCCGGTGGTGTCGGAACCGGCGACCGTTGTTGCCGGTGTATGCGGCGGCGGTGGTGGGCGGCGCGGGGGTAGGGGCGTGAAGAGAGAAGAGGAAACGGGAGGAGAGAGAGGAAATAATGTGAGATTTGAGTTTGGGTTTTCTTATTTTCAGTTGGTTTGTTTTTATTTCTAGCTTTTAATCTCGTCCATTATATTGATCAAGGTGAGATGAAGGGACTAGATTACTTCTGACTTCTGACAAAATTATCATTTCTTACTGGATTCATTTCCTACTAGTATATATTAGATAAGTAATACGAAGTCAACACTTTCTATATTGTTTACTCTCTCTATTCATTTCCAAGCATCCTGTTTGCTTTTGCACAAAGTTTTAGGAATAGATTAAAAACTATTAAAACCAAGTGGGAAAGGGACATTTAGCACTTACGAGACCTCTGATTAGCTCAAAAGTTACCAAAATAGGAAACAAGAAGCTTGGTAGTGAATTCCCCTAAAAGGAATACAGGAAGCTTGGAAATGAATGGAGGGAGTATATATAGACTCTTAATATCCTGAAATGTATGTCCAAAGAATTCGTAAGATCGAGTGAATCAATTGATTACATGATAACTCTGATAATACTCACTGGAACCATTAACACACTCTCTTAGGAAAAACTCGGATTCATGATTGGTTTTTCGATTAGAAGTTGTACGAGGAGGCCAAAATAGTGAACTGAAAGTAATCATGCATCACGTACGTTGGTCACATCGTTTGTATTTTTCATACTTGACAAAGAAAAAATAAAAGAGTGGCTAAGAAATCTTATCACATTATTATTGCTTGAGTTTCAATTTGGACGTAAATCGCATAGGATCGGAGTAGACCAAAGCACCCAATGCATCAAGTTAGCCAATTTCGGTCTCGATTTGCTTGTATTTACATTCATTCCCAATCTAAGCATGTAGCATGCATGCATGTATAACTTTGACGGAAACTCCACCTAATAATTACTAGAACGAAAGCCTAATTAGGCTTTGAACTTGAAACCTTGTTAATAATTGGGCCTCGATAGTTGATAGTCACAACAAAAGTTTAGATAGATGCATGGTTGGGTTACAAACAACGATTTTATATATACCTTTAACACACCGCTTAAAAATTTCTAATACATGAATTAATTAAATAGTTCGATTTTATATCTCGGGTCACATTTACAGCGTTGTTGAAATTTCAATTCCGACTATCAGAACATATATATATTCCGAGTACTGTTTTTTGAATTCACGTACTTTGTATTCACTTTATTATATATGTACAAATCTGTCAAATAATAAAGACGTACAGTCACCTAGGATTCACCTACCTATGGGCTGTGGAATTTTATCAAGTTACCAAAGTCGAAATTGTACGACTTGAAAAATCAACTGTATACTATTCAAAAAGAGGATGAAAACCAAATACTAGTAGACACGAACTAGAAATATAAGTTTTGGTACATATGAAGTCAATTGTCGACGAAATCGTAGAAATTAAGGGCACGAATTAGCTACTGGTGTATGTGTCACTCACTCACTCACTCACTCATATGTCTTGTACACCGTAGCATTATTAACCGATTGAATTGAACATTCAAAGTATTTCAAACCTTAAACCTCGGAAATTCCAAATCAAATCCCGTAACTTACAAGCTTTACATTCCGCCAACACATGTTGAATTATTGGTTTTCATCAATCATCACGAATAAACATACGTTGAGGTAGTTTGTTAAAACTTTCTTGTTGATGAACGATGATGATCGATGATTGGTGATTTGTAAGTTAATTATATACAAAGATTGAAGTATATATGTTTTATGTTTAATTATTAGTGTTTACGTGTCGTAATTAAACAATGGAATTTACTGAGACTCTATGTGCGAGTGTTAATTTACATTTGCGTGACTACGGACCTACAGTCTTCCCATTCAAAATTAGTGGACTTGAACTTTCTACAGTACGGTCTAACACATTCCTCATCGTATTAAAAACACTGGCGGAAACAGGGTGCGACGGGGCACAATTCAAGTCCACCCCGTAGCTTTTTGAAGAAGTTTAATATTGGGAATACGATATTACGGTGCAATACTAATTGCTTGGTCATTCTCATTAATAATACGGTGGTATTTATACCACAATACATCGTTACATGTTCGGGCTAAACCCTAGCCGCCTTGAATATCTCCTAAGATCTTATTTCCTAAATAGTGGAATATACTATTCCGACATATCGTATTTCCTTGGTTGGGAATATACTATTCCTAAACATCTGAAATACTTATATGCAGTATTGTACCAAATCGGCAACGCCAAAATACCGATACCACGACGGTTTAATGGACACCGTAAAACCAACTATACCACGGGTGAGTCGAAATTGGTTCGGCACACGGAAGGATCAGAATCTGTCCGACCATGGGATACAAATTTGCACGAAAACACTCTTATGTGTTAGTTACGTTGACCTTCAAAAAACTTTTGGAGGTCATCAAAATACTTGGCTTGGCACGTACGAACAGAGCTTGAACATACTTTCACTTTTGTTTTTGAGGAATTTGAAGGGTAGTAGACTTTACGTACGTAAGATCTGAGGAATGGCGAGCAAACACGAGAATTGGAGTAAGAACGAAGTATTATATCATTACTACGATATCCCGCCGGTGGGTTAGGCGTACTAGGTTATCAACCCAACGGCAGGGCAGCGGAAGCAATGTTTCAGGTCCCTAAGAAAGGAAGCCTGATACCAAATTTGTGTAAAAGTATTGAACTTATTGATAGTCCGTTTCATTTCACTCCGCACCTGTAATTTCCTTATAACTTTCCGAATTTGCGTTATTCTTGATAAAGAACACATATAGTCATATACGGACGATCCTTTTTGTGAAATTAAGCAGGCATGGGCTATAAGCCTATACCCGTTAGGAGAAGACAGATTCCACTTTAATAAGTTTAAGAAGATTTCATCCTAAAACCAATTAGCAATAGTAGGAGTAACCCTTTGATTTTATGATAGACAAATCATATTTTTGTAAATTAAACAACAGTAGGAGTAACCCTATGTTCGAGTATTTGTGGGTATCATTTCAACCGTTTTAATCTTTTTCAACAAACCATGACTCAAATTTCTAATTCCAAACCCATGGATCGAGTAAAAAGTCATATTACGACAACTAATTTCTCGCTCGGGAGTCAAGTTTGTCTACTCTTAGTTAGAGTAGTAGACTAATCACAAATTAGCACATAATTAGTGATGGTATATAACCAAATACCACTCTCTTCACTCAAACTGTCCAACAAGCTTTACTTCAACTCATATAGACCAAAAACTAGATAGCTTCCGGAAATTCTTGAAAATATGAGCATGCCAACACCTCAAACTATTGTCACAACTCCAACACGTAAAACTTTCAAGCCAGAAATACCTTCAAAAACTGTCCTAGACATTTTAGCAACGTCCGGCGAAAATGTGCCGGATATGTTTACTAGGGAAGCCGGAAACCCGCAGCTTGCGGCGGCCGGCCCCTCGGCCCTTCCTTGGATGGACTGCCCCGTCATCGATTTCTCTCTACTCTCGTCAACGTCACCTTCTCCTTCTTTGGCTGAGGAGGAGTTGAAGAAGCTTCACTCTGCCCTTGTGTCATGGGGTTCCTTTCAGGTTCGTGATTACTTAGAATTCTGTCTGTTCCTTTCAATTCTTTACGTTTGATTTGATTGGAAAAAAAAGGACTTGTTGACCTTGGGCCAAACAAAACAAAATAATGAAATAGTCTTGGCCAGCTAGTGGATTATAATTGACGTACTTATTCAAGTAACGTCTAATAATGATATCGTCTTATATAAGAATTTGTGAATTGTCGATGATTCAGCTAGTAAACCACGGGATGACGGGTTCGTTCTTGGATGAACTTCAAGAAGTTAGCAAAGGATTCTTTGTACTTCCAATAGAGGAGAGGACCAAGTATTTGAGGGAAGCTAAGGACCCTGAAGGGTACGGAAATGATACTGTCCTCTCGGATAAGGTGCCTCACAATTGGAATGATCGCTTGTATCTCACGGTTTTTCCTAAGGATCAACGTAAGCTTCAATTTTGGCCTCATACCCCTTCCTCTTTCAGGTAATATATTACAAATTTACTAATTTAGTTTGCTGGTTGTTCCATTAATCAATAAAATAATTTGTCTAATGCGACGTAGTACAGTAGTTAAATTCATTTTTATCATCTCTATTAATTCATTCTAATGTTAATTAAAATGTTGGTGGTATCATGGTATATATGCATTTTTAATTTGAGTTGTGTTAGTGAAGATTACAACTGGATTTGCATGCATGTTATAGACTAGATTCAATATATCGTTAATTATTTGAACAATTCTAATTTGACTTGATTTGAATGACTCTAATATAATCGATATGAATATCCGTTTATTAAGTTGTATCAGCAAACATGACCAAAATAAGAGTAAACTGTATAAGTACATGATACGATAACAACTAACGTTTCTGTTCAAGTACAAAACATGAAAAATGAGAGTACATACTCTCGGGTGCATATAAGAAGTTTCCGTAAACATGCATGCATGTAATATACTCCGTATAACGTTTTCTTGTATTGTTAACGTAGGGAAATGTTAGATGAATTCGCCACGAAAGTGCAAGGAGTGAACGATGTTCTATTGCACGCCATGGCGCAATGTCTGGGGTTGGAAGAGACGAGTTTCGTCCAAGAATTTGGAGAAAACATGTCAATTTCCGCGAGGATTAACTATTATCCACAATGTCCATTTCCGGACCTCGTCCGAGCCTCAAGAACACACTCGGATGCTTCGGCTTTGACACTTCTGTTGCAAGATAAAGAAGTGGATGGCCTTCAAGTTCTCAAGGATGATATGTGGTTTAAAGTCCCTATCATTCCTCATGCTCTTTTTGTCAATGTTGGAGATCAAATGGAGGTAATTGTATGCTACTCATTTTGACCAACTTGATCAAATAAAAAAACGATGTTGGTATCTGCGACTCTGTTTGTTAACTGTGTGCTCACTGGTCAATAAAATCTTAAATTTATACTAATTAACTCGATTTACTACATACCCGATAATACACTTAATTCGGATTTTCCATCGATAGAAAATGGTGGAATTGATGTTATTGTGCACATTTTTTTTGTGGCAGATAATGAGCAATGGCATATACAAAAGTGCAGTTCACAGAGTAGTGGCAAACTCAGCTAGAGAAAGGATGTCTATTGTAATGTTTTGCTCTCCAAATGTGGACAAGGAAATTGGGCCACTGAAAAATCTGGTAACCCGAGATCGACCCGCTTTGTACAAGACTATCAAGAGATATGGGGAGATTTTTTTCCAACACCACCCTTATGGTGAAAGGCCCATAACATCAGTGAAGATTTAAATAGTTTTAAGAGTTTAGGTCTAGTCAAGAGCGCGATTTAATAAGGAGAGGGAATAAGGCCGACTTGGATATTTTGGCGGCCCTATACTAAAAATATTTATTTACTGACCCCGAATAATTAGTCTAATGACGAAGAGTTTAGTAGTTGTTTCTAGTAGAAATGTAATGTACTCGTCAAGAAGAAGACCTTTTGATATTGAGTTGAGTCTTCTTCACAATCATGATTTAATCGTTATTATAATATTTCAGTTTAAAGAATAGTGTAATTTAGGTCCCGTGTGATTCAATTTGAAAATATTAGTTCACTTAGTTCAAATCATAAAATCTAACCTATTTGCATTGTCATAGAGTATGTAGTGGTTGCACCCAAAAGTTTTAGTGTTCCAGGTTTTTCTATGGAATTGTCTTCTTATTCAAAATTTCCACGGAAAAGGACTAATATATCTTACAATTGTTTTATTTTTGGGTTGAATTTTCAATTTGATGTAGATAATAAGCAATGGAAAGTTCAATAGTGCAATACACAGGGTGGTGCCTCATCCTACAAAGGAAAGAACTTCATTGCCTTTGTTCTGCAGTCCTCCCACGCACAAGGAAATCGGACCGATCAAAGAATTAGTGACTGAAGATCAACCTGCTCTTTACAAAAGGATCAACAATTACCGGCAGATTTTCTTCCGTTACCATCCCATCCACCGGAATCCCACCAATCACCGCTGTTAAGATAAACAACTAGTGTTCGAGTGCATAAAAATCGGATGATGCGAACCAAAAATAAGAATCGTTATATCACTATATGCATGTGCTATCTTAGCTTGTGACATACATGCCTATAATAATAAAGATAAGGCTCGTAAGATAGAATATGTACACTCGATCATAATAGTAAAAAAGTTGCAACGTTGTACACTTGTTGTATGTAGATGTTGTATTACGAATTATGATAATGTATTGTAACAGAGAATAACAATGGAAGTATGAAATGATTAAATAATAACCCTATTGTCTTATCTATATATCGATAAGATTTGATTTTGGTGGTCAAACAATGTTCATAGGATCGACATGTACACTAGAAGGGAAATCAAAATCATGTATATTATGTGGGACATTTTCACAGACAAATAGAACAAAAATGAATTAACCAATGACGAACATAATAGACCTGCAATATTTTCCAGCATCCACCTTTGCTGTATGCCGGTATCTTCTGAGCTTCTCAGTCTGTAATAGCTCAACAGCGTGCGTATGTAATATGGACAGTACTATAAAAGGGAATCCCATCAGCCAGGGACGAGGATTCTTTCCCTTGAAGTCGTAAACATTGCCAATAACCCGGCCTCATAGGCAAAAACAATTAGCTTCTCTTTTGTTAAATGCTTCAAATATGTGCACAGAACCTGAAAGCTAAACTGCAGCATCCGAGAATGGGGTGAAAACTGTGAATGAGAGGAGAAGATGCGACATGAACCATAATACTTGCTGTAATACGAATGTCAATTTATTATAGCTCGGTTCAGCAGATTTAAACTTCTTCGACCTGCAGTAGTTATCAAAAATTGGCAATATATATCAGCTGGAAAATATAGAGGAGCAAAATCGCAAGGCCACAGCTGCTACTAATCTACTAAATCAGTATTTTGGCATTACTATTCAATAATGTTTGGAAACAGACATCTAAATATCTAATTAATCCTGTCCGGGAAGAATTCTGGCCACACCATATGTTACAGGCTATTGATGCTATCTTTTCCAAAACGTGGTAATTTGTCCAAAGTATTGGTGTACGTGGTTGTAAGTTGGAAAACACGTAGAGTGAAAATTGATCTAGTTCATGACACAAAAATGCGATGTCTTTGGTTGGGGCAGTGAAAGATATGATAAACTGATTAAATACCTGAGGCAGCCGCATGAGTTCAAGAACAGCTGTATGAGGGGTCAGCTCATTGTCGATTATTCTAGCTACCGCTGTTAATACTGGCATCTTCACATTATACTTTTGGGCCAATGCAATCACAGCTCCAGCTGTAGCAACACCTTCAGCAACCTGAGCGTTGGATGAACTTAAGGAATGACAACCAAAACGACAATTTACCAGAAAACACTACATCAGAGGACCCGTGATTATGCACCTGATTCATAGAGCTCAGCACATCTTCAAGAGTCTCCCCGGCCCCAAGACGAACTCCTACAGTCCTATTTCTTGAAAGATTGACAAAGCATGTAAGCATTATGTCCCCAGTTCCTGATAACCCAGTAATTGTTGCAGACTTAGCACCCATCTGCATATACAAGGTGAAAAAAGCATGAAAAAAAGTTGGAAACTTGGAAACATTGGCCTAATTGTTGTACATATGCAGAGTGTAAAGAGGAAAGCTGAGGCAGGATTTTGGACATCGGCAACAAACCAACTGATTTTGAGATCAAGATTAGACAAGCTCAAATAGAAGAAACAAATAGCAGTTCCTCGCAAATCTATCTACATACTTAGGACCTCAATTGCTGCTGGAACATTCTGCATTCGTTTTTCTCGCAAAACAGCACATTTAAAGACTCGAAGAAATGCAGTTGGCAAGATACAAGAGTAGGATCCTTTGTATACCTTTTTCGCCAACCAACGAATCTCAGAGCAACCTTGAGCAACTAAGGCAGCCATAGAATTATTACCAAGATTCATCCCTTCCACAATTCCAGCTGCTATAGCCAGAACATTTTTCAGTGCACCAGCAATTTCAACCCCTGTAACATCACTGTTGTAAAGGAAATTATTAGTTAACAGCTTAATTAGCACTTAGTAAACACAAAAAAAGCTGTGAGTCCAAAGAACGAAGTCTAAAGCTGGCTCAGATTATTGTGAATCTAAAGCTTTGAAGCAGCCAGTTTCCTACTTCACCATCGAAATTCAACTACTGCAACTGGAGGTGAATTGTTCACACGATGTTGAAAATATCGACCTTTGTTACACTACAGTTAATTTTCTTTGGAGCGTGACTTCACTGGAGATTACATTAAA
Source organism: Spergularia bocconei (assembly GCA_963457585.1). Taxonomy (NCBI): domain Eukaryota; kingdom Viridiplantae; phylum Streptophyta; class Magnoliopsida; order Caryophyllales; family Caryophyllaceae; genus Spergularia; species Spergularia bocconei. The sequence goes on along the minus strand of OY734951.1, from coordinate 1,836,895 downwards.
TGTTTGAACCACCTCAATCCGCACCTCCACCGACAATAGAAAAAAGAATATACTTGTATATCCTTCTGTCTTGTATTGAGATATTCAAAGCAACAAATCACAAAAGCAGGCAGAAGTACAACAGGTCAAATTGGATGTTCAGTAATTTGAAGTGGGATTTACTTTGAAGTGCTGATTCTTAGCCTATCTGAAGCTAAAAGCTGCTGTACTTCATTTGCCAATTTCTTATCCTTTGATGCTACGACCATGGCTGTAAAATTAAAGCACGGAAAGAGATAGATGAAAAATAGTGTTAGTTTGGGAAACTTCATATGCTAAATAACCAGAAATGCAATAACCTGTTGGAAGTTTGTTCATCAACTCCAAGGCAAATGAAGGCCCAGATAAAGCAACAAAAGACTGACGAGGATTCTTTAGCGCTTGTGGAATTATTTGAGACATCATCCGCAATGTGTTAAGCTCCAAACCTTTACTGAGTGAAATGAATGGTAATCCAGGATCAACGAAGTCGACAATGCCTTCAAGATATGATGCGGTAAACTGCAAGAGATAGAAAACAATCAGGCTTAAATACATAAACCAAACATGCCACCGTTTCTATGCTTGAGCCTGAGTGAAAAAGCATATCAGATCAGTAAGAGAGAGAAGTAAAAGAAAATGGCAAACTAACGCTAGACAATCTGAGACCTGCACGGGAACAGCATGCAGGCAGAAGTCAGCACCTTGCAGGGCAAGCTTGGCATCTGTCGTGGCCCTAAGATTTTCAGGAAGCTTGTGATTTGGAAAATATTTACTGCACACAGAAGATAAAATGCTGACTATAGTAATCATTCAGCTGTAAGCCAAGGTTTTAGATGAACTAAACTCAAGGTGCTACCTATTCAAATGGCATTCGTTAATAGATTGACAAACTTGAGGATCACGTACAAGTATAATGACTTCCATTTCAGCTTTCCTCTCCGCAACATGGGCTGCCATAGCGGTACCAAAAGACCCACCTCCAAGCACAACTACCTGCAAACTACTTTAAAATCAATAAAAACGTATCTTAAGTTGCAGGGCGAACAATAAGCAAGTACAGAGCAGCCAAATCACAATAACAAAGCAACTAGATAGCTACACAATAGACCTTTTAGGACACAGTTTGCACCACTAATCACTAGAACACACAGACTTAGCATTTCACAGGTACAGTAGTACAGACATACAGTCACTGCTAAAGCTAAGATCACAGACTATTCTTGACAACATAACAAACTTTTAGCTCACAGTAAAGAACAAGAAACGGATAGTAATAGAGAGAGAACAATATTGAAAACTTCTTGAAAAACTCAACTACGCAATGTAATTCTAAGTTAAATCTCCTGCAAGATGCAATGACAATCATATCTTCAGATGGTTTACTCCAAAGAACATTGAATTTGCAACTCCACCAAGCACACAAAAATATGAGCATACAAAGGTGAACCACCAACACTCTCAGTAGGAAGTGACTATCTGTTAGTCATTTGTAAGACCTTCGAGCAATTAGGATTCTTGTGCATTAAAAATCCAAATGTTAATTGAACCCCCTACACATTCATCTTGAGTTGTGGCATTAACATAACCATTTAATGTACGTCCGAAGGATCTTTGTTTAAGTTTCAACTACATTTTCATGTTTCTTTATAATTTAATGCCAAAATCATTCCCTCAACCTACCACCTCCACCCCTCCCCCGATTCCAAGGCACACAAACTGACACGAGTCATAGAGCTCACTTAAGAATCAGATAGAACTCGCTCAAGGGTTAAAGCTCCACAAGACTAAATGAACCATATGCTCAAATGTCTTCTTTTCTTTTGCCATCCAAAAAGTCGAAAAGCACACTTGCTAGTCTAAACAAGCATAGAAACCATACAAAAACTTACAGCTAAGAATGCTCGAAAGCCTTCAATCCCAACCCAAAAACCACCATGGAAAGAGGAAACAATGTCGTAACCAAGTTAAAAACTACGGATTTCAGAAAGACATACTCAACAAAGGAACAACAAACAATCAAGGACAACACCACAAATCACCGGATCAAACCCTAAGCTCAAGTCTGGTTCATAATTCGCCCTTCCAAATACAACATGCAATGCTTGATTCAAACCAATTTCCCCTTTTACTCAGTAGTCTCTCGCGACCTATTCCAGTCCCTCTTTCTGATACTGACATTGAGACTCGCTTGCTCCTTAGGACATAGACAACATTTCCTGTTACCTCCTACGTCCTACACCTAGGTATATCGAAATCTACACATCTCATTAGTAACCTCCGCAGTCTCCTGCTCCTTCCTGACCCCGGGTTTCACCCTTTCAACCTCCACTCCTATATCTCCTCCCTCCTTATCCTTACCCTTACCCTTTCCCTCGGCTTCACTACGCATCTTCCTCCCATAAACTGTGACGGAACCATCTCAACCAAAAGCCTACGCTCATAGTTAAAACCCGAAAAACGGCTTTATAATACCCTAACCATAAACAACAGTCAAAATCATACCCTAACCATTTCCAACCAAATTACCACCACACAACAATAAAACAACTAAAGAATCAAACTTTCAATACTAAATACCAAATTATCAATCAAAAACAACCTTCCCATACAAAAATATACAATACCAAGTAATAATGCATAAATTACCAAAGTAAAACAACCCAAAATTATGCAAAAATTATCCAAAAAAGGGAAAAGAAATGACCTTTTTGGTGCGTTGAAGAACATCAGTCTTGTTCTTGGACCGCCAAGAACGAGACCAACGAACAAGTTTTTCCCAAGCAACTTTAACAGCTCTTCTCCTATTCCTTGTTTGTTCAGCAGAAACAATAGCAACACTTTCTGGGGTTTTAGCCTCATCATCAGGCTCTTCTTCAGAAGGAGTAAACTCCACAATTTCTGCAGCCAAACATGGCCTTAACAAAATGCAGTGATTATTATTGCATGGATAAGATAGAGTTAAAGTACTGGGTTTTATGTGAAATTTGTTGTGAAGTTGAAGGAACTGCACATAATGCTGAGTTTGGGTGTTTGAATTGATGAATTTTGGTGATAATAAACAGTTGATTTCTGATGAAATTGCAGACATTGTTGTCCAAAGAGGAAGCTTGAATAAGAAGGAAGGAGTGTTTTCTTGCTTTGGGGGTAATTTGGCTATCACCCTATCCGTTGTTTTCTCTCCCGGAATCTTGGTCCGGGTTCTTCGCGGAGAGGGGTGTTAACGAGTCGAACCAAGTTCGATGTCGAGTCTTGACTAGGTTAGGTTATGAACCCGTACTTGGGTTTTGGCTAAATGCTCCTTAGTCGAGACTCGAGAGTGACTCGACTCACTCGAGTAGAGGCTAAACATATGTGGTTGGTTTGGTTCAGAGTCTAATGAGACTTGATACGTTGATAGTTACAGTTGTTCAACGATTTCCCAATATCGTGATGTTTGAGAATTATAGAACATAATAACAATAATCAATCGTTAGTTGATAAGGAACATAAACGCGAGAATCGAGTGTTATACTCCATCCATCCCAAAATAAACTTTCTACGAGTATTTCATTTGAAAACATCTCACCTATTCAAATGAGGGAGTTTGGGGCGGAAGGAGTATTTTTCAGCAATTGGTTCTTAATTTCTTATTATTATCGACTCGTAATAAAAAAGGCATCTTCGTTGAATCTTATTGTTTTGTAGTTGTACACTTAGCTTGTAGTTGTATCTCGTTTGGCTAGCTAGCTAGAACATTTACTCTAGCGAAATCTCATTTTCCTTCTCTTAGGTACGAAAATCCAGTTTAAACGCTTACCATTTGATTACTCCATCTTAAAACAAAGTTAAAAATTACGAATCATTACATATTTACAAATTAAAAGACACATTAGATAATTCGAAAACGAAGGAAAAGTACTACAAAACGATCATCATTGCTCTATCGTCGTCCATAGATCATGCGAAAAAAGAGTGTTAGGTGTTAATTAAGTAATTAACACAAGATCGATCAACACGAATTTGCAATTTTCGGACATTAAACCAACCACACATTTATACCAGAAAGAAAATAAAAATGTGCAGCAAAATTGTCAGATCAGCTAATTAAGTCTTTATAATCTGCTTAATAATTAGTACGTCAATAATGTCCACATTGCATCACTTGGCACCTCAATTTCTTGATATCTGACAATTTAAGTGGCTTCAACATGAACATTTGCGCCCCTTCTTCCAAGCACCTACATATATACACAATTTTTTGTATCAAACATTGATTTACTTTTGAGCTAATTTACAAGAACTAGTACCAACTACCAACAAAATAGAGATTGATCATGATATGCAAAAGAATCGAAAAATGACGAAAATTTTCGCTTTACTTGGAAATTCTTGTTGGTACATTTTCGGACGACATTATAACAACGGGCACCTCCTTCATATGAGATGATTCCTGCGTAAAAAATAACATCACAATAATTAATTTAGAATCACATTACTTATTTTTACTTCGTAATTTCGCTTAATTTTAACGAAACGGAGAATAATGAGTTTGGTATACATACCTTGATCTTTTTAAGTAGATCATAGCCAGTCATTCCAGGCATGCAATAATCGGTGAGTATAAGATTAACCTTCATGACCTAGTGATAAAAATCATCAAATTGTTAGTGGTGATCGATAAATTACTAGCTAGGTTCTGATCCGTGATTAAAAATCCATATATATATATTCTCTCATACATTCGTTTGAATGGTCAATGTTTAGTTCGATATGTGGGAGAATTTCAAACTAAAACATCGATAGTCTAAAAGATCGAGGAAGTATATATAATGTACGAAAAGTCGAAGACATTGTAAATGTAATAGCTTGCCTTTGAGTTATTCTGTTGATCTTCTCCAAGTCCCAAATACTCGAGTGCCCTCATTGCATTCTCAGCTGTAGTTACTACAACAACAAAAGTACATGTAAATAACATGTTTCACCAATTTACAATTTACGGAATTTTGCTATATATATTCTTCCTAATTAATCCTCTAGAATTTTATAATGAGTGAGGTCAATTTTGGATAATGGTTCATGATATAAAGTCGAAGTATGTGACTATGTACCTAACCATGTCGTGGTTTAATCAATTAGTGACTGAAAATTATAGTTCAATTGGTATCGATGACAATGCAAATATAACTATGATGTGTTATCAAGAAAACTCGAAGAAGAGAAATGAATACACGATGTCTCTCTCAGAATTAATCAATGTCAAGTATTAATTAGGACGATACCGAAGTTTTGTACAATCGAAAGGTCAGATCAAAAACACATTTTTAAAGAAATAGATGGCAATTAGAAGAAATTTCTCACTGTTTGATCGAGCAAATGTCGCCGTGACTTATACTACATATTAAGGAGTTGATAGATACATAGTAATAGTTGACCTGTTGACATATCCACGAACTTGTATATCCACTACCAATCCACACATCAAATCTTGCCAAGGAAACCAATACTAGAACTTCAAGTTAATTTCTTTTTCCTTTTAGTATAACTTTAAGTTAAAATCATTGATCGGGTTTTCTAATGTGTATGTACCTCAAGGCACATTTTAATTATTTCATTACTTATTTAAATGCGCCCTCAAGTCCTCAACTAATCAATGAAATCTTATTTTTTGTTTTCCCAATTAGAGTCCTACATACACAAATAAGAAACGAAATAGGCTTTGAAGTGTGCCCTTAGGCATGCACACGTTAGAAAAAACCGATCGAATTTATTGTAACAATTGATTTATTAGTTTATGAGATTATTCTAGTTCCCAGATAGATTTTGTTGGAGAATTGGGTTCAAGACTTTGTCTCCGAATTGACCAACAATTTAATACTTCTAGCTAGCTAGAAACCAAGTACTAATAAAGGCTACTCCTAGATTAATAAAAACTATATACTCCCTCCATTTCAAAATATATGACGTTTTCGAGTTACGAGACACTTCTTTGAACTTCGATATCTCTCAAAATATAAGGGTAAAAATTATGAAATTATGATCATGTGAAACTATATTTCATAACGAATCCAATGGTATAATTTTTATAATTTTTGATAAGATATTCTTTCATGAAATTGAAAGTCAAAATTTGCCTCGTAACTTGAAAACGTCATATATTTTGGCATGGAGGGAGTAGTATAATATCCTAGATTAATACAAGTATTATACATACATACATGATACATGCATCATGTAAGACACTATGTCACACAAAAAGAGCATATAAAGGTTTATTCCTCAGTGATTCTTGCTTCTGAATTTTTCAATTTCCTAAGTAAATCCTCATCTACCAATAAAATCTTCAATTTAATTTCAACTACATACAAAATATATATGGTATGTATAAGAGGCTTTCATGTCATTTATAAAGTCAAAGTACAAAGTATTGGAACATTGTAAATTTGTAATTGTAATTAAAATAAAGAAAGTCAAAACAATATCTACAAAATTCATAATGCATGACGTCAGGGGAATAATCCTAGATTCAAAACCATGTCATTTACTGTACTCTGTGTGATACTCATGATTCTTACAGAGACAAGCTAAGTTTTCACTAGGTTTATAAACTAGCAAACGATTAGACGTTTTTATCCGTCCTTTTAATTAATAACAGTTCTTACTGATAGAATTTTAATATACTCCGTATGATCTTGGAATACACCATAAAATAAATCGATCTAATAGTCTTGGCAATATTTTTGTGATCAACTTCATCTATTTTTACCAAATTAGATGAATTATTGTTATTATGTACTGATTTACCATCGGCCAATAATGCAATGTAATGTAACTAGTATTCATATTATTAGTGGAAGACTTGGGGGTGATATATCGTGATTAATTATCCTTGATTATTATCGATGGAATGGCTAAGGATTAATTAAGGATGAAGGTGTACTCTACATCATGGTTTCATGCAACATTCAGAAACATGAAAACGCCACAATAATATCGGAAAATAGACCTTCAGACCACGACTTTGTAACTAGCTAGTATGTTTATTATGATGTTACCAATGATTTCAACGAGAACAACCAAAATATTACTCCGTATATATCTCCCCGTGAATTTAACATATACGAATGAAGTATGCACATATAACTTATGTTACCAGTTACCATCAAATTAAATTGTTAAATTTTCGCAAGTCTAAATATATGCAACCTAAATGTAAAACAATGAAACACATGATTATTTGTAAACATTTTATTTAAACTTTATTTTAACCACATTCCATTAATAGCAAGAAAGAAAGAAAGAAAGAAAATTTACCTTTGCAAGCGGAAATTTTGAGTAACTTTTCAACGAGCATACGGTCAATAAGATTATCATCAACAGCAAGTACATGAATTTGATCAACATCACACTCATTATTTCTTGAAGATGATAACCCATAACACGAAGACGAAGATGAAGATGAAGATGAATACGAAGACGAAACTGCTACTCGATCATCACCATTATTCATATTTCTTTCTCACTTCTTTAAAATTTTCTCTCTTCTTTTCAGTTTTCACACCAAATAAAAGTAATGAAATGTATGTAGTAGTAATAATATTTATTCAAAGTAATAATGAACATGCACTTACAGTTCAACGTAAGTCATTAATATCTTTGAATATAACAGAAGATACAAAGACTCTCAAAAAAACAACAAACAAACAAACAAAATAAAAAGATTTCTGATGAAAATCAGAGAAATTTGATATGGTGGGAAATTGGGAAAAGAATCAGAAAATCATATCATCATCAAAGAAAAAAAAAAGATCAAATCTTCTCGATTTCTTGCAGTCTTTCTTTCTGATTTTCTGATCTTTATTATGATTACAATTTTTATTTCTCTTCCAAAAGAAAAAATAAAAAAACCCACCAAAGTTTAGCTCATACTTAAAATTTTATTTATACATATCTTGAAAAATAAAGAATTATTCTTTATTCTTTTTATTATTTACGTAGGTTTTTTTTTTGAAGGGTTGATATCAGATATGTTTCCAGAAACAAGACATTTGATAAAATATTGTGAAATATAACCATGTCCACGTTGAGAATGAATAAAATATTTGGTAATATTGCTATGTCTATGTTTTTGGGTAAGAATGAGAAATTTCATGTCTTATTGAATTTCTATTAATAGGGAAAGAAAATATTTTATTGTTGATTGTTGTCTGAGTTTTTTTTGGTATAGAGTGATTAATTGCCTCTCAAAGTGATGTAGTAAGAGAAAAGGATTTGTCATAAAGGTTGTCCTAATGTTCTATATGGATAAATGTCGATCTCATGACTTGGAAAATCAGAATGTTCGACTTCTTACTCAATGAAACTAGCTAGTTTTAGGTACTAATTTGTAGATTTCTAGCTTTTTCATATGAAATGTCCTCGATTGAGACATTTGAATCCATTGGTGATACATTATAGATGAGCACTTAATATTGCGTGTTGATCTAGTTTTTTACTATTAGGTTAATCTTACTAATAGATGAGTCTTACATATGTACGCCACATTTATGAACACAGTTGAAAAATTCACGAAGATCAATGTAAGAAGTTGGATGAGGAAAGCGAATACGTACAATGTGATGCAATCTTATAGACTCCTCACTCTAGTAGTAAAATCCAAGGTTGATTTGGAATCGAAGTTTGAAAATAATTGTACTTGTTGAAGAAGCAACCAAAAGCAGAGGGATTGTCATAATGGTAATAGCTAAACAATATGTCATGTAGCACAGCATATGAGGAGATTCCGATGCATTTTTGTTAATTGTAGCCACCCCCCTTCATCCAATTTTCAACCTCATTTGTCCTTTTTACACTAGAATAAGATTTGGAGTAATAAAATCTCAAAGTTCTTCTTTTAAATATTTGAGTTTATCTACTCGATTCTCTAATGCTTGCAAGTGGATATACTATATGTTGCATTCCCCAGTTTTTCAAATTGTTAACGTAAGGTTTAAATACGTGGAACAATAACAAACAAATGGAAGAACTATGTCAATCGTCTTGGATACAACACTAGAGGCAACAAAACACCCGAAGTGTAGAAGTAGGTGACTGTTCAACGATTGTAGGGGCACATTGGATTAATCTAGCGTCAAGTAAAACTCGGCATAGAAATTGATGGAATAATTGAGTTCATTTTGCACCAATTTCCCAGTGCGCTTGTTCTAAACGACATTCAGAGTTAGAGTTAATGGCATGGATCGGAGTAAATATTTACTCTTCACGATGAAATGTCTTCCGACTTTCCGCGAAACCCAAATCCTTGATTTTAAGAGCACTTTAGAAACAATGTGCGCTCTCAAATTGAAAAACTTGTCTAAGAATTGGCAAAGAAGAGAACACTTGAATATAGATCCAAAATTTCATGCAGTCGATTCGATGAGTAAGAGTGTAAGACATGAGAGACTAGCAGTTTCGCAGCATGGCCACAACATGTGGTAAAAACTTCGACATCTAAAATGAGTACATAATTACACTGCTTAAGTGCCAAGTTCATAACATCATCACACAGCTCTCGAGATCGGGATCATTTGATGCTTCCTTTTCGGATAGATGATGTGCATGGACCACCAGAGGTCATGAACGGTATTCCTTTGTATGTAGCCACCCCGTTCTCGTCAGTGAACAGATGCTGCATTGAAATATTTGTTCAGAAATAGAATCTAACACAATAAATAACGAGTCGGAAATTTCAGGTATCATATGCAAGATAAGAGCAGAGCAACCATCATTCAGAAGAGGAAACTAGCACATGGCTGAAAACATCTGGAACCCCTTATGTAAGGCCATATTGCATACAGTACATCATTTTATTGCTACTGCTCGTATTAATAATAGGGAACATGGAAATGCAGGAAATTACAGCCTGGGAGAAGGGAACGATAACAAAGATAAACCTCTAGCGTTAAAAACAGCAAAGGAAGTGAATGAGATCCTGACTATATATGTTTAGTAGCATTTAGATCATCTGTCAGCATATGCGATTAGCCAATATATGAAGCAATTAAGTTGAACGCTTATTTTTCCTATTCGGCGGGACTGCTGAAAAACAAAGCTTACCGGTGTAACTTTGTCCAGTTGTTTCTTCTTTGGGTTGAGCACAGCTTCTGGTTCTCCTTCATGCCTAGAAAAACCCATGCTTCCGTTAATATACAGTTTTAGCATGAAGATTAATACTTTGAATCCAAAACGTATAAATAGATTGCAAAAGACCTGAGAAAGGTTTACGGGACTGCTTTTCCACAGAATTCAAACATGGCTAATATTGCCTGGAAAAGTGTGACAAAAAAAAATCGTGTTCCAACTTCCAAATGCTTACCCTAAAAATGAGACACGCTCCCCAACTCTAGCTTCTTCTGGAGGCAACAAAGGCTCTACAGCACTATGATCTTCACTTGACGCACACAGAACCTGGAGTATATTATTACAATGATTAAAAAAAAACATAAGAATGTACAGAAGCTTGCCTCCCTCACAGCTTAACCAAAGTTTTTCACACAAACTGATAACACAGGGTGGAGCTCATCTCGTTTGAATGTAATTCTGCAAGACGGTTGACACCCCCACCCCCTTTCCCACAATCAGATAAACAACGATGGAAAAAGTAGATGTAGCTTTCCTTCAGTATGATAAAAATTAGTTGCAACAATTGACTTAGCTTAGTGTTCTGTTTATATCTCCTTAGTTTTAGTCTCAAAAATACTCAAAACACCAAAAGAGAGTAACAGCCATCATTAGTAAAGAGATAAGAATAGCGAAAGCATCTAGAGATTACCAGTCCTTCAGACACAACATCTCTTAGCTTCCCGGGTTTTACATTGGTAATTAACGCCACACGTCGATTCTGCAGATTTTAATATAATGACCAAATTGTCAGTTCTATGACAAATTGATATAGGTCTAAAGCAAATAAGCTGGTAACAATCAAAAGCAAGTTGTAGCTCGTACCACCAAATCATCTGGGCTGCAATACTTCGCCAAACCACTCACAACCTGCCGCGCTTTGGACTCTCCAATATCAATCTCCTCAACAAGTAGACTAAAATGTAAAAAGTATACATGTTAACACAGCAGAGAATGTCTAAAAAATTGGTCAAGAATGTATCAAGCAATAATTATTGATAAGTTATATTTTGGCAAGCATCTAAATAGAGTGCAAGTTATTAAGCAAACCTGTCGGCCGAAGGGTGTTTCCACGCTTTGCGTATGAGTCCAACTTGTATGTTCAGCAAACTGACTGGAACATCATCTTTAGCAGCTGCTTGGGTTTCAGGTTTCTTCTGCCCAGCATCAGCAGCTGGTTTGTCACCCTTGCCCTTCTTCTAAATTGTTAAAGCATGAAATCATATGAGATCTTCATCAGGCAAGATATATAATTGCTCTACTGACCATATCCAAATATACTCGAGTTACTAAAGAACGACAACGTTCGTCAAGCACCAACTTTCTGATGTGTTTCTAGGAGCGGAAGGAAGGGGAGGAGAGAGGTATGAGAAAGGGGCGGGGCAGGGAGGAATGAGTCAGATCCCATCTTCCCTCCATATCTCTTCAACATTGAAGAGAATTTATCAAGGCGGGAAAGAAAATGTACCACTCCCTTTCCCTCCTCCAAACCTTTTTACCCAAACAAGGGAGAACTTATCCCATTCCCTCTCCCTCCCTTCCCTTTCCTCCAAATCAGATGTATAAATCCCAATCCTGGACAAAGGCTGATATCACACATAGACCTCTCAAAGTTACGAATGCACAGTGTTATAGTCAATAACTTTCACCCTCAAAGGAGGTGGATATGTAAGATGTCTAAGTGCTGATGTAACCATAAAGTACAAAGACTAAGCCTCATACAAATTCATCTATAACCTCCTTATCACATCCCAAATAAGACGAGAGTAGCATAAACTCCATACCTACAACGATAAACCACACTCCCAACCCCCTCAACCAAAAAAAAAAACATGTACTCAATATACTCCAAATCAAACAAAAATACTCCCCTTATAACTCCCAAGTGATGAGAGTAATAAAACTAGACTAAACCCTCCAATAGCACCAAAGTGACATCCTACCCAAAATACTCCAACGACTCCTAATTATTATGTCGCCATCTGCGGCAAGGGAGGTCCAAAACTTCAAAATTTCTCTTTTTTTTTCACCTCGCCTTTGGCCTAGGTGCCCTTTTGCCTTTCCACCTAGCCGTTAGCTTTCCTAAAATACATAGGGGGGAAACACTCAAATATAGGGTTCGCACAGAAGAAATGAAGGGGGGGGGGGGGGTCAACTATTTCATTATTGCTAAGACAGAATTGAGTAGCTGGTACATGAATAGTAAAGCCCAGTGAAATCAAGACAAGTCCTGAGCCAGCTTAAGAAAGACAGCTCACAGAGAAAGAAAAATTACCACTGCTGCATCTTTCTGCGAGGTCTTTCCTGCATCAGAGCCATCAGCTTTTTTGGTCTCTTTAACAGTATCTTTGTTCCCATTTGTGCCAGCTTTCAAGTCTTTACCAGCTCCTTTTGAATTCAAATTGGCTTCTGTAGTAGTAACACTTTTAGATGCCTGCGAGAGAAGTCAGAGAACACCGGGATCCAGCCCTCTTTAGAAATGGCTTAGTTGTATCACCCATGTTTAGCAGCTAAGGAAATAAGTCTAGTAAACATGAAATAATACATTGACTTCATAAAATTCAAAGCACTCGTCAATTTTTGTAACACCCCCAAAGTTCAGCCTAATTAAAACTTTATAAATAATACGAAACTTACCAGTTTTCTAACCAAGACCAAAACTGCTCTGATATCACTTTGTAAACAGTTATTCGAAACAATTACATACCATTTTTAACATATTGATGCTCATGGTTACCTACATTTGTGAATGTTAATGCCTATATTGGCTTCTCCAACCAACTGAACATTACATCATATTGAGTTACTCGAATTTACTCCAAAAACAAGAAACGTTGTTGATAGCACATCCTGACAATCTAAAGCATTAAAAGTTGGCCTTTGCCAAAAGCATATTGTATGAAGATGCTCAGCATCGGAAATGCAAACTGATCATCAGAATGTTGACAGATTGTGCTAGCAAGTGGCAACATATACAAAACATCTGTTATGAAGCATGTTAGTGTCATGCGTCATTCTTATGAGAATTTAGGTACTCGTGCGATGCATCTATCTGAAGTAACTGGGGATAAGGGAAGAACAAAATGGGACCCGTACTTACTTGAGGTTCAAATCTGATCTTATCTACAGGAACTTTTTCGACTATGTCTCCGAAATCCTCCTTGGCCTGCAAACATAGGTTGACAGAAACCAGAAATGTGAAAGATCAACTTTCATTGAGAAATGTCAAGGCTTTTGTTGAGAGTTGAGACAAAAGAAAAAGAAAAAAAGAACACCACTAGGTGATGAAAAGGTTCTATGAGAAGGATCAATTCTATGATCAACTATAGAGCATACCACTCATCAAATCCCAGTTAAATAACAAAGCAAACTGGCTACTTGAAACAGATAAGTTTGATATATAATACTGAACGTAGGTAACCCTAATACCTGAACATAATCCATCCATCTTAAGACATTAAGAAACTTCTCCCGGCTTGATTTGGGCATCGCAATCTGAAAAATGAAAGGCAATAATAAACAGGTCAGGTTACATAAACAAGAATAACGCTCAGTTAAGCATCACTCAATAATAATGCTTGCCAGTCAACGCCACCATCTCGTAGACTTAAGCCTCGTAGAATGATTTAAGCCATTAAAAGTACTGGTGAACTTAGTTCCATCTATTACCATAGATTTAGAGTCTTCATGGAACTTTTGGAACAGAATAGACATGAACTCATATGGCGATGCTGACAGACAAACTTTCAAGTGAAAGAGATCGATATGAAAAAGGAGAAAATGTATCACAACTTAATAACTAAAGAGCAGATGGTGAATACAAGGAGGAGTGTAAAGGCTGGTCATTGCTTCATAAATCTTCTAGAAATTGACATCTGTATGCACTAGCACATGGCGCAGCAAGTAAACAAGCCTACTACGTCGACCTTCGTGGCATACAATCTTAAAGCGAAAGGCATTAATTAAGCAAAGTGTTGGTATACTACTACCCAAGCCTGAACTATTCCTGTTGAAACAAATGCAATTCTCTGCACATCTAATATATCCATGTAATATAGTCTGAATGACATACCACAGATGAATGGACCGCAGAGTACACAATCACATCAGCTTCAGAAAGCTTAAAGCCATTGCCTAAAAGAACAGACTTGGAAACCAACTCATCATTCAGAACATTGATGGGCCCAGTGCTTGCTTCAGACTCTAGCGGAAAACTATCTGCAAATGTAATCCATTTCATCACCTAGAGAAAACAATTGGTTGCTTCAGTTCACGCAAAGAAGATTAATCATATTCAAATAATACTCAACAAACAGAGTAAAGATTTACAGCTATCCAACGCAGTTGAAGAAAAACAGTCCTAATATATATCAGTTAAAATGTAGCATCCATGCATCGACCAGCAATAGGAGAGAGACATCAACATTAACAGTGATGCAGAGCAGAAAGAAAGTAATTATTCACCCCGATGCTAGAATAATGTTACTTCCTATCCCCTCCCCTTCAAAAATATGTGAATACTCAGCCGTGTTAGCAAGCTTTACCAGACTGATCTTGTTGTCCACAACCACATGTCAGCTACTCAAAGAGCTTATGCAGACAAGGGCTAGAAGTTGAAGGGAATAAGCTGATGCTGATCGACTTGGATTGTACAGCGTACATCATTCCAGTTAACACTAGAAAAAAAAAAAAAAGCACTTTGCAATGGCAGTTAATGCATGATTCAGCAAAAGACGATATCTTATCCTCATTCAAGAACTCCCTCCAAAGCTCACAAATATGGTATAACAAATAGGGATGACTGCCAGTCTTATTACTAATAATGGCCCCTAAATAGAAACACATCAAAGAGTTAAAGACGTAGCCTTGTTCACTACGCTTGAATCATTGTTCGGGTATATATAAGAACATCAAAGGGTTAAAGTCGTAGCCTTATTCACTACGCTTGAATCATTGTTCGGGTATATATATAAATATGAACATCAAAGGGTTAAAGACGTAGCCTTGTTCACTACGCTTGAGCCATTGCTCGGTTATATATATGAACACCAGTAATTGTTAAACTCATTCGGCAATGATACTCCAAATGATAAGGTTGCATAAATTTGAACAAGTGATCACACAACCAACCCCGCCCCATCCCATGTAGGCGTAAGGCGCATCGGGGAAAGTTAATCGAGAAATTCACATCTATAAGTCATTAACACAACTCCTAATGTTAAACATGAACCTTGCATTTCACTCAAACACTAACAATCCAGCTAATACACAACACCAAAATCACAATTGAGATAAAAACCCGAAAATCCGATTTCGCAAAAAGTGATTAAGAAGCTGACAAACCTCATCATTGCTCAGAAGAGACGAACCATTCTGAGATGCCTTCAAAATGTTAGTGCACAATGTCTTCACATCACTTTTCTCAACATCCCCACAAAAATTCTTCTGCATTAACAAACAAACAAAAAAAAACAGCAACAACCCAACTCATCAACTAACTTAATCAACACACTTCTTCAACTAAAACACCCAAACTCACTTACAAATTCCCAAAACCCATATCATATCATCTACAAAAAAAAAACAAAACAAAAAAAAAAAACTTACAGCATCCAAATTCAAGCGTTTACAAAGTGTAGCAGCAATAATTTGATTTCTGCTGACAGCCATAGTTTGAGAAATTATCACTGTCTGATTTAACTTCTTCAGTACTCTACAAATTTTGATGTTTTTTTTTTTGTAGGGTTTTAGGATTTTAATTAATTTTGTTGGTTTTTTTGGTATTATTTTTGGAGTTCATGTGAATTTTAATTGGGCTTGGAGTGTATTAACGGTCCATATATTATTGTGGATCTCAAAATGGATGGGCCTAAGTTTATATCAAGTTTACATAGAGGCTTACTTTTTGAGGGCCGAACTGTGCGGGGGATTATATTAAATCAAGTTTCACCAGATGTGAAATGGATTGTGGGAGCATCGGGAACAAGTACCATATAATCGCCCTTGCTAGTTGCTACTACAGAAACAATAAGCAACACTGTGAGCAACATAGTTTCCACCCCGCTTAATTAACAAGAGGTCGTGAAAGTTTCCCAAGAAATCGAGACATCCTCCTTAATAAATCAAGTGAAAAGAAACTACGATTCGCGTGACCTTGATTCATCCAAAAAATAAATTGATGTTACCTGTTTACTTGCATTTTTTTTTATTATTATTATTCGTATCTTAAAAACAGTTTAGCAGATAAAACTAACAATTGATTCTATAGTATTCACAATCATATCATATATGTACGAAATCGACAATGAAAAACAACTAAGGGCCCGTTCGGTATCACTGCCGTTTTCAGTTTTTGGTTTTTTTGTGTAAAAAATTTTGTTAAATAAGTTGCAAACATAAATTTTAATTGTATGTTTCTATAATAGACATACTGAAAATGAAAACTGACAACTGAAAACTGAAAACCACTTTTTCTGGTTTTCAAAAACGGGACTTTGGTTTAAAAAAAAAACAGAAAACTGAAAACAGAAACGATACCAAACAGACCCTAAACAACTTCATTTGATTTCCAGGAAATTCTTATTTTCCTTTCGAGAAACAGTCGAAAACGAACCTGAAAACCGAAAACCAATAACATTTCCAATCCATGTACATAACAAAGTGCACCAAGGAGGCAAGAATTAGGGTATATAATGAAGTAGACACTTTTAAAAGGAGGGTAACGGCCAGGAAGCGTTTGGCATTAGTGTGAGTTTTGACATTTTCTCTGTGTTTTGTTTTCCCATCTCTTTTCTTCCGATTGTAACGTAACTATGCTATTGCTATGCATATGAGACATGAGTCAAAGAGCTAGCTGTTGGCAACTCACACTGCTTGGATTTGGTGTTTGTCATAGCATTTGACTTTAACAATTTTTATAAGAAAGCATATTGCATTGGTTAGGTAATTAAAAGTTGTTTTTTGGAGTTTGATTATGTGCTTAATCATGTCTTCATGATCCATATGGAGTATGGACTATCATATGTACAAAATTAAATGGGACGTGTTTGATTACATTGACTGGTGACGATAAGATGTGTCTGACATGATATTTATTACACGAATACACGATATACTCCTCGTTTGTTAAATAGACATATACAAGTCCTTAGTCGCGATTTATCAGTTATGAATAGCTAAAGCCTAGAGGCTCAGGATAAATAAAGAAATGCTACTCGTAATTGATCTTATAACAATGATAATTAGCCAATACATATATGCATATTGCTAAAGGTCTACAATGTAGACACAATTAATTTGTCTACATTGTAAAATTAAGTTAATAGCAGTAAAATTGAGATTAGAGTAGTAAAATTAATTTGTGATGAAAAAGTCATGCAGTAAAATTATTTGTGTGAGTAGTAAAATTTTACTATTGTAGTAAAATTAATGTTAATCGTAGACACCTTCAAGTGTCTACACTGTACACCTCTAGCATCTCATCATCACATTTCAATTGATACACTTTAATTTGTGTCATCATCACATTAATAACACTCTGATCTATAGAGCGATTCTTAATTCTATTATTAACAAGAAAAGATACACAATATAATCCAAAGGGTTAGGTAAAACAATTGTAAATGGAGTTCTTAAAGAAACGGCCCATCATGATATCAACTGTCGCAAAAGTGGTGAAGTAGGGCATTCATAAAGTACTCACAGGACACTGCACATGAGGGAGGCTATCTAATTAGTGAACAAAGAGGTCTTGTATATCCTGACTCTTTTGAGGTGCACTTACCTTAATTTTCATTATTGTTTCGGGTTAGTGGTTGGAGAACGGCTACGTATACATTTGATATGTACGTCATTTTCATGCACTAAATAGATCGACCAATCTAGTAATCTTGTTAACAAGTAAACACGAGCAAGTACACTTTCGCGTGTAGAGGATTGGTAGAATAATTCATCATAACGCCTAAACGCCCCCACATCACAATCTTTTAGTTGTTCGTAGTCCCACATTATTCATCAAAGTTGATACGGAGTAACATCTCTGTAAGGCAGAATTCCCTGTAGAAGAAGCTACTGCTTTAAGCCTTTCAACTACATTTCAGGATTTCATTGTGATCATCAAATGTCCCTGATATCTGTTCATTGATATTCTCAACCACCACATATAAATGCCATAATACAAACTGTCGACTGGCAAGCTTTTCATTCTTTTCATGGTTTAGTTTCGCACTTTTGCATTATGATCACTTTAGTCTTCATTCAAGTCAAGTAGGACTGCACTCCGCATATACACAAAGCTATAAAGACGTTCTCTCTAATGAGTCGTAATAACACAGTTACATTTTCAACATCAAAACTTAAAATCTTCAATTAAGTTGATTGAATGTCGTAACATCTTATATCTCCGTGGTAAACACTAGACTATATCGAGGTCCTCCCCGAGAAAGAGTAAAGTGTGAACACTGTGAAGCTATGAAGCATTCATGCTATACTAATGCCATTAGATGAAGGCCTGTGGTTGTGCATCACAATTTTTTTGAAAGTCTACATGTTCCAATGGCCATGATAGATGAGTCAGTATCAGAAATTTAATGTTACCCCCTTCATACTTTATGTTGATCGTTGGCGTTTTTAATCAATGTGTGAACCAACCATAGTCTGCACTCTGCAAGCTATAGTGACACTTGAAAGCTATGCAATACTCTCCATTTTACCACTCTATAGTTCATACATTATGTGTCTCGAACTTTCCAAAAACATGTACTGTGTCTTCGTATAATAATTTGGTATTGGGGTGAAAATTGCCCCAAAACTGAGCAAGATCCCATGCCTACTTTTCGCAGATGATAGCCTAGTTTTTTGCCGAGCTTCTGCATCGGATTGTCAGCAGCTAAAAAACATCTTAGACAAATTTTGCCAACTTTCGGGGCAACTTATCAATTTTCATAAGTCCTCCATAATTTTTTCGAAACACGTGGAAGGTTCTAGAAGAACTTCTCTTGCTAGCTTTTTTAATATGACTGCTAAGAATAACCTCGGTCGTTATCTTGGAATAACATTTAATGGTCCTCATCCTAGAGGACATGATTTTGACCACCTTATCTCAACTACAGATAAAAGATTTAGAAGTTGGGCGGCTTCTTTCCTGTCTAAAGCTGGGCGAGCTGTGTTAATCCAATCCAATTTAGAATCGTTGCCTAATTTCATCATGTCCTCGGCGTCATTGCCGACATCCACACTACACCAGTTGGACTCTCTCCATCGGGAATTCTTTTGGAAAAATGATTCCACCAAAAAAGGTCTTCCAATGATAGCTTGGGACAGAGTATGTCGGCCTAAGTGTATGGGTGGACATGGTTTCCGAAAGATGAAACCAACTAATGAGGCGTTGATAGCTAAGTTAGGTTGGAAAGTAATCTCGAGTGAAAATAATACTTGGGTTAATTTTGTCAAAGAAAAGTACCTGAAAAATAGAAGTTTTTGGGAGGCCAATCCTAGGCCTACTGACTCCTGGATTTGGCGACGCATTTTAGCGTCTAGGGACCTCCTTCGTAAAGGTCTAAGGTGGAAGATCGGTAATGGCCGTTCAGTTTATTTTTGGAAAGATAATTGGTGCCTTAACACCACTTTAATGAAATACCTTAATATTTCTGAGGGCTGTTGATGATATCAATAGCAAGGTGGCCGACTTTATTAAAAATAATTGTTGGGATATTGCTGCCCTTCGTGCTGTTGTCCCTACTGATGTTGTTGAAATTATTCGAGCAATACCTCTCCCCTCTTCACCTATGAGTGATGAGATATACTGGGGCCTAACTCCTTCAGGGGATTTTTCTGTCAAATCAGCGACTTGGCTGGCTCACTCTAAGGATGATCTTGATAATGAAAAGTGGAACTATAGATGGATATGGGGAATTAGCATATCCCCTAAACTTAAAATTTTCCTTTGGCAGCTTCTCCAGAACGGGTTACCTACAAAAGCCCGTCTTGCTCATCGGATGCGTACCGTTGATCCTAATTGCCCCCTTTGCAACGAGGAGGAAGAAGATGATGATCATCTCTTTCTTAAATGTCGGGTGGTGAGTCTTCTCTGGAATCTTCCGCGTAATAGACAGTGGTTAGACCATTTTTGTACATTACCCGCTTCCCTACGAGCTTTGTTGACTCAGTTTCGTAATTCTAACTCCAACATTCTTACTAAGGTAATCTATATCCTTTGGTATATTTGGAAGGGTAGAAATGCTGTTGTCTTTAAAAATGAACGGTTCAATATTATTGAAACACTTGTCAAAAGTATGAATGCTTTTTATGAATGGACTTACCGTTCTGAAATGACTTCCCTTAACCCTTACTCCCTTTTCCCTCCCCCTGCTAAGCAACCCCGTTCCTCCCGCGTGCAGCCTTCATGTCGCAACGATGATGTAACAGCCCGATCCATCATACGTCGCAACACAACCCAATAAGATGGGTAGTCACCCTTTAGGCCCGTAAATCCTCACTTGGGCTCTAAAAGGTGAAGGCCTTGTTAGTAGTATTATGGTAGGAATCTATTATAAACGTATCATATGAGCCTTAGTTTTCCAATGTGGGACAAACCAACTCCATAATCCACTTTTCAAATTCCCCCGCTAGACGACTGACCTGGGCCTAACCCCAGCACTCAGCACGCGGTCGCAGGGTTGCTCTGATACCATCTGTAACAGCCCGATCCATCATACGTCGCAACACAACCCAATAAGATGGGTAGTCACCCTTTAGGCCCGTATATCCTAAACCCTTTAGTCACACAACCCAATGAGTTCCAGATTTTTGGAGATGGGAGTATTAGATATAAGGGTAGGTGGTGTGTTCCTCTTAAATGTAGTGAAGTGAAAGAAAAACTGATGAGAGAGGCACATAACACTCCATATTCTATACACCCAGGAGGAGACAAATTATATAAGGAGCTGAAAAAGAATTTTTGGTGGCCGAAAATGAAGAGGGAAGTTGCAGAGTTTGTCTCTAGGTGTTTGACTTGTCAGAAGGTGAAATTTGAACATAAGAGAATGGGAGGACTTGTACAACCATTGGAGGTTCCAAGTTGGAAATGGGATTCTGTTTCAATGGATTTTGTAACTGCCTTACCTGTGACAAAGAATGGAATGAATCAGATATGGGTTGTGGTGGATCGACTGACCAAGACTGCGAGGTTTATCCCTATGAAAGATACATGGACTATGGAACAGAGAGCGGATGCTTACATTAAAAACATTGTTCGTTATCATGGTGTACCTAGAACCATTGTTTCAGATAGGGATCCAAACTATTTGGCGCACTTTTGGAGGGAAATGCAGAAGGCAATGGGCACTAAATTGAGCTACAGCACAGCTTTTCACCCAGCAACTGATGGTCAGACAGAGCGTACAATTCAGACTTTGGAGGATATGTTACGAGCTTGTGCTATGGATTTCCAAGGGTCTTGGGTTGATAAACTCCCATTGATAGAGTTCTCCTACAACAACAGCTATCATTCGAGTATAGGGATGGCTCCATATGAGGCTTTGTATGGTAGGAAGTGCAGAACTCCATTGTGTTGGAGTGATATAAGTGAGACAGTAGTGTTGGGACCCCAGTTGATTGAAGATACCATGAACCAGGTTCGTTTGATTCAGCAGAGAATGAAGGCAGCTCAAGACCGGCAAAAATCTTATGCTGATCAGAAGAGGAGATCGATTGAGTTTCAGGTGGGACACAAGGTATTTCTGAGAGTTTCACCAACAAAAGGGGTAATGAGATTCGGTCAGAAAGGAAAATTGAGTCCTAAATTCATTGGTCCATATGATGTCTTGGAGAGAATTGGAGTGGTGGCCTATAGATTAGATCTTCCAGCAAGTCTTGAACGTGTCCACAATGTCTTCCATGTGTCTCAACTCAAAAAGTACATTCCTGACCCATCCCATATCTTAGAGCCAGAAGCTGTAGAGTTTGATCCAAGTTTGACCTATGAGGAACATCCTGTGAGAATTCTTGATTCAAAAACTAGAGAAACTCGTACCAAAGTCACCAAGTTGGTCAAAGTGTTGTGGACTAATCACCACACTGAAGAAGCTACATGGGAAGCAGAAGATGACATGAAACAAAAATACCCTCATTTGTTTGATCAGGTACTAACTAGAGTTACGGGGACGTAACTCCCTTAAGGGGGGAAGGATGTGATACTAACTGCACACATTAGACATAAATTCATTCTTTGCATTCATGCATTCATTCATTTGCATTCACTTTTGGTTATTTTTTCTAATTGTGTGATAGAGTAGAAATTCTTATATTTGACGCTTCGGGGACGAAGCTTGGTTTAAGGGGGAGAGGATGTAATATCCCAAATTTTCGTAATATTTTGTAGTTGAGTATCGAGTGTTTTCGGGAAAAAGAAGGGAATTTAGGAAAGTTTCTAAGTTTGTATAATCTATTGGACACTTTCCAATTTCAATCCAATGTATTTCTTCTACTAAGTCCAAACACTTCAACCCAAAACTAACCCAAAACCAAATCAAAAAAAAAAAAAAAAAAAAAAAAAAACGAAAATCAGTTAAAAGAAAAAAAAAAGAAACCCTCAGCCTTATTTTCTCTTCACGCACGCTGCTCCTCTCCTCTCCTCTGCCTTGCCGCGCGAAGACCACCCACGACCGCCGTTCTAGCCACCTTCTGCCGCCGTTCCGGCCACCATTCTCGCCACCCTTCACCTTCTCCTTCCTTTTTCGGTCATTATTGGGTAACATAAACCCTTTTCTCTCTCCTCTGTTTTCGATTTCACTTTTAACCCAATTTGATTCTTCCTCTTTTTGATTAGTTATTGTGTTTAATATGCTTAATTAGTTCATATATGAGGTGGGTAATTGTGAGGGGTTGATTTTACATACAAAGATTAAGTTTTTGGGCATGTTCTTGAATTATTGGGGTTATTGGTGAATTTTTGAAATTGGGGCTATTATAATTCGTTTTTGTTGATTGTTCTTGCTATTGATTTGATATAGTTGTTAGAGTGTTATGAATTATGATGTTGGGTTTTCGAAATTTTGATTAGGGGTAGTATGTTGGGTTTGTTCATGTTTTTGTCTAATTGAAGTTGATAAAAGAAATTAGTTTTGCAATTTAAATCTTTTCTAAAAACTCAAAAATTGTAAGTTGTAATGATTTTCGATATTGGCATAATTTGTAGAATTAGTTTCTGATTTTTCTTAATTTAATTACTAATTTTCGGATTTGAGTTTAATTAGGCCAAAAACATGGGTTTTTGATGGTTTTTACATAGGATATATAGTTAATTTGATTTGGGATTAATATGGGTAAATAAAAGTACAATTTTTGAAGGTTTAAATTCTGTTTTAACAAAGTTAATTGGGTCTTTTGGAATTCTCAAGTTATTAGCGTTCTAGTTGTGTTAATAAGCTAGTTAGAGTTATAAAATTGCAATTGTGATGCTCTAAGTTTGTTTATGTGTTGGGGGAGGTTTATTACTTATTGTGTATATTGTAGGACATTCATACATGGCATATAAGGTTGCATATCTAGTTAGGAAGTTAGTGTGATGGTGGGTGAATTAGTGACTTATTTAGATTCGTGTTTGCATTATTGTAGACGAGGAGTTCGTGAACGAGGATTATTTCTCTGAGTAGTGCTGTTTGTGCTTGAGTTTGTGAAGGTAAGCTAGCATGCTCAACCCTTCTCTAAATTGTAGAAACCTTTCAAAATATGTGCTAATTGTGGATTGGATGTTGGTTGATAACGTAGTGTCATGTTAGGTGGAGAACTTGTTATTTCAAGTTTGAATATCTACTTGGTTGGCATGTTTGAGATTGATATATGTTGTGATTTGGTTATGCGGAATTTCTATGTTTTGGCTGTTGTATAATGCTTGAATGTAATTATAATGATAAGATTGGGTGTTGGTAAGCTCTAATAGCTTTGGTTATCAAACTCTGTTATACTCTAAGTATATGTATCGCCCCACCGCATAGGTATTCAAGAGGGTTTGTAATGTAACGCCCCACCGCATAGGTCTTCAAGTGGGCTTGTAGGCGTCTAGTACTACTCTATCGGTTAGCAATACTTGATAGGGGGTGTGCACACTTAAGGTCTAGATTGTCTTGGTTGGTTGGTATCATGTAGGTCGGACTTATTCCACCTTGGCAGGCTGGTTCTACCGCCTTGAAATTATATTTGGTCATGGCAGGCTGGTTACACCGCCTCACGGATTATGTTTGTCTCCCATTATTAATGTTAATTCGGTAAGATCGTTCGAGATGGAATTGTGTTACATGTATTGTAATGGATGTGGTAATGGACTGTGATTTAGATTGTGAGTTGATTCTGTGCTAAGTGTTGTTTTCAAATGAAAAATAAAATGTTTTCGAAAACCCAGGTAAGAGTTTTCGGTTTTTACAAGTTGTGGTGTTAGCTTACTCAATTTCCTGACTTTTTCAACTGTGGTTTTTGTGTTTTAAATCTACCGCAGGTGGGATGTGATGCATGACTGCTGGGGCGCGAATCACCTTCATAATTTAGGATTTGATTATTGAATAAAGCTAGACAATTTAGTTGCTAGACAATTCATTAGACTTAATTATTTCTTATTTCATTCGGAATTTTGGATTAATGTAATTTTTAAGTTTTGGATGTAATTGGCCACTTTAAACCATTTAGATTGCTTGGACTGATATTCAAATTCTCCTTGCATTTGGGTTTCGACCTAAATGCGGAGTGACACCTTCAAATTTCCTGATAACTGTTTTGGATTCTCTCAAAAATGTTTTATAAAATGGCAGGAAATTTGGGGGTGTTACAGATGATGCCATGAGTAAAGAAGATCGGAGTTCAGTTAGGTGGATAGCCCCTCGGGATGGTTTTTGCAAGCTCAATTTTGATGGGTCGGTTATCAACAAGCAGGCGTGTGCCGGTTATGTTATCCGAGATCAACGTGGTAGTCCTATTCATATGGAAGCCTCCAATCTAGGTCGTACAAATGTCCTGGTTGCTGAAGCGACTGCTCTTAGGAATGGCATTAATATGGCATTTAATCTTGGTATTTCCCTCATTGAAATTGAGGGAGATAACTTGGCTGTTATCTCAGCTTTACAAAACACGTGGAAGTGCCCCTGGCAAATAAGCACTTTGGTTAAGGACTCTGTTTCTCTCCTTCAACATTTTCAAGAGGTGTACATTCATCATATCTTCCGTGAATCAAACCAGGCTGCCGATTGGGTTGCGCGATGGGGGCACCAAATCCTTCATTCTCAGGAGGTGCCCTCCCCCCCTCCCCAATCCCTTTGTATTATTCTTGATGCTGACAAGTTGGGTGATACCCTGGGTAGAAGGGTCACCTAACTTCGCTGTTTGTTGTATTTCTTACCTTTGTAAAAAAAAAAAAAAAAAATTTGATATTGTGGTACTAGAGGTAATCTAGTGTTACATTTTATGGTGATGGATTTGCCCTCGTACGATAAGACTATACATGAGGTCGGATTTTGCTTATGATCTAGAAAGAAGAAAAGGCATGTATATTGAAGTTCTCATAGACTTATAGCTGTGAATCCACTGTATACACTTTTAGAACGTAAATTTAATATCATTATCTCAATATCTTCTACTCGTTGTTCTAGCTCATTAATCGTGTCTGTGTCCATAACCGATAAAAATAACGAAAAAATTTCTCACTAGACAAATCCTACGTGGAAGCCACATAAGACTCTCCTACCCCACCAATATAACAAATCCACCTATACATCCACAAAATGGACCCCTTTTTTTTTCTCATTTCTTCTAAAAAATTCCTTTGTTTCTAAATAATAAATTCAGCCTTCAATTTCTCACACTTTATTACACCAAACACCTCCCTGTCTCTTCTTCCCTCCCTCTCTCCTCTCTCTTCACACACCAGTCACTCCCACTCTCCCTCTCCCTCAACAACCGCCGTTGGCAGCTTCTTCCACAAGCCATTGAACACCACATTTTCCCCACAAACTTCCCAATCTACCCTTCTCCTCTCCTCCTCAACACCTCAACTCCCTTCCACAGTTCCACACCACCTGTGTCACCTCTCATATTTTCTCAAGGGCATTCTCGGCAACTCCTCCCCTTTATAACACCTCAATTTCCGCAAAATTTTATTTCTTTTTTTCTAACCGTTACATTTCATGTGTTAACTGTGAAGCAGTGAAATATTAAAAAGGTTGGTAAATTTTTACTACATTTTTTTTACCAGAATAATTTCTGGGTTTTATTAACCTCATAATTTCATCAACTGGGTACCTTTAATTATCTAAAAACCCCTCACAAAATTGCACCTTTTTTCAATTTTTCCTCTCTCACAAAATTACATTTTTTTTATTT
The DNA here is from genome assembly GCA_963457585.1 of Spergularia bocconei. Taxonomy (NCBI): domain Eukaryota; kingdom Viridiplantae; phylum Streptophyta; class Magnoliopsida; order Caryophyllales; family Caryophyllaceae; genus Spergularia; species Spergularia bocconei. Next base: position 1,810,372 of record OY734951.1, on the reverse strand, counting down.
TAATTTAATTTTTGTTCTTTTTGGGAAAATAAATTCTGGGTTTTATAGAGCAGCTCAAAATATGAACTGGGTAATTTTTATTAGCAGATAAATCCTCCCAAAATTGCATCTTTTTTCCATTTTACTCCATTTCAAAATGAAGAAGCTTCTAGCTTACTACACTGTACCAACAACCCTCTTCTATATCATTATTGCATTAACAACATTGGTACCTTCATGTAGAAGCACAGTATCCACCTCCCTAAACGACGACGTATTGGGATTAATAGTGTTTAAAGCAGACATTGTGGACCCACATGGAAAGTTATCATCTTGGAATGAAGATGATGACAGTCCATGTAATTGGAAAGGTGTGTTATGTAACCCGAGATCGAATCGAGTATCTGAGCTTAACCTTGACGCTTTCTCGCTTTCTGGTAAGCTTGGGAGAGGGCTTTTGCAGCTCCAGTTTCTTAGAAAGTTGGTTTTATCAAGAAATAATATTTCTGGAAATGTTAGTCCAGGTTTAGGTAGACTTTCTAATTTAAGAATACTTGATTTGAGTGAGAATTCTTTGTCTGGGGATTTATCACCTGATTTTTTCAAGCAATGTGGGCCACTGAGAACACTGTCTTTAGCTCACAACAAGTTTTCAGGACAGATCCCTGATAGTTTGAGTTCATGTGTTGGTTTGTCTGTGGTTAATTTGTCGGATAATGTGTTTTCTGGGGGTGTGCCTGTTGGGATTTATGGGTTACATGGGTTGAGGAGTCTTGATCTGTCTGGTAATTCGTTGAGTGGTGAAATTCCTAGTGGTTTGGATGGGTTGTTTAATTTGAGAGCCCTTGATTTGAGCCGAAATCGGCTTTCTGGGGCGGTACCGGAGGATATTGGAGGGTGTTCATTGTTGAAATCGCTTGATTTAAGTGGGAATTTGTTGTCTGGGGGTCTGCCGGCTTCTGTGCTAAATTTGAGTTTTGTTGGGAATGTTAATTTGAGGGAGAATTCGTTTTCGGGTTTTGTTCCTGAGTGGATTGGTAGGATGAGAGGACTTGAAAGTCTTGATCTTTCAGCTAATAATTTTTCGGGTATTTTGCCGAATTCTATGGGGAATCTTAGGGGTTTGAAGGTGTTGAATATGTCTATGAATGGTTTGAGTGGTAGCTTGCCTGAGTCTATGATTGGTTGTGCAAGCCTTCAAGTGATAGATTTTAGTCGAAATTCACTGACTGGTAAGTTACCCCAGTGGATATTCAAGGTGGGTTTGCAGGAAATAGTGATCTCAGAGAATAAACTAGGTGGAACCATGGATTCTTCACTGTCCTCGGCCGAGGTGGTGTCACATAAGAGTCTTCAAGTGTTGGATTTGTCACACAATGTGTTGGCTGGGGGTATTCCATCATCGCTTGCGAGTTTTGGCAGCTTGCAGTTCTTGAATTTGTCTAGGAACTCTTTGACTGGTGCCATACCGAAAAATGTTGGAGGATTGAAGGCATTGGAAGTTCTTGATTTGAGTGAGAATAAGCTGAATGGAAACATCCCTTCTGAACTGGGAGGAGCTACTTCTCTGCGCGAGTTGTTACTCGAAAAGAACTTGATTGCTGGGAATATACCTACATCTCTTGAGCATTGTACTTCACTCTCAGTTCTGTAAGTATTCCCCTTTGTCTGCTGGCTTTTGTTGCTCGTTCGTTGCTGCTTTATAACATGTCTGGTTTATGCTGTTTTACACTGTAGTTTGACATGCATATTTTTCTATCAAATACCTGAATTCGATCCCTTTACATAGAGTTACTCAATAGATCGTCTAGTCTGTTGTTTACGAGTCATAAGCTCGAATTGTGAAGCCTGCAGCGTTACATGTCTGAAACTTGATCATAAGATACTGTGCAGTGTACTTATACTGGAGAACATTTGCTCTGTGTTTACTACGGACTACTTAGGGTTTTACTTTTAGTTGCTCATTATTAATGGTAATGCTTTGCAGGGATATATCACATAACAGTTTGAACGGACCGATACCCCTAGTTGTTTCAAAACTTGATGAGCTACAGGTTTTGGACCTCTCTTTCAACGACCTCAGCGGAAGTCTGCCAAAACAGCTAGCGAATCTCCAACATCTGCTTTCCTTCGACATTTCACATAATAACCTTCAGGGTGAACTCCCTGGTGGCTTCTTTAACACCATATCACCCATGTCTGTTTCCGGAAATCCCTCTCTTTGTGGCTCTGCTACCAAAAGGTCTTGTGCCACAGTCCTTCCTAAACCCATTGTTCTAAATCCTAACTCTAGTGGTGAAATTGTCTCGGGATCTTCTGTACCACAACAACTTACGCGTAAAAGAAACATCCTCAGCATTTCTGCCCTCATTGCAATTGGGGCTGCTGCTGTAATTGTGATTGGTGTGATTGCCATAACAGTTCTCAATTTGAGTGTCAAGGCCTCAGCGTCTCACTCTGCTGCTGCACTTGCATTATCAAATGGCGATGATTTCAGTCATTCATCTACTGATGCCAATTCTGGAAAGCTAGTCATTTTCTCAGGCGAGTCTGAATTCAGCGCTGGGACGCATGCTCTTCTCAATAAGGACTGTGAGCTAGGCCGTGGTGGATTTGGGGCTGTATACCGAACTGTTCTTCAAAATGGCCGCCCTGTTGCTATAAAGAAACTCACAGTTTCAAGCCTTGTCAAGTCCCAGGAAGATTTTGAAAGGGAGGTTAAGAAGCTGGGGAAAATACGTCACCCTAATCTTGTCTCACTTGAAGGATATTACTGGACTACATCACTTCAGCTTCTTATCTATGAATTTGTCTCTGGTGGAAGTTTGTGTAAGCATCTTCATGAAGGACCTGGCAGCAGCTTCCTCTCTTGGAATGAGAGGTTCAACGTGATTCTCGGAATGGCCAAAGGCTTATCCCATTTACATCAACTAAATGTCATCCACTACAATCTCAAATCAAGTAACATACTTATAGATGAATCTGGTGAGGCTAAAGTTGGAGATTTCGGTTTGGCCAGACTGTTGCCAATGTTGGATCGCTACATACTAAGCAGCAAGATTCAGAGTGCTCTTGGCTACATGGCGCCTGAATTTGCATGCCGAACAGTCAAAATTACCGAAAAATGTGACATCTACGGGTTTGGGGTTTTGGTTCTAGAAGTTGTGACAGGAAAGAGACCTGTTGAGTACATGGAAGACGATGTGGTTGTACTGTGTGACATGGTGAGAGGAGCGCTTGAAGAAGGGAAGGTAGAAGAATGTGTTGATGAGCGGCTGCAGGGCAATTTCCCGGCAGAGGAAGCCATTCCAGTGATGAAATTAGGGTTGATATGCACATCTCAAGTGCCATCAAATCGGCCTGATATGAGAGAGGTGGTTAATATCTTGGAGTTAATCAGGTGTCCTTCCGAGGGCCAAGACGAATTAGTGTAACGTACATTGTAAGAGATACCACTCCGATGTTAACAGTGTTGTAGGTTCAGTTGAATCATCCGGCGAAGAGGAATCCGGTCACTGCATTGGCAACGCCAAGGCCAAGATCATTGTTCAGAAATTCATTTGTTGTCATTGTTCGTTCATTGGTTTTTTTTATAACCTTAGCTTCTGCGTAATCCTGGCGTAGTAAGTTGTAACTTGCTTGTGAGCAGTTTTACCGGATTCCTCTTCACCGGGTTCAAATTTGGTGACCCTTATCGACATCCTTTCGTTATCTGATCTTCTACTTATGCATGGAAATTGTAAGAAGTTAATTATTATGGTTGTATACCTGAGATCTCAGGACATTGTAGAATGCTACATCAGTGTACTTTAACTGTAAAAGGCAGGTAAATGTTTGAAATTTGCAAGAATGTGGTAAATTAGTTGAGCACCCTAGTTAGTTTTAGTCACTGCCTTACTGAGTTACTGGTAGCCCTACCTTTGCTGCTGCTGAAGAGTGAAGACTGAACTTGGTGGGTTCTTTCTGTAAAAACAAGAGGGATCAGCTTTATTACAAGATTACATTCACAAAGCAACAAGTGTTTGCCATGTGATTCTTGGGTTTTAGAAAGCAAAAGAAAAAGAAAAGAACTCCCCCTTTAGTTTGTGGCCTTGTAATATCTAACGCAAATTTGCGTTACATTTCGTCTGAATTAGAAGTAGTTATATTGGTCCGAAAACTATAAAAATGGAAGCGTTATAAGATTGATTATAGTACTGCTCTTGGGGCTTAGTGTTGCGCATAATTAATCACAGAGTGGTATGACCAATGACACCTAGGGAAGGGAGGACTAACAAGGAATCAAGGATTACTTAAACAACATTTTTTAGGGTCAAAAGTGAGTTGGGATTCTTGGGCAAATGTCAAGATTTTTGGACACCTACTTTATATTTTTGTGAAATGGAATCTAATGTCTAATACTCTATTGCTCGACAGAACGATAATATCACCTCTAAAACACGATTTAGAATAGACACCAACTAGTTCAACTGTTACTGTTACTGATCGACAATATTTTTAGTTCGTATCCCGCCATCCTTTTTGCACTTACATGACAAATACGTAAATTGATAATAAGGTTACTAAACGACAATTCAAATTGTCTATATAGAACCGTAAATTGTACTTTTTTTTGATAAAATTTCTTAGCATAAACCAATGTTGTTGACTTGTTGGTATCTTGGCTTCTACATTGTGTAGTAATTTTCACTTGATGGAAGACTTGAGTCACATGATATCCCCTTCTAATGCTCCTCTACATTAGCAATTTTCACCTCTCTAGGATCATAGGATGTCTCTCTAGTTTCAAAAATGAAAATTTTGTGCCCTCCCAATGTCTTTAGAAGTATAAAATTCTTCTTAATTGTTCTCTTTTCATGGCCAATAACCAAAAAAAATTAATAATCCCCACTTTTGTTGGGACACTAATTAGGTCTAACTAACATAGTTTTCCATGTGCATAGATTACAAGGATTGTGTTGTCCTAAACGAACCAAATGTTATTTTAAACATATGGTTGCTCCATGGAATATTAACAACATTAATTTTTAAAGCTTTAATTATTTTTCTCTTGTTACCAATGAATTCCAACTCATATAACTACAAGATCAAATACTATGTATTATCCATATTCGACATCATATGTATAAGAGTAGTGTAACTTATTAGTCCGTTCATAATGAGATACAAATGCCGACATTATTAGAGGCTCAATTTAAACATATTGCTACGCACAACTTTTTTTATGTATTTCTTAGCGTACATAAGACGGTTACTGGATGACAATTCACGTTAGCCGATCCCAAATCATTTTGAGAATAAGGCTTGGTTGTTGTCGTTGTTGGACGAAAACTTAAGTAAAACACGTTGCATAATTGTTGCATGCGCTCTCTAAAGAGGGGAAAAATCGAAGGAAATTATGTTTTTTACGTACATTAATCAGGAAAAAGAAAGTACGAAGGCCATAATACAATGTTTTCCACTTTATTGAGAAATGAAATGATTCTAAACTGTTGAGCGCATGATGTTTGGCACTGTGAAGGAGGGGTCGTCAAGGAAAAGCTTCGTTGGTGCGATTTATATGTCAGCCTTCCATTCCTTTGAGGAAGATGGTGGTAAACATGTTTTTTTTTTTTTATAAAAAGCCAGAGCAAGTGGTGTCCCTGATTTTTTACGTTTTGCACATTGTGTCCTTACCTTTGAAACTACTACTCTTTTTTTATTGGTGGAGCAGGGACACCATTTGCATTGAATTAGAAAACTCAGGGACACCATGTGCATAACGTCAAAACTCAGGGACACCACGTGCATTTGCCGTAAATATTATTCCCTCAATTATTACTCCACCGTGCCACCCTCGCCGCCGCCACGTGCCACCACCAGCCCTCACACCCCTCTCGGCCTCCCCTCTTTCTTAACCCATAAAACATTTGGGTAATTTCTTTTCATTTCAATCTATTCTAATTCATTATTGCATCCATTTTTCAAGATTATTTGGTTAGTAAAATTGATTGAAATGATGTGTTTTATCAATGTATAATCTTAATATCTTTGTTAGTTTATGGGTAGATTAAAGCCTTAATTTTCAGATTTAAATCAATGTTAGAAATTTTAGTTTCTGTGTGAAATGTTGGTTTTAAGATTCTTTCTTCTATGAATTATGAAACTATAATATTTTAGCACTTCTAATGTGAATTTTCAGATTTGTTATGTAATGGAGTTTGCTAGTTTTTGAGTTATGAATCATTTTTGTATAAGTAGTTTCTTTATAAGATATGAAACTAGATGATTTTAGCTTATATGTTCTTAATTTTCAGATTTAAGTTTAATGTTGAGAAACAATATTTTTTGGGTTAAATGTTCGTTTTAAAGTTGATTTTTATATAAGCTAATATGTTCTAGGAATTAAGTTTTGTATTTTCAGATTTTGAAAGTTATAATGAGAGCTATTATGATGACTTATTAAGGGTTCTTTAAGATAATATAAACAAGTTGTCACCTAAGCTACTAACGAGACCTTTTGCTACATAGCTATAGTTTTCATAAGTAGATTCTAACTTAGTTACTATAGAAGTATAGATGGTGATTTAGACTTTTATGTATGTTTTAGATGAGAAAGCGAACTAGGGACATCCCACTAGCCTTGTTGATGAATTTCTCGGTTGTTTAAGGAGGTAAGGGTTCAATATTGTCCTATCTAGCAACCCCTAAATTATGAGTGATTTGTGAAATTGGGTGTTGTATACTTGTATGCTTGCTGTCCAGATTTTATTTCAAGCTTAAAATACTGTTTTCGTGCAAGAATGAGTATGGTGAAGCATTAGACTTGATCTAGGTTACATATGGATGATTTTTTAAGTGTTTCTTACATGTTTTGTGATTGAATCTGTGACATTGCATGACATGACAATTAATCGATGTTTAAATACATGAATAATGATAGAAACAAGTCTTTTATGTGCTCAAACTATCATGTCATGTGTAGTTATGTTAGAAATGGTTATGAGATGTCTTCTCAAGGAAGAACTTGTGTTTTAATTGATGTAGAGGCTATTATATGTTGCTGTCCATGGCAGTGAGGAGTGAGGACTAGAAAACTAAGACTTGAAAAAAGAAATCAAATGGAAAACTTTAAGGCCGGACCATAATAGTCAAGGAAACTCTTGTGACTTGTGAGGGTAATTATCCTCAATTGAAACACATCAAACAGTAATCTGGAGAAACCATGATGGTTTTCTGATGGTTCTTCTTCTAGCCAGATGTACGGTAAATGTGAGCTCTATTACGGTGCGTTTCGGTGCACGTCGTGTACCATAGAATTTCTCGAAGTCAATGGTGTGGGTATAGGTTCACAAAATGAGAGCTAGTTCACATATGTAATCAGACATGGAGAGAAACAAAGACATGTAGGCATGTAGCCTACGAGAACATGAATTCTTAGATCTTGGTAATAGCTTTATCGCTATGATGCTTACATAAAAATTTGGCTTTCAGGGTAAAAGAACCAATGGTCTGATTAAGAAAATGGTCATTGGTAACACCAACAAAAAAGCAAGGCTATGAGACATCGGTTATAGTTATTTTTCGTTATAATTCTCAACTTTTCTGAAGTTATCATATTTTGTGGAAGGGGTTTGGAATTTTGTTTCTGATACTTATAAAATTTCGGAAATAAAACTTCACACCAACACCATTTCTTATTTTTCACCGGCAGCCAAGATATATTAATATCACAAGTATACTATGGTATAGACACACAAAATAGCACCACCAGACCAAGACGAATGCTAAAGCAAGTTTCGCTTTTTATTTTTCTGCGGGCAGTACGGACATACAATTGAAGTCATTTTCAAGTAGTTGGTTATGGTTATGATAATTTAAAGCACAAGACAAATGTAAATGATGACCAGGAGGTAAAAGATCTACAAAAGTCATACATTGCCACTGTTTATTAGCACCTGACTTTAAAGAGACAACCCACTATTGTATTGGTGTTCAAATTGGACAATTGGGAAGTTGGATAATGCATCTAAAGGGGCAGTAGTTGATGAAGTTTGATGGGTGTTGGTTTTGGTTTGATCTTGTAATTCAACAACTAAAATGCATATGCATAATAATAGTGCTTGTTGCATTAGTGATAGGTTGTCCGAAAACTTTTTGTGCGTAGTGCAATTAGAGAAAGATCATTATTTCTTGTATAAGTCCTTATAGTAATCCTATTTTTTATACTAACCTTTGTTGTTTGATCACAATCTTACAGGACGCCAATATGAATATGAAACGTATTGACGATTATATGAGCGACGAATTATTGTGGGATAAAATTGGAAAAGAATTGAAAGATTTTGATATCGACGACATGCAAATGTTAACTTTTGAAGCTTGAGAAGATTGTGAAGGGTACGCAAATAGCTAAAGGGTTTGGAACGCGTTTAGGTCATGCTGCCAGGAGTAGACATCCGTAGACATCCTGGATAGGCATCACATTTCTCGCAAGATATTTTGTAACAGAGAAGGCGTTCGGAAGCCTGACACTATAGAAACCCGAAAACATTTTTGTGTCGTAATTAAGAATAATCTCAAATTTATAAACCTCAAATTCTCTAAAAGTCGACAAAAAGATGAAATTTTGAGCAGAACCCAAGTGTTAAAATGGCGTCAGAACAAATGGGTTTACTTCCAACTCTAAGAATGGACAACATCACCACCTCCCAGTTGCTTCTCCAACAAGATAACCCGGTTCGCCGAGCCGCCGGCGATCCGGGTCCCGGACCAGGTGACAAATTCTTCTCCATAGGGGACCGTGACAGGTACTTCTCGCCGGAGGTCCGGCGAGGCGGTGGTGTTTATGCTGAGTCGTCGGCGAGACGGGGCGGTGGTGGTGGTGGTGGTGATGGGCGGTGGAGAGGAAACGGGTCGGGTTCGACTCCGAGTAGTGGAGATGATGATGATGAAGATGATGATGATGATGATGGTGGTGGTGGTGGTGGTGATGGTGATGGTGATGATGCAATTGAGGGTTTGGTGAGAATTGGTGGGAGTGGGGTAAATAGTCATAGTAGTGGTAGCGTAGTCGATAAGATTGGGGGTGAAGGTTCAAAGGATCATGCTTTATTTGGTGAGTTTTGTTTTAATTTGATTTTAGTTGCATTTTGTTTATGTTAATTCTGAATTTTAATCAATTTTGTAATTTTTAGGTTGTAATTCAATGTTGGCAATGTTTAGTTTGGTAATATTGTGTTTGAGATTGGTATGTTTGGACTTGTGTATCCAGGATTTGAAATTCGGGGTTGCGAAGTTATGGCGAACTTTGCAAGTTTTGGTTTTGATTGAGTAGTGTTTGTTAGTATGATTATAGCAATGGCTTCTCGAGTAATGGAAATTGGTTGTGATAAGGACGTAAGGTTGTGTGTGCCTACGAGTTTGGTGCATTGTATTTGAGATTGATATGTTTGCGCTATGAATTTAGAATTTGAAACTCGGGTTTGTAGGTATGGCAAATATTGAAAGTTTTGATTTTGATGGAGTAATGTTTGTTAGTATAATTATAGCAATGGCTTCTCGAGTAATGGAGATTGGTTGTGGTAAGGTTGTGTGCTAGTATGATTATAGCAATGGCTTCTCGAGTAATGGATATTGGCTGTGGTAAGGTTGTGTGCTAGTATGATTATAGCAATGGCTTCTCGAGTAATGGAGATTGGCTGTGGTAAGGTTGTGTGCCTACCAGTTTGGTGCATTATATATTTATATCTGAGATTGATATGTTTGCCCTTTAAATCTAGAATTTATAATTAGGGGTTGCACAATCTTGGCAAAGTTTTGATTTTGATGGAGTAGTGTTTGTTGGCATGATTCTAATTAATGGATTCTTGAGTAGGCTACAATTGATCGACCTCTGCATACTTGTGTTGTAGACTTTGGAGATATGTGAACATCGGTATAATTTAGAGATTTCTGTGTTCCTCGATGTGATTCTAGCTGTTTATTTTGTTAGTTTTTTAGAAGGGAGTTGTAATTCTAGATTTTGTTCTGCTGAACTCTCCAGAAATCGTCTATTTTTTAGAAGTTTATTATGTGTAGAAATGTGAAGATTCTGGCGTCCCTTGGAGAGAAGCTCGAGGTCCATCATAGTGGCTGATAACTTTGTTTTTTTTTTGGATGTGAGAGGTATGGTGAGTATTTGGCTAATGTGTTGATTTCTTGGTAGGCTCATCAGCCAGGCAAATGACAAAGGATGGGGGCCTTATGCAGCCAGTGGCTGACGGGAATAGAGCTAGTACGAGTGAGAATAGTCAGCAAGGAAGATTTGGGCCCTTGAACCAGACGGTTACAATTGCAGAACGTGATGGTGATGTATACTATTCGCAGTTGTTGCAGGGAACAGAAGGGTGTAGCCAAGGTCAGAAGGATGCAATTAGAGGTAATGGGTGTGGGTTCAGTGGTCGAAAGGATGGTTCTGCTTCTACTGATCCCGCAGAGTCACTAAGAGCAATTTTTTCAGACCCAATTACGTGAGTTATGTTTTTTAATTAACTTTTATTTGTTTTAAGTTTCTTCTTTGCATCATGCCACAATGTTTCATACGCTTCTTTCTTTTATACCAATGCCACATTATTAGAGTTATGCAAGATAATGAATAGGAATGCTGATGTATTGTACCTAGTCATACTAAAATTTCTCTGGTAGTATCAGATTCCTTCTAGCTTCCACATTTAACTTTCCTTATAATTCATACTGCATGTTCAGGTGTTGATTACTTGGTTACTATAAAAATGCCTATATGTTCTATTGCAGGGTTTCCTGATTTTCTTAGATCATGTTGTTAAGCTTCTCTAATGCAGTAATATTATTTTTCTTGATTTTGGGCAATGAGATATATTGTGAAATGCGATGTAATATACTGTACTAAGGGAATTGTTATACTAGTCAAGGCACTCTGCTTCTTTCCCTTTTTGGATGCATGGAGAGGATTTTATCGTAAGCAGTTCAGCACCCATGCCCGATAGGAGGAAAAAGAGGCTGGAGTAGGGGGAGTGGTTGAAAGTTTGCATGCTCGTGCTGCTAGATTGTTACCACCCTTGGATTATTACGCATTTTGATTGAAAATATATGTGTTCACAGAGGAGCACTGATGGAGGATGCAATGATATTACCATGTGGACATTCCTTTGGAGGTGGTGGAATTCAGAAGGTTATTGAAATGGTGAGTTCTCGGAACTTCATTTTGAACTTTCATAGTTGATGATCAGTGTTGTCTATGTGCTGCGTGATTTTACGGTTCTCAGTACGAATTAATGGAAGATGATGTTTCGTTTCTCTGCTATAGTTGTCTAAATTTTCTGAAGTGATGTCTTCCAACTCTTAAAGATTCATCTTCATATAACTAATAGCTTGTTGCTATGTATAGCATGGGTCGTGCGCTTAAAATAGGTATTCCATGATCCATATATTCTGTTAGCATCATGCTTGAGGACGTACTTGTCATTTCTGCTTTGTAAAATGGCTGGATATATTTGGAATTCTTTAGATTTCTGACCCAGTCCAATTCACTTGTAAAACCATGAGAAACATTTGTTGATAGAGGTCAGGCAACCTAATTAAGCCACTTGGTGAAATCAGCTAAATGAATTCCCTGTGAGTAAAAAAATATTATCTAATTCGCAAACTGCTCTTTGAGAAGTCTTGGGCGGCATTTGGAGTTATCTCGTAACTGAATTGTTTGATAATCCATCTTGCTTTGGCGTTGTGGAAGACAAAATAACAGGTTTTACAAGGTGGAATTTTAGCTGTTACAGTCGTTTGACCTAAGTGATACAACCAGGTTGTATTGTAAAACACTAATAAATACTAGAAATCTCAACTAATTGCTTAGTGAAGAGTTAATCTAATACTATAAGCATAATGCTGAAACCATGTTATCATTCCTAGGCTGACACTTGGAAATATACTAACAACTATCTACTTTCAATAATTGGCCTAAATTGGCCAAAACAGAAGTACTTAATCCACAATTTGCCCAAAATGGCTCCGGCTCTAAAACGACTCAAATTTGTGGAAGCCCTAGGGGTATATTTTGGGTTTTAGCCAAATTCTAGAATCAGAAACCTATGGTAGGCTCCCAAACTCAACAAAAACCGCACGCTAGCCTCAACGGGTATCGTGTGCCGAAAGGGGTTATAGAACTTCCTTAACAGAGGAATAAGCCCTCATATCCAAAAAGGGCACTCCAAGGCTAAACATAGTAATGTTTTGAGAACATTTGGCTACTTTAAAATTTTTGATCAAAGTTGGCGAAAACTAGAGTATATAATCCACGGTTTTTGGCCTAAAATGACCTAATAACAAAAACGGCTCAAATTTTTGTGGAAGGCCCTAGGTGTCATATTATGGGTTTCAGAAAAATATTAGAGCCAAAAACCAATGGTAGGTTCCGAAAATCGGCAAAACCGCGCGCTAGGCTCAATGGTTGGTTGACGTGTGCCGGTAAGGCTTAAAGAAATTCCTAAGAAAGGAACCAATCCTCATGTCCAATAAGGGTACATCAAGGCTTTTGGCTATTTTAAAAAATGCGGTCAAAATTGGCTAAAACCGAATTATATAATCTAAAAATTTTCAACCATAATTCCACATTTCCACTAGAACAAAAACTGTACAATTTTTTTGTGGAACCCCCCAGGGGTCGTTTTATGCGTATTAATACAGTATTAGAGCCAAAAACCTATCTTAAATCGGCCGAAGTCCTATGATAGGTGCCCCAAACCGGCCTAAAACACACACTAGTCTCAACGGTGACGTGTGCAAGAGGGACATAAAGCACTCTGCACTTTGTTTCAAATAATCTGCAATGTCTTTCTTCATCTTGGAAAGAAAAAGAGGGTGAATAGTCGTTTCTTGGTGACTTCTACCCCAGAGTGTCCCTCATGTGAAGCTATTTTGCTCCCTTGATGATTTGAGACTTCAACCGTAAATCTGGTCTTTCTACCAGTCTTCCCTTACTCATCTCATTGTTTTGATAGCTTGGGATGTAATTGAGGTTTTTGTGCACTTCATCTATGAGTTTTCTGATTTCAGCAAGCATGGAGGTCCAACAATCTCGTATTCGAATGAAACTATGAAGTAGGGCTGTATGATGTGCCTCAAGTAGTTGCATTCTACACTCCACGCTGCTGTTAGGAGGAGTCCTTTCAGCTTCATGACTGGATTCTCCTGGACCCTAGTAAGGGTTTCCCATAAAGGTGTTAGCTTTTAGCTCCATAGGCGAAGAGTTTTTTATTTTATACTCTTGAACCCTGTATCAAGTGCTAAAGGGCTCATAATGTGTGATCACCAGTTACTCGCTAATGTCCAAAAACAGTTGACTTCTATCCATACCAACTTTTTACCCAAACTCCATGTCTTTTTCCTGGATTGACAGATAGGGTAACGTGGATAGAAATTTTGCTTCTTGTGGAGTTTGTTGTCTGTTGTAGTTAGATGATGATTCTTTTTGTTTAGTTCTCGCTTTTAATCTTGGGCCTTTGTATTCTGTAAAGCCGGTGTTTCTGCTGTTGAATAATAATCTTGTACGTCTAAGAAATTGTGTATGAACTTTGCTATGCACAAGTTTTGCTTGTCATACTGAAGAGGATGATTATGTTCACGCTGTAGATATTCTTATCATGTTTCGTATCATAGCTGATCATCTTCTTTGATTGCAGAAAGCTTGCTATACCTGCTCACGTCCTGTTTCTGAAGATTCTGTGGGTCCAAACCTATGTAAGTGAAGTTTAAAGTAGTAGATAAGCTTTCCTAACAATACGTTTGTACAAGGTAATGTGTGATGTAAATCCAATGCACTTTTGAAATCTGTTGAACTAACTTGGATAGTAGGTTGCAAGAAGTGAAATGTCAAATTTTGCTATTGTTTGTTTTGACCTTTCTGTTTGATCTTCTCAGCTCTTCGAGCAGCTATTCAAGCTTTCCTCCGTGAAGAAGATCAACTGATGTACGGAGGTTCTAAACGGAAAAGAGAGAGGTTTGAACAGGTCTCTTTTGCTTCCTAGTATATGACAGAATCAATTTAATTAAAATGAAAAAGTCTTTTTTCTTGGGGAAAGGAGAGGGGAACAAACTGAACTTCCCTTTTTTTTTCGGACAAAGGAACTTGTGAATTGATTGCTTGTGTTTACTGCAGGGCAAGGACAATCTTGGTGATCTATCTTACTCGGAATCACCAAGGGGAAGAGGGGTACAATTTCCTTTCGCTGTGACTGACCGTGTCATCATAAAGGTCTGCTAGGGAAATCATTTTGAACTTCTCTTAAGTGCTCTCTTTGGTTATCTGTGCTAGATAATTTTATCTATTTCAGGGAAATAAGAGGACTCCACAACGGTTTGTAGGACGCGAGGCGATTGTTACAACACAGTGTTTGAATGGATGGTCAGTAAACTTCTTAAATTCCTCTCTTCAATACTCCCCCCATGGCCCCATCCTTCTCACTCATTCCTGGCATGAAAAGGAGCAGGAATGGCTTACGTGGGATATGTCTGCATTTGAGCTGGCATACAAAGCACAACACATTACCCTACGAATAAAATTTGCTTCACACGAGGCTTGTGCTAGAGCACTTTAGCCATTCCAGATAGTATTACACCTATTCGACAACAATTATGTATTGAGCCCTTTGTTCTAAAGCACAAATTTACGGAAGCTAAAGGTGATGACTTTTGTGTAGGTATGTGGTGAAGACGCTGGACAATGCAGAAAGTGTGAAGTTACAATACCGATCACTTGCAAAGGTTTCGGACAATCCTGCCTCAAGGCCAACATCAGACAAAATTACACCCAACTGGCTGTAGCAAGCTTTAGGCATTGTACCTCACATCATCGGGTTGTGAACTTGTGATCCTACTTAAGTAGCTAAGGGTGTAAAGGACTGGCTTGAGAAGCCTTGTGAATTAAGGGAGCTACATTCAGAGGCTCTCTCTGTTGAAAAACTACAACTGGTTGTGTAACTATTTTTGGTATTACCCCTGGTGTTGTAGTTAAACTGCTCATGTTAATGACCAATTGACCATTCTTGTATATATTGCACCTTCTACTTATTTAACATACTCCCTCTGTCTGCCAAAAAAAAAAAAAAAAAAAAAAAAAAGAGTTACTCCCTCTGAGTCTCTCTTTCTCTTCATTTAGACCATCTCCATTGGGAGTCTCAAAACGGGTCTCAAAGATTCCTTCATTGAAGCAAAATGATTGTCAAGCTGTCAACTTTGATCATAGCCAAGTAATTAAGGTACGGAATTAATGCACAGTGCATCACCACGTAAGAAAACTTTATTTTCGGAAAGAGACGAGTATATGTTTCTTTTCAAGAGCAAAGGTGGCTTTCTCACAAAATAACTGAACAATGGAAGTATGGAACAATTGATCTCAACACTGACATCCTGTCCCCTGGTTAAGCTATATGATCACAGGCACAGCATAGTACAATGCCTGTTTCAACGTTGCAATCTACTTGAACCAGAGAAAGAACACAAGTACAAGAATCGCAGACAGTATTATTCACTCGGCTAAGTATACATACAATAATGTTCAGTTTCTTCAGTAGATGCTCTCAGAATTCAGCATCAGGTCGAAACCTTTTCCTATCTAATTAGACAATCAAACATCCAACGTATCTCTACCCCTGAAATCTAAGAAAAAAATTATCTCAGTAAAAGATCTGCTAGTTCTACAATGAAACAAGCTCCAACGAAGGAGCAGCCCATCAGGCATCTAATGACCGATTTGGAGGACTATAAAGGAAGTAAAATATTTAAAAGCAGAACACTTCTTCAAGGAGATGGCTAGCAGCAGCTAACATTTTCCCTCGAGGAAACGTGATTGCCTGTTGAATAGATGGAAGCTGCAGCAGCTCTAACTGACAGATCTTTCTCCGGATCATTAATCTTTGATCTGTCATTACAACAAGAGAAAGCACAATTACAGTCATGCTCAGTGAACAAAACATACACTAGAAAATTTCAAATCTTGACAAAATTCCATCAAAAGAGGGGATCGAGACGTGAATAGTCAACTGCTAATCTGCAACCATACGCAAATTATTTCCGTTATGTAGTTTTTTCTCTTCCCTAAAACATGGCTAGTAAGTCGGGTGGGTATAGGCATATAGCCATGACCGCGTTCAAAACCCAACGAATTATCCAATTCTGTTTGCCTAAAAAATTACCAACTGTGTGAAAAGCTATTATTTCTCCACATCACGTATTGTTTACTCAAACATAGTTATCACACCATCCATACTACTCTCTCATGCCAAGTATAGTTGATCTTGACATTTCTTATCGGCTTATGTAAAGAGTTCATCACGACAAGGAGCACACCTAATGAACTAATAGTCTTTTGAGATCTAAGAAAGCAACAATTATCTACTCAATTTTGTTTGCCATTACGTAGTATCCACTCACCTAATCATTTCATATAAAAGCAGAAAACATTATTTGCAACACGGCCAAAAAAAAATGGTTACCTAAGGTCATTAGTTGAAGTTCCAAAACGCTGCATCTGAAATGCCATGTTCCAGTGCACATGTTGCAGACCTTGGTCACACACTTGAAGCATTTGGTTTACTTCATTTAACCAGGATTCCTGTGATAGGTGAGAGGCAGAAAAATCAGTGCTGTCTTAAAATGAATTGGTTTACAAGGAATAAAATACACTACCAGAAAAGTAAGATACTTTGTTAACCATTGATCTTACCAGCTGTTTCTCTTCTTCGGCAAGAGAAGTATCCATCTGGTTAAACAACTTGTTCCATCGTGTTTGGTGCATTTCAGCAGTTGTTTTATTGGAAAAGCCAGTTACAGGATCCTTGGTAATAGACGGATCATTCTCTCGGTTAGACTGAAATTCTTTCGACAGAAGAAAAGGTAACTCAGTTGTAATAACAGCATGCACTCTTTTCTTACTACGGCGTAACGCTGCAACATGAGATAAAGAGTCAGTATATTTCAATGATTGAAATATTTAGAAATCTCTGTCAAACACTTGATGAAACACTCACCAGCGAGGCGTCCTTTTATGTCCTGATGTAGAAGTTGCAGCCACTGGGAAGCTACAGTAGCCGCTAATTAAGAAACAAGAGAAGAGGAAAAAAAAAAGTTCAGTCCTCGATGATACCATAGCCTGAGCTTTGCTCTCAAACCAAGCTTGATCCTATAAACTACTGAACAAAATTGACTGCGTACTAACAGAGAAAGCTACAGCCATTCCGACAAACTTAAGGAAAAATGACTCCATGGTCAAATAAAAGAGTAACAAGAGTGAAAAAGCTCACCTTTAACAGAAAGAGTGTCGACACTTGGTGATTCATCATTGGACAAACAGCTGGTACTCTCTGTAACCATATTTGACGAAGCTAATTTTAACCCAAGTATATCATCCTCACTGCAATTAGTCGAGTGTGGAGCCAAAGGCATTTGTTCAGAAAACCTTTTGCCATCAGACGCTGAATCAACATGTCCACTTCTGTCCTCTGAATTAAACAACGAATAACCACTATGCAACAAGCGATTCTCACAAAGTTGCATGCTTTCTGGCAATGAATTCAGGCCCTGAGAGAGGCTACATCCATGCACCCGAGAGCCGTAAACATTTCCTACTCCCACATTCTTTTCAGTTACATCACGAGTTGCAGTTTTCATGTTACTGGCTTGCTTAAGGTTTTCTTCGTTCTCAGACCTCACAAGCGCCTGAATTATGGAATGCACCTGTTTACTGTTCCTCACGTGATTTATAATCCCAGGGTTCAGTCCATTGAGCAATCCACTAGGAGCAGCAATCTTTGCAAACCTATCAATCTGTTCCTTCTTAGCTTGCTCCATCTTTTGCTTGAGCAATTCATTCTTACTCTTCCTTCCCCGCTGCTTAGGAGCAGCTGGTGGTGGTGGTGGTGGTATGCCTCCATAGGAAGGTGACATGAAGCCATTTTGTTTCATCTCCTTCCACTTTTTTAGACCATCTTTCTCCTCAAAACTTCCTGTGGTTCTCCCACAGCCCAATCTCTCTCTTGCTTTCAGATTCTTAGGAGGTTTGTAGGTGAAAAGTCCATGGTTTGCTGAACTAGTAACTTCTTCTACATTATTATGATTCAAGCGGGAACCACCTAAAGAACTTCCACTAAACTCATTAACAGCTTTCCCTTTACCATATACAGTCTGTTTCCTAGGATCTCCTAGAGAGACAAAATCATTATAACCCGAGTTCTCATCAGTGCACAAATCACTATTTAGGTCCAGTGGCTTTGAACCACTAACCATTGATAATTTTTTAGATGCCCCTTCAAAAACCACGGCATCTGCAAGTTCACTAGCTTTCTTGTCAACAATTTGAGAGCCCTGAGTCTCTATGACCTCTATGTGTTCATCACTTTCTTCCATTTTGGAGGTCTCCGGGTCATACGTAGCAATTCCTGTGAAACAAAATCTCATGAATATATCTTAACCAGTTTCTCATTTAACACACCATCAATCACATACAACTGAGTTCACCGCTAAGAATTTACCAAAACAAAATCTTCTCCACCAATCAGAATAACATGTAGCACAAGCACCACAACTACGCGCACAATCCATATGCAAAGATCAACATCGTCACCAGCAGTACATTTATACAAAATAGTGAAACATTGCAACAGTTCCACTCTTTCGCTGTCTACAAATAGATATGGGTGGTTAGACGAGTAAAAAAACAAAATTTTAGGCAGTCCATACAAGTATACAACAGCAGGCTCAGCTGCGCAATGGTACACACTACACAACCTTCTTCCATGTGATAATTCATATTCCTCGACTGCAAATTTTACTCTAATTCTACAATGAACCATGCCTCTCTCAACCTCATTCCTTATAATAATTCATATTACTCAACCTTACCACAACTACACACATAATTCATACCAGTATGCAAACATCAAAATCGTCACCAGCCGTAAATTCTTACAAAATACTCAAACATTGCAAAAGTTTCACTCTTTCACTCTCTACCATTGCACATGATCAACTACATAACACCACCCCAACATAACAACACCAAAGTATGGAAAACTCGAGTCTAATCACAATTACTGATTTCTGTCACAACCAGTTCATAACAATTCCAACATATTCTTGTTATAACTTTAGACAAACATAAGAACAATCTAAAATCATTAACATAAAGACGAAAACTGTCGCAAAGAAGAAAAAAAATCACCACAATTTGCACCCACATTAAAAAGGGGGGAAACATAAAACTACCTTCAGATTGAAGAACAGATTGAAGATCTTTCATCTTAGCACGCTTCCGACACACATCAGAGTCATCTTCCAACTCCTCGCCGCCGCGCTTCGAACCCACTTCCATCTCAATCTTCACATACAAGATACAAACATTCAAACATCAGCCACTCCAATTCACATATAACAACAACAAATTCAAATAAATTCAAACAAAAAACAAAAAAGTTAACTTACCTTAGAATCAGATTCTGGGTTTTTCCCAGAAACACCATGAGAACTCAATTCATCCACCATTTTTTTAAAAAAAGTAATTTCAAATCTCAAAATTGAAATTTCAATTAAAAAGAAAAAAAAAAACAAAATTTGCAGATCAAAGAAAATACCGAATGAAAATCAAATTGGGGAAAAGGGTTGGTAGAAAACAGAGAATAATTTGGTGGGTAGTTGTTGAATTTGAGATTAATTGAAGAGAAGAGAAGGGGGGGATTTGAAGATTGAAATGGGGGTGAGCGCGGGTTTTAGGGTTTTTTTTTTGAGGGAGAATCTTTGAGATTTTTTTTCTGTGTGTGTTTTGCATTTATTTATTTAAAAAGAGTTGAGATTTAAATTTATAAAATGGAAAGAAATGGGGAAATTTGGTTTTGAATTCAAGTGGTAGCGCGGTGAAATGCTACTGTATTGCCGCTCTCTTTTTTTTTCTTTATTATTTTATTTTATTTTATTTTCTCTCTCCTTGGGATTGAATTGATTGGTTGAGAAAGACATATGTTGTGCAAACTTTCAAATTCAAATCAAATTTGTGAGAGTTACGACTCCCTCGAGTTTTGTAACCAGTTGTATCTTTTTAAATCAAAGTGTATCTGCTACGATTTGGTTTCTTGGACTAATTGTTAGGTGGCGAGGAGATGAAACGGGTTGTGATTTGTAAATTTTGTGATATTTTCGAGTTTTCGATATAACACGAGGATGCGGATCGATTATAGTGATCAAGTTCTGTTGTTGATTGTAATTCACAAGGACAAATTTGCCAAAAAAAAAAAAACGTAATCTTGCTTTCTTTCCCCCTGTTCCTTCTCTAATGTTCAATCAAACTCACCTGAGTCACCATGTGCGATCACCATCCATATCAACCATCGTGTTTAAAGAGCACCCCATTGACATATACATGCTTCACCATTAGCATTGAAATGCAAGCATGCACCTCATCAACTCGAGGAATTACACCCACCTCTAAGTTGCTTCCCTATGCCAAATTGCCAACTCATATGGGTTGTACAACTACTGTCGCCCAACCACGCCTTCCCCTCGAGACCTCCTTAACTTAGAACAACATCGTGACGATCTTCTGACCACCCTCCTACAGTCCTACATACAAATTAAAACGGCCAAAAAATTTACAAAAGAAATTGATATCAGAATTGCCACATGTCACATTATTGTAGGTTGTTTTTGTAAAAAGAAAGTGGTGGGACAAGGTATTAGCTTGAGCAAACCCGGTAGAAACTTTTACCTGGTAGAGACTTTCTCTCTCCAACTTTAATGCTTTTATTAATTTTTTAATGCCCACCCACCTTCTACCTGGTAGAACTTTTGACCGTTAAATACTCTCTTAAAACAACATCGTGACGATCTTCTGACCACCCTTCTACAGTCCTACATACAATGACACAAGTCACCACACAAACACCATTAATTAATGGCGAATATATTGGTCTTAGTACGATAAGGATATGAGGAGATGATATGATTCATTCATGTATTTTATATACATGTTGAATCAGTTGCTAATCTATATAATAAACCAACAAAATCACATGTCAAATAAGCATCAAATATCATAAAATAATGGTACTAGCTCATATCCAATTGGAATCAAATTTACAACAAAGTTGATCATTCAATCAAATCAACTTCTCCAATATTGTACTAAACTGCTAATGGCTAGCTTGCTCAAATTGTTCTAATAATCAACAACTAGTTGTAAAAATCTTTGTACAATCTTGATGGAACAACATCAAATCCCTCTTGAAACAACAAATAATACAAGTAGTCTTCAAGAATTTTTTTACTTTGCCCCCTCCCTCACATTCTAAGCCAACCAACAACTAGTAAGTTGTGACCTAGCTGTTTCCCTAAAACTTTTTACTTTTACCAAACAATAGTGAGTACAAAGTAACCCCAAATTACCACACCCAACTCTACTTGTCTTCAACAAATAACATGCTACTCCACCATCTTCACCCTTCCCTTGGATTAACACACCCCATGCCTTTGTGCATTCCCCAATTTGCCCCTCATCTTCGTCATATATTCCGATTTCGCCCTCCTTAAGCTCCTCCACTAATATGATCCCTTCCGGTGATGGCTCCTCCCCAATTACCCATTTACCCTTCAAATCCGCCCACTCCGCCGCCACCGCCTTCTCCGTCTTCAACCTCGTATCGGGCTCATCCCCGCCGTACACGTGGACAAACAACGGCGCTTCCCGCAAATTCTTCACTATTTCTCCCACTGATTCCTTCATCCAACGGTCGAATTTCTCCGCCCCGCTCACACTCGTCTTCCCCGTCGCCACCTCAATCGCCGCCGTGGCCGCCGCCGCCGCCGCACATTTTATTGACGAATACTTTGATGGCCCATTGACCCGAAGTGAGACCCGACCCGGAAGTTTGACCCGGTCCACAACCCGAACTGTGACCCGACCCGGAAACTTGACCCGGTCCACGACCCGGCTCGTTTGAGCTGTCATCCCTCCTCCGGCCGAACGGACACCCAAACAAGCCATCTAAATCAACCCGACCCGAAAAAAATTCAATCGACCCGGATACTCAAAATTAAACCAAACGAGAAAATAATCAGATGGGCAATCCTAAAATCAGGAAATATGATCTGGGTAAGAGTCAGATTTTTAAATAGAGTGAAGAATTTGTTGGGTTTATTATAAGGATTAGTCCGAATGGTGGTATGAGAAGGGAAGAAAGCGTATAGATGAAGATTTATATAAATATATGATAAGAATTGTTGTATGAATCGGAAAGAAGAAGGAAAGCAGGAGGAATTGTGAGGATGAGAGTTGGAATGATTGGGAGAAGAAAAACAAAAGACGGTTGGTTAAATATGGAACGGAAAAAGTTGAATTATGGAAAGCTTGTTGCATTCCCCGCGCAAGAGTGTGCCTCCCCTTTCCATGTCAGCTTCTTGCGTGCCTCTTATTGCCACCTCGGATTTTACTCGTATCGATTCACTTAAGTTTTGAGTAAGCTTATCAGCTAGTTTTATGTTGTGGAATTGGAGATACGAGAGTTTGAAACCCGAGACAATTTATGTACACGTTAATATTATGACTACTAGGTCAACCTTTCTGCTCTCTTTGTCGATTGTTAACATTAAACTGTACAAGGTACTTTACTATGCAAGGAAATTGATGCTGTGTAGCTATATGATTCGATACAACAACCATAAAATTATCGACTTGCAACTAATTTCTTCCGCGATAACTAAAATCTAAGTAATGTTTTTACCACTGTATAAGTAAATTTGTCGTATTGTATCAAAGTGTTTCATTTCACGAATTGTACTGTATAGAATTATTTTTCGACCGTCTCGATAAACTTCCAACGTATTACTCAATTCTTCGTTCTAATATATTCAGATCGAAAATAATATAATCCAAAATCAATATTATTCCGAAAATATTCTAATATATCTACTCCATATCATATTTATGCCACATATAATACTTTTTTTTTTTTAATTTGTTTTGTTATTTTAGAGCTAATGGTGAACCATAATCCACTTGATTTGGGAAAGATGATAGTGCCCTCTAAAAAAAAGAAAGCGTGGCAAGAGTTTGAAAATAGGCGGCGACGTATGCCGAGTAACGAGTAGCGTGAGCAAGGCACGTGCCTTGTCTCGTCAAGCGTACGTATGCCTTATATCGAAACGGTATGCACCACGCGCCTGAAGTCTCCAGTGTCCATTCATTATTCAATGTCCTACGCGGCAATTTGGTAGCGTGTAGAATACTACTTTCAAACTTTCAACCTCGCCCACCAATTTGTACCACTAATATCAACGGCCCATGTATTG
This sequence comes from Spergularia bocconei, assembly GCA_963457585.1. Taxonomy (NCBI): domain Eukaryota; kingdom Viridiplantae; phylum Streptophyta; class Magnoliopsida; order Caryophyllales; family Caryophyllaceae; genus Spergularia; species Spergularia bocconei. The sequence goes on along the minus strand of OY734951.1, from coordinate 1,787,068 downwards.
GCCCAAATTTGGATAATCCGTACTAAGTTATGGTTCGTCTCAAAAATTGGCAAGTCCAAAGAATGAGCCCATCTATATATTGATAGTTCTACAAAACTAACAAAAATGTTGGGAAAGGTTGATCTTTTTTTACGTATCTTCCTATGATTTTTGCACTTACAACAACATGTACCGGTAACGCAACGGTTTGTTTGATGAAACGCGTGTTTTATCTGATCGTAGTCGACTAGTCGAGTGCGATCCTACGAGAGTGATGTTCTACCTTATGGACGGCATCATGCACTGTTATTTTAATTTGTATCATCGTTCGGGTGGATTTGTTTCCCATGTTCTTGTGTAATGATTCTTGTTACCAAGATAAGCAAGATTTTACGTGTCCAAAATTTTCGTGTGACTACTTATAACCGACAATAACATAAATTGTTATAAAAACCACTACAGTTCAAGGTATAGGAATCTAAAGTCACCAAACTTTTTTCCTTGATTAAGAATAGTAACGTCTTCATCATTTTGACATGATATTTAACAATTTCTTCAACAACACTGTATTTGAGAATTGACATATATACAGGAGTAGTTCGTAGAGTATACGGAGGGTTTGACTCAAATGCTGATAATAACTATTGAAGGAAAACATGAAAGTGGACCAAATTCAGAATTAAGGATTGGGTAGGTAAGGCCAATGGTGGACATTTCGCTAGCAACGTGGTCTATAAATTTGGTGATGTTGGTAATTGTTTTACTAGTAAGTTAGTACGTGCACTCTTCCCTTCCATAGATGGGAGACACTTGTGTTGTGTCTACCTAGAGTCCTCAACTCAAAAATCCCCTATTTTTGAAAAGCGTTTTTTTTTATACCGTCTACAAGAGTTAAACTTCAAATCTTGATAACCACGTCATTGTTCGTGTTAAAGGATAAAACTATTTAATATTTCAAAACTTAATAAGCTTAGCCATTTGGTCGAAATGATTTTTAACAACTTGTGCCAATGACTTATGTACGGAGTATATGACCCCCTTTAAATTACTCGAGATTCTCCCATAGAGTAAATTCTCCTATTTCTGGTACTTTGTTGAGGTTAGACCCCTTACAATCAATGTTTTACCTCGAAACATGTTTTAGTGTAATACGAGTACCCAAGTTCACATTATATATATTGTCACAACCACGAGTCTACGAGCGAGTGAATGTATAATACCCGTTCTGTTTTTTCCAATTCTTTACGTAAAAATTCCAAGTGTAAAAAACCAATGCAATCAAGATTCAGGTTGGGATAAAAGTTGCGCGGTAAGTTAAGAGGAAGCAAAGGAGTTAGCTCCCACCTACCCATCATGAATCGTGACTATTAGCTTCCCTCAAATAAATACATCATTCGCAGACGTTACAACTTACAAGTGTATGTATCATATCCCTAGATAATTGCGATTCACACCATTGTTGTTTTGCTCTCTTTCTTGCTTATCTCACAAGGGCTTTGTACTCAACGCACAACTTGATCGAAGGACATACTCTTTCTCGCATATAATCAGTATGTTTTCTCTTTTCTCTCGTGTCTTGTTATTTTTTCATCTTTATTGTATGCTAGTACTCTATTGTATATTCGTGATCGATACTTATGGTTTGCACCATTCAATTTAGTCTGAACTTGAATCGAGTAGATCAAATAGATATTAAACCTCTCCCCACAAGTTTTAGCTAGCATTGCATTAGCTGTTTCTCTTTGGCTTTATCACTAATCATGATTCATGAGTTTAATTTCCATAGACGATCAATATAATTTATGAACATATGGAGTATTCAATTGCCTTTAAAGGCTTGTTCTTAAGGTCTTATGAAGTTCTTAAGCTCCAAGAAAACTACGCTCACCTACGAAGTTCAGAACAAAATAGACAAATAGTGATGAATTGTATTTCCTCTATTCTTTTTAGAACGCTAACATTTGATTTGAATTTCTGTCGAATTTTTCGTGGTGTGGGTTGCAGTGGGAAACGATGTGATGGTGGATGACATTGCATTTGCTCAAGAAACAACATTGACTAAACCCCTCACCCTCTTGGGTTATGGTAAGACATTGCTCTTCTCTCAGATTTATGTATTCTATGTTATTGTAACACGTGTAAGCTAATTCCACGCTGAAAAATTGTACGGAGTATGAGAGTTTCTTTAGCATATAAAAAGTTGTGGGTTTCTCTCTTAGTACGAATCTATATAGAAATGAAATCTCGTTTGGACTTATGTGTTAGGGTCTGAGTCCTCTCATCTGGTCTCTTTGCCCCAAAATTAGGTGTATCATGTATGTTGTGTAATATGTGTATGGTCTCTCTATTCAAGAGGTTTGTGTGAGCTTGTGCATAATTATCATGATTACGCTCAAAGGGCATTTCCGTGAGGGGGCATTTGACGATATAGAATCATTGTCGGGGTCTCAACCACTACATTAGGCGATTAGCTTTTGTTTGAGATGGCAATTTACAATGTTGATCATGGTTAGCCTACTGGTTAGGAGAACAACCTGCCTTGTGGTGGTCCCATGTTCAAATCCTCATATGCCAGCTGCTCCTATGTACCAAAAACAACGCTGATAAAAAAATCAAGGATTGCAAGAAGTTTGTGAAGGCTGAACTTTCTTACATTTTTTAATAGGATCCACTGGACTTGAGATACACTTTCTATACGTAAAGCATACAGCAATCGGAGTCTACACTGAGCCAGCAGTGGTACAACACTTGCAGAAATGGAAGGGTAAATCAGGGAAGGAGCTTGCTGAGGACGATGAATTCTTCGAAGCTCTTGCATCTGGTAAAAATTCATCAGAAAAAATTACTGTTTTACAGTTTGGGGTGCATTTTAAACTAATGACAAAAACATAACATGTGTTTTTACTACCTGATGCAGCACCTGTGGAAACAGTAGTGAAGGTGGTGGTCATCAAGGAAATCAAGGCATCACAATACGGGGCGCAGCTGGAGGGCGCTGTCAGGGACCGTTTGGCAGAAGTCGACAAGTACGAGGAAGAAGAGGAAGAGGCGCTTGACAATGTTGCTAAGTTTTTCGCCTCCAAATACCTTAAGAAGGGCTGTTACTTTACCTTCAAGTTCTCTGGTTCAAACACAGCTGAGGTGAACTACTGATTAAGTTTCGAAATTTCAGTTTTGTAAATGTAGTGTTGTATTCTGTTTAATCAGTACTAAGACGATGTTTATTGGCAGATCACAATGACAGTAGACGATAAGGAAGACTCAAAGGTTGCAGTAGAAAACGCGAATGTGGTGGAGACGATCAAGAGATGGTATTTGGGAGGGAGCAGGGCAGTGTCTAGTTCAACTACTGAGTGTTTGGCTAACAATCTCTCAGCTGAATTATCCAAATGAGTCTAATGCAATCGATCAGGCTGTTTTCGTGTGTGGATGTGTGTTACTGTTTGTGTATGATTTCGCGCTTTCTGCTGATTAACATTGTAAAAGACTTATGTTCTGGTGAGATTTCTTCTGTTTCCTCACCTGTTAAATAAGTCAAGCCTGCATCTTTAGTTCTTTACCCCAAACATGTCCTCAGTATCTCGTTTTGGAAAATCTTGCAACAATCTGTGGAAATGTCGTGTCGATTGTCTAGCCACTTTTGATGTTCATTTGCGTGTCACCTATGTACTAGACTGCAGTAGGAATACGAATTAACACTTGTGTTGTGAAATTGAGTCAATTGCTTGTGTAATCGTTTCAATTGTCACACGCAATGGGAACACCAATTGAAAACATAATCGGCAAAGCACAAACATTAGAACACGATAAATTTACCCCATGTACGTCCAGCAACCGACTTATGTGCCTATATAATGTCGCACACAACAATCGCATTTTTAGCATACATTACCATGAGCCATGACCGTCTAGCATCATCGGTCCATCGGCTGGACCGGTCCGATCTTAAATTCACAAGTTTAACGATTTTCAAATCTACAATCTCAAGGGCCTGTTTTGTATCGATTATATTTTCAGTTTTCAGTTTTTTTTTTCCTCAAAATCAAAGTCCCGTTTTTGTAAACAAAAAAAAAATAGTTTTTTGTTTTCAGTTGTCAGTTTTCATTTTGTTCATGACTATTATTGAACCAACTAATCTTTTTTTTTTTCATTGTGGCACAAAAAATGACTGTGATACCAAACGAGCCCTTAAATATCTTAAAGATACGATTATATATATCTGAACATACGCGATAACAAACACACGGTAAAATTAATCCAAGTTACTAAAATTAGTTAGTAGTAAATAAAAATGTCCCAAAAAAATCCCCCAAAATTCATACTACAAGAACCTCAAATTCCCTCCAAAAATCTCTCCCCTCCTCCCACCCAATTACTTCCCGTTATCCTCTTTCCCTCTCTCCTCTCTCCTCTCTTTCTCCCTCTCTCTCTCTCCTCTCTCACTCTCAATGTTCCGACGGGAGACAAACCAATCCCGTCATCACCAAACCCTAGGAGAGAGAAAAACCACAAAACAAAAACGTATCGAACAAGCTACTAATTAATTAAGCTAAAGCTTATTATAATGGCGGAGGAATTAATTATCCAACGGCAGCGCCAATGGTGGAGAATGAGATGCTCTATTTATTATTAAAGGTTGTTTTTTTTGTGTCCGTCATGAACATCGGCCACCGGCGTGCTCAATCGGAGATTTCGTTCCGCTTTTCCGACGATATTAGTCACTTATTTTTCGACGACAACGACTTGGTAGCTTCCTCATCTATGGACGGGGAAGAAGATCTTCATCTTCATCATTATCGTGATCACGACGATATCTTAGCGACGTATATGGATATGGAGAAGATTTGTAGTGATCATAAAAACGACGCTTCTCTAAATTGCGTCGATTTTATGGATCATCATCATCATAGTAATAATAATAATAGCAGTAAAATTCGACATAGCTTTTCGGTCGATGGATTTAGCGGATTTTCGAGTAGTAATAATAACGATAATAATAATAATAATAATAATGATAATCGTAATAATAATAATATTAATGTTAGGAAAAATAGAGATTTCAATGGTGAAGCAAAGAAGGCTATGTCTCCTGATAAATTGGCTGAGTTGTGGGTTGCTGATCCTAAACGAGCTAAGAGGTTACTTCTCCTATTATTTCTCGATTTGTATGTTTTCGAGTTTTTATGTAATTTGTGAGTCGTAATTGTTAAATGTCATATAGCCTACGTATGTACATTGATTGGAAATGTACGTGTATTGTTATGCGTTAGGTAAGACTGTCTTACGATAGAATGTGATTTAAATGCAGGATATTGGCGAATAGGCAGTCTGCTGCTCGATCGAAAGAAAGAAAGGCAAGGTACATTGTAGAATTAGAGAAAAAGGTTCAAGCTTTGCAAACTGAAGCTACTGCTCTCTCTGCACAGCTTTCTCTTTTCGAGGTTTTGCTCAAACCCTTCTCTAGATTTATGTTCTACATTTCATCGGATTGAATAAATGTGTTACACATAGTCGTATTAGTCGATCCCTGAGACCAAAATCTGTCATATATAATTGGTTAGTCTGTTTAACATGTATGATCAACAAAGGTGTTATTTCTTGATGCTTTTACTAGCTCTGATGCCGCGATTTTGTTGCTGTTTTACCTTTGTCTACAGAGAGACACGGGTGGTTTGACGAGTGAAAACACAGAATTGAGACGGCAATTAGAGTCCATGGAACAGCAGGCTCAATTGCGTGATGGTACATTTTTCTTAACCTTATACCATGTGACAATTCATATTACTCGACCCCAAATTTTTCTCGAAATATAGGTATTGTTGTGAATACTACTGAATCAACTAATTTATGAATGTACATTGTCAAAACAGCTCTGAATGATGCACTACAGCAGGAACTAGACAGGCTCAAAGTCGCGACAGGAGAGACTACTACAAGTGCAGATGCATTCATAATGCCTGCTGCATCTGTGCAAAACATTCCTTGTAATTCACACCACACCACAACACAACAAGGGAATACTCAGGATGCCTCAAAGTCGAAACTGCTACCATTGTATCCATTCGAGTCCACCATGGACTCGAATAGGTCTAAAATGCCGTCTTTACATTCATTTGATTTCATAAACATCTCCTGCGCGCCTCCAACACACAACACACCCATGACTAACCTACAAAACCCTTATCAGTCAGTTGATCTACCTAAGGTCAAGTCGCAACAACAATTCTCGTACGAGTCAAACCTATTAGGCCTGCCTCATCAGCAACAACAACATAAAGGCTCACAATTGTATCCACTCGACACAAACCTGTATCTTCCTGTTGAAGCATCCAAGCAGGGGACAATGCAGCCACAATTCTGTACAATTGACACAAATCAGCACTGCCCTTCTCAGCACAATGGATCTCCTCTAGGACATCTGCCTCAATTTCCTATGGAATCGAACTCTCAGAGTCCTGAACACGAAGTTTACGTGACAGCTCAGTCGCCTATGCTTGGAGAAATGACAAGCCAAGATCACCTTAGTAGATTTCAAGGCCTTGATCTTAGTGGAAGAGGCTCTCATCATCTTGTTAAAGTCGAAGGCCCGTCCATCATTGCTAGTGAAAGCATGGGATTTTGATTTGAAATGATCACCATTTTTTCTGTCAGGTTGTTCAGATTAGTGACAAGTATGAGCATAACTGCATACACGACATGTTTCGGACTCGAGTTCAACTAATATTGTACTTAGCCTCGCTCGAGCCTGAGGTTTCTTGGTAGACTGCTCGCCAATGTCAATTTTAGCTGCGTCAATGGCTAGCAATTTGTATCTAAGGTTAGGTCATAACATTCTTTTTTTCCTGTCATATTCACCTTCTCTGTAATTACTTCCACATTAGTAAAAAAAAAATCGACTTTGTTTTGCTGTAATTATTTGCTAGTTTTCCATGATCGTAGATGCATAATACATCCTGTTTGTTAGTGTATCCTAGGAATGTTGTCCTCTGCCAAGAATATATGTTAGGATTTGATAAGTGTATTTAGGGTAATCATTTGTGTCGTTTCTCATTCATCAACGTGTTGGTATTTATACCGAACACACAAGGAGTACATTGTATGGGCTTCAAGCCCAGAAGACGTCTAATACCCCCCCTCAAGTGGGAGTGGTCAAGTCGGACACACCCAACTTGCCAAGTAAATAAGAAAACTGTACCGAACCTAAAGCTTTAGTGAATATATCGGCTAATTGCTCTGTGGTGGAAACATGAGAGGGATCAATCAACTGAGACTGTATGGCGTCCCGAACAAAGTGACAGTCAATCTCAATGTGTTTCGTACGCTCATGAAACACAGGATTGCGGGCAATATACAACGCAGACTGACTATCGGAGTGGACCGGAATAGGCTGAGATTGGGAAACACCCAAACTCTGAAGAAGTTGCTTCAACCACTTCAGTTCACAAGTGAGCGCAGCCAAGGCACGATATTCGGCTTCAGCCGAGGAACGAGAGACTGTAGGCTGTTTCTTGGTCTTCCACGAGACCAAAGAATCACCGAGAAACACGGCCCAACCTGTGAGGGAACGGCGAGTGACCGGGCACGCAGCCCAATCAGAGTCACACCAACCACGGAGACGAAGGTCGCATGCAGCAGGCAGGAAAATACCCTGTCCCGGAGTACCCTTAAGGTAACGAACTACCCGCATCGCAGCATCCAAATGAGCCTGACAGGGAGCTTGCATGAATTGCGAGAGGACATGGATCGAGTAGGTAAGATCAGGGCGAGTAACACCCAAGTACACGAGGCGGCCAATCAGACGGCGGTAGGGAGTAGGATCTGCTAGCACAGGGTCAGAGACACGGGCGAGACCATGATTCTGTTCAATTGGAGTAACTGTCGGCTTGGAACCAAGAAGACCGGAGTCGTCGACAATATACAAGGCGTACTTACGTTGACATAGAAAGATCCCAGTTTTATGACGGGCAACCTCAAGTCCCAAAAAATATTTCAAAACACCAAGATCCTTCATGTGGAAACAGGAGCTCAGGTAGGACTTGAACAAGGCCAATGCAGCGGAATCACTACCAGAAACAATCAGATCATCCACATATACAAGAACATTAAGCTGAACATCACCCGTCGTGTACGTGAACAGCGAGTAATCGGAATAGGACTGAACGAACCCGTACCTGGTGAGTGCAGTAGTAAGTTTGGCGAACTAACACCGAGGGGCTTGTTTGAGCCCATATAGAGATTTACGAAGGCGACAAACAAGGTTCGGCTCAGCAGGATCGAATCCAGGTGGGAGTTTCATATATACCTCTTCATCCAAATCCCCATGGAGAAAGGCATTGTGAACATCCATTTGATGAAGTTCCCAACCCTTTGCAGCAGCGACGACAAGGAAAGTACGAACCGTCGACATTTTAATCACAGGAGCGAAGGTTTCCTCATAATCAAGACCTTCGGTTTGATGGTTGCCGAACACCACCAGACGCGCTTTCAAGCGCTCAATAGTACCATCAGAGTGGTACTTGATTTTATAGAGCCACTGGCTCCCTAATGCCTTCTTTCCTGGTGGTAAAGGTTCCATGGTCCAAGTCCCATTATCTTCAAGAGCTCGCATTTCTGCTGTCATAGCGTCACGCCAACCCGGGTCAGTCATGGCTTCTTTGTACGACCGGGGTTCGCGACCTGAGAGTACTGCAGCCACAAATGTACAATGGGGCACAGAAAGGCGATTACAACTAACATAGTTAGTAAGAGAATAAGGAGTACCTGAGGGAGATGATGAGTGAGGATCAGTAGACGTCAAGATGGGACTATACTTATTACCACCAGCAGGTTTGACGAAGTCACGAAGAAGCACACTCGGTTGCTTGGCCCTATGACCACGACCGAGAGGAGCATCAGTGGGCTCCTCGGTTGCAGCAGGCGGGGTAGGTGGCCGAGAGGCCTCGGTTGCAGCAGGCGGTGTAGGTGGCCGAGAGGGAGGAGTGGCTAGAGTGGTCGGGACCACCGGAGGCTGACAAGAACCCGGCAACTCATCTTCGTCAAGAAACATATCCGCCCCCCCTTGAGCAGGAGGAGGTGCAGGTACAAGAGTAGCCTCGGCTTCCTTATATGGGAAAATCCTCTCATGAAACACTACATCACGCGACACAAAATATTTTCGAGTCTCTAAGTCGTAGAGGTACCACCCCTTCTGACCCACGGGATACCCTACGAAGACGCACTTTCGACTACGGCTTGCAAACTTATCCCGACGAGCCTTTTGATTGTGAGCATAACATAAGGACCCAAACACCCGAATTTCAGTAAAAAGAGGTGGGCGACCAAAGAGTAATTCGTATGGAGTTTTACCAGATAGAAGACGAGATGGAGTCCGATTAATAAGGTGGGCAGCCGCAAGGACACTCTCACCCCAAAAGGCTAACGGCAATCCTCCCTGAAAACGTAGAGCACGAGCCACGTTGAGAATGTGACGGTGTTTACGCTCAACTCGTGCATTTTGTTGAGGAGTGCCCACACATGAAGGTTGAAAATGGATACCGTTGTCAAGAAAGTATGGAAAAAGACAACGAAGCTCCGTGCCATTATCACTACGGACCATCTTAACTGTTTGCGAAAATTGACGATCGACCATAGCAATAAAAGACATAAAATTGCGATAAACTTCAGTCTTATCAATTTGAAGAAAAATCCAAACAGCCCTTGAGTAATCATCAACAATAGTGAAGAAAAAACGAGAACCATTCGAGGAGGGTTCCGGATACGGGCCCCATAAATCACAATGTATCAATTCAAAAATCCTAGAAGCTCGACTATCACTAGTAGGAAAAGGAGAGCGTGTATGTTTCGCACGATGACACACATCACATGCTTTATTCAGTTTGCTACGACTATGAGATAAAAACGGTAATAATTTCACCACAGCTTCGGAAGGGTGACCTAAGCGACAATGCCAGAGTTCCAATGTTGATTGAACCGGAGACGTTGACGCAACATGAGCCTGAACCCGCACATTCTCCCTGAAGTAGTATAGTCCCTCTTGACGATCACCCGACCCAATCACCTTCCTCGTACGTCGGTCCTGAATAGTACATGAAATGGAATTAGTAATTACATCACAATCGAGTAAATCACTCAATTGCGAAATAGAAATTAAATTACACATCAATTGGGGAACAAAAAGAACATGTTCCAAAGTAATAGTGGGAGAGAGAGTCACACGACCCTCCTGGGTGGCTAAAACCGTGCGCCCATCAGGGAGTCCAACGGAACGCGAATCAACCGAAACAACATCACGCAATAAATCAAAGCGTCCCGTGACGTGATTCGAACAACCCGTGTCAAGCATCCACTTACCATAGTAACTTGGAGTCGACGAGGGTAAAGAACCGAACATGGCAGTCATATGACGCCATTGGTCAGCCGTGTAGGTGGGGGCAGCCGAGGAGGGGCCAGGAGCCACGGAAGAGGATGCAGTGGCTGTATGGGCACGAACAGGGGGTCGTGCAGTCGCGGCAGAGGCAGCAGGCGACCGAGTTGTCGAAGGCGGAGGAGGTTGGCGAGAGGAAGACGCCGGAGCAGCAGCTCTGTTTTTCTTACTGACCCAGGGGCCATATTTTTCGATATACCAATCTGGTGGTCCAAAAATTTCGAAACATGTTGTTTCGTCATGTCCAGTAACTCCACATTCGCGACAAGGGTCTGATTTGCGGCGAGGAGTGAGATTGGACCGATTGTCAGGGCGGCGAGAAGGGGCTGTGCGGGTCGCGAAGCTGGCCACAGGAGGAGCGACAATCTCGTCCTGATGTCGTGCAATACCCCGAGATTGCTCCTCTTGTGTGATCAATTGATAGACACGATTGAGAGAGGGGACCTTCTCTTGAGAAATAAGGTTGGAGCGGAGGGTAGCATAGTAATCCGAGTTGAGGCCGAACAAGAATTGATGGAGCCGATCACTATCGCGGCGCGTAGAGTGTTGAGGGCCGACGTCACATTCACACTTCCCACATTTGCACGAGATAAGGGGTTCATGTCTGGCTAGTTCGTCCCATAGGACTGAGAGTTTGCCATAGTAGACAGAGACAGGGGTGGTCTTTTCCTGTGCACAGTCATGTACAGAGGCCTTGAGATGATGAATGCGAGGGCCGTTGGTGACGCTAAATCGCTCTTTAAGATCATCCCATAAGGACTTTGCATCGTCATAATCACTAAGCAATTCAAGAACCTCCGGGGTGATTGTATTGGTAATCCACGATATGAGTAAGGCGTGGACAGTCACCCAATCGTCTTGGGTAGCCGGGGGTGTGAGAGAAGAGATGGTTCCATTGAGGAAACCAAACTTACGGCGGGCGGTAAGAGCTACCTTGATTTTGTGAGCCCAGTAGTCATAGTTGTCCAACTTCAATCGAGCCGGAGTGATAAAGTCGCCGGGTTGATCACGGCCACCAACATAGAATGGATGATTGGGGAGCATCGGCTCCGGTGGTGTTGCATCAGGCATGGTGGGTAGTTGTTAGGTTTAGGTTTAGGTTAAGGATCGAAATACGGCGGATACCATGTTAAACCACGATCGGGCCTGGGCCGCACCCGCACGGAGGAGAGAGAGTCCACGTCATAAACCGAAGGAGGTTCCAACCTAAAACCAATTGGCGATAGGTGGAGTGACTCCTTGGTTTATAAACATATCAACTCTCTCCTCTTTTTCCAATGTGGGACACTCACATGTGGTATTCACTTCAACACTCCCCCTCACATGTGATTTCCCTTATACTAGCAGACTGGGCTTTCGGGGCTAGCCGGGGCTCTTCTAGCTCTCTTCGGCTCCCTCATATCTTTGCCCATCTGCGCAGACTGGACCTTCACAGGCTCACCGGGGCTCTTGTGGCTCTCTTCGGTAGCATCGCAAACCGGGGCTCTTCTAGCTCTCTTTGGCTGCGTAAACTTGGTCCATCTGCAACGGGCCCAGTTCATCTTCTTGAGTCCCAGGTCTTCAACCATGGGCTCTGATAGCATGTTAGGATTTGATAAGTGTATTTAGGGTAATCATTTGTGTCGTTTCTCATTCATCAACGTGTTGGTATTTATACCGAACACACAAGGAGTACATTGTATGGGCTTCAAGCCCAGAAGACGTCTAATAATATAACACGTAAAAGATTTCTAGCGTGCGCGCGCATGTGACAGAGATTACCAGAATTGTTATGTTCAATTTACTCTGTACAAATGTTTCGATTATGCAGAAGTAGCAAACCATTGGTACACATGAACGGTTTCTCTAAATGTTTAGAACCCAAACCCTTCCTTATTTAAGTGAGATTCCGACACAATTTGAAAAACCGATGCACGAAAGCTCACACAAGTGAGTGAAGAGTATATTAATTGGGCTATCAACCCACAGCCCATGGATTGATCAGAACGGTCCAGCTAGAGCTTGAACTTGCACTACTGAACTAGGCCTTCCCATAGGCCCAACAGTATTGAAGTTTATTTCGAACGGCCCGGGAACATAAAGAGCTGAATGGACTCATCTTATCCTCTATAGGTCTCACTAGAGCTGGCAAAATGTCGTGTTCGTGTCCGTGTCAAAAATAAACGGGTTGTAAAACCTTTGACACTAACCCGACCCGATTATTAAACGTGTCGATAACCCTTGACACTAACCCGACCCATTTATTAAACGTGTAACACGTTAATAACCCGCCTAACCCGCCTAAAAGAAAAGTTCACAAAAATTACATTTTATTAAAGAAAAATTGTAAAATTAAGGCTATTGTTTCTATGTAACTCATCATTCATAATAATGACTGATTTATAAAAAGAGTAATTTGCACAGTTAGATTATTTGAGTTTTGATTTGGGCTCTATACAACTTAAAAAGTCAAGTAGGTCATACAAATTGACAACAATATCATATCAAATACAAATAAACGGGTCAATTCGTGTTTGTTTCGTGTCAAAAATTTCAACACTAACTCAACCCATTTAGGTAATCGTGTTAGACGTGTTGACCTGTTTAATTAAACGGGTTGAAAACTCCCAACACTAACCCGGTATTTTCGTGTCCGGTTCGTGTCGTGTTGTCGTGTCGTGTCAGCTTTTGCCAACTCTAGGTCTTACTGCTGAAGAGTCCAGTCTCAGAGTGGGTCCCATTTTCCATTTGTATCAGCGTGATGCACTTGTCATTATACTATGACCTGATTTGAGTTTCTCCAATAAAGATACTCTAATTTCCGTTGGCAAATTGATAGAGGTCTACAATGTAGACACAATTAATTTGTCTACAGTGTAAAATTGAGTTAGTAGCAGTAAAATTGAGATCAAAGTAGTAAAATTATTTGCAATGAAAAATTCAGGTAGTAAAATTAATTGTGTGTGTAGTAAAATTTTGATAGTGTAGTAAAATTATTGTTGATTGTAGACACTTTTGGGTGTCTACACTGTAGACCTCTAGCATTGTCATTTCCGTTGTTATTAAACCAAATGTCAGTTTAATGATTACACATTTAATCTGTCTAATACATGCAAGGATTATATCACTATCTGTTATGTAGTTTTCAGTATTGTGTATTTACACCTAATTTTGCTAGTTATGATTAATTAATATTGTTATAACTCAGTTGTATTTAAAGTGTAAAGTAATTTTTACTATTGAGCAAGTCGAAAAAATAATGAAGCAATTACTTCAACACGAAACAACATACATGATGTTATACTCCTAATATACATGTGTGCCCCCGCCGAGCTCCTAAATAGTAGAAGTCGCGATCTGATTGGATGGCTCTTAAAATCATTCTAATTATCGTGGATGACCCTAAAGAATAAAGACATACTCTAAAGGCACAAGGAAAATGAAACTGAATGCACATGGGGGGAGGCCTTGTTTGGATTGGCACTAATCTCTTGTGCTATCTACTTACCCTTCAAGTTGGGGGGGTCCTTGTAGCTCCTCTCCTCTAATCTCTATTGCACCATTATGAGATAGAAAATGACCTTTAAAAAGTAAAGAGTACGAGTATTTCCTTATGATGACCTCAAAGTTTTAACTAAAAGCACTAGCACAAGGGACCATTTGGTATGTTTTTGAGGTGTTTGTGTCCTCAAAAACAAGGGTAGGGCAACTACCAAACAAGCCCTTGTGAAGGGTACTCATATTTTTGGGCCCTTGCCTATAAATCCCTCTGTTGTGGTTGTGGATGCCCTTCCCCAAAATTTTGGGCCCAGGCTGTGGGAAGTTAGATACTGTTGATCAATTGATCATCATTTATCACTGTGCTGCTTTGGAAACACAAGTTTCTAATTCCTTAGATTTCAATGGTTGGACCGCAAATCTGATTTCTTCTTTTTTTTCTCCTTAGGTTATTGGTTAGGGTACTCCCTAGTTTCCGACTTGGGTACATAGGCGAGTAACTATGGTATTGATTAACGGTGGGATATAAAAATTCGATCTTGGTAGATTTTATGACACGTGTCGATATTGTAACTATTGGGTCAATCTTAAATATTAACATGCGAATACTTATATTAAGAGGAGCGGCAGTTCATTTCCGTAAATTTGGCTAGGCTTTTGTAGAAAGACTTCCAAGAGAGTGAACAATCTTAATTTAGAGGGGGCAAAAAGTTGGGGGTGAGTAGAGGAGATGCTGATGGGGCGAATAATAACTTATAGCATTCCCATGTTCCGCACACATGGGGGCCAAAATCAAGATTTGGTTAATCTGGGAGCAACAAAGCTCATGAAATTAAGCGAAAGATGTCATTCAAGGGCCACCCCTCCTATAATAGGCAATCCAATCATAATTTAGATAAGTGATACTCCTACAACATACTTTGAAGAATACTAGAGCTAATCATGGGCACGACATCAGTCCCTAATATTATACTCCGTATATTTTTTTCGAATTTTTTTTTCAAAAATTCTTAGATATCATTTTATCGTTAAATACGATTCGAAATTTACTAATCACTGAAATAGATATGCAACTTTGTTTTTTTTTTTGTTACATTGAGGGGCGAACCCCGAAAAACAAGCTAACTAATGAACTATTCTTAGATATGCAACTTTGTAGTATAAAGCAATCGTCATTTTGAACTTCTACATACTTTGAAGTATTGAACCATACCAACTTCAAAAGTTAGAATGTAACTTTAAAAGTTAATGTTTTTCTACGGTATGTGTGATTTTGTATTAGATTTGAATACATATGTTGGATTTTGCCCGTACTATGACAGTGTCTAAGTAGATTGTGATAGGGTTCGAGCTTTATTGTGTTTCGGTGTCAAACGTATTTATCTATCGTTGTCGAAAATAAGATAAAATCTCGCAAGTGAATTGTGTATTCGATTTGGAGTAGAAGAGTAGACTTGGACTGATATGATGTGATCCAATCTCAATTGAATAATGGATACAACTTGAGTAAACCTCATCCAAACCCCATTTGAGCTAAATTGAAGAAGTTAAAGTGACAAAGACCTAATAAACGACCTGACTCGATTGATGATCAATGAACATTACGCTTCGATATAGCCCTAGCCAGTCTTTTTGACTAATAGTAGCCACATGGTCCACATAACATCAACATTTGAACTAATGATACGCTTCGATATAGCCCTAGCCAATCTAGAAGGGTTACCTAACTTTATACGCGTGGCGTGCTTGTTCTTAACTTTGTAAAAAAAAAACATCAATATTTGAACAGTTATTTACACATTAGTCCAGTTGTAACGCCTTTTTTCCGAAGTATGGACTACTATAGTTATTTACGGAGTATTAATTTGTTTAAATTATTTGGTGGCGTGGTGTTGGTGATATATCGGATTAAATGTTTGGGACAAATTAGACACCTTTTTATGTGGATTCTAACGACTATGCAAATAGTAGTAAATCTTTTTTTGGATCAACTGAAAATGAAGTTTGAGGAAACAGACCGCAATACGCGGTCGTTCCATGTGCCCTTAACATGGTAGGACCAAAGTGCTTGTGTTTCTTTCGTAAAGGGCACAAAGTGAAAAACAATGGTGACTCGATAAAACTACTTTACCACACACCATTGACCATTCTACATTCTTTACTTTCTATGCTCATTTAGTCGTATGAAAATGTCCCAAAAGATATAATTCCAACTTACTAAAGCATCGTATTTATATGTATAAAAAGTTTCAAAATTTTCAAATTTTGTCTATAGATATGAAGCCCGATTCAAATTTAGGTGTAATATAAGTTACGAGAACAATTTTAAAGCTGATGCAGATTAAACTCAAGTTATTCTAGCATGACTATCGTCTCAATTTTTGAACTTTAACTATTCACTGCCGTTTCCACGTTTTGATTTTTTTTTTTGCGTAAAAAAATTAGTTAAATATGTACAAAATTAACTTTAAATTGTTTGGTTAAATAATAGTCGTATAAAAAATGAAAGCTGACGACTGAAAACTGAAAACCAGAAAAACCACTTTTTCTGGTTTTAAAAAACGGGACTTTGATTTTCAAAAAAACTAGAAAAATGAAAACATAAAACGATACCAAACAGGCGGCCCTAAACTTTTGTTTCCGTATTTTTCATTTGTTGATGTTTAATTTAAATTACTCTTATCAACTACGGTAAACGTTAGCAAATAAATGAACAAATAGAATAACAACTATATTAACACTAATTCGCCAAGTAGTGTGATATTTTGGGGGCGTATCCGGTCAGAAGTAGATTTATGTCAGAAGGTCAGAAGTAATCTGAGCCACTCATCTATCCAAGATCAATGGTCAAGATTAAATCAAATAAACAAAAAGAAAAACATAAAAATAAAATAACAAAACCCCACTTCTTCCCTTCTCTCTCTCCTCCCCCAACCCCCTCCCCCTTACCCCACCGACCACCCCAACCCCCGCCGGAGCCGTCGCCGACCACCACTATAGGCGGCCGGATCCAGCCACCGTGGTCGGCCGGCCACTCCGACCTCGCGTCCACCATACCCACACCCCGCCGCCCATTCCTTCTCCCTCATTTCCCCCTTTTTGCACCTAAAAAATTGGAGGAGATGTGGCAACAAGGCCAGAAGGGGCGGCGACCTCGGGGGAGGGGCGGCGAAGGTAGAGGGAGGGACGGCGAACGTAGGGGGAGGGGTGGCGGTCGCGGATAGGGGCTGGGGAAGGGAGTGGGAGAGGAGAGAGAAAATAAGAACAAAGGGGCGTGGAGGACGCTAGAGGCGGTGGCGCGGGGGGAGCTATGCCGCCGTGGGGTCGCCTCACCGGCGCGATTCGGGTGGTGGTGGTGGGGTCGAGTGGGGTGGTAGGCGGTGCAAGGGGCGGCGGTGGTGTGGTGGTGCGTGGTGGTGGCTGTGGGTGGGTTTTTCATTTCTGTTTTTTTTTTTTTTTTTTTTTTTTTTTTATTAAAGTTATGAATTTTAGTGTGTGGAGTTATTGGAGTTATTAAAGTTATCAAAGTTATTGGAGTTAAGTCGGAGTTACGTGTTTTATAGTTATTGGAGTTATTATAGTTACGTGTTGTAGTTATTGGAGTTATATTAAAAAACGTGTTTTAGTTATTGAAGTTATTGGAGTTAAGTTGAAATTACGTATTTTAGTTAAATATTGTTAAGTTAGAGTCGTAAAGTTATTGGAGTTATGTGCTATAGTTACTGGAGTTACGGATCAACTAAAGTTATGAAAGTTAGTGAACTATCAAGATGTGTGGCTGAGATTACTTCTGACCTCTGACATAATTTACTTCTAACCTGATTCAATTCCGTGATATTTTACTGTGATCAATAAGTATTGTAAAATTGTTCCAGAAAAATCACAGGCTTACGAGTTACGGCACAACTCTTTAGATTCTTGAAATCGATGCTAGGATTCGAAGTTCTACTCACGTGCATTCTCGCAATTGAGTAACGGCAACTCAGAGAAGACAAATTCTGTTGATCCTAAAATCTTAAAATCATTTTGTATGTTATAATGTTATTATAAAATTTCAATATTAATTGCCGACACTTGATACTTAAACATTGTTTAAGCCACGGTAGCTGATTGCATGCTCGAGTTAGAGACAAAGTCATAAAACTGTATCTGATTTTCGTGTATGTTTTATTACATGACAAAGAATGTGGCAGAGACAAATTTAGCTCACAATGTCGATGGATAAAATTCGTGCTAAATTTTACATAATTTGGACACTTCCTGTGATATATTTAGGTTGTCTTTCAATATCACCGATAAATAAAAACATAGGAATATATACGAGTACAATTTAAGGAGAAGTACATACTCCGTAGTCCGTTATATATTTTGAGTCAAATTTTGCAAAGTGTCCGACACTTTGACCAACTAACCATATTTGATCGAACTTTTACCCTTCATTGAAGGATGTATAAATCACAGATCTTCTCCTTGAGAAATACAATTCAAGACTTTTGTGTAGCAATTCAAGAAATTGAAGACCAACACTACACTCCTCCGTAGACCGTACCATTAGTAGTAGCAACAAATGGTTCAATTTAAGTGATATCAAATTTAGTACAACTTCTTAATTAAACAAGTGATAAAAGCTAGCTAGTCGTACAATTTTCCGCAAATGGGGTAATCATCAACTCATAGCGGAAATGGTATCGTCTTATTATCGCATATATAACAGTATATCGAGTGAGATTGCCCATACCGACGATTCTAAGGTGTCGTTTGGATATACTCGGGAAGTCGGGATTCCCATAAACTTGCAAATCCTACGAATTTAGAAAGTATAGGAATTGGGGAAATTTATTTGGATGAACAAGGGAATTCAATTCCCATGAGAATTTTTACTTACCTAGCCCCCCCTTAGGTAATTAAATTCCTACACTTTGGAGGAATTGGAAATGCCTAGAAATTTCCAATTCCTACACTTTAGGGTAACCAAACAACTCATGATAATTCAATTCCTAGAAAAATAAAATACCCATAGATATTAAGGGTATCTAAACAACACTTAAGTTGGATAATTTTGAAGGAAAAATGCTCGGGGGATGCAAAATCGAGACTAGTTGGAGTAAGGCAAGGCGCAAATTAAGCAATAATTACATGGTATATACAAGACTTATTTTAAATTAACATTGACTAAACTAGTGGGAAACATGCATAAAATAGAAATATAATCTTCCACTAGTCTATTTATTTTGTGACAAATTAGTCCACGGATTAGACGGCACGAGAAAAATAAAGTTGGTCGCATTTGACTTATGGTTTATATTAGACGACGCTAAATCTTGTGATTTCTTAATTTTCCCGCCATCCCCTTTTAACTACCTCTAAGGCTCTAACTACTAAAAGTTGATGGATTATTAGGGTTAGGTACCTACACCAACTAACTATTATTGGACTATTGCTTAGGGTCACCTCTTTACTTGAGTTCAAACATAACTACAACGTGTTCTCAACTCTTTGTATATGATATCATATGGTTGTTCTTATGTTAAAAGCTTATTATTAGATGCATTAGCAATAATAGAGCATGATGATAATTGATTAAGATTAAAGTACACTACTAAAAGATGTTTGCAATTGAGTTTAGAATAAAAAATAAATAAATAATAAGTAGATTTTCAAACGCTAATCATATCATCACATACAGAACTAAAGATGCATCTATAAGAGGCTAGAGATGCAAATAAACGAGCCGAACTGAACCGACAATCAATTAAGTGTTTAAGTTATATGATGATGCCGTTTGATCTCATGGTGTGAGACCAATTCAAATACATATTCTTTCTTAGATGTAACGTCACTTGCTTCTATGATTCAAAAGTGTCTTAGTATCACTTGCACGACAATATGGTTGCAGTAGAGGTTCAAAACAGTTAGTGAAGCAATGGTTAAGTTAGTGTTTAGGGTATTCTGAGTCATAATTCCCAATACTCCTTAGTAAAAAATCGTCACTCAGTAATACCAATATACAATGAGACTGCAACACCGTCTCGTTATTAAAAAAAGTTAAAAATGAGGTATATATGGAACCATTTGATTATACAATTGGTACTGTTGAAGTGGTTATATATATACGTACACACGAAGGAGTTAGGTACAAAGCTAACATAGTAGCAGGATTCCATGTACGTTGCCGCTTCAATCATCAGTAATATATAACCTAGCCGACACCTGCAGGACTTGGCGCAATTTCAGGAATCATCGTCCGAGAATTGGCATATACATTCCGCCTTTCCACACTCTCAACTTCGCCGCACGAATTGAATTAAAATTGATTGGAATATTATGTATGTGTTCTACATATTCTTCTCACTGCATTTCATACTAACTCGTAATTACTTATTCTGTCCAATAATTTTACGGTGAGACCGTCTCATCGTATGAAACCAATTAATTAGTTATTTCTACATGTTACTTTTAAAATAGTTTGGCTTTAAAAAGTAATTGTTACTTTTGAAATCCGTGAGAGGTCTCATCGTATAAGCCCGTCTCACAGTAGAATTTGCATATTCTGTTTTATTGAATTATTGTAAAGATTATTGCGGCTTCATGTCTCGTTGAGAAACATATTACTCCCTCCGACTCAAATTAACGCCAATATTCTTTTCTTTGTTAGAAGGACGTTTATATGCATCATGCATGATCATGAATACGAAATGAAGCCATTAAGTAAGAAAGGCGATTGAGTAGTGTTGGCTGATATATCTGACTTGCATCAATGCGAAACTAAATGTGATTCTACTATTCAAGCAACTTGAGGAGACCTTGTGCATAAAATTCTATATACTCCGTATTCAGATTTTCAGAGCTATAATCTCACCTGACTCGAATCACTCAAACCGATATACGTGAAACGGTATTCAATTTTTTTTTTTTTTTTTTTTTGAAAGGTGAAACGGTATTCAATTAGGAAAAATGAAAGTGGACGTAAAAATAACAGAAAATAGAGAGCGGCCGGTTTACTAGTGCATGTGCAACAGTTCAAGTAGGACCCTGGACCAGATAGTGACCTTTAGCAGTTGGTAACTTCACCGGACAACTTCCATGTGCAAGATTGAACTAGCTCAAACTACGAACTCCTAAAAAGTTTACCAACTAACAAACTGCCGCAATACTCAAATTCACGAAAAAGAAAAGTTAATTTCTTACAGTATTTTTTCGAGGTAGAAGAAATTATAATTTCTTAATTAGATCAATGTTCGATTTTCGACTCTTATAAATGAATAATAACATCATTTGATTGTCATGTAAAGTTCATCTAAATATAGATTGTGCATTATCGACATACTAATAAAATAAATAAATATTTAATTTTATGATTTTCGGTTATCAATTCAATATGAATACTTATATTTTATTTTCGACTGTCGATACCTTTTTGTCATATTCTAAATAATACCCCCACCATGTTGGCTATAAGACTTTTAAGGCATACCCCACAACTTACTCAACCCTATTCTCTATATAAGCTAAACCCTTGTGGTGCATTCTCCTCAAACTCAAAGCAACTAAGTAACCACTTCTTAATCCCCACTCTCTTCTCCATTTTTTTCCTTCCTACTAAAAATGGCTTCTTCAACTTTTGTGTTCACTTCTCTCCTTTTCGCCGCCTTCAATCTATGTCTTCGCGGTGTTTACGGTAATTATGGCGGTTGGACTACCGCTCATGCTACATTTTACGGTGGAAGTGACGCCTCTGGCACAATGGGTAAGTAGAGTACAAATGTACAATGTAGTGACATCGATAAAAAAAAATGCAAATGCCAGCTAACTCAACCTTTCGCACTAATATTACTATTGAGCTAATCATTTGTAACATACACGAAACTCAACCACTTTAACTGAAATTGCTTAACGAGTTCGAAAAATGCAACATTGTTAAAACTCAAATAACGATCCGATGTATGTTAAGTTGATATTGGTCTTTGTACTACTTTACTAGTATACACCAAATAAAATAAACAAGTTAATAATGAAAAAAATGTAGCAACTAGTAGTAACATTTTTTTTTTTTTTTTACTATGGAACAAATTAATCAATAAAATGTTGTTAATATGCAGGGGGAGCATGTGGGTATGGAAACTTGTATAGTCAAGGTTACGGAACCAACACTGCAGCACTAAGCACAGCACTATTCAACAGTGGTCTGAGCTGTGGTTCATGCTACGAACTCAAGTGCAGTGGTGACCCAAAATGGTGCCTGCCCGGTAGCATTCTGGTCACAGCCACCAACTTCTGCCCACCTAACCCTTCTTTGCCTAACAACAATGGTGGGTGGTGCAACCCTCCTCTTCAACATTTCGATTTGGCTCAACCTTCTTTCTTGAAGATTGCGCAATACCATGCTGGAATCGTTCCCGTCTCCTTCAGAAGGTATACACATTTATCTTAGCTTCAGTATTCATTAATGAGATAAAACTTGGATAAGACCGTCCTATGATTAGACAAGGGAAGCATTATTTGAGATTTTGCGCTTTAAAATCTCGGAAGCTTCCCTTGTCCTATTATAGAAATGTCAAATGTCTTATAGTTATACCATGGACTATTAGTTGCACATTAGTTTTACCATAGTGTTACGATGTTGCTAATAACGTAAACTTGAATAAGACCGTCCTATATATAATAAACAAGTGTGAATATTTAGAGTTTTGTCGTGAAATAGTCTCATTAATCACTTTTAACTCGTACCAAACAAGTTGTTAAAGCACGTAACTTTATTGCGTTTTCTAATAGTATGATTTTTTAAATATTGGCAGGGTACCCTGTTTACGTAAGGGAGGAATAAGGTTCACAATCAACGGTCACTCCTACTTTAACTTGATCCTAATCACAAACGTTGCCGGTGCCGGTGACGTACACGCCGTGTCGATCAAGGGTTCGAAAACCGGGTGGCAATCCATGTCAAGGAATTGGGGCCAAAACTGGCAAAGCAATTCATACCTAAATGGCCAAACACTATCATTCAAAGTTACATCTAGTGATGGAAGAACAGTCACTAGCAACAACATTGCACCATCAAATTGGCAATTTGGCCAGACTTACACAGGAGCCCAATTTTAATCACATAAAATTGAATTTCCCCTATACAAACTAAATTCCGACCAAGTTTTGGTAAGCGAATTTGTATAGAAGGGAACACAAAGTGGGACGGAAGACTCGTGCATTTGGCACTACTATTGATACATTTTAGGTGATTTGAGGCCTAATTATTTTGCAGTGGTGACTATATTAGCACCCGCTAAAAGGCCCATTTATCATATACTACATAGTTTTATCTTATTTTACGTAGGCAAAAGTTTTTTGTTATTTTGGTGAGAAATTGTTTGCCTGAGAAATGATGTTCTAATACGGCTGATTTTATGGCCATTAACATCATTCTTTCTTAATTAGATTTGGAGGGTTGTAAACTTGTAACCCCCTTTTTTCTTCTTTTTTTGAAGGATTGTAACCCCTTTTTTTTATATTTATAAATTGCTATCTTTGGTTATGCAAATTCAACTTATGCTTCAAGCTTAGAGTATGAACTTTAATGCCACTATAGTTTCATGGTATGTACTTGGAGTTTGGATGCAATCTCTTTCGAATGATCAGAGGGTCTAATCCAAAAGTTGCGCTTAAACGGTTAAATCGACAATAATAGATGATAGAATTCACGACAATTAACTTTACGATAGAATGCTAGACTAGTTGATATCTGCCCTTAACTCGTTTGGTTTATGTCGCATGTAACATCTTTTAGAATCTTTCTTTAGTACATTTTGCATACACCCTTAAAAAGAAGAAAACTCTACATAAGAAAAGTCACATGTATCGGCGCTTTGGCGGGGGTATTAAATGTTGCATTGGGGCGATATCCATAGGAAGTTAGGGCACCGTCAATTGCGTGAAGCCCGTCTATCATCTTTCAGGCAGAGTAATCCAATTGGTCAAGTGTGTAAACAAGCAAAGCCCACGGCAATTTAGCATGGTTTGAGGAAAATGTAGCTTAATTGGCAAGTTGGCATTCTACCAACGTCAAGGTTTGGGGTTTGAATTCTCGTCACTTTAACTAGTCATGTCGAAATATATGGTTGATAGTTTGATAGACTTCTTTTATGAGGGTTTTTCTTTAAAGATTTATACCAATATGAAACGGTTGGGTTGCCTCTTGGGTTGAATTACTTACTTTTTTAAAACTTCGTTTAGAGAGTGAACTATTTGCCAGAAACATACTCATTAGTCAAAAGACTCTATGGACGGATTGTGTTTCTTACGAGATTTGTAAATACTAAAAATACGATGTTTGGAATTGAGGTTCTATCGACTTCAACTTGGTTCCTTCGTGTTTGTAAAGAACAATAATCGAGCTTATTCCCAATAGAGTTAATTTTTACTTCAATTTTCATCTAAAACTCTCAAAAGTACTTACTTTTCAAATACAACTGATTCTGTTTATGTATAACCTTTTTCGATTCAGAGAATCTCAGCCAATTTTTCATAAATGCCACAAAGAAACACGAATATGATAGCTTATAAATCACAAAATCAGGATAACTATAGATTAAACTAGTGCCATTACATTATGGATAAAAAGAATAGTCGAATTATTTCCACTTAAAATCCAATAAAAACAAAGGGGGGCCTAATTGTTATGGCAATCATGAACATATGAACCCATGAACAACCTTACTCCCAATTCCACTTGCTCGACAAAATTGAGGAAATAGTTGAAACTTCAACATGCATGTAGGAAAAAAAAAACTCCTACACATATACTAATTATATTTCACAAAAAATTGCAAGAATCATTAAGATTAAGAAATGCATGTGCAAAGTAGGTCCAAATTATGTATTTAGCCTAAGAAATTGGCAATTTGAGAAGTCCCATTCCACTTGAGACAAACTCCATGTGCAAAGATTATACATCTTCATAAATCATAATAATACAATATGAACCTACCCAAATCATCTCCTCAACTTTGGATAAATTATTGCTTAACTCGTCGTTATCCTTAGTAGACAACTCCTTCACAACTTTGGTGTCACTTTGCTTCACCTAAATCTATATAAACCTTTCTTTCTTCTCAACAATGCATATAACTCTCACCACTCCCTGTATTTCTCTCTATATCTCGATCACCATACTACAACTAACTTTCCCCATCCGATCCTTCCCCCTAAACAATGGTAATTCCGACTTACTATTCGATTTTCACTATTTTCATCGTAATTAATTTGTTTGTTGATGGCGCCTTTGCGGTCTATGGAGACTGGCAAGGCGCTCATGCCACATTTTATGGTGGAGGTGACGCTGCTGGCACAATGGGTAAGTTTACCCTACATATATTGTCTAAGAAAGCGTAACTTGGTCACATTGTGAAATTGTTTTAAAATAGTTGATTTTAAAATATAATCGAGATCATGTACAACGTTAACACAATAATGCATATGAGTCTAGTCGTGTACAATTATGACTATATCAATTAAATTTTACGTATTAGCTCGAAAATCATATCAGAAATGCTAAGTGTGTGTTTTTGAAAAATGTAGGGGGAGCTTGTGGATACGGAAACTTGGAAAACCAAGGGTACGGGACTAACACGGCCGCGCTAAGCACGGCTTTGTTTAACAACGGGTTAAGTTGTGGAGCATGTTACGAACTTAAGTGCAATGACGACCCAAAATGGTGCCTAGGCGGTAGCATTATAGTCACGGCTACCAATTTTTGCCCTCCTAACCCTTCTTTGTCTAACGACAATGGTGGGTGGTGCAACCCTCCTCTTCAACACTTCGATTTGGCCGAGCCTTCCTTCTTGCAGATTGCTCAATACCGTGCTGGAATTGTCCCTATTTCGTTTAGAAGGTACATTAAACACATGCGCATGTACAAACACGTGACACAAACGTGCCCATAATATTTTTATCGACACGACAAGTCTTTAGTAGACACTTTATTTACAATTTATTTGATAAAATTGCAGGGTACCTTGTGCGAAGACAGGAGGTGTAAGGTTCACAATAAATGGTCACTCCTACTTCAACTTAGTCCTAATAACCAATGTTGGTGGTGCCGGGGACGTGAACGCCGTGTCGATTAAGGGTTCGAACCCTGGGTCCGGGTGGCAAGCCATGTCAAGGAATTGGGGTCAAAATTGGCAGAGCAATGGTTACATGAATGGTCAATGCCTCTCGTTCCAAGTGACTACTAGTGATGGAAGGACACTCACTAGCAACAATGTTGTTCCAGCTAATTGGCAATTTGGCCAAACTTTTGAGGGTGTTCAATTTTAATTAAACTTAATATACAAGGCAAATTGATTGAGATTAATTTTGTCAAAAAATGCCATTTTTTTCGATGTTGATAGAAGAGTGTGGTTGTTGTAATTGCAGTGGTGTCTATATTAGCACCCGCAAAAGGACATCTTATTTATATAATGTAGGGCTATAGGTTTTAATTATTTTGATTTTCTACAAATTATGTACATTTTTTCAGCTATTTTTGTGAGCTAGAAATTGATGTCAAAATGTTGGCTAATTAATTAATTTATAGGCCATCATTGTAAAGCACCTTTTGTAGGGATTAATTATATTCAATCCCATTATGAGGTAGTTTTGTATTTGAAAATCTTATTATTAATTACGATTACACATACATTTTTATCAACGACTTTCTCCGTAACGGTAGTAGAGTGCAATAATCTAAATTTAGTGTAATTTTGTCTACTATTAGGACCCAACATCGGACTTTGCTAAGCACCAAACATCATACTCTCGCTCCAATCCACGTATCAAATGATACCAACTTTCATCGCATGATTTAAGGTAACAAACAGACATTGTTGGTCGAATTGAACCATAATTTCATAGTTCGCGGCTCAGTATAATTATTACTAATTAAGTAATTAAACATGATTTACTTTCAACTGTACGTGATAAGTTTTGTGAAGGATTCAGATCCCCTGGAGTTATTTTTCCCTGGAGTTGGTAGAGTTTACTATAAATGGAAAATATAAATGTAAATGTAGTTTTGAAACCTAGGAATAAATTCACATAGTAGAGTTAATTTTCCATTTTGAGTAAACTCTACCATGTAGAGTTATTTTTCAACTCCAGGGGATCTCAATCCTTTTGTGAAGTGCCGAAGTTCCATCATGCATAATTTATTAACTTAAATTAGTCAAAAAGTAGTGTTACTTCTAATCAGAATTTGATGAAGACATGAAGCATACAGTACAATCGCAAAGATGTCCATTTTCCAACTTCCATCTACTCATTTTAATGAAATGAAACTTATATTGTCGAAGTGTCGAACAATCACGTAGCCATATACTATCTTTATATTCAAACTCAAATTGAGTGAATTTGCAATTACAGGGCTTATCAGCTGGTGTATGTACATGTATGTAAAGCTTTATGGGAAATTCTCATTCTTTTTTCATCCTTATAAATATTTCACAATGTACATGTTTTTTAAATTACTTGAGCGTGTAAAATAATGAGTATGCTGACTTCGGACATACAACCATGAGTATGTCTACTTGTTTATCGAGTTCTCTTCTCGTCTTCATGCTTTCGGTTACTTGTTTCCGATCTTCCAAATTGGAAATAGCTTAGATCGTCCTGCTATGATTACTCCTTTAAGCTCTTATTAAAGAACAAATCCAATTAATAAATTTTTTTACTACAAAATGCAGCGAATATATCAAAATTTCATGATTTCATCAGGAGATCGAATATACAATAATTGAGAGTCAAGTTGTAGGTAGTGAAAATTTCTATCAAATAGTTGCATAATCATTTCTCAATATATTTCCACTGATCATCTTACATAAGAATACTGTGCTACAATGTTATTCAAAGGCCTTAAAATAAGCCAATGAATATCATAATACAACAAGACCCTAGTTATATTTGTATATTCTACATTACTATTAGTACACGTCTAGAAATAAATGGCTTTTAGCGGGTGCTAACATATGCACCACAGCAGCTACGCCCCCACAATTTTGCCAACCACCTCTCCCTATCAATCTCCCAACCATCCTCGCCATGATATACAATTGAGAAAGTCTTGTATGACATCGTCTTAAGACACTGTCTCATAGAATTTCACCTATGAAATTTCGCAATAATAATATTTGCCAAATTACCATTTCCTAAGAAAAGTACGGAGTACGGAGTATATTGTAGGATGAAATCATCTAGAATTGAGCACCCTCAAAAGTTTGGCCAAATTGCCAATTGGGAGGGGCAACATTGTTGCTAATGATTGTTCTTCCATCACTTGTAGTCACTTGGAAGGATAGACTTTGACCATTCATGTAACCATTGCTCTGCCAATTTTGGCCCCAATTCCTTGACAAGGGTTGCCATCCGGTCCTTGAACCCTTGATCGACACGGCGTGAACGTCTCCGGCACCGGCCACATTGCTGATTAGGACCAAGTTGAAGTAGGAGTGACCATTTATTGTGAACCTTACACCTCCTTTCCTAATGCAGGGTACCCTGCCATTTTACAAAATCATGCCACGTTAGAATACTACGTAGTAAATAAGTTATTGTAGTGTAACGTTCGCTCGATATATATAAAGGTAACAAAATTGCATTTAATTAAAAGACTAGTATTTTTATACTAAGGTATACCTTCTAAAGGAGACAGGGACGATTCCAGCATGGTATTGAGCGATCTTTAAGAAAGAAGGCTCGGCCAAATCAAAATGTTCAAGAGGAGGGTTGCACCACCCGCCATTGTTGTTAGGCAAAGAAGGGTTAGGAGGGCAGAAATTGGTGGCCGTGACCATAATGCTACCGGGCAGGCACCATTTGGGGTCGCCGCTGCACCTCAGTTCGTAGCACGAGCCACAACTCAGACCACTGTTGAATAGAGCTGTGCTAAGTGCGGCAGTGTTAGTCCCGTACCCTTGGCTGTATAAGTTTCCATATCCACATGCTCCTCCTAAACATTTGTGAATTCAAATTTAGTAAACATTTCAATTCTAAAAGAAACTTGAGCACATTTTATTCCAGACATTATAATGATGACTATATATATATCTTCATGTGTGTATTTTGGTAAAAGTTAGTTATTTAAGTTGGGAAAAGTATGTAACTTCAAGTCATACACATAAGACAAATGAGAACTGACGATTGAAAATTAAAAACCATTTTGTTGTGTTTTTAATCTTAATCTAGTTTTTATGGAAAAGTGAAATGAGTGAATAAAAACGATATTGAACAAGATTGTAAAGTATGCTCTTGTATCACAGGGAGTATGTTTGTATTAAGCACTAGGGCAATGATACATTTAATTTGTTGATAACGTTTGAAGTTACGTTTGATAATGTTTAGTGTTTACCAATGTTATATGTATATATATGAGGTATATTATAACTAAACTCACCCATTGTGCCGGAGGCGTCTCCACCACCGTAAAAAGTAGCATGGGCGTTTGTCCAACCGCCGTAGTCACCATAGACACCGTGAAGGCATACATTGATCACAATGAAGAAAATTAATGTAGCAGTAGAGAGCTCACAAGAGATTGCCATAATTTTTATGTACTCTGTAAGTTGTACGTTTAAGACTTTTGTTTTTCGAGTGATGGAATGAGTTTGTGATTTGTTTGGGCGAAGGGTGTGCCTTAAATAGACCAAGCAAAGTGGCCTAAAGTGTGAAGGGTGACATATGAGCAGTAAATGAATATGTCTACTATAATTCTATAAATTGACAAAGGTTAATTTTTGCCGGCAACTCTCCAACTGTTCAAATTGTGGTAAAGAGTAAATTGGTTTTAAATACTCATGTGTGATGTTATTTAGATACACGTTGTTTGTTTTTCAAAAACCGTAAAGGACAACGTGATGCAAACAGATTTTGAATCAAAATGGTCTTAATTAATGGCATTGTATTAGAGTCTCGGTGAGATAAAGGGGCGTTTTCTCGTATGTACAAATTGCTAGTTAACTAACCAGGGACCGAACTATTCTTGAAAGATTAGATAAAATTTGTATCAACTTAACCTTCTAGGCAATATTTACATGTTTCTAGAACATTATTGTTATCACTTACTCCGTATATGATGAAGTAGTTGAATTAGCTTGAACTTCACTAAATTGAATTGCGTTGATTTTTAACTTGATTAGCTCGTTATGATCGTCGAATTCATTTAACTCAACATATCATATTCAGTACAATGACGTCACAAAACGTGATCATGAAAAGAGCTTTCACGAGAACATGGGAGTGTAAAGTAATTGTTCTAACTAAAATGTGAACCTCCAATCATCAAACTAAATTTTGCAGCACCTCAAGCTATTATAACGTGAAACTCTCGTATAAGATTATCTAATTGCGATTATACGAGGATAAAATCCGGGTTTGTATATTATGCATACTACTAAAATCTCGTACATCATCGGATGAGCCTAACTTATCTCATGTATGTATACCTATTGCGTAATTAGTCATAATAATTATGATCAGACCGTCTACTACAACAGTTTATCGAAGTTTATGTGAAAATGAAAATCCTGAAATTAAGAAAAGAAAGTTTCCGTGAAGAAAATAAAATGCGAGGGGTTACACATGGTGTTGTCGCAATTAAACGACCAACTGCTTTGGGGCAAAAACAGGACCCTACCCTTAACCCTCCTCATGTGCTTCTTAACCTTTTCCTTCTTCTGATTTTTTTTTGTCTAATTCGTGTGGTTCCTATTTTTTTCCTCGTGTATCATAAAATATACTCCTAGGGTTAGTTGAAACTTGCAAATATTACTATGTTTTTCGTGTCGATTTGGTAATATATAGTACAATCAATTAGAAGACATTGATCGATTGATCAATTTCCGTATTTTCGCAAAAATGAGCATGAATGAACTTGATTGATCATATAAATTAATTAGCTTATATAATATATATAATACTGTGTAGCTTAATCGCATGTAATGACACGAGACTTACTTATGGCTATTAGTAAGCTAAGTTTAATTAACCTTAATCTTGAGCCGAACTCATCCTTTAACCGCCATCTAATTGTTGGGACAGAGGCGCCCAGTCCAACAACGAACGGTTTGAGTGTGATTGGAGTGGATAGATGTGACAACAATCGTGATATGAAAATAATACAAACAATAGAACGTAATGAAAAAGACACCAGAATTACGTGGTTCACTAGCGATGTGCTAGCTACGTCCACCAAACAGAGGAGAATCAATCACTATATGAGAATAGCACCAATACAAAGGTGTGAGTTTAATCTGAAAAGAACTCACCAAATACGAACGAGATCTAAGAGCCAAATTGTTCTTGCGATCAACCAAGAACCCAAACGAACGCCCTTGAATCTACCCAATTGACAAAGAAGCCACACCTTGAGAAAACCCGCAACTATAACTCTAGGTACTCACAATTACAAGAGGAATCACTCAATTGTGTCTTAGAGAGGATATGAGAAGACTAGGGTGTTTAAATAGTCTTCTACATACAAAATATACCTAATAGGCCGAAAAAACGGAATAAGGAAACAACTAACGCGTGAAGCAGAAAAACGACCGACAACGGCCCAGTGGGCCGCGGCCCGCGCCAGCCTCACCGCGGCCCGCGCCCGGCCACCGCGGCCCGCGCCACCTCCCATGGCGGACCGCCATATGTTCCTGCATCTGAAGCTTACAAATTCAGCCGCGGTTCGCGGCTTCACCTCCGCGGACCGCCAAAAGTCACTGTTTCTCCTTCTTTCCGATTCTCGCCTTACACCCGTATATCGTAGCTCATTGTGCCCCGAGCTCCCCCCTCAGTCACCCACTACGACATACCCAAATGCATAAGAGTCGTTCTAGCCATTTTCCCAACACTAATAATACGATCAATTACTATTGTACTTGCCTACGCCAAAATAATAGGAAATATTGATTTAGTTGACTGTTGAATGCACATGGATTTACCATGTGTTGGATTACAAAGACTAGATTATTTCCACGGATCTAAATTAAATGACCTCAAAATGGCATCGATTATGAATATAAAAAGCGTATAAAAATCTTGCGTAGCAATCTGTATCATCGACTATGTGGTCGTTTGGTTGCCCTTTTAAAACACAGGAATTCTAAATTCCCATGAATTACATACTATACAGGTTGTTTGGTTGCCCATAATTTTAAAAAATGGGGGAATTGGAAATTCCATGGGAAAATGAAATTCCCACATAATGGTGGAATTTGCTTACCAAGTCCCCCCTTGGTAATTCGGAATTCCCCCATCATCTTTGTTCAAAAATTACATTTTTGTCCCCAAATAATTAGAAAGATATTATAATCAATGGATATAATAGTAATTATGAATTAAATATATGGGAATTGGAAGGGTGCAACCAAACAAGATGTTGGAATTTAATTCATGGGAAATCCAAATTCCTTAATGTCTACCAAACAATTTGTAACTAATTCACATGAATTTTATACAGGAACTTAATTCATGTGATATGTAAGTTCCTATAGGAATTAGATTCCTACATGAACCAAACGACCACTATATTTCTATTCATTGGTTGATATACTATGACTCCGCTCGATCACATTCACTGCCACTTCTGATTTCAAATACCTACATACATACTAGTAGTAGTAATTATAAGTACGAGTAGTAACTAACAAGACCCTAGTCTAAGCTTGGCGACGATTATTCATTAATGTTTCACCATACAATTTCAATTCAATTTTATGTATTATAAATTCTAATTTATAGCATTCTATTATTCGAGGGACCAAGACTAATTACTGATCATAATTGTGGAATTATGGCAATATTGATGCTGGTATTTATAAGACACAGCTACTACTTGAGTAGCTCGATCTTTCCCATCTTTATTTCGGCTTTAATTTAGTTTCATATAAAAATTCAAATCATTCCCAACGTTTATAAAAACTGTAGTAGAAAAGTTTAAGACGCTCATGTCAACTTAGTCAACTACTCGTATATTTTTTTCTTGGATCAAGATCCTCTGGAGTTAATTTTCCTAGAGTTTCCTGAAGTTTACTTGAAATGGAAAAATATATTTATAAATACATTTTTTTAAATAAGAAAAAACACTACATACTAGATACTCCCTCCTACCCAAAGATATTTTCCTGTTTCTTTTTGCAGTTTTGAGATGCCCTGTTGGGAGCTATTTTTAGACAAAATGAATCATTCAATTGCTACAAAATTTAGTAAATATTTCATTCTGCATTGCAATCTACCAACTCTACTTGATTTTAAGACAAACGGGTCTTTCATTTGGTCTACAAGTAGTCTCTAACATGCCAAGTCAAAACTGCAAAAAGAAACAGGAAAATATCTTTGAATAAGAGTAGTAGATGTTTCCATTTCAAGTAAACTGCAGGGAACTCCAGGAAAAATAACTCCAGAGGATCCAGTTCCATTTTTTTTGTAGTCTAATCATTTACGTATAAACGCTTGCAAGATCCTACCAAAAGACTACTGTTTTCAACAATCATTGAACAGTTATACCTTTTGATTAGTGAAAATCTAAACGGATTAAGGACCTACCATGTTAAGAATCACATGCATTCCTTTTGCTGTCATTTTTAGGCATGCTTTCAAACGCAACTGATAATTTGATGGCTACTTCTTAACTTAATTAACATTCAACGTATTCGGAATTCAAGTAAAATAGCATCATATGAAGTATATCATGGTACTTTTCGGTACCCGTCGTGTATCATAGAATTCCTCGTACCTTTAGTTTATAAGGAGAAAAACTTTTCATTACAAGATCAAACCACACATAGCTTATCATCAACTTCCTAGATTTCGAACTTATAATCAATGGTTAATTAAGTTGAATCAACATCATATGAGTTGAGATAAGTTTTTAAGAGTTGATAATCAGACTTTGTTTCGGTCCGCATATCATATTCATATAGTTAACGATCAATAGATTCAAGGTTAGCTAAAAGATTTGGTGACACTGACTTGGTGTAGAATGAGTACAAATCAGTAGATATGTTCTGCTTTTTTCAGCAATCTTGTATTCTTTACTTTGTTTTTAGCTAAGCGTATGCTACAGCCTACCGGGAAGAAATTTTTGAATCATTAGTATTATTTTAGCTCAGCGTTGCCTGATTATGGTGCATTAATACAAATGAGTTGACATGTATAGATCATTCATTCATGCATACACATGCATGATGCAAGATCATAAATTTTTACTCTGTATCGTTCTAGGTTAATCAATAGAAATGTTTAAAAACGATAAACTAGTCGTGTTCATAAACTACTTCCATTCTCATTCTAACTTGGGGGCAAATCGGTTACATTCTTACATGTGAACTCTCATCGACATATATGATAGACTACAAACTACAAGCCTCGGAACTCGGAAGTTACGTTGTCTCTCTTGTATACAGTAATTGCTCAAAAGAGTACACAATCATTATTAGCAAAATCTTCATACGCAAACAAGATAATACATGATTACGACGCATTTAACGACTCAGAGATGATTCAACAAAAGAGCCGGTGACGTTCACTTCATGCAAATGTGCTATGTTGACATGCATACGTTGACATGCATGTGATAATGTTTATTCATGGATAAGATGTATAGTGGCCACAATCAATCACATTTTTGATGACATTAGAAAGCACACACATTTGCATTCCATGTGATACGAGTAGCTTTTACCAAGATTAATAGACATCGGCATTACCGGTCAATTACTTACGACAAATTTAAAACGGGATTGGTTTCCGTGTTCAGGTCAGATTGGATCAAGCCAGGTTTATAAAAACTCGATTACGATGACGGAGGAGTGCTCTCATAACACCACCATGGTGCTAAAATTCATTTCATATATGGCCACTAGTCAATAAGTGTACTTAAAATGTCGTAAATATAGTTGATAAGTGGAAAACTAACTAATGGCTTGCCAAATCATATACTCCCTCCCATCTTTTGACATCGTTAATAAAACTTTTTCAAATATGTGAGAAATTCAAACCAATCAAAACAGATACAAACAAAAAAGTCGAGAACTCAAAACCGAGCTAGAATGATAGAATGAAATTAATACTAGCACATAGCCACAGACACGAACCTATTTGATGTTGTAGAGGGACCATTTAGGGTCGCAATTTTAGGCAAAGATGTGCTACAATTTCTATATTTTCCAGTGGGTGTGGAAAAACAAGGGGCTCTCAAAAAACCCAAGAATTCATATTTGTCTTCTTTTTCTTGCTTAAGAGTTAATGACAAGTGCCCTACAAATATTTGTTAATGGCACATCATGATATAACACAAAGGATCATGTCCATAGAAAGGGCATGGTATACTATCCAAATATTAATTGCTTTGTTTTATTTGGTAAGGAACATTTAGTTATTTTTAGATCCTACATGAGTTGGGAAGTGCCCTACAAAATTTGGGATTGTTTGCTTGGTTCTTTTGAAATTAGTAACATGGGGGGGAGCCCAAAAACATGCGATGGACAAATTGTTTGCAATAGAAGGGTACGTTTTGAGGGGTCACTTTCTAAACATGGATGGTTCAACAATCAACGGCACAAGAATAGCAGGGTCAGGTCCACCTTAGGGCTCAACTAAAGGCAAGCCCAACTTGAACTCGTCTAACACCCAAGCTTATAGGGTAAGTATCCCAAGAGTTGTAACTTGTAAGTCACCTAACCCAGCCATGGTACGGGGTAACATTTATTGAGGTTCTTACATGGGGCTCATCGGCTACGCCTCGAGTCCTAGTCAGGTCCCTACTATGCAAACCTAGTCCAATTGATATCTCGTCGGGACCCCTACTATGTAAGCCTAGTCCGGTTGAAGGGTAGAGGGCCAACTGGCAGGAACAAACCGGGAACCTGTATCTCAGGAGTGCTAAAAGGGTAGGAGCTGAAGGCCTGCAGCCTGAATGCCTGATGATTCATATAATTACAAGAATTTCGTCACAAACATCCCACAAGCTAGCAGAGAGCTCAAGACTGCTAGCTCGAGACCTAGCCTGAACCCGCCTAATTGTGAGAACATCTTGAAGTATTGAAAATCAAATCGACACAATACAGCTCGACCCAACCCTAATCAGATCAATGCCCCTGCTAATAACCAACCCAACGCATAGCCACATTTGAAATTCCAGATTGACACAGGCAGACAGCTGGACACACACTGAACCAGAAGAAACTGAAGACAGAACATGCAGATTAAATATATCCAGAATGACACAACAACGCTTGATCCAACCTAATCGGATCAATGTGCTAACCCCCTACGTTCCGAGGACAACAATGCCACATTTGTAAATTCAAGTATCATCATTTTTCTATAATCTGTTTTGCTGATCATGCCTAGCACTATAGTCCACAGAGTTTCAATTGACTAATAAAAATTGGCCAAAACCCAGCAGCCTCAATCTGGGAATAGCGATAGATAAAGAATATATATGGTAATGGTGTTGAAGAATTTTGCATTTCACTGTACCACAGGCTGACTCATGCTTGACGAGAATACCTCCTACAATTAAGTGAGAGTAAATGTGTTACCTGTGGCCGTCTAGAAGTTCTGGGATTTTGATTACTTGGCTGAAGCAGAAGTTAGGATGTACAATGGTTCCTGTTCCCGTGGATGACTACTTAAACTGCTAGATTACTTCACACATAAAAATTGATCTATACCTGAGCTTGTAGAAGGAGATGGAAAAACGCCTAAAACACTAAGATTAATCCTTAACTTCAGCTCAGGTTCAACAACTGTCATCACTGGAATCGTCCTAGGCACTCTTGGAGATATCTGCATCAATCTTGGAAGCATTATCAATTGCGTTGCTAGGATGAGTATCACTTGCATCAGCAATATGTGGAACGTCGTTTGTGGCCTTTGAAGCATCAACTGTATTCTGAGAAGCATCAGTAGTACTCGAAGAAACATCTGCTGTACTCATGGAAGCATCGTCTGTATTCATAGCAATATCGCCTGCACTCTTAGAAGTATCTGCTATCACAGGAACATCCGCTGTGCTCTTGGAAGCATCGCCTGTACCCATCGGAACATCATCAGCCGTCCTGGGGACATTATCGGTTTCAGTCCTGTTACAGAAAAGAAACAAGTAAAGCATAAATCTTGATACAAGAAGAAAAAAAGACAGATCAGTATCAAGAGAAAACTTTCTACGACAACCTACAACTGGTATAGCTCCATTAACCAACTCATAATGTAACCTGAACCACCAGTCTGACGTCCTCATCATGTATTAGGTATTTGGCATACAATGGAGAGTTGGGAGGAGCAGGTGGACGGCAACTAGTCTAGGGCTTGGTTGGAGTAGTTAGAGTCGTTAAAGGTATGTAATAGAAGTCTAAACGAAGGTATAAAAGGGAACTTGTAATTGCGAAGGGAGGAGAAGGGATGAAGGAGAAGTTATGACTCTTTGTTGCCAGTCGTGAACTCGTGCATCACCAAAGTCACTAGCTTCAAGGTGGGTACTTTCATGGTATTTCCGCCTTTTACAGAGTAACTTATACCCTTGTTCACTTCCTCTCATCCCCCCACCACCACTACTACAGTACTACCTCCATCACCCCTTCATTTTCTCCACCATTACCCCTTGATGTACCTCAATCTGAGCAAGCTCTATGCTTTCTGACAACACCAACTAAAAACTACATATAAATACAGCACAAACAGCAGAAATGCTGAAGTCATTCATATATCAACAAAACCCTATTGATCCCAGATAAAAAATTTGGAGCAATAATTTCGATACAACTGGATAAGTACAAGGTTCAAGTTGTGAGTGGACTAACCCTTCTTCAAGGATTTCCTTTGCTTTCTCCAACCAAGCTTCATATATATCATCCAAGAACAGAACAAAATGAACCTGGAAGCAATTTCAATTTCAATTTCAAATTCATTAGTCTTGTTGTGCATTGGACAAGTTGAGGCTGTTGAGCCTCTTACTAGAAATCTTAGAAGTTTATTTGTCATCACTCAAACAACAAAAATCTGACACAAATGACATTGAAAGGCCTCCACCGAACTAAATGTTTATAAGTTGAAAAATGTTGTAAATTTCGTATGCTTCTTGTAATTGAATAAAAAGGAAACAAACTGGGGAGCTCCCCCCTCCCTCTGAAAAAAAATGGCACCTCTTTGAAGTCGTTAGAAAACTCCTTAATTGTGGATATAGCTACACTGGCTGCTTCATCATAAGGATATCTGCAAAAGAACAAAATATTGGTTAGTAAAGATCAGTTATAAAGAAGTAAGTTTTATGCCTATGCATTAAATAATCAACATCTGATACGATCATCAATATCACATTCTGAGGTACAATCTACCAACAATTTGGCAAACATTAAGCCACCTTAAAAAAACAAAGACTTCAAGCATTACACGTAGATACTGGTTCTGAACATCCAACCCTGGTGTGTTCAAAACCTAGGAGTGGGCTTGACAAGCCGAACACACTATCATCCCATTTTGTGAGCAAAAAAATCTTCACTAGACTTCAGAGTTCCAATTAATTCATACAAAAGCAGAGAACAAAAAACCGGAAACAGGAAACTATATTCATCAAGAGACCTTACCCATATACACCGCAAGATATCGCAGGGAATGCCACATAATCAATTTTATGTTCTTTTGCAACAGTCAATGTATTCCTGCAACATAGTTCACAATGAAAAATTACTCAAACTTCAAAAGGAAAAATCGAGCTCCACAAGAAATGGAATGAATTAAAGAGAAAAAGCTCACCTGTATGCGCTTTCCAAAAGGGCCTCCGGATTTTCATCCTCATCATATACAGGTCCAACCGTATGGATTACATGTGATGCAGGTAATCTAAAACCACTGAATGGCATTGTATATGTTAGCGTGTATATCGAGATATTAATAATTAAAAAAGATCCAACAAACCTACAAATCTCATCTACATAAATATAATATACGAGCAACACTTACGGTGTAATCCTTGCTTCTCCAGTAGGACAGCGAACACCAGGATAAACCTGTGGAACTTCATAACATGCTTCTCTGAGTCTCCGACCTGCAGCTCTATGTATGGCTGAAGAGGAACAACAAGCATATTTGTCAAATAGCTTAACAAAACTTGCCTAGATTAGATTAATGGAAGGATTGCACCTAATTTAATATACCTCCATCTACACCACCACCACCCAGCATCCTCTCATTGGCAGCATTAACCTAAAAATCATAATACGGAACTATCAGTACAAGAAACTACTTGCCACTCGCGTCACAATCATTGGCAACTAAGTCAAAAACACTATCCAAGATGACTTCAAGATGACTTTAGACCAAAAAGAAAGGCAGTCTCATACTCAATCAACACCCTGATGAGTGATATGCAGAGCTTAACAAATCATACTGGAACTAAAGCTCTGTTGTTCTGTGATTTTTTTTTTTTTTTTTTTTGGGGGGGGGGGGATCACATTTAAAGGGTTAGCGTCGCGAGGAAAACAAGTAACCAAGAATCTTTAACATCACAGTATCACATTTTGCGATACAGGATCTCTATATTCCCATTCTAGAAAGCCCAAACAAAATACTATTATGTCTGGTATTAGAGGGTTTTAAACACGTCTTCACCGTGGACAGGTTCGAGAAACATGGCAATACAAAAGGCAGTAACACTAGGGAACAATCCAGTAATTCCCAACACGCTAGCTACCAAATAACCAATTATCCTAAACCAGTACAACCTAAGCACAGCAAACAAAATTGGCTCTGAATATAAATCTAACCCAACAATAAATTTAGTCACTAACTTACACACTATGTATCAGACTGTCATATCTTATTAAGGAATGAGATATAGATCACATAGGACTAGCCAACTACGTTATGAATGCCGTATGTCATCTGAAAAATTAGACTCATACAAACATCACATTCGGCTTCTGATCACACAAATATCAGGTCATAACCTAGGACACAAAGATTAAAAAATCATCCAACAGACGAATAAATGCCAAATTGGCAACCTTGAAGGCAACCTTCAACATTTGCCCTCTAATTTAAAAAACTTCAAGCATCATATCATGTCCAACCAGTGGCGTGGCACCATAAACATAAAGGTTGGGTAGTCGTCCGATCCCCAAATTCCAGGAAAAGATCGAATTTTTGCTTTAATTTTTCCCGAAAACAATGTTTTTATTAACAATTTGAGCCTCTCAGATACATTTGAACTTCCTAAACTTCAAAGTTTTTAACTTTAGTGTATACAAAATTAACCCCCACTCATAACTTAACTTTCTGGATACGCCACTGCCTAACTTGCGTCCCTTCCACATGCTACTAGACATTATTATAAGCAACAATTAGCACAGATATGGCAATGCACCTAAATAAACAGTACTAGGGTTCAAAGTTCGAGATGAGAAATTCATCTCATCGGAAAATAGGATCGTCTCACCCAAGCTTTTACGTGACGCAACAAATCAGTGAAAAAACTCAACTAATCAAACAAAATAGCAACAATTCATAATTGTGGCTTCATCAACATTCAACATAATAATCAGCAACAAACATTATAAAAACAATAAATAAATTCACATGCAGTACAAAAAGGAGGAGAGAGGAAGCGTAAGAGAGACGAACAATGGCGTCGGAGGAGCCGTCGACGAACCACTGAGTAATATCGCCTTTCAGAATCTTAAGGGAGCAAGTAGGCGACAAGGCGAACTCAACGGTGTAATTCTCGGCGGATTCGCCGTCGGAAGATGACGCTTCGGAGCGGTTGTCGTCGGCGGAGCCACCGGTGTTCGTCGACATGGCGGAAACCCTAGGTTGTGTGAGAGGCGGCGGAAGGTGGTGGAAAAGAGCGGCTGCGGCGGCGGTGGGGAGTGGAGAGAGAGTGGGGAAATAGGGCGGAGGAACGCGGTGGAGAGAGAAAGAGTGTGAGAAAATTGGGCGGTAAGTTAGGAGTTTGACGGAATTAAGCGCCGCTCTCATCTGGGCTTTTCGACGGTTCGTAGAAGGCCTGAGAAGTTTATGGAGTACCTAAACAGCCCATTGTTTGTCTATGTTTAGCAATTTTGCGATTTACGTTGGACGGGTCGAGTCAGGTTCGGTTTGGTTCATTGTTGGTTTTATTTGATCGTGTGTTTGTTGTGGATGTGATGTTGGATTCAACTGACGGAGTGACAGACATTTTCGGCTTATATCGAGTCGGGTTCCAAGAGACGCTTGGGATAATGAACTTTGTTGAATAAGCAGCTATTTCAACCCGTTCCTAAGAGTCATGTTAGGGTGTTAAAGGTTACCTACGATTCACGATATTTGTTACTAGTTTGTAAGGATTATAGTCCACATCCTATTATGGCCTGATAATGGCTTTTTTTGCCTTTTTGAAGGGAGATTGATAATGCTCTTAGCCTCTTAGAATTATAAATCTTTTAATTTAATTTTGTATCTCACAATGATGTTAGAATTAAGATCATGTATGTACTTTTGAATTGAACTCACGACATTAAGAAACAATATGCGTCAATCATACGTTATTTTCCAAAGTGAAAATATCAAACTCAAGATACTCGTGAAACAAACATTATTAAATGGACAAAACTATAACTCATAGGAAAGAATGAGCGAACAATTTATAATCCAAATCATCATGGCGCCAAACAAGATTAACACCAATACTTCTCGAACGAGCACAATATCAAGCTAAACATTTGACCCATTATTGCACAATAATCGCATCATTTTTATACTTTAGGACGTGGAGTAATGTTCAAGCTTTCAAAAACTCCACAATTTGGTCCATTAGCTCAGAAGCTTGAGGAGAATCCGGTTTGAACAAGTGAAACACATGGTTTTCACCCAATGTCTCTACAACATCAACTTTGCCCTTCCACCCGCTCTTAAGCAACACATCCTTGAAGTAAAACCCTCTGTCCCTAAGCACATCCTCCTCCGCAACACAAACCAATATCTTCTCCGCACCCAAGTCCCCTAACTCGGGGTCCATCCCAGGGTTTAACCGTGGATCATCTAACCCACTAGACTCGGGAAAGGCCACCACCCAAGCCTTGTCTTGCAACGAATTAAACCCGACTGGCTCGACTCTTTTATCTTCAGAACCAATCCTATCCTTCCCCCAATAGTAAGGGTGAACCAGAACAATCCCTTCTAAAGTAACCTTATCCACATTCCCATGATCTTGCTTCGCAACCTGTTTAGCCATGTTGTGCACTATAGTCGCACCTGCACTGTCACCGGCCAAGAACACCCTAGTTAGATCAGCATGATCCCTGAGCCATGGCTCGTCGTGACCACTCTCGAAAACCCATTTCAGCGCGGCCCAAGAGTCCTCGAAAC
Organism: Spergularia bocconei; assembly: GCA_963457585.1. NCBI lineage: Eukaryota > Viridiplantae > Streptophyta > Magnoliopsida > Caryophyllales > Caryophyllaceae > Spergularia > Spergularia bocconei. The sequence continues at coordinate 1,744,830 of OY734951.1, read as the reverse complement.
CTATTGGAAGAGGGTACTCAGGTGCAATCCGATAATCCACAGATACAACAATCATGTTAGCTTTACATGCTAACCTGTTAGCATAGCTATGGTAAAAAGGTGACATTGCTGTCTCGACAAAAAAACCACCCCCATGATAGTACACTACTACTCCCACTTTTTCGACATTTGGTGGCTTAAACAGCCGAACCTGCACTCCTGTTTCCTGGTTGATCACCACGTCCTTCGACTCCACCCCGGTAACACTGTCAAATGATGGTGGTACCCTGTCGATGCCTGTAAACCGCTGCACTCGCCCGTCTTTGTATACCACAAGCAAGGGTCGACAATCATGGAGTACTTCGTCTAAGTTGATGCTTCCTGTTGAAGCCATCATTGCTTCTAAATCCATCTTCTTCTTCTTGTTTTTCAGTCACTTATTTTTTGGTGAATTATTTGTGAAGTTGATTGCTTAGTTCACTTTGATGTACGTAGTCTTTTTAAATAGACAGGAATTTGGCATATACGGATTATGGGGTAGGAAATAAACTAATAATGGATGCATTATTTCCAACGTTATCTACTCCACTATACGAGAAAAAAATGAGCTCTGTGCTACAGCCACAGGTTATTGGCTTCAACATCAGCATATTTTTGGGAAGACCGAAAGATGTTGCGTACGTACTACTAAGACCATATCCCCTCTCGTGGCCTTGTCCCGTTGTTGGCCAGAGATTGCTCGGGGTTAAGGTTGCGTAAATCCGACCCTCTTTTCCCTTTAGACTCATTGGAGCAAAATGAAAGTTCAGGCACCTATATGGTAGAAAACTCGGTACACAAGTCTATATATTGCGCTTTGATGACTACGCAGTACACGGTATACCCCAGCATTAGAAAGCAAAAGTGGGAAAATGGTGGGCACCGGGTGAAAACTCCACCACTCCCCACATTTTTCTCTCTAATGTTGTGGCCTAGCACAGTGTTGGGACTAGCATAACTGATATCTTTACGTGCTACGGAATAAGACAACTACACTAAGCATTTCTCCGGTTTGAAGAAGTCCTTATTCAAATCTCGGGTGGATTGAGATTAGGCAAACTCATTCCTGGCAAAAGCATTACCACCTACAAAAGCTTTTCTGCATATACACATGGGAGTATAGGCCTATAGAGAAATAAACAGGGTATTCAGGTGAGAATCACATCGGTAACAAAAGCTAAATCGTAGTATTGAACTGTTTGTGCAAACACCAAATGTTAGATTTTTATTATAGGCAGTCATCAGAAACGATTTAATCACAGAACCCAGTGATTCTCATGTCCAACCAGGCTCCCATGGGAGAAAAGTCGAAAACAATGCGAGCAAGGTCTTTGATTTAATGATAGTATACTCACACATTATCTCTAGAAAATAGAAACATATAGTATGACATGATCAACAGTAGTTCAAGCTGAGCAATGTGAGCAATATTCCAAAACTATAAGCACTTAAGAATTCAAAAACTCCACAATTTGGTTAATTAGCTCAGAAGCTTGAGGCGATTCCGGTTTGAACAAATGAAAGACATGGTTTTCACCCATTGTCTCTACAACATCAACCTTTCCCTTCCATCCACTCTTAAGCAGCACATCCTTGAAGTAAAACCCTCTGTCCCTAAGCAAGTCCTCCTCCGCGACACAGACCAAGACCTTCTGAGCGCCCAAGTCCCCTAGCTCGGGGTCCATCCCAGGGTTTAGTCGCGGATCATCTAAGCCACTAGACTCGGGGAATGCAACCAACCACACCTTGTCATGTAACGAATTAAACCCGTCTGGCTTTACTTTTTGTTCTTCAGAACCAATCCTATCCTTCCCCCAAAAGTAAGGGTGAACCAGAACAATCCCCTCTAGAGTAACTCTATCAACAGTCCCATCATCTTGCTTCGCAACTTGTTTAGCCATGTTATGCACAATAGTTGCCCCTGCACTGTCACCGGCCAAAAACACCCTGGATAGATCAGCATGGTCTCTGAGCCATGGCTCGTCATGACCACTCTTGAACACCCATTTCAGCGCTGCCCAAGAGTCTTCGAACCCTATAGGAAGAGGGTACTCTGGGGCAATCCGATAATCCACAGACACAACAACCATGTTGGCTTTACATGATAAGCTGTTAGCATACCTGTGGTATGCTGGTGACATTGCTGTCTCGACACAAAAACCACCTCCATGGTAGTACACTACTACTACCACTTTTTCGACATTTGGTGGCTTGAACAGCCGAACCAGTAATCCTGTTTCCTGATTGATCACCACGTCCTTCGACTCCACCCCGGTAACACTGTCGACTGATGGTGGTACCCTGACCTTGTCTGAAAACCGCTCCACCCGCCCGTCTTTGTATATCACAAGCAGGGGTCGACAGTCATGGAGTACATCCTCTAAGTTGACACTTGCTGTTGGAGCCATCTTCTTCTTCTGACTTAGTTTATCTATGGGAATTAGTATGTGAAGTTGATTACTCAAGACTTTGCTATTGTAGTCTTTTTTAATAGACAAGTATTCAGCATATATGGGGTAGGTTATAATGGATGCTTTCGAACATTAAATTACCTGCTGTCCTATTCCACTATATGATATCTTATTATACAAAAGAAACCAAGTGAGGTGATCTAAAGTTTTGTTGACTTCAACATCAGCATATTTGGGGAAAGGGGTTGTGTAATCCTAACATCCTACCCTCTCGTGGTCTTTTCCCGTTGGCGAAAAGGTTGCATACATTCAACCCGCCTTTAGTCCGTTCTAAATTTGACGGGAGCAAAAGCTTCTTTGGTAGAATAATGATGATGTTATGGTATACATTACACCACTATGTTTTGGAGCACTTAGTATTAAGCTACACTAGGCATTTCCCCAGTTTAACGAAGTCCGCGTTCAAATGACAACCGGCATAATTATTCTAAGCGAAAGTTATTCCAGTACCACTAGCAAAAGCTTTTCTACATACACTGAGAGTACAGGCCTAAACGTAAACAACCAAGGGTTTTCCAGGTGAGCGCCGCATTACTAACAAAAGCTAATCGTGCTATTGAATCTTTTGTATAAACACCAGCCATTAGATCCTTATTATAAGCAGTTAAAAATGATGTAATCACAGAAGCCAATGAAGGACAAGCTTTTATAAGCCATCTGAAAACTATAATAAAGTCAGGATCTGATTCCAATGAAGTTAAGATCTGATAACAATGAAGTTAGATGATGACCTGTACAAATTGATCTCACAATCATTCATCTTTATCCTTTGATGTAGACTGAGGGGGTCTTCTAACATAGTTTCCATCAACTATCGTGTACTGCCTTGAAAATCTCCGGAGTAAGAAACCGGCAAGCCTATCCACGTGCTTTTCATGTCTGCTGTACAGAGCAGGAACTGTGACAAAAATGATAGTGCCTGAGACATTTAAAAGGTCGAGTTAGAGGAAAGACTGCAATGATGGAGAGTTGAAGATAGACTCCAGAAAACTCGAATTAATCAAGACATCAAACCATATGAACTAAAAACGATTCAACATCAAGATTGTATTGAATAAGAGCTGAAGATATGCTCCAAAATTCTAATTAATGAAGACATCAAATTGTATGAACCATTATTGCATGACCTAAAAGAAAAAAGAACAAAGGGACAAGGGTATGGAATATTATGGAAATTATCGGTAATCTCGAAACAACCTTGTGATGAACTCACTTGGTATATATGAGGGCAAGGGTATGGGGACTTTCCACACAAAATATGTAAAAAAAAAAAAAAAAAAAAAAAAAAAAAGATTTCTGATGATGTGCTCTCTCCCAGGACTTTCCTTATTATAACCTCCCAATTGAAGTTTTTCCCAAGCAAGTGAACATGTGGCTTATATTCCCCCTGGAGTTGCCGGGTTGAGCCGGTCTTACAAGCCTCTCAATATTTTCAACATAGGGGGTGCGAACATCTGACTCCCCCTACTTCATCACAGCTTAAGCCTCTTAAAATGGGTGACAACACACAGGAATGACATAGCTATCATCAGGGGCAAAAAAAATTATATTTACTCTCACCAATAAAGACAAGCACAAGGCTGCAGCGAAACCATATTGGTACACTTTTGCTAATTTAGGAAACATGAGAATTCTGATTGGCAGCCAAAACTCCGCAAACATATTTGGATTTAACACCTGAAACTTGGAAACCCAATCACAAAATAATTTGACCCCAAACTCATAAAAAGAGGGAGACTGGGAGATGAGAAATTCTATTACCACATCTGAGAGACGGAAATTTGCAGAAACTAGAGAAAACGATCGGGGGAAGTATCTTTTAACTTCTATACAAGTTGACAGCAAGATATAATTGATATGATGATCACAGCTAATACAAATCAAAGAGCCAAAAGATTAACTCTGCACATGTAAGAAAACAAAACCTTGAATATAACGAATTCAGCAAGAGAACAAGGATGGGTCACTTACCTATGTAAGCGAGTGTAAAGAAAGAAACTAAGCTACCAACAACAGAAAAGAGCCACAGGCTTATGACCACCTGAAATAAGACACAGTTCTGTGAGAATTTTGCCCTCTGCAATGATTTATAAAGCTTATAGGAAAAGGAACTAGTCTTTGAGACTATACAGGTAAACTACATAATGACATTGCATAAGAGTTCGATAAAAACTATCACTTGCTGCCAAATATCAAATTTCCGATTTAACAGATTATGCACAGAGCTTTTGGTGCTGAACTTTTATAGAGTATGTACCAAGTGTTGTTTATTGTTCATACACTACATTAAATGCTCAAACGCTAAAGGGACAACAGAAGCTGCTGGATTTCTATCTGTTATGAAGTGGAAGTGTGGAACAATAGCAGAGTTATTGAAATTTGGCTGAAAAACAACTTGACACCCGCTGAAAAGTTCCCCAAGTTAGCATGAGTACAGCATGACGCAGAACAAAAAAGTAAGAGAAAGTCACTCCGCTTTGCAACTTCCGTTATTAAGCTTCAGGGCAAAGGTAGATGTAACAGTCACTCTTGAGCAAAGCAAAAGACAAACTGAAAAATTTAGAAAAGAAAAACATCCCACTTTTTCTCATAGCATGAAACCAGAATCTGGTTAAAACTCTTTTTTTCCCCTTTCCCAAGTCAAATGCAACACAAGCTTGCCTTCAATAAAAAAAATTTAAAAGAAATTGTTGTCATTCAAAACTTCCAAAATCAAACATCGACACAAGTAAAGATTTTGCAAGGGCAACAGAAAAGTACAGACAAATAAAACAAATAAAAACTTATTTATCTCCTCAGGGGGTAGATTTTCTTGCATTGTACCAAAGAAGTTCTTGTGAAGTATATTGTTTGAGATGGTGACCGTGTGATTCTAGCTAAGGGATACCATCCTCAAACATTTGAAAATAAATTAAATTGGATTCGGAGAACTGAGAGCTTAATGATTAAAGGCTTCAAGCTCTCGGATCCCAGCCATGAGGTCAGGGTTTAATTTCATTTCTCTGAGCTACCATTCGGTTAGTACAAACTTGCTTTCTTGTGGGCCTAAATTATGGGCTGAAAATTTTCAGGTTAAAGGGGTTCTCATCTCCGTCAAGCTCATAGGTTTCTGCTCTAAGAAGCTGGTTTCAGCGAAACAAGAGACTCAAGCATAAGGAAAGAGAGCAAGGTTTGGTTGAATAGGAACAATATAAAATTCATAATGGGGTTCCATATTGTACAAACTTGAGACTGGCTATGTCTCTTTGCCTTTCCATGGATCCTTTTCAGCATGATTGGCAAGCAATCTTCTGACTAATTTCTGTCTGAGGTTTCTTCATAATCCTCTATAATAATGACTCTTGTTTCATTAACAACGACAAAGAGCTTGTGTCTGTGAGTCTCTGGCACCAGCAAATGCACTCAGAGCAAATTCCGGAGTCACCAACAAATGATGGATGGTTGGGAGAAAAATTTTATCTATAATGTGAAACAAATTAGACAGTCTGAAAGATGTACAACAAGATTGATCAGTTGATGCTTGAATCAGTCATCAAATTAAGGTTCAACAATTGCTTTACCCGTCTTTCAATATTTGCTAGAGATTGTAAGATTAAACAGAATACACCACAAATTTTACCTCATAGTAGAATCTACGAGCAGAAACCATTTCAGTATGGACATAGAAATCAGCAAACATACCAAATTGAGTAATGGCACAGTGGGTAATCCTACCTGAAAGAATAGTTTGAAGTCCTTGCCAAAAGTAATATCATGTGCCATTAGAAGTATATTGTTAACTTTAACACGAAATGATGCAGCAGCAGAGTTGACCATTTCTTCTGTCAAAACTAATTCAGGCAGGTCTTCCAACTGTCTGGGGAGATGCAGAGAAAGAGTGTGATATACTTAAGCATAGAAAAGGACAGTATGGAAAACATATCCATTAAAAGAACCACGTGCATTGAAGATCAGACCTATTTCTCAAGACAGCAAGATTGGCGCGAAGAAACAGCAAAACTACCAGGATCAGGATAACATCCGAGCATACTGTTAAGGATGGTAATCCCGATCGTTCAAATAGTAGCCATGCAACAGTAGCAACGACAATGACCCCACACGACAAGTGCCATTTCTTCCACAAGATGACATCGGCAGCTAAGCACAAGGAACGAAATACAAATGAATTCAAAAGATGAACTTATGTGACCGCAGAATATAGTATTTTGTAAAATATCAAACTTGTTGCACATCCTAATTTGCAACTTAATGGGACATAAACTCATAGTCTCACAGACAATCCATGAATGATTGCAAAGTTCAAAACAACTCATCCAAACCCTCAGTGGACGATTGAGACACAATTGAGTCTCAATGTATGAAATTCAAAGTGTTCTGAGTTTTACAGCTCTCAGGTGAGCTAGATGGTATAATATTATAATGTAGTTCAAAATACTTGTAGTTAGCTGCTTTGTCACCTAGAGACCTCAGGCAACCATGAACCATCAGTATACTAATTATCAAAATCTCCTATCATTAATTTATCAAAGTAAGAAACCATAAGAATCTCCCTTATTGTGATCTTTCTCAAACAGTTCACTACCAACAAGTAGACAATGTGTGACCTCAAAAAAAAAAGAAAAAAAAAATAGAACAAGTAGACAATGTGTACAACCCTGTCAACATCACCCCAATACCAGACAAGATTGTTCTGCAATCAATTCCTTGAAAAAGGTTAGTGCTCTTGCCAGAACTACCTCTGACATGCATATGCACATGTATGCCTGGCAACTCAAGTCAATTTTGCTGGAAGAGAAAGTTACAAAAAGTACAGTATCCAAAAGAAGATAATAAATAGTGGATGGTTTTTCAACACATTAAGCAAATACAGCATGTTCATCAATTATGAACTAGTTGGAGGGAAACCTAGCTGTAATACTCTCGTGTTTATCAAGCGACAATAATCACAAGCAACAAAACTTTACATTACTTTTGAAACTCATAAAGTCGGTTATAAAAGGGACACCGTGGGTGGTATATAAAATGGACACCATGGGTGTGGCACCCGTTTTAAAGGAAGGGCAGAAACAAGAACATCATGCGCTTAGTCTATCATGCTATCATGCATAACCTTTACCACAAAAGAATGTAGCGATATTTGTTGCTTCAGAAAAGACCGCTAGACTCCAATCACATGACTCATGAGTGCACTGTGAAGCTAGAAGATGTTCAGTTTACGACAAGTGCTTAGCTGCGTAAAATTACTCCCCCTCCCCCGCCTCTTCACACACACACCCTCTTCAGCAAAAACGACACTACATTGCTGCCAAAATTTGCTGCCACCTGCTCTGGGCAATCATAGATTATCCAATCAGATACGCTATGCAAGCAACTAGCACATTTTGAGAAAAGCTTCATCTTTTTTCTCCTACCACCCATAAATTTCAATTAACCCCCGTCCAACATCACCACCACCATTATATAGTATTCACATACATGCATTGCAGAGTAAAATGATATCACCACTCACACTTTCACAGACAATCACCCTGCCATGATAATCTAACACTCACAACAACAACCCACCCGCTAAGAAACCTGCCACTCAGAAAACGGTAGGTCTAAACGTACGCAAACTCGCCTATTAACTAGTTCCGAAACCCATATATAACAAACACAATCACACAATACATGACAAACATAATCCAACAAGTTATTAATCACATTAACCCTCCAAAAAAAACAACACAATTCAAGGGTTAGCATAAGAGAAACATGATTATACCTTTGCCACCACCCATTATCTGATGAATAGGCTTCTGACGACCAAACAATCTATAATTTGAGCTTGTAGAAGAAGATGTTGAAGTTGTAGTACTTGAACCCACATCATCCTTCTCCTCTCCCTCAAACTCCCCATTACTCCTAACATTATGATCTTGTGATAACTTCTCCATTACTACTTCCCATCAATCAAACCCACCTAATAAAAACAATCAACATACCAAAATTACAAACAAAATTGCATAAATTAATCACTCAGAATTACCAAAATACAATCAAAATCAATAAAGATTGCAACTTTGGATAAAACCCAGATGATATAACAAGAAAAGAGATTAATGGGTGAAAATTGGATCAAAATTACCTGCAAATTTCATGATATCATTGACCATGCAAGTGCAAACCCACCATTTTGTTCGTGTTCTTCAAGCTGATCGCGGGTCTAATAATGTGATTAAAAAAATGAAGCGTGTTTAAGACGACAGAGGTATGGCCAGCCAAAGTGGACCGAAATTTTGATGAGCGTTACATAATAACACACCAAACCTGCTTTGGTTGGCACACGACTTTCACGTATGGTTTATGATCTAGATGAAGTGGTATGTAACATGTTTTCGGTTTGGCCGTTACATAGATCGAGTTTTATTCGTGATATAGTCATGTAGTTTAACATTTTGGTGATAGTAATGTTTTCGGTTTGGCCGTTATATAGATCGACTTTTTGTTTGTGATAGTCATGTATTGTAACATTTTGGTGATAGCGGCGTGAAGTAGAAATGAGCGTGGCTTGGTTAAATAGTTATACGGGATTTATGGTGTATCGATATGAACTTAAATACTTAATACATATAAGGGGATGTACTTATGAAATACGATGCTTGTGGAGTGTATTTGACTATTCTATGTACCTTCTGTAAGGGTTCTAACTGCCAAATAGATCGGGGTAAAATATTGATATGATGCTCTGTGCGGATGGTCAGAAATGTATATAAAATGGCGTCAATTAACCACAAAGATACAAAACTCCACAAGGACATAGTATTGATAGATCGTATCGGAGGCATAAAAAAATCTTATACTCATAGAGAAAGAAAAATAATTCACTAAACTGTAGAAAATGAGCATAATGAGTGAAATGCACATCAGTAATGAATAAAACCAGGCAACTCCGACCTAACAGAACTTCTCGGTAAGGTCTGGAGAAGGGGGAAGCAGGAGTAAGTGAAGAGTTAACTTAAATTCTACCTGACATAACTAGTTTTTCAACGGTTAGATTTTCCGTCATAATTTAAAAAAACCTGATCAAATAAACTAGATAATCTTATAGGTAATCCTCGTACCACATATCTCTCCCTCGCCATGTTTGTTTCTGCTTGTCCGGCCCCTTTGCCATGTGTATCTCCGGCCCTCCAGAACATTGTCCCTCTGTTTTAAAAATTGTCATTGATCAACTGAAATTGAAACACGAGTCACTTCTCATAACTTGTCTGATCACCAGGAAATGATTCTTCCTAGTACAACACCCACATGTCTCAAGGTCCAACTAACCGACAAGCTTCACACAATCATCAATTCATCATCCGCATCAGACGACACCATAAAAATAAAACCTCGATTAAGTTCGTATATGCTATATTGCTGTAATGCTGAACATCAATACTCCAATAATACGTAAATCGAATCAAATTCCCATCCCCAAACGCCATTTAAATATTAATAGTAAAAAATAACAAACATAATTATCAATCCATATAAATAACGACATCAAAAACAACCGGAAACAAGTTCAGACCTCTCTCTCGACTACTATAGTGTATACTCTACTCAATCCGCCTGAATCCTGCTGTTACTCTTTAGGCAGTATCATACCAACATTTTCGAGATCGACACCTCAACTTTCAGCGTTGATCTCGCAAATTTCCCCATTTAATATTATTTTCTTTTTTCCCTTCCATTTAAAGGCAAGATTTTTCTACCTTTTCACTCAGATTCTGATTTATTTCTCTTTTTAATTAATCTTTCACATCTAAAATAAATTGATTAAATAATTGTGTGTATAAATACAGAATACTGATACTGCCCATTAAAGATTTAAACCGTAACTCACAAGTTTCTTTTCATCATCTTCTCTTCAGTACAACATACCCCCCATCACTTAGATCTGTCTGTTCCTCACTCCCCTTAATTTCCTCGAAATTCATGATCTTTAACAGTAATACGAGGTGGGAATTTCATGTTTTTTTTGATAAAGTTTTGTGTCTTTTTTTTTTGTTTTTCCTGATTTTTTGATGTTTTTGTTGATTTTTATTGATTTAATTTTGTGGGTTTTGTTTTTTTAGGTGTTCAAGTGAAGAAAGTTTGCATCTTTGATCACTCTGATCAAGAGAGAGGAGAGAGGAGAGAGGAGAGAGGGAAAAAAAAGAGAGAGGAAGGATGAGTGAGAAGCTAGGAACAGTTGGGGCTTTGAGCCTCTCAGTGGTGTCTTCTGTTTCTATTGTCATTTGCAATAAAGCCCTTATGAGTACTTTGGGTTTTCATTTTGGTATGTGAATTTTCTCTGATTTTGTTGAGGGTTTTTTTTGGGAGTGTTTTAGGCAATTCATTCATTGTTTCTGTTGTTGTTGTTGTTGTTGTTGTTGTTTGATTGTGATTTGTTTTAATGAATGTCGGTTTCGAAATCTGTGTTGATGGGGTTTTGATAAAGTGCATTTCTTTTAGGATTTTATGAATGTGAATATCTTAGTCTGATGGATTTTATAAATGTCGGTGCGATTCTCGGAGCAATTTTCAATTTGGGCATCTGTGCGCAACCTCTGTACGTTTCAATAGGCGGGAGCCTTTAAGGCACTGGGGTAAAGATGTTGTTTGTATAGGTGTTTTGTCGAATTCCGTAAGTTGCACGGAGTGATTTGTGGATGGTTATGGTGCAATGTTTGTGCTTGAATTATGGAGGATGTTGTTTGTCTCCTAATGCTAGGGGTTCTTATGTGACTGTCGAATGTATGTCCTCATTTTGTGCGGCTCCATGGTTCGTGTTGGTCTATATGGCAAGATTGTTCCGTGGTTTGCTCCATTTTTGCATTTAAGTCAAAAGTGTTTTGTCTTAGGGAAACTGGGGAAGAGTGAGGTCGATATTCTTGGCAATTGGTAATTAAAGGTCGAGATACCTTTGACTGACCGATTACTATGACTTTTGAGGTGCAACGGTTGTTAGGAAGGGATAGAGTTAGGGCTGTATCTCGAATGTATATGTGTTCTCTAGTTGGGATTGCATTATATGGTTGTGGCCCTTGTGGGTCTTGGCGTGCCTTTTGTTCCGTGGATTGGTGACAAATGATGCTTAATGCGAAAAAATAAATATGAAATTCTAGAATGTCCAAATGGTCCAATTGGTCTTTAGATATAGAAGGAATAGAATGGTGGTATCCTTTTTATAGAGATTTGTTGGTAATGTGCTTATGACGAGCGATTTATGTTTGCTCAATGGCATCTTGTATGTGTCGCATAACTTCTAGTTGTATACAATTATTGGTTATAATTGGATTCACTATTTGAGTGTTTCTGGATTGGGGTATAATAATTACCCATTCATTGTAGAGGCTAAAATACGTGGAATCGAATTTATTCTAAGGTAATCGATGATGGCATGTTACGTATCCAGCTCGTGTGAACCTTTTTTATTGATTAAAATTTTGAACAAAAGATCATGTAGAAGCATGGAACTGTTGGTAACTTGAAGTAATCTATCATGCGAACTTGAAGTGATAAAGAATGAAATGTGTCTTTCAGCGTGCTGTATATCGGACCAGTTAGCTAAGGAAACGGACTGTATCGTATTATGATTAAAATCTATAATTCATTCAGAGTAGAGGCTCAAAAATATGAAAGTTAATGAATTTCAACTGTTACCATCTATGTCTTACAAAATTTGATTCATTGTTCAGACTTTTAAACAAAACTATGTACATTCTGATTGGAAATGAGTGATGACTTTAAGTAATCTATTTGTGTACACTTGACGGGTTAAAAAAATGGGATGTGTTGTTTAATGTGCTTTATATGTTACCAGTTACTATTCGCACGGGTAAAGGTGTTACTGTGTGATTGGACGATAGGTCATGGGTTCAAGTCCTGGGAGTAGCCTCTTGTCAAAAAATTGACAAGGGAAGGCTTTTCCCCTATACACCCTTGTAGGGGGGGGGGGTTCCCCGGACCCTTGTGTTGCGGGGATGCCAATGTGCACCAGGCTGTCCCCATTTATATGTGACCAGTTGCTATTCGCGCTCGAGTAGAATTGAAAGAGGCATTTGAAGCTTGGTGGTGGCTAAGGCTTCTTAATTTTTTTTTTTTTTGATATATGTAGAGTGATTGTGTCAAGTGCTTTCACTGTAGTGGTAATTTGAAGTGTTAATTTTCCTGAATAACAAATTTTGCTGTTTACATGATTGATGGCATGTTAACCAAAGCAGTGAAAACTGAAAAGGTGGGTGGGCTAAGTCTCCAAGGGGATAATAGATTTGGAACATCATACGATTATATTTTTATGAAGCAGATTAGTGGGATAATGACTTTGGTTAAGTGTTATCATTCAAGAGGATAATCTCATGTGACATAGATACGAGGGGTCTGGAATCTTTCAACCTATGATAATAATTGGGATTCGAGCATGCAACATATATCGCATTTTGTCTCATGGTATAGGACTGTGTGTCATGAGCTTTCTAAACTTTATTGAGTGCATTGTTTATGGCATAGATAGCATGATTTTGGTGATTATTTTTCTACAACTATCATTGATTTCTATATTTGGTAGTTACCACTTACCAGCTTTTAGAAGTTTGTGGATCACATTACTACTTATAAAGAATATCGTGCTTGGAGATGGTAATGATGGACGGAGCTCCTGAGGAATCTGGGTATGGGATTTGTTTAGGCTCTGAAGTGTAACATTTTACTGTGACTTTAGCTTGTAATTCTCGATTATTCTTTGGGTTTCTGATGTGATGCTATTTAACATGTGCCAATTTGTGTTTGTCTTTTTGAGCTGCTAAGTTGACAAATGGCCGTAATCTTGTTTTCTGATTTTCCTCTTGGGTGCTCGCAGCTACAACATTGACGAGCTGGCATCTTCTGGTTACTTTCTGTTCACTTCATGTAGCTCTAAAATTGAAATTTTTCGAACATAAACCCTTTGAACGAAGAGCTTTATTGGGGTTTGGCATTCTGAATGGGATTTCCATTGGACTTCTGAATCTCAGTTTGGGTTTCAATTCGGTTGGTTTCTATCAGGTAGGAACATATCCATAATCTACCGATAATTGTTTAATATTCTGCTTATGTTATATATAATATATAATTTCGAAATAATCATTTTGTGTCTCCCCCTGCGTGTATTCTTTGGAATATGTGCTGAAGTACTTTTTGCTCCCACTATTTACATTTTATTTGCACCTGTTTATAGCTTCTTTCGTCTGCCTATTCCTTCTTAGGTAACACCGACATTATTGTGGACAGTGGAAAAGTGAATTTTGAAAGAAAAGATGATTCCACATGCTTGTGGACATGTTAAATTTTCCTTTTTACACAATCTATTAGTGAACTGATATCTGAAAGGGAAAGCAAACCAGACAAACAAACCATTGTGAGAAATAAACACAAAAATGAATATAGCGAAAACTTCTTCCTTTGAATGTTCTTTCAATCATGTACCACCAGTAAGTTGATAAGCATTGATGATTAGGGCATGCAAAAATGTCCAAAAATGAAACGATTTTTTTGGCATGTCTTACACGTGCCCCAAGCTGAACATGTCAAACACTGACAAGTCACTCCAGAATATGTATTTGTGCTTCCTAGCTATTTTTTTTTTTTTTTTTATAATGTGGGGAGATGGTTATTTTCTGTTCCTCTGATGCAGATGACTAAGCTTGCGATCATCCCATGCACTGTATTTCTGGAGACTGTGTTTCTTCAGAAGAAATTCAGGTCAGTTTAGAGTTCCAGTAGTAATGTTGCCTATAAAATAAACAAGGCATCTGGGTGAATCTTGTATGTTAACATTATCCTGTAAATTGGGCGTGCTAGTGATAGTATAAAAGAGGTACACACAATGACACAAATGTAGGTCTATTAGCTGTTATTAGGTCTTTTGAGATAGGTTGGTATTGTGAAAAAAACTTGATTATTCCGGATAAACAAGAAGCAAGAGGGTCTTCTTAGGATGTCAATGCAAAACTTTGTGGCTTTGCTCGCTTACATATTTTGTACCCACAACACTTTGACTTGTATTCTTGAAAATTCAGATGTTACTAGGCACTGCTTTTGATATTCTGACTGTTGCTTTTAGTGTGTTGACTATAAGGCACTGCTTTTTATATTCTCACTTGCAGCCGGAGCGTACAAGGTTCTCTTGGTGTATTACTTCTAGGTGTAGGAATCGCAACTGTTACAGATCTGCAACTGAATGCACTGGGCTCTTTCTTATCGTTCCTTGCTGTTGTGACAACCTGTGTTGCACAGATCGTATCCTTTGATATAATTCTGCTAATTTATCCAATGATGCCTTCATTTATGTCATTTTAGACTAGAGTGTGATTTACATTTTTTATTTAGAGACAAAATAAAACCAGCTGGCATTTCCCCCCCGAAAAAGATAAAATATTCATGGTAATTGTCGAAAGTGTCTCTCATTTAGCATCTGCTTTTCTCCCACCTATATCTTGTATTAACGTTTCTTAATTTTCTCCACTTGCACTTTCACTGTGTTGTCCAAGACTCTTGTGTTTGTGAGTTCTTAACAATAGCTTCCAGATGACTAATACCATCCAGAAGAAGTTTAAAGTGTCCTCAACCCAGCTGCTGTATCAGTCCAGTCCTTACCAAGCAGCAACGTTGTTGATCTCTGGGCCGTTTCTGGATAAGCTTTTAACAGGCGAGAATGTTTTTGCTTTCAAATATGCAACACAAGTAGTGGTATGAATATCTGCACTCCGGATTTTGTATCTTTGAAGTAGCCGTATCTTTCCAATTAAATAGGTCTTTGACAAGTTTTCATGTATCTTCTGCAGACTTTCATCATTCTTTCCTGCTTGATATCAGTCTCTGTTAATTTCAGTACTTTCCTGGTGATTGGGAAGACATCTCCAGTTACGTACCAGGTTCTGGGACACCTGAAAACATGCCTAGTTTTAGCATTTGGTTATATTTTGCTTCATGATCCTTTCAGCTGGAGGAACATATTGGGAATACTTATTGCATTAGTGGGGATGATTCTTTACTCTTATTATTGTACCCGGGAAGGTCAGAAGAAAGCTGAAGAACCTGCATCGTTGTCTCAGGTATCATCTCCCCATGAACACATTCTGTGAAATCGTTCACCGTGTAAGCCATTTGCATCATGTACCACCTATGAAATTCAAATGTGAGCTAACTCTTTTGTATCTTAATGTCATCGTACTATATAGGGCAAAGGAGACGACTCTGATCCTCTACTGAAAATGGAAGGTGGAGCCAAGGTGTCTGCCTGAAATTGGTCATGCAGAAGTGCTGCTCAGGAACTCTTTAGAAGTGTCCCACCCCCTGTATGATGGGTTCCTCTACATTTGATAAGCTATAAGGCAGCTGTCATGAAGATATAATAGTCAGCAGAAGTTCTCCTATAATGGCTATCATCCCCTGAATCAACAGGTACGAGCTGCTGATACGGGAGCGTTCAGCAATAGATTGGCAATTATTTGTTGAGTTTTACAGAACTGCCCTTCCCTATTACCATTTTTGTCATACATTAGTTTGGCATGCGGATATAGTCTTTAGTCCTGTCTTGATATAGTGCAAAGATGTGATTATAGCTTTATATGCATTAAGATGCTGTAAGTTCTTAGTGCTTTCCCGTTTCTAAGTTGGTTCTACTATTTTACATCGTCAACGTGCGATGAGTTATTGGTTGCTAGCTTTTCTCATGATATCTTCTATGTGAAAGTTATTAATGAAAAGGAGGAACTCAATAATAAAAGTTTTTTTATTCAACCAGAATCGACAACATACAAAGGACTAGCATAATAGAAAAGCAAACATGGGATATGCCCATGAGTCTAAAAGGGTAGGTTGGATTAGACTTCTCCATAAAAAAGGGGACTAGAGGCTAAATCTAGGGAGAAAAGGCTGAAGTTTTATTTGAGGTACACCATAAGGAAACGATTACCAGGGTTGAATTGCTTTTTTGAGGCTTTGACTACCTTTTTACTGCAACTTAGTTTTTCATATTCTGAAGGCTTAGACTGAGTTATTTGTCAGAAGACTTGCTTCGGTATCATTCAAGTCACATGCGGGTTCTTCTGTCAATTCCTTAGCCCTCCTAGCCTGGTCTTCCCAATCAGTTCGAAGCAGTATGTACAGCATTATGACCACACAGGAAAACTGTGCTGCTGCATGTCCAATCCATGGCCCAATGAAACCCATCTTACACACAAAACTGGCAACAACCGCAATTGGCAAACCCACTATATAGAAAGAGCTGAAATGGATGTATGCAATGATACCCTGGCGTGCTGAGCCTCTTAAAATCCCTGACACTGTAGTTTGTGGAAAATTCCCAATTTCACATAACCCTAGCAGCGGAAGAACTTTTGATGTCAGTGAGAGAATACCTGGCTCCTTACTGTAGAAGTTCCCCAGATGGTCTTTCACTGCAAATGCCACAATTGAAGCCAGTATCCCCAGCACAAAAGCTGAAGCTAATCCTATTACTGCTATTTTTTGAGCTTTTGCTGGCTGATTGGCTCCTAATTCGTTGCCAATGCAAGTGGACATGCTTAAGCTCAAAGAATGAGGAATGACGTATAACAGCCCTGTCAATTGCATCACAATACCCATGGCTGCTATATTCATTTCTGGATTTTTTAGCATGCTACATATTAATAGCATTATCTCATACCACCACCACTCTAGTGACACGGATAACGTACTGGGTAGTGCAGATTTCAAGAGCGGCTTCCATCCCTGTGAGCATGCTGCCCCTGTGGGTTGATCCCAAGGCTTTAATGTTGAATCTGATTTGAAAAGATAAACCAATAAGCCTATGATCATGATCAAGGAACACAGCCCTGAGGCTAGGGCCACCCCTTTCACCCCCATTTCCAAAATTATTGCTAGGAGGTAATTTATTGGCCAGTGAAGGATTATTCCGACAGTAGCTGATATGTAAATTGGTGTTGTTATCCCCTGGGATCTTATGAAATTCTTCAGGACGTTGAGATAAGCTTGGGCTAGCAATTCAAAGATGGAGTAGGTCACATATTCTTCAACTACTTCTGAAAATTCTCGATCCTGACCTGACCAGAGGAGGATCGGCTTCATAGCTAACCACAATGCAATGATTGGAATTGCTGCTAGTAGGAGGAGGAAGACTGTCCTGTTGTGAGTCTTTGTTAGAATTGCCCATCTCTTTGCGCCGTATGCTTGGCAGCATATAGGCTCCATGGCCATGGCAAGGCCCTTCATGATTGAGTGACCTGAGATGTTAGCAAAACTGATTGAGAATGAACCACCTGCCAATTCAACAAAACCGAGCCGAGATAAAAACAAAACAGAAATGATAGTCTTTGAAAACAATAGCACCCCTGTTAGAATTGTTGGGTAAGCAATTTTGCTGATTGATTTCAGTTCTTGAGACATCTGCATTATATAATAGATAATCAAAGTAAGCATAAGGGTATTCAAAAACAGTGCTTTGGATTTAAAAACCTTTTGTGATTGCACTATACCATGATAGTATGAAGAATAGAAGAAATGAGTAAAACTTGCTTTTATAACCGGCTATCTGCCCTTTGGAGGTACGGAATTAATTGATGTTTTGTGGTATGTTGTTTTGATTTTAAAAGGGGTTGAAAATCAATTTAGATGTCAACCTTTGTTTTCGTTGAATTTCATTTATGATGTTGATTGAGAAATTTAAGGTATTAAATGACAAATTTAATGGCAATTGATGTCGTTGAGATATTAAGTAATGAATGGTTTGAGGTTTTTTTTTGAGGGGTGGTTGTATGATCTTTGTAGATTTTTGCAAACTTAGTTTCTCCCCTTAGCTTCATATCTTAGCACGACTCGAAGAGGATTACCCAAGATGGGAGATTTTGAAACAACTACTTAAACCAAGTCCAATACTCCCTCTGTCCAAGTTTAAACACCTTATATTGAAAACACACCCTTATTAAAGAGGGTGTACACACTAATATCAAAGTTCAAAAAAATTGCATGAAATTTTGCTAAGGTTCTTATATAAATCGTTATGTAATTATTTGGAACTTTGATTAAACGATTAATGTGTAAACTCTCCTCAAGACAAGGGCATGGTGTGTTTAAACTTGGACAAAGTAGTACAAACTTTGACCAAATTCACCAAAATTTTATTTAAGTGAATGTGATGATGGGACAACTGTCTATAGTGGGCTCTTCTCAAATAAGGCAAATCTATGAAAGAAAAGTAGTTAGTTTCATGTGAAGTAATGCACCATAAGTAATTGATGAACAAGAATCTTTTCAAGTGAAGGCACCTATAAGTGCATCATTACATTGCATCATTTCATGTGAAAGAGATTCTAGTGTTCCCAACTTCCAGTTACTTATTAATTATGATGCATCAATTCACATGAAATTAGCTATTATCTTTGCCTTTTCCTTGTTTTCTCGTATTATTGCGTTGAAGGTAATAAAGCGATCAGTTATGAGAACAACATTGAAAACAAAAAGGGAAACCTACAGAAACTATCCTTTTTGAGGATCCCCCCCTCCCTCCAAAGGGCAGATAGCCGGTTATAAAGACAAGTTTTACTCATTTCTTCTATTCTTCATGCTATCATGGTATAGTGCAATCACAAAAGGTTTTGTTGATTGAGAAATTTAAGGTATTAAATGACAAATTTAATGGCTATTGATGTCGTAAAGATATTAAGTAATGAATGGTTTTAGGTTTTGTTTTTGGGGGTGGTTGTATGATCTTTGTAGATTTTTGCAAACTTAGTTTCTCCCTTTAGCTTCATATCTTAGCACGACTTGAAGAGGATTACCCAAGATGGGAGATTTTGAAACAACTACTTAAACCAAGTCCAATACTCCCTCTGTCCAAGTTTAAACACCTTATATTGAAAACACACCCTTATTAAAGAGGGTGTACACACTAATATCAAAGTTCAAAAAAATTGTACAAACTTTGACCAAATTCACCAAAATTTTATATAAGTTAATGTGATGATGGGACAACTGTTTATAGTGGGCTCTTTTCAAATAAGGCAAATCTATGAAAGAAAAGTAGTTAGTTTCATGTGAAGTAATGCACCATAAGTGATTGATGAACAAGAATCTTTTCAAGTGAAGGCACCTATAAGTGCATCATTACAATGAGATTCTAGTGTTCCAAACTTCCAATTACTTATGAATTATGATGCATCAGTTCACATGAAATTAGCTATTATCTTTGCCTTTTCCCTGTTTACTCGTATTATTGCGTTAGGTAATAAAACGATCAAGTTATCAAAACAACATTTAAAACAAAACGGGAAACCTAGAGAAACTACCCTTTTTGAGGATTCCCCCCCCCCCCCAAGGCGAGGAACCACCTATGGAAGATAAACCCTCTTGTAGCACCACTTTTTTACCTTATTCAATGTAAATGATCAACATTCGGTTTTATTTAGTGAAATATACATTATGTGATAGTCACATAATCACTAACACGCAATTTAAGAATTGAACAAGGATCATATAAATGTTAAGAATCAAAGTGCCTTTTTGAAAAATAAAATGGAAAATGGAGGGGTAATGTTGCGAAGGCGAGCGCAGTGGATAATTCAACTATTGTAAGTTTGTAAAAAAAATAAAAATAAAAAACCGATAAGCTACACACCGATATTGGGTAAAAATTTGCTACCGAGATAGTGTGTATCTTTCATTAGATGGTTCCTCACAAAGACAATTTGTCTATGAAGATGTCAAAAAACCTGTATTTGCTCACATTGGTCATGGGGAAAACCCTATGAAAGGCTCATAGGTGCTGGTTTACAATTGAAAATGTTTTATAAGGTGCAGTTTTGCAACTACTTTTATATTAGGCATGATTTTGCAATTAGTTTTACAAAAAATAAATAATCCTAAATAACACCTTTATCGGGAAAACGAGGGATGATGACGAATGGTGAATGGGTGGTGCAACACCAAAACAAAAAGACACACTTAGACATTCATTGCTTAATATCTTAACGGCATCATTGTGCATTAAATTTGTCATTTAATATCTTAAATTTCTCAATCGACATCATAAATATCGTTCCACAATTTAACGAAAACAAAGGTTAACATCTGAATTGATCTTCAACTCCTTTTAGAAACAAAACAAGATACCACAAAACATTAAGAGAGTGTTGGGATGCAAGGATTTCATTCGCAAATCCAAATTTGACTCAAATCCCATGTTTGGGAACTTAAGATTTTGAGAATTTGGATTAGTATCAAATCCTTTGGAATTTGATTGAAATTCTTTCTAATTTTAAAAAAATGATACCCCAACAGCCCTCATTTTGAAATTCCACCTCCCTAAAATTGGATTTGTATTTGAATTTCACATTCTCAAATGATAGAATTCAAATGATTACAAATTTCCAAACGCTACCTAATTCATTTTAGTAGAACTTCAGTCATCTTGAGCCTTTTAGTGCAGCCATGCCCCACAATTTGTTCAATCACTCGCACGGTATCCCTTGGAACATAACCAATTTATGTTGCTGTGCCAAGTTTTTTGTGGGTTTTTCCTATGAGTGCGTGCTTTTCCACGTTCTTTCTAACAATTTTGATTATATGATTTCTATTTCAAAGGAAGGAACACATATCTTTAAATTTGTTTCTTTCAATGCATGGAACCTGCACCCATTAGAAACATGGGTAGGTGGATGTTGAAGTATCGCTTACTATTATTAGATTTCTATTTCTAACGTTACCATCATTGGGCACTTCGAGTTTCCAAGAGGTTGTTTAGAACAAAATTTGTATTTTGTCAAGCCTATTATTATGTTGTAACTTGTAAGCTGGAGAATGGTGTGACAGTATGGAAATAATTTGCTGAGGAAAGAACACTGTAAACTTCGTTCTAGCATCATTTCCAACTTAGGGGAATAAATGTTGGAAGTTGTACAAAAAGAGATCATGTTAAATCTGAATTTTGGCTCTCAGTTGGCATTACTTCAGCTGCTGCAGGTTAGAACCTGTGTTTGTTAACCACTTTTGCACTTGGGGTTGTGTCACTGCATAAGTGCATAGGTTATTCTGTATAGGTGTTGAAAATTCTCTTCTGTATGCAGAACTCGAGGAAGTAGATGGTAATCTGTGTCTTCCAATTGTTGGAAGTATGGCACTTTCTTCTGGCTTAGACATATGCTTTGATACTACTAGTAAGCTTTTTATAGACCTTTTATGCATCATCCTATATGCTGTCTTTCTGTGACTTGAATACAAGAATTTGGTAAAATTTGCTTCATATTTGCCCCAAAGTTGGTCTCCTTGGCATCCTCTATGTCTCTAGGTCCTCCCCATTGTTTCAGCCTGTCTTCGGCCATTGATGCCTGCAATATTGTTTCAGAAACTTTCCGAGTTATCCTTTGATCAGTTACAAGTCGGAAGCTTAGAGATAGACTTATCTGTGCAAGTAGCTTTTGTACCTCTTTACTCCAGCTGGTTCTGTAGATCATAAAAAAGAGGACTAGGGTCTGCAGTGTTGTCCCAGCCATTAATCCGTACCAAATCCCCTGCATAAGAATTCAATTTCCTTATCAAGTGAGTTTCTAGTGGATAGAGACACAGTTCTGGAATGTTTTGTGCATATTCGTGAAATTGGTGTTTTTTTTTTTTTCGATTTCGACTTGGCCTCCAATGAATTCTCATGTAATTGGTGATCATGAATGCTTGCTGAGTGTAACTAGAACTGTTATGGTACTCCAATAATTTGTGTATGTGATGGATTATTGTGGTCGTTTTCTTTTGTGATGCTATTTCTGATGCAAGGACATAGTTGGGTTTTTTTTTTCCGGGGGCGGGGGGGGGGGGGGGGGGGGTGACAGAGTAACAGACGGTTAATGTACGAGGGGGGAATGAGTAATACCTTTACACCCATTTTGAGCTTGTAGCCCAAGATGAGTCCTAAAGGAAGGCCAAACAGATAATAACAACCAATGTTCACATACGCCACAAAGCCTTGCCACCCTGCTCCTATTGCCACGCCTGAAATCGATAAAAGCATCAGACATTGTATATGTATGATTGTATGTATCAGAATATGCATAGAGCTCAGGCGTAAATGGCATTATCACGAAAATTTTTTACCTGAAAGAACAGGCTGAACGTTGTCTATGACTATGGTTATGGCTAGCAGCGGTGTCAGCTTATACACAAGCGCTTGCACTTCTTTGCTGCTAGTAAACAGTGCTGGGTATTGTTTCCGGAATACTACGAGGGCGAGTGAGAGCAGCAGGCCCATCGTGAACGATGTTATGACAGTTACCACGACAGAAAATTTTGCTGCTCGTGGCCGTGCTGCTCCGAGTTCATTTGATACACGCACGCTGAGGAATAATACATATGTTAACCTTCCATGATTATTGTTAGGAGTTAAGACAGAAGATGAATGACAAATCTGTAGGAGTGACCAACCTTACTGCTGCGTTGAATCCAATTGCCACCATGACTGTCCAACCCAACAAGTTCATACTGCAAAATACGATAACCATTTTTGGTACAATCGTTGCACGGTGTTAATACATTTTAAAGAAAAAACACCCTTGGTCCATACACACTTTTATCTTCCTATGATTTATAATAAACTTTACCAACTTTATTGGGAAAAATAGGGGTTCCGACTTTTGACCGATGACGAACGGTTGGCGTAGCACCAAATAAGTTGAGATCTTTGACATTGAATTGACTATAGTTGGCATCTGATTCACAAATCATAGATGATATTGCATGACATTTACTGTCCCCTATCAATGATAGGTGGGTTTCAAAGTGGGTGGAATCTACCCTAATAAGAGGAGAGAACATAACTTGGTGTAGCTTGATTCACCAAGACTTCTAGGCGTCTAGATGCCTTATAAGCCTATGACACATAGTTTGCGAACAAGAGAATGACAAAATTTGTGAGACGCTTTCGTATGAAACATAGACTTATTACAGAAAGACCTTACCATATCGACAAGGCGTCCACTGATATCTTTGCATTTTTCAAGTTCCCAGCAAACAGAACCAAGGCTACGTAGTACCACACCTCTAGGCTGCACACCAAATAACCAATTTTCACATTTAAGTAACAGTTAGACAGTCTTATAGGTGCACATAGCACAAGGTAGCGCGTTTTCTAGGTTGGAATACGTTTTACAATTAGAAGGAGAATCGCAACCAATTTATTTCCAACTTTCTTCGAGATGAGATTTTTTTTCGGTCTACTAGGTGTCTCGGAATTTCTCAAAGAGTATATGTTTTCGAACTTACTGTGATAAAAGGAGAGCACTAGTACTTACCAGAGCATCACAGCTGAAGACAGGGACAACCTAACAAAACCCCATAGATTTTCAAAAGCCTTGGTTGAGAAGCCAGTCCAAGCCTCCTTGCACCTACCACTGACCACGTAACCGACTTGAGCCAACACAATGAACCACCACGAGCCATTCAGCACCACTGCGGCTCCTACAAGTCCCCACCTAAGCTTAACCATCACGAGCCAGCTGAAAAATGCGTGGAACACAAGTGCAAGTGCTGCTATGACTGCCATCACCATGACCTTGCTCTGAGCCTGCAGGAACTTTGCTGTAGGGAAGTTTATCGCGTATGCAAAAAGCTGAGGAATCATATACAGCGCGAATTTTCCTGCTGCATCTGAGATTTCTGGTGTCTGTCCTATAAGTTTGAGAATCGGAGCAGCAAAAATGTACAGGAAACATAGAATGACACTGGTTGCATTAAGAATAACCCATGATCTCTGCATGTAAATTCCTAGCATGTCTTTCTGCCCTGCTCCGAATGCTTGCCCACATAGGGTCTCCAATGCGCTTCCCATCCCTAGCTGATCACATTCACAACTCCATCAGACTTCATCAACTTACGTATTCATTACAAAATTTTCGCAGAAGAGTAATTCTTAAGATTCTGTGTACTAGACTGTGTTACAAAGTTTACACAAACAAGTGAACAACACACATAAGAAATGATAGCAGAGTTGGTTAGTACATTTTTACGTGTATGACAGTTCAATTTGGGAAAAATGTAGTTACCATGATACCGAAACAGAAGCCGGAAATGAGGGTGTTTTCGACGGAGAAGGTAGCGAGGTCGAGGGTGCTTAGTTGGCCGGCAAAGGTCTGAGTAATGGCACCAAGAGAGTACTGGCAAACAGACGTGAACAATGCAGGACCAGCCAAGTACCACATCTTCTTAGACTCCACCAAGGTTTCTTTGATCAACTTCTTCCTGAAAAATATGATATGATGTTAATAATAAAACAATAATTTTCGGATTTTTCAAAGTTACGATATGTTCGGAATATATGAGCTTACATTGATGGAAGACTTGGAAGTACAAGCTCTTCAACTGATGAACTTGCTGAAAAAAAATTCTTGTATTTCACTTGGTTTACTAGTTGTTCAGTGTCTTTAAGAAAGGCGAGAATAATGACTATAATAATACTAGTAATCTACCTTATATATAAGGGGATATGATGCAATTAGTGAGTGGTACCTTATTAGATATCCAAATAATAACTCACATACATCCACGTCATCGTATGTGCCTATTAACCTATTTAATAATTACAAACTCTCATATAAAACCGTCACGTAATGACTTATCGTGAGTCACGTGAGATCACCCGTTAAAGACATGCATAAAGAGATGTACATATGTGTTTCACGTTCTACACGTATTTTACCCAATGGACTAATGATCTTTATTTAATTTGTAGCGAACATACGGAATAAAGTTAACTTCTAATCGCCATGGTAAATCATACTCTTCAGGGAGTACTACAAAAGCAATGGCCATCTTTACGCAAAACTTTTTACCACAATCGGGAATTTGTTATTGCTTAGGGCACTATGCTCGGTGTGTGATAAAACGGTACCGTAAATGGTAAACTTTAATTGTTGTTGCACTTCTAATTACTACCGTAAAAGAGGAATAAAGTTTTACAAAGCATAATCCTACTTGGATCTTCTTAGAATTGCTTTAGTCAGTCACTCTACTTTGTTGTAGAAGCTACTCCGTATATACGTAATGTTCTTTAAGTAGAGAAATAATAGAGTATTCTCAAAAGCTAATTCTAGCTAAAGAATCGCATGTGATTTAGGTATCGGACTTTGTACTTGGCTTCAGCACTAGAACGAGAAATGCTAACTTGAGACTTTGAATGAAATTACGACCAAATAATACACAAAGTTGTATTGGTGAGAATTTGAGCAACATAAGAAATGCTCATACAAATTGGTTTGGTTAGTTAACGTGTAGGATAGTCCAATTTTGGCAAAAATGTAGTTTACCATGATGCCGAACAGAGATGGTAGCGATATCGAGAGTGTAAAGTAATGCCACCAAACAGACGTGAAAGATGCAGACCAAACGACCAGCCAACCAAGCACAACATCTTCTTGGACACTACCAAGCTTCCTTTGATCAATTTCTTTCTGAGTTATATGACTTTTAGAAACAAAAACAAAACCATGATTTCCAAAATTGTCAACGTTGTCGATCTTGTCGTGCTTGGAATATATAGCGAACTAGGTAGAATATGCTTACAACGATGGAAGTACAAGTACGAGTTCTTCAACCAATAACGCATGTAATGGTGTATGTTTGTCCTACACCAGAACTAATACATAACACTTATTGAGTGTGGTAGTCAAGTCAAACAAAGGTTTTGTGAAATCAACCTCCACTAGCGTAAAGGCATTTGAACCGCGTCTAAACTAAAGTAAGGGTCGCATTTTCGGGGACTAGTCTCCTTTTTCTTGCCCCGAGAAGACCGTATTCATGTGCAACTGATACGAGGACCCGAGAGCCAAGTAAAGAAAGAGGGGATCATTGAGCAGCAGCAAGATTGGTGCCAGAAAGAATATAGCACGGTGAGTCCGAAGGGGAGGGGGGTCTTCTTCGGGGCTCGCGAGATGGCAATTTCTGCACCTTCCGACGGCAGGGCTCGCCGAGCGCAGGTGTCCCCACAAAAATAAACTGGCAAGCCATGAAGAGAGGAGGACAACATTTGTGCCTAACCTAAGACTTTCACAAGCTGGGGCTTCCATTCAAAGCTTATAACAGTTTTCCTACCAGCATATTACCCTTACTCAATTTCGGTTATTTCGATTTTCAGTTTTTGGTCCGACGGTTTAATTCCACACCCCTACATGGACTTTGTTTCCATCATCATAAGTAAAGACCCCAATTAGTTCTATCTCGATAAAATGCAACCCGAACTCATTTCAAAATAATGACATGTAAATAAAGCAAAACTCGATTCAGACCGACGAATAGGGCGTAAAGAGGGAAAATCTAAAAAACGCGACGTGGACTCAACCTAAGGGTGCCAAAAGTCACAAGCAAAGCCGTCTGTCATCTCATCACTTCACCAGTCTCTCTCTCTCTCTCGATAAATCGGAAGAAAAAAAAAGAAGCTTCTCAAAGACGCAACAATGGCGCTCCGAACACTGATGTCACGAAAATCGGCCATAGCATCATCGGCGACATGTCGGAGTTTGACGACTTTCTCTCTCCCGGACCTACCGTACGACTACGGCGCACTTGAGCCGGCGATCAGCGGCGAAATCATGGAGCTCCACCACAAGAAACACCACCAGACTTACGTCACTAACTACAACAAGGCTCTTGAACAACTCCATGAGGCGTCCGAGAAAGGCGACGCTCCTACCGTCGTTAAGCTTCAAAGCGCCATTAAATTCAACGGCGGAGGTTTCATTTTTTTCTCTCTCCTCTCTCCTCTATTTTTCGCGATTTTGATCGGTTTTTTTTTGTTGTAATTAGGGTTTGTGATGATGTTAGATTAATCTGGATAGATTTTGTGTTAGAAATGTTTTAATCGAATTGATTATTAGTGATTGCGTTTTTAGGAATTTTTTATGAGAAGATTGGATTTGGATTTCTAGTATGTTAATTGATGTCGAGAGAAATGCTGTGTTGGACCGTTGGATGATTGTATAGTTTCGATTTTGTGGCGATATATATGTCGAATCGTGGATGTTGAAATTTGTGTCTCC
This sequence comes from Spergularia bocconei, assembly GCA_963457585.1. NCBI lineage: Eukaryota > Viridiplantae > Streptophyta > Magnoliopsida > Caryophyllales > Caryophyllaceae > Spergularia > Spergularia bocconei. The sequence goes on along the minus strand of OY734951.1, from coordinate 1,717,283 downwards.
ATTAGATGGTTGACGGTGTAAAGAGGCGAGTTTCTATGGCGATTTGCTCGTAATCGCACTGAAAACCTTGAGAACTCGGCGTTAGTCGAGAATTTTCAATGGCTATTTGCTCTTGCATTCTTATGGCATTTTGAACTCGGAGTTTCTATGGCTAGTTGCTCTTGCATTCTTATGGTATTGCTTGAGTTTTTGAGTACTTTGATCGGTCCTAGTCGAGAATTGAGAGAGTCGTTGTGTTAAAGGATGTTGGTTATTATGTTCCTTGGGTTGGTTGTGAGAACTCTGAGAAGCCTGTAGATTGTTTGTTACTCCGTTTGGTAATCGTGAATTTTTCCCGACGTTTTAATGTCTGGTCTTCTGTAGTAACGAGTTACTTGAGATTTTGGTGAAGTGGTAGATACTTGGTACTTGTATGTCTTTCAATGCTTGGGTTGTTTGAGCTTACAGTCTTACACTTCTTGGAGTTGGTGTATGACTGCCTATTATAGTTTGGGATTTAGTCGGAGCTGCTTTAGGGAAACGGTTATGATAGTCTATTGTCGAGTGGTGCATTTCGAATATGGTATTCTGACCAGGTTATTAAGGTGGATTCCAGAGTCGATATTATTGACACATCACACATCAGCTGTCTTGATTATGACTCTGGTGCTTGGGGAGTTTTTTTCTTCGTTTTTTTTTTTTTTTTTTTTTTTTTTTTTGCAAGTGTATTATCATGGACAGTATGGGTACTCTACTGTGGTAGGCTTAGTGCAGCAATGATTAGGTTATCTGTATTGCCTGATTAACCTAGATATTCGAGAGATTTCCACTTCTAGCTGGCCTATGGTGTGTGAAGGTCCAAATTCAATCCCCTATGGTGCGCTGGTCGCCGAGCCAAACACATATTAGCAGAAGAAAGTCTTCCTTAAATTGGCACTTGGAGTTCAGGAATCACGCAGAACATTTTAAGGGATGGGGAAATTTCTAGTGTATAAACCAGAGCCTTGTTTGAGAATCCCATCTTTTGCAGTTTTATAAATAAGCACAAATTCCCACATCATTGTGGTGTCAAGAAATGGGTAGTGAAGAGGGTGACCGGAAACGGTTGCCACTGGGTTAAAAGGATCTGGTTGTACTTTATTGTTTGGGGAGTGTTCTGTATGCTTTAGTAAGCTTAAAGGTTTGTGCGGGTGGGGGCGAAGAGGAATGAGGACATTCGATGTACATGAAAGTTTGTCTGTATTAATGTGGCAAGGGTCTGAGTGTTTGGTATATCAGTATGTGAGTATTACATAATACATACAATACAAATAAAGGATTGAAGTGGATAGCTTATATGAAGTTTGTTCAGACTTGTTATAAGTTGAGGATGAGAACCAATATGAGATGTTTCTAATTAGCTCTGTCCTGAATTTCAAGGGAGCCACAAGGGCAATATCAATGTATGTTTGAACAAGCTCTGTAATGAGGAGTTTGCAACCTCCTTACTTTGGATCCCTAATGGCAGTTGGTATCTAAATGGATATTGATTTCATGAACTTAAAGGGCAGAAAATAGCGTTGGCAATTTAAGTGGTTGACAGTTGACTTCTGAGTGTGAAGAAGCACCCGTAGCAATACAAAGACACCAAAGTGATATGGGGTTGTTTAACAGCTTTAAAAAAGGGTCTAGATCACACTCTCATACCCGTAGTCATTTATATCTCTCACTGACACTTTGAGAAAGTTCGTACCTGTGAGTTGGAGATGTTGCACTTCTTCTTCCTTTTCCTTCTTCTGCACGAATTTAGTGAATACAGCTTTTCTAAGAATTCTTGGTTTGTTATGATGGTTTTGAATCACCAAGATCAATTGATTTTTTTGTTTTGTTTTTGTTTTTAAGATCAAGTCACAATCGCTTAGAAACAAGTTTTAATAGACAAATGATTCTGATGGCAGGTCATATCAATCACTCAATTTTCTGGAACAACCTAGCTCCAATTAAGGTAAGTATATGTCCTCTCTATCCAAAGGTTTGGCATATTTTCCCATGAAGCATAGCTTAATCTTCAATTCTGATGGATGACAATGCAATTTTGTTGCAGGAAGGAGGTGGTGAGCCTCCAAGAAGCTCTCTAGGTGGGGCTATTGATTCAAGCTTCGGTTCTCTCGACGCTCTGATCCAGAAAATGAATGCAGAAGGAGCTGGCTTACAAGGTTCTGGCTGGGTGGTAAGTTTATGATCTTCATCTATGTGGACCTATCTTTTATTTCATCTTTTCTTTTTTAGTAATCTGCATTCTTTGGAACAGTGGCTAGGACTTGACAAGGAGTTGAAAAGGCTTGTGGTTGAAACTACTGGTAATCAGGTAAAGTTTTTAGGGCTTATAAATGCATTTGTTTTGCAAGAGCAGTATTAGCCCAATAGGTCCGTGCCTCTTGAAACTTGTTATAAGTGCTGATTGTGCCGAAAACAATAAACAAAAACCTCATTTTCGGTGCTAAAATGCCTTTCATGACTACACTCTCTTGTGAAGGAACTTGTCTAGTGAGCCATCATAAAAGATTTATTACAGAAGACGGGCCAAAATTAACCTGCCTCTTTTAATGAGACCTCCCATAGAGATCCTACGAATTTCGCACCAAATTGTCAAATTAGAGATTGAGGAATTATGCAATGTAAAGAAGCCATATATGCAAGAAAATAACCTAGAAAAACACTAATCACTTATCCATGCATCTTTGCACAGTGGTACAGCCCATTCCCTAGCTTGTAAGAAAGAAAAGGCAAGTGACGTCTTAAACTCCTTGAAATAAATTTCCAAGCTGAAGCATCTGTGGAAGTCAGACGGGTCCCTAGACAAGGGGTTCCAACCATTACTTTGTGTACTATGTCGACTTCTAATGATTTGATGGGACAGAGAACATGGTTCTGAAGGGATATGCCATAACCATTTGCTCAAAAGAGCAATATTTTTGTGCACCATGCTACCAAAATCGAACCCACCTTCATATTCTGGTCTACACAAAACAGTCCATCTGGGAAAATGATCTCTCTCATTACCAGCTACGACCACAAAGAAGTCTGCCGTGATATTTGCTATCTGATTAACCAACGGTTCTGGTAGTTTTAACATGAAAATAAAACAATAGGGCGAGGAAGAAAGACTTGATAGAATGAAAGTAATTTTGATACCCCTCCTCCGGTCTTGCATGTACAAACTTCTTTTCTATGTTTCTGTATGGGTGTCTTTCCATTAATGCCGCTGTTATGTCTCAGGATCCACTGGTGACTAAAGGAGCAACTTTGGTTCCTTTACTTGGTATAGATGTCTGGGAGCATGCATACTACTTACAGGTAATTATCAGACATCTTTCTAGTTTTATATTCTGTTTACTTTCGACGCTTGGGTCTTTGTTTTTTGAGCATTATAATTTTTGTCAGTTGCTGCACTGCACCGTTTGTGACAGTTTCTAGTTAAAATATTCTTGTCATCCTTGGTTCACTTTTCCAGTTGGTAGAGCAAGCTACCATTACGTGAGGCTGCTTATATTCACTGTACACCATTTGGATATGTTGTCATACTTGTATTCCTTGAATCATATTACTGTGTCGCTGAGTTGGTGTTATGAAGTAAGGGAGACAATCTTATGTCATGTGAATAGATAAGACAGTATGTAAGATGTTCTTTTGGAACATCGATACTGAGGATTTAGTGTGCTATTGCTTGAGTATTGGATACTCAAAACTGATGCAGCTAATGCCAAAACTTATTACTCATAGAGTCATAGGAGAAGCTAAGAGAACCATTCATTTTATTTGATACTCCCTCTGTTTTTCTCTATTCTTTACGTGTGGTGTGATTTCTCACACTCATTCAGACTAAACACAAAGAATTCATTGCAACGGATGGAGTACTTTTGTAGTCATCTTGTTACCATGGCGTGGTATATATCTACTGGTTTACCCACTAGACGAAAAAGATCAATTGAGTGTCTTGAGTGTATAGATGCTTTTTTTGGCTTTAGGGTAAGAAACAGTGATACAAACAACGTCGAGGTGACCCTTCTAGCCAGGGGCCCATATGGGTATATGTTACCTTCCATCTCATTGGTGCATAGTACGTGACAGTAATACTAGCTGGAAATGCTTGGGGTGGTTTGGAGGGCGGGGGAGAGAGATAGAGAGAGGGAGGGAGGGCTTTGGAACCCATCTTTCTCTTGCGGAGTATTTTTGTGAGTTTTGGCGAGTGTGTTCTTAGATACATCAACCGTTGTGTTTTTTTTTCCTTTGATGAGGTTTTTTGCTTGTCTTGGTTCTTAATTTTGTGTCGTTTGTTGACAAATCTTTGTGGTTTATCTTATGCAGTACAAGAATGTCAGACCTGATTATCTGAAGAATATCTGGAAGGTGATGAACTGGAAATATGCCAGTGAGGTGTATGAAAAGGAGTGTCCCAGCTCCTAAGCTGTTGTGCTTTATCTCGCGGTAGGGAATAATCACGGTGATGGATAGAGAGGCTCTGCTCTGTAGCTCAGCTATATATATCCACGAGTTCACCAACGGTCTTTTCTCAAGTGTTTTTCATGGGCCTTTTTTGAACAGAATGATCTTCTGTGTGTAACGTTATACTTTCTGAAGTAACGATTCTATGTAGATGGGGAATTACATGTTTCCACTAGCAATGAGAACCTGAAGAGGGTTACCGCACCCTGAACTTCTGCTTTTGTTTTCGTGTTGATGATGATGTAGAATGCATGTTCGAATGACATCTCCCATGAAACTTTAGATGTTATTATACAGAGGAGCTGAGCTCTAGTGTGCGTCTCCCTTCTACGGACTACCTCTAACAGTCTAACCTTGGACTAACCCATTTGTTATAGGTTACCCTGCCCAACGATATTTGGTTCTCAGATTGTCAGACCGGTGGCGGTAACCACTGTCTAAAGAAGGTGGCCTTCCAATTGAAATATACTCTTTTGTAAACTTCGTGTTTTTGCTCTCTTTTCACTCTACCTTTGTTTGCCCCCTCTCGTACTAGACGCCCGGACAACATGTTTGCACTCATTGTGCTCAACGCATCTTTGTACAAAATTCGTCCCTGAAAATTGTGGCAATCTCCCGATCTATATCCCCTTTAGACTTTCGAAAAGAAGTCGTAAGTCGTAACAACACACTCGTATTCATTTGGGAACCAACTAGTTATTTGACCCGTGCAAAATTGCACGGGCCGTTTATCCTCTATTATCTAAACGTTGGTTATCGTTAAATACTACTTAAATTGGATATTGGATTATGAAATGGTATTAGTTAGATTTTCGAATAAATATGGCTTTTAAATTACTAATAGACACTCGATGACTCCATGATTAATTGTGCGACGTTGACGCGCAATTAAATGGATTATAAAATGGTATTAGTTAGATTTTCGAATAAAGTAGGCTTTTAAAATACTAATAAACACTCGATGAATAATGAATAATTGTACGAAGTTGACCAGCGATAAATTCACAAAAGACGTATATCTCCATTTCGGTTTGCAAATTATTCAATTGAAATTTCTAATTATAATAAACAACAAATTAAAATTATAGTGGTTTTTTTTTTTATCAACTACGGTCCAAACTACTATTTTACCATTTAGGAAAGATTGTTTTTTTTTTTTCTAAAACAAATTCAGGAAAATCACTAACCAAAAAAAAACAAAAAAAAAAAGAAAAAAAAGGGAAAGTGATAACTTTCCTCTTTCCTGCGTATTGTGCCTCTTCGACATCAACACCATCCAGAAAATTCAGACCTTCGACCTTGCCCAAATTCGCCATTTTTTTCACCATCCACCGACAAACCTTGCAATTCATCTCCAATCTCCGCCAAATTCATCAATTTATTCGCCATCCACCATATACATAACCCCCAAAGTTGCACTGCTCTTCGACATCCTCCTCACCCAACCTCCTAATCTCATTTTTATCAATCAAATTCATTATTGATAGTTTCGAATATCAAATCATCACCATGCGTTTGAGTAATTAAAGGTTCGTGATCTAACTGGTATTATAACTTCATCAATTAAGTTTTCATATTCATTTTGTACTTCAATTTCGAAATTGATTTGGGCATTTTAATCAGTGGATTGATTATTGGTATTCATGTATAATGATTGAAAAAGTGTTTATAGGTTGGGCGACTGAGTTTGAGATAGAGAGAAAGCTGTGTTTTGGTAATACTACTGCTTTCGATGGATGGTGTGCTTTCGATGCAATTATTCACTAATTAATTGGTAAGTTCAAATTGCTAATACTACTGCTTTCGATGTAATTATTGACCAATTCGAGTACAATTGGTAAGTTCTAGGAGGGACGAAAGGGGGTATGGGAATAATCGAGTGTATGAGCAGGTATGGCCACATTTCGATTGTTTGGTATGGAATGGTGGCGGTTTAGAGTGTAACCACAGAATGTTAGGATTTTCAGTATGCATTGGTAGATGCTTTGAGGTGAATGGTGACGGTATGTGAAACAGAAATGTGGCCATGTGGGTACATTATCTTATCTAATCTAGTGAATTAGAGTACATTGTGGTAGCATTTTGTTGGGAGTGGTAAGTTGATTATTTTGCCTTGTCGAATAAGGCCTGTTAAAGTAGCCTTGTTAAATTACGTGTGGGGGAGTCTCACCAAAGGTTGTGGGTAAAGCAATGGTATGGGACTGGAGGTTTCGGAAGTTGGTTTTTTACTGCACACGTGAAATTGATTGCTTTCTATAAAGTTTGTGTATTGCAATCATTCAGATTCTATTCTTGGATGCATTGTATAGTTTTGGAATTTTCATGTAGCTGAAGTTAGAAGTTCATCAGTAAGAGTCTTTATTTTTTTTTTTGGTTACAATCAGTTAGAGTCTTTATTATATGTTAGTTTTAGTCCAGAAGTGGACAGCAATGATGAAGGTGTATAATGATGAACTGCAGACTATGTGTTGCTTGTGATAGAACTCGTACAATTTGTTGCATTCCATCTCACATACGTAGGCTCAATGCAATATCTCTAAATGCTTGTTTTTTCCTTTTTTTTAACAGTAAACGACTGAATGATACATTTATTATTTCCTTTTGAGACTTTCAGATTTAATCACAAGACTGGGGCGGAGGATGTTCACTTCACTTAACCCTGTTTCAAAGGTATTATTACCTGCCCCTTGAACCATTATACGTTATGTTTCCGTTAATGCTTTTCTTGTTCGCTAGCCTTCTGTTTTCTATATTTTTTATATATGTGAAGGTGTTGCGTGTTCTTAGGACTGATTTCATGTCTGTTTTATGCTTCATGACAAAGTATAACTTGTTATATAGCGATTCCCAATGACTACCTTAAGTGTCAATGCATTCCTGGTCACTAAAAATTATGATAGAGAATAGTTACCTGTATATAGTAGCGATGATATGTGATAGAGAATAGTTACCTGTATATAGTAGCGATGATATGTGTGTTAAACTAAATTAGGACTCTACTTGTACACTAATTTAACTTGTCTAGCGTATATAAGAAAAACATGGGTAAATATTTCGGACTTGTAAAAAAATGACCGATAAACCTCCAGTAAATGTAGAATTATCAAATTAAAAATCGAAAAACATTAAGACAATTCGAAGGTCGTTACAATTTAAGTTCTGAAATCGTCAGAAATGATCATAAACTTTGGAAAACTTCCTTGTAGACCACGTTAGTTGTACTATTGTAAGTGTTGCCGGCTTCGTCGCTGATTAGAATCTTCAGCCCTTTTTTTTGTGGTGACCCTAGAAACGGCCACATACAACTGACCATGGCTGAAAACTGGCCTAGGTAGATACAATCCAACGTGGGAAAGTGATTGACCTTGACTCTTATTAATAGTCATTGCAAAGCAAACGACCAATGGGAACTGCCTTCTTTGGAACTTGATAGGGAATTTTGTTGAATCGGAAGGGGTTAGTTTCATTCTAGGTATAAAAACCCTGTGACCTATGTTGCTCCCTGAAATAACCGTCGCATCTATCACATGAGTCCCAAGTTGATTTATCACTAACCTAGTACCATTACATAACCATGCAATTCTCTCATTAGCCCTCTGATACGATCTAATTCAAAGCTTAGATAGGCTATACTGTCTTCCTGAAACTCCCTCCTAAGTCTCCTTCCAAAAACCATAGTTTGAGGCAAATGAATAATGCGATTATTCTCCATCGTTCCTTGATGATGTGAATTGGGTAAGGAAGTTTCTTGGTGATATGCTTTCATTTCAGATTTGCATCTCTTATATAAGGAGGATGTGTGAAATATATTCAATAATGGAATAATATATTGAGTTTTATTTGATCTTATCATATGCTCCAGGTATGAATGCATATTTTACAATAGATATAGAATCAGTCACAAACATATAAGATAGGGAAGTAAAATCAAACGGGATATAATATAGGGAATGTTTATTGATATGGTAGATAAGCGTACAATATTTTGATAATCAGTCCATATTGATATCACATAATACAATAAGTCTGATATAATAAGTTTAGGACAAAATTTTATAACTCCCCTTTTATGGAGCACACATTCTCCGTTGGAGGCTCCTCAAAATTGAAATACGCCATTTAGACATAAAACACACTCTTGCTATTTTGGAATTAAGCCTGGATATCTCCTTTTCACTATCAATGATATCTCTGTTCCATAGTTTCCAAAGGCACTGACTTGTGGTATTTTGTTTGAGATGCTCCATATGAGAATTCCGCCACTTCAATTCACTTATAACCCTTTCACACTTTCTCACTATTTTAAGCTTGTGAGCATGAGTATGCCATATTCTGTCAGACCTCACCTTTGAATAGCCCATTTCGTATGTGTATAGTTGATGTCAATTTGTTCGGGCTTTATATAAAGGTTATGAGCTAACTATAGGTCTCGTACAAAATAATGTCAGATGTTAAATCATTTATTTTGTTCACACTGCCTTGTAAATGATTTAATTTGTTCACACTGCCTTGGAAAGAATTTGATTGTATTTGCCTAAAGTAATGATTGTACTTGGCTCTTGGGTTTGGAATATGAGGAAATAAGGTAATGTATTGGCCTTAGATCAAAAAATTGCACGGCAGTTAGCTTGGAAAGTTACTACTATATTGTGAAAAATATGCTCCTTTGTCACTAATGTAATTTGAAAATGTATATTTTATCAGTTAGGTTGGATCTTGTGCACATTCTAATGTACCTTGCGTAAGATTTTGCAACTTCTAGAAAGTTGCAAAGGCTAATTGTTGTAGTTGAAGTTTGAGATGACCAAAATGTCGAGGCATGTGCACCCTTTAAATATGACAGACCCACTATTGAGATTAACAATCAACGATTGACTGACATTAGGTTACTCTGTCAATGATTTTTGGCAGGGTTTCACAACATCTTGTTAGCATTTTGAGAAGGAAATACAGAAATGGAAAAGTAAATATGCCATCCAAATTGAGATGCTATCACAGTTTATTATAGTCTGCGCATAGTGCCCTATTGCACCTGGGTTTGTTATGTTTACAGTTAGCTGGATATGTCTGAATTATGCATGTTGGTTTTTGCTTGTTTATGGTATTCTACAGTTGGTGCTATTTTGGAACTTCATGTGTTTATTGAAATGTATTGTGGTTGATTGTTGCAGATTCTGCTGCCTCTGACACGCCAACTACCTCAAGCAAAAGACCTAGAAGAAAGAAGGTATTATCCTGCTGTTACAATGCTGTAAACACATTTCAGTTGTTGTTCATCTGAATTTTACTTTACGATCACCATGTGCCTTTGCATTACCTGCTGTTGTAAAGTTTTCTCTCTTTTATCTCGCTGAAAATTAGCTTCATCCGTAATTCAATAGATGATCTTATATCAATTTATGTTCTCTGTTTACAGACTTTTGCCGAACTTAAAGAAGAGGAAGCCTCTTTGTTGAAGGAACTGGGTCAGTTTGCTCACAATTTCTGTCTGTCAAACAGGAATTGGAGACCTTACATATGACATTGAAGAGAAAAGGTAAGATCTAATACTTTTGTCAATCATATTGCACTCCCCTTTGTGATCTGATTTGTTTGTCTAAACTCTGTCATAATGGTTGCGCTACAATGTTGTTACCTTTTCCTTGATTATTATTCATTAGAAAGCCTATGTCATACAACATTGACGATTACAATGTATGAAATACTCATTAAAAATACTGGTGATTTAATCTATATTGTCCAAACTTTCACCGTTTGAACATTCGGAATTGTTTGATATAAGATTTATGGGCAAGACATTCATGTAGGAGATAAGCTGCTCATGAAAAAGTATACGTTGTCTAAGTGCCTTTGCTTTGCTCTTCAAAATTTCAATGATATATTTGTGAGCCGCAATATGATCTTCAACATCTTCTTTCCGGTCTTTGTCAGATCCGTCATCTTCAGAGGCTTGTGGAGGAGGTGAATTCGAGGAGTCGTTCAGCATAAACATCTCATGAGGCAGTAAAAGAGGCGATGAAGTAGGCTTGAAATCTAGAGGATTATGAGATGTTGCTCCTTCCATTAGGGTTTCGATTTTTATTACATGGTTACTGAGCGCCATATGTGAGTTTATGCGCCTATATATAGGTATAGGTTTATTTAATTAAAGTCATTTGTAAAGGGTGTGAAAAGTATAATGTAAATCAGAAAATATTTACTATTGATTGACTGATATAATGCCTGATTGTGCATTTTTAGGCAAGATTTTATTTTGACAGTCACAATTGTGAGTGATTATGGGCAAGAAGATCTGCGTGCAGATATCCAATATTACATTTCGGCAAGGCATGTGCATTTCTGCTGACATCAAAGGTGTAATTTAGGTCAAGCGTATAAATGTAATTAAGGGTAGCAAAATACATATTGGCGTGTGGCAAACAAAGGGTGGCATGTGTTTGGAATAAGCTTATTAGTGGTAATTATGTCAATTTTCATTTGACATCAGCATATGACATGGCGTGCCTCATTAAGCTTCAAAGGCACGCCTATTTATAAAATATATATATACGCCTTCCTTGCTAAACTAAAAACGATATTGTGCCACCTGATAAACGATCAATTATTTCGGGCGTCCGAGAATAGTCATGTCGGGTCAGGTGTCGAGAACCTTATGTTATTGGGTCAACCCGTTGTGAGTACTCCACAAAACAAAAGCCCAAAAGCCCACAAAACACACACACTATAAAAAAAAAACGGGTATCCGGGTCAAAACCCACCATCCTCTCAAATAATCTCATTTCCAAACCCCCCACAATATAAAGCAAAGCAAAAACCCTAGCTATTATCCCACACATAAAGAGGAGAAAGAGAGAGAGCACCGTAGAGGAGGCCGCACACTGCTTACAGATCTCACAGGAGAGAGAGAGAGAGAGACAAACTTCCGCAACCTTGAACCAACCATGGTGAATCCACCATCTCTCTTCCTCTTAATCTTCTTCATCACGCTACTTCTTCATATCATCATCATCATCATCATCATCATCATCATCGTATCTAATGATTTGTTGTTGTGAAATGAACAGACATTCAAGAGGAGGAATGGAGGACGCAACAAGCACGGCCGTGGACACGTCAAGTTCATCCGCTGCTCCAACTGCGGCAAATGCTGCCCTAAGGTTTCTCTCTCCCCCTCTCTCCCTTTTTTTTACCTCCTTTTTTTCACTTTTTTATTTATTTATTTATTTTTTTTATCATAACAAATAAAAAAAAGATATCTTTTGCGATTTATTTGTGTTTTTTCTTGTGTTGATGATGAATTGTTAATCTCGATTTTGCTGTAAATGTGTTCGTATTTTTAATGACTCGAAATCGCTATGTTGTTATATTTGCTGTTCGTTTTTCTATGATCAGAAGTCGATTGTGTTGTGTATGTGTTTTATATCGTGGCGATGATACCGAAAAAGTTGTGTTATATTGTTGTGAAATCTTTGTTTGATTATATTTGGCGTAAGTTCTGCGGTTATTTTGACTGTATTTGTGTGTCGGAGCTTAATCGAAAATTAGACTCGATTCTAAATCATGAGTCCGATTGTGAACGTTGGATGATACATTTGGAGTTTCGTTGGATTGATTATTTGATGTGTGTGGGCGTTGCTTTTGCGATTGTATTGATTATTTTTGTGTCTGTCATAGCTTTGGTTCAACCGAGTAGCCCGAATTTTGCCTGATGCCGTGGTTATTAGTCAGTAGGTGGATGTAAGATGATACATTAGGAGTTCTGTTGCGAATAAGTGAAATTATCGCTCTTTTGTTTCTCCATTAAGTGCTTGGATAGTTAGGACATTTACATTGTATTCATCCGTGGTATGCGCTGTTCAATTGGAGTAATTGGTTTTATCTTGAATTCAACGTGACTGTTGTATTATTAGTTGGAAGGTTGGAGATAGCATGGTACATTTGGTGATGTGGAGATTCTTTACTCGTTGTAATAAGTAATGTGATACTTGAATCGTTATGCGATGAATGTGTTAAATAGTTTGTGAGATGGGGAATGTTAATTTTTTGTGTTTTTTGTAATGAGTAGGACAAGGCCATCAAGAGGTTTATTGTGAGGAACATTGTTGAGCAAGCTGCTGTTCGTGATGTTCAGGAAGCCTGTGTTTATGAAGGTATTTTGCTCTTATTTCTTTGGTTATTTCATCTGTGAGTGTGGTTAATTGTTATCGTGAATCCTTTCATGTACGTGAGGTGTGCATTAGCTGATTGCGTGGTTTTGAATGATGTTACCAGGGTATGTTCTTCCCAAGCTGTACACCAAGATGCAGTATTGTGTGTCATGTGCAATCCACTCCCACGTTGTGAGGGTGCGATCTCGCACTAACAGGAGGAACCGTGAGCCACCACAGAGATTCCCCAGACGCCGGGTACTGCTCTTATGCTAATTCTCGTTTTGCTTGATTTATCCCTATGTTTTTCTTTCCTTCTTGTGTTAGTGGATTTTGCGCATAGCTGTTTGGTTCCATTAGGGCTGTTGGAATCCATTTCCTGTCGTAATTTATAAGCTGCCTAATACACTGTTAAAGCTTTGTTTGTGCAAATGTGGTCGTGTTTATCATTTATGTTTATTTTTCAAAATGGTTTCTTAACAATGAGTTGTTAATGTCCATGTGCTGCGTCTGCGTGTATTTAGAACCAAATGGATTATTGCAGGCGAATGAAAATAGTTGTAGTAGGGCTAACTGGATTGTTTTTCATAGAATTATTTTGGTGATATATTTTGGATGCTCACAAGTGAATCAGAGACATTTTTTAGAGAATTAGCCTTTGTTCTGACTTAGTTAATTTTACTCACATGTCTTTGATAATCTCGTAGTCTTGAATAGTTCAAGTTCATTGGGATGTTGATAGACATGAACTGTGTATAACTTTCAATCGACTACCATCTCCCTCAAGAGTAATGCATATCAGACTTGATTTTGACTCGTACAATCTAAAATGTGATTTGGAGATTTGACTAAATAAAAACTAGTCAAGCATCTCTCTGTTGTGTTCTTTTGTTGATCGGGGAAGTTATAAGCATCGTTATTCGTAATTTGTATTCTCTAGTGTCATGGCCATTTTGCTGCCATATGCTCATATCCTGGCATGGCTTATTCATGTCGCTAGTTCTCTGGCTTACTTTCAGTCACAATTTGAATATTTTTCTAACTTTGAATTTTAATTTTCAGGAGGACACTCCAAGGCCTGCTGCTGGTGCTCCTGGAGCTCGCCCCGCACCTACTGTTGGAGCTTAAGGAATTGGTTCGATCTATCAGGGCCTTGACCTTATATGTTGTTGAGTAGATTATGAATGAAGACAAGTTTTGGAATGGAAGTTTCGTGACTGAACTCTATGTTTAAGTTGGCTTCATTAGTTTTTCGTTTGGAATGACTATCGTCTCTTGGCAAATCTTTGATACCGGAATTTTTTACTCATTATTAATTCTATTTAATGGGTCGTTCCGTACTCTTTTCTCAAGTTATTCTTCGATCATCAAAAGCTCACTTGAGTCATTTGTGTTATTGTCTGTTATCTAATGAGATTGCACCTTTGCATTCTATCTCGATACCATCTCATGACAATTTTGGGAAACTAAGAAGTCGCAAGCAGCCAGGTAATCTGCAATGATTTCGCCTGGTAGGATATTTTTACAATTGTGTCCTAATACTTGCTCCTGCCTATGTCTGGCCTCGATGCTCCTAATACTTGCTCCTGCCTATATCTGGCGTCAATGCGTAATCTTCGAAGGAATTAGTTTAACTTGTCGTTGGTGGTCGAATTACCATGTTGCAATGTTTTTAGAATTCATAAATTGGTTCTTTGGGGTTGTATCTTGGCCAAATGTAGTTGAGTAATTTGGTGATCGCTAATCCTAAAGATCACCAACTAAAAAAAAAGTCGGAAGGAAGGATAGTGTTATTATCAGCAGTCAAGCGTCAGCTATATCGTTAAAACTCCCGTCCTAATGCTTGCTTATGCTCTTTGTTTGGCTTCTATGCGTAATACTTGAACGAATGGGTAACACAGCCGCGGTGGGGATGAGTAAAAGTGGTCATTGCTTTCAGTCATTCCGATTGTAGCAAACTTGCATTATTGTAGTTAAATTATCACTGAAATTAAAGGAAAAAACTATACGAAATCATTTTACATTCACATTGAATACTTGTTGGCAGTCGTTCACATCAAAAATTGGAGTCTGTACCATTATCACCAACTAGAAAGGTCGCAACTCTTGCAAGGAAGAATGGTGTTATTATGAGTAAACAATACATAGCGAACAAGGCCAGTGAATCTTAATTGTTGAACACGATTCACTGATTTAGGAATGCTAATTTACGATGAAATAGTGTTCTGTTCCTCTGCTTCTGTAGGCTGTAGCTGTACCTTCTATACTGAGCTTCAGCTCTATGAGTTTGACTCTGAGCAGCATCCTGTGAGTCTGTCACGCCCTTTTGACAGCAGCAACGCCGCTCTATCTGCCATGTTTAGATTGCCGCAGACAACCCTCTTGCCTAACAGTGGAGATTTGTGGACTTTTTAGCTTACTCACTGAGAGATTAGCAAATTGGTTGAACATCCAAATTGTGAAAAAATTTCTGCTTAGGACGAGTCATATCGTTACTGATTTCGGAGGTCTTGTATTACTCTAACGCAGGTTGTCATCGGACAATTCGTCTTGATAGCATTAGATGCAATATGAGATCTGCTAACAGCATAACCTTCCTGCAATCAGATTACACATCAACCCTGTTATCAGTAACTAAATGTTTTACAGACAAGCAGGGTTTACGGAACGTACCTCCTGTAGGGCACTCATCAAACTTTTGATGGGCATAGAGTTCACTTTGGCGCGATGAGCTATCTGCAGAGTGATCAAGAGAAGTTCATTAGCAAATGTAATAGATTCCGCAGTACTGTAAAATCACAAGCAGAACGAGGTAAGAAGTAAAATGACCTGATCTAATTTGATGTAGCCGACAGGTAAATCCGGATTGCTTTCATCAATCATGTGGTTGATAAGTTTCTCCAGACCGAGTCCTTCATTGTTGCCCATCCATCCCCATTCTTTTCCCAGGTCCAACATTTCTTCAAGAAATGGACTCTGATGAAGAGGACCTATCCAAAGCGGCCCTGAGACTGTCAGAGAAGACTGATAGCACCAGAAAAGCAACTCATATCAGTCATTTGTGCAGACATCAGCTTCAGATATCTACTGAATGCCAAATAGATTAGAGCTTTGTCAAAAAAAAATAACACACACAAGAATGCGAGCAAGAATTAGATTCCCGTTACAGCATCAGGAACACAAGGGAGGATGCAATTACTGCAACTCTGAAATATCAATCAGCAGTGCACAGATTGATACAAAACAGGCGCCACAAACACAACAGGTGGCCTCTTTTCGGATAAATGATCAGGCCATAGAACGCAGCGCCTATCTCAGACAGCCTCTTCAGATCCTGAGGCTGTTCCGGAGGACAACCTGACAGTGTGCTAGGTTTTGTTGTTTATATGATGTGAGTTGAGATAAGGCTAAACCTTTTCTTATACATGCATTGTATGTTAAGAACTTAAGACTAGTTCTGCTTTTCAGCAATTCGATTTCATATTTCAGAATCACAGGGTTATTATACCTTACCACTGCTGCAGGGACAACCTATCTTCCCGAGTTGATCCCAAGAATATGATTGAGAATTGCCACAATCGCGACAGTAGCTTATAAATCCGTAATGTCTGCCATTGAATATAAGATGACAGTTAGATAGCTCTATGAAATGAATGATATTTTAACCTTACTTAAAAGCCTCAAGAACAATCACCTTGTATCACTCAGCTGTCCACGGTTAACTCTCAGCATGACGCGAAACACAGGTCCGTGGTATGAATAGTACGAAAACAGAGGTGTGACACGGTACCCCATCACAGACGCTTCACGAACAGCTCCACCAATGAGCATTCTCAACCCGATCTCATTTGCATAGGGCATTGGACGAACATAAGCTCCATATGAAGCTAAAGAGCTAAAAACAAAAAATCCCACATTCAAAATTTCACCTTTATTATGAAGTGTATAGGCTAATAAGCACAACCACACTACCACAGCATACTTTGGTAACAAATTCAAGTTCTTAACTTAATTTCATTGTAAATTAACAGAAAAATCAAGTCTTTCACGGGCAAAAACATGTAGAGAATCGCCCAAGACCATAGAGATAATACAACGATACAAAATTATTACACTTACATATCGCTCTCCGACATAAGAACCTCTTATCTTTGTACTCACATAGAAGAGTGTAATAATTTTGTACAAAGTGTCGACTTCATAGAAGTTGGCATTAGCTAAATTTTATCAAGATGGAAATTATGTAATGACATCTGACTTAAACTAGTAAAAGTATCAAAGACCATGTTTTTCAACCTTGTGGATCCCTCGAGAATATGTATGTGGGTGGTAATGTGGTAAAGTATCTAAGGCTTCCACATTCTCTATTGAAAATGATTTCAATTGTACAAGAAGTCAACCACCTCATTTATAATTATGATTAAACAAACTATAATTCAACAAAAATGTCTTCAACTCTCTAGTAGAGAGGCATAGTTTTGTTGTGGACGGTCAAACCACCGGCTCCACATTTAGTATGATATTATCCGTTTCAGGCCAAGTGAAAAGCCCGCATGGTTTTGAACATGAGTCCATCTTTCAACCCAAAATGCCTCATACTAATAAGCGAGATGACCACTTATAAAACCATGAGTTGAAACTAACCCCAACAAGTTTTACTAAATTAACACTCTTGTTGGTTGTGCAACTTTCGGGTATAATTTATAATCTACAACTGATCCCCGATAGATCAAAATTTGTCACCAAAACGTTACATATATCGACAAAACTCAATCAAGTAAGAAAGACTAAAATAGTTGACATTTCTACAAACACTTGATGGGCACACTCCACCTCCACAACACCACCACAAACAACAACAACAACAACATCGACAACAACAACAACAACAACAACAACAAAGCCTTAATCAATCCCGACATAATTAATTTAAATCGGCTAACATAAATCGTTACGAGAAAATAAACAAAGGGCACGATTACCTAAGTGGGCGATGTCCACCAGCAGAATAACCATCAGTAGAAGTCAAATAAAGCAACCCACCAATTTTAACAGCATTAAGAGCAGACCTTAAAAAACTAGCATCACTCCCAAAAGAATCAACATCAATAAAATCAAAGAAATCCTTTGTAACGTAACATTCACTCATCACTCTATTAGCATCAGAATTAGTCACCACCCATCTCTTTTCCCCCTCCTCCGAAAACCTCGGAAACTGCCCTAAATTCCCCGTTACGACTCCCCTGTAGTCCTCATTCCCGTCATTCGCCCACACGAAATCGGCCCCGGCTTCAGCTAAGTACCTCAGCGACCGGACCCCACACCCGCACATTACGTCAAGGACACGCAACTGTTGGTTGGTTTTTTTGTGGAGTGCGGCCGCGAGCACGCCGAGGTCGCGGCCGGTGAAGCTCTCGTTCCGGAAAAAGGAGCCGCCGACTTCGAATCGGAGGCCCCTTTCGGTCTCGGTGGTTGTGGTGGTGGTTGGGTGGTGGTTGGCGGGGTGGGAGGAGAGGGAGAAATGGCGGGAAGTGGGTGGCGGGAAAGAGAAGAAGAGACGAGGGTTCAGGGTTTTAGCAGGAGATAAGGTTAACATGGTTGGCGGGAGATTTGTCCAACTGTTTTTTTTTTTTTTTTTTGTGGGTGGTGTGTTGTTGAAGCTGCTGGTTGTGGTTCTGAGGTTTTGAGTTTTGATTGAGCTGTAAATTTTTTTTTGTTACCGTTGGTTGTTTTTGGCGGGTAATGTGGATCACATAAGTGGGGCAAAATAAAGGTACAGTTCTTTCTTTAGTTATTTTTAACTAGGGTGATATCGAGATTCGGTATCGTGTATCGGTTTCTTATTGTTGTGTAATTATGGACGTTGTGAGTCGACTTTGAATATAATCAAAATGGTAACTTTAATGCGGAGAAAAACCTAATTTAGGTGGAGGGTGTCTAAAAGAAGCTTAGGTGTCGTTTGGATACCCTCAAAAACTGTAGGAATTTTATTTTCCTAGGAATTGAATTATCTTGAGTTGTTTGGTTACCATAAAGTGTAGGAATTGGAAATTCCAAAGTGTGGGAATTTAATTACCTAGGGGGGGCTTGGTAAGTAGAAATTCCCATGGTAATTGAATTCCCTTGTTCATCCAAACAAATTTCCCCAATTCCCATACTTTCTTAATTCCTAGGATTTGCAAACACATGGGAATTCCGACTTCCCGAGTGTATACAAACGACACCTTAGTAGCTTCTTAGAATGCTAGGAGTATGAGCAAGAAGGTGTAAAATATTCTAATATACGAGTTAACGTAACGAGTGTCATTTAAAAAGAAATGGAAAAAGTTATGAATCATCTTATAATGAGTGGGGTAGTTGTGGTTCCATTTTTATAATGTAAGGTATGAAGCCACTTAAATTGTACATGACTCAACCTTAGAAGCAACAACTTTCTCAAATAAGAACATACTCTATTGTAAAATACGTCGATAATTCAATCTCGACTTATTTAACTCAAGAAACGAGGTGGTTATACATAAACACACTCAAGGACCCAATAAGTGATTATAGTGTGTTGCTTTGTTATAAATGGGTCGTAAGATGAAAGTAATTCAATTTAACCAAACGATATACCACATACATGAATCTCAAAAATCAATGTAAATATCATTGTGCAAGCTACATGAATAATTTGGTACTCCGTACTAATCACCATATATTTATGGTTCTTATAGGAGTTGACACTCAAAACTCAAAGACCTTACCCCTCTTGTACTTGTAAAACGGTACTCACTCTGTTCTTTTCTTTTAATAACGTTTTTGTTTGGATCCATTTAGTCTATTGTTTGTTGGATCTTTGGCTTCCTACATCGCCACCTCTGATCCACATTAGTATGATATTGTCAATTTTATTCAAACCCCCCACGATTTCTTTTTAAAACTCTACCTTCGACACGACCATCTAACTAAACCGATTTGTGACTCGAATTCATACTTTTAACATTGGTAAATTGGTAATAATGGTACTAGCAAGTTTATAGGGGCCCCAATCACACATAGACACACAGTGAATGTTCTTGCCCACCACCAACTAATCCCACTCCTCATTTAAAATTCTCCCCCAAATTCAAATCCTCAACCCAGAAAAACAAGAAAAGCTCCAAATAGAAAAATCCTGCACAAAGACCAAAGTGTTTGGTCAATAATTTTAACTTTTTTACCATAACAATTTTAACCCCAGATTCCTTGTATTAATAGTAAATACAGTGATGTTGGAGAAGGGGTTTATAAATGGAAACTGCATCTAATAAATGGAGAACTTCAAACGTTTTCTACAAGCTATTGATTGCTTTCACTTCTCTCTCTCCGTTCCATTTTTGGGTCATAAATTAAATATCTTTTCAACTTGATTCACTTAATCTTTTTTTTTGACAAAAACTCTTTTATTTGTTTTTTACTTTTAATTACTTACCCCCTCCCATTATTATTATAATTATAATTATAATTTTTATTTTATTTTTAACCTAAGAGTAATAAATATTATAAGCATGTTGTTGTTGTACATTTTTTACCCATTGTTTTTTGATATCATAATCATCATTAGAATTTGTATTAATGGCTTTTATATTCAATGGGATGTTATTTCTATTTCTGCATTTGGGTTTTTTGAAGAAATGCTGAGAAAATACCCATTTTTGCTTCAAATTCACCAACATTATCATCATCATCATCATTGTTATTATTATTATTACTATTCAATAATCACAAATTACCCTGATGTTGCTGGGTTTTCGTTTTATGGGTTTTTACCACAGCAGAAAATTAGGGTTTTCAATGGGTAAATTACTAAATTTTCCCCTTTTTACTGCCTTTTTTGAGTACCCTTTTGGTTAATTTGATTATTATGGTGATCATGTTGTTGTTTGTGTGTAAAAGTTGTGATCTTTGCTGAATTTTTTTGCTCAATTTGCAGTATTTCAGAATGGGAGGAATCACTGAGGGCTTGGCATTTGAATCTTTAGCATTACACTTTCAGTTACCTCACTGTAAGAAGATGGTTAGCTCCTGGTGGGTATTTTACTTAGTATCTCAATTTCGACAATCGAATTCGGTTTTTACATATGATGCTGTTTTGGTAATTACAATGTTTCATCACTTTGATTTAAGTGTGTTAGCTTGTTTACTTGGTTTTCTTGGATATATATTGTTCGATTCGGTATCTATGTTTATGTGTTATGCTCAGTTTGGGAACGATAATAATGTAGGACAGTGCTAACAGTTAGTGTGTTGGAGAAGAAAGTATATCAGAGTGAGGAGTTATGTATGGTGAAGCCAGTGAGATGAAGTTGCAATCTTGAATTGGAAAAGATAATGTAGTTCACTGCTGATAAATATCACTGAGAATTTCCGAGCAAGAATGCCTCTGAACTTGGGGGGATATTGTAGTATAATTGCTGCCTTGGGATCATAGGTACATGATTCCACGGTCGTGCTTGATGGTTCAACAATGTAGTCAAAAATCTGGAACAGGTGTGTGTGGGGATGGTCTGCAATTGGAGTTGCGAGTTTGTGAAATTTTTTGAACTTGATCTCAAACAATTGGATACGGTGAATCTCACAGTTACTTGTTGCTGGAGGAGCTTCAACCGAGATCATAGTTACTGTTGGTCTGTTACGTTATGCAAATTTGTGAAGAGCGTGCTCGAATTTGCATGCTTTATGTTTCCAGGTCCCTTCCAAAATTAGGAACCTAAAGATGGCTTGTTTTGTTAAGATACTAAAGGAACTTGTCATGGGGCCTTATGCAACCACTTTAGCGAATATTTGTGGAGTGATGCATCATGTGATCTTTAATCTGCTGATGGCTTATGAGTTTGTCACATAGTTCTTCGATTGAACTCTTCGTAGAACTTACTAATTTGTCATCACTAGTTGTACATGATACACAAACTAGCCTTTGACTTAAAGGTATTTGCTTTGATGTACAGTTCCTTCATGTTTTTACTCCAGGAATTGTCATTATGTTCCTTTGTAAGGCCATCTAGAATTTAAGGTTAATATATGTCCACTAGGGGTGTAGAGAAACTTGAAATTGCAAAAACAATGGGAAACCAGTGTTTTCTTTTGTTCGGCTAATCAAATCGAAATTATAGGTGGTTAACAGTTCTGCTTAGGTCCGGCCTTTTAACTAAGCGTTTAACCGCTAACCAAGCCATCAAACTTGTATGATGACAATATCTAAACTTTATATGACTTGTGCTAAGCATGCATTTGTTCAGCAATAACCTTTTCTTTAGGAAGTTACTATCTGTAATGAGAAATGGCTCCCTGTTAACCGCAAAATTGAACCAAAACCTTTTTTTGTCAACATTTAGCGATTAAGTAAATCCCGCCATCCCGGTTATCCAGCTGCAGACCCTTGGTATGAAATGTCCTTGACAACATTATCTGTTAAACGAATTTTGAAAGTGAATGGCCCTCACAGCAAACTACACTGTTCTATGATCCTTTATATTCGTTGTATAAGCCTTTTTTGCCTGTTCATCTTATAGGAACTCTTCCTTACAATCTTTCAATACCCCTCCTCCGCCCTTTTGTTTCCCTTTCTGCTGCAGAGAGACTTGAGAGTCGACTGGTTTAGTATTTAACATACATGCCTTATTGGAACTTGTCTCTACCAAAGACAAGTTAAGGGTTTTGAATGGATAGATTGAGGACTTTTGAGTGGGATGACTGGGATGCTCATGGGAGAGTAGACGGTATGGCTCTTTGGTTTCAGTTGCAAAAAGATACATTCTTTTTTAGAGTTGATTGGATCCTTGGACCAAGTTATTTTTCCTCATTTCAATCAATTTGGTGGTGATCATCATCAGCAGTGGGAAACCTTCTTATGACCACTTTAGTTGCATTCATATGGTATCTGGAAGTCTAGAATATCATAGGAAGGTATTTGTAACCTTAAAAGCTAATTCTAGAATAAGTAACTATTCTTTTATCCTAAATATTTCTAAACACTATCTTCTAAACAAGATAAGTAATATTTCATAATCAACTGCCTAATACAGGATCTTTGTAATTTACTTAGGGTGTTAAGACACAAGGAGGAGTTTTATGTATATATATAAAGAAAAAACAATTTGTAACCCCAAGGCTTCTAATATGATTTCTTTAACCTTCCATTTCAATTTTTCTTGGTTTCATCCACATCACCCCTCTCTCATTTGTGTCTTTTCATGGAGTGAGTGACAGCGAGTTCAACATTCTGAATTTAGTTACAGTTGGTATGATCACTGTATGTTGTGCATTAATCGAAGCCAGGGTTGTGGAATTCCGGATAATTGGGTTGGTAATTGTAGTGTGCAGTGCTTATGGTGATTTGGGAAATGATTTTATGCACTTTGTTGATGTTCTTTTTTTGAAGCAATGGTGGGTATATACCTACTTGGCAACATCTATACATTCTTTCACTGATCAGTTATGCTTTGGCTTTACATCTTGAATGTGTTTGCTTCTGGTTTTCCTGTTATGATGCATAGCACTTCTCAGTTGACCTTGTATGTTGCTTCGTTATGAGCATAATTCTCTTTTGCTGTCAGTGGTACTTTGCAAGTTTCATTTCAATGCAATACCTGCTCGTGAGCTAAGGTGACTAGTCATGACTATGTCTTATGGAGGGATTGCTTTGTCGGTAATGTACTTTTAATCTAACAGTGAAATAGAACGTTTTCCAAAACCTTTGCAAGCACCTTTAGGTGTCTTTTTGTATTAGGGATTCACCCCCTTCGTGTCCTTTTGAGTATATTGATATCCTGTCTTACTTATCAAAAGAAAAGAAAAACCTTTGTGAAATTAGTTCTTAGTATACATAGTGCAGGAAAAGCTACTATTTAGCTACTAGCTGCTTCTCATAATTTTATAATGTAAGGGTAATTTTCTAGACATGGTAAGTTATGATATCATATGATATTATCCCAAATATGTAACTTTCATATTGGATCAAATCTGCAAGATATTATAATTTTCAACATTTTAATCAACTCTTCAGTCATCTCTCTCTCTCTGCTTTTTTTTTTTTTTTGGTTTTTTTTAAATCAACTCATCTAATTTTGAAGTTCCAATTGACAACTTTTCTGTAATCTCCAGTGTGGTTCTGGTTATTCATATGCCGTTTACTAGTCACTCCAATGCATATTAAGGGAAATCAGATGTATCAAACTTCTTTTTGACAATACAATAATTTTCTTTGTAAAAATTTCTCAAATCGGTAAGTATGCTATTCTGTATGACTGAGGACTCTCTTATTAGTTAACACAACAGTTTAAGGTGTGGTGAAGGAAATGTGGGAGGTTGTTTATTTATTCGAATTGATATTTTGTGCTGTTAAAAGGACTAATTGTTAAGGGCATGTCAATTGATTTTTTTCATTGATGTTTGGGGATCTTGACCTGAGCGAGTCAGAGTAATTTTTTTATTTTTTTTTTTTTTTTTTTGTAAATCATTGTATGAAGGTACTCTCAAAAGAAATTGACTTTAGTGGTCCGAGAATATTAACTTACATTTGATGGGGAGAAGGGATATAGGTAAAGTGAACCTATGCAAGGCTTTTTTTTTCTGCTGCTTATTATTTGTATGGCATCATATCCAGGTAGATTTTGTTTCTTCAATTTTTGGGTTGATAAGGAAGGAAATAAGGGAAAATGATTTTAAATGCAGCTCAATCTGCCTTCATTGTTATACCAAATCCTGACTTAGCTATTTAATAAATTTGGAAGTGATATAGTTCCTTTTTCTAGGTAGTAGTGTTTTATTGACCATAATAGTTTGGCTCTTTGTGTCAGTTTTCGAATCCGCCCAATTCTTATTTTCTTCTAAGTAAATAACTTTCTTACCAAAAAAACAGTAATGCTGATTTATGTGCAAATTTGGTTGCTTTGGCTATCATGATTTCTTTCACCCTTTAACAAGACTGAATCTGAAGTTGGTCTCAACCTTTCCCCCTTATTTTCATTTTTCCTCATCCTTCAATTCTGTTCATGGTCAATCTGTTATTTTTCTGCATCTCTCCATAGATAAAGTTATGATTTGTTTTTTCTATGTCTGTTGTTTAACCTCTATCTGATACTGGGTTAGTAGAGCTTTTTGTAGAGTCTGACTCCCGATATCGTCGTCGTTGATTGGAGAGGAAAAGGGGGTTAGACATATACTAAATTGATAAAATTTGGACTTAATTGGTAAAAAGCATTACCAATTTTTTATTTGTTTTTATTGAAACTTTACCTTTTGATTTGCAGATTTGATCTTTAACTCAATAAATTTTGTTGATTGCTGTTGATGTTTGACTCTCTATTATATCCAACATGCTGCAAAACTATCCGATTTTGTTTTTTCTTCATAGGGCTTTGATGCATTGATCATTGGTGTTGGTTTTCTGAATTTTCTTTCATACATGTCTTTCCACAGGGACAAAGTTCGCAGTTATCTTGACATGATGGACATTCCAGATTTACGTGCATCTCTTCCCTTCTCATCTACATCGTCTCTGTCGTCTAATAGCTCTGACTCCAACCAGCCTTCTCTACCACTTGGAGCCAGAAGTAGACTGGTTGGCGAGAAGACAACTCATCAGATACTGTCAGTTATCCAGCCCACAATAGATTCTGAGACTAGGAGAAAACAGATTATTGAATATCTTCAACGACTTATTGGAGACACTTTCGGAATTAAGGTGCACATTTTATATCTATGTTTCATTACATCTCATGTATTCAATTCATTTAATCTTAAGCACTTTGCCGACTACTCCTCGGATTCTGTTTTGTTTTGTCCCTACAACAATCATTTCTTGTCCTCTTAACACTACGTGGCTAGAAATGCGGTTGAAGAGTACCTCATTTCCCTTTCTGTAATATAGGATCAACCATTTGACAAAGTAGGAGTTTCTCAACTGCGAATCTGTTTGTCCAAACCTTAAGGAACTCGTATATTATACTCCCTTTCAATCTTTCAATTTGGGACAGAATTTCTTAAAATCTTGGATTCATGGACTAACAAATATATTAAATGTATAATTTGTTTCTTTTGGGCCATCTCTATTCCTCTTCTGAAACAAGCAAAACTCTGAGCCAGTACTTTTCCCTTTTGTATTTTCACTAATGGGGTGTGAGATTGAGAAGCCATTCGGTCAGTATTAGTACTGCAGCTTCCGAAGTTGGAGAGGTCAGAAATTTTGGGACCCCAAAGTGTTCACTACTTGATAGTAGCTTTTGAGTGGGCTAAGTTGAGATGGGCTAAATTCTTGGAGTTGAGATGAATTGGGATGGGACTGGCTGTATTTGCATTGTAAGATAAAAAGTAACTACACTCGTCATAATCAAACGCACTACATCTAGAAAGATTAGTGATCACTCTTTGCCGTTCCTTTTTAATAAATCCTTCTTTGTGTCCCCCCTTAGTCTTAGTCCTAACTTGCTACGTCCCGCAAAGTAACTGTCAGGTTAATACAAGAACCGAAAGATATGATTTTTCCTTGGTTAGTATCCCTTGTTGGTTTTAACGATAATCTACTCTAGCCATGGGGGTAAATGGCAGAGTCTGGGGGGAGAGGGATGTTCATTTGCTTGCATCGTGGGGGTAATGCTCGAATGCTACATCAGCTAGCTTCTCTCTGTAGCAAAACAGAACCACTGATGATGATGGTGTGCTCTATATATATTAGCTTAGTTCCTCGAATCACTTTAAAGCCTAATGAGGCAAGATGTGCATTCTATCATCCCTACTTTTTACATCCTTGATCCTGGTGGAAATCTGGGGTTGTTGCCTGCGGGCCTTGTAAGGCTAGTTGTGGTCTAGCAGTTCAGTGAGATCCCTCAAGTTATATTCTGTGATGTGGTGTTTTCTTTCCAATGACCCAATGTGTTTTCTTTCCAATGACCCAACTGGATAATTGGCTCTGATATGAGACTCCTCTGGACATATGTAACCGCATTTTGTAGACATTCACTCCTCTGGACATTCACACCGACACTTGACTTTCATTCTTTTTGTGGATAAAATTTCTCATGACAGTCCTAGGGCTTGATTAGCTCTCTTTTGTTTATGGGCGTCACCCCCTTAGGTGTCTTTTTGTATATGGGAGTCACCCCCTTGGTGTCTTTTTGAATATATTGATATCCTATCTTACTTATCAATAAAAAAATATATAACTGCATTTTGTCCATCCGACAACGAAAGGTGAAGTATCGCTCCCCAAGTGTGTTCCCCAAAGTTAAATGTGGAATGGAATGCTAAAATGTGTGAAATAGATTCTTTTTTTGAGGGGTGGGCTGATTCAGCGTTTTTGTAGTGTGTTTTCTTTTTTCTTTCACATGTTTCTTTGCTTAAGGATGTCTAGTCTACAATAAATTTGGCTTCTCTGCTCTTTTTTAGTTTTTCCTCCTCTGGCATTTACAAAGTGTCTTACCAGTGCACACATTCCTCTGCCCTATGGCTCTTTTAAGGGGTACACAGGGAGAAGATCTAAACTGATGCTTTCTTTAGAACTGTGGTATGTATCACAAGATTAGCACACAATTTTCTTCATTGCATATGCTGTATGGTATACATGGGAGACTTTTGGCTGACATTAACGGCAATCTCTAGTAAAAGTCTTCAGCATTAGACTTGGAGTGCTTTATCTTCAGACCTCCAATAATGTGGGCTGGGATTTCAGATGGTTGAACATGGGTCTTGTCCAAGGCTCAATCTCAAGTGCCAACTCACCATGAATGTGGAGCCCAATTGCAATAATGTATATTTTTTTTTTTTGTAATTGTGCAATAAAATCCTATCCTAGCCAACAAACTTTTATCATTTATGTATTTAAGTTTTTTTTTTCTTTTTTTTTTTTTCATATGTGCATGTCTTTTACATATTTTTTTTATTTTATCATTCTACACAGATGACTCATGATACAAATGGGTGAAGTTCAAATTTTGATTTCTTTTTTAAATCTATTCTTCTGAAAAATATATTTTTTTGGAATAATGTAGTTAGTGTGAATGCTAATTTGACAAAGCATACAACTTGACCAAACATACAACAAATACTTGCCCACCTACTATAGTTGGGTAGCTTTAATCTGAAAGATTTGCTATTATTTGGCTTGTTAACAAAAAAAAACCATACAACAAATACTTTTAAAATTGATTATATTCAATCTAGTTTGGAATGAGTCTTGGAATAAAGTGGAAAGTCTGAAAGTATTTACAGTCTGACTCTGAAGTGAAAAAGTGAGTGAAAAGCTGATCTGGCAAAGTCTAGAGTCTGAGTCTTGGAATAAAGTGGATAGGCTATGCCCGAATATCTTTAGTGAAGCATTTGAAAAGCGGAGGTGCAATGATTAAGGACCAAAAATGATAGGAAGTTAATGCGGTGCTGCGATTTTGGCCACTGAGAGAAATGTGCGGTTTGTCACTGGGTTAAAGTCATCCTTTAAGAATATTTGAGAGGGCTTTAGGATACTCATTTTCTATTGGCCAACAAACTCAAGACTGATTCTTGAGCTTGTCTCTTTTCCTTGGTCACTGTTGAGAAATATTGGTTATCGTTTGTCTTTGTTCCTTCGACTGGGGCTTCTGATTTATTTTTGTTATAAACCTTTCAAGTTTTATTCTGTTCAGTGAGCTTATATGCTTCTTCTTTCCAGGTGTTTCCCTTTGGATCAGTGCCTCTTAAGACCTACCTTCCACACGGTGATGTTGATTTGACCGCAATAAGTCATCATAGAACTAGCCAAGAATTAGCTGCGGATATTTGCACTCTCCTAGAAAATGAGGAGAAGAACAATGCTAATTATCCAGTGAGGGATGTGCTTTGTGTTCCCGCGCAGGTTTGCCTCTGGGTTGAGCTTTTGTTGCAATCTGTATTTCATTGCAGTGTAGATGTAAATGATTTTGCTTTTCATCTTCACTTACTCTTGACTTTGGGCTCGCAATCTACTCAGATCTTAACCCTTTCTTTGTTTTTGTGGGGAGGGGAGAACAGCCATTGGGGCAAACGAAAAGCATCTCTCTCCAGTGACAAACGACCTAGTGAAGCCACCAGTAGGTTTTCATTGGGTTAAGAATGGATGTCTACAATGTAATCAATGAACAAGATCTTTAGCCACTGTAATCACCCCACTTGTATTTGTCAGAATGGAGATAGAAATTCCAAATCAGACAATCTTTCAAGTTTCTAATTAGCTCGTTGAATTTCATTTAAACAAGCTCGTCATATCTCTAAAAGTAGCTTGTTTTCTCAATTAAATTAGAATGCGAATTTATCTCGTTTGACTTTGCCTAACTTTCCCATTAAAGAAAATTCAAGTGGAGAGAGATTACTCGGGGGTGTGCTGTTTAAGTTCATTTCATATGTAGTACCTCAAGTTCAAAAATCCATGATACTATCTCTAATCAGAATTTGCTGCTAAAGTCTAGATTGTGGCGAGTTGTCCTTTATGACTAATTCCATTCCTTATCCTTATCCTCTACCATCTCTTTTGGAGTCGTTCCTCCATTTATATACATTTTACCTACTAATTACGTCCCAAATTCCCTTATCCATTCTTGGGTGAGTAACTGAAAGGAAACTTGACACAAGTTGGAGAAGAATGGGGATCGGAGGGTAAGTTTTTATATTTCATTCTCTTAAAGACAAAAGTAACTAAACTGTAAAGGGCATTAAAGAAAATTATGCTCGCAATTGTGGCCTAGGCTATGATGCCCTCTTATCTAGGGTATCCAAAATGGCATCCTTTTCAGGAATGTTTCGGTTCCTCACCTTCCTAAATGCACCGCCAATGAACTAATTGGTGTTATTGTCCACTCTTTTGAAATCCAGACTTGTATAACTTCCTTTCCCAATCTCTGAATACACAGAAAATTTTAATGCCACAAGAAGGAAGTTACATAGGAGCGGGTCGTCAATCATATACCTGTGAGTGAGGCTGTAGTAACCTTATTTGGGTCGTGTTATAAATGCCCTAGCAAAAGTATCAACGGTGGAGGTGAAATTCCAGCTTTTGAGTGTCAGCTACCTCAATCTCCCCTCAATCTCCCGCTCCACCATCAGAACAAAATTGGAGAAGATGATCAAGTGATTTTTCCTCTTCCTGATGAAAGTTTTACTCAGGATCTTGTCGTTAGTAGCAGCCCACAAAAGAAGCAAGCATTAGTTGGTACATTCGAAAGCCTTGTAGCCTTGTAGGAGGTGTGCAAACATCATGTTTTGTAAGCACCATTCACCTAATACCCATTCTTATTTATAATCACCTTTTATGTGTCATGCACAAGGTTCATGGTAATGTACTCATTTGGCTGAATTTTGGCCAAAGACAAACGGTAGTTTTGGATGAAGAAAGATCTATATAAGGTATTATCGAGCAAAGCAATATAAAAGATCATTGCTCAAGAAGATTAAAGGTTGAGTGGTAACATTCGACAAATTTTTTTTTCAATATAACGCGATTTAGTTTAGATGAATTTGGCCAATTCTTCGTCCACCCGTAGATTTTATAATAAGAACAATTAGGAAGGTCTTCTTCAATCACACCTTTGTACCCTCATTGTATCATTAGAGTGGTCCATATCTACCTTTTGCGCTCGGGTAGTGGGTGTATTTAGAAGAAACTCTTATATTCATCTTCAAAGGAATCGACATTATTTGTAACTGTTATTTGTAGGCCAATGAGTATACCTTGTCCTCACTTGCTTCGCTAATAGATTTTTTTTTTCTTAAAGATAGTGTGAAAAATATATACACCTATTGTGAAAGTTTCTTTAGTTTTCAAGATAATGCTCTACATTCCTGCTTGCCAATCTTCTAAATTCCGAAGTTTCTTGTTTTGTTTTTTGGGCAATTTCATGTGGGAGGTTTTTTTGGAATAATGGGTTTGACATTTAAAGCTAACATTGCGTCATTACGAGTTTTGTGTAACATTTAATTCTTGTTTTAGCAAGGCTTGTTTGAGATATTGAGAAATAGATGCAATTTTGCCAGCTTCTGTTTTAGTAATGTGCATTTGTTTACTAATTTTATAACAGTTTGAAAAAAAAGTACATCAAAAGTATATCATACGAGTAATATTTTTGCACTTTTTTATGAGAGTTATGGTGTGCTACCCCACTGATTGTTATATAGACATAATAACAAACTCAATAACCATCATAAAGCCACAAGGACTTAAAGAAACTCTACCTACGGATTCTGAAAGCTTTGTCTAGAGAGATCTTTGGTTCTAATCCTTGCATGATTTTTAAGCAGGTCCGTAAATGCCCTAGCAAGTATGTGCTTGTGACAACTGTTTCCTATGATCCAAAATAGTGTATTTTATCGTTGTCAATTGGACGAGGGTGATTAGAAGTGATATGAGCTTCCTAGGACTTGAAGAGAGTATGGCGTTGGATAGGGCAGGGTGGCGAGACTCTATTCATGTGGAGGACTTATTCTGACCCCTTTTGATTTTTTTTGTTTGGTTTTTCCAACTATTTTTTTTTTCCAAAACTTTTTAACTTGTGTTCAAAATTCATATGTTTTTTGGCAATATTTTTAACCTTTTTATTTATTTTGACGACTTTTCTAAATTTCCTTTGAAAGTGTTTAAATACTTCTAAAAGGTTTACAACGTTTTCGAAATTTTTTGGCGTTCACAAGACGGTTACTGGATGACGATTCATGTTAGCCGACCCCAAATCATTTTGGGAATAAGGCTTGGTTGTTGTTGTTGTTGTTGTTGTATCGTTGTCAATTGGCAATCGTCACAATATCGTAACCTAAGGTTGAAGCAGAAATTCACACTCCTTGAATGTTTTTGCTGAACTCTCTAATATTTTTTTTTTCCTGCTGCTAGTGCAGGCTCATGAGTCCTGAGAATATATTTTCTGGCCAAACTATGTGTTTGGGCTAATCTTCCTGTAATTCGTGATTTCATGCGTGGTTTCTAACCAATCCGTTGGGCTGGTTTTAACATTGTGTGTCTTATATTTGACTTTCCTTATCAGATGATCTATCTCCTAAATTGTGAAATTGGCATTCTTAAAAAATACTTTGTTTGAGGGAGAACGTAAGAGAGAGGTGTAGACCTGAGTACCTATCATTTGTTTATATCTTCAGATGTGCTTATTGTACTTTCTATGGACCCTTCCTCACTCAGCATCCAGACTAGACTCTTGTGGTGTTGTTGTGGTCTCATCTTTAGTCTTAAATTCTTAATTTCTAGCTATACCACCATTTGCCGTAATCTCGAAATGAAACGACAGAGGTGTAAATGTCCAGTATGGTATATTTGGAGTCTTCATTTTGTGACATTAAGACGGATGAGGTCATGCCTCGAGTCAGTGTTGTTTCCTTAACCGAACCTACTTCGCCATGTGTTTAATTTATGAAAATCTCGTAATTTATTGTATGCATTTGTGGGTTAATCTTAAGTTTATATACTTCTGCATCTTTATTGACTAATTGTATGTGATGCAGAAAGCTTCATTGACTACACTCTTTTTGTAAAACTCTCTTTTGGTATTAGAATGACAAGTGTCTGCTCTCATTCCAGATAAGCGTGTTGTTGTTGTTGTGGTTGTTGTTGTCGTTGTTGTTGTACCATAGACACTCCAAGGGAGGGATGACTTTGAAGCAGCTTATTGCTTGTTTCGCCCTAATTTTTCTAGGCACCTTCATCCAATTTCTGTACTACCTAGTTTTGAGTGTCGGAGTTGAGCTAGGTGTATCGCAGGGAACATACGTTTTGTCGGAGGGTGGGATGGGTGTGGTTATGCCTGGTACTAAGCTTGATTTTTGGAGCAGCTTATTGCTTGTTTCACCCTAATTTTTATAGGCACCTTCATCCAATTTCTGTACTACCTAGTTTTTAGTGTCGGAGTTGAGCTAGGTGTATCGCGGGGAACATACGTTTTGTCGGAGGGTAGGATGAATGTGGCCATGGCTGGTACTAAGCTTGATTTTATTCTCTGTGCCTCTGCTTAGGTTAAAATGAGCGTTAAGTGAATCCAAGGACTGCACTACCATGTATAAAGTTATACAACTGATCTGGATTCCATTAGCTAGGTGATTTTGAGGAAAGGAGACATTGCCAAATCTGATATGCTCAATTATTTTTGTATTCTGCTGTCTGATGTTTAACATCGGAATTCGGTTATTCGAATTAGCCTCTTGGCAATGTTTTTTGTTTTTTAGTCATTGCAAGAGGCCTGAACACCACCCCCCCCCTATTGAGCCCATTTCTTTTCAACAAATGCTTTAGTTTGTCCAGTTGACATCGTTATAGTGATGTAAGGCTTTTCCTCGCATAGAAGAGTTTTGTAAGCTGGCTCTTCCTCTTTAGTCACATTAAGTGCTCATACTGCTGTGCAATCATTTGTTACTATCCTCAACTTGTCTTCTGCTATTTAAAACATGTTCTCGTTCTTTGTGGCTTCATTGATTGATATTGTTGAAAATAAATCTTCTTTTGATGATGTTGATATAAGATTAATGTTTAGGTCAGTTCTTGTGTGTAACATATCCATTTCTTATTTGGCTGCAGGTTAGAGTTGTTAAGTGCACTGTTGGCGATATTGCTATAGATATATCCATCAATCAAACAGCTGGCCTTTCTGCATTATACTTCCTCGAGCAGGTTAGTTAGAATCCTCTCAATCTGTTATACTAGTCATTTAGTTTTCTAGTATGCCAAGCTACCCTTTCTCTTCACGACCTATACACTTGTTGAGACTTGTGGGCTGTGGCCATAACTCTATCTGATACATGTACAAGCTTTTAATAACTTGAACCAAGTAAAGCTAGTTTCTTTTAGTAAGCATTTAATTTTTTATATTTCCATTTCAATATGATCCAGTTGATACGCCTTTTGCCGGAATGGTTATATTAAGATATCCATGCTGCTCATTAATTGTGAAGGATCTGATGGGAACAGCCTCTTTGCTTAAGACTATTTAAGTGTGACTTTCCCTCTCCCTTCTTAGCAGCCGTTGAACCTTTTTAGAGGCATTAGGGCAATGTCAATTTGATTATGCGAAGGATTCTGTTATGCAGTTACGCTTTTAAAGAGTATAACATTATCAGTTTAACCTAAATACTGATCTATTTTCTGTCAGGTTGACCAATTTATTGGTAAAGATCATCTTTTCAAACTCAGTGTTATTCTGATCAAAGCATGGTGCTACTATGAGAGCCGGCTTCTTGGAGGCGTCCATGGTCTAATATCAACATATGCTTTGGAAACTATGGTCTTACATGTCATCAATCTTTTTCATTCTTCGCTACATTGTCCTTTAGCGGTAAGTGATTTTATATTGCAGAAGTCTCTAATGTTAGTTTGCATCCTGAAAAACTCATGAGCTGCCCACTAATGCAGGTTTTGTATAAGTTCTTAGAATACTACAGCACGTTTGATTGGAAAAATTACTGCATTGGGATAAATGGCCTTGTCGTAATATCTTCCCTTCCCAAAATTGAGGGTATCTACTTTCCTTGTACATTGAAAGTTTGAGTTTCTGGTGCTTTGGAGTTTGAAGCTTTTGTTAACCTTATTTGCCAATAATAATATTCTTTATCGACTTTCCCTTTCAGTGGTTTTGATGAGTAACTGTGATGAGTTATTGTTGACGGAGGAGTTTTTGAGGAGTGCCAGAGAAGCACTTTTGCCTCCTGCTGAAGATGCACCTAAAAGTTCTGCTTTCCCAGTAAAGTTTCTTAACATTTTGGATCCTCTCAGGGATGACAACAATCTTGGCCGCAGTGTCAGTAAAGGTGGTCAAAGCTGAAATTCATAGAAAATTCATATTTTGCCCTTGTTACCTTGGAAAGTTTGACTCTAATTTCTCTTCCTGATGCTTCCACAGGTAACTTTTACCGTATCAAAAGTGCTCTCTCCTATGGTACTCAAAGCTTGAGTGATATTTTGACGCGTCCCCCAGAAAAATTTGGAGTGGGACTCGAAAAGTTCTTCAAAAATACACTCGAGAGAAACGGAAAGGGTCGGCGAGTGGATGTCTTAGTCCCTGTTGCCCCCTATGGCTCTGTAAGATCTGCTGCCAAAAATGACAAAGATGATCTTCTCACTGGCATTCAGTATGGTCTTTGGTTTGAGGATTATGATGTACTGTATCCTGCGAGGCCTGCTACATCAGCAGCTTGCTATGTCTGGAATAATGGATGGAGTGAAGTGGGTCCAAACATTCAGTATGATCAGAATGCATTCTATAATATGGAGGAAAGCCCACCCTCATCTGTCGATAGTCCTGGAGTTTTTCTTGTAAATTATGCAGCTCCTGTTGAAGAAAAGTGGACATCACGAGGAAATTTCTCTTTCTCTGATAGTCCTAGGGGACAACTAATGAATAATCTGACTTTTGAAGAACAGTGGAAACTAAGAGGGACATCCCCAATGTTTGATAATACAAGAGCTACCCGACCAAGCAATGCCACTTCTGCTGACGAAAGGTGGAAATCAAGGGGAACAACCTCTTCTGCTGATAGCGCAAGAGGTGCCGAGCTAAATAATGCTGCTGCTGCTGAAGAGAAGTGGAGATCAAGAAGAGCAACCTCTTCAGTTGATAATCAGAGAACAATCCAGCTAAACGGTGCAGTCTCTCATGAAGAAAATTGGAAATCAAGAGGGACTTCCTCTTCGCGTGATTGCTATGGCAGGCTTCAGCTAAACAATGCAGCTTTGGTTGCAGAGAAGCAGAAACCCAGGGAAATCTGTGAATACACGCCTCATCTTGTAATTTTGCTTCCTTTAGGCTTTTATTTTGAATTTTCTTCTTGCTTATGTCTCTGAAAGAAATTCTCCTTATGCTTTCATCAAGGTTATTAATTTCCTCTTCTTGTGCTTGTAACCAGAAGCATCTTGTGCAAGAGAATCTGACCTTGGAGGAAGATGAGGTTGAACAGGAAAGTGCAAACGATCAGGGTGAATTCCCTCTTCTACCTGGAAGTAGAAAGGACGAGGAAAGTGAAAAAGACACTGAAATTTTGAATTTTCAAGTCTGCACCCCCGAAGGGTCAAATATTCCTTGTGACGTAGGAAAAAGCAATCGTCCTGTTAGTTTTTCTATGGATGAATTCCCTCTTCTACCTGGAAGTAAGCCCATTCCAATAAGGGCGTCTCCCTCGGCATATGTCAAGTGTGAGCAGGTCCAAGAGATGGCCGATTCTTTGGATAGCACTGAGTTTGGAAGCCTCAGACCTACATCGCCAATATCTGTGTCATTGTCTGAAGCAGGGAAGCGCTCAGATTCTGACTCTTCAGTCTTTCTGGACGCACTAAGTGACTTCACTGTTCCTGCGGAGTTCCTGGAGGAGGACAAAGCCTCTTCAAAGAGCGAGGAAAAGATGTATGCTACCATTTTCTTTGGAAAAGCTTGCATCGAGTTTCTTTACCTCTCTTGTTGTACTATCCTTGACCTGCTCTTTGTTTTGTGAATGTAGGGCGGTTCCTGCGCAACCATTGCTACTAACTGATGAGAGTGAGTTTCCTGCTTTAGTCCGTCCTGATAAACCTGTCATCACGCTCAGTAAGAAGGAATTTCCCCCTCTTGGGGCATGTCTGAAGTCCAAGAAAAAGAAGTGGAAAAAAACCTCAAAGTAATTCCTCCTCCGAAAAAGAAAAAAAAAAAAAAAGAGAGAAAAAAACTTAAAAAAAGAGGAAAAAAAGAATAGAAAAGAAAAAAAAATACAATAAGAATCATTGGTTGTTTCCTGGTGCTCTGTTCGTAGCTCTCCAAGAGCCGTCAACCAGTGTGAGCTTTCGACCATCTATAAAGTGTACAAGATTGATAGGCACAATCTAATCCATGGCTGCGTAGCTGAAAATGGCGATGACAATCTCTTGTCGCCAGTGTGATCTTTCAGCCATCTACATAAAACAAACAAGATGGACCAGCAGAAGCGGGTCTCATGCCTGCATTGGCACAAATGGCGACCACAATGCACTGTGAGAAACATACTGTTTATTTGATCTGGTCTTGATAGGTTTATCTGATAGGAGAAGGCCAGCTATCGTTGGTCTTCACTTCACCATTGAGATAGATAATGATAGCCGTCCTCGGACAGTGATATCATACTCACTTACTGGACATAGTTGAGGGTTAATCATTGACCTGCTGAGTATAGGTAATTTCGTGCTCTGATACTAGTAAAACTTTCATGGATTTGTGTTTGGTGTTGATGTGCTTGAGCTCTAGTTAGTTACTTCTATTGGAGCTCTTGTAAACTTTTAGACCCTGGATTATTAAGCAGACAGAATGTTAAAAAGATTTAGATCTTGCTGTGTGTTTTGCTGTTAACTTTTCTCCAAAATAAATGCCTGGTGTCCTAGCAGGTATAAGCCAGGGCCATTTTTCGTCAAAATGGCGGGGTTCTGGTGTCAAAGATTGGTTCGTCTTTTGTATGCTATGGTGTGTCCGTGGTGGTATATTGTTACGTCTACCTTGTCTCGACCCCTTCACATCTCCCTTGCAGGGCGTCTTAGAGCTAACCTCCTCTGCACCACCTAGCCAGCCGGCTGAAGGTGCACAACTATCTTTACTAGACATTAGACTTTTTTGTGTGTGTGTGTGTGCGCGCGCTAAACCAGTAAATAGTGCTTGAGATGCTTAATTACGGTTTGGGTATGGTAAGTTGACAATTTGACATAAAATAGTACAACATTAACTTAAAACATCGATCATTAAACCGATATGAGTTGTTTAATAAGTTGTCTATTACCTGTCTAAATGATGATTACCACCTAAGTACGATTTGAAGTGGAGATGCGTGAATAGCCAAATAGTCTTAAGCTTCAAGTATTCACCAGTTACGTTACGTGAATGGTATTGCCTTCTTGGATGTCACCTTGATATTGACATCGTCCCATTAGATGTAATTCTATTAAAACTCGAAAAGAGCTTTGTAGTCTTGTACGATCTTACACGACTTGAATTCAGAAAACGTAAATTGTAACCTTTGGGTTAGATGACTAACTTGTGAGACGAGAATTCGTAGATGTAGAATCAAATGCAATTCTATTGCTCTTGACGAATCAAAGTATGAAACAATACATTATACTTTACAAACAGACCCCCCAACATTCTACAGCTCATATTGGTTCTATAAAATGCCCAAATTTGAGTCTGGGATACAAATTCAACTATGACGACTCTTACAACTAGATGAACAATTGACCGTTATATACAACTTACAACTAGACACGCGAAAATGACTCGGCAAATACGAATATTGCTCTTTCAACTGACAACTAGACACGCGAAAATGACTCATCAAATACAAATATCGCTCTATAAATTGTCGATACTCCAGCGTTGCCAGAGTACTGGTGATGGTGGTTACTTACTCACATGGTAGCGGAGTGTGATCCCATCTGTGGTGTGAAAACATACATGGCACAATCGTGAGAATTGACTCGAACACCAAACGATGAAACTGCATCTCTCGCGACTTCCTTGTGCTGCAACCAACAAACAAAGCGGAATGTTAGTCCAGTCTGAGACACGGTATGTTACTGATCCATACAAACATGTGCAGGGTGTCGGACTCGTTCTTCTGGAGTTCTGGTTGTCTTACATGGATTGATGGATACTCAAGTTTAAATGAAAAGTCCGGGATGATAACGATTTAGAACTATCAAAGCGAGAAAGCCACTGACTCACGACATGCAAATATAGTTCACTCCAATGACAAAAGCTCTATTCTCGAATCTTTTGCTCATGAAAGAGAACTATATTAACGAAATAATAAAGCCAAGTACCTCCCACAAGTCTCTAACAGAAACACTGATGGATGATTGAAGTCCCAGTACATCCCACCCAGCATTGATGGTGACGGCATCTGAGCATCTATTCCAAAGAACCACAGCTAGCCGGTTTCCAGAAAGAGGACCTGCCCACACCTGGAATACAGAAAGAATGCGTATCAAACCAAGATCCAAGTTTAAAGTTTTACAAGTCCCAGAGATTTTGCAACTAGAACATCCAGCAAACTACTTCAAAAGAACGAAGACCAATATAATGTACTCAGAGCGAAAAAGTTACCTGCTGACAACCATCCTTTCCAAAAGCATGAACCTTCCTTCCTTGGACACCAAGAGGATCTGGAGAGGTCAAAATTATATCATTCTACTTGAACAAAACGTGTCCATAGAGAAGGGAACCCTATTTGCCTTTCTCGCCGCTTAAAAAAAAGAGCCATGAGAACTAAGTGACCATAAAGCTTGGTGGCTTGGTTAGCTAATTAGCTAATAATGGAGAACATTGTAAGTTTTAACACCATTCCTTCATATATACATTAACAAAACCCTCATATGGATCCTTGTATACAAACCTTAAACCCTAAGTAGTGCCTAGTGACCTTCTTGGTCTTGATTTATCTTGGTAAGTCCCGATAAAAATTGTATTTCGAACAAGTAAAAGAAAGCGTAAACTGGAATTTGACTTCCAAACCCCAATCTCAAATATATCTATCTGACAGGAGCAATAAACAAGGAGTCGGATTGCAATACCTTGGTTCACAGCAATAACCTCTTTGTTGGTAATAATATCCCTGGTTTCAGCTGTCATGTTTCTCACATCACAACCAATCAACAAAGGAGCCTGCAAGTTCGGAACAAAGTATATCAGAGCGTGCACAATTTAGCATGTCTTTTTGTTTGACAATTCAAATTGACAATGCTCAAGTACATTTCAGAAATAACAGGATGATACAAGTACGGTGCAAGAATTACAAGGATAATCACACCCAGTACTACTTGCTCTACGCCATCCCGAATGAAGGATGACAACCATTCATAAGGATTATGAACAAGGACGGAAAAGGTGAGAGGGGGAAGGGGTGAAGGAAAAGCCATATCACCTTCATCAAAGCCCATACGCTAAAATGTGAACGGTACTCATGGTAGTTCATCCCTCCATTGCCCACTTCCAACATATCTGGATCTGCATGATTACAACACGAAGTAAACATTATTAAAATACTACTCAGTCAAAAGCTCATCCATAAAGCAGATGTCTATTGATCACAGGCTTACCATTCCATCCACCAGGACCTGCATATGACGCCCATTTGTCGTTCAAATCAGCAATAGATGTCATGCTAAAAATCAGAAAAGAAAGGCACATCAGCACAAGACACTAGTTAGAACTAGAAAAGTCTGCTGTCAACAATCGTCTTAAAATATATACAGTAAGAGATGGCTTAGTTCAGACTCCAGAGTGCTGACCTCGACCATGAATCAACTATGTCATCTGTTGTTCTCCAACTATTCCCAACCTGATCGGCCCATAAAGCAGGGTCATCAACACCCCTGTGTAAAATTAACACAGAAAGTCAAGAAATGCTTCATCAGTTCACTTGCTTACAATACAACCTCAAATTGATATTCCATAAGTGAAACTTGGATTACCATTCACATAAAGAATAGAAAATTGGACGCTGAGTGGCGTTCAGTGCTTCGCGCATGGGAGGGTATCTGAAGTTCAGAAAGGAGATGAATTATAAAAGGAGTTCAAGACACGAGTATAAAGTAGGCTACGTGCATTGAGTTGTTACAGACCTCTCTTTAGGTGGGATGCCGAGATTGTAACAGTTGTCGTACTTCAGATAATCCACACCCTAAACCGTAAAAGAAACAGTGAGATATATACCCAAGAAGCAAAGGTAATTCAACAGATTGCAAGGATACACATGACAAAATATATACCCAAGAAGCAAACATCTGTGCATCATCCTTTTCATGTAACAGAGATCCCGGACGAACTTGACAAGTAAAAACCCTGCAGCAAAATTTAGAGATACTCAGATTGAACTCACTGCATATGCTGAAATAGATGTTACATGCAAAACTGACAATCTTTAAGACACCCTTGTCACAAATATTGAAATGAAATAGTCAAGTTGAAATATGTTATGAATCATACCCAGCATCGGAATAGATACCAAGCTTGAGACCCTTAGAATGAACATAGTCTGCAAGTGCTTTAATTCCAGACGGAAATGTTTTCGGGTCTGGTACTAGCTGACCCTGCATTCAACAGAATACGCTATTGAGAAACATGCAACAGAACAATGCTAAGTTTCGAGCAACTCCTAAAATCCACATAACGAAAACCAAACAGTTTCAAAAGTTTTGCTATCAAATTTCCGACCTTTAAATTTCGTATGGCTTTGGACCAGCAATCATCTGCAAT
The DNA here is from genome assembly GCA_963457585.1 of Spergularia bocconei. Classification (NCBI taxonomy): domain Eukaryota; kingdom Viridiplantae; phylum Streptophyta; class Magnoliopsida; order Caryophyllales; family Caryophyllaceae; genus Spergularia; species Spergularia bocconei. The sequence continues at coordinate 1,676,476 of OY734951.1, read as the reverse complement.
CAAAGCATTGAATTAGAAATAAGACCAAAAACAAATAAAGGACGGTGAACTTCATAACAATATCATATGCAGATAGAAATATGCGCGTCAATACTCACCTATATTTACATAATTATAACCTAAATCGGCCAACCCCGTTGATATGAGCGCATCAGCTGCCACCATCAAAAAGTAAATGTCACGTCAATTCGTCTAACTAAGGCACTAAGCCTCATCATATATGATACCGATGAAAGAGGCAGCGCGGCAGCTCCAAATATACAAACCAACATCAAGCAATATTCATATCAAAGGCAAAGAAACAGATAAACAGGAAATCTTAGGAAGGTGCTGCAAAATCTAGGCCTTTGTCGATCATTTTCGAATCTCTGGCCACGTATAGAATAATCTACTAATGTATTTGATAACAGTCCACACCATTAAAGTCAAATGAATCACAATCATACCAGAATTATAAGTAATGTAAAATCTTAAGTAAGAATCAAACCAACATACAAAAGAAAGGTTATGTCCATCAATCAAATTGATCCATGCTTCTCATATACCAATTAACATCAGAAAAATGTAATATCGAAATCGCGGTAATTGTACCTGTTTCTTTGATGACTGCCTCATTAATATCACACGCAAAGAAGTTCCAGCTGTTCCATCTGCTCATGATCACATTCAACAGTATAATTCAGATTAGAAAAATTCTTAATTAAATTCCCAGGTCAAGTATATACACCTATATACTCCCTCCGTACCCTTCAATCGTTAACATTTCGTTCGAATTCCTCTCACATATTCGTCCCGAACATTAACAATCCAAAAGAACGGAGAGAGCATCATACAAACCTCCAGTCCAATTTTAGTATAAAGGTTGACCAAAACCAAATTATGTTCCACTTAATTATAACGAAATCATGCAAATTTTGTAAATGATCGTATTAACAAAGCTTCTGGGTAAAGCTAAAACACAAATACTCATGATCACATGCAACCCAAAATAATCAAAATTCAACTAAATTGATAAAAACATTGAAAGATCACAACTTTCTCAATACATCATCCAAAAAGATCAAAACTTTGACCCATACAACAAACAATAATAAAAATTAATCATATGGGCATACTCAAATCAGCATATTTCAATATTTCATCATCACCCCCCAAACAAAAACAATAAAAAAAAAAACACAAAAAAAAGAGGTGTGAAGGAGAAGTTACCCCATTTGAGGAGTTTGAGCCAAGCCATTAGCAAGCTGAAGTTTGCCATACTTGGAAGTATCATAAATTTGATGGAAATTTGAAGTAAATAGCAACTTATTCTGGTTTAGAAGAAGTGGTCTAATTCTGGCACCAATTGTGACAGAAAATGAGACAAACAAGAGACATAAACATGCAACTATGTTGTTTTTCAACTTCATGGTTACGCTTTTGTGTTGCAATTCAAACACACCACTGTTGAGTTTTATACTTAATTTGTTGTGTGTAATTTGTGGGGGATTATGTGATGAGAAAACTTGGGATGAAGCAAAGGATTTAGTGGGATATATAAAGCCTAAAAAGAAAGGTTTTTCTAATTAATAGTAGCTAATTGGATTGGATATTGTAGACCCCCATTTTTATTAGGCTATATTAGATTAGACCCACAATTTATCCATCTATGATCAAACACAATTTCGATACACATTCTATTTATATCTGAAATATAAAAATCATTGACTAGACAGTAACCATTAAGTGGGGTTTTTCGTAACTATAACGTTATAACTTCTACGGTTATTTTGCCATCGTATCTATTCAGTTGGCCGGTCGTTGTTTTTGTACTCTTCGTATAGCCTCTCAGGTGGTTTTTGTTAAGTTTAGTGTACGATTTTCCAACCTTCTTTTAGCGAAAAACGATGGTTGAAACTTGTGATAAATTGTTTGAGTATGACTTAATCAATTACAAGTCAAACTCAATATGGCTCCCCATGACATGTTTGGCCATAAATAACTACTCTTATTGTCTAACATCATTAGTTAGAACTAAAAATGTGGATTAGTGTGTCCTCCTAATTACTGTACGTTCTTATCAGCCTAACATTAATCATTTTTATTTCTAAATGATGAAAGTAACTTGGATGTCACTTGTAAGTCTCAACGGTTTGTCTTAGGTATACTCTATAGTCTATACTGTAATATCTGACTCAACATTTTTTTAGTATAAGATATACACAATAAATATCAAATGACAATTACACTCTTTTGATATTAGACTTCTACTACGAGTATACGGCAAAGTTACTCAGTAGGTTTTAGTCAATAAATCGTCGGGGACTTGTTTTTCTTTACGGGGTACTCGCCTTTTACTTGTCAAATCTAATATAATTCACTAGTCTATTATTTACCAAGACTGAAATTAAGAATGTGGATTAGTGTGTGTATAAGTCTAAATCTCATTCTAAAATGTAATTGGCTTGTTAATAACGTGTCTAACTCATAGTCTTTTGGGAACTTTGGTACGGCAAGGTTCTGTTTCCTCTACCCACCAACATCAACTAATAACCTTCCACTAATAAGTTTACCAAATTTGACTTGAGTAAATTTGGGGTAACTTTATTTGACTGGCTAGCAGTAAAGTTGATCAGTAGTCTCGTCGGTTGGCTTACAATTGTAACCATTTGAGCTTGGCAGGTATGGTGTTCACCCGGCCCACATCGGTCCATTCTCCTCATGAGTCATGCACTCATAAGCCTAAAAGTGACCCGAAATGATCTGATTTGATGTGAACTAGAGTCGAAAACCTAACTTAATAACCCGAAAACTTATATGATGAGAGTTGAATCTTGTATGACATGGACAAAACAAAACTCAACCGACACGCCAATCATAAAGTTTATATAACAAGTTATATACACTAGTAGTCTAGTATTGTAACTTTCACGATTGTATATTGGCATTTTTTTCTCTTACTTTTTAAAATGTTAGAAGTTTAATGTATACTCGACAACGGTAATTTACGATCGTAACTCTTTGATGTGTACACTGATACACTGATGCATTTGGTTGTTCATGTGAATGAATGTAAACTTCTAATGCCGTCCATTACGTGTCATCGATGTGAAATAAAGGTCAAGAAAAACATGAAAAATCGTTTCAATTCTACCACTCCTTTCAGATTATGGATTCATGTATCTACGCAAGTCTACTAGTGATATTCTTGCGTTTATGCAACAACTAAGAGCGACTAATCAACTTATCAAGTCCAATTTATACAATCAAAATAAAGCCATAAAGTTGTGATGAAATGATGCGACTCTTCTAAGCGTAACAAGTCACTAACAAGTACGTAACTACCACGTTTCATCTCCCTTTTGAAGAATGCGCCGCTGTATATGAACTGATTTATCATCGGTAAATGTTTTATATACGATTCGCTCGTTAAGGATGAATTTATTAAAATATCTAGATAGTTAACAGTTTTGCTTTCAAGTGTTTGTATCGATCAATACTTAAAAAATTGAAGAACATATTAAGTTGTGAATATGTCATTTTCTAATGATGTCTAAAGATGATCCCTTGAGTGTACTCAAAGTCATCAAAGACCATGTTAAGGATTTAAGGATAAGATTCAAACTAATCAGAGGAATTTTAGCTGTTTAATTTTTAATAATCCTAGTTGATGCTAAATGCCCTTGTTGTTTCTAATTCAGTAATTCCAAATCTGCCCTTATGTAATTAAGCAATTAAAGTGGCCTAAAAGAGTCAGCTGTTTTGCATGCTAATTGGATGCTTTCATGTTGTGTGCCACATTTTCCATTTTAGTAGACCATTCATCACATATTAAAGTGGTTCTTGAATCTTTTAAAAAAAATGATTTATAGTTAGCAATTCATGTATGTTTATGGATAATGTCAGTCTTGTTGTGTCAAATACATTAACATTTGGTTGATACATAAAATCGTATCAGTTTTTTAGAATTGAACCTAAATGAGAAAAAACATCTAATTATTGTTCATGTAATTCGATGATTTTTATCTGACTCGAATTAGCACTAAGACTTAGGTGAGAATAAATACACTGCTAATTATTTTATAAATAGTCAAAGATCGTGACTCTCAAGTTTCACTTCAAATCACAAAAGTAAAAAGTTTAAAATTTTCAAAGACTGCTCTCAATGTCCAATTCCTCAGTTTCGACAAAATTTTACACTTTGTCATTTGATTTGTTAACGTAATCCGCGGTCAAAGTGATTCTGCTCGTTTCTGATACAACGCTTTGCTTTTATCTTAAGAATCAAGCTTATTTGCATAATTGCATGGCGATTTGACGATTACAGTGCACGAGTTTGTAGAGTACATGAATACTATACTACTGGTACATAGATCTGATAATCATTTTTGAACTGAGATTGTCATATATACCCATCAAATATCTAATAGAGTAACATGCCAGAAAATATAGTGACTCTGTAAATTCGACCTAACGTAGATAAGTTTTGTAATAAGCCTTTGCATGTGCTTTTGCCGGAGATACTTGAGTTACATGATGAAACCCTAACCCCTGTCAATAATTTATTTTCCCCGAATGAAATGCTCACATAAAACAAGGCTTATAATAAGAGAAAGTCTTAATACAAATAGCCTTACTCTTATAATAAACCTCAACATTGTGTCTTATTGGGCAAACAATTAAAAACTCAATTTAAATATACCAAAGAAAAATTACGCGAAATGATTACAAAGAGGTATTCAGTTCTAATAGAACTCATCATAGTATATATATACACACAACTCGTAATGAATCCACCGCAAATTATATGGTACACCACGGTGTACCATGCCCATGGTGCACCTCCTCACAAAAGAGGAGTATGGACCACACTTAGAATAATATTATTCTAAGTGTGGTCCATACTCCTCTTTTGTGAGGAGGTGCACCATGGGCATTGTGCACCGTGGTGCATGGTATAAGCACTGAAATCCACAACATATCCATTAACTAGAACACTATTTATAGGCATATATAGCTATAAGTCTATAATTAACGCGCCGTATTTAAATATTTTAGAGTTGAAAATTTTGTAAACACTCTTGAATTTTGTGTGCCGCGTTTTGTAACGTAGGCCCTTCAACAGATTAGTGCTTTGATCAGATATATAGCCTATCAAACCAAATTTCGTTTTGGCCCATTTCTAATTTCATCCACTTGCTCAGAACTCGAAATCCTATCTAATCCATTCTTTGTTCTTATGTGTCCAAATTTCCCCAATTTCTCTTTGTTCACGTAACGCAACACCGGATGCATGTAACCAGTCACAATCGTCCGTTACTCTGAAATTCAATTGTGATTATCGTAGTCATATATGATAGACCTAATTACCCTTTTTGATTATTTCGGAATCAAATTGAGAAGTAACAAAACAGCTATACATTTTACACTGAAATATCTAATTTTGAAATTTCGCTTATCAGTTGATCTAAAATTTCGTGAAGGGAGAATTGCTACTCTATACGAGTTACACGTTATTGTTTATATCTCGAACTTGTTATCTTACATACAAGTAGGGAAGAAAGACATCACCAAATCTCCTTAGTTAGTTTGTTGTCTCCCAAAAGAATGATATAAGGGTCAAAGGTTTGGATAAAAGAATGAGAAAGGTAATTGTGGGGCGGCAATTTGTATCAAGTTAAGGATAAGTGGATAAGTTTATATCCAAAGCTTAATCATCTTTCCATTATTTTCTACGAAAACGTTATTTCTAGTGAGAACTACAAATATTGTTGTCCAATGCAAATGTCGTAGAGCCGTAAAACTGTTTTCATCACCTGCCTTGGCTATTCAATCTCATCAAAACATAGCAATATTTCACGTTCATGTTTTTTTGACCTTTTTTCATTTGCAAGCTACCATATGAAATTCCTTTAGAATGATAATAAATCCGACACTCAAAATAATTCAGATCACTAATATAGATCATCATATAAACCATTGCATGTACTTTATCGTACAAGACCATATGTTTGGACCTCGAGAACTTATGACAATATAAATAAGTTGTAGTTTGTCACCCTTCATTATATGTGACTTGATACAAAAAAGTATATAATCCTGCGGGAATAAAGATGTGAGGATTTGATCATTTGAACCAAGTACAGCGGCAACCCCCAATGCCCATACGCATTGATTTCGACTAACCTTGTTCATCTCACAGCCCAATTATTGCATAAACATGTTATTCAATACTGTCTTAATCAGACCTTAAGTAGTTAAGTGGGCTGACTCAACTTACTGATCCATTTGACCTACGAAATGCCACTGCGAAGCCCAATTCAATAGCTGATCTCAGCCCATTAGTATGTTAGTGGTTTCTTGCTGATGGGCCCATCTGGGCTTGAAAGTTGGACATGTTTATTCGTGATCCTTCTGGTTGGACCCAATTACCCACAAGTCCACAACATATACATGATATACAACTGAGGCACTTAATGGCCAACGGGGAGGGCCGAGGAGGAGATTATATCAAGTCGAGTTCCGCTAAAACCAAAATAGGTCAAGGAAAGTAGTTTCGAAAATGTGGGGACAATTGTAGTCTCGTAAATTTAAGGTAACCTATACGGCTATACAACCATGGAACCTCCCTCATTCACCCATAGTTGTGGTAGTCTTTCTCCTGTGTGGCTGTGTCTAATACATAAGATTGTATCGCGGGATTGTTTTACATGACAACACAAATTTTGCCAAAGGTAACTCCGATTTTGATTATAGCAGCATGCATTCGGAAACAACAATGCTAAATTACGGTGCCTCCTGAGTAAAACACTAAGACTAACTGTTAGTTCTTTTATAAATTGAACTTTAATTTAGAGAAAATTACTACTCGTAACTTTACGACCTATACACGACTACATTATTCTTTTTCTTGTGATCATCTAGTATCCTGTAGATATAATTCGAAAATGCGAAAGAAATTGAAATTCCAACAAAGCTAGCCTAACAACTCTAGCATGTCAGAACGAATATTAATGATGCCATTTCCGTTGAATAGTGCATGGCTAGCTAGTGTAAGTGTCACTAATCACTATGTTACTCTCAGTAGTTGGACTGCACTCATACTCAAATTATTTATTTACGGTAGTTTATATGCTCCCGAGATATATATGACGAATATAGAAATCGCCATAGTTACTAGTTTCGTGGTTGTCATCAACGAAACGGACAGTTTGTGTTTTGTAAGAAGGAGAGTTTGGTCACATGTCCCTTTTCCTTCACTATATTCCTCCCAACTTTCGGACGTATTATTCGTGAATAAAACCAACAAGTTAAGGTCGATCTACGAGAGGGATTTTGGACCCAATAATTGCTTAATCAAGGATCCATGGAGAATGTCATTATGTTATATACTTATATACTAATACTAATTAAAGGCTAATGACTCTATCATTGATAGTATGATGATGTATAGTCAATTAGTCATTGATGTTAATAAGACATGGGATCCCTTGATTGCAGGAGTTGTGGGTCTTTCACCTAATCGAGTGTGTTGTTGGTATAGCTGATCTGATGAGTTCGACTGGAGTTTAGAGTAGTAAATTGACGTATAGTCAAATTTGATAGATGAGTCTGGACTTTAGGGTATGAGATTAACTAGAACTGATGGATCGAACCTGTTTCATGATTAATCATAATATGTAAGACTTGATGGAATACTCTCGCCTCAAACATTTAGACCAGTTTGTTAAATAAGCTACTATGACCATTTGTAAGCTAGCTTAATTGATAAGCACTTTTATTGTCTTTTATTTTTAAACTTCATCCAATTATTTCCTCTTTTTCCTTGTTTTCATCAAATTCTTCCCACTTTTTTTTTTCTTTTATAGTTTGTGTAGTTGTAACTCTCATTTCATCAAATCATATTAATACACTACCTTATCCTTGACATACCTTTAATCCTTTATAGGAGCAGACAATGTTAATAATGCCATAACTAGAGAACTTTGCATGGCTGGCAAGTGTTAGTGTTACACTATGATCGTGTTACTCTTCCTCACATCACCGAGAAGAAAAATAGTATAATACGAAGTACAATTTTAGTTGGAGTGCACTTACTTTCAATTATTATTCACCCTAAAAAAAGAGAAAACTCTACATGATCGATAGTTTATCTTAAGTTTAAATGACTTTTTTCCCTTTTCTACCAAGATATGAACTTGTTTTTAAAATTAGAGAACCTCAATTAAAATTTGACACGTTATACGTCCAACTCCAAAATAAAAACCGATACGATATCAATTCTACGTAATTTTACATTTGCACAAGTCGTTTGGTAACTTCATTCTTTTAGTTTGTTTGCTAGATGTGTTAATTAGTGTCCTAAAGTAAAGATAGATGTACATAAATTAACAGAGTTTGAACATCAATATAATTCTATCTAATCCCAAACAAACAAACAAACAAAAAAAATAAAATCCTAATCGATCAAGTTTTTATATTCAACCTTTTATTCCTATTCAAATTATCATACTTCTTAAATACTCTTCTTTCCACCAGATCTCAACTCTTTAAACCCCTGTTTCTCTCTTCTCCCCCCCCCCCCTCCCAACAACACCTCCAACAACAACAACAACAACAACAACAACAACAACAATGGGTGAGAAGGGAGGAAACACAAACAACAAACCCAACAACAACAACAACAATTCGCCGTTGAGCGAATCGTTGATACGAAAAATCATACTAACATACACATACGTATCAATATGGATCTTTTTATCAGCAAGTGTAATCTTATACAACAAGTATATCCTCGACAAAAAGCTCTACAATTGGCCGTTCCCCTTATCACTAACAATGATCCACATGGGTTTCTCATCAATTCTAGCATTTTTACTCGTACGAGTTTTCAAAGTTTGCGAACCAGCCAACATGTCAAGATCGTATTACACAAGCTCAGTCGTTCCTATTGGTGTGTTATACGCGCTTTCGCTTTGGTCGTCGAATTCCGCCTACATTTACCTCTCGGTCTCCTTCATCCAGATGCTCAAAGCCCTCATGCCCGTCATGGTGTACACGCTCAATGTCGTGTTCAAGACGAAACCATTCGAGTCCAAGGTTATGATGAACATGGTCGCTATATCGGCCGGTGTCGCGGTCGCTGCGTACGGTGAAGCGAAATTTGACCTCTTTGGGGTTTTGTTGCAACTAGGAGCGCTCGTGTTTGAATCGACTAGGTTGGTGCTGGTTGACATGTTGCTTAAGAGTAAAGGAATTAGCCTCAACCCGGTTACGAGTTTATACTACGTTGCGCCTGCATGTTTTGTTTCGCTTTCGATTCCGTGGTTTTTAGTTGAATTCCCTTTGTTATTGCAACAATCAAGTGGTTTTCAGTTCGATTTCGTGATATTTGGTACGAACTGTTTGTGTGCGTTTGGGCTGAACCTTGCTGTTTTTCTACTCGTTGGGAAGACGTCTGCATTGACGATGAATGTCGCCGGAGTCGTAAAAGATTGGTTGTTGATAGCCTTCTCCTGGTCTGTAATCAAAGATACGGTTACGCCGTTGAATTTGTTAGGGTACGTTCTAGCGTTTATTGGTGTCTTGTACTACAAGGGATTGGGATTTCAGAAGATGAAGGCTGAGGAAGCTCAAAAGAAGGAAGAGGAAGGTAATGGTGTTGATGATGAAGAAAGCAAGAAATTGTTGGGTGATAAAGAAAATAATTGGGTTAATAATAAGAAGATTGATGCCTAAAATTGAAGAAATTAGTAAATTGGGTTTTGTCAATTTAATTGATTATTATGTTTTTTTTTTTTTCAATATACATGTGATATAGGAGAAAGTAATTTATTTTTTTAATTTAATTTGGTGATTGTTGTCATTGGATTTGTTTCAAGTTCAATCAAATCTAGTAATTTGTTGCACACATTGCAATTTCTTGATTTTTGATCTGATTTAATTTGTTGAGTAAAAAAAATTCCAATGTCATACTTGTTTATTCAAAGTCTAACCATAGACAAAGTCTCATCATTGAATTTGTAGTGTGTTTAGAATGATTAATTTGATGTATGCCAATTATTTAGTTCATACATGCCTTAATTTCGCGAGTTTTTAACTAAAGAAGTAAAGATTAGAAGCTCGCCCTCTCGAAACAAGTAAGATTAGAAGCTCGTCCTCTCGACAAAGATGAGAGAATTTGTATGTTAAACAGATTGTAAGGTAGGTCTCTGAAGTCTGAACTGAAGAGTTGAAGTTTATAGGTGTGTTCTTGAAGATACAATGTCAAATTGGTAGGTAGACAATAGTACTATTTAGCTGATTTTTATGATGAAATTAGTGTAGATTGATATGTAGGTCAACTTCTTGAATTGGTAATAAAATCACAGGCTGTAGAAGCAGTAAAAGTAGTTGAAGTCTCACTTTACTCAGCTGGCTTGGAACTTTTCTTTCTCTTTAGAAAGCAGTGTACTGGACCATTACATGCAAGACGTACACTTGGAGTGACATTTCTTCGTCTCTAGTCATAATCTCTACACTTGTCTGCTTCACCCTTTTATAGTCGACAGTGACATGCAGTAGCATGAATTGCATGTGTATGTTACGTACGAATGATTGAGAATCGAACCACAAACCTCTTCCTCGAATTTAGCTCATGTCTACATTGTCGTCACTAGAGGTGGCCACGGGCCGTGCGGGCCAGTGCTAGTGCCGGGCCTCACCGGGCTAGTGCTCCAAAAATCGAGCACTAGCACTAGCACTAGGTGACCGGGCTAGTGCCAGTGCTCGACTTTTGGGGCACTGGCACTAGCCCGCAGTGCTTTGACCGGGCTTTGACCCGGGTTTGACCGGGCTAGTGCCGGGCCTCGTCGACCAAATTTAAAAAAAAAAAAAAACTGAAAAACTGAGTTCGACCAGTGCTTTGACCGGGCTAGTGCCTGAAAAACTGAGCACTAGCACTAGCCCGGGTTTGACCGGGCTTCCAGTGCCGGGCCGGGCCGTGCCTTGACCAGGGCTTGACCATTACCGGGTCAGTGCGGGCCCGGGCTTTTAGTGCCAAATGGCCACCTCTAGTCGTCACTACTTACACAAGTTACACAAGTCATGATGAAAATCGAACCTTACACCTCTACAATGAAACATGTTGGTGATTTAGTGTCGACTGTGCTCTTTGTGTTTGAAGCGTGGATTCGATACCGACGACAACGGAGAACCCCTTGGATCGCTAGCTGTGTGGAATGATTAGATTAGATCGAGTGTACGTACGAGTTTTGGTGTTACTAAGATTGAATTTATGTGCCTCGTTACTTTCTTTGGTAGGTGAGAAAACTTTGTCTTTTTATGTACTAGCTACCCTTTGTCTTGGATTTTGCGCCATGTGATGCTCACCGAAAAATAACATAAAGATTCCAGCACATTCAAACTACTTACTACCACTAATCTTAATTATATAAAAATCTTACTGTTTCTGATTATAAACGACTACAATTGACTTATGTAACTTGGACTGATAGTGATTGTCGATTCAAATTGATTTCTTAATTATTATAGCCGTAGAACAGAATTCAGACGTAGGAGTATCTTACTACGAGTGGTTCTTTGTTTATCGATGGCTTTTGTATAGAAGTATAGATTATAGAATATCCTCCTTTAATTTCTTAATTATATGATTTTGTCAATCGAATGAACGAGTCATTATTGGAGTAGTCTATAATGTGGAGTAGACTAGTAGCCTAATAGGGTTAAAGGAACATAAAGGGTCTACTGGTGGCTGCTTAGTCGATATGGTGACCGGGTCCGAGTGTCACCCGGTAGTACTCAATGCGATTGACTTTGTAGACGATAATGTGATAATCAGTTTACATATGTTGTTGGGCAATGTATTCGAACACGGAACATGCCCCTAGGGCTGACAGACTAATGTTAGACCAACCTAAATCCTTATTATTGCGATATTTGATCACAATTCACAGCCTAGGGCTGGGGAGCTCCTCGACACTAAAAGTTGGGGTCCTGAGTAGCTGAGCCTTAAAACTTCAAAGATTTGCAGACTGAGGAAGGATGCATGCATGCTCCTCTGATCTGGATCCAAAATCAATAAGCATGTGTAAGTACTGTACTACTGCTAAATAATTTATTTCGTGAATGATAAATTGTTTGCTCTCATTATTGAATGTGAATATTTGAATCATATTGTCATAGATGTCGACTATTTTTATAAATCTCTGTTGAATCTTGATGACTAAAATGCTATGCACTGCTTCCCAAATCCCAATACATCTTAAAATTCGGCGGTGACGTCCTAATGACAATGTGAAGTCATCTAGGGGTAATATTGTATTGGGACAATGCTAGAGGTTTACAATGTAGACACCCAAAATTGTCTACAATCATCAATAATTTTACTACATTGTCAAAATTTTACTACTCACACAATTAATTTTACTACCTGAGTTTTTCATTACAATTAATTTTACTACTCCGATCTCAATTTTACTACTACTAACTCAATTTTACATTGTAGACAATTTAATTGTGTCTACATTGTAGACCTCTATCAATTTGCTATTGTTTTACCTTGTTTTTATGCAATATCGACGTTCTAGTTGACACAGTCGAGGTAGCCCGTGCACACCGAGATTAGCCGGAATGTAGACCAGAGTCCCGGAGTATCAAATGTTGGCCTTAACAGCCTAACGGTTTGTGAAGTGTACTGGGTCAGAAGTTGGCTCACTATTGTTATACGTAAGGTCCACGACCACAAGTTTGGATCAGAACTTAGCCCAAGGTTAATCTGGAAAGCCTAGAAACGAACCTAACCCGACTGGTTGAATCGGGCGGGTCTTTAACTAAGTTGCGGTTAATTACAGTAGTTGGGCTTTAGTTTTTCAGTCCTACTGCCAAGCCCGGCCCATCAGTCGAGACACAATTGGACAACTTTTGATTGGGTCAGTTTGATTGGGCCGGAATGTATCTCTAAGAATAATAATCTATGCCTAGCTCATTGCATTTTGACAATTTCATTGCCTTCTCTTGTGCACAATCAAAGGAGACAATTTTACCCCAGCTTACGTCGAATTTAAGTTTGTTTCAGATATTTAAACGAGAACAAAATAATTTTATTGATATGAAGGAGAGGTGAGTATATCATTTGAAATTATATCCCGATGGAATTTTCACTTACAGTACTCAGAATTTAGATTCAATTACAATACTAATGAATCGTCTGGGTGAAATTTTTGATTGATTGTTGAAGCAATAAAAGTAAAGATGACATCACTATCACTAATGAAACTTTTCAATCTAGCTTTAATGATAATTGCGCATTCTAAAATGTAAATGTTCCATACAAGAATCAAGTGAAAAGTAAATTTCAACATCAGAAAGATACTAGTACTACTAACTACATATCAAAATATTATACTTATTTATTTGGAGCAAAGAAGTAGTACTACTTCCACTTGGTAATAATTATGCACACCATCATATGTTCTCTTTACTCAAAAAGGCCTAACAATATGGATCAACTTAAAAATATGTGTCTCAAACATCAAATTATAAGTTTGAACAAAATGCTAAGTGGATTGACTAAATATCAAAGAAGACTTTGATGTTTTCCACCCACTTGCCTTAAGAATGTTCTTATAAAATATCAAAATAAAAACTATTTTAAATCCCTTATTACATCATCACATATCAATTTGGTCCGACTCAAAACGTACAGGTTCCACTAGCTTGTCGTCTACGCCATTCATCATATTCTCGTTTACTCCAAAAAACCTAGCATTTTGGATCAATATATGCGAGAGTATCTGAGTTTGTCTCTGAAAATAACGTTTGAACAAGAGCCTAGTGTGTCATTTCTTCAATCAAGATACCCAATCAGCTTTAGTGCATTAGCTTCATGTCTATTAAAATGGAGCAATGTCTCTTGGTACTAGTGATAGAGCGCTATCGAATGATAACATCCAACTTCGGGTTTTTCGTTACATATATTTGTGATTTGTCGCATATGACTCAAATAGTGGAGTTTGTTTCGAACATCTCAACCCCTAATTCTAATGAACTGAAAGCTGTCAATCTGTCATCACCTACTATATATTGTTAGCAACTCACTAGATTATTCTACGTCGGTACTACGTACCAAAACACACGTCATTTAACTTTAGCACACTTTGGTGCATGCGATCTTCTCTAGTTCAGCTTTTCGGATAATAACAAAACTTTATTTAAGGATGTATGTATGCCATTTTATTTCCAACAATCATGTTATGTATTTTTTTTTTACTAATTAAAACTCATGCATGTTAATTATACGTACTAACATACATATATATAGTGTAAGATCAACTCATATCGAAACTATTGGTCGATCGAGTGTCACTCATTCATGCACTATCATCTCGATTCCCTTTCGTCTTTCGTTACATCATTATGAAACTTTGATTGGATGAAGTGCCACCAGTACAAACTTTAGGACGTACGACTTGTACATAACACATGATGACATGAATCGATCATATGCTAATTAAACAAGATGATTGAATTTTCATGTATGCATGACTTCATATTACACGCGTAATTGCATGAATAATCACAAGGGATGAACAGAAATTCTGCGACGCGGATGACATAATTTGAGACATGCGACCTAATAATGCGGTGAGAATTGGTAATTGTGGGAGCACTTAAAATTTTGGATTAGATATATTAACACTAGAAATATAATATTAACTTTTATTACTGTACTGTATGATTTATTAGAGAAGACGGCAAGAAACATATTTATGTGGGAAAATTAAGAGCATGTTTGGCCAAATTTTTCAAAATCTATTTCTATTTTTCATAATCAATTTCTTTAAAAACTGTTTTTTTGAAAAAATGATGAGGGTTTGGTTCAACATTCTATAAAAGCACTTTCATTTGTTACCGTAATCTTTTTATATTTTTGTCAAATTAAAAATATCTCACAATAGGAGTATTTTTAGAGAAATAGAAACATAAACACCAATTTGGTGCTTCTGCTTTTGGGGGTCAATATTTAGAAAAGTGCTTTTATTAAATAGTTTAGAACTTCCAAAAAACACTATGTTTGACCAAGTTTATAATTTCTAGGAGTAAAAACACTTTGAAAAACTAGACCAAACACATACTAAATAGTGATCAAAATAAATATACAAATTATTTAAATTTTATTATTCATAGGGGGGAGCAAACAAATCTTTTTAGAGGAGTATGTAAGATATGTTCCTGTTTTTTGAAGCGATTGGTCGGTGCAAACTATGCAAATTTAATTTATTTTAATTAATTTTGGTCATCCCTTTTAATTAACTAAATAAATAAATAAATAAAATTATCAACTTCTTTTTGTCTCATATAGTGTATGTCAGTATGTGCATCTTCGTGGATGCAAGCGTACGTGCAATGTGCAAACATGCATGCTTGTTTGCCGTCTTACACCATAAAAATCATTCTTCATTTTCAACGTCTTTAATTCAGGAGCTTCCTACTACTCTCATGGGTACAATCGACCATATTATCATGAATGATGTTCAGACTACGATTTTATATCTTAATATCTTAAAAGTTGATATAGTGAGTCTGCTCGTTAGTGAAGCGTGCCTCATTTGGCCGTGGTTAATCTATTTGAATGAAAAATTGATTGACTGATACTCTGTATTGTTAATGAAAGAACGTCTATTTTATCAAATTCTGGGTATTGGAAGGTATGTTTACGCGAAAATATAAATCAAAGGACAATACTGAATTGAATATATACATGGTTAGTTAATTAAGGTCTTGTAGGCTAAAGGAGATAGCAACAATGAATCAGATTCATTGTATAATGTTAAGAGAAAGAGTGATTTTGCAACGTTTGATTAAATTTTAATAATCATGATGAGCCAATGCAAAGAAAATTTAAATAACCATATAATTAAATGAATGTAAAGGGTTTCTGATCTTTTAATTTCTTTCCACATAGCAATCATTCTACGGGTACAAACATTGTACTGTCAAGGACAACTACGAATGCAATCATGGTATTTATTGTTCATTTGATCATTTGAAGCAAGCATTTAAACCATTGAAATGGCCAGTTATACAAATTATTATAAAATTTGCGACATAGCTTTTATTAATTTGTTTGATTCGAATTACACCAAAAATTCAAGATTGCCACCAGTTCGTAGTTTCTAGCACATAACAAGATGTGTTGTACTATATGTACGTAGGAGACTATATAGGAGTAAACGTTGACGGTATAAACTATATCGATAAATAGGTTTCGCTTTATTGCAAAGATAAAAAAATTAAAGAACCGGATAAAACCAAGTGTGATATTGTCTAATATAATTCACTTAAACTCAAGTTGGAGTATTGCATATTCAATCTATCTTAAAGCTAGTTGTACTAGAGGACTTATTTCGGCAGTATCAATCTATATCAAGCTAAGTAATAGTCCGTATAAATATACCTATTATCGACATTTTGGCAAGAATTGCATCCATTTGGAGTTGTGGACAATGCGCCATATGAATTAATTCATGTAATCATGTATGAGTTACTCAAGAAAAGAGTACGTGCAAGAAGTTTCATAGCAAGCAGTACCTAACTATATCTCAGAAGCAACGAAGTCACAATGATTCAAGTAGACCATTAATTAGGCGATATAATTTAGATCATGATCATGCAAAAACGTACGTAAGAAATAATAATTAATGATCATATAGTATGTAGTTAATGCATATAATTAGTAGCTGCCAAAACTATAGATTATATTCCACGGGAGATAAAAACGGCCCGCGTAGCTGGTTTGAGGGGCTAACGGTTATAGTTAGTGGCTGCTGCGTACAACACAAGATAGAGTTGACTGCTAATTAGGGAACCATATGACAAATTCTCACACACCTTCTCATGTTCTTAGGAAGTATCACTCCATTTGACTAGCTATTTTCCACAAGACTCCTGAGCCAATGCGGAGGATATACACCTGCCAGCTGTCGAGTTCGTGTTAAACTCGTAACAAAAGTATTCTACATGTATGAAAATTTTGGATTATTTCATTTATTCGTATCAGACGTGTTACATTTTTCTTTTAACTTCATTACGGTCCGTTGTTGGTTTGTATTATCAGAAAGACATCCGTACGTATATATCATATACTCATATCGGTAATGGTTAATATGATGATCAGATATGTGATATATGCAATATACACACAATTGTTTGACATGCAAGGGGTCGGTACGTAAAGAGTTATCGATCTATTTCTTTTAATTTAATTGCAGTTTTACGAGAATGTAAGTAGAATTTCAAATCGGGTCAATCTTTATATAGGTGTTATTAGATCATGACCCCGGGCTGCGCGTTAGCTAATTAAGCCACCCTCTTGTTCATAATAAGTTTGTTCCACGTGCATGTCTTGATATGAACGAGTAATAATGCTGGAGGTTAAATTGTCCACCAAGAATCAAGTTTTTCATGTGGCTTGCAAAAGGGAACAATGTGCCTACTCGGGCTGTCCTAGCTCACAGAAACCTCCCTTTGTCCCCCTTTTGTCCCTTTTGTCCAACTATCAATGAGAGTCGTCTACATATTTTCAGAGATTGTCCTCGTGCGAGGGAAGTTTGGGACCCTTTGAGAATGCCGGCAACTTGGTTTCAAGTTGAATTTGATGAGTGGTTTATTTACAACCTGAATCATGCTACTGACACTAATTGGCCTTCATGTTTTGCTATTACCTGCTGGCTTCTTTGGAAGAGAAGAAACATGTGGATCTTTGATCGAAAACACATCTCCGAAACCACAATCATACCTCAAGCTAAGCTTCTAACACATAAATACTCCCACCCTCCAACTGTTCTTCAACAGTTAACCTTCACACCTCTCAAAAACACATTACCTTCCTTTCCTTTACCCACCAGCTTGATCTTTACTGATGCTTCTTTTGTTAAGGCTGAGAATTCTGCAGGACTTGCTATTTGTGTCTTAGATGGTGATGGCAGGTGGAATACAGGGATTATTGCGCATGTCTATGCTACTGATGCTACCCTAGCGGAATCCATGGCGGTTCTCTTGGGCCTGATTTGGCTGAAAAGGCACAATCGACAAGATTTTACCATCCTTTGTGACTGTGAGTTGGTGGTTCATGGGATTATGGATATGAGGAATCCCATGGATAGGCTAACTAATGTGTATTTGAAATGTAGAGAGCTTGTGATAGAACTACATGCGAGCGTACAAATTGTCAACAGAAGGTACAACAAGGTTGCGGATCATATGGCGAGGGAAGCGAGAACAAGTCTTTCAAAGACTACCTTTACGACGTCCGATGACTTTGAGTTTGGCGAAGTGGGGATCATGGAGGTCCCTGGAACCTCTTCCTTCTTTGATGATGAGTTTGTTATTTTGCCTCCTTCGGAGGATGTAATAAACGTTAGATAGTTTTTGTTTTTTGTCGTCTTTCTACCAAAAAAAAAAAGAGTAATAATGTATGGAAATGCAATGCTATGCCGTACGAATTTTCCTGCACGAGACTAATTATGTACTACTACTGCATGAGATATTGAGGCGATCGAAGACTTTGACTCTGTGATTGAACTGCTAATATGATTAATCGATGATTATTAAGCGACACCCCGTTAATCAAACAGCTTAAATTAGACAGATCGATCACAATAATAATAGTAATACTTAACAATCAATTGAATTAATTAACAGTAGTAGTGTTAATTATATAGCGTACAACATTGGTACATATATATATACAAAGGTAATTTCCTCTTTGTTTCCCCCCAAAATTAAACACGTTTGCTCCACTTGTGGGATTTTGTTGGTAATTTCCTAAGTTCGTATTATGGACGACAATTTTTTTTTTCTTTTTCCAACATGAGAAGAAGAAGAAGAAGAAGAAGAAGAAGAAGAAGAAGAAGAAGAAGAAGAAGAAGAAAAAGATGCACAAAAACGAAGACTACTCTTTTGAAAATAGGGAAATTTTGGAGTGTTGTGGTACAAAATTCACCAATAATCTTTGTTCCTTCTTGGACACTTAATTGGGTTGATGGAAAAGAGAGAAAGATTTTGACAAGGATTTGTGTGCTACTTTACCTTCATTTTAAACATCATCATGATGTTACTTTGAAGTTTTGTACACTGGTGTAAAAAATTTGTCAAGCACCATGATTATAACATTTTCACTCTTATACTCATCATATAGCACATTCAAGTAAATTTCGATATCTATAGATAATCAACATCGATCAATACTTTATTAATCAACATCCAGCCAGATAATAGATATTAATAAGAGTGTTGTAAATCGATAACGACTACTGCATGTAAGCCTATGCAACAAACCAAATGTCATTTACTAATGTTCATGCATGTAGTAGTTAGGTTGTAAGACGAACATTTAAGAAAGAAATGATCGATGTCTAGTCTTAATTGTACTAGGTCATATCAAAGCAAACACTCTTAACACAAAAGTACTAGCTTATTTTTGGACTACAAGTTAAACATACATGTCATGATCAAACGACTAGTAATTAGTATAGTAAGTGGTCCTTTAATTAGTTTGCATGCATGTTCATCTTCTACGTGTGCATGGGAGTTCATTGAATGCTTCATTGAGCTTTTAATTGAGTAGTCATCCATCCTTTTGAGAAAATTTCTCAGTAAGTCCAAACAAGGTAGTATGGAAATAAAGACCATGAACTTCCCTAGCTAGTCTACTACCCATCTCTTGCTGTTTTCTTTCTCGGCCAATTCTCATATGTTTCTCGGTCGCCTGGTCTATCATTGTCTTGATGCCCCTAATTTACTTGCCTCACTCATTTCTTCCTTCCCGTAACCGTAAGTCCATAATGACGGGCGAAACCGTTTTAAAGAGATCAGATGGTTTGATCTAGTCGGTCATTTGATAAACTTACCAGTATGGTTTGAGTCTGGACGTGACTGTATGTGTGGTTTATATATACGCCATCACATACATCTGCACGAGATTTACTCAGGGATTGATGGTACGAAAGATGAGGTATATGCAAATAAGCACATTGTGTCATAGACTCATGATGATTATGTCTTGGATCAACCATTCATCTGACAAATTAGCTACATTCATCAATTTCAATTCGATTAATAATTGGTGGATTAATTATTACCTAGCCAAATGTTTCGGCTTTTTGCCTTTAAACAGAAAGCATATCAAAACAATGCATCATCACAACCCACCAAAGTAAACAACAAACTGATCATGATCGATTGGATAATACACTACATTTCCCCTCTCCACTTCATTGCTTGCAGGGTGTATTATTCCTTCTCTGGCTAGACATGGAGATTTATCGAGAAACATTCTAAATTTAGCAGAACTCTTTTTGCATGCAACTTGTAAAATTATTGGATGGACAAATTAAAGATAATTATTGGTCCTACTTCAAATTAAATTAAATCACCCTACCTCAATTTGTCAAATTATACTATTACAATAATGCTTATTAAAAGTCACAAGAGAACATTGTTTATGTAGCTTAATAAAAAGTGTAAACTTTGGTTGAGCTAACACGACATATATGTATCCTCCCGTTTAATTAGAAATCTCAACTTAATTATCGAAACCCTAAGCCGTGATTAATTAAATCTTTAGCCTTGACGCCTAGTAGTAGTGCATCTTAGCTTGTAATGTTTTGACTTGTTTGCTTACATATATACATGTAACGGCATTTGATTTCTCGTAAAATAAGTTTTATCGTCTTACGTGACTCTGTATTGCTTGCCTCGAAATCCAAATCTCTTGCCGAATAAGTGATTGAAGTACCAAAAGAGGAACTTTTTATCCTGATTGTTGAGTTCCTAGCTAGCTGGGATCATGATATGTACATATATCCAAAGCATGTGTAATGTTTTGCACCATGAAAATGCACCAAGAGAGGTGATGAAATGATGTACGTTTAAGTAAGGGAAGCCACAAAAAAACATGTATATTTTATGTAACAAAATCACCAACGAACAAATAGTGCTTTAATTAATGTACTGTGGATATATGCATATATACTGTGGTGTGTATAGATAAGTGAAGCATAAACACATGAATGTATAATGGAGGAGGCCTATGGTCACCCATGCAGGAAGCAAGGAGGACCCCTTCTCCTCTGCTTTTTTCTTATGATTGTTAGCATTAAAATTTCCATTTAATTGTTTTTGCCCTATTATCCACCAAAAAGCTCCCAAATCTATACTTTTTCCACCACTTACATTTCAATTTTAAGATATTGACCTTTAAGTCTTTAACAAGGTTATTGTTGAATTGAACCATCTCCCTCTCAACATCTAGCCCCTCTTGCGCAAGTATTTGTTTCGAAAAAAAATCGACTATACATATATATGAAGAAAAGCGTATGTATCATTAAATAGTCATCTTGTTAGTTCATGAATATCTTTCGCTGGCTCTTGCATGCGTACATTTGGAATTTTAATATATATTTATGCATGTTGAATTATGTTTTATAATTAAGCTATATATCATTTATATGATATATATAAAAAAATCTGTACTAGCAAAGTAGACAGCTTGTTGGTTATGCACTTCAAACTAATCAAACATAATAATGGCTCTATTTAAATTTAGTTGAAGTTGATAACTTGTAAAAACAAGCAAATTACTACTATGTATATATGGATTCAGTTCATATGAGAACATGTCCTCCCATGTGAACCATGAGAACCTTTCTCTACCACTGGATCATATAATCTATGGCCACGATCTATCATCTATTTCCTTATACTAATATGGATATATAAGCATTTATTAATTTCCACTTCGCACACTGATTTCAAATTTTTAAACATTAATTGCGATGGCCAAATAATTATACGTACGTTTAACTCGTAATTTATTTTATGCATTTCTTTTATTTATTTTAGCTTAACATCGGTCTTCCTAATTTTGTAATATGTTAAGAAATTTGACTACTAAACGGTCTACTAATTTTTTTTTTGAGGTTAGATAGCTATTGATGATTTACCCTCAAGCAGTGCCTGAAATCGCAAAAATAATAAAACCTACGGAGTATATCCCTTCATCTCTTAGATCATGGAACGTTTAGTATGTTACGATACGTATGACGGTATGAGGTCTATGAAATCGTTCTACATCCTTATAATAATCAAGTTTCATCTTTTTATACAACAATAATATAATACAAGATTATAACTTCTCTTTTTCTCCGTGGTAAATCTTGTATATCATAAGCCCGCTAATATCGACTAATCAACAAAGTTTAAAGACTTCAAATACTATCAACTAGTTACATTTCCAACAATAATACATTAGCCGGCTAATTAGCATAATTTGCGATATACTTTAATTTGTAACGCAATCTAGTGACCAGAATTCCGCCGGCGGGTCAAGGCCGTATGAATGAGTTGTCTCACAAAAGGCCATGCCCTTCAATTTAGGGGTCGTACAATTAGGACAGAACTTGGCTATATTACAATTTTGACCGTCCAAATTGATATATATATTATACGTACGTACTTCTAAGATATACTTTACTCCAATATAACTCAATAAGAATCCAGTAGTATTATTAGGACCAAAAGGAAGAAATTACAAGAATTAAAAATCTAGTATATTGTCTAATCATGATTAATTATTTTATATACACACTCCACATATTCTAATTACTTAATTAGCTAGGAACCACTAACCACTTAATTCTGAACTAGCTATAAGCTATGTGATATGATTAATATACTTTAATAACCGTCTTAATCATAGCTTAATTATTCAACTTTGTAGACTAATTAATAATCAATCCTTGCCGCCTCGGTCTCCCTCCTTTCTCTTTAATTTTTAAAATTTCATAATAATGTACATGTTTAGGATTTTCCGTCAACCAACGAAATCGTGATAAGTTTCAATTTCTTGTTGAACCTCCTCGTGATATTGTACCGATCTTTAGACATAAATGTAATAGAAACATTTAAATTGAGAATTTGTTAAGGTTAATTATGTGTTCGACAGTGCAGTACATTACTTGCAGTAACATATTTTCCTTTGGTTTATGTCATCATACTAAAGGGCAGCCCGGCGCACATTGGCGTCCCCGCTAAGCGAGGGTCTGGGAAAGGGTCCCACCACAAGGGTGTAATGAGGGCAAGCCTTCCCTTGTCAATTTATTTGGTTTATGTCATCATACTAACATTTGAAATTTCTGATAACATTTCTCAAACAATGTGGTATGATTCTAATCTCTACCATTGATTAATTAAGCTTCATATATATATTTATATATATGATGAGTGTTGTCAGTCAGATTATTATAGACCTTAATACTACAAATACTGCTGCATTATACGCGAGTAGTTTGACAACATTATTATTGTTTTGTTTATTTTCCACACTCATTGATTCAGGAGGCTTTTTCTAGGGCAGTTAACTTATAGTTACATATAGCTTTGTTTTCTATATTAATACAATCACTTGCGAGGATCCCCCTGGTGCTCTAGTGGTGAGGGCATCGTCCTTCCACCCAAGCAATCAGGGTTCGATTCTCGCCTCCATGGGAAAGAGGGATACCCTTACCTTCCCCTCTCTCTCCCATGGGTTGGGCCTGATAATCCTCGGGTGGGCTTATTCCTGGCAGTAGGAAGCCCACGCCGAGAGACCCCGCTTACCATTAAAAATAAAATAAAAAATACAATCACTTGCGAATACTTACAAATGAATAATTATAATTGCGGAGATTTACATACGCTGGATAGCCCCTCCTCATGGTTGGGTCCTTCTCAACACTGACGGAGCAGCTAAAGGCAACCCGGGCGAGGCTGGTGCAGGTGGTATTTTCCGGGACGCCACGGGCAATTTCGTCCAAGCTTTCATTTCTTATTGCGGCATCTGCACTTCCATGAGGGCAGAATTGTTGGCGCTGCTAAAAGGCTTGGAGGAAGCTAGAAGATTGGGTTTTCCTAAAATTCTAATTCAAATGGATAATTCGGTCTGCGTAGATTTGATGAAAGGAATTGAACCTGTCTCGGGCGCATTGCGCACGGTAATTCAGCGTTGCAGGAATCTGATCCGTAATCATTCATGGCAAGTCAAGATTGAACACGTTTACAGGGAAGCTAATCGGGCTGCGGATTGGCTTGCTAATCAAGGCGTATGTCAAGGTCGAAAGCTAATTCTCCTCCAATATCCACCTGCGGAGCTGCGTTTGTAATAGCCGGTTCCTTAATCACTTTGATTAGCTTAATCACTCTCCTAATCTCCAATTAGAGATCTCGGTTGTGGAATTAGATGATACCATTAAGTTTATTGAGGAGTTATTACTTAAGGAATGTCCGGTTACATTCTCAATCCATTGTCGTTTCGATAGCTTTCTTAATTGTGAAGAAACGTTTTCTTAGTCACTAAGTAATCTCTTAACACAAACCCGGAACGAAATTGTGATTGTTCCATTGTATCATTTGAGGAGCTTTCCTTGGTATATATGAAGTCAAATGACACAAGTTATAGGTTCATTCTCAACTTACACAATCTCAATCTACACAATTTTAGAAGTTTGTGTGTAGTGTCGGGATTAGAAACCGATCTTATTTCGTAAGCACGAGGTGCCGAGACTACAAAATAACTACTAGATGATCATACCTCATGTTGATATCTAATTGGATCCCAATCAAGCTGCATACTCAGCAAAATTTCGTGTCTTAAGAAGAAGACACCGAGCTGCTTCCTTCGCGGTGTAATTCCAGTCACCTGCTTCAACTTCAAAACCCATTTTCTCCTTCGTTTCTTATGATCTTTGGGTGAAACAAAGCTCTAAATCGTACTAATTTTCGTCTCCTACAATTTCACAGAAGAGAGTAAGCCCAAATTTGTTCATCATCATCGCCTTATTGGCTCTACAAGTTACGGTGTCTTTCTGAATGCAATTCTGGACCAGTTTGTGTATATTGGTCATATCTCCTTCATTTGGTAAGATCAATCCTTGATTCTTGTTTCTATTTACTCTTAAGATATAATGGAACAAACTCCAATTGGTTAATTTCATTTTCATTATGATTTAGTTTCCCAAATCATATTCTAAAGTAAACCCTTGTTTCGTTGCTCTGCCTGCTGGTATCATGAACATAGGGTCTTCGTAATTTGATCATAACAGTCTCATTTGTTCATGTATTTGTTGGAGCAGTGTCCTCCGACAATAGTGCATTGATTAATAAATCTCAATTATGGAATAAGGGATCAGTTTATAAGCTAAACTAATCAGTTGATCAACGTAAATCAATAACGATTGGCCGTCTAGGGTTTGACGTTATTGTCGTCGTAAGACGGCGGAGATCGACTGATCCCTATCGGTCATACCTATATAGGATAACGTGATGAACTCCTGTCAGCCAGTTAATAGTTAACTGCAATGTGTTTAGTATCAGGCCGAAGAGTTTATTATATTGTTAATTATATGATAATTAATAATAAATAAAGCGACTGATAAAATAGAAATTTTATCAGTATATAAATTACTAAATTCGAGATTAGTAATTATACGGGTATTATTGTGATTTGTCAGGCGTGACAAATTTAGCTAGAATTAATTACAAAAGTTGTAATTATTAGCTAAAATATGATTAGAAATAATTATTATATCAATATATAATAGTTAATTGTAACTTAATTAGTTAAGTTATGAAATGACTAAATTGACCTTTCTATACCTTATAGGTTGGTTAATTTAAGTGGGGGCAAATTAGTAAATTTGATTTACTAATTTAACCCACCACTATATATAGTCTAATCCATGTTTAGACTAAGACTACTAATCATTTTTCACACAAACAATACACACAAAATTAAAAGAAGAAAAACATCATCTTCTTTCTCTTCAAAGGTGGTCAACTTCTTCACCATAGCCACCAAGCTTTTTGAGCTTTGCATGTAGCTCAAAAACACATCTAAACACAAAACTACTTCACCCTAATTGATCCTAATTGTTAGGGATTAGGGGTAGCTTGTTTTTGGAGTAAACCGAGTTATTACTAGTACATAATAATTCGGTTTTCTCGTGAATCCTTTGGTACGTACCGTAGGAGATTAGAGGAGCTCAAGAATCGAAGTTTGGAAGGAGGATCATCCTTGTTAAGCAGCTCAAGACACTCCTTAGTAAAGGAGAGCACAACCTAGAGCCAAAACAAGGTATACGATCTTTAAACTCGGTTTTTAGTTGTTTTTTACAACATGCAAATCGATCCTCACCTAAGGTTCAACTTAATATAGCTATTAAATGTTGTTTAGAGTGTCTAAACCACCTTAGGTTCTAACAATTGGTATCAGAGCATTTGGTCTTATTGCATGTTAAAACCGAGTTGGTTAATTAGGTGAATTATCGACTTAATTAATTTTAATGATAAAATGGTTTTGTCACTGGGTTTTTTCGACATGCATGGCTTCTACTTGTCTTCAAGGAGTTTGGGACGAAATTGTAGGAATTTTGGAAATTTTTAGCTATTTTTCCATGAATTTTCGGTTTAAATCACATAATTAGCTTAATTATCGAATTAAGTGTTAATTAGATTATTTGCATGTATAAAATTATGTGAAAATTAAGAGGACTAAAATTTCCAGTAATAAAATTCACCATAGCATTGGTTCGAATTTTTCCAAAATTAAAAGTTAATTTTGGATTTTTTATCGTTATTAAGAGTTAATAATGATTAACTTGGAAATTGTTTTCTTAATTGAATTAAAACATGAAAATTCTGGGTTTTTTGCTCATGCATGTGCTACTGGCCGTATGATTTTTTGGCTAAAGAATATGATTTTTCTAATTAAATTCATAATTGTTATGATTAATTAGAGTAAATTAGTGATTTATGGCACTTTTCGAGCAAAAAGAGGGCTAAAACGAATCCATCAAACTAATTGAATCGACTTTAGTGGGACTAAAGGTTGATAAACTAAAAAGTTTAGTTGTTGGTTTGGTTCCAAAAGAGTTTTGGTTGATTCATGATTTTAACTGTTAAAATCGTTTTCCAAATTAGCCGTTGTCTGATTTTTGTTAGTCGGTAAATGTGATTTATCGAGGTCAAATGTATAAGTGTTATACGTTTGACCAAAATCCGAGTATAGTATGGCCAAGATATCTCGTAGGACCGGTACTGTACCGTAATGTAAGGACGGTATCGGTGGGTTTGTAATTAATTGCGATCTCGTATCGCATAATTGTAATATTTATTTTTCTATTTTTAGAAAGGAAATGTATAATAGGCTTTTACATGTAATTTTTTGGAGCTTTTACAAACCTTGGCGTGGAGTCAAAGATTGCATTTGAAGACGAGAAGCCGATGAAGACTAGTTAGGACTAGTTTAGGTTTCTTTTAGGCGAGATAGGGCCATACTAGTACTCGTAATCGATTTATTAGTTTAATCGTATCTTGCATGCTTGGTTTATTGCATTTATCCGCCGACGTAGTGGATAGGGTATAAACTAAAATTTGCGCACGCGTTTTAGTCGTTAAAAATTGTCGACGATTCGCTAAATATTTAGTTCACTTAATTAACGCGATAGACAATATAAAACGACTAGATCTCCTAAAACCAAAATTAAACGTAATATCGAGAGCTAGCTTTTCCAAATCCGACACCTATACAACCTTGTTCATTAGGAACCACACTCACCCTCTCGTGAGGTGGGACCTTTTTACCTTGGGGAGTAGGATTGTAAATGTTACAACGCGTTAGATTTGGTTGATCTCGACGAATTGGGCATAAGGGTTATGTAAATTCGAGGCTAGGGGACAAATATTCGAGAAATTTGTCAACCGAGAGTTCTAAAGAGTTAGAATCAGCCAAGAGTTGGCTCACCCGAGTGTTATAAATTAGGGAAAAAGCTAAAGACGCCCTCTCGCGTGCCCGAAATTTATAAATACGACGGATCTCGGAATCAGTTATATAATTAAGGGAGATCAATTATATAAACGAAATTCACGTTTTATGAATAAAATGTGAAATAAAATAATTCGATAAAATCTAACCAAATTTTATTTCCAAATTGTAGAATCCTAAATTGCAATGGCAAATCCAAATGCAAACCCAGTTCTACCGAGTATCACGAAAGACTCATGGCTTCGTGCCTTCATGGAGAAGAACTCCTTGAAGGACGACGGGAGCAACTTCCCAGAATGGGAATTGAGTCTACGATTAGCCGCTAAAAGCGACGGAAAGGAGCGGTTTCTCATTGAACCACCACCTGCGACGCCAGGGCCAAACGCAACGATGGCCGAGCGTCAAGCGTACGAGTTGTACGAGCAGGAATCAACCGCGATCAAAAATGTTTTGATCTATGCCATCGGCCCAAAGTTACAGCGCCGGATGATTTATTCCTCTTCATACCAAATATTCGTCAAGTTAACGAATATGTATTCGCAAAAGCCGCGAATATTGCAATACGATGCCGCCAGTCGATTTTTTGAGGCACGGTTAAGCAAGGGACAGCCGGTTGGCCCCCACGTGCTCAAAATGATCGAATACGTAGAGACGTTAGAGCGACTGGGATGCCCGATTTCTGATCAAATCGCGGTAGATCGTATACTACACTCGCTCCATGATGAGTTCAACAATTTCAGGGTGAACTTCAACATGAACGATTTGAGGAAAAACCTCAATGAAATTCATGCTCTGCTTGTCCAAGCAGAAAAAGACATGGGAGCAAGTGGGAGTACTAGCGGAAAACGAGATGTTTTAGCGCTCAATGTGAGGAAGGAAGGTGGCAAGTTCAAAAATCGAGGCAAAAAGGGGAAGAAACCCGTGCAAGGAAAGGGCAAGGGCAAAGGAAAAGCGCCGGTAAACGCAAAGACCAAGCCGCCCAAAAGCACGAACCCTGATCAGAGGTGCTTCCATTGTGACGGTGTAGGTCATTGGAAGCGCAACTGCCCCAAATACCTAGAGGAGAAGAAAGCTTCAGGTATCTACACTATAGACATAAACTTTGCTAGTTCCACGTCGTGGGTATTAGATACTGGATGTGGATCTCATCTCTGTAATCATTTGCAGGGGCTGCAGGAGGTGCGAGCGCTAGCAAGGGGTGAAGTAGACCTACGCGTTGGAAATGGAGCAAGGATAGCTGCTATTTCCGTAGGAACATATGTTTTGTCGTTAGCGTCAGGGTTAGAGTTGCATTTGTATAATTGTTATTATGTACCAACCCTGAGCAAAAACATAATATCTGTATCTATGTTAGACGCGGAAGGTTTTCGTTTTGAAATTAAAAACAAATGTTGTTCCTTCTCGCACAATGATATGGTCTATGGAATAGCCCAATCAATTAACGGAATATATGTTTTAGACTTAACCACCGATGTCTATCATGTAGAAAATAAAAAGCTCAAAACAGGTGATCCTGAGTTGTCGTATCTCTGGCATTGTCGTTTAGGTCATATAAACGAAAAACGCATTAAGAGACTAGTATCCAATGGAGTGCTCAAATCACTTGATTACGAATCATTTGATAAATGCGAATCTTGCCTGTTAGGTAAGATGACACGAAATCCTTTTTCGGGAAAAGGAATTCGAGCTAGTGAGCTATTGGAACTAATACATTCAGATGTATGTGGTCCAATGAGCATCACAGCCAGAGGTGGTTACAACTATTTCGTCACGTTCACAGATGATTTTAGTAGATATGGATACATCTACTTAATCAGAAACAAAGACGAAGTCCTTCGAAAATTCATAGAATTTCAGAGGGAAGTTGAAAACCAACTTGATAGGAAGATCAAAACCTTGCGATCTGATCGTGGAGGTGAATATCTGAATAACGAATTCAATTATCACCTGAGAGATTGTGGTATAGTATCACAATTAACACCTCCTGGAACACCACAGTTGAATGGTGTTGCTGAAAGGAGAAATAGAACCCTATTAGATATGGTTCGATCGATGATGAGTCAGGCTGAGCTTCCTGATTCATTTTGGGGTTTCGCTCTACAATCCGTCGTTTTCCTGCTGAACAGGAGTCCGACAAAATCAGCTCCAAAGACACCATATGAGATATGGAAAGGAAAAGTTCCTGACTTGTCTTTCATAAAGGTTTGGGGCTGTGAAGCTTATGTTAAGAACCGGTCTGACAATAAGCTAGCACCCAGATCTGAGAAATGCCTATTTGTAGGTTATCCTTTAGTAACGCGAGGATATTACTTCTACAATCGCCAGGAGAACAAAGTGTTTGTGTCTCGTGATGCTGTCTTTCTAGAAAAAGAGTTTATTTCTAGAAGACAGAGTGGGAGAAATTTTGAACTTCGGGAAGTTCAGGAGCCACAAACAGAGGACGAAAATCAGGATGTTTTACGAGAAAACAGCCCTGAAACGTCTAATACAGTGGTTCCAGCCTCCGTTCGTAGAAGGTCAGGGAGAGTAAGTCACCCACCTGAGAGATACTTAGGTATTGTCGAAGACGATGATAAATGCTTAATGTTACTTTTAGAAAGTGACGAGCCCGCAACCTACAACGCAGCCATTACAGGTCCAAATTCTGCAAAATGGCTGGAGGCAATGAAATCTGAAATGGATTCCATGTACGAAAACCAAGTATGGGACTTGGTAGATGTGCCAGTAGGAACAAAAGTTCTGAAATGCAAGTGGATCTATAAGATCAAAGTCGGCATGGATGGAAACAAGGACGTTTTCAAAGCTCGACTGGTGGCGAAAGGTTTCACGCAAATTCATGGTATTCACTATGATGAAACATTTGCACCAGTTGCGATGCTTAGGTCCGTTCGGATAATCTTAGCGATTGCTGCGTTTCATGATTATGAAATATGGCAGATGGATGTCAAAACCGCCTTCCTGAACGGGTTCCTGGAAGAGGAAGTGTATATGACACAGCCAGAGGGTTTTGTCAATCCACGCAATCCTGAGAAAGTTTGCAAGCTTAAAAGGTCCATTTATGGACTTAAGCAAGCATCCAGGAGCTGGAATCATCGGTTTGATCATGTAATAAAACAAAATGGTTTCACTCGCAGTGTTGAGGAACCATGTTTGTACATGAAGTTTAGTGGGAGCAAGGTAACGTTCCTAATCCTGTATGTGGATTACATACTTCTCATCGGAAATGATATTACGACCCTTAACTCAGTTAAAGGATGGTTAGGAAATCATTTTCAGATGAAGGACCTAGGAGAAGCGCAACGCATCTTAGGCATCCGAATCTATAGAGATAGATCAAAACGGATGTTGGCATTAAGTCAAGAAGCTTATATGGATAAGATTCTTGAAAGATTCAATATGGAGAAATCCAAGAGAGGATATCTGCCAATGGGTCACGGAATAGTTCTAAGTAAGTCTCAATGTCCGTCTGAGCCCGCGGATATTGAACGCATGAGTAAGATCCCATACGCTTCCGCAGTTGGATCAGTCATGTATGCTATGATGTGTACGCGGCCTGATGTCTCGTATGCTTTGAGCATGACGAGCAGGTATCAGGCTAATCCCGGTGAAAGTCACTGGATAGCTGTAAAGAATATCCTAAAGTACTTGAGAAGAACTAAGGACAAATTCTTAGTGTTTGGAGGAGATACTGAGCTACGTGTAAAAGGTTACACAGATGCTAGTTTCCAAACTGATCGAGATGATATGAAATCTCAATCCGGCTATGTTTTTACTCTGAACGGTGGAGCGATCTGTTGGAAAAGTTCCAAACAATCTGTCACAGCGGATTCTACAACGGAGGCAGAGTACATTGCGGCTTCAGAAGCTGCAAAAGAAGCAGTATGGATCAAGCAGTTTCTAGAAGGGCTGAAGGTTGTTCCGTCAGCAGCAGATCCTATCACTGTCTATTGCGACAACAGTGGAGCAATTGTTCAGGCTAAAGAGCCTAAGTCTAGTAACAGGTCTAGACATGTACTCAGGAAGTTTCACGTAATACGAGATTTTGTGGAACGAGGAGATATTTTGGTTTGTAAGGTCGGGACAGATGATAATGTCGCCGATCCTTTGACTAAGCCGATGACACAGGCTAAGCACAACAGTCATGTAACGTCCATGGGATTGAGACGCATGACTGATTGGCTGTAGGTTATGTGATATGTAATAGTTAGATCCTTGTATATTAACTTTTTACATATAAAGATTTTATCGTTTAAATTTATTCAGTTTTGTATATTCTGAATAAATATATATTCTGTTAAACTCCTATAGGTCGTAGAGACAATTTGAGCCCTATTAAGTGAACAGGAATAGCAGAAAAATTTAGTCCCTAGTCACAATGTGAGGTGACGACTCTAAGTGACTAGAGTGTAAGTCGATTAGGATGACTGGTTCAAAAGTCATAGGGTCATGGGATGACCGGTCGTTTACACAGGCAGACTGTGAGACACTCTGTCGGACTTGACCACCTACAGATTCCTATTGCTGGGTCGAAGCTAGGAACACTGTATTATTCCATTGAGTCGATTCTTTTGACCTGAAACTATTTATCAGAGTTTGTGCAATAAATAGTGACTTTGATTTATGTCCTAAGTCGTGCCGTAAAAGGAGGCTATAAGGACATATTTTGGGTCACTGTAAGTTGTATGGAACAATGAGAGTAGAGTGAAGGGATTGTCCGCCCACGTTAGGGTTAATATCTTTAGGCCACTCGAGGAGTAGCAACTGGAAATGCGTGGCCACGCTCGGAAGTAATCTAAGGTAGATTTTTCCGGTCAGACAGTTGCGCTCTCGATCGAGAAAACCACTTTCCGATTCACATCGAGTGCAAGAGCGACCTGAAAGACATCTTGCATTAAGTGGGAGATATATAGGGCAAGAGTATCGATCATGCACATACTTGTCTCGGACAAGTGGGAGATTGTTGGAGCAGTGTCCTCCGACAATAGTGCATTGATTAATAAATCTCAATTATGGAATAAGGGATCAGTTTATAAGCTAAACTAATCAGTTGATCAACGTAAATCAATAACGATTGGCCGTCTAGGGTTTGACGTTATTGTCGTCGTAAGACGGCGGAGATCGACTGATCCCTATCGGTCATACCTATATAGGATAACGTGATGAACTCCTGTCAGCCAGTTAATAGTTAACTGCAATGTGTTTAGTATCAGGCCGAAGAGTTTATTATATTGTTAATTATATGATAATTAATAATAAATAAAGCGACTGATAAAATAGAAATTTTATCAGTATATAAATTACTAAATTCGAGATTAGTAATTATACGGGTATTATTGTGATTTGTCAGGCGTGACAAATTTAGCTAGAATTAATTACAAAAGTTGTAATTATTAGCTAAAATATGATTAGAAATAATTATTATATCAATATATAATAGTTAATTGTAACTTAATTAGTTAAGTTATGAAATGACTAAATTGACCTTTCTATACCTTATAGGTTGGTTAATTTAAGTGGGGGCAAATTAGTAAATTTGATTTACTAATTTAACCCACCACTATATATAGTCTAATCCATGTTTAGACTAAGACTACTAATCATTTTTCACACAAACAATACACACAAAATTAAAAGAAGAAAAACATCATCTTCTTTCTCTTCAAAGGTGGTCAACTTCTTCACCATAGCCACCAACCTTTTTGAGCTTTGCATGTAGCTCAAAAACACATCTAAACACAAAACTACTTCACCCTAATTGATCCTAATTGTTAGGGATTAGGGGTAGCTTGTTTTTGGAGTAAACCGAGTTATTACTAGTACATAATAATTCGGTTTTCTCGTGAATCCTTTGGTACGTACCGTAGGAGATTAGAGGAGCTCAAGAATCGAAGTTTGGAAGGAGGATCATCCTTGTTAAGCAGCTCAAGACACTCCTTAGTAAAGGAGAGCACAACCTAGAGCCAAAACAAGGTATACGATCTTTAAACTCGGTTTTTAGTTGTTTTTTACAACATGCAAATCGATCCTCACCTAAGGTTCAACTTAATATAGCTATTAAATGTTGTTTAGAGTGTCTAAACCACCTTAGGTTCTAACAGTATTCAATCCAAACAAAACCCTAGGTTGAACTTCATTTCAAGATCTTGATGTTAGGCTTTTGTAATGCTTGAAAACCTGTCGTTATGATCATCTTATAGTCCCTACAAGTTGGATGCGCATATGGTACTCTGTTTTGGAGCAGCTGTGGTATTTGGGCTATAAATTCTTGAATAGTTAATGAAACTTGACGTTTGATGTGTTGAAATACTCCTAAGAGGAAGGGTTATGATTTAAAGTTGGTGTTGTGCCTAAATAATGAGGAATTCTAGCCTAAATGAGCATCTAAACATGATCATGTGTTTCGAAGCATGAAGATGTAGCAGCCTATTGTTGTATTGGATTTGGATAAGTTATACTTGGTTTCTTTGGGAGATTTTTGGTGAGTTGAATACTGATGTATAGTAATTTGATGTACCATGATTATATCGTTTGTCGGAGGCCAATTCATGGAGGTTTTGGATCCGTGGTTCACGATATGGAGCCGTTCGGGATAGCTAAGAGTGTAAGTTCATACTTACTATGTCCTTTGCGTGTTGTGAGTAATATAAAGAAAGTTTATTAATGATATGACATTATGATTATGTGTGAATGATAATTGTTGAGTTTAATCATGGTATGGTTTAGGGAACTCGGTTTCGCACATAATGTATCTTTTGATACTAGGGCATGCTTATATGAATGTGTATGGATAATATGAGTGGTGTTATGACTCATGTGACCTTGTTTTGTACATGTGAATAGTATACGATGAGTCGAGTCATGTTTTATGTGAATAGTACCCTTTTGAGGGTGATTAGAACATTGTTATGCATACGTTGTGCATCATGAGTTGATGGTGGACAAGTATCTGATGGTTTTTGAGATGTGAACATGGTCTGTGTCCGCATGATCTATTCGATTGCTTGAGTACACATGGTGTGTTCTTGTGTTTGTACGTTGTTAAATGAGTGAACTCTATGATATGATGAGTTCTCAACTTGACATGTGTGGAACCGTGATTCATGTGAATTGTAGTTCATATACATGAGTATAATCGTATATGTGAAAATGTTTGTAAGAGGTGATTGACGAACTAATCACCCGATGTAAATGTATTGTGGCTGGTGATTGACGAACTAATCACCCGATGTAAATGTATTGTGACTGGTGATTGACGGACTAATCACCTGTTGTTTGATGTCTTATTAATTGATGATTGACGCACTAATCATCTATCGTATGTATAAGTTAGATGGCAATTTGGTTAAGGAGCCTCAGTGGTTTGATGAGGGAGTACCATGAGGTGATGAACGTATGACAGAAAGTCGTAACCTCGAATTTGGGTTACGTGATTGAAATGACCCGAATGGGCAATATTGATTGTCGCCTTAGGAGAGATTACCTCGAATTTGGGTAAGGACCTCCAAGGGGTGTGCACACTAATGACTGTTAAGGCATGCATAAATGAGGGGAAGACGTTCTCCAACAAGCGAGTGAGCCCGCAATGCGATCTTTGCCGCCCTCGCGTCGTTCCCTTACCTATTGCCAACGAAACTGTAAATTGTATATTGCAAGTTATGTATCGTATTAAGTATTCTTTGAGCATGATTGTGCTATGTGAAACGTATAATCTAGTTCTGAAATAG
Organism: Spergularia bocconei; assembly: GCA_963457585.1. Classification (NCBI taxonomy): domain Eukaryota; kingdom Viridiplantae; phylum Streptophyta; class Magnoliopsida; order Caryophyllales; family Caryophyllaceae; genus Spergularia; species Spergularia bocconei. The sequence continues at coordinate 1,640,914 of OY734951.1, read as the reverse complement.
AACTATGAATGATATGTTATGTGATTTAATGAATTATGCGTTTGAATTCGAGATGTGCTTAGAGGTGGAATATGATATTTCTGCTGATATATGTAGCCTTAATTGAAAGTGTTTATTGGTGTGTATGGCGGTGTTGCCAAGGTCGTGTTATGTGTATGGCTAGCATGATATGTTATTCTATAAATGCATGGTTAGCAAATGAATAATGGGTTTCGTTGATTACCCAATCGTCGTCGGTCTAAGGACCTTTATATGTCGGACAAATGAGGGCAGGTGTACCTCGGTAGTCCTATATGTGTGTCGTAAGTACGATGAACTTACCAGCTTTTGCTGAGTTACCCCTGTCCATTCAATTCATTGGAATGGGCAGTGTCGTGTTTTGTTAAATGTGCAGGTGTACGTGTATAGGGTCACATACTAGTGGAGAGGACGAATCACCAAGTCTAGTAGAAGTCAGGTCGTATTAGACTTTGGTATTAGTATGCCAAAGGTTATAACTTGTAAAGAGACGAGAAGTTTTTGATGTACTCGTATAATATAATAATCGTTTGTAACCGAGTAATTAGTGTTTTATGTTTTGGAGAGCCTTGTATCTTCCTTTGGGGGAGATACGGCGGTAATAGGTCCGATTTAGGCTAATGATGCTTCCGCTAATAATACTGTTAATTAAGTCTTAAAACTAGCTTAGAAAATCGGGCTGTTACAGCGTTCCATTCTCCGTGAAGATGCTCTAGGAGTTGCGTGGCCTAGACTAGTTAGGGAGTAGTCTTTTATTTCTTTCGGGGTTCTACCCCTCTTCTGTACCAAAAAAAAAAAAAAATAATAATAATAATTGAGCTAATATATACATGGGTCCGGTTCCTATGAGAACATTACTTACCATGAGAACCATGAGAACACCCCCAATATAAGCTAAAAAAAAAACAAAAACAAAAACAAAAATATTAATTAACTCATTTTCTCTCTCCTCCCCCATGCCCTTCCCTTTTCCTCCACCCGACCCCACACCCCCGAACCACCATAGCCCCACAGCTGGCCAGACCCACCACCACCTCCACCATTGCAACCACCACCACCGGGGCCGGAAGACTCCGGCGAACCAAACCCCCCTCCCCCTCGACCCTCCTCCACCCTCCTCTTCCTTACCCGACCCCAGTCCCCACCCTTAGCCGCCTACCCAACCACCGCCATCCTACCACACCACCTCAAAATCGTGAGACGACACCACCATTCGGCCGGCCGCCGTAAGGCGAGCCGGAACCCCCACCATTGCGACACCACCTCTTCCTTTCTCCGTCCACGAATTCCTCTCTCCCAACTTTTCTCTCTCCTCCAAATCACTTTCCGGCGACAATGGTGATTTCCGTAGCATACAGTGAGTCTAGAATGCACATTTAGAAATTATGGAATGCACAATTACATGATTCGGAATGCACAATTACATGATTCGAAATGCACATTTAGAAAAAATTAAATGCACCTTTACATGGTTTGAAATGCACTTTCGGGTGGTGGTGCGACGGTGAGGAGTGGTGGCTAAAGTGCGTTGGTGGCAACCATGGTGCGTGGCGGCGCGACTTTCAGAGAGGTGGGAATTGTGGGGATGGCATAAGGAGGGAGAAAAGTCGCGGTGGCTAAGCTTTGAGTGCGCGACGCCAAAGGTGGCGTCACGGTGGGGAGGAATGGTCGGAGGGCGGCTGTCAATGATGGTGTTGGTGTGGGCGGCTGTCAACAATGGTCGTGGTGGTGGTGTGGTGGAGGGAGGGGGGAAGAAGAAGAGAGCATGAAGAAAGAAGGAAAAAACAGAAATTTGCTCCAAAAGAAAAAAGGAAATAGAAGATAGATCGTGGCCATAGATTATATGATCCAGTGGTAGAGAAAGGTTCTCATGGTTCACATGGGAGGACATGTTCTCATATGAACTGAATCCTATTAGTATATTATTAAAGCCTAATTGGCATCGATTGCGTACGTAAAATTACATATTTTTTTTTGTCGTAAGTCTTCCGTTTTTTGTCGGTATAACATACAATAATATTGCAATTTTATAAGGGATATTATCCAAGGTACCCCTGAGGTTCCCGATTTTTTCTGTGGTACCCCTGAAGTTTCCGAAATTCCTGCGGTACCCCCGAGGTTTGCGTTTTGCCAAAATATATAACGGAAACTTAACACCGTTAGCCAATTGTGAGATATTTGGATATTACTTAATACTATTTACTATTTATTTTTAATAGCAAAAAAAGTTAAAAAAAAAAAATGTCAAACAAATTTCTCAAAACCCAAACTTTTCTCTCCTCCCCTCACCAAACGTCCCAACCCCGACCCCCACCACCACTCAACTCCGACCGGCCGACCACCACCACCACCCAACCCTGACCCCCACAGTAACATCTTGAGCGGCCTACCCAGACGAACTTTAGAGAAAGGGGAGGAAGGTGTGACAAAAATGAGGAGAGAGAAAGATAAATTATCGGGAAAATAGAGGAGATGAGGAGAAGCACATAGAGGCGGGGACGTTCAAACCGGCGGCAAATCGACAGCCCATCACAAATACCGGCCGCCCCTCCCTGCAATTGAAGCCGTAACGTCCTATTTCCGTCGAAAGAGATAAAAATTCAAGGAGAGAGAAGAAATAGAGAATGAAGAAATTGTGGCGGAGGAGAGGGAAGCATTGGGGTTGATGATAGGGGTTTGGGTCGCCGGAGCAAGAGGGTCGAGGTGGTGGAGTCGGAGGTGGTATTGGCGGTGGTGGGAGCGGGCAGTGGCGGTGGTAATTGGTGGTGGTGGTGGCTCGGGTAAGGAGAGGTGGGGCTAGAGGGAGGAGAGAGAAAAAATGTGGTAGTTTGAGTTTTGTTTTTGATTATTTTCAGTTTTTTAGAATTTTTAGATTAAATAATAATGTCATTTAATCTCTAAATAGTACAATTAGTTAACGGAGTTAAATTTCTGTTATACATTTTGGCAAAACGCAAAGCTCAGGGGTACCGCAGGAATTTCGGAAACCTCAGGGGTACCCTGGATAATATCCCATTTTATAATATATAGTTTGTAGAATATATCTATATATTCTTGTCTTATCAAACTGATAGAGTGATCGAATGGTATACGCATTAGCAAAGGGACAAAGTGGCTAACAACTTCTGATAAGAGCGCAGAGAGGGACAGAAGACCAGCTGAACTGCTCGCTCAGACTATCCGGAATATATTTACTTGACCAATTAATCACAATTGTATTATACATGGTTTTATTCAAATGTCTAAGAGCGCGCTTAGGGGTCGCTCTGGCCGAGAGATTAGATGGAGAAACTCAAACCTCTTACTTAAACGTAATATAAGATATTTTTCATATTCCGTATGTATGAGACACGACTCATGAGTCTTGACCTCCTCATGCGTCCATTTGGTAGAATATATATGAAAACCCAAATCATGTATAACACATGCCCAAAGTGGATCTTTTGTCCCACTTTGTGTTCCATTTAGTGTGCCACACAAATGGGAGGCAAGAATTTCCCAAAACTTACCATTAAAAATAATATTTAATTTAATCATATTGTCAAATTCTTGTCTCTCATTGGTGTGGCACACATAATGGGACACAAAGTGCGACAGAAGATCCACTCTGACACATGTCACATTAGTTTGGTGATTTAATGACATGTAAAACGAGATAGGTAGTAATGAAAGGGGTGTGGAATTAATTAATCAGAGTACATTCTAGGGTGTCGTTTGGATACACTCGGGAAGTCGAAATTCCCATGAACTTGCAAATCCTAGGAATTAAGAAAGCATGGGAATTGGAGAATTTTGTTTGGATGAATAAGGGAATTCAATTACCATGTGAATTTCTACTTACCTAGCCCCCCCAAAGTAATTAAATTCCTACACTTTGGAGGAATTGGAAATGCCTAGGAATTTCTAATTCCTACACTTTATGGTAACCAAACAAGTCAAGAGAATTCCAATTCGTAGGAAAATAAAATTCCTATGCATTTTGAGGGTATCCAAACGACACCTAGGTATATGATATTAGCTTACACATAATATGAAAATAAAATTGGAAATGGAACGTCTATTCGTCATAGGACAGGTAAAGAGAATTATATATCATATCATATATAATATAATTACCGGTCCTTTTCGCAGCATATTAGAGCGTCCACCTCAGCAATGACATCAGCGACACCTCATCAATGACATCAGCAGTCGCTCTTTTTGGTAACAAAATCTCGAGTACGAATATTACATTCCATACAAATAAAAATAACAATTAAAAATAAAAATAAAAAAATTTAGATAAAAAAATCTGGCCATAAAAATCTACAGAATAAAAAAAGAGTTTCCGTAAATAAACATTTGTACCGTATTTATAATAATTGTATTAAATCTAGCAAGAAAATCGATTTAGGCAAGAAAAATTGTATATTCCGATTATAAATTTAGTAAATAAATCTGCATTAACATTGTATATTCCGTTTATGAAAAAAACGGAATCAAATCTTTTCCATAAGTAATTAAGTTAAACAGATTCAAAAATAAATTCGGAAATCAAATATGATTATAGTCAGCAGGAAAATATAATTTTACCCTAAAATATTGCTTCATGGAGTATCATTTTACCAAAATTGTGACAAAAAAAAGCCGAAATGGCACTAAAAAAAATATACAAATAAGAACAAGTTTGTATTTATATTTCATCATCCATAATTAGAACATAATTCAAATAAAAAAATAATTCCATAAATAAAAATACTATTTTTTAGAAAAGGATATAATTTAGCTTGATTTTTACGTAATTTAGCTTGATTTTTACGTAGCTTGATTTAATTTGGCGTGTGAAATAGTAGGATTAGGAGATTTAATTTTTTTTTTTTTGTTAGGAAATCCCTTACAAATAGGCTAATTTATTGTCATTGTTTGATTGAGTTGCTAAAATGGAAAAGTGGTCTCACCCAAATTATCCTACGTGATAAGTTGTTTCATTGTTTATTTTGCAGAATTATATATGTTCCTTTACATTTTATGCTTATGTCATCATCCTATTGTGTTGAATAGATTATTTTTTCTTTTTCCTCTAATACATCATTTTTCGACTTGCAGGATACTTTTAGCATGGAGTATCTACACATTGATGATTTGATATATCAATGACCGATTCACGGATTATCAATTCGCTTCGCATGGATTAATTCATTTTGAATTTTTACGTCCGCACAGTATGAAAAAAACGTGAGTAGTCTTATTTCGCCCAATCTACCATTATAATGTCGTCGTCATGGTCTTATCAGTCTTTAATTTGTGATTGTTTTTTTATCATTCTAATGTATTGTATGTTTTAGTTCAACGTGAGATGATGAGCACAATGAATCAACCACGAAACACGGCCCTCCTATAGTCCTATTACTATGAGATACGGGGTATCACAAAGCTAAGGTGGGGGGGGTATTGTTCTTATTTCACCATGTGACCATGCTTACTGGCATTAATTCTATGTGTTCTCTACTTTTAGTTTAATTACTGAATCTGAAAAAAGATGATCGCTAAATAAAGGGTCATTGATGAGGTAAGCTTAAATCATTTTTTTAGATTTTGAGTATATATGTACACCTTTATAATCAAAGATATATCGAGTTTGCTCACCTTTGTGAATCAAATACACTTCTACCATTGATTTTCGACATTATTTCGGCTGATGAAATACGGTGATCATAATTTTGTTTAGTACTAACTTTGTAATATCAACTTGCTTTGATAAGCGGCTGTCACTCCAGAGCTTTCTTATCTCTCTTTCTTAACTCAATTTGTTCTACATTTACTTTTCCCAATTGCATTTTATTTTGTTTTTATTTTGGTTCTGTGGACGTTTCTTACCATTTGATTTGAGTGAGGTAGATTGTAGATTTATGATCACATTCGATTTGTTTAATTGATTAGCCATTGTCGCATTAAAGGTTTGATTAATTGATTTATTCTTCGCTCATATGTGTTTTACTTTGTAAATATGATAGTAACCATTCATATATGTGCGTTAGTACTCCGTGGTTAGTACTTAGTAGTATGTAAAATATTTAATTGATTAAATTGTGATTTTAATTCGAATTTTGATAGAATCATTTGAGAGGGCGGCTCGGATGGAAATCGGCAAAGATATACACAGCCTCAGATTGAAGACCATTTCAAAGTGATTCTATGGTCAACAGTTTTTTAATGTAACCTTTCTCTTATCTATTAATTTTATAAGCAGCAATAGAGAACAAAGCAGCAATAGAGAACGACATCAGGCCAGCGTAACATATTTGAGCTTAATTTAGTTATTTAGGTGGATCTTTTTTTTATTAAAGGTACAATAGTTACTACAGAATTGCCGGTAAATGGATTAAGGCATGGTTAACAAAGCAAGTGTTCCTCTCAAAAAAAAAAACAAAGCAAGTGGTGTATTTGCTTAGTCCTTTATTGTACTATCAAAACGTATTTCCGTATTTTTACTTATCTTCTATGTTGCAATTCAAACTTGAGACAATTCTACGGCGTGCGGAAGCTATCATTCATAGCTTTGATCACCCATAGTCCAGACCATCAGATTCTTATGCGCGCAGTAGCGGCAATTTCTGTTTAAAAAATTCTAGGACAAGGCTGATACTCACATTAGTAATAAAGACCAGGAGACAAAAGAAGATAACAAATTAGGAAATTATGAGCCGATCGATTGAAAAAGAAAACTCCTCCGAAAATTTTAAGACAGTTTCATGAGAAGTTTCCTTCAGTAGTGCCTTTGACTTTGTAGTTTGGATTTTACTAGCTTGATCTTCTTACCAAACGACATCTTCGTTTGGTCTGTGTCAATGTCTTCCAAAATCATATTTTCGGGAATTTATAGATGGACCTACAATTGGTCAATTCGATCGATGGTCGCTCTGACCACATAGTGGATATGACATCTCAAATAGGTGGGATTCCGGTATACTTATTACAGCTCCATTGACATCCATCGATGGTGATTTAAAACGGGCCAAATCATTCTGCCAACCATGATTCAAAGTTTTAGGCAAGAAAATCTCCATATCGAGTAGCAAATTTTTAAAATATAATTTCCATAAAAATGTGTAACAGAAGTTACTATTCTAAAAGATATCATTATATGCGTGTGCAATATTCCAATCTGTCATATATTGGATAAATCAAAAAGTTCCCAGAATAAATGAAATCAAATCGAAAATTTGGGAAAAGATACAATTTCCTACGGCAATAAAATCTTTTTTAAGGTTATAAAATAAGAACAATATATTGCAATTTTCCGGATTTTAACGCAATAAAATCATAAAAATATATTGCAATTTTCTAAGATTTTGATATTATTCACGAAACAGAATATTCCTTAAATAAATAAAAAACACAAGCAAAATTTCACCTCCTCCCATGAAAACAGTGCTAAACAGGATAGTAATAAATTAGTGATATAATCTGTTAAAGATATTAATTAGTCAATCAAAAAGAAAAAAAAGCAACTCATTGAATCATTTCCTTATAAAATCAAATCAAATCTTTTAATTTACGGAAATTATAGGGGCTAGATATTCAGAAATATCGTACAAAACAATTCCACCTCACGTATACTAATTAGTTAACCTATATATGTTGTTTAACGTAGAGATCAACGGGTATGGTAGATTAGACCCAAAAGTATGTGTATATAAATGAGTTCGTGTTAATACGGATCACAGGTCATATAAAGCGGGTTCATAACCAAGAAATTGGGTAATTGACCATAAAAGCGGGCCATGACCAATAAATATGTGTATCTAAACAAGGTCAGGTTCGAGCCATGAAACTAAGGAAAGCTTAATTTTATAACTGAAATACAGCTTAATTGATTGGGTCAATTTAAACCCAAAAGTATGTGTATCAAAACAATTCGAGTTAATACAGTCTATTGGTCATAAATAACAGGTTCTTGACCTAAAAATAACAGGGTTATAAACCGTAATGCATGGTTACGGACCATAAAAGTAGGTTCATGGCCAAGAAACCAAAAGATCTTTTACACATTAAAGATCTTAATTTTTAGGTACATTGTCTATATACTAATAATATATGATTATAACAACTCGATCAATTTTTGCAGGGGTTCAACTAAATTCATCTTATTTATGGGTCAAATCGGTAAATAGATCGATCAAGTTAGACAAATATATGGGGGTATAATTGAGTATGCGCTTCAGAGGTCACGTACGGGTCCTAAATAGTGGTTTCATGATGATTTAGAAAAACCGAGGTCAAATTGGGTGGAGAAATATAGTTGGTATTATACGGGTGAACAACTATACATATGTCATGTCAAATTGTCAAATGGATGGATTTGGCAATACGGGTTGCAGAAATATGTAAAATATGCGAGATCGATCGTATCGAGTTGGGTCAAAATATGGGTAAAAAAATACATCTTGCGCCATATTACTCGCCGTAACAAAATTTCAATCATACTTATAATTTTCGAAGTTTAAATATAAACAATCATAAGATTATAATTAGCTTTTGATTTATTATATGATATATCTTGATACATTTTAGGGTTAAACTATCTTAAATTTGTCTTGCTGAATGGTCAAGTCGGGTCTACAAATCGGGTCAGTTTAACCCATAAATATGCGTGTTGAAACAGGTTCAAGTCAATATAGGATACGGGTTAATTAAAAAAATAGGTTTATTACCCCGAAATGGGTTGGATCCCGACAGTTACCATATGATTTAAGTTTTTGACAGGTCTAACATCGTGACTTTCTATTTTTAAAAAGCGTTTCTACACATCTATAAATTTGACCTATAAAATACGTTTATGATCTAATATTGGAGTATAAAAAAGTTTTTTTTTTACCTATATCATACAACAGCCCGTGCAATTTTGCACGGGTCATTAAACTAGTATATATATAAAGTTGGATGGAAACCGTGTGGGCGCGACACGTCATCCTCCACCTCACGTGCCACATAGGTGACAGTCAAACGTGCATGTCACACGAGCGCTTCCACCTCATCACTTGGCGCACAGTCAAATCCGCAAAAATGATACTATCAAGGCTTGAACCCATGACCTCAAAGTTGCATTTCAACGCTTCAACCACTGTGCTAATTGAATTTTGTTGATTCTTTTATTAACATAATCATATATAAAGGTCATTAATGTTGAGGTTATAAATATATACATCAAATTAAACATCAAATTTTTTTATGGAGGGGTTGACATAAATCGTTGTATAATGATATTATTCACAATCCTGATAACAATAAATATTAAAGTAACAAAAAAGTGGAGAGTAAAACACGAGATCAGAATTGGTATTTTACAGTTACGAGAAAAACGAAAACATGTATGACTAAAATTATAATCTCTCTATTTCACCAATTTACGTATAAAATCAAACACACTAATTGTTTTTGGTGACACTTTTTTCCACAGTACTCTATGAAGACGACAAGGGGGTAATAATATTGATCACTATATATTAATCTATCTATTTTTGAAATTTAGGGGTGATTGATATAAATCATGATATTGATATAGTTCATAATCGTGGTGAGAATAAATATTGGAATAACTAAAAAGTGGAGAGAGAAATACAAGAATTAGTATTATGCGGTTTGGCGAATATTGAAGATTCCGATAACTAATATTGTAAGATCTCTATTTCACTAATATATGCATAAGATGAAACACGGTAATCAACGAAGACCGTGCGTAGCACGGTGTAAAGACTAGTAAGACTAGATATCCCTTGTTTTTTCTTTTCTTTTCTTTTTTTTTGTTAGAATGCAATTGATATTATAGATTAAACTATGTATTTCCGACATGAATAATATAGATGGTGTAACATATAGCATGGTAATAATAATAATATAATGTAACAGGCTTAAATATGTTGTGTCTCGTTTAGATGTAGCAATCCAACACAACCTCAATGTCCAACACCTAACCTTTCCCATTTGTCAATACGAAGACTTGGGGGTTAACATCAAACTTTGAATAAAAACAGAGTAGATAATATAGGATAATAAGTAAGCTCATGAAACATATGATATCATTATTAGATTAAACATAAACTTGTTAATTTGTCACATCGAACAGAGTTCAATCTAACTCAGCATAAGCAAAGTTAATTCAGTTTATAATCTTGGTTTTCTACACGTCTTTAGTTCGTCGCCGATGTAATCAGATCACATAAACATTTTATTTAATATTTGATATATTAAGTTATCCAACTCGTTTACTTTAATCTTAGCCCCAGTGAAAACTTATAAGCACTATAATTAACTAATTACATATTTATATGTACGAAAACAAGTAACATTACTATACTTGTGGGGAATGGGGGGGATAATATATTTTGCTTAGACATACAAATCGAACAAATCAAGACATTAGACTAATTACCGAGATATAATTAAAAAGTGTACTAATCATATTCCATTTTAGTTAAAAATATACTCTCGTAATCTAATGTAAAACTCACGTAAACAACATTTATGATTCGAAATTCACTTGATTCTATGATGATCTATATATACACTAAACTCTTCAATTCCTACTCTTAAGAAAATGTGATGAAGTGAAAGAGATAACACAACTTTCTAGCTCACTCTTTATGAATCCAAGTATACTCCAGCAGTCCAGCCTATGAGATTTGATTGATCTGGACAATAATAGATAATCGAAAATGATAAGAGTGTGTGTCTACGTACACCAACAAATATTACTTCCGATTCAATCATGAAAATTATAAAATTATCTTTCTAAAACAATACGGAGTACGTATACAGTTTTTCAATTCAATACCATTCAAAATTAACAATATAGGAGTAGCTTCATGCTATTTATTGGTTAACATATTGGAGGGGATTGATTGATGTGGCATTATTATTAGTTAGCCACACGAACCACAATGACTATGAGGGGACTTTGAGGGGCACACGGGCAGCCGCAGGGGAAGTTGAATCATTGACAATTTTGCTACGGAAAATGGTACGTACTCCTACTACCAAGTAGCAACATCCCCTGAATCATGTGCCCGAGCCCGACGGCTGCCCGTACGCCACTGTCCCTCATTATTTACCCCCTAATATCGGCCGTGCGCTTGGGCGTCAATCTTCCATATTGTCTTTATTATGGTTTTTATTAAACTATGGTAAGATAATAAGAGAAACGCCATTTTACGATCTGTTTAAAAGACTTAATAATTTGCTCTAAAAAAATTTAAGTGATCAATAATAAGTTTCGGTGTTTGAATGTTTAACGTATACTTATAGTCATATATTAAACTATACCTACACGGCTACACATATATCTATTTCGACATGAACCAAAACCTCAGTCCACCAAGATTATTTGTGCTTTTGAAATTCAGGCCATTCGATCCAAGGGACCGGAACGGACCGAATGGGTTTGGTCCATCTTCGGTCCGTGAAATTTGGAATTTTGGTCTTCGTTCCGGTTTAGTTCGGTCTTTTAATTAATGTACATACATCTCATGCATCTTTACATCGCCCATCTCATTGTTGAACTCTACCCCATGCATGGCTATTCCACGATTAAAACATCGCCTGAACACGTACTCATTATTTGTAAACATACATACATCCCAATATCCCATGCATGCTTCTTAACATGTTCATCTCATAGTTGAACTTTATCACGTGGCTATTACACGATTAAAACATCGTTTGAACATGTACTCATCATTTGTACGCACGTAAACATACATACATGCATCCCATGCTTCCAAACATGTTCATCTCATGGTTGAACTTTACCCCATTGCTATTCCACGGATAAAACATAATCCAAATACAAACTCGTCATTTATACACACACATCCTATGTTTCTTAACATGTTCATCTCATGGTTGAACTTTATAGCTTTACCCCAAGTAAGCCTCTTTACGATTAAAACATTGCTCGAACACGTACTCATCATTTATACATTGTACATACAAGTGCAAACATTATGGTGACGATCAACATCCACGTACTATAGCACTTCTTGACATTTCCAAGCTTCTACAGTTGTACATTGCATTTATACATTTTCAATACCACAGTCAATTCTAATATTTACCTTTTCTAACAGTAAAAACATTTGGAGGGGGGGGGGGTAAAAAAACAGGCTGGTAGGAAGCTGACATGGCAATCACCAAACCCCACATGCACAAACCAAGTCCACGTGTCGTAGGGCCCAGTATGTCCCCAATTCCACCCTACAACGTCCCTTTCCTCGACCCCTCACTTGCTCCTCTCACCTTCCTGCTCACCTCCCTTTTGTCTCCCTTTCTCTCTCCTACGTGGCACCCTCCCCCTTTCTCCCCTCCTATATATACCTCCCTTCACTCCCTCCCACCTCTCCACAACCCAAAACTTCTCTCTTACTCTACTCCTCTTCAACCACCCTCCCTCATTTTTTACAAACTTATCAAAGAAGATACCCTAAAGTAAAACAAACCATCATAACTTAACTCAAAATTGTTACATTATAACTTCTAAGTTAAAATAAATCAATATCATCAAATTGTTGTCTATATATAGAACAATAGAATAATGGCTGTGGATTCGGTGTTGTCGTCGCCACTCGGTCCGCCGGCGTGTGAGAAGGACGCAAAGGCGCTCCAGTTCATCGAGGAGATGACCCGGAACGCCGATCAGGTCCAAGAGAGGGTGTTGGGTGAAATATTGACCCGAAATGCCGAAACCGAATACCTTAAACGGTACAAACTCAATGGTGCGTCTGATCAGGGCACTTTCAAGGCTAAGGTCCCCATGGTTACCTATGAGGACCTTCAGCCTGAAATTCAGCGTATCGCCAATGGCGACCGCTCTCCCATCCTCTCTTCTCACCCTATCTCCGAGTTCCTCACTAGGTATATATACCACTACTATTACTATTACTCATTTCTTTCTTTTCTTGTAAGTTACGAGAGGAAGTTAACATTCAATTTGAATATGCGAGAGAAATTCAAACAAAAATAAAACGACAGGAAATGAGGTCAAGTCGTGAACCAATTTGGTCACGTAGTGTCATGACTTATGAGAGTTAAATTTGATTAGTATTGTGAATTGACCAAAGACTTAACATTACATGCTGTAACAGACACGAGTATCTTAATCATTAGACCAAGACTAACTCGTTTTTAGTCAATTTGACGACTAATTAAAATTTGTGATGGGTTTATTATTGCAGTTCCGGAACATCAGCAGGAGAGAGAAAATTGATGCCAACAATCAAAGAAGAATTGGATCGCCGTCAACTGTTGTACAGCCTTCTAATGCCTGTCATGAATCTGTAAGTAGTAGTAGTGTACTAATTAATTTGGGCAATTATTATTTTCTGCCCCTCAATTTCTGGATTTTCTTGGTATAATACACCCTAATAATTTATGTTATGTTGCCAATACATGGGGATTGCCAAATTTTCTTAATTTTAATTAGTTTAATTTAATTTTGGTTGACCGAAAACTAATTAAGTTTCCCACGTGACAGGTACGTGCCAGGTCTAGACAAAGGAAAGGGGCTCTACTTTTTGTTTGTCAAGTCTGAGACCCGGACACCCGGTGGGCTTTTGGCCCGGCCCGTTTTGACTAGCTATTACAAGAGTGAGCATTTCAAGACCCGGCCCTATGACCCGTATATGGTTTACACCAGCCCGAATGAGGCCATTCTCTGCCCGGATTCTTACCAGAGTATGTACACCCAAATGTTATGTGGGTTGTACGAGCGCGAAAAGGTGCTCCGTTTAGGAGCGGTTTTCGCCTCGGGTTTGCTTCGGGCCATTCGGTTTCTCCAGCTGAATTGGAAGCAGTTAGTCCAGGACATCCGGGCCGGGACACTTGACCCGCAAGTGACCGACCCGGCTGTCCGGGCTAGTATGGGCCGGGTCGTGAAACCCGACCCGGAATTGGCGGATTTTGTCGAAGCGGAGTGTGGCACGAACCAATGGGAAGGGATTATAACCCGGATTTGGCCCAACACAAAGTATCTTGACGTAATTGTTACTGGGGCAATGGCGCAGTATATTCCCACATTGGATTTTTACAGCGGGGGTTTACCTTGTGCTTGTACAATGTACGCCTCTTCGGAGTGTTACTTCGGGTTAAATTTAAACCCGATGTGTAAACCCTCAGAAGTGTCGTACACGATCATGCCAAATATGGCATATTTCGAGTTCCTTCCCCATGATCCGTCGGGGTTGACGAGCACTCGAGGAGAATTGTCCTCGAGACTCGTCAACTTGGCCGACGTTGAGGTGGGAAAGGAGTACGAGTTAGTGATCACCACCTATGCGGGTTTGTATAGGTACCGAGTTGGTGACATCCTCCGTGTCACGGGGTTCCACAACTCGGCCCCACAATTCCATTTTGTGAGGAGGAAAAATGTCCTCCTCAGCATTGACTCGGATAAAACAGACGAATCGGAGCTACAAAAGGCCGTAGAAAACGCCTCACAACTTCTTGAGGCGTATAACACAAGCATTGTAGAGTACACTAGCTTTGCGGACACTACGACAATCCCGGGTCACTACGTCATATACTACGAGTTGATGGTCAAGGAGGGTAACTCGGGCGAGTTACCACCTAGTCATGTGTTGGATAATTGTTGTTTGGAAATGGAAGAATCGCTCAACTCGGTGTATCGACAAGGCCGAGTTGCTGACAACTCAATTGGGCCATTAGAAATTAGGGTTGTTAAAAGTGGGACCTTTGAGGAGCTCATGGACTACGCTATCTCACGTGGGGCGTCAATTAACCAATACAAGGTGCCAAGATGTGTTAATTTCACACCTATTATGGAGTTACTAGACTCGCGAGTTGTCTCGACTCATTTCAGCCAGAGTAAACCTCATTGGACTCCGGACCGTCGTAGGTGATGGAAATATGTATTATGCATGACTAATGCACCCTCTAAGAAAATTTAAACTGGTGAAGGGTGGTAGTAGTTGCTTATTTAGGGATTTTTTTTCTTTTTTTCGGATGTTTAATGCTTCCCTTGCTTTTCTGAACAATTTATTTTTCCTTTTTCTTTTGATCATTTAGTCTCTGGAAAAAGATGGTTAGCTTTGGTTTAGAGAGGTAGGGAAGTTTGTACTTTGTAGTGATCATCATCTTTGTCAAGATGCAATGTAATGTAACGTTTGTTGATTTAACTCTTTTGTGATAAAAGGAAGCGATGTTGGCCTTTTCAAAAAGCCTTATGTCTCATCATCATAATTCCGATTTACTTTAAACGTCGGTTTGTTTTAATAGTTTGATCCCCAAGAGGTGAAAATAAACTCTAATCTCTATGTGATATAGTAGTTTACTCAATATGATAATTAAAAAAAATCACATTTTATTTAATTTTCTCTTTATTTTGTTTGACTACCGATATTTAGTAGTAAATGTTATCAACTCTACCAAAAAATAACTCTATGAGATTCTCACCCGTTTATTTATTAGTCGGATTGTGTCGTGTCTAAAGGTAATTGAAAATTATGAAATGATTAAATTTCTACAAATTGTATCACAATACAATGTAATGTAAGTTTTAATGATTTAACTCTTTTGTGAAAAAACAAGTGATGTTGGCCTTTTGAAAAAAGCCTATACAATCTAATGTCTCATCATGAGTTTATGTTTGGTCTTTGGAACAAGTCTTTGATCATGTAAACAGTTGTAATTGCTTTCACCTTTTTTACTAACTTTTTCTCATGTACATTGAATTTGAGTGTTGTTGTTTTTACCACTTTTCTAGTTTAGGAGTGTTATATAGGGACCAGCTAATTAAAGAACTCTGATTTATTCAAGTTTTAGGCAATCTCCTTATTCTTTCTTGTTGTTAATTTGTAAGTGTTAACTTAACCAACAATGTACTATTTATCAAGGCAGGCGAAATCACACCCATATTGTAAAACTAAAATAATACGTGGAGTTTCGAATGATATACGGATATGCGATATATATAGTCACATAGTAAGAAAATCTAAACCGGAAAGTACTTTTGTGTACATCCTCCGATCTCATATATAATACATGTACGCGCACCTTATTGGTGCTACTATTTACAAGTTTTTTTTTTCTTTTTCTGAGGGGATGTATTTACTAGTTAAGAGCTTGTAAATTTATCTAAGGATTTTGCTTGGAAGTTAGATTTGAGTTTAATTAAGCTCAAATACCTTTGCAATAATCTTTGTCCTTTCCTAATGAGTTGGTCTTTCATGTGTCTTAATAAAGTACAAATGTCATAATCTTTTGTCCCCAATAATTTTGACATGAGTAACAATGTAACATCAACAACTTTTTTTTTTACTAAGTTTTACTGACAGATTCTTTAGAGACTTGGATTATTATTGGAACATAGGGGAGTGTAGTGCGCTAAGTTATAAAATAGGGGTACGACAATAATTTACCGTTGTATTTTTTTGACCCCATCAACACCTGATTGACCCTAGTAATAAAGCACGATTTCAATGTGTTTTCCTTTTGCATTTCTTACTGGAACATCGTGGGAGGAAATTGTGTCTTTATACTACCTCCGCTTATCTGGGTAATCCCGACATTTGATTAGAATTGCTCTCACATATTCAACTAGAAATAAAGTTAACAATTCGGAAGAATGAAAGGAGATAGAAGTATAAGTGCGTGTGTCGGAATATATCCTCTTTGTACTTTATTTTTTTGAGTATGGTTTAACACGGATCCATGTCAACTGATAATCGTCAAGTATGATTAAAACAACTGCGCCGATTCACTGATTATTATGCCGAGTGTATTGAGTGAAAGGTATATAAACCTTAATTACCTTTACCAATTTATCCAAGTTCTCAGTGGTACTACTTTGACATTGAACTAACCTAGTACTGTAGAGTCATATGGTGAGCATAGTGTTAAAAAGAAGAAGTGTTGAAGTGATGCCTCACTTTAAGAAGGCAATTGTACGAACAAAAGTGGTGAAAATAGTATGTCAAGTCCGTCTGCCAAATTAGAAGGGATATACTCCGTAAGTTTTAAGAATGACCCATAATATTCATCAGTATCGTGCTCGAATAGTAGTGTTTGCTAGACCTCTCCTTTCTCTTCCATACCTTTAGGCTTTTCCCTTGCTTGTTGTTTTGATCGTAAATGCCACAGATCGCAGTTACGTCATGTATGTATGATTTAAGTGTAAAACACCAAGCTATTCAGTTCAGATCTAATGAATTTTGTTAGAATATTAACATAATACATCAATAGTTTAGCTCGGTAGATATGAAATTTCAATTGAATCATACGAAGCTTTAATTACGAAATTTAAAAGAGATAGTGAAGGCACCTATGCACAAATGGAGCACTAGTTGATGTTGCATGATCATGTAACATGGTTTGGTGCTACCAAACTTCTAATTTATAGTGTACACCTAAGATTAGCTAGAGATAGTGAAGTCACCTAAGCATGCATGTTTACTCTAAATCAGCTTAGTTACTGCCTAATTAGTTCCTATGAGAAATGTAATCGATGACATTGATCGAACAGAGCGACTTCCCCTTCAAACTCATTAGTTATCACCTCTCCTTTCTACTCCGAGTTGTTAACCATCGTTAATGATGTATTTGATCACTATTGTGAAATGCGAGAAGATACCTTATATATCTCGACTAATACCATGTTATGAGCACAACGTCAAACAAAACAAACACGATATGGATTAGAAGGTCTTCTTAAATAATGAATAGTATACCTTAATTAATAATTTCCCAAGTAGAAATAAAATACTCTCTACACATCATTTTGACAAGATTTATGAGTAGGATCTAGTACTTCTCAATGGATAAGCTTCATAATACTCCCAAAAATATTATTTGAATGTATAATTGAAGGGGAAGATTAAGACTTAGAGAAAACAACATACAAGTGCATGGTGGTTGATTGGAATGCACGAGGTACTTACTAGAAAACAAACCAAATTGGGTAGTAAAGACAACATTTAATTGTATGATTAGGAAAATTAGCTGATTTTAGTGGAACAAGCAAGTGGGATAATTGAATCCATACTAATTATAGACATACATGGAAAATTTGGATTTCCTTTTTCGTTTGGATTGTCTGGATCAAATATGGAGTCTGTCTTTCGCATGTGGTTGCTCTTAAGACCAAAAATGTAGAAGACTAGCTAGTAGGCTACCACACAAGGCTTCTCCTTCAAGTTTTGCTCATATAAGGCCTAACTAAGTCGTTTTCCATGTTATGTCCATAACACGTTAAATTTTGGATAAGACCATACTACGCTAAAACGAGTTTAAGGTAAGAACTTTCTCTGTTGTGTTTAGAACTGCCGGGAAGGAAAACGGAAAGAAATTAGCGAACCCAACGTTCAGAGGATGACAATTCTAAATGCCGGAGCAATCTAAGACCTTCTCATTGATTGAGAATACCTGTGTACCTCTGAACAAGGAAAGGGTGACGGAGTTTCCCTGAGCTAGCGTGACTTTTACACCATTACCCCTGTCCCCTGACAATTACACCCCCTAGAAAACAGCCCTCTCTCGCTGCACCGCTGCCACGACAGCCCGTATACTTTTAATCTCTACCTCTTCAATATCACCGTGAGCCCTCCATCTCTCTGAAAACAACTAATGTCACAGTCTAAGGTCTAACCCTGCAACCACGTCCACCCCTCGACATCATATCTGTTACCTCTTCATTGACTGGAAAGAGAAGACCACATTCCCGCCATTACATCAGTCGTAACTCGTAATGACATATATGTTCCATCTTTAGTAAGACATCTGACAAAACCACCTAAAAAAGAGCTGCACCTGTGTGAGAACATTCGTTCACAACCATCTTTTCGGACTACATTGAAAGCCGAAACAATATTCACAATGCGACATGTGCAACTAACAGGTCAGGAATGAAGCATAATATAGAGTAGAAACAGAGAAACAAAGAGTTGAAGCAAGCTCCAATAGAATTTCTTGGTGATATCTCTGACAAAGAACTGCCAGGAGGTGGTCAGATGAGCATATGATAAGCCAAAAACAAAAAACTTGAATTATCAGCCTAGTTCTAGTTAAGAAACAACCGAGGTTAAGAGTAATCATACAATGAAATACTTTTGTCATCTGAGACACTTGCCAGTCTGCCAGCCCGCAATCCAGTTCCAACAAGCGGCCGAAATGCAACGTCCCATACCATGTCAGTGTGGTTGGTCATGCTCTGAACAGCTGCACGCATGCCGAGGTCCCAGAGTTTCACGGACTTATCACTTGACCCACTTGCAATAGCAGACCCATCAGGACTTGCATCCACACTCAGAACCCAGCTTGAATGGCCAGACAAAGACCCTATCAAGCTCTTTCCTTCAGCATCATACATGTGTATGTGCCCATCATCAGACCCTGAGAAGAGCACTCTCGGGTCAACAGGAGAAAACACGAGCGTTCGGACTGGCATGAGGTGACCCTCGAGGTGGTGGAGGGGAGTAGAACGAGCCTGCTCCATATCAAAAACAGTAATTGTCCCGTCCATAGAGCCACATGCCAATCGTCTTCCGTCTGGACTCCATGCAACCGAGAGGGCAAACTTCTTAGTAGCGAATTTATCAGATGGTTTGCTGCCATCAGGACGAGTGATTTGCAGTGTGGTAACAAGTTGCCATGTCGCAGTATCCCACACCTTGACTGATGTGCTGCTCCCTCCAGCAATAGCTAGCATAGTACCCTGAAGCAAAGTCCCATATACATGAATCCGAGCACCGATTTGATGTTTTAAAAAAATAAAATAAAATTAAGAGCTGAAATTTTTGGGACTTAAAAATCGTTGGTAATTTCAGAGTTGCTCGTCAACTGAAGATCCAAATGATTTGAGGATTATCAGAAAAACTAAGACAGTTCCACACATGACAGCCTTGTCAAAATCTTCCTCAAAGATCTAATATTCATGATAGAGTATAATACCCTTACAACATTATTCCTTGAAATAATCTCAAGGTTTCTTTTATATATTTAATGCAATTTATCAGACTACATTAGAACATTAATTAAAACAGAACAAAAAAATAAGACCAGTTTGAATAGAAAGTATAAGATCGACGTTTTCGGCCCAAAATGGCCTCACAACAAAATTTTCTCAAGCTTTTGTACAAGCATCGAGAGGTCATGTTAGGTTCCCGAAATCGACAAAAGAATGTGCGCTAGCCTCAACAGGTGATGTATCTAAAGGGACATAAATACCTTCTCTAAGAGACAAAATGACCCTCATATCCGATAAGATTTCTCACAGGCTGTCCACGGTAAGGTTGTAAGAACATTTTGATACTTCAAAAAAAATGTGGTCAAAATCGACCAAAACTGAACTATATAATCCACAAATTTTGGCTAAATATGTGTCTGAAACAAAAACCGCTCACTGGAAGACCTAGGGGTTATAATGTTATATTATGGGTTTTAGCAAAATTTTAGAGCCACAAACCTGTAGTAGGTACATATTCTCCCCATAACAGCAATGAGCCTCAATAGGAGTTGGTGATAGGGATTAACAAAACATTGCTAACAGAAAAAACAAGCCTCATATCCAACAACGATGCTCTAGAGCTAAGCATACTAAAGTTTAAAGAACATTTCACTACTTTGAAAAATGGTCAAAATTGACCAAATCGAAGTATATAATCCACGATTCAAAGCCAAAATGACCCCGGAACAGAGATTGCTCAAATTTAAATGGAAGTCTCTAGGAGTCATATTATGGATATTAGCAAAATCTTAGAGCTAAAAACCTTTGATAAATCCCAAAATCGGCAAAAATACATGCTAGCCTCAACAGATGACGTGACGTGTACAAAATGGACTTAAATACCATCCTAAACAGAGGAATTGACCATCATATCCAACAAGGGTACTCCAAGGCTGTCCAAGGTAAAGTTTTAAAGACCATTTCACTTTGAAAATATGGTCCAAATTGACCAAAAACGAAATATAAAATCCATGGCTTTTAGCAAAAAATGAGTCCGAAACAAAAACTTCTCAAATTTTAGCGAAAGCCCCAGAAGGTCATATTATGGGTTTGGGCAAAATATTAGAGGGAAAAAAAAACCTATAGTAGGCTCATAAAATCCGCAAAACTGCACGCTAAAGTCAACGGAATAAGTTGCTCATATGGCATAAAGAACTCAGGTAACACAGGAATCAACCTCATATCAAACAAGGATCTCTAAAAGTGTCCATAGTAAAGTTTTGAGAACATTTAGCTACTCCATAAAATCGGTCAAAATTGACCGAATTCGAAGTATATAATCCACGAATTTTAACACAAATTGACCACGGAACAAAATACTCAAATATTTGTGGAAATCTCTAGGAGGCATATTATCGGTATTAACAAAATGTTCAAGCCAAAAACCTATGGTAAATCCCAAAATCGGCAACATCTACACGCTAGCCCCACGAGATGACGTGTGCAGAATCCACTTAAATACCTTCTCTAACAAAGGAACGGACCATCATATCTAACAGGGGTACCCGGAGGCTGTCCAACTGTCCAAGGTTATGATATTAAGACCATTTGGCTACATTAATATGTGGTTGCAATTGACCAAAATCTATAGTAAATCCCAAGTCGGTCAAAATCGCACTACAGACGCTAGCAACAACTGCGTGTGCCCAAGGGACTTAAATTTCTTCCCCTAAAATAGTAAACAACCCTAATATCCAACAAGGGTTCTCTAAGAGACTCCGCGAAAATATTTAAAGAACATTGGGCAACTTTCAAATCGTGATCAAAATTGACCAAACTTGCAATATATAATCCACAGTTTTTGGCAAAAAATGGGTCTGAAGCAAAAACTACTCAAATTTTAGTGGAAGCTCCTAGAGATCATATTATAGGTTTGAGCAAAATATTAGGGCCACAGACCTATAATAGGTGCATAAAATACGCAAACCATCACGCTAGCCTCAACGGGAGAAGTTGCAGATAAGGCTAAAAGGACTTCACTAGTAGAGGAACCCACCTCATATCCAAGAAAGGTACTTTAAAGATGTCCATAGTAAAGTTTTGAAAACATTTGGCTACTTTAAAAAATGGACAAAATTGACCAAAAATCGAATATAATCAACAATTTTTTCACCCAAAATGACTCTCGGAACAAAAGTTGCTCAATTTTTTGTGAAAGTCTGAAGGAGTCAATTTTTTGTTTTTCAATACTTTTTAAACATTTTCAACTTATTTTGACGACTTTATAAAAATTCCTTTGAAAGTGTTTACATATTTCGAAAAGGTTTACAACGTCTTGAAATTTCATGGCGTACACAAGACGGTTACTAGATGACGATTCATGTTAGCCGACCCCAAATCATTTTGGGAATAAGGCTTGGTTGTTGTTGTTGTTGTAACAAAATATTAGAGCCAAAAACTTATGGTAAATCCAAGAAACGGCAAAAAATTGTGCGCTAGCCACAGCATGTGACGTGTGCCGAAATGACTTAATGACTTCTTCAATAGAGGAGCTTACGCTCATATCCAACAAAGGTACTCCAAGGCTGTCCACTGTAAAGTTTTAAGAACATTTGGCTACTTTTAAAAATGCGATCCAAATTGACCAAAATCAAAATATATAGTCCACGATTTTTTTGGCAAAAAGTGGGTCCAAAACGAAACATTCTCGAATTTTAGTGGAAGCCTCTAGAGGTCATATTATGGGTTTGAACAAAATATTAGATCATGAAACCTATACTAGGTTCATAAAATCCGCAAACCGCACGCTAGCCTCAACGGAAAAAGTTTGTTATATGGCTATTAAGAATTCCCCTAACCCAGAACTAGCCTCATATCCAACAAGGGTACTCTAAAGCTTTCCATGGTATAGTTTTGAGAATATTTGGCTACTTAAAAAAAATTGATCAAATTTGACTAAAATTGAAGTATATAATCCATGATTTTTGACCCAAAATGACCCCAAAACAAAATCTGGTTAAATTTTGGTGGAAGTCTCTAGGAGTCATTATATGAGTATTAACAAAATATTAGAGCCAAAAACCTATGGTAAATCTCTAAATTGGCAAAAATCGCACAATGGCCTCAATAGTGACGAGTGCCGAAAGGGCTTCAAATACTTCCCTAACAATAAAAACCATCACTCATGTTCATTAAGGGCACTGGAAGGGTATCCATGGTCAAGTTTTGTGAAAAATTGGCCGCTTTCATAAATTTGGTCAAAATTAGCCAAGAATGAAGATATAATCCACGGGTTTGGCCTAAAATGGTCAGGAAACAAAACGTCTCAAACATTTGTGGTGCCATCTAGAGGTAATATTAAGGGTTTTAGCACACCATGAGAGCCAAAAACCTATGGTTGATCTCTCAAGATAGGTGAAAAACGTACGCTAGCCTTATGGGTTCCCAAAATTGATAAAAACCACACAGTAGCCCCAACGAATGACATTTTCCGAAAAGGTTCGGCAAGGTTACTCCAAAGTTTTGAGAACACTTAGCCATCACACCTCAAATACTTATGGAAGACCTTAGGGTCATGTTATGAGTTTGAGCAAAATATTAGAGACAAAAACCTATAGTAGGTTATAAAAATCTTAAAATAAATAGAAAAAAAAAAAAAAACTAGGCTTAACGGGCAAAGGCGACATGTGTTGATAGAGCTTAAAGAACTTACTTAACACAAGAACCAACCCTCATATCCAAAAAGGGTACTCTAAGGCTCCCCATGCTCAAATCTTGAGTGTCCTTCTAATTTAGTTTGTGCAATGGCAAAATTCACTTGAATGTTTACATTCATAACCATATTTGCCTCCTCATCCTGAATCCCAATTGATTTCCGCCACATACCATACGCAAATTGATTATCGATAAAACATGTTCACACTCAAAATCTTCCCAGAACATAACACAAACATTGGGACTACGTAACACCTTGGTTTATGCTGCTGCAGAAACCCAATGCATTTTAACCTTATGTACCAGTACCACCATGGTCCAGTAAATTGGACGGACCTTACGAGGAGCAAAAAGGACTTACAACGCAAATGATTGGAACAATATTCACTCCAAACTTGTTCATCACTGGGACAATAGACAATTGCACCTCTCCAGAATAGAAATCAAAGCAACATGTTCCTCCAGTTTGCACTCATGAATAGCTCTTTGCAAATGGAAACATCAAGAGCTACGAGCACGTAATTAAAAGCTAAAACAGTGACATTATGGATATCCAAAACGCTATATACAGAAGAGACAAAGTGGCAAAGCAATGCTCACCAATCCATCTATCATCCTAAATCTCACTCTCTTCCCATTTCCGACCTTGTAAGTTGTAAGAAACCAAATGAGAACTTTTGTGATATTTGGGAAATATGAACCTCAAAGAGGAAGAATGAGTTAAGGATCCTACCCAATCGTCTCAGTACAATATTGGATTTGAATATTACGCTGCCAAAGAAAGGAAGATCTCCAAAAAAATGCTATAACCACTTTACCAACCCCACGACATTCTTAAAAACCATTAGACTAAAACCCAAACATCATTTAAGACTTAGACAGAAGCCTTTGTCTACACAGAACCTACTAAGAAACCAGATGATCTGTTCCTCTATCATCTGTTGCTGACCAGTGACCACAAAGGGTCTCTCTCTCTCTCCCCCTAACCATTTAGCTCACCACTGGTAATTTGAACAATTAGAGATATCCACAGAAGCATAGTTTGACAGCCAGCCATCTTGCCAAATACCTCAAAGAAGTGGGCATTTAGATGAATTCCAACAACCCTATACTCGCGCAAAATTACATCTTCATCCCAGACACCATACACAAACTTTTGGAAACATGAGTACCTAGGGCGAAACAGGTTTCGAGTGATTATTTCCAAACAATTCACATGGGCACCAAACAATGGGAACCAGAATAAATCAAACTTACCAAGAATAACCACTAAATAATTGAACTTTCACGGACTGACCACAAAATAATGAAATCAGCGGAAATAAGTTGCTCTCATGAACCTCATCTTCATCTTCGAGACAAGGGTTTTAACTCACATCCCTTGCAAAGAGACTGAGGATTTCCCCTTGTCAACCACCAATCCCAATCTTCTTCTCTTCAAGGAACCCAAGGATGAAACTACTTGCCAATCTAAAATTACTCGCAGGCACCAAAATACTCCATAATAGAACTTACATTGAAGGAAAACCCGAAGACAGACTTAGCCTAAATAACTCAATTCGGCATCAAAATAACCCCAACCAAACCAACAAACTCACAAAAAAAGAGGTAATGCAATCTAAAACTAACTTAGATGAAACTCCAAAGAGAAATTTAAGCTAAAGTAATCACACTGGCACCGAAACCCTCAATAGTAGAGCTCAAAACGAAACACTTGGAAGACACATTTCGACTAAATTACTCACTATGGGCACCAAAACCCTCAATAGAACAAAACACTTGACAAATTTCGGCTAAATTACTCACATGGGCACCAAAACCCTCAATTGTATAGCTCAAAACAAAAACTTGGAAGTCAAATTTCGGGCTAAATTACTCACACGAGCACCAAAACCCTCAATTGTATAGCTCAAAACAAAAAACTTGGAAGTCAAATCTCGGGCTAAATTACTCACACGAGCACCAAAACCCTCAATAGTAGAGCTCAATACAACACACTTCCAACACAAATTCCGGCTAAATTACTCACATGGGCACCAAATTAACTACACCACAACCCCACAAATATCACAACATACTACTCCAACAAACCTAAATTAACCTAAACTATTCAATTGCGCACCAACTTAATTCCATCAAAATTCACAAAATCCGATAAACTAAACCGAATTCCGGCTAAATTACCCACATGGGCACTATATTAACTACACCACAACCCCATAAAGATCACAACAAAGCTAAATTAACCTAAAATTATCCAACTGGGCACCAACTTAATCCCAACAAAAATCACAAAATCCGATAAATTACACCAAATTAACCTAAATTACTCAACTGGGCACCAACTAAATTTTACCACAATCAAACAAAAATAAAACCCATAAAACAGTAAAACCCTTAAAAAGAGTAAAAAAGAAGTTACCTTTGGATGAAACTTAATCTGCCAAGATTCAGAAGGAGGAGCTTCAAGAGTAGCAATGGTGTGATTCGTATCAACGTCGAAGACCCTAACCAGGCTGTCGAGGGAGGCGGAGGCGGCGATGACGCCGGAAGGATGGGCGGCGACGGCGACAACTCCGAGACTATGGCCGCCGTTAGTCCGCTCCAACACCAGGTCGTCGTCTGTGGGGCCCGTTCTCCATACCTTCACCGTCTCATCGAGGGCGCCGGTGAGAAGGAGGGCGTTTTGGCGGGTTTCGCTTGGTGGGACCCAAGTGGTTGTCCAGATTGACTCCTCGTGGGCTGACTCAAGGGATTTTAGACCTGCTAGCTTCATTGATACGACGCCGGAGTTTTGAGAGAGTAGAGAGTGTTGCTTTGAGTTTGTGTGTGTGTGTGTGTTGAAGTGGAGAAGGTCTTTCGAGGGAAAGGTTTTAGTAAGTAAGTTGGACTTCGGAGGGAGGATCGATAGTCGATACCGATACCGATACCGATATCGGCACGAAACGAAATCTTGATGCTATCGGAATGGAATGGATATGGAAAATAAAGGGTTTATTTGGATGGTGTGAGAATTTGGAATTCCGTGTTAGTAATGTCAATTCTTTTATTTCCAAAAAAAAAAAAATACCAATTCTTTGAGTTTGCGTGTGAGAGAGTTATTGAGTGGAGAAAGTCTTTCGAGGGAAAGGTTTACGGAGTAGTAAAGTTGGACTGGGAGGGAGGTTCGATAGTCGATATCGATGACGCGACACGGCACGACACGAAATCTTGAAGCCGGCGGAACGGAAAGGATATGGAAAATAAAGGGCTTGATTGAATAGCGCGGGAATTTGAAATTCCGTGTTAAGAATACCGACTTTTTTTTTTCTGAGTTCAATTCAGTTCAGTTCTAGTGAAGTACATGGAGTATATAGTAGCTTCCTTGGAAACATGATTCACAATTCAGTGAACTAAAAGAAAAAAAAAATTCACGATTCTACAATAGCTACAAAGACATGTGATGTGAGGAATGCAGTTATCCGGCCTAGCACCGGCAGTGTGCTATAATAGCTACCAAAAAAATCTGGTGCGTTAGATATGGTTGATCGAATAAATAATAATCCATATTAGATGACATTTTGGGTTATACCACATCAATTATAAGCTGGAATTTACTTGAGCAATTGGTAGGATTAGCTAAAGGTGTTTCACTTGTGTGATCTAAGATCGAATATTTGTAACACAAAATCTTTAATAGTTGACTATTTAAACTCAGATCTGATACATATACCGACACGACACAAATATCTTAATTGCGCCGCAAAGAAATGATACGAAGACTAAATGTAAATAACATTCCGAAAAAACATAATAATAAGCATTGTACTGATTATATAGCAATATGTAGATAATGAACTTAGGCGTTCATTGAAATAAACAAGAAACCGCTTTTTTGGATTACAATCCCTTCAAAAACAACAAAGTTCACATTTCAAGTCCTACGTGTTAGTGACTTTAAAACT
Organism: Spergularia bocconei; assembly: GCA_963457585.1. Classification (NCBI taxonomy): domain Eukaryota; kingdom Viridiplantae; phylum Streptophyta; class Magnoliopsida; order Caryophyllales; family Caryophyllaceae; genus Spergularia; species Spergularia bocconei. Next base: position 1,613,308 of record OY734951.1, on the reverse strand, counting down.
TCAAAGTTACCCCGATGAGCTAAGTGTAACAACAAATCAGGAACACCTTCTCCACTTAGTGCACTAGTTAATATAATCTGGTTACAATGGATCTTCTTCTTCTTATCAGGATACAACTGAGCGTTTATGCCATATTCCTTGAATTGTCCAATAATCTCCATGATCCTTGAGTTTACTAGGTTTTGTACATCGCGGCTCTGTTGCTTCATGGCCTTAAAAAGTGGCGCATTGTGACATGTTTTCCAGCCCTCAATCCGATCTAGATTGTTCAACACCACAAGAAATTCTTTGTTTCTCGTCTTCAAAAGGTTAAGTGACGACTCCTCAACCGTCTTTGACGTTAATCCTTCCATGATATCCACCACCAAAACGACAATCTGACACGACGAGCCAATTATCAACCCCCGTGTACTCTCTTCATCGTCGATCAAAACAAGACCAGGAACATATATTGTTGCGTTTGGATACAAGTCCTTGGTCCTCTCTTTAATTTTTGCAACAGAAACATAACATGCTTTTTGTGGATCTTCATCAACGGTTGCACTGCTGCTACTATTACCTCTGATACAATAATTTGCCAATTTTTTCTTATCACTATGCCCTACAAAACAACAAATTGGAGAACTCTCTTCACTTTCAAATGTACGTTTACTCATCTTTAACACCAAATAAAGAAGACAAAACACACACAAACTAAAGTAAAAGGGCTGCCCACCTTTTATATGTATAGAACTATCAAACTATCCCTAATCATACTCGATCATAAGAGAATAAGTCATCAAGTCATTCCTAATTGTAAACGGAGAGAGTTTATGGTAAATTTCTTGACGGGTTTTTTATTGTGTACCTTAAGGGCGCACGTTAAATTCAATCAAAGGCAAATAATTAAGTCACTTCTAATCATGAAAGGAGAGCTGTTATTAAGGCAAATTTATTTACGGAAAGGTTTATACAAGTTTAATCATCGTCATTAGTCGTTCATTCATATAGCAGTATAGAGTGATGTAGTATGCGATAATTTGGCTTTGAACATTTCATACAAAGACTAGTTTTTCGAACAAATAGACCGAATACCTTTCATCAACTCTTTACGGGAAAAATTATCAGGCTCATACCCAAAGCTATGAAAATGCTACTCATACTATGGTACACTTGAGGACTCGATTTGCTGACGACTATGAATGAACTTAGGCTGACTTTAGCATTCTTCTGCAGGTGAATTTTTCTCGAAATTGGTCTTCAGTGTAGGCTCATGCATCTGTGCCTTGTACCACTTAGCACAGACTAGATACAGGCTGAAATTTATCAAGCTTAGAATGGACAGGAGGCCATAGAAGCAGTCAAGCCTTCCACTGTTGACATTATCACCTATCCATCCCCGTCCCTCAAAGCTCGAGGTGATCTTCTGAACAATAGAAACCAAGAAGCTGCTCATAAAGAAACCAAGCGAGATTGAAGAGAGGAAGAGGCCGGTGCTCAGCCCTTTCATCCCTTCTGGGGACTTGGTTATGAAGAAATCCAACTGTCCGGTGTATGTAAATGCCTCTCCTGCGCCCACCAGGAAGAACTGAGGGATCAGTAGGAAAACGCTGACTGGGAGAGTTGATGATTCATTGGCTTCTGTGACCACTGAACGGCGTTTCATTTCACATACGGCTGCAACTGCCATACCCAACGTGGATAGGACTAGACCCACAGCGATACTCTGCAGGTTTGTCAAACCTGTCCAGGAGTTCACAGAAAATGTTACTGGTGTATAACAAACTGTCGTATGAATTATTTTAACATCTTTAGTCAACAGTTGAGCTGATGTATTTACAATCTTAAACTTCAGAGAGACATCTTACCGTGCTTCCCTTTCAATTTTTTCCACAGTGGAACGAATATGCGGTCATAAACTGCCAGGGTGATTAATACTGCCAGTACGAAGAATGCAGTTAGTGAGCCCGCTGGTATTTGGAAACCACCAATCGATCTCCTCATGGTCGATGCTTGTTCTACTGAGAAGGTAAGCATTTGTGCATACGTAGTCCAGAATAAGATTGTTGTTGACCATACTGGTAGCAGTCTGATCATCGCCTTCACCTCTTCCACTCTTGTAACTGTGCAGAGCTTCCAGGGATTGCAATCCAAGACACCATTTTTCACAAAGTCTCCTTCAGCAATGATTGCAGCTTTATCCAAGAATCTATACAAATAAGCAAGCAAATAGATCAGAAACACTAATGTCTCTAAAAAGTGAGCAAATAGGGCACAATGGTTCGGTCATATGTTATGTGATAAAGAGAATATTGCTGCATATTCAGTAGCCGACTATGGTACTGATCTGTGCAATCACCACACGGCACCATCAGGGAGAGAAAAACCTAAAGGCAGGTAGAATTCCGTATACTGAACTAAAAACTCTTACCTGAACTGATTGGTGTGATAAATTCTTGAAACCACACTCAAATTTTCATTTAGGAGGTCTGTATTGAAAGGAATGTTCATTTTCCGTTTCTTTGCAGCAGCTGCAATCACTTGGAGGATATGAGCAATAGGGCTTCCAGAAGTTTTCTTGTATCTGTATTTCTTAGTTCCCAAGAAAAATGCAAAGATGGCAATAAACATCGAAAGCGAGCAAATTCCATAAGCCAAGCTCCGACTGACTTCATCTTGGATGTAGACAAGGACCGTCACTGCTAGTAAAGATCCTGTGCTAATGAAGAAGAAGAACCTGTTAAAGAAACAGGCCAAGATAGTCTTTTCCTTCTCATCACTATCATCAAACTGGTCAGCTCCAAACCCTGAAACACTTGATTTCAAGCCACCAGTTCCAAGAGCAATGAGGTACAGAGAAAGATAGAGAACTCCCATCTGGAAGCTGCTTGCAGGTTCGCATTTGCTGGTTGTGGTGTTCACACAAGGTGGTGGGCGTAAACTCGGCAGTTTAGTTGATACAACTAACATGATAGTACCCTGGTCAAAAAACGTTTTTAGTTAGCTGATCTGCAGTCACAGAAGAAAAACAGAGGTAAAAATATTTAATACATAAGATTCCATGACCAGAATGTACCATGGTCTGAATGATGGCAGAGATCCCCACAGTTCTGTATCTGCCAAGGTAGGAATCAGCAAGAAATCCTCCCAGCAAACATAAGAAAAAAGCGGTGCCCATAAAATCAGTAATAATGTTCGCTGACGTTGAACTAGGCAGGTGCATTTGACTGGTCAAGTATGTAACCAGGTTGACCGCTATAGCCATAGTTGAAAGCCTCTCACATAACTCGATTCCTGCGGAGTACAAGTGAAAGAAGAATATTAATCGCAGAACAACAAAATGCTACATAAGTGATAAGCCAATCCTTACAATGAGAAGAAAAACACCTGATGATTCATCCACTATATCAAAGACAAAAGAGAGGGGAACTTAAACGGAAATCAGGAAGTAACAGCATTACATACCTAAAATGAATGTTGCAGAGATCCAACCACCGGTTTTTGACTTGTCAGCAGGTAAGCCTTTGTAGTCGAAAGTTTCTGCAAGGGTGGTCGTCATATTTATTCACTGCATGAAACATTATGTTAGCATGTTCCACCACATAATTGAGGATGACTTCAGGTATAAGCACACAAGAAAAAAAAAATCCAACCTTGTGAATGATTAAGAGAAATGCACTGCTCAGAATACGATAGGATTTATTTAAGAAAGGAAGAAACTTAAGTTATTATTTCATTCAAGTTTGAGTTCACATATAACCAAAGGACATGCTAACTCCTTATATAAGGAAAGAAACTGATACAACTGAACTCATGCTACAGAAAGTTAGACAGCTGTTTCCACTGGTAGTATCTGCCCAAAAGAGTGAAGATATTCAAGTATATTCCCATTCTGGGACAGTATCTTAACTAAAAGTGCAGTAGGAAATGACAGCATTGGATCAAAGGTAGGACAACGTACCAATCTTTCACTGCCCTTTAGAAGCTGTTCAATACATTAGTATTAATTAAGATACAGTTATTTTCACCTTTTTACTGACGACACTTGGGTAATCAGATTGATGATATAAGATATAATCATTGAGATTTTTTTCTAGTAGTGACTAATAGTAAGCAGAGACCACAAAGGGACTAAAATTTAATGGCAAAGGTACAAAGGCCAAGTAGCATCATTGCTTAATTGTCCACTATTCTTACTTATCAGCTTTGCAAACTATTGTGAGCATCCACTGTTCTCACTTATCAGCATTGCAGATATAATCATATCCTACGCATCTAAGGACTGGTGAGCATGAAGCTGTTTTCCAATGAGCAAAACGTCGAAATGGTCTTCAACTTAACTCAATCTTTTCGCCCTTTTGTGGCGATATGTAAAAGTTTCTGGAGACTTCAACATGATACAAAACCATACCAACACAAGATGAAATCATACTGGCCAAGTCCTAGTAGGCTGCAGACTCCTTAGAAGTCACTACTACCCTGGATATGATCCAAGTCATCAAGAAGGATGAGAACCGATATCCCACGTGATCAAATGCTTACTTTTGCTTCTACAGCTTAGGAAGATATACGCAGCTAAATTGTGATTTTGCATTTATGACACTGATTGTCCATCTTCATATTTCTTTTACTTTTATTGTTCTTCTGGTTTTCAAGTACCATGATGCTCAAGCAGCTCAACGCTGATGCATTAAACGAAAAACGAAATTTCATGTAAAGACAAAGAAATTGCCGTTATTAAATCTAACAAAAACATTAACAGAATGAAGCTGCCGAAGTTCAGAGAATCACTGCTGCTATAACAATTAACAGACCAGACACAAAAAGTGAATGCTGCATACAAAATAGACCATACACTACCTCTGTGAAACTGCGTATGACACTATATGCACTGTGCAATCATTTACAATGCCAATATAAGGCATTGGCTATCATGCTCAAACTTTAACTCCACCCCCACCCTGGACAGCAGAATATCTTCCCGGGGAAAATATCTTCCTGAAGAATTGCTTTGCTTATTTGCATGAGGGAAAATCTGGAAAGTATGAAGGACTGGAAGACCACAATTTCTATTCTTGTTGAATTTAACAGAAAAAAAATAAAAAAAATCCAGATGCCTTTTCCCACTGCAATACCATTTTACTATTGAAAGGTTTTCTGCTTAAAATGTTTTCCATTTTCCGTCAAACAAAATGGAGCAGATGCAACTCTCGGAATTGTACAATCAGCTGAATTTTGATGTCATTGGCCCAACAGTCCCAAATGCTCGTCAAATATTTGGTGGATTTCGATTTATAAGTTCTAAAACTCATTCTCAATTTCTAGTACAGTAGTTGAGTTATAACCATCAAGTTAAAATCTACTAGCCACCATAGTCGACCAGAATGAAGGCAGTTAAAGAGCTTTGCCACAACTAGGAATGATAGATTTATTGCAAGAAAATTAATATCCCAAAAGTCGATTTATACCAAGAAAATTAATATCCCAAGAGTGGATTTATACCAAGAAAATAAATATCCCAATAGTGAATTTATCCCAAGAAAATCAATATCTCAGAGTGATGTCCCAAGAGTGGGTTTATTCCAAGAAAATAAATATCCCAAGAGTGGAGATACAAATGAAAAGAAACCCTTAAAATTATTGTTGCAAAAGAAAATATCATACTTTACATCCTTAACATAGTATGATTTTATGAATGCTCCAGGCTTCAGCCAACCAGGATAGCAGATTATAATATGATTTCCTTAAGGTAGTGGATTAAGCACATAAGCAAGTGGTTATCTTTATGGAACATAACTAATCAAGAGACACATATTAACAAGTAAGATTAGGACACCTTACTCAACAGAGCAATCAATGATGCAAGTGAATCTATATAGAAACGGAAATACTGCTCGTACTTGATCAATAATTCGTTTAGAATTTTCGTAAAGATGCAATCAGTTGGGATATAGAAAGATAAGATTAAACATGTTTTCACCAGTAATCCAATACATGTTTCACCAACTTGCATGATATAACATATTCAAGTCAGAAATAGGCCATATCACAGAGGAATACGAATCCAAACCATCAAGATACAAAATCCTCATTATCACGCAACTATTGTACATGATCCTTGTAGAATCCAGAACTACCTATGAAAATTAAGTTCATGTCAAAAGCTACACCAAGTTGAGGATATAATCTATAGACAATTCATAGCTAGAAGAATCTGTCACGCAGATTGTGCTGGATTACAGTGAAACAGCACCTACAGGTTGGGTATCAGTTTACTACACTGACTGTGTTTAACAACTAAGAACCTATAGACTTCCTACTGTTCTTTTCAAGAAGGGATTTCCTAGAACACAAATCCACTAAAAATCTATACGTTCTACAATTCTAGCTACTGGGGACAACAAGATAACACACATTTCCGTAAACTGGCACTATAAGAAACCTCTAAAGAATAATGATCAGTAAGTTTCGGGTAAATCTGTCATAATGTCATGCGTGGAGAGCTCTTTACGTTCTCAATGAATTTTCAACTCTGGACTTTATGCGATTCACTTGGGCATTTCATCGAACATCTAGTGTGCATTCCCAAAAACTTGTCCTAATTCCTTTTGACTCACGCTTCAATAACAAGTCACTGCGTAAAATCGGGGGAAGTATGATCATAGATGGTAAAGCAGTCATCTTTGATAAGACCCTTATTAGAATTTGTAATTTGGAGTAAAATGTGATCATAATTTTCAACTTCCCAAGATTTTGGCGCGGAAAATGTATCTACCGTTAACTTTTGGGCGGGAACGACGGTTTATCATTATTTAAGCGTCTACTATGGGTTTCCGGGAAAATTATAAGATACCACCGGGATACATCTGAGTTTACGTCATTTTCTCTTCAAACATACTCGTAGATTATGAAGATGTCGTGAGGAATTTCAATTTTGGGTTTTTAATGTCGTACTCCTTCCATGCCAAAATATATGACGTTTTCAAGTTACGAGGCAAGTTTTGACTTTCAATTTCATGAAAAAATATCTTGTCAAAAATTATAAAAATTATACCATTGGATTCGTTATGAAATATAGTTTCACATGATCATAATTTCATAATTTTTACCCTTATATTTTGAGAGATATCGAAGTTCAAAGAAGTGTCTCGTAACTCGAAAACGTCATATATTTTGAAATGGAGGGAGTATTTCTTATTAGCTTGAGATTACTAATTTTAAAGATTGATGTGTTGACTGTTTAAGTGTGATAAAAATGGGTGTAGTAGCACTCTAAGACTAGAGAAAGACAACGTGCGAGAAAAGAGAAAAGAGAAAAGAGAAAGAGATAGAAACATCTAACATAGGGAATGAGAGAGTTATAACCAATTTGGGAGTGGACATATATTTTTGTTTTTACAGAATTGAAATGAATATTTGTTTTCGGCACATTAAACGTTTGAAATAGAGGTTAGTTTTCCCATGAGAACTAGTTGAACATCTATCTTGTCGATCGCGTCCAACTTTACAAGAGTAGTGTTTTGATTTAGTCAAACATCTAAAAGTTGTACAACAAGCTATTAAAAAGCAATGTTTTAAAAACCGGACCGGACCGGCCGGTTCAACCGGGAACCGGCCAGTGGTCCGGGCCGGTTAGGTCCGAAAACCGGGGGTGGTCAAAACCGGCTTGACCGGACCAAAACCCCGGTTAATTTACCAAACCCGGTCAAGTGCCGGCCGGTTCAACCCGGGTTTGACCGGTTTTGGTTCTTTTAGTATATATTTTAATATTTGGCAAAAATTTAATTATTTTATATTTAAATTATAATGACGTCATCCGGTTTTTTGATCCGGTTGAACCGGTCGAACCCCTTGACCCATCGAACCCCCGAAGCTACCGGTTCGACGTCTGGTCCGGTTTTTAAAACATTGTTAAAAAGCTGCGCCAAACATGGCCAAAATCAGACCCAAACCTCGTAGAATCCACAACCAGCTCACGCGCTCCTTTCAATTCAATTCCATGTTTTCTCGTACCCAATAAGACGGGAAATACTAAACGACTAAGCGGATCCTCCTCCCATGTCCCAAAAGCCATCAGTTAAGACATTAACCAAGTTTCTACTTCTTGAGTTCTTTCCCCCTAAATGACATGGAAAGTGCCCGCCCTTTTTTCCTACCTAAGAACATCAAACGGCCTTCATAACGCCAAGTCATTCAAATTTGTCCAAACCACCATAAACACGCCACGTTTCAATCACCCGCGGCGCCACGTCATCCAAACTTCATTTTGTCCCTTTTCTTCTTCTTCTTTCTTCCAAAATCAAATGTAACAGAAAATTTACGAGAAAATTTTAAATTCCAATTAAAAAAAAAATTAAAAATGTTGAAGAAAATTACTCAATTATCTCGCAATTTCTGCCGCGAAATTGTTCGCCGGAACCCTAATTTTTCTCATAATTTGATCCACCATTACTCTACCCGCCCAGGTAAAATTTTCACATTTTTCATTACTATTCCTTCTTAATTACGCTTGCAATTTCAATTTGTTAATTGTTAATTTAATAATTTGAGTTTAATTTTTAATGGTTAATTTAAGGTAAATGTAGTTGATCACTTTGATTGATATTTATGTTTGATTGAATTTTGGGAATTTGATTGAATTTATGCTCAATTATGTTGATTTCTTCTGAAAAAAATTGTTACTTCTGAAAGAAGTTACATGGAGATTGGTTTGCTGATTTTACCTTGGTTGTATTCTGCTATGGTTTGTTCAATATTTTCTCTTCGCCTGCAATATGACGTGATTCACTGGCAAGTTTGTATATCTAGTCTAGTCTGTTACTTCTGATTATGCAAGTCAATGTGCTTGCAATATTGATATACTAATATATTATGATTTCATTCAGGACCACTTGTACAGTATAAGAGCCTTGTTGAACAAGGAAAATTACAAGAGGATAAAAACCAGGAAAGAGTAGCTTCAGAGTTGGAAAATCTTTTTTTGAGGTTGGAACAATATGAGAAAGACATGGATGAATATCATGTATGATTTCCTGTACCTGATATAATGTCTCTGCTGATTTGTTGTGGTGCGGACATCAGTTTTGTTTAATGTTTGTGCTGTTTCTTGACTTTAAATAACAGAAAAAACTTGCTGCCTGGGAGAATAAAAGGGAGGATGAGCACCGTAAGATTTTGACGCAGGAAGCTGAGCAGTGGCAACAGAGTGACATGTGGTCAGCTATTAAAAAGAAGCCAAAGAAACTTGTTGATAGCTGGGTATCTCGGTGAGGCATACTCTTTGTTTATTACAGACTTACAGAGTGCAGCATTATGATCCTGCAGTCAGTAATAGATTTTTCCTTTTTCCTCCACATTTTAGTATGTCCCAAGGGAACAGATTATGGTGGCCTAATGAGTGCAATTGCGTTTTGCTTCAGGAAGTCGTCTCAGGGTGTCGAACCTGGAGTTGGAAAATGGGTATCATATCTCAATCGGGAGAGGAAGTTAGATTCATTAGTTGGCTCACGCCCGATTGCTCCTGTGGCTCCTAAAGGATTATATCTGTATGGAAATGTTGGAAGTGGTAATCTATTATTGTTTAAATGCTTTGACGAGATTTTGTGTTTTATTCTACTTGCTCTGGGCTGAAATTTAGTTAGGGTGTTTTAACAAAAGCAGTGGATGTGGTGGAAAAGTGGTTATATTCTGCTTGATACTAGATGAGTGGTGCAGCCCTTGGCCTTTGTTAATTCTTCGGGGAGGATGTTTCTCAATTGCTTCTCGACCATGCTTGCAGGAAAGACTATGCTCATGGACATGTTTTATAGTGCCACTGAGGGACTTGTTAAGCATCGGAGAAGGTATCACTTTCATGAGGTAATACAAATGTTGGAAGGATAATGAATGACACAAAAACTTGTTAAACTAAGCTTAGGGGAGAAAAAGGAAATGAGAGTAGAAAGTGAAAAGTGTGAAATGCCCTGGTGCTTGCAATTAATACAATTAAGGACTGATATGCATTTCATAATCATTCCATTCGATTGGCAGGCTATGCTCGAGATTAATGAACACATGCATAAAATATGGAAGAATCAGGTGGAGGAAAAATCCTTGCAATCAAGTATATCTGGTTGGATTATGAATCTTCCGTTTGATACTAAAGTCAAAGAATGGTTAGCTGCTGAAGAGCAATATAAGCGAAATGTACAGTTCAAAAACATTCTTCCTGCTGTGGCAGATAAGTTTTTGGTCGATCGGCACAACGGGGAAAGTGGATCTAGCATTCTGTGCTTCGATGAGATACAGGTTAGTTTTATCGCGCTTATCTTGATTGTGATACACCTCTTCTCTGTAGAGAGTTTGGTATCCATGAATAACCATACAATAGTCCACGGATTTTATTTTATTCTCTTTTCTTGGGGGAGAGGGGGGGGGGGGGACATGGTTGTTTAAGATTTTGTGTTTGTGATAACCAATCTGAAATCAGACTTAATGTTAACATCTTTATAAGTGACAAAAATGATGGAAACAGATCATGGATTCTAGTTTTTGAGATTTTTTTTTCAGCTGAATCCAACTGGTGTGAACTGAACACAATGACATTGCATTTATTATGTCATAGCGAGGCTTATTGTGTAACTCATACCATTTTTTCTTTCTTTCTACCACAGACAGTTGATGTATTTGCTATTGTGGCCTTATCTGGAATTGTCAGCAGATTGTTGAGCACTGGAACTGTGCTTGTAGCCACCAGTAATCGAGCTCCAACAGACTTGAATGCGGTAGGTTCTAGTTGTTTAATCACTTCATGTATGTTCTTGTCTTTTTCTTCCTTTGTATTTGGGTTGGGAGGGAGGGTTAGGACTTAGGAGTATCCTAATTGGTCATTCTCAGTTTGTCCACCTTCATTCTCGTGTGATGTGTGTCAGTTCAAATGTTCAACACCTCATCTAGCCATAAGTTGACCCACATCTCCTTCTTTTTTTGGAAGCGGTAACTGCATTATGGAATTTATGCTAATACCTGGTTTTCCTTTTTTTATTTCCCTGTCCTTGATTTACTTATTGTCATGCAATTACTGCTGAAACCTTCACTTGCAGATTGATTCCCTGACTTCTAGTCTGTTTATATATCATCCATGACTGTTTCTGTTTCTGATGACCTATTTTCATTTAAATAAATGAAAGGACTGATGGATGACCTTTTTGGATAAAACAGTGTTACTAGTATATGTTTTGTCTGGATTAACACAGTCATGTTGGAAATGTTGTTTGTAGGATGGAATGCAGAAAGAGATTTTCTTAAAGCTGGTTGAGAAATTGGAAGAACATTGCCAAATTGTTCCGATTGGAAGTGAGATTGACTACCGCCGACTTATTGCCAAGAAATCTGTGAACCAGGTGAAATTCAGCTAAGGTCTTCAATCCATCTCCCCCCCCCCCCAGTTTCTTGGTGACTTTTATGCTTAACAGGTCTTTTCATTGGCAGGCCCTTTTCTTCCATCCTTTAGACAGCAAGGCTTTGCAGGAATTTGAACAGATGTGGTCTGAGATCACCAGTCAGTGCGGAGGGGTTGTGACTACTAAGACGCTTCCAGTTATGTTTGGAAGGTACTATTCATTTGCTCCAGCATGCTGGAATAGTTCATATCACTATAGTCCTACCTAACAATGTATTTTAACACAGGACAATAGAAGCCCCTGAAAGTTGCAATGGGGTGGCACGGTTCTCATTTGACTATCTTTGTGGCCAACCGGTAATGTGTTCTATTGACCTTGTGTGTGATAACCATTAGAAGTGTCATGCCTTTTTTTTTTCTGCCTTTTTCTTTTCCTTGTTCTCACTGTTCTTATATTTATACATGGGGGTGGTATTATGCCTTGATACATTCGCGTTGAGTTCAAGCTCGAGGTAATCATTGTTAAGCAAAAAGTTGTTCTTCGTGGTTCCTTTTTGTTTATGATCTAATGCTAAGGCCTGTGATTGCCTACTTATACACCGAGATAAGAATCTGTGTATAAGGGGAGATGACACTCATGACAGACAAAGTATATGTGACTTGAGGATGGCCAACTTGGACCAAGAAGTAGTGAATTCATTTGGGATGAGCTGAGGACATTAAACAATGATGGAAAAAATATGGGAATTCTAGCCTTAAGTCTCCAAACATTACTATTGATTTGCACGATACTTATATGTCTTAGAGATGGTTCTGTTCCATGGAACAGAAGTAAATATGACAGACATCTCCAAAAATCACCAGAGACTATCCAGCTTATGAAGAGAGGGAGATGTTTTGATATCTCTAGCTGCCTTTCAGCCTCTCAAGTCTCATGTACAGCAAATTTAGTTGTAAGGATGATGATGAAGTTGCTCAAATCCTTCTTTCTGAAGCAACATGAGTTGTTCTTTCGTATAGAAGAGTTTAGACAATAGTTTTTCAAAAAAATAAATCAATTTGTTTCTCTTGTGCAGCGTCTCATATGGAGCAATATATGAGTCCCTTTTGACATTTGTTTTCTTTTTGTGTTGACAGGTTGGAGCTGCTGATTATATTGCATTAGCTAACCAGTTCCACACTGTCTTTATTTCGGACATCCCCGTAATGAGCATGCGTATCCGCGACAAGGTATAGTATCTCCTTCTTGATTGTATGGTTGCCAAAAAGAATGATAACAACTTGTAGCTCTTTGATCATTCTTGGGAGATTTCAGGTTATTCTTCCCACAATGCACTGCCTCCTGTATTAGTGAGAATGCTTGCAACCAGTCCAGAAGTGGGAGTGGTTGTTAACTTGGCATTGTTTGGTGTTGGTATTAAATTTCTGTTTAGTTTGATGACGTGGTAACTTTGAGCGTTTGCATAGCAGCGTAATAGTGTAGAATTGTAAATGGAATATATTGTGGTGCATGGAGTCTCTCCCTGGTTCTTTTAACTTAGGTACTGATTTTGGGATGGAGAAGTATGTTCGTGGCTCCAACTTTCAACAAAGTAGCCGCAGTTTCCTGTTTTTTGTAAACACTGTGTGTGTGTTTAGCATTTAGACTTTTTGATTAGAGCTGATGAATGTCTTTGTCTTGTGTGAATTCTTTATGTTACATATGATGCATTCTTGTTAGTTTATGGCCTGTATCATCTATCTAAAAGTATGTTTAAATTATGTGTGTTTTCAGGCTCGGAGATTTATTACTCTCATAGATGAGCTATACAATCGTCACTGTCGCCTGTATTGCTCTGCTGCCTGTTCAATAGACGACCTTTTTCAGGGAACCGACGATGGAACTTTATTTGATTTGGAAAGGCAAGTTCTTTGTACACTATTTTGTTTTATTTTTTCCAATGTTTGCATTGTTTTTTTCCATTTATTTAATTGTCACCATTTCCTCTCATTCAGATCTCGCCCTACCTTACTTTTAAGCAAAAGGTTTGACCTTTTTTTGTTTTACCTACCCTCCATGGCTCCATCGTTAAACAATCTTTTTTTACTTTACATGGTAGAGGCTTTGTTGTTTTGGCCTATGATCTCTGTCCATTTCTTCGAAATTTGTCTTATGATTTGCTTAATCTACCCAATAGCTATTATCATTATTACATGTGTGCATCTTAAAGCTGATGGTGCGAATGAACCATCTCAACCAAAAGCCTAACCCGATGGTTGAGGGCCAATCAAAATGCCTAGTACATTTTACTTTGACTGAATTTGGTTTTGTCTTCCAGTTTTCAGTTTGAAACAGAGATGGAAGGCTCAAAACTTCGTAGGGATGTGTTAGCAGACGGAAGTGTGAGTTCAAATGATTCGTCAAGTGGGATCATATCTTTACTATCTGCTGAAGAAGAGAGGTTTGCTTTCCGAAGAGCTGTAAGTGATTATGTTTTTGCTTACGACTTTTTATTGTAGGAGACTGCCTCTGTTTTGTTCTATCTGGATATACAATAGCAATGAGCAGCTGACCCCGAGGCTTTTTTGTGTAGATTTCACGCTTGATCGAAATGCAGACACCTCTCTACTTAGATGGAGTTCGTCATCTGCATCCTTCGTTCCAGCGCAAACGCAATGCTCCTGAAAACGATCAACGAAGTAAAGTAGAGTTTGAAGTATCTGTCTAAGCCTTTTCTGTGGTTTAGCCTGTTGGCTTTCTTGGTGTTTTTCTTCTTACTTTGTGCTCATGGAATACGCTGCAACCGCCTCGTCCTCCTTACCACCAAATTGTACGTCAGATGGACTACGGCAGAGATTAGTTCTTCTCTCCTCGTTTCCTACAGGATCAAGTCCGTAAGTGCCTTGTTATTACTCGTTCATCTTTTATTTATCCATGCTTATACGGTGGAGCCATGTGTACGATACTTCGTGCTCCCCTCTGTAATTTTAATAAAATCAATAAGAATTTTTTATGAATATGACATTAGTTTAGTGAATTTACATTGTTGATAATTGGCGAATACGGCAATTGGTATTTTTTTTTCTTGAGATATGAAAAAAGATTGGCACAAAATCATCATGTCAAATAACAGAGCAATCTCAGTAGATGGAAGTCAACAGAGCACCATTGAACTCAGACTTAATTATTAGAAGTGGAGAAGAAGCTGACTTATGTATAAACATCAACTTATTACAATATGGGAACTAGAACAAGGTTCTTTCTTAACTTCCAATAGGCTCATTCAGAATGGCCGACGGCTTCAGAAAGGCGTTTCCACGATTTCTCCGGCCCCAATGCACTACCGGCACCTATGTTTACAGTATTGGAGTGGCAACAACCCATACTGAAGATATAAAATAGTGAAAACTAGTTTATAAGGTCGTTGGTTACTCCCCCTATTGCCAACTGGATTTAGGATGGAACCCCACGAGACTTTATTAGTCTAATTATGATTACAATTCATCACAAAAAATTGTTTGTTTGCATGCAAATTTTCGTGCCAATAAGTAATTGTACTTATAGTGATCATAACTATAGTTTGATGTTGTGCCTTCAATCTGATCATATCGACTGTCTTTCTAGTACTCGATGTGAAGAAATTCGCTCTTTATGTAACTGCCGCAACCTGAATTTCAAAAGCCTGAAATCGAGGTCTTTTCAAAACCGATATAGGCTATATGAAACCAGTGGAATAGCAATTCTCGTACCATACTCTCGATTAGGAATTGTTATTATGTACCCCCACCGTGTTACTGCCTAGATATAGACTTGTAGTATTTTTTTTATTTATTCACCGTTACTTCAATTTAATTTGCAATAATAATCCAAAGTCCAAAATCATTTCAAGCCAGTGAAATTTCCCATTAAAATAGCTAGAATTTTCATTCGACATTTTGTGAATTAGTCATTTACAATAATACGTAATACATTTCGTAAATTATAGTCCATTTGTGAAAAAGGTATTTAATTTAGTAATTTTGGAAGAAAATTCCCCTGTTTCATTGGCCTTTTTGTCCTAACCTTCACATTTCTTTTTGGGATCAAACTCCAATCCAATGTTTTTGATAGGAAAAGAGGCAAAAAAAAAAAATTTGTAAGAAAAAATACCACAAATTTGATCTTGAAGGGCAAAATTTTCATTGACATAAGTACAAGAACATGAAGTTTAATATTAATGGCAAGACTTACATTGATTGTGTACGGTTACCTTTCTGGGTTCCAAACATCCCACATTATGCGTTTGTGATTCTTCAGTTGCAAATGATTTTCGTCTTCGTTGTTACGCAATTGCTACACATGCTCATCCTCAAGCATCTTGGTATGCCTCCTTTAGTCTCACAATTATTGGTATGTAATTTCATTTCCTCATCCATTTTCTAGATATGTTTATACATGTACGAGTGCATATCCTTGCAATTTGAATTTGATGCATGCAATGTACTGGTACGCAAGTTTCGTTTTCTTGGAAAATAAATTCATGTTTTTGGGCCAAAAAAAATGCGTCAAGTGTCCGGTATATGACATATGTGAATACCTCTATGTTCAGGTAAAATGAAAAGTGCGAGTAATATAATTATGCTTATACTTATGTTTACATCTGTGAATTTTATGATTTTGAATGTGCTGAGTGCCTGAGTATGTATTGTGAGTTTCTAAATCTAAATAGTATGTATTGTGAAAGATTTTAATTGGTTGAGCTTGTAAAACTCTTATTTTTTTACTGTTGGGAATTTGGTAGTAAAATTTGGTATTTACTATATAGTTTTACATGCAGGATTTTGATTTTTGTTATACAGTGAAGTTTGAGTGATATGTGTTCTCTTGATTTCATGGTGAATTGGAAATGACATAGAACACAAAATTTCATTAGTGTAACATAAATTCAGGTGATTGTCTTCACTTTTTCATGAATAATGATGTCTATTGTGTATTGTAACTTGTTTCTAAATCTCGGTCTTGTATAGGCCGGGATCATTCTAGGTCCGACTGGCTTGGGGAGGTTCAAATCTATCCGAGATGCTGTATTTCCGAAAAGGGGGATGCCAGTGCTGAAGAGTATGGCTATGTTCGGGTACACATTATCATTGTTTCTGATAGCCACAACAATGGATTTTACAATACTTAAAAGGACAGGAAGGAAAACAATATTGATAGGCTTGATTACGCTATTAAGTGCCTTGTTAGCAAATGGCGTAGCTAAGAGTTTCCTGAACGTAGAGCCACATAATGTGGGTGATGTAAACATGGCCGCAATGTCTCTGCCAGTAACTGCACACCCGGTCTTAGTCCGTCTCCTGACTGATATTGGTCTCGTAAATTCAGAATTAGGCCGAGTGGCCTTAGCAACCGGCCTTTGCGTGGAACTGGCTAGCATAACGCTGACTCTGAGTATGAATAACATCCTGCCTGCCCTTGGTAATAAACCTAAATTGGTCGAGGCAGGGTTTAAAGTTGTAGGTGTTGTAGGCTTGCTTCTTACCGTGATCTTCGTTATTCGTCCTCTGATGAAATTGCTTAACAAATGGACTCCTAAAGGAAGGCCTGTTAGGGACACATTTTTGCTGATTGCATTTCAGTCGATGTGTTTAGGCGCGCTGGCCACAGATGGACTAGGACAATGGGTGCTTTTAGGCGCGTTCATGGTAGGAGGCGGTTTACCAGATGGACCGCCTTTGGGTACTGCGTTGGTAGACAAGTTGGGAACTTTCATCCTTGATGTTCTATATCCGTTTTTTGTTACCACATCTGCTATGAGGATTAACTTTGACGCTATTCACATCCACAGTTACCTTTCCCGTGAACTAATTACGATCATATTAGTTACCTCAGTTACCAAAATTGTTGTATGCTTCAGCTGTGGAGTCTATTTCAAAATGGCTGCTTGCGATGCTTTGGCACTCGCGATTATCATGTGTTGCAAAGGCTTTATTGAGATCGGCAGCATGTCTATGCTCAAAGACGCGCAGGTCAGATGGTCGATTTCCTCCTCGTTTCCTTTCCTTTCTTTATTTCACACCATCCTGAATTACTGATGTTACACACTCTTATTATGTATGTATGTGGTGTGTTTTTGCATGTACAGTTGATAAGCTCACAGTGTTTCTCAGTGCTGACCGTCCATGTGGCACTGATGTCGATTTTGGTACCGAGTGCTTTGAAGATCTTGTACGATCCTATGAAAAAGTATGGAGGATATCAAGTAAGAGACATCACACACTTGAAAGACGCATCAGTTCTAAGAATAGTCGCATGTGTGGCAAAAAGCAATCATATAGGATCTCTGACAAACCTGCTTAGGATCCTGAACCCGAATGCAAATGTGCCAATTCTCGCGAATGTCCTGCACCTAATTAAACTAGCAGGACGATGTCAGCCTCTATTCATCTCACACGATATGCAGACCAAGCATAGCTCTGAACTCTCCTACTCAGACGAAGTTATTTGGCAGTTAAACACGTTAGATCAGTACAAGACTGTACTGTCAACTCATGTCTTCACTGCTGTTGCACAACCTGATGCATTTCACGAGTACATCTGCACCCTGGCTCTCGACAAAGTTGCCTCGCTTATTGTCCTCCCATTCCATCGACAATATGCTGTTGAGGGCTCTTTAGAGTATGATGACAATGAACAACGAAAACTCAACCTGAGCGTCCTTGAAACGTCACCATGCTCTGTGGCTGTCCTTGTGGACCGTTCCTATGTCAATGTGAGACGTACTGGCGTCTATACAGGCGCTCCTATCAAAATTCACACTGATACACCACAGGCATTGATCTCTGTGGCAGTCGTGTTCATAGGAGGCCGCGATGACAGAGAGGCCATTTCATTTGCCAAGAGGATGAGCAAGGGCATGAAAGTAAGGATCACTATCTTGAGGCTAGCACGACCCGACGACCACGAGGAATTCCTGGCCACTCTGGACTCTGATGCCATACGGAAGCTCCATGAGACAGTATCAGGGAAGCAGAGAATCTTGTACACGGAAATGACAGTGAATAATGGTGTTGAAACAGCACTGAAATTAAGGGGTGTAGTTCAAGATTATGATCTTATTATTGTAGGAAGACAAATGGAGTCCACTCCCTTACAACTTATAGGTCTTTCTGAATCAAGTGAGATTAAAGAACTTGGAATTCTTGGGGATTTTCTTGCTTCACCTGATCTTAAGTGTAACACTTCCATCTTAGTTATGCAACAACAAAAACAATGGACTAGGAATTAGGACCTAGGTACATTTTTAGGCAAATCTCACCACTTCTTTAGGAATATATATGTAATCCATTGAACTTTTTGTAGATTATAATGACAAAATCCACTTCTCTAATGATCGATCAATGTTTATTTGTGATCTACCTCGTAAAGTAAGGATTTCACCTGCTATACCTGCTGTAACTGTGATATGGTTACCAAATACTAACTCGAGCAATTCAAAACAATCAACATCGATTCGGAATAGGATGCAACATCATTGTTGGAGTGACAACGATCAACATGTGAGTTTTGGAAAAATATCCCACATTGGAGAAATAGAAGATTGGAGCCTATTTTACAAGGTGGTGAGCCTAAAAGGGATATTTTCTATGGTGACCCTGTAGTTTCCGACTTTTCCTGTGGTGACCCCATAGTTTCCGACCTATCCATGGTGCCCCTGAGGTTTGTATTTTTGCAAAATCCGTAAATGTTGGGTTAACACCGTTTTTTGCCGTTTGCCTCCATCTCCTTCCGTTCCCCTTCCACTCTAATTACAATTCTATAATTAGAAAAAGAAACCCCCTTTCTCTTTTCTCTCTCCTCCCCCATCACCCACCGTCCACCTTGCCAACCACCCATTCCCCACCGATGACCTCACCCCCACCATCCGACACCGTGCCTTCTCCACCTTTCCCACCTTTCCCACCGCCCCCGCAACTTCCCATCTTCCTTCTCTTTCATTTCCCCTATCTCTTCTCCCCCTCTCACTCTTCATATCCATTTTCTCTCTCCCCTCATACATGAAACCACCATGACAACCTATTCTACCATCACCTAAAGATGTTTCTCCTTAATTGTGTGAAGGAGTAAAGGAAAGATTCGATTTTGGAGGGTGAAAGAGGAAGAAAAGAAAGATAGAAAATGAAGAGAGATGAAGGGAGATGATGTAACAGCCCGATTTTCTAAGCTAGTTTTAAGACTTAATTAACAGTATTATTAGCGGAAGCATCATTAGCCTAAATCGGACCTGTTACCGCCGTATCTCCCCCAAAGGAAGATACAAGGCTCTCCAAAACATAAAACACTAATAACTCGGTTAAAACGATTATTATATTATACAAGTATATCAAAACTTCCAATCTGTTTACAAGTTATAACCTTTGACATACTAATACCAAAGTCTAATACGACCTGACTTCTACTAGACTTGGTGATTCGTCCTCTCCACTAGTATGTGACCCTATACTCGTACACCTGCACATTTAACAAAACACGACACTGCCCATTCCAATGAATTGAATGGACAGGGGTAACTCAGCAAAAGCTGGTAAGTTCATCGTACTTACGACACACATATAGGACTACCGAGGTACACCTGCCCTCATTTGTCCGACATATAAAGGTCCTGAGACCGACGACGATTGGGTAATCAACCAAACCCATTACTCATTCGCTAACCATTTATAGAATAACATGTCATGCTAGCAATACACATAACACAACCTTGGCAATACAACCATACACGCAAATTAACACAACAAGACATTGTAAGGACTCGTACGACATAACACGGCTCACTGATAACAAGGATCACCATAACAGACAAGCTCATGTCATATCCGGTTTCATACATGACCTACTTGTCAAGGATGAACCCCTTCGACAAGCACACTAGATCATACATCAAATCATGCTGGATTATAATACTAACACTTTCAATTAAGGCTACATGTATGAGCAGGAATATCATATCCCACCTCTAAGCACAACTCCAATTCGAACACGTAAGTCATTGAATCACAATTCTATCATTCATAGTTCTATTTCAGAACTAGACTATACGTTTCACATAACACAATCATGCTCAGAGGATAGCTCAACACGATACATAACTTGCAATATACAATTTATAGTTCCGTTGGCAATAGGTAAGGGAACGACGCGAGGGCGGCAAAGATCGCATTGCGGGCTCACTCGCTTGTTGGAGAACGTCTTCCCCTCATTTATGCATGCCTTAACAGTCATTAGTGTGCACACCCCTTGGAGGTCCTTACCCAAATTCGAGGTTACGACTTTCTGTCATACGTTCATCACCTCATGGTACTCCCCCATCAAACCACTGAGGCTCCTTAACCAAATTGCCATATAACTTATACATACGGTAGATGATTAGTGCGCAAATCATCAATTAATAAGACATCAAACAACAGGTGATTAGTCCGTCAATCACCAGCCACAATACATTTACATCGGGGGATTAGTTCGTCAATCACCTCTTACTATACAATTCATATGCATCAGGTGATTAGTTCGTCAATCACCAGTCACAAACACTTTCACATATACGACTATACTCATGTACATGTACGATGCATGTGTACTCACACAATTGTAATAGATTATAACGACTTCACAAGTATTGCACCAACTGAGATATATAACTTCACGTTCATATAAGTTTACATTTAAACATAAACCACGTTCACCTCTCAAAGACATCATATACTAGTACACTATTAACTAATGATGCACACCGTATGCATAACTATGTTCTAATCATCCTCAAAGGGTACTATTCACACAAATTATGACTCGACGCATCATATACTATTCACATGTACTAAACAAGGTCATATGAGTCATAACACCACTCATATTATTCATACACATTCATATATGCATGCACTAGTAACCAAAAGATACATTATTAGGTGCTATACCGTGTTCTCATAAACCAAAACATGATTGAACTCATCAATCGTCATTCATTCATAATCATAACATTATATCATTCATAAACTGCCTTTATATTACTCACAACACGCAAAGGACATAGTAAGTGTGAACTTACGCTCTTAGCAATCCCGTACGGCTCCATACCACGAACCAAGCATCCAAAACCTCGATGAATTGGCCTCCAATGAACCATATATTCATGGGACATCAAATCACTATACATCAGTATTCAATTCACCAAAATTCTCCCAAAGAAACCAAGTATAACTTGTCCAAATCCAATATAGCAATGGGTTGCACCATCTTCATGTTTCAGAATACATGACTTCTGTTTAGATGCTCATTTAGGAAATAATTCCTTATTCTTTAGACACAAAACCAACTTTAAATCATAACCCTTCCTCTTAGGAGTATTTCAACACATCAAACGTCAACTTTCATTAACTATTCAAGAATTTATAGCCTAAATACCACAGCTGCTCCAAAACATAGTACCATATGCGCATCCAACTTGTAGGGACTATAAGATGATCATAACGAAAGGTTTTAAAGCATTACAAAAGCCTAACATCAAGATCTTGAAATGAAGTTCAACCTAGGGTTTTGTTTCGATTGAATACATGAATAAATGAGACTGTTATGATCAAATTACGAAGACCCTATGTTCATGATACTCACAGGAAGAACAACGAAATAAGGGTTTACTTTAGAATATGATTTGGGCAAGTAAATCATAATGAAAATGCAATTAACCAATTGGAGTTTGTTCCAGTATATCTTAAGAGTAAATAGAAACAAGAATCAAGGATTGATCTTACCAAATGAAGGAGTTATGACCAATATACCAAAGCTGGTCCAGAATTGCATTCAGAAAGACACCTTAACTTGTAGAGCCAATAAGGAGATCATGATGAAACAATTTGGGCTTACTCTATTCTGTGAAATTGTAGAAGACGAAGATTAATACAATTTAGAGCTTTGTTTCACCCAAAAAGCATAAGAAACGAAGGAGAAAATGGGTTTTGAAGTTGAAGCAGGTGACTGGAATTACACCGCGAAGGAAGCAGCTCGGTGTCTTCTTCTTAAGACACGAAATGTTGCTGAGTATGCAGCTTGATTGGGATCCAATTAGATATCAACATGAGGTATGATCATCTAGAATGATTAGGTACTCCCGGCACCTCGTGCTTACGAAATAAGATCGGTTTCTAATCCCGACACTACACACAAACTTCTAAAATTGTGTAGATTGAGATTGTGTAAGTTGAGAATGAACCTATAACTTGTGTCATTTGACTTCATATTTACCAAGGGAAGCTCCTCAAATGATACAATGGAACAATCACAATTTTGTTCCGGGTTTACGATAAGAGCTTACTTAGTGACTAAGAAAACGTTTCTTCACGATTAAGAAAACTATCGAAACGACAATGGATTGAGAATGTAACCGGACATTCCTTAAGTAATAGCTCCTCAATAAACTTAATGGTATCATCTAATTGCACAACCGAGATCTCTAATTGGAGATTAGGAGAGTGATTAAGCTAATCAAAGTGATTAAGGAACCGGCTATTACAGATGAGGGAAATGAAGGGAGATGAGGGAATGAAGGAAATGAGAGGTTACCGGCGGGTGGCGAAGGGGTGGTGAGCAAGGTGGAGGGTAGGTAGGGCGGGAGGAGAGAGAAAATGGGGTTCTTTTTTTTATTTTTCTTTTGTTAATTTTCTCTTTATTTTTTGTTTATAAAGTTAATATTTGATTAGCTGGGGGTGTTTAGTTTTGTACTTAGAGTGGAAGGGAACGGAAGGAAACAGAGGCAAACGTCCAAAAACGGCGTTAGCCCAACCGTTACGGATTTCACGAAAATGCAAACCTCAGGGGCACCATGGAAAGGTCGGAAACTATGGGGTCACCACAGAAAAAGTCGGAAACTATGGGGTCACCACAGAAAAAGTCGGAAACTACATGGTCACATATCCCTTGATTTTACGATGAAACCCCACCGAACTTGTGAGTTAGTCTTCTACGGAGGGCCTGATATGGCCCACACAATTAAGGAATTCAATCACAAAACCCTAATGTAATTGTGACATGGTTACCAAAAACTCGGGCAATTCAAAAGAATCTACATCTAGTCACAACATCATACATAACCAAAAACTCGGGCAATTCAAAAGAATCAACATCATACAACCTTTTTTGGTCATGTAATAAAGAATCGAAATAGAATTACAAAACAATCAAAGACCGAATCATAAATTCATAATCGACAATGATATCGAACGAGTTCTTAACGACGGCACATGCTTGACTAGTTGACTCCTCACTTGAGTTGTGACTCGGGTCTCTTGTTCTTGAAGTCTTGTCTCCACCTACTAAAAGCAGACTCTCACACTTGTCTAAATCACAATTTTTTTTTCCATTTGTCACCATTTCCTCTTATTCAGATCTCGCCTACCTTACTTTTATTTAAGCAAAAGGGTTTTCACTCTTTTCTTTTTACCTACCCTCCACTGTTAAACAATCTTCTTTTACCATTTCTACGGCTATATCTTCGAATTTTGCTCATTCTACCTAATAGCCATTATTATTATTACATAAACGCATTTTAAAGCTGATGGTGTATGTTAATGAACCATCTCAACCAAAAGTCTAAACAGATGGTCGAGGCCTAATATATACGCCTACTACATTTTACATTTGACAGAATTTGGTTTTATCTTCGAGTTTTCGATTCGAAACAGAGATGGAAGGCTGGAAACTTCGGAGGGATGTGTTAGCAGACGGAAGTGTGAGTTCGAGTGATTCCTCTAGTGGGATCATATCTTTACTGCCGCAGAGCTGTAAGTGGTTATGTTTTTGTGTAGGAGACTGCCTATGTTGTGTTCTATCCGGAAATACAAAAGTAACAAGATGGGTAGCTATTTTAGTAGCCGGTAACTTTTAACGGTAAAAGTAGCGGTTGTTATAAGACGTGTTAGGCGCAAGCTATGAAGCACGGACACCTCTCCCAAGTGACGTGTCCGTGTCCAATACGGTGTCGGACACGGACACCAGGAGGACACGCGTCGGATACGGTGGACCGGTGTCCGGTTTATTTGTTTTTAACTCGGACACAAAACCCGGTTTTTTCCACACGGACACCGGTTGGACACCTCTAGGACACCTCTAGGACACAAAAAATAAATATTAAGCAAGCGTTTGGGCGAAAGAGACATTATTAGTCTCGAATTCCTTAACGTTTTCTTTAACATATTCAATGATTGTGTGCGTAATATCATCATGTTGAGATTGATTTAAGTTTTAAATTTAGAAATTCTTATTATTTCATTAAGAATATAATATTTATTATTATTTTAATATATTTATATTAAAAAATAATAGCGGTGTCGGTGTCCTAAATTTTGAGATTGCGGTGTCGCGGTGTCCGCGTCCTCCCGGTGTCGGTGTCGGTGTCCGTACTCGTGCAACGTAGGGCGCAAGTAGCTCTTGAGTTATATAGAACATATATGTATATATTTTTCAGAAATGCTAGATTTTTAGCTCAAATGTTAGTGTGAGTACTGAGTAGCATTTCCAATGCTAAGTGCTATTTTGATTATGTCAACCCAACCAGGTACACTAGTATATTGTCCCGGTCAAAATGTCACTTTCTACTTATTGGTGTATTGTCGAACACGGCCTAAGTCTACTAAATCAGGCAATGTTACGTCAAAGAGACATAAAACAAAATTTCTTCATAGCTTATTAAAATTCATGCAAATTGCTAGAGGTCGGAGTACATTGTAGACACAATTAATGTGTCTACAATGTAAAATGGAGTTACTTGTAGTAAAGTTGAGATTGGTGTAGTAAAATTGAGATTGTAATGAAAAATTCAAGTAGTAAAATTAATTGTGTTGGTAGTAAAATGATTTGTGTGAGTAGTAAAATTTTGATAATGTAGTAAAATTATTGATGATAGTAAGTGTCTACCACGGTAGACCTCTAGCATTGTCCAAAAATCATTTACCTTCTAAGTTCGAGGTATAGAAGAACAAGAACAACGTGACTAGCTAGCTTAGAACACAAGTTTCATGATGTGAAGAAATCCCCGTATGTAACTGCCGGCAACCTCGAGGTCTTTTCAAAGACGATATACTGATATAGGATATGTCACTACAAGAGAACAGTTGTTTAACTACCGTTTTAGAGACCGTTGTGTAATTGGTCTCTAATTTGAGAAATTAGAGACCGAAATTAGTGACCGAAATTAAATAGTCTCTAATTTAGAGACTAAAAGTAGTTGGTATTTAATTTAGTATCTGATTTAGAGACCGAATCTCAATAGTAGCTAAATTGGTATCTAATATAGTGGATTTGCTACCAAGGTCTTGTAGTTGCTATTTTGGTAGCTATTTAGCTACCGTTTTTGAGACCGTCGTTTGAATGGTCTCTAATTCGCTAAATTAGAGACCGATATTAGAGACCAAAAGTTGTTAGTAGCTATTTTGGTATCTAATTTGGAGACCAAATCTAAACAGTAGCTAAATTGGTAGCTACTTTAGTGGATTTGCTACTAATGTCGTTTGGTTGCCACTTCGGTAGCCATTTAGCTACCATTTTTTAGACCGACTTAAATTAGTCTCTAATTCTTGAAACTAGAGATGGATATGATTTACTCTTTAATTTAGAGACTATAAGATTTATTAGGTATTGCGGTATCTAATTTAGAGACGAGATATTGGTATCTACTTTGACTTTAATAGCTACTTCGACAAACTCATTGATGATGATGAGATACACTTGGAACTTATTATGTGATAATTATGAAAGTATCAAGTTAGTGCTAATTGTATTTGTTAATGAACTTTTATGTATTTAGTAAGTTTTATAATTTGGATTTCTATATACCACCCTCGTTCCAAATTAAACTTCTCATGCAATATTATTATGTAAGAGGATTTTAAATTTCATGAGAAGTTTAAATTGGGTCGGAGTGGTATGAAATTTCATACTTATGTTTGTGAGAACACTGATTTCGATATTGCGTGGCTTGTGACTCCTATCAACGTAGTGAGTAAGCGTAAGCATAAGCAAACTAGATTGCAAAACATTATTATGTTCATGTAATTATAGATGTACTGATAATACAAATCTTTTATCCGAACTTTTTGAAAAGGAAGACGTATTGATAAAACGTGTAAACTTACGTATTCGTTTTTTATGAGTTAATGTTTCTTGGACAAAGTTTTGACCGATTTTTTAGAAAGGTTGGCTTTTAACACTCGTCATCTGTATTGTTTTTTACTACGGAGTATGACTTAAATTTTGCATTTGTTTTTGTTGGTGCAAAAAACGAAAATTTCACTCTTACCGCTTTCACTATGATTTAATTTTGTTTTCGCTTTTACATTTTTATTGGCGCAAAAAGCGAAAAATTTCGTATACACATCTAGAATTCCAGATCAAGATTGGTGCCAAGATAAAAAGTAAAAATAAAAAACCCTAAGGATAATAAAAAAAACAAAGTATACGAAAAAACTCTTCAAAAGAAAAAAGGAAGAGGGAAAAACTCATACTCCCCAATTATTTGTTAAACCCTAATTATTTTTCTTAATTTCTGATTAATTTGGTCAATTCCCCAATTAATCCCCCACCACCTACGTGTGTTTTTCTTCACACAATAATCCCAAATCAATTGAATTGATTCACTTCACTATTCACACCACAATGACCGATCACACAATTGGCTTGACAACGCTTTCTCAGCACCTCACGCGCTCATTAATCATCGCAGCCGTCGTTTCCTGCGCGCGAACTCCATAACACTTGTGCATCAATCTTAAAGTCTTTCAGGTTATTTTTCATCTCTCATCTCTTCTATCAACATCTATTTCTCATCAATCATTTGATTGTTCGTCTTGTTATTTTGAGGATTTTAGTATTTGTTAGGGTTTAATTTCAATGTTGATTGTGCATTTTGGGGCTTTTTTTGGGTGCTCTCAGATTCAATTGGTTTTGATATTGAATTCTATGATTAGCAATTTTTTTTAGTTATCCCTGGAGTCAGGAAGTTTTTGAAGAGAGCTTTCTAATGGTGTCAATCATTGTATCATCGGACCCTTTTAGCTATGTCTACTGACAAGTTCTCGTACAAACATTTTTGAAAATATCTAAGATCCAACTGGTGCAAATATTTGATTTGATTTTGCAGGAGCATCCTGAAGCGTACTTAGGCTAGGCATCTGTTGCTACGCCAATTTCGCAGGCAACATTTCTATTGACCCGGTGGCACTAAAACTGTCATATCTTCCGATACAGATGATATTTTTGAGTAATTCTTTTTGGAGATGAAAGCTAACATCTTCATCTTTAATTTGATATATAATAGGCTCCATGATTCATATTGAGCACAAAGTTATGAAGACTGCAACAGAGAACAAAGGTAAAAGAGACAAGAATACGAATTTTGAACGGGAGTACTCATAGTTACGACATTCAGAATTTTTTTATATTTATGATATTTTATAATAATTGAAGGGAAATACTGATGATCACTCATGTAATTTTTTACTTTTGATTGCAGATATCATCAGGTCTAAGGGGAACACTGATGATTACAGATGTAATTTTATACAAGTATTCGAAGAATGCTGCCTAGGCTGGTTAACCTTTCAGCAAAAGGACTATTTTATGATGCTTATTTGGAGGCTGCTAGTGGCATCCGTAAAGAGGAGTCTGCAATTGACATTCATTGGAGCTGCTGAAATAGTTTAATAGCTGAATTGTAAAGGATATTAGATCACTGTACCTTTTTTTTCTCTCACTTGTTAGGATTTGCTTGAACTAGCTTAATTAGCTACCCGAATTTAGATTTGACGTGGGATGCGCCGCCACTTTGTCAAATTTTTTAGATGATATGTAATTTTTTGGATTATTTAATTATTTTTAATAAATTTTTTTTTTAATTTTCTTGGCTAATTTCTCTAGCGTGAAACGATTAGATGTATACGTAATACGGGGTCCTGAATCTAGCAGCTAATAGCCGCTAGTCACGGTAGCTACCCATATATAGTCGCAAATTAGCTACTGATATACAGTCACAAATTAGCTACAGATATACAGTCACAAATTAGCTACTGATTACTTTGGTCTCTAAATTAGCTTCTACTATATATCAGTCGCTAGTTTAGCTACCAATTTATTAGTTTCTAACTTAGCTTCCAATTTATTGGTTGCTAATATAACTACCAGAAAATTGGTCGCTAAAGGAGTAGCTAAATTTGCTACCGTCAATCGGTTGCTAAAACGGTAGCTAAAATCGGTCACTAATTTGGTAGCTAATTTAGTGACTAGGCTTTTAGCGACCGATCATATTTGGTCGCTAATTCGGTAGCTAACCTAATTAGCTACCGAATTTTTATGATTTAGAGACCGAATTTCGGTCTCTATTTCTTGTTTCTCTTGTAGTGTGTGAATCTAGTTGAACAGCAAATCGCATACCATACTCTCGATTAGTAATTTATTTAGTTCCCCCACCGTGTTATTGCCTACATATAGACTTGTACGGAGACCCGAGTAGTGTTTTTTTTTGTTACCGTTACTTCAATGTTGCCAATTTGCCATACTCCCAAGTCCAAAGTTATTTTAAGCCAGTGAAATTTCCCATTAAAATAGCCAGAGTTTTCATTCGACATTTTGTAAATGAAAGTCATTTGCAATCATAAGTAAATTATTTCATCAAAAAAGATATTTAATTTAGTAATTTTGGAAGAAAATTCCCCTGTTTCATTGCCCTTTTTGTCCTAACCTTCACATTTTTTTTATCAAACTCCTATCCGATGATTTTGATATGAAAAGAGACAAAAAAATTATGTAAGAAAAAAAAAGGAAAAAAAACCCCACAAATTTGATTTTATAGGGCAAAATTTTCATTGAGAAAAGTACAAAGACATGAAGGTTAATGTTAAGGGCAAGACTTATATTGATTGTATACCGTTGCCTCCCTGGGTTCCAAAAATCCCACATTATGCGTTTGTGATTCTTCAGTTGCAAATGATTTTCGTCTTCGTTGTTACGCAATCGCTACACATGCTCATCTTTAAGCATCTTGGTATGCCTCCTTTAGTCTCACAATTATTGGTATGTAATTTCAATTTCATTTCTTCATTCATTTTCCTAGCTACAATAATGTTCATGTATGTGTGCAATTTTGATGCATGCAATGTATGGGTACGGAATGTTTACGTACCAGACGCGGTTGACACCATGTCTTCGTTCTTTTTTTTTTTTTTTTGGAAAACGAATTCATGTTTTTGGCCCAAAATGAAGCGTCAATTGTCCAGTTTATGATATGACATACTTTATTGAGGTGAAATGAAAAGTACGAGTAATTTATTCATGCTTATGTTTACGTGTATGTATTTTATGATTTTGAATATGCTTTATAATATCTAAACAGTAATGACTCTACATATGTGCAAGTGTGTGACAGGTTTTAATTTGTTGAGCTTGTAAAACTGTTGGATTTTTTTCTTCCTTTGGTGGAAACTGTTGGGAATTTGGTAGTAAAATCTAGCATTATATTTTACTTTATACATGCAGGCCAGGGTTTTGATTTGGTTTTTTCAGTGAAGTTTGAATGATGTATGTTCCCATGATTTCATGTTGATGGCATAGAACACAAAATTACATTAGTGTAACACAAATTCGGATGACTGTCTTCGCTTCTTCATTTACGATGAATTATATTGTCTGTCGTAACTTATTTCAATCTCGGTCTTGTATAGGCCGGGATCATTCTAGGTCCGACTGGCTTGGGGAGGTTCAAGGTTGTTCAAGATGCTGTATTTCCGAGAAGGGGGATCCCAGTGTTGAAGAGTATGACAATGTTGGCGTACGCGTTATCATTGTTTCTGATAGCCACAACAATGGATTTTACCATACTTAAAAGGACAGGAAGGAAAACAATATGGATAGGCTTGATTACACTCTTAAGTGCCTTGTTAGCGAATGGCGTAGCTAAGAGTTACCTGAACATAGAGCCACGTAACGTGGCTGATGTGAACATGGCTGTAATGTCCTTGCCAGTGACTGCACACCCGGTCCTAGTCCGTCTCCTGACTGATATTGGTCTCGCAAATTCAGAACTAGGCCGACTGTCCTTAGCAACTGGCCTTAGTGCGGAACTGGCTAGCATAACGCTTACTCTGTGTATGAATAACATCCTGCCTGCGCTAGGTGATAGACATAAATTGATCGGGGCAGGGTTGAGAGTTGTAGGTGTTGTAGGCTTGCTTATTCTTATAGTCTTCATTATTCGACCTCTGATGAAATTGCTTAACAAATGGACTCCTAAAGGAAGGCCTGTTAGGGACACATTTTTGCTGATTGCATTTCAGTCGATGTGTTTAGGCGCGCTGGCCACACATGGACTAGGACAATGGGTGCTTTTAGGCGCGTTCATGATAGGAGGCGGTTTACCAGATGGACCGCCTTTGGGTACTGCGTTGGTAGACAAGTTTGGAACTCTAATCCTTGATGTTCTATATCCGTTTTTTGTTACCACATCTGCTATGAGGATAAACTTTGACGCCATCCACGTCCACAGTAACCTTTCCCATTATCTAATAACGATCATATTAGTTACCTCAATTACCAAAATTGTTGTATGCTTCTGCTGTGGAGTCTATTTCAAAATGGCTGCTTACGATGCTTTGGCACTCGCGATTATGATGTGTTGCAAAGGCTTTCTTGAGGTCGGCACCATGTCCTGGCTCAAAGACTCGCAGGTCAGATGGTTGATTTCCTTCTCGTTTCCTTTTCTTTCCTTTCTTTGTTTCATGTACACCATCCTGATTTATTGATGTTACTTACTCCTATTCTTATGTATGTTGTACCAGTTGATAAGCTTACAGTGTTTCTCGGTGCTGAGCCTCCATGTGGTAGTGATGTCGATTTTGGTACCAAGTGCTTTGAAGATCTTGTACGATCCTATGAGAAAGTATGGAGGATATCAGATAAGAGACATCACACACCTGAAACAGACAACAGTTCTGAAAATAGTAGCTTGTGTGACAAAAAGCAATCATATAGTATCTCTAACAAACCTGCTTAGGATCATGAATCCGAATGCAAATGCGCCTATTCTGGCGAATGTCCTGCACCTTATCAAACTAGCAGGACGATGCCAGCCTCTATTCATCTCACACGATATGCAGACCAAGCAAATCTCAGAACTCTCCTACTCGGATGAAGTTATTTGGCAGTTGAACAGGTTAGATCAACACAACACTGTACTGTCAACTCATGTCTTCACTGCTGTTGCACAACCTGATGCATTTCACGAGTACATCTGCACCCTGGCTCTCGACAAAGTTGCCTCGCTTATTGTCCTCCCATTCCATAGACAGTATGGTATTGAGGGCTCCTTAGAGTACGATGACAATGAACTACGAAAACTTAACCTGAGTGTCCTTGAAACGTCACCTTGCTCTGTGGCTGTCCTTGTGGACCGTTCTTATGTCAACCTCAGACGCACTAGCGTGTATTCAGGCGCGCCTATCAAAATTCACACTGATACACCACAGGCATTGATCTCAGTCGCACTCGTGTTCATAGGAGGCCGAGATGACAGAGAGGCCCTTGCATTTGCCAGGAGAATGAGCAAGGGCATGAGAGTAAGGATCACTGTCCTGCGGCTAGCACGACCCAACGATCACGAGGAATTCCTGGCCACTCTTGACTCTGTTGCCATACAGAAGCTTCATGAGACAGTATCAGGGAAGCAGAGAATCATCTATGATGAAATGATAGTGAATGATGGTGTTGAAACAGCTCTAAAATTAAGGGCTATAGTTCAAGATTATGATCTTATCATTGTAGGAAGACAAAAGGAGTCCACTCCCCCACAACTTATAGGTCTTTCGGAATCAAGTGAGATTAAAGAACTTGGGACTCTTGGGGATTTTCTTGCTTCCCCTGATCTTAAGTGTAACACTTCCATCTTAGTTATACAACAACAAAAACAATGGACTAAGTCCTAGGTAGGTAACTGTTACAACAACATTTTTAGGCAAATCTCACCACTTTAGGAAGATATACTTGTATAGGTATGTAACTATGTACTCCATTGAAATTTTTGTTAGATTATAAGACAAAAACTCACTTCTCTAATGATCAAACTGTATTTATTCGTGATCTACTTTCACCCTGATGTAATTCTGACGTGGTTACCGAAAACTCAGGCAAAATACAAAACACTCAACATTGAATCGAAATTGGATTCAAAATCGAGTCTAATAGAATTATAAAATAGCCACGATTGAGCATTAAAGTTGACCTAATGATTAGAAACTCGGCCTATCTGAGGTTGTCTTGAGTTCGAATCCTCATATTCCCAACCTCGCAACATTAGCCGCTCATTTGTACCAAAACATAAAATGAAACAACCACGACCGAATCGTAATCTACAACGATATCAAACGAGTTCTTAAATAGCGAGAGCCGCACATGCTTGACTAATTGACCACCCGTGAGTCAGGTCTCTTGTTCTTGAAGTCTTGTCTCACACTTGTTTAAGTAGCTCATTGTCTCCTCTAAATCACAAGTTCCTTTTTTTTTTTTTACCTAATAACAAAATCCAACATATATAAATTGCAAATACAGACAAACCTAATTCCATCTCTTTAAACCCTCTCTCTCTCTCTCCTCTCCTGCTCTCTTTCTCTCTCCTCTCTTTCTCTCTCTTCAAGTTGAATAGAGAGAGAAGCAGGAGAAGAAAAAACCCATCTTTTTTTCCTCCATTTTTGCTTCTCAACCTTTTTCACCAACCCTTTATTATAATATTATTAATTAATAATATATAAAGATTAATTAGTAAATTAATATAAAGTAATTATTCAGTCATTAGGAGAATAAGAAAGAAGCATATAAACCCTTTTTCCCAATATAATTATTCTCTTTCTTGCAAATTTCTGCAACATTTTGCAAAAAAGTTGCAATTTTGAGAAATACCCAGTTGCTAAAATCCTGTTTTTAATACAAAGTTTCAATCTTTTTCAACAAGTTTTGAGTATTTTTGTGATTAATTAATGGGTTGGGGCAAAAAACAGCAAATTTCAATTAAGAGTGAAAAGGGGTTTTTATCAAATTGCAATTTAGGGCTTCAATGGAGTAATCCACAAGTTGAAGAGGGATTACAGTTGGAATCCCTAAATTACCCTCCACATGGAGGTTTATTTGCAAGTGTTGGGCAGATGGGTAGTATGGGGTTTGGTCCAAACCCTGCAAATCCAAAGGATAATGATGGAAATAATAGTTTCAAGGTGCCTTACATGGATTTATATGTAAAGTATGTTAATTCTTCAGAAGGGTTTAAGATTGTTGGGTTGCCTGAGGAGGAGAAGGCTATGAAGAAGAAGAAGAAGAATGGTGGTGGCTTGAAGTTGAAGATTAAGGTTGCTAACCCTTCTTTAAGGAGGTTGATCAGTGGTGGTGTTGCGGGCGCGGTTTCGAGGACGGCTGTTGCGCCGTTGGAGACTATTAGGACACATTTGATGGTTGGTAGCAGTGGTCAATCTACTAAAGAAGTGTTTCATGATATTATGAAGACTGATGGTTGGAATGGTTTGTTTAGGGGGAATTTGATTAATGTTATTCGTGTTGCTCCTAGTAAGGCTATTGAGGTATGACATACGCTTCTTTCACACGCTACATATGCATTTTTTTTTCTGTATTTTTGAGGTTGGTGTAGTTTATATTGTTTGTTTGAATGAGTTATTTTGATGGACGATATGCTAATGTGAGGTCTATGATCGGGCATTGTATGCGAAAAATCGGCTTTAGTATGAATTTAAGATTTTGATTTTGATTTGTGATAGTGTTGTTTACGAAAATTCGGCTTTGGTTGATATTTGTCTGTTGTTTCTGGGTGGTTTATGATAGTTGATTGATAGTAACTTTGGTAGAGTGGTTGTTGTACTTCCGAGTGTTGACCTATTCGTGGAGTGTACTTGAGTTATCTCTGGAATTGGTTATTGAGTGATGTGAAAGATTACCCTTCTGTTAAAGGAAATCAGGAGCGACGTTTAGCTGATTCTGCCTAGTTTGTATGCAACTCTTGCGATGCTTACTATGTTGTACTAATAGCAGTGTATATGATTTTGCGTTAGAAAGTGGTAAACCCGTGATCAAATTAGTCATTGTTGTAGATACTAGATAGTACATCGAGGTTGAACTAGGGACGTGCTTTTGATAAAGATATTTGGTGGAAAAGCCATCTTCCCCTGTGCCTGAAGTCTGAACCTTCTCCTTAGTAGGCCACTTCTTCTGAACGTAGTTTGGGACCTTCCCTGTGGATCACTTGTTGGTAGAGCAGTCAGCCGACAAGTCTTTATGACCTTGTTATAGATTGGCATGGAATTGAGAGACTTCTGTAAGCTTACAGTAAAAGCGTTGCTGTGAAAGTTGGGTGTATCTGTTTTGCCAAACCAAAGATCGACCAGGCACTGACATATCAGGTGGATTAGCACTAATTAGCTATGTATTCGTTCCAGTAATCTGTAATCTTTACCTTACTTTTGCAATACCTTCATGAGTCTCTCCTTGGGGAACGACTGCCGAAGATGTTACTGAACTACTGAAGAAATTTTTAAAAGGCAAGATCTTCAGGAAGAGAGTGTGCCAAGCATGTCTTTCTTCCTTCAGCTGGATTACTTTCCACATAGATATCTTGGTCAAGAATTTTTATTTCGGCTAGATCAAGTGTAGTAGCTTACTTTCAAGTTTAACATTAACATGTTGGTCAGGTTGAGAAGTAAAAGAATTAGCTTAATTGTTTTAACCTTTGGTGTATATGAAATGTTGGAAGGTAGTCAATGTGTGTTCAATTCATTGGCAGAGCTCTAAATGTGTTTCAACAAGTTGTGGATTTCAGCAGCTATACATTTGACGGAGCTCTGAAACGTTGTTCAGCTAACTTTGGGATTTGAAATTTTGACACTTTCGCTTTTTCTTTAATTATTTATTTTTTTTTTTGGAGGGAGGGGGGGGGAGGGATAAAAACAGAAGGGAAATAGTTTCCCTGTAACTGGTGCTCCATTCATCCTGAGTGACTACCACAAAATGTTGTGGCGCTTCATTCTTTCCATTCTTTCATTACTGTACTCTGAGGATTTTTGGAAATAAAAAGCTGTGTATAATTAAGTTGGGAAGGATAGGTTTTTTCTTTACGCAGATGAGAAGGACAATTTTAGTGATTCTTTTTGTACAAAGTATATCTTTAGAAAATTCCTTTGGTGGTTACGTAATGATATGCTGATACCATGTAAGTGCATTTCCTGGGTTTAGTATATATCGCCCATGAAGTGTAGCTGTATAGACTTTGTATCGGGAACAAGATTGAGCTACCAATGAAATAAGGCACATTATACGATAACAATGTATTGTGTGAGAGTACTATGGCTACTGTGCTCTGTATTCCTATTTCGTTTGCTGATAACAATATGATGCTCTTTCTAGAATGATGGATTTACAACTTATTAGAACTTGGATTGTAAACTATTTGCATTATCTTTTGACATAATTTCAGTAGTGTGATTCTTACTTTCTTGATTCTCCATGTAGCTATTTATTTACGACACAGTCAATAAGAAGTTGTCGCCAAAGGCAGGAGAACAACCCAAAATCCCCATTTCCCCCTCTTTCATTGCTGGGGCCTGTGCTGGAGTCAGCTCAACCATTCTTACATACCCTCTTGAGTTGGTCAAGACCCGGTTAACCATACAGGTGAGTGTGCTTACACCCCGGACGCCCACCACTAATTTCATGTATCCTTCACAGAAAGTTGACTCTGTTTGTGAGAATTTTGCAGAGAAATGTTTACAAAGGTATAGTCGACGCATTTGTGAAAATAGTCCGGGAGGAAGGCGCTGGTGAACTTTACAGAGGCCTTGGACCTAGCGTCATTGGAGTAATTCCTTATGCTGCAACCAACTACTTTGCATACGACTCTCTACGAAAAGCATACAAGAAATTCTCTAAGCAAGAGAAGATTGGCAATATTGAAACCTTGCTTATTGGCTCCTTAGCGGGTGCCATCTCAAGTAGCGCAACATTCCCTCTTGAGGTTGCTAGGAAGCATATGCAAGCTGGGGCTGTGAGTAATAGACAGGTCTACAAAAACGTACTTCATGCATTAGCTTGCATTGTCGAGCATGAAGGCGTCCAAGGACTATACAGGGGCCTCGGACCAAGTTGCTTAAAGTTAGTGCCCGCAGCTGGAATTTCATTCATGTGCTACGAAGCATGCAAGAAGATACTGGTCGAGGATGAAGAGGAGGCTTAAGAAAGAGAACAGGAGTAAATTGACTGAGTTTTTCTAGGTGAACTTACATTTTCCAAGTTTTGTTTCACTTCACAAAATTCTTGCTTTTTTGGATTTTGATTCGAGGGGCTGCTCATGATGTGGGCGCTAATACTTCTCT
Organism: Spergularia bocconei; assembly: GCA_963457585.1. Classification (NCBI taxonomy): domain Eukaryota; kingdom Viridiplantae; phylum Streptophyta; class Magnoliopsida; order Caryophyllales; family Caryophyllaceae; genus Spergularia; species Spergularia bocconei. Next base: position 1,576,530 of record OY734951.1, on the reverse strand, counting down.
TAGGATCGATGTCACAAATTTTGCGTCCATTGTTTACGCTCTTTGTCGAATACATGGAACTTTCATTGAGATCTTGTGGGCCTTGTGACGGAGTAAAATGCTGAAATCTTTGCAATGGCTGCGTTTATGTGATGTTATGTCAAGTACACTTTACAGTCAAAGGAGTAATAGTGATATACAGCGACATTGGCGTCATATTCATGGGTGCTTTGCTTTAAGTCTTATGTTGCATGCTCACATCAGCATTCTTCTATCATAGTATGTCTGGCAAATCGTTCACAGAAATCGAATCCCTTCAGAGCATAAACTTTTTGTGGACAGAAAACCGAGCCTGACCTCAACATAGCTAAGGAACTAAACCAACTTTGATCTGGAAGTTTAGCATGTTCTGAATCGACTGGACTTCACCTAATGCGAGTTAAGCTAGTTCCGAAATCAAAATCAAAATAATATCTCACGATCAGACAGTATATTTCGTACATACTTGTCAACTAATCTGACAAACCCTCGGATGCTCTCACAGAACCTTTGTGCTAACGCTCAGATGCTGTGTTATTCTTTTCGAAACTCTGAACAAGACGGTCTAAGATCGCAGTATTGCACAAAATCTGTGATTCTGGGAATAAATCTAAATTTCCGGTGTAAGACAACAGAAGAAAAGTTGGTTTCCTCGTACAAACTGTCATCCAACAAGTAACAGCTTGTATCTAAATTTGTTAGTACAACCCTTGGAAGTTCATCCATACAAACCAACAACTGACAATTAATTGTGAAACACAACCTAGGTCCTAGATAGATATTATGCCTGATTTTCATCTGCAACCTCTGCTGCAGCTATGGCCATCAACTCGTCGAATTTCTCCGACTTCCCCAGCACGATCTCGATCTACAAAGGAATAACAATGACCAAATTAGAATTGATTTCACCTATACTACAGAAAGGTTATTTTCTCGGTGATTACTGTCACTCCTCAGAAATGACCATGCTCTGGAGTTGTTTCATATATTGGTAAGATCTCGAAACTAAAAAAAGCTGCTGTTCAGTATAAAGTTGTGAACTTGTGTGCATAAAACCAACAGAATATGCAAGCTCAGATATTATGTACAAAGAACACTCAAATACCTTGGCTTTCTGGACGGGCCTCCCGCCTGATTCGTTGATGTCAACTGTTGAAGTTGTTATTTCTGGCAAGAAAAATGAAAAGGTATAAACAAATATACAATTTGTGTCTTCGTATTTGACACAATTTAGAGGATAGACAAGGGGAGAGGCCAGAGATCTCAAAGAGTAGTGTAAGAGAGAAAGCTTACTTTTCTCCACAGCAAATCCATTGTTCTTCAAAATCTCAGCGATAGTGACCACTGTGGAAATGGCTGCAGACGCGATAGAGATAAGTCAGCTAATAAGAACAAAAAAAAAAAAGCCCCACCAGATTAATAATGACAATAAACCAGAAGGACTTGTCTCAAATTCCTTTTTGCTATGTCTCAAAATGATACTCAGTCAAAACAGCAAACAAATATGCGTCCAGTCAGACAATATTTCACCACGGATGGGTATTTTTGAGGCATTTTCCCTATTTCCTTCAAAAAGAAAAGCTCTGATACAAAGTTGATCACTTGGAACAGGAGTACAGGCTACAGAGCACAACGATGCTGAGGTGTTCCAAGTCTTCCTAAATCCTAAATATGAAAGTAAGGTCTTTCACACATCATTCATCAAAGTACGGCTTTACCCAACAGGCCAACAGGAATACATGGAGAAGAATCTCAAAAGGATGTGTGAGGAAGCATCTCCATGATGAGATATTTCAAGTCTTCCTAAACATGAAAGATCAGACATGGCAGCCAGAGATGCTAAGCACAAGAAGAAGATAGAGGCTCAAGCAGATGCGCTTTAAAAACCACATTTTGTTGTTCCCCTTAGGTTTCTTGCAAGTCTAGGTGAAGTAAAAGACATATTATAACTAGTCGAAATGAAGATAGTGCACAACGTCATGGTATACACTGCTTAACACGATACATGTATAAACTACTACTGAATTGCTTGGTTAATTTACGATATGGTGAATTGGTGATTGGTGAATCACGACACCATATCAGATAATAATGAACAGCATGACATACAAATCCATTTCATAAGATATTAGAAACAGATTGAAACGTTTGAGCGTGTAGAGACTCCGGCATGGCTTGATAGCCTAAAGGTGCCTCAACGAAATGGCATCGCCTTGGCATTAAAGGTATATCCCCTCTGCCCCACTACATGGCGCTTATTTATTGAACTGGGCCCAAGTCAGAAGCGCTCAAAACACAGGCCACCCTAAAACGAGAACTGATGAAGTTTATTTGTATAGTATCCAGAATGGCATATAGAACAAAAGATAAAACCATATTTAGATGTAGTTTTAGAGGAATACCCATTCCAAGAGCAGAGAGCTCCACGTCATTATGCTGTTGCATGTACCTCTGGAAAAAGAAAGAAAAAAAAGCACCACTTTAAAGTTACTAGAGAAAAAGAATCACGATCTTAGAATGACCCGAAACCAATAACATCTGTAGATCTGCCTTAGACCAAATACAACAAAGTTGATAAACGAAATTCATAACCATTGCAAGCTTCATTGTATTTACACCCAACAAAATGTTTTCTTTTCCGATTGCTTTATCATATCACTTTATATTAGCACCTTCCATCCGTCTAGGATGAAACTTCAAGTTACAAGATTTATGGCAACTTATAAACATCCAACTCCATTACCAAAATCTTAAAATGATTCAAGGCAAGCTACATATTGCAAGATTTAAGATGAAGTCTTCTAAACAACAATGAAGATGAATCATAAAGAACAAGAGTTCCCAAATCAATCTCATTCTACCACGATACCAATATTCAATCAATCTCAGCCAAACTTCGATATCTGCTATACATTTTGAGGAAATATATAAACTGCCAGTTCCTAACACGAGGGTCCACCACAGCAAGCAAGCGTAGGAGACAATCCAATGATAACCAAAGTGGCGTTTCAAGATAGCAAGATTAACTTTATTACACTAAAACTCATACTGTATCAGATACCCTCAAATCCTCAATGCCACCACAATCAACTCCTTCATCCCAAACCTGGTTTCAAATTTTCCACATTCCTCACTGGCACGAACCAATAACCAAAATAAAGAACACAAACTTCTCCATCGAATACGATTTTTCATGTCATCAATTAAACTTCATAACTCACACATCTTATTTCAATAACTCACATGGTTTCGCCATCCCTCCCCAATTAGGGTTTCGTTCTTAACCAAATACCCAAACATGCCACCACAATCAACTCCTTCAACCAAACCCGATTTCGAAACACATTCCTCACTAAACACAAATCAATAACCAGAAAAAAAAAAAAAAAGACACAAACTTTTCCACCAAGTACAAATTTCCAACACATTTTCTACCTATTCCTCAAACTGGGTACAAACAACAACAAAAACCCACATTATTTCCCCATCAAAATTACCCAAAAACGAACAAAAACAACACAAATCTTATTTCAATAACTCACATGGTTTCGCCATCCCTCCCCAATTAGGGTTTCGTTCTTAACCAAATACCCAAACATGCCACCACAATCAACTCCTTCAACCAAACCCGATTTCGAAACACATTCCTCACTAAACACAAATCAATAACCAGAAAAAAAAAAAAAAAGACACAAACTTTTCCACCAAGTACAAATTTCCAACACATTTTCTACCTATTCCTCAAACTGGGTACAAACAACAACAAAAACCCACATTATTTCCCCATCAAAATTACCCAAAAACGAACAAAAACAACACAAAACACAATATAACATGATATATTCCATTTTCACAATACATTACTCATCCCATCGAAAAAATCCCAGAAATAAAAACACAAAAACATACATATTGATATTATTACAACCAAAATAACAAAAAAGAACAAATAAAAGAAGGAAAAAAAGGGTAGAACAGAACCTTGGCAAGGTTGACATAGAAGAAGAGGGGTTGTTTGGTGTTGGAAACCTGAATCCTGTTCTTCTTGTTGTTCACGTTTTCATTGTTGTTGTTGTTGTTGTTGTTGTTTGATGAGTCTGTGATTGCAATGTTGCTGATTTTCTCAGTAACCTGCTCCATTCTTCTCTCTCTCTCTCTCTCTTCTCTGTTGGTTGCTTGTTTCCTGCAGTTTTTGTTGGGCTCTTCTTCAAAAACCCTTGACCACCTCTCTCTCTCTCTCTCTCTCTTGAAGGAAGGGGGGTTATGTTATGCTCGGCAACTAACTTCTTGTTGAATTTTTTGTTGATAATTAATTCACTGCTCATTAATCAAGGGTTTAGATTGATATTCGCGTTGTCGCGATTTCGGTAAGATATAGTATGAACCGTCAATATCGTTGTGGTAAATAGGCCGTATTTGTGATAGCTTAAAAGAAATGTTTGTGTTCGATCTCGGTAGTCGTAGACTCGTAGTGGGTGATTAGGTTGCACGTGTGTTAATAGAGACACATTTAGTTGTTCCGATTTTGGCAATGGTATGAATTGTCGACGTGATAGCTTGAAAGAAATGTCGTTTTCGATCTCGAAAGTCGTAGTGGTAATTAGGTTGCACGTGTGTTAATAGGGACACATTTAGTTGTCGCCATTTTGGTAAAGGTATGAATCGTCGTTGTGATAACCTGACCGTATATGTGACGGCTAGAAAGAAATGTTTATTTTTCGATCTCGAGATTTGTAGTGGTTATTAAGTTGCACGTGTGTTAGGCTTACATAGACATGTTTAGGAGTAGTGTTGGGCAAATGGCCGCTTTGAAACGTGTTCGTGTACAACAGGTTGGGAAGTTTAGGTTAAGAGGATGGCTTAAACAAGCTTGTCCATTGTTGAGCTATACCTGTTTTACTCCTGAATCATTTTAGGTTTCAATTTCAAGCTCGGTTTCTCGGAGCTTCGGACTTGGGTCGACTCGAGTTAGCTCGATATGTGAAACATCAAGACAATCCACAGATGTGTAGAATTCACTGATCAAATTTTTCTATGCACGAATACGTGCAGAATTCACTGAAGTATATAAAGTAGTAATAATTGTCCAAAAGAATGGTCTTGTTTACGTTCCTCTACAACAATAATTTATCGTAACATATTCTACATACATTTGATACCAACAAAATAAAGAGATGATTTCACACCTACAATTGTAACCCTATAGGTCGCATTTGACTCAACAGAGGAACACCAAAACAACATGAAGCGGCTGGGAGACGCACAAAACCGGCTTACACTCGGGTCTCCCAGAATTCTAGTAAGCAACAAGGACAGCAGTTCAGTTCGACATGCTCCTTCATGTCTATCTGATGCTCGGTGTATGCTTTGGTATTTACACACAAAAAAAACGCGATTTTTTTACCAAAAAAGCAAGAGCATAACTTAGCTGCAGCTTAGCAATTGACACCGCACAGATTATTAGAAGCTTTAGCTTTGAAGGGGTCGTCCATGAAGGGATTGATCCTGACCCAAAGCAAGGAGAAGATGGATGCGAGCAAAATGGACCATACGATGACGATGGTTGGGGTCCGGTTTTGACGACCCAGCAGACCCTTGAGGAAGGGATACAAGTGCACAATCACCCAAAGAGCAAAGAAGAGCTTTCCGAATAGTGGACCCCAGGACTGATACCCACTGTTGATGGCATAAGAAACACCCGCCACAACACCGACCAAGTTCACAATCAGGACAGTGGTGGGAGGGATAAGAAGCGAAGTCCATTTAAATATGTAAAGCTCGGCAAAGTCTCCGTCCTCATCAGCTGCCTTGGAAGTGACAGTAAAGTTGGTGTCAATACCAGCGAGTACCTTTAACAAACCCTGGAAGACGGCAAAAAGATGGGCTGATGTACCACCAATAACCCAAAACTGTTCATTTCTCCACCAGTCTTCGATTGAAACTCCACTCCACCTAAGTTCGAGGATACCAGTAGCAGCAATAGACACGAAGAGCATGATGAACCACAGACTAGCCAAGTTGCTTATCTGCACAAGACAAATGAAAAGTAATTTCAGAATACAACAAGAAGACAAGGGTAGGGAGACAAACGAAATTGCTAAGAGAACAACAATGATGTAGTGTCAAGGCTGTGATAGGCGGTTGCAAAGCAGAATCGAAAGCACAAGATCAGAAGAACCATGTCCTAAATAAGGGACTCAAAGCTAGACGATCTACTTCTGAAAACAGAGAGCCTCTAACACAACTTATCCTTTACACCATAGCCTCCCCAACAGGGGGAAAAAACGAGAGAATACGTGAGTTTTCAGTGTTTTAAGTGGACAAACCCATCCAAGATGAGTTCAGTGTAATTAAATGAATCAAAGTTTGGAGAAAGGATCGAGGAAGAAAATAAGTGCAAATATTCACCAACCTCAGGAATGATAAACTTGTTCGTCAGGAGACATATAGCTGGCAGAATACAGTAGACAATCAAAGGAATGGATGTCAAGGGATACACAACGGTGTTGATGTACGCCAATCTCTCCAGAAACCTCAACCTCCCATTGTAGCCATACCAAATGGGACAATGCCTGCTGAGGAGAATCTCAACAGATCCCAAAGCCCATCGAAGAACCTGGTTCAAACGATCGGAAAGATTGAGGGGAGCAGAACCCTTAAAGGCAGGTCTAGGAGGCATGCAGTAGATGGAAATCCAGCCACGGGCATGCATCTTAAACCCAGTCAAAATATCTTCTGTGACAGAACCATAAATCCACCCAATCTGCATACAAAGTACATAGTGAATTGCATCAAAATAAATATAATGAAAATCAAGACAAATCTCACCAGAAAAAAGAAAATAATAAAAAATAAAGATAAAAGGCAGCAATTTGCTGTTATGCTCACCTCTTTACCCCATTCTGTCTTGTCCTCATATCCACAGCTGATCACATGGATAGCTTCTTTCAATAGAGTTGCAGGGTTGGTTGAAGGTGGAATACCACCCATCTCCATGAAAGTGGCTGCAACGAACACTGGTGACTGACCAAACCGCTTTTCAAGTCTCTTTTGAGACATGAGAAGAGACTTTTCATCTTCATACCCTGTGTGATTAAAGAAAAGGTGAGGATATTCATATTTGGACAATTCTGTACCTTAGCGTAAAGATCTTTACCCTATTTTGACATGATGCAAGTACAACAATTAATAAAAAAAACTATAACTCAGTTGTTAAATATCCTGAAGAGAAGATCTTTGACATTACTTAAAGGCGCTGAAAACACTCAGTAAATTTACTGACCTTCAACTCCCTCATCGATGTCTTCCATGTTGAAAATCGGTATGGATGATTCACTTCTTTTAGGTCCCCTCTTCTTGTCCATATACTTTTTATTATTCTTTTTCTTCCTTGATCCAAAACAATTTTTGACAATGAAATTTGGCTCCAAATCTTCTTCAGTTAAGACTGGATCATACCCATAGAGAGCTTGCCTGTTGAAACAACATCCTGTTCCCACATAAACAGGACCCTGGATGCCATCTAGCCCTTTCATGTTGACCTGGGACAAGCAAGGATAACAAATTACCAACTTTATATACCAAAAAAAAAAAACAAACAAAAAAAAAATTCGAGTAAACATGAATCACTGCGAGGTGGGTCACACACATCGAAAAACACAATGTTCCGGTTAGCATATCGATCATGTAAATCTATGCCATCGAATCTTTGAGGAAACTGCACATAGCAGACTTTCTTCGAAAAAGCTGGATCCATCATGAAACACATGGCTTCTTTAAGGCATTTGCTATTGTTGAAGTAGTGATCACAATCGACATTTAGCATATATGCACCATTGGTCAATACTGCAGACACCCGGATCTGCACCATACAAAACAAATCATCAAAACACATCTCAAGTGCCCGTGCAGCAAACACATTCTACAAACCAGTAAGAGCGCAGCCAGGCACTACGAACGAAACAGGTGAAACAAAGCAATAGGCTATTTTAATAGGTGTGGTGCAAGGATAGGAAAGACAGCTATATTTTTCGGTACATGGAGAAACGGAGTATCAATTAGGAAAGGCCAGGACGTTTCGTCAAGTCTGTTGGGGTCCACATCTGTTCCCTCTGTTTCGGGTTCAGGTATGGACATTACGCTTTCGTACAAAAATGTTTATCACAACCAACAACAATATTGGTCAAACTAATTCGGTTAGGGTGTAGATTGATTCTGGTAGTTTCAAGTATGGGGTCAGATCGAGCAATTTTTTTGAGGTCTATGGGTCTGCTTTGACAGGTTGACCTAATACGTGCTGCACACCATATAAAGACTACAGAAACCAAGATTCTACAAAAGGTATGCAGCTCAACGTTCTAGCTCGTACAATGTTTAGCATTAGGCCACCACAGAAAATGAGCAAAGAGAATTGAATGATGGAAGGCTGAGAATATACACACCAAAGCATTCATAGCACCAGCTTTCTTGTGGTGTTGGAATCCAGGTCTTTTCTCACGAGAAACATAGACTAATCGTGGTAACTCATATCCATCAGTGTCAGTACCTCCGCTGTGGCCCAGAAACACCTGTAGAGCAAGGCTTAGAAGATTCTGGTAGCAGCCTAGAAAGACATGGAAAAATTATTCTATTAGTATAAAAACTTACCTGGATCATTCCTGGATGGTCCCTTGGGTTATTCCCAGGCCAAGGACTGTTATCTTCCATCGTCCACCCTTCTTCAGGCATCTTCTGTGCTTTAGCTACAAGAGCATTGACTCGAACCTTGAACTCCTCATATTCCCTCTGCACAAATATTTAAATACTATTGTTTCCTCGAAGGGTAAATTACAATTAAGCACACTCCATATTGTCCTTCAAGCTAGAGGGGTCCTATAGGTGACGCCCTAGGAGAAAATATAGAAGAAACCAGTGTCCTATAGGATACAGCCTGAAACATACAAGGGAGCAGGCTAATACACTTTTCTTTTTGTAATGGCAGACATCCAATGCAAAACCTCGCTTAATTTCATTTCAAAGCTCTCTCCTAAGGTGAACTCAATCTATTGCACAAGACATGCGCCACACAACGAATAGCACAAGACTCCAACGATTCTCAACATTTGAGGACCCAAGAATTCATTGTTCTTTTGTCGTAGGAATTCAGAGAAAATAAAAAGGTTCTCGAAAACTGTTTAATCAATTACCTTCATTGCTCGGCGTTCCTTAACAAAAGAAGGCTGAATTTTATCTTTCAAGTAATCTATCTTCTGAGCAAAGTAAAATTCTGGAGCCCTTGGCTCAATATTAAACTTCTTGCAGAATGGCACCCATTTTCTTGCAAACTCTGAGGTTTCAGAAAGAGCCTCAAATGTCAACATAGCTGACCCATCATCTGAAACATAGCAAGAAACTTTGTCTACTGGGTAATCCACAGCCAAAATGGACAGCACGGTATTAGCTGTTATTATAGGCGGCTCTTTCATCGGATCCACAGTACTGACAAAGACGTCAATAGGAGCTAATTGTGAAGGCTCGCCCTCACGGTCATGCCTACCAAAAAAGTTACAAAAAAAATCCTTTCAGAACCTTACTCGAATAATGAACCAATAAAAAGACGGAGATAACACATATGTATATTACGAAAATGAGATCCAAGAGCAAACCTCAATGCAAGTCTGTCAAGGAATGTCTCGCGGTTGATGGGATACCATTTAGGAAACTGATCCAAAAGCCAAGACAAAGCAAACCAGATCTCACAAATAACTGATGCAAGCCACAGAGGATATGCATCCTTGACAGGATGAGTAGTACGATATTGCAAGAAGACAGCAAGGATGATGAGACGCATGATGATCACAGCGCGGTAAGGGGTAAGTTGGCCAGAAGGTATAGGGACAATACGACTCATAGGTTGACGCATGTCATCAGCTCTGTAAAACGAGACTTGTGTTAACCAAATGAAAGAGAGATTTCAGGTCTTAGATTATCACTCCAATCCGTGCTTTATTTGTTTTAAGTTTCAAATCATTACAAACGATGAAATTCTAGCAGAGTTTACAACTTATTACAAACAGAAGATAGTATCGGCAATATATGCTCCACATGTGACAATACTTCAGTTGTGAAATCCTTATAAGACACCCAAACAAAAAGACAACAAGATAGATCATAGCTGGAAATATACAGAAAGAACACAACAAATAGGAAAACAAAGAGAGGCCAAATTTATCTAGTCATTGCTTTTGTCAAAAATAAGTCGATTTTTCCCTCTTTGGGACATCTGATCAAACTGGAGCAATATTAATAAAATAAAGTAAATAAATAAAGATAGGATAAACGGCTTAAGAAAGCAAGAATATGGATCCAAAAGCTTGTGGAAGTGACAGCAGCAAAGCAAAAACTTAGGAGGGAATAAATAGTGCAAGGGGAGGGGGGATAGAAAGAAAATTGTAACATGGTTCTTTCACAAAGCAGTCAACCACATCTTGACCATATACGATAAGGGGTATAACTAGAGCAAGGGGAAACAAAAAACAGTTAGCAACGTCCTTCACAAATCGAGAACACCCCGACCCGAAGCCATAACAGAAAAAGAAAAGACAGGTCACATAATCGAAACAAAACCACTAGACAGATACTCACATCTGTAGTTCTTCCCCATTTGAACCGGAGCCTTCAATGTCACCACCTCTTCCTTCTGAGTATCGGTTTGCGGAGTGCCCCGCATTCTTGTCCGGCTTGAGTTTCCAACTATCAATCCTTTCTCTCCAATCAACATCGGGGATCCCATAAGAATTCAATTGCTTTGAAGGGTCCACAATTCTCACCGGAACTGTCAGGACAGGTTTCGTTCAGTTATGAGAAAGTACACCATAAAGTGAAAATGCAAATATAAATTGCATCCCTGAGTAATATTACTCACAGCACACTATGTACCTGGTTGACATGGGTCAATGTAAGGAAGTGAGTGGTTGCCACGTTTCTCTGGACCTAAAGGACCTGAAGTGCTTCTCACAGATCGGGTATCTGGTGTAGCAGTAGGAATTTCTCCAGATACCTGACATATTGAGATTGATAAGCCAGCAGACAAATCCAGGAAGATACAGCACATACAAACTATATGTTCAGTTCAGCACATAATTTATTAAATGAGATCTCGCACCCTGCATAACAATTGCATTCAGTGGCGATGTAATAACCTTGATTACTGAAAGTCTGAGACCATCACTTATGTTTTGTCCTAGTAGTTAATCTTGAGGTATTGGATATAATCTTACCAAGGTTTTCATCCCCCTACTCTCATTGTCTTGGCCTTCGCTCTCATTATGAATTAAAAAGCCACTGAAGTTATATAAAATATTTCAAAAGGCAGCTTAAACAATATGAGATGAGAAATTAAGATAACTATCATCATTGACATAAACTACCAATGCTACAGATCTAAAAGTTGACAGCTGAGGACAGAAAAGTAACCTATTGATAGTCAAAACTCATTTAGACCACAAAATCTAGACTAAGGATGGCCACGGAGCTCCTATCAAAAGAAAGGAAAATGACCTCACTATGGTCATAAATAAATAATTAAGAGTCCGTCCTACACACACAACAGAATCAAAATGGAATTTTCTTTCATCAGAGTTCAGACAGCAAACAAGATCCACTTGAGTACCATATGATATTTAATGTACACTAACAAAATCATAAGTAGAAAGGCACAAAGACGATTTTTGACCTTGAAGAAATATTTTTGTTTGTTTGGATAAAAAGTTCAATAACACAGAAACATCGTGTGTACATCAGCCCCTTGCCCCCTTACAACGGCATTAGAGGGAAGCCCTTGAGGGCACTAGAATACTGTTACATAAAGAGATCAATGCAAAGACATTGACAGAAGAAAGGGCATGTACTCAGACAAGAAACTGTACTTTCACCTACCGCTTGACCCTGAGTCAGGAGAGGAATCGGCTGAGATTCATGCCTAGCTGATGAAGAAAGGTCTATATCATCTCCATCCCATTGTGGTTTTCCTTTGCTAGCTCCCCTAGCATAATTAAACTCATTCTCGATATCATCAACATCCTCCTCTTCATCATCTCCCTGCACTCGAGGACTCCCTGTGAAAAATGACGTATTGGATTCACTCAGCAAACTTGACACTAATTTGGCACTAATTACTTCTCGGAAACAAAAGAGACACAAAGCAAATTAACAGGAAAACTACCAGAACGTCTCACCTTTTTGTCTCTTGTATCTGGTCTTACACTGGGGGCAACACTGGTTTCCATCCTTCCTCTCGTATTCATAGCAAGTCCTACAAACTGGAAAAGCACATTCATTACAGGCAACAAAGGGATCGCCACTGGAAGTAGGCTCCACATTCTCCCCACAGATCTGACATGATTGCCCTTGCCCATCAAAATTCTTCAAAGGCTTGGACTGCAATCGCCAACAAAAAGCAAACTCATATCAAGTCAATGTAACAACAAGACAGGTATAAGGCTTACACTATATGCTGAAGCTTATTCAAAAGTGAAGACAATGACATAGATAGATAAGTGAAGCAAATACATCGACAAGTACCAATCCAAAGGTCACATCTCATACACATTCCGAAGAGTTGTTACAAAGAATTTCAAGTATCTCAGATATGGGGCAAACTTGATTGGGTTTTTACAACACACCTAGCGATCCATAACAAAATCCTTCGCTCGATCACATTTTTTGAGTGGTGTACACATTGATCATGGTGATCATAGCCAGGATCTCAAACATGAGAAACTATTGGCATATCAACTCGATCTCTTAGTCGACATTCAGAGAGGAACTTTGATATTCAACTAAACCAAAAAACAAAAGCATCTCAAGGTCTAGCTTAACTCCTTAGTCGAGTTGAATAGATTGTACTAATAGCTACTGAATCCATATATGCTCAACTCAAACATAACATAATAGTTGACAACCTTGATTGATCAAAATTTAAGATACTCGATCGAAATCTCGTATTCTGCACATACTGATCATTGGTGATAGATACCCAACATCTCAAACAAGAGCAACACCAAAACAACCAACCAAAACAACAAAAGGATCACAATTGAGCCTCAACTCCAGTACACTATAACAATTTCACAGCGCAATTGAATAGATCATACTCAAAGCTACTGTCTTTAGTCGCTTAAATCGAAACCGACCACGAAACGAAAAATCTAACTAAACCATCACCACTCCATCTAGCTTATCACACAAGTCATCTACATAACACACTACTCAGAGCATCAGTCCTACTACACACATCTAACATATCCAAAACATGTCAAAACATGATTAATACTTACTCTATCGATCTACCAACCACCATTTCTACTAAAATCAACTCGGAAAATAACAGCACAGATCCATAACAAAAAAAAAAAAAAAAACATAAACATCAAAAAACAATACAAAGAACAATTATAAAAATCACAATCAGATCAAATCAAGATGTAAACTTTACTCTACCAAAAACTCACCCCACTATCACTACTCTCATGACGAATCCTCACAAGCTCATTCCTCTTGTATGATCCAGCAACCATTCCACCTGTTGCTTCCATCTTACTCCTCCTCAAATTCTCTCTCTTTCTCTCTCCTCAAACTTCAATCTGAATTCTCCCAAATCAAACCCCCAATTTTTCTGGGTCAGGGGTAAATTAGGAAGATCTAAAATGGGTAAGTGCTAAAATTTGAAGAATTCCCAGAAATTGAAATGGGTACTAAAAACATCTCCCTCAACTCCCAATCTCACTCTCTCTCCAATTAAACCCCCAAATTTGATGAATTTTATCCCAGAATTTTGTGGGTCAGGGTTATTTTGGGGAGATCTGAAATGGGTAATTGCTCAAATTGCAAGAAACTTTGAGCAGAAGATATTGTTTCGTCTCTCCCCTCTCAATCTCGCTCACTTGTTCATCACTCTTTCTCTCTCCTCTTGAACTGGGCTTTTTCTGTCACTTTATATTCAGTGAGAAGCTTTGTAATAATAATGTATGATTATGTAATAAGATGAAAAATATATAATATTTTATTTCATGAGACACATGATACTGTCATTTTTTTAATAATTAAACTTGTTTGGATTTGTTAAGATATGTTTGGGAGACAGTCTGTAATTGGAGAAACTCGGAGATTGTCGGTAGCATCCGTCGGTGGACTCAAAATGTTTGTTGGGAGTCAAATAGAAATGACCGTTTTGCCCCTTCGAGTGTAGTAGAAATGTAGGATCTGAAGTCAGAAATGCAAAGGATCAGTCAACTGTTCGGACTTTTGATGGGAGTGACACTTCGAACGTCGTTGTAATTTAGCTGTCGACAGTGAGGGTAAACTCGTCATTTTCGGGGTTGATGTAGAGATTTCTACTAACTAATTAGGTTTATGATGTGTTTTGGCTTTCTTCTTTAAGGCACTTTTACCCCCAAAATGTTAATCATGTTTTAATGATAAATCTTGTCTCTCAAGCTACCAAAGAAGAATGTTTGATGTTAATCTTACGGTTCACGGTAGAGTCTAGATCAGAGTGTAAGTTTCCTCCAACTATTCTAACTTTGATGGAAGTACTTAAAATATCGTTCCAGTTTATCTCACAACGGTGAGAGTAACCAAACATTTTAAGAGTAGTATAGATGTAGAGATTTTTACTGACAAATTCATTTCGTACCTCATATTTTTTTGTCTTTTCTTTTGAGCTATTCTGCCTAAACCTATTAAGATGGTGTACTTGTCTCTAAGTTGCCAATTATGATGTTAATCGAAATCTTTTCTCAAAAAAACGTGTAGATAAAAAATTCAACAAATTAGATCCTTGAACAGATAATAATTTAAAACCAAGGTAGTTGAACTTATTTTTTGCATTATGTTGGAGAAAAAAATCATGTTAATCGTTCAATTGCCCAAGTTGCTCTCTAGCGAACTTCAGCTTAATTGGAAAATTATCGATAGTAAACCCAAAGATCACAAATGCAATAAAAAAATCTGCGTATATGAATCTAGACTCTAATGCAATTGTCTGAAAAAACGTTGTTATTATCTGACTATCGGTAGTGATGGCAAGTCGGTCATTTTTGTGATCGATACAAAGATTTCTTATTCGTATTACATACAAAGTAGTGTTTTGCTATTCCTCCCTCTCGAGCTTTTTTTTTACCCCAATTCCCCATCATATTATAATGATAGTACTTTGTAATAAAGATTGAGTCTGAATTTATGAGTAGCAAACAATGATACTCCGTCGGTAGAAAATTTGAAAGATTATCGATATGAAATCATAGTACTCCATCAACGCCTTTAAAATGTTTTAGTGGACTCCAAGAAAAATAGAAAATTCATGCATTGTTATCTATTGGTCGTTCTTATGTGTAGGCATAAAGGTTTATAGTATAATTCGGTTTTAAATTTCTTTTTTTTTTATCTTTTTTCTACTAATAGAACGCTCAATAAAAGAAATTATACATTTGAAGCGAAGTTTTGTAATATTGGTGCTAGGCTAGGTTACAAGTTTTAGGCTCTGTTTGATAGAACTTAATATAAGTAGTTCTCAAATCAATTCACAATCATTCAAATCAGATCAGATCACAGTCATTTAAATTAGATCACATCAGAACATATCAGAATTGCTCAAATAACGATCAATGAATTTGGTCCAAAATATATGGTTCCACTTTTACTTTTACACTCACTCTCTTATGATACCATTGTAGGGTTTCAGATGCTAAAAGTGCGGAATTTGGTAAAACGTTTTTCGTGCATCTGACCCAAGATCGCATACATAGATTAATAGGACCAATATAATTAATCATACCTCTTGATGCGTGAATCAGGTACTCGGATTATAGGAGGAACAGGATCCCAAACGTGACCCCTCTACTCAGTCCACGCGAGCACCAAACCAGATTCCTCAAGTTTCGTCTGCTAGAACTCCGGGAGACCGTCTCACGAATTTGCTCTTGAGGAGGCTGTGTGTTTTACGTGATTAGGTTTAGAGTCAGTACTCTGTTTTTTGTATATTCCGTGATACGCGTAGTATGTATTCATATATACTCTGAGTATATTGCATACAGTAAAAGACCTAATCACTTAGTAAAACCCTAAGCCCAATAATAACTAATAACCCATTAGATATTATTGACTTAGACCTGGTTCGAGACTCTAGGCGTGTGACCCTGTAGGACTCGGTAATAGTTAGCAGTCGGCTTCTTAAGCCAACAGACCATAGTTGGTTTCTAGCAAAACACTACGACCACCTAATAATACCGAATATAATATCCTCAGATATAATCCTTATTATTATCGGAATGACACTTGATCGAAGGGCACAATCCTTCACCCATAACAAACATCAGACAAATTTCTTTGCAATTAGCATAGTTTATAGCTGTAAATTTACATAATTGGAATATTCAAGCTAATATTTCGACATTTAACATTTAACAAATTGATGTCTACAAACTCTTTTCTAAAGTATTAATCTTATACATCAGTTTATCATCAAATCACCGTCCTTTGTTGTTGTTAATCACAACAAACAATACACATATCACTCGCTCTATTCGAGATTCTTAGTAGTGCCATTCTAACCAGGCCACTACTCCATATCCAACTACGAGAGGTGAACACCGAATCTCATGTGCATAGGTGAGAGTCTTCTAACCCACCGTCTCCCTCTGAAGTAGATTCACCACCTTAACCACGCACAAAAAGAAATAGTCATTTCATACAACCTTGTTTTCCAATTCTCATTACATTAATTCATGTGACATAACCTCCTAATTTGATGCTCTTGATCATCATTGTTTCTCAAGAGGATGTTTGGTGCACGAAAATGAGCTGCCTTGTGATTTACAAAGTGAACTTTCCATGAGTAGGTAAGAGGCTGCATAAGCTAGCTTTGGCCGTTGTTGCATCCCAAACGAAATCTGGTAAGTTTCTAAGACTTGTAATATGATCCTCTATTACAATACCACCCACTTGCACGCTAAAAAGGTGATTGTATGCACTAATCTTTGTCCAGTAGTGTTACAATGCATTAGCATTAGAACTACCTCCTCTACGGCCTGCAATATCTGCATTTGTAAACTCTGTCTATGAACTTTTTCACAAAAAATTTGCAATGGCAATCCTGGATAATTTGCAGTATCATATTAACAATAAAACATCAAGTAAACAACACTTTATAATAATACTAATAAATCGATGATGATAACGTACTGAGACAAGGCAGACTCCGAGGGCGGGTCAGATTTAACCAACTGATTAAACCGTTTTCAGCGTCAAGGGAAGAAAATCTTCCAAAACCAATCGACCACTTCACCCCCGATTGCAAACAACCCAACCTTGCATACTGGTAACCTCCTTGTGCCCCTTGAAGTGTTCAGTCACTTCCTTTCAGTCAACGACTGTGGGACCGCCTTTGCTGAGATGTTTGGAGACCACCACGACAATGGCGACGCCAAGGAAGACTTTCGCAACCTTTTTCAAGATTTCTGCACCGCGTCCAACACCAATTTGGTCGCCACCTTTGGTTGAAGGTGGTTTTTGGGAGGCTGGGCCGGTGAGGGGACTGTCAGTTGTGCACCGTATACGGATACCGAAAGGTTTCCGTGCAGAGTGGAGGGAGAAAGAAAGATCGAGGAGCAGCAACGATAGGTTCCCGGACCAACGACAATCTCGCGATGGCGATGACATTGGAGGTGGAGGAGGAAGGGAGGAGAGAGATAGGGAATTCATTTTGGATTAATGGGAGCGAGATAAAGTGTGTGGGAGTATGTTTTTTTTTTTTTACAATGATAAGAATAAACGAAACATTTCGATAGTACGTAGTAGATGTAAAATTTTTAATGACAAATTCAGTTCTTACCTCGTATATTTTTTTTTCCTATTTTCTTTTGAACTATTCTTTCTTAACCTTGTTTTGATGATCTACTTGTCTCTAAGTTGCCAATTAAAAAGATTTGATGTTAATCGAAATATTTTCTCAAACGTGTAGAAAAAGATTCAACAAAATAAGTTATTCAACTAAAGAAAAATAAAACCGAGTTAGTTGAAATTATGCTGGAGAAAAAAAAAATTCTTATGATCGTTCAATTGCCCAAATGGTTCTCTAGCAAACTTTAGTCTTCATTGGAAGATTATCGATAGTAAACCCAAAAGGACAGATGCAAAATTATTATTTTATACCCAAAACACAGTGTATAGGCACTATCTAGACTCTAATGCAATTGCAAGAAAACGAAACTAACGTTGTTATTATCTAACTATCGGTAATGAGGGAAAGTTTGTCATTATTGTGATCAATATAAAGATTCATACTAACATATATGGAAATCTTTCATTCATTAATAATATGAAATGTAAAATCAAGTAGTGTTAGAACCTTAGTACTGTATAACACTTGCAATTTGCACGGGCTAAAAATGTAGTTTATTTTATACAAATGAGTGTTTTTGATATTTCTCCCTCACTAGCATTGTTTATCAGAATTCCATCTCTTTCATGTTGTTCTCGCGTATCTCAATTAACATATGTAAAGGTTTGATATTAAAAGAACGAATGCGTAGCTAGATGAGTTGTAATAAGTCGATTTTATTAGTGACAAACAATATTACGTCGCAAAGATTGAGTCATACTTTATAAGTAGCAAACAATAATACTCCGTTGGTAGAAAAATCGAGAGATTATCGGTAAGAAAACGATGTACTCCAACAACCTCAAAAGTTTTGGTGGACTCTAGTGTATATTAGCGTTTTACCCTTATGAGTTAGTATGGAGGGTAGAAGATTCATGCATTGTATCTATTGGTCATTCTCATGTGTAGGCATAAAGGTTTCTACTATATAATTCGATTGCAATTTGTTTTTTTTTCTACTGAAAAAACGTGCAATGAAAAAAATTATACATTTCAAACAAAGTTTTGTAATATCGGTGCTAGGCAAGTTTACAATTATTTTATAAGCATCAAGTCATAATTCTGGATGTTAATATTTAGTGGCTAAAAGATATGGTTTCACCTTTGACTTTTACGCTCATTCTCTTATACTCCCATAACAAACAAGTTTTTTGAAAGCCATAACAAACAAGTTGGGACAAATTTCTTTGCATTTTGGCATAAGTTATAGTCGTAAATCTGCTTAATTAGAATATTTGAGCTACTTTTTCGACATAAAACTCTTTCTTAAAGTATTAATATCAGTTTATAACCAAATCACTGCCTTTTGTTGTTGTTTAATCACAACAAACGATACACATATAACTCATTCAAGATTCAGTCAACTACTCTGTATCCAACTACGAGATGTGAAGACCAAATCTCATGTGTATAGGTAAGGGTCTTCTAACCCCCGCCATATCCATTTCAAGTAGGTTCAGCACCTCAACCACACACAAAAGGAAAAAAAGTCATTTCATGCAACCTTGTTCTCCAATATCCATTACATTAATTCATGGGACATAACCTCCTAATTTGATGCTCTTGATCATCATTGATTTCCAAGAGGATGTTTGGTGCACAAAAATGAGCTGCCTTGTGATTTACAAAGTGAACCTCCCATGAGTAGCTGAGAGGCTGCATAAGCTAGCTTTGGCCGTTGTTGCGTCCCAAACGAAACCTAGTAAGTTTCTAAGACTTGTAATGTGATTCTCTACTACAATACCAGCCACTTGCGCGCTAAAAGGGTGATTGTATGCACTAATCCTTGTCCAGTAGTGTTACGATGCATCGGCATTAGAACCACCTCCTCTACGGCCTGCTGTAGTGTTCTTCAATATCTGCATTTGTAAATAGTGTGTAAGAACTATTTCGCCAAAAATTTGCAATGGCAATCCAAAATGTAAACAAAATGGCATGTGTAGCCTTTCCCCACGAAGTAGTTAGTAGTTACTATACGAATCAAACGATCACTGGTAAGTTGACAATCACTAATCAGATGCCAGCATCGTTTAACAGACCCATTTACCTAACTTCCAACCCAATATCATTTTGTGGATTACATTTCTTAGTCCTGACCAAGTGACCATTCAGAACAGCTACACAAGTGCACCGACTAGTTGATCACAAGATATGCCTTGAAATGCTTTTATACGAACAGGACGTAACCTCAACTCTGATTAACTATTCAATTGTCTGAAGTAAAATTAGATCCCTGACAGGGAACAAAAACAGGCTGCGAAGTGTAGTACAACACACTGACAATACATACACAGAACATATCACCCGGCCTTTTCGACTGGTGATCCAAAAGTAAGGAATTAAGTTAGTATATTTGATGTGAAAATTGAAGCGGCACAACTTCGAACACTCCACTTGTGATCCCAATCATCCCATATTTGTTGCGCACTAGTCTGAAACCTACATCCAAGCACCCTAGGAAGAAATGGCCGTGTCTTACTCACATTCTTACAAGTGAAATTGGTAACATCTAATTAGGTTGATTTTACAACTTGTGCTCTAGTCTGCAAAGTTTTGCAAAGAACACCAAACAAAGCCAGCTAAAACATGCCCTATGTTAGTTTAATGCCCTAGTCTGCAAAGGTTCGCCAGGAAACTTACCATATGCAGTAATTTGCATCTTCTTGTAATTGCAAAATCCAAGGGTTTTTAACAACATGAAAATTTGATGCATGTAACAAACATATAGTAATAAGCAGCTTCAATAACACAAATCAGCCTTTCGATTTGCATAAAACAAACATAGAGCCACCCTACGAATTTTACCCCCTAAATCAGTTCACATACAAGGCAACAAATGGAGTAAACATAGTAACTACCAGTTCTAAAAGACTAGAAACAGTAAGTACTAAGTAGTGCATAACAAAGGAGACGAACACGGAAACTCACATGTCTAAGCATCTGATTTTCGTTCTGCAATGTTGAGACCCTTTCATCAAGTTCTGAGTTACGCTTCTCCAAGTCTTTCACCCTAGTCTCCAAATCACTCAAATATGCTTTCTTTCTTTCTCTTGCTTGTTGTGCAGAAACTCGATTTCTCAGTAACCTGTTTCATCCGATAAATTGCAACTTTTCAGCACTATTACAAAATATTTATATCAACAGAAACGTCTCACTTGGTAGCTTAACCAACACACCCATCTGCCAATCCAAATGAACATGTTCTTGTGAAGGAAAACGGTACAATGAAATAAACTCTTCTTACCTCTTTAAACGTTTGCTTTCTTTATCAGCTGGACTTCTACCCCTCTTCCTTTGACCTTGTCCTGAGGCTTGAACCTGACCGGGACCTGCCACTGAACCAGCATCTCGACCAGAAGCCGAGGTTCCAGTAGGGTCTCCTACCATCTCTGGCACCCTTCGAATTTCTTCATCGCTTTCTATTCCTATTGGAACCATGAGAAATCAACCCCAGAGAAATGAGTACTAAAGTAACAAGTACTTTGCAAGATAACATTGTGAAAAAAGGTAGCAAGGTGAACTCAATCCCAAGATCCTCCTTGAATAATGAGACATTACAAAATTCCTCACTAGCCCACTAGAGATTATCCAAACAATCTGACAGTCCCAAAATGAATTAAATCTACCAAAAAAATATCTCATTTCCCACAATTCACCATGATTCATCCTAGAAAAAATAATCAACTTGGTCGAGTCCCAAAATTATTATATTTTGGGGCTTAATTCGTCTAGGACATAAGCACAAGCCGTTAATGCAAGAGAAGCAGACCAACTCAAACGTCCAGACCAAAAAGCAACAGAACGAATAATCTACCAATCGACTCACTTATAAATTAGTCTTCACTCTTATAGTTTAACAATGTGCGATACTCCGTATTTCCCACAACTCACATGTTGTTTGTTTCGAACCTTAGTTCTTGGGAAAACAAGGTAGATGTTACCAACTGGAATAATACTTTGAGGCCACCAACTAGACTAATTGGTATCCACTTAAATATCCCAAATAATACACCTCAAAAAGTTGTCATCATTCTCAAATCCTTCAAATGATAATCTATTACCACTATTTGCATTTTGGAACACTATCAATACCCATATGCAAAACGAAATTTAGACAAAATTCAAGGCAAACAAAATACACAAAATTTCAGTCATCTTCACATAACAATGTGTGCAAAATACAGACATTACCCCAATTACCAAGTGAAGAAGCACAAAATCCTCAAATTGACACTACAACAACAACATTACCCCAGTGCCTCAAGGCTCTCGACACAAGGTTCAGGGGTCGGATGTACATACACAAGTCTTACCCCTACGTGGAAACATATAGGTGCTACTTTTGAAGTAGTAATCCATTGTTTATGTGAAACAGCATTATTACTATATTCATCCTCTATCAATTACATCCTATCTTCAACACAAATGGGATACTAATTGCGCGACTAGCTCAACTAATAAGGTTGTCAACAATGAACCTGAGAATTTGTTCCGCAATTCATCTCAAACCCTAGTCATCCCATCACATTGTGTCTCCCATAGACGTCAGAACCCAACAAAAAGAAACATCCTAAGACGATCTACGAAATACTTAAACAAAATGCAGAGAATTCGACACTCTACATAGTTAAAATCTCAACATTATCCATTCCCATCTAAAAAAAAGTACCCTACTCCGTAATTTTCTAGCTAGCTCAACTAGTAAGGTTATCGAGAAGACCAGAAGATCTCTCACTACACCCAAATCTTAACACAAAACCAAACACTATTTCCGCAACTAGCTTAACTGGTAAAGTCGTCGATAATCTACACCATATTCTAGAAGGTATAAAGATCTCAACTTTATCCATTCCCATTACCAAAAAAATAAAACTTAATTAATTACCACCTAATACAATCCTTACTACTAATTAACATAATTACACAAAAATAAACTTGAAATGATCAACAAAAACACCAAAAAAATAAACAAAATCCTAGAAAAATCCAAAGAACAAACCTTCTTTGACTTCAAGATGAAGAGCAGAGCTAGAAGATCTCTCACTACTAGATGGCAAAGAATTTGCAACAGCAGAATTACTAGCAGTAGTAGTAGCTTGTTCTTGCATCTTTTCTTTTTTTTTTTCTTTCTAAATTTATTTATTTTTCTTTAAAAAGAATTTGAGGAAAATAAAAGTACCCTTTTGAAGAAAATGTAAACTTGAAGCTACCCTTGTTATTAGATTTTTAATAATTTTTGGTGATGAAATGTTGCTGTTAATGTAGTTATGGATTATGGTTGGAGAGAGAAAAGGCGCGGGATGTTAGTTGTTGTTGTTGTTGCTTATTCTCTTTGCTCTATTAATTAATTGTTTTTTTGCTGAGTTTGTCGGATTGAGATGAGATTTGAGCCGTTGGATGGAGGTGTGTTGTTTGTGATCGTACGGTGGAGAAGAGGTGAACGTGGTGGTTGTATGGCCTTACACAATGTTGTGTAATCAAAGACGTGGAGATGTGTAGCGTGGAGGTTTTGTAGCTATTGATTTTGGTGGGGGTTGTGTTTAATACGAGTACTCTATTCCTACGTGTTTAGGAGGTCATTCGAATCGTGTGACGGATTGTTTGAAAGACGTAAAGAAATGGAAGAATAGCGGGATTAAATGTTACGTGTTTTAGGTTTAGGTGTACAGAAGTTTAAAAAACAAATGGAGATGTGTACGATTCCATTCGATTTTGAATGGTCACAATGATTGTTTTGACATCTTTTACGTAGAAAAGAACAATAAATCGGCAATTGTAATACAGACGAGGTAGACGATGAAGTGACACGTTTTGTTTCTCAAAAGTTCAATTGAAGGACTTAAGGAGTAGAGTTATCAAATTCAAGAATAGAGAATGAGTATACCGTCATTCATTTTTATATGGTTATTTTGACATCTTTTACGTGGAAAAGAAAAATAAATCGATAATTGAAACATAAACAATTAGGTGGTACGTGAATGACTAAATTCCTCAATTGTTCGATTTAAGGAGTGGACTTATGGATTTCGAGACTAGAGAATGTCACAACTCATTTTTAAAAGTTTTTGTTTTATGAAATCTTTGACCACTAAAAATGTTTAGTAAAACAAAAATTTATGTTATGAGATGAATATCCCAATTAGGTGTATGATTGGACAGGACTGACTGAATTTTTAAGATTTCATGGAATAACGTGAATATGATGGGCTGGAAAAGGGTAAGAGGGGGACTACCCGACTGCAGAGTATTTGGTTATTTTTGGACATGGGGCTTAAATATGATCTTCCCATATTGCCCCTTGCCAATCGTGGAGAAAGAATATGATTGAAAGTCTGGACTTTGGAATATGGGGGTATTATTGAGATGTTATAATAATGGGGGCAAAAATGTCTTATAGTAGGCAGAACAGCAGAACACAGTTTTTTTTTTGTTGGTAAAGGCAGCAGAACACAGTTTTAGTTTGTAGAGAAAGAAGTGCAAGCAAAAATTCTCTCATATTGAAGAGAACATATAGTGAGACCAAAGATTTAAATCGGGTTTTTGATGAAACGCGCCTTAAAGTAGAAATGCATGTTTTTCCCTCTTAAATATTTGTTCCATTATCCCATGTACAGACGTACTAAGATGGTGCTGCTGTTGCATAGCTGAACACAATGCTGATATTCATGGTATTCAAAACTCACTGTATATCAGAATATATGTACAAAATTGCATCCTAAAATTAAGAGCTATAAAGTCACTTAGCAAAGACTGTGTCAGGAGCAGACCGTCGATAAGGGCGTTGTTGTTCAGGGACGCCATCAGCAGTACGCTTGTCTTCGAACCATTTCACTACTCTTCTGCGAGGAAGGTTGGTGACATGGACTATGCTGCTAATCATGGTATTCTGAAAGGAGATTTGCAATTCGATAGTTAGATTCAACTCTCAATTTCACATCATCTGTAATATGAAGGAATTTCAACGAAAGTGTTTGATTGAGATGCAGTAAAAGAGCAAATCAGGATATTGTTGGACAAAAAAAAAAAAAGAGCCTTATTTTTTAATGATTTGGAGTCGGCTAACATGATAGTTATGTTATAGAAAAAAAAATCTATAGAGCAGATATATTTAACTAGATGCTACCACTCAGAAATCGAGTATGGCAACATAAAATCACACTCCCTAGCATGATAAAAGACAAACACAACTGCGGTTCATAACCAATAGATGACGATCTTTCTACTACCAGACAACAGAAAATTGATCAAGGCTAAGATGACTGGATGGTTAGCTAAGAGCCTAAGACAACCGGAAAGAAGAAAACTAGTGATCGTCTTATCAAATCTTCCTCAATAATTTGTCATGAATAGCAAGCATACATACCCTGTATATGCAGGCTGAAAGCAACTTTTATCAAAGAATCGAATCTAAACTAAAGCTACAGGAGAAATGAACTTACAGTAGGACGCTTTGTGCGTTTATAAACGTTTTCAAGGGTTTCGACTTGAACTTTCTTCAGTCTCTTCTGTGATGACCAACCTCCTTGCAGAACATGGATGGGAGTATCAATCTTTGGTTCAGGTTCCTCATCAATGTCCACATCAGGTTCCACATCCGGTTCTGCAGACTTGACAGTCCCCTCAGAAGGAGATTCTATGACTTCTGACTTACTAATTGTGCTAGTAGACTCTTGTTTATCAGGTAAAGCCGCGCACATCAGCAATAGATTTGGAGGTGGTTCCCGTAGCAACTCAAGAACAATGGCCCTATCAAGACATAGCTCAGCTGCAAGTTTCTTAATCTGCATGGCAAGGCAATTGATAATTTAGTGATGGTTTGTTTTTTTAAAGAAAAAAATTAGTATATGACAGTCACAAGCTGAATGAATGGTGTGTTAACATGACCAATCACATATAGCATGTTGAACACATAAGAACCAAGACGGCTTAAATCAAACCTTACAATACTCTGACTCTCAGAATCCTGTTGAGTAGTTTCACATAGGCTTCAGATAGATTCATGTATCCCAAATTTCAAAAAAAAAAAAAAAAAAAAGACCATGTAATTCTAGAATATTCCAAGTGTTTTTCAAAAGGCTAGCTTTTAAGTTCTGAGTGCTCAAAAGATTTGTGTGATAACATGCAAGCTATGAAGGTAGCATCAGCGGAATTTCTCAAGTAATTGCAATATGATAATCCTCGAATTTCATACGCAATATTGTGCTAAAGTGTATATCATCTCCCTTGAACCAGACCATTCCAGTTCTATACTTCTCTCTAGATTATCCGTAGCCCACCCTTCATAAGCAGCAATTTACATAAACCTATGTGGCTTATTATAACGTAAGACGGCAACATAGGAAGAATTGTTTAACTTACACTAGTTTTCCGTCGGCCAACCTTCAGTGCATACGCCAGTCGCCGAACTTGCCAACCCCTCAGTTTTATTGGTTCCTGTTCTTCTGCTTCTTCTTCATCATAATCACTACCGTCATCTTCTCCTATATCCTCTTCAACTTCTCCATCTACTTCTTCTGCTACTGCTTCCACTTCCACGGCATCATCTGTATGCATACTTAAGAGCTCTGCTAAATCTTCATCCACTGCCAGTGCTTCCCCTAATTCACGTTCGAGCAAGACAAGGTCTTCTTCGGAAATGTCATCCTCACCATCATCAACAAAGTCCCCATCTTTCTTGAGATCTTCTTCAAGCTGCTTAAAGAGAGCCTCAAAAGCGTCCTCTTCCACATCGTCATCTTTTTTTGAGCCCCCTGTACGAGCCTGCAAACAAAAAGAACACTTATCCTGATGCACAGAGCGAAACAAATACAGAGACCATAAAAAAAAAAAAAAAAAAAAAAAAAAAAAAACACTGAGGATGAACTTTGTGCAAGATATGATTCTTCTTGCTCATATAATTAAGTAATTAACATATACAAACAAGGAAAACTGCTTGCAAATTCAATAACTTCCGCTACTGTAAATTGTAAGCAGCCAAATCTCAAATTTCATCATTGATCACATGAAAAGGCATACCATTCGTACAAAAGAAACCGTTAGCAAGAACCCTAACTCGTGCTATCTAAAGTTCACTAGAGCTAAGACATCATGAAGTGAAGCTAGCAGCACAAGTTCCATCTAAGTTCCATCGACATGCCATTTAACAACAACAACAACAACAACCAAGCCTTATTCCCAAAATGATTTGGGGTCGGCTAACATGAATCGTCATCCAGTAACCGTCTTGTGTACGCCAAGAAATTTCGAAAACGTTGTAAACATGTTAGAAATATTTAAACAATTTCAAAGGAAATTTAGAAAGTCGTCAAAATAAATAAAAAGGTTTAAAAAAATATTGCAAAAAACAGATGAATTTTGAACACAAGTTAAAAAGTTTTAGAAAAATAGTTGGAAAAACCAAACAAATAAATCAAAAGGGGTCAGAAAAAGTCCTCCACATGGATAGAGAGAAATTATACAACTTTACCCAATAATACCACCTGCTATCCAAAACAAGGACCATCAAATCCGGCAAAAACTTGTCCTCAAAAAGGTAAACAAGGAGCCTCCATTAGAACTCGTAAACAATCTTCACAACAAATCATAGGGCATTTCATGTCAATATAACCAATTGAACCTTGGCCATCAACACAAGGTAATATACAAACAGCTTCAGCAATTATCACAACGCGTTTATCATTGATTCCTCGTTTATTTGTGCTACCCATTAGCACAACCAATTCAACTAGAGGTCTCGAGTTTGAGCCATCACAACCCAACATTATCAAAACTGACGAGGAGAGTTTTACCGCCCTTGGGACTAAATGGGATGGTACAAACAACAACTAAATTTACAACAACATTATCCCAGTGCCTCAAAGGCTCCCACCATTTGGTAAGGTAAGGTGGGGTCGGATGTACGCAAAACTTACCCCTAACTCCCTAAGTGATAACATAGAGAGACCGCTGACGGATAACAATGTATAACAACTCACATTAAGCTACAATTATTTCATAATTAGTGCAAAGATACATGATATTTTCTCTAATTTAGCATTTTCAACATGAAATTCCACTAATTCAAAATTAAAGGGTAATTCACAAAATCTCCCATAAACATTAATAAATGGGCATAATTAAGAGAAAGGAGAAATGTGAGTGCGAAGATACCTTCTTTTTCTTGGCAGAAGCGGGGCGGCCGGAGGTGCTACGGCGGCGGGCAAGAGAGATAAAGCAGCGGCGGAAAGGGACACGTGGAAGGATGAGATTGGAAGGTGGGTGGCTGAGGAAGAGGTGTTTATTTAGAGAAGAAGGTAAGGTTGGAATTGTAATGGAGGTGTTGTGGTTTACTGATGTTAAACCCATCTTTTCTTGTTTTTGAGCAGCAGCAGTAGCAGAAATGCAATTTCAGGGGTTTATCCTTATTCTGCAAGAGTAGGCATGGTGGTGACTGGTGAGTCTGGTTACTAATTGACTATTCCTAGAGAAATGAAGTTACTCTCATGTGCCCTTCCGTTTTCTAACGTTCGGTTGAAGTAAGCGTTGATAGATGGAAAGACGGGAGGAGTATGTATGTGTTATATGCATTGATAGATGAAACTAAGTTTTGAACCGCCAAGTGATAAATCGTTGAGGTAATAGTTTACGGTCAACCCAAGACATTTCAAAAGGTAAAACCAGTGAACTTTCACTATACCATACGGAGTAGTGTCTGTGTAAGTATAACCATTGTCGCCCTCAATTATGGTCCTTATGGACCAACCCAAAACCTCTCAATTAGCTAATTTAGGAGGCCATTATTAAACATGACACCCTCCAAAAATATCCCACACTTCATATGTTTTGGCCGACACACTCTTAGTATTTCCTTCTTCTTGTGACACTACTACCAAGCACATACTCCGTATAAGCCATAACTCCATAGGCTACACCTTGATAGATGATACATGAACAAAAACCATGGATATCAACAACCCAAGATACTTAGATACGTGAATTTTTTCGATACAGAGTACAATCCCACTTATCTAAAACATTACATGACCACTAGAACAACGAACCTCTGAATATGACTATCCACACTGTAAACATGACGGCACAAATTAAATGTATCACTATTCAAAGATACAATCCAATAATCTAAATCCACCAAGTTAAATTGGATATTTTCCCTAAAATTAAATCATACAAGATCCAAATCCATACAAATTACAATCTCCATTGTACTACTACTCTACTACCATCACAATGTTATTAAACCATTACTATAGGAACTCAAGCTTTGTAACAGTCTTATAAATCTACTCGAACCATACCCAAACTCGACCCAATCCGTAAAATAACCCCCAAACCAAACCACAATTCGAAACTTCGATCTTAAATCGGTGCAATGCTATTCGTCGCCCAACAAAACTAACACAGCCGCCCCATGTGCCGAACCATATACTACAACTCACCGAGCCAGTTGGACGAGGGCGGTGGACCGGTGGTGGTGGTCTAGTTTATATATGTACTCGGGACGAGTCAACTTTTTCTCTCTCCTCCCGTAAAAACAAACGAACAAAAATGGCGAAATGGACCAGCACACGAGTCTCCAACTACGCTGCTCGAACCTTCTTCTTCCTCGTCTTCCTCCAGATCCCTCTCTTCAGGTTCTCTTTCTCTCTCTCTCTCTCTCCTCCGTTTTTTTTTTCTGTAACTTCAATTTCACGCTAAGTTTCTCTAAATTCTAGTTACTGTTTTACTAATTAGGTCAAACATTCTTGTTGAAGAAGATACTCTCGAGTCAATGTTATGAATGTTTAATTGAATTACGAACTTTTGAGCTGTTGATTTGTGGTTTAGATGCGGAATTCTGATGATTTCGGTGAAATAATCTGTCGATTTTGTGTAATTTTAGTTGCGATTGGACTTTGTTGTTGATGAATCTGGATTTGTTGTGTTTCTAATGCTTTGATTTGTTGAAATTTGTGAGAATTGAGGACGATTTGTGTTAGTAAGATTGGGAAATTCGTGATTTCTGAGGTGTTGATCGAGGTTGTTGTAATGTATAAGCGCGTTTTTGCGGGTTTGAGGATGATTTGTGTTAGTAAGATTGGGAAATTCAGCAATGTAGGATGATTGAATAGTCAATTTTCGTGACTAAGAAGCTACTGGAAGTCGATTGGTGGTGAATATTGTGTTCGTAGGTCATGATGGCAACTTGGCTAGTGCTAGCAAGTTTGCGTTGAGGTTGAGTTCACAAGTGGTTTACCGCGTTAGTGTTTGGTATTGTGAAGTTCAAATTTGCGAGTGGAAGTAACACCTGAGCATTGAGTAGATTATCGAAAATTTGAGGTGTTGATTGAGGTGTTTGAGAATGATCAGTGTTAGTAAGATTGGGAAATTCAGCATGTATGATGATTGAATGGTCAATTTTCTTGTCTAAGAATCTACAGGATGCGGATGATGGTGAAAATTGCGTTCATGGGTTATGATGGCTAGTTATAGGAAGAATTTGCATTGAGGTTGAGTTTTACGAGTGGTTTATCTTAGTAGTGTTTGGTTTCGTGAAGTTCAAATTTACGAGTGCAGGCAACTCCTGAGCGTCTGAACTATACATTCAGGCCTAACTAGTTCATGCTTAGTGTGCTTTATTGGTGAAATTCTGCATTGAAGTTTGGTTGTTGTGGATAATTTATTCTGGTAAAGATGGGAAAGACGTGACTTCCTGTCATGGTTGAACGATCCACCTAAACCATCCACCTGCTGTGTAGTAGCCTAGTAGGCTAGTAGCTAGTGGACTCTGGAATATGATTATCTAGGATAATTATGCATTTGGAATTACTGCTGTATCACTTTGTAGATTCTTTCAATGGTAAAAGCTTAATAAAAAAATCTTGGTTTGTGGGGGAAAGTGTGATCCTCTGCGACTGTTTATTCACTGTTGCATTGCTGAAACTGTAATATAAGTGCTTAATTGTCTGTGAGTTGTGACTGTGTAATAATAAGAGGAAGCTTTATTATAGAATTAAAGCGTTAGTTTCTTCTTATTCTTGCTCACAGTCTGTTTTAAGTAAAAGGAAAAAAACTCTCAACCAATTGTGAGTTGTGGCATTTTTATGGATTATTTAATCAATGAGGAGCCAAAAGTGGATGAATTATTGTTGCTACTGCATTCCTTAATTCTTCGTTTTAGCATGCATAGATTGTCATCTGATTTACTGTCTTTTTTCCTTCAGAGTACCATGTAGGTCTGGTATGTGCACAACTCCAATGCACGTGACATGTTCGCAACTGTTTGCTAGTGATGTGATACCTGTGGGGGTTGTGAAGGCTCTCCTTTATCCTGGAGCCGTAGTTCATGGAGTTGTCAAGAGCAGGACTCTGCCTAGTTGGGGTAGTTTGGTGGATACCTATAATTTGACAAGTGTGAAAGAGGCCCCTGCGGTAGCTGATCTCAAGCGTTTGGAGGTACTGCTTTACTAACTGCATCTTGAGTGCTCACATCTGTGATCAGAATCTAAATTGTGTTTTTTGTGTCCGTGTCTTGGCGATTAAGCTGTCTAGTATATTTCCTTCTGGATAATCTGTTTGCTTCAAAGAACTTTTGAATAACATAGTTTTATTTTTAATTCTGTGCCAACTCCTGTCATGTTCCTCCAAATTCTCTTGGTCAACCTATCTACTCCCAAGACTAGGACACTAGATTGGCAGAAGCTAATTACGATGTCAAGGAGAAAAATCTTGCGCTATTCTCAAGCCTAAGTTGCCGAATCAAAAGCAGTCAAAGCACATTATTCTTTGGCTGCTATTTTGTGTTACCCTTTTGGCTTATGTTTGTTTTATCTCCTGAGCTCAACCTGAGGATAAACTGAAACAGCGTAGGAAACTCTTTTTTTGATGTTATAATAGAAGCAGGACAATGTTTATTAGAAAAGAGGGAAGAGTGAAAGATCCTAACCTTTTTTGCTGAGACAAATTTCGCAAAACCTAGAAAATGCTTCTGACATGAATCAGGGATCAGTTCCTTGGTATCTTGTACATTTGGTTGCTCTCATTCTTTAGTGTTTTTGGTCTAGCTTAATCTCTGCTTTTTAGGAGGGATGATACGCTCTAAATACTAATCTTTTATTTGGTTGCTCTCATTCTTTAGTGTTTTTGGTCTAGCTTAATCTCTGCTTTTTAGGAGGGATGATACACTCTAAATACTAATCTTGTGTGCCATTTAAATCCCATATGTGAGAGTTTTGATGGGGGGGATGTACTTCTCCTTACCTTTCCAAAGTGTCTTCTTGACATATGCTTCTCGTTTCTGGTAAAAAATTGCATGCAAATGTTTTGAGTAGGATTGTATGGTCAAATAAGGGCTTGTGAACTGTCACGATGTTTTTGAACACTGACCATATAACAGTGCTCCAGTTCTCTCCATTCTGTAGGTGGATGTAGAAAGTCATGCCATGTACTAACAGACTAAAATTATTGATGCAACACTGTGGCTCAACTATAATTTGATGGGGATAGCTCATATTAACCGATTCTCTTTAGTCATAAGATGGGGAATCAAGCCTTTTGTTACGCTCAACTTTAATTCATGGTGGCACAAGTATTGTTATCCTGCAACCGGTATATGGGACTTACACCCTTTTAAGACTTGGAGACATGTTTTGGGCTGCATTCATGATTTGTTCACCATGTGTGTACCTTGGATGTGATATGATCATGAGATGCATGCCATTGAACATGACATGGAGCTCTGTGAAAAGTAAGAGTGCTCGAAATGACAACTTTCTGCCTGCAGCTAACCAGAGGGTGCCTGCCCTGACAGTTCTGCGTGGGCCATTTTTTTTTTGAGCCCTCTCCAATCCTTGGGTGACTTTTTGTGTTTGTGAGAGGGTAGATCTAGGATAGTTTAATTTCGAACATGCCGGAAGTTGAGAAGAGAGATTCTCCGTCACACAGGTCTTTGTCTGGGAGATCAATCTTTCAGTGCTAGTTGTTTGTTAAGTCCCTAGATTTTAGGTTGTTTACTTGTGTAAATTGTGTGCCTTCTTCCTGTTTGTTTGCTCGATCATGTTCTGATTGATTGGTTAATTAATGAAGTGATGTTTTTGCATATTATCAGTTTATAACTTCACACCACTTCCAATAATTGAATCTTGTAAAATGTTTTCACGGCGCACTTGTTGGACCTTTTTCCATTGTACACCCTGGTTGTTTATCTTTTCATCATTTTCACCTTCATTCTGAGTGGTGTCGCCTAATCTTGTCATGTACCAGGTTTTGGCTGGTAGCTATTTCGCTGTGGCTGGAGGTCTGATTGGAATACTGAAACCTGGAAGAATGAGCATGTTTGGTACTCTCTTGATTGTTTGGGGTCTTGTCAAAGAAGGGTTCCTAAAGCCTTCAAGCACAGATGCTGCCGATTCTATCTATGTCTATCCCACAATGTTGCTTGCTATTGTTTGTGCTTTTGCCTCTGTGAAGTACGATATCAAGAAAGCCATGAAACAACAAGCTGCTAGGCCTGTGGCGAAACCTCTGCAGAGCTCTTCAAAATCTAAGCTGAAGTGAGCTGCAATGCAAAGCGTCATTACTGTCATTTCTCATCTTATGTCCATATCTTCTGAATCTGAAGCTGCCCCGCCACTCATGAGTGAGTCGTCGTTAATATGGTACCGGTTCATCCCTACTTGAGCTCCATTTCTGAAAACCTGGAGGAGAAAAGCTGAGAGTTAATATGCAAATCCAAGTTTTTGCTGTCATTGCAGTCAGTTCCTGATCATACTGATATCATTTAGGCTAGGGTTGTTATCAAAAGAAACTGGATCGATTTAATTTCATTATTTCACTCCCTTTATGACTCTTCTATCTAATTTCTTTGCAAGTTAATTTTGACACCATATTTTGGTGCAATTCCGCAAATAATTTTTTTTTGATACTCGATAATTTGGGCTATTCTGCTACTCTATCCAGTACTCCCTCCATTCTTTCATTTGTTAACGTTTGGTTTGAACAAACCAATCATTAACAAATGAAAAGAACAGAGGGAGTATCACCTTCCTAACTGATTTCTATGTCATCATTTTTTGGCAGATGTTTCTGACACCGAAAATGCAATATTTTTCTATTGCAAGTTTGCTACTGAGCATTTTCTGTAGTGTGCTTAATTTATCAAACTTTCAAATATCACTCAATACATTGCTTCCAGAAAAAGTAAAAAGGCGCTTCGATATATAAATCATCCGGCATGAACTCCCAAGTGCAGATGCAGAGGTAAGCACTCCTTCAGACTATGTCAAAATAAGCAAGAGCGTCAATTGTCTGTATTTAATTTAACTTGCTCAATTTCCTGGAAACTACTACATACTTGCATAGGGCTGGAAGTCAACAAGATGCTGTTTTGCTCTGTATTTCCCATCAATTTCATGGAAACTGCAGAGGCTGTGCATTCATCCTATTTCGCTATCTATATAAATTCCTGCACCTCAGATGCTGCTTCTGTAATCAGTGCGACTTACTGAAAGATCAGAAACGACATTTGCACACCAGCTTGATCCAAATCCGGATACCCCAAAGTTGGTGAATCTTCTCATGTTCTTTTTTTTTTTTTTTTTTTTTTTTTTTTTAACTTTTCCTGTTTGCGATTTGCGAATGATGATAAAATTTGAATTTCACTTGGAACTTTGGAATGAAACAAGAACATGGCCAAGTAAAATACTAGTGTTCATATCATCTGCATTTGCGCAGGTGCAACTGTTAAAAGATGGCAGGTCCGAGCAGCAGTGGAAAACCGAAATCAATCTTGGCGCAGCTGGAGTCTTTGCTTGTTGTTCATCCAGATTGTTGCATCTATGTCATCCCTGAGAATCTTCGCAAGGTGAATGAAGATGCTTATCGCCCTTTGGTTGTCTCGATTGGTCCTGTCTACCATGGTGACAAAAGGCTAGCAGATATGCAACACCAGAAGTTGAGGTACCTGCAGTCTTTCCTTGAGCGTAATCCAAAATACAACATCCATGAATACCTTACTATTGCAAACGGATGGAAAGAAAGAGCCAAGAGAAGCTATATAGAGACAATAATATTGCCTAATGACAGCGAGTTTGTAGAAATGCTGCTGCTTGATGCCGCGTTCATAATTGAGCTGTTCATTAGAAGCTGTACCCCTGATACGATTGGTGCCAATGATC
Source organism: Spergularia bocconei (assembly GCA_963457585.1). Taxonomy (NCBI): domain Eukaryota; kingdom Viridiplantae; phylum Streptophyta; class Magnoliopsida; order Caryophyllales; family Caryophyllaceae; genus Spergularia; species Spergularia bocconei. The sequence goes on along the minus strand of OY734951.1, from coordinate 1,541,445 downwards.
GTATATACAATAAACCAAGGAGGGTTGTCGAGATTAGACGGGACATAAGTTTAGAAGAAAACCAACTTCCGTTTTTCATTCTCAGAGACCTGTACACGCGAGCAACTGAGTCGTCCAGCCAGCAGCCGCAACCTTCTCTTCTTGATATAACCTGCGGATTTTTCAGCATAGGCGCTGTTCCTGAAGGAATAGATCTCGACGGAATTAAACATCTGGTTGATTTCTTGAGAGAGTGTCACTTGCCTTCGCCTTCCCAACGTCGAGAATCTCAACATGTATCTGCAAGTAACAACAAAAAGCTCGAGTTCACTTCAAGTGTAACCAAGCTAAGTGAAGCCGGGGTCAAATTTGTTGCAAGGGAAAATGAGAATAATTTGCTTGCTATTAGATTCACGAAGGGGGTCTTAGAGATCCCCAGGCTTAAGTTGACGGATGATAAGGAATCTTTGTTCCGGAACATCATGGCATTTGAGCAGTGCCATCATTACTCTGATTCTTACTTCATCTACTACGTTGCGTTCTTGAATTGTTTGATCAACACCCCGGAGGATGTGGACATACTCGCAAAAAGCGAGATAATTGATAATTGGCTGGGGAACAGTGAAGAAGTGGCAAATCTGTTCAGCAAGCTCTTCAAGGAAACTAGGATGCGGGATGACAACTTCTATTACTCGGATATTTGTCGAGATCTGAACGCTTACTCGAAAACTCATTGGCCTCGGTGGAGAGCTACACTAAAGCGTAAGTACTTCAATCATCCATGGGCAATCATAGCTGTAGCCTATGCAATTCTTATGCTGGTACTTACTGTGTTACAGGTTGCAACTGGTTTTAAATCACTTAAGAAGTAGCTGCCCTGTTTACTGTTTAGCAAATGTGTGATTTCATATTCATCAGTTTGTTATTATTGCAGACTTCTGATATATTTTATCGGCTTTTCTAACGTGTGGACTGTGGGCACATGTTAAGAGTCTACTTGTTTCGATCTTTTATAATAATGTTATGTAAAATTAGTACGCTTGGGCGGTTTAATTGTTTCCTTATTCAGGATTGATTTGTCTTTTGGGTTTCCTAATCTAACTATGTTACCTAAAGACGTACTCGTATATCACGAGTGGGAGCTATATAAACACCCTAGAGTCATAGTTCCAAACGTTCAATTTTAGAGATGACGAACCAGTACGGGAATCAATTAGAAGGTTCTGCTTCAAATCTTGCAGTGCCGGGCTGGCGTTTCGATGACGCTGATAAGCAGAGTTCATTAGATTATCTGGGTGTTAAGCAGGTCGCCGGTGACTTTGACTTTGTATCCTTCTACTCCAGCTTCGGTGGTCAGAGGGATCGTCTTTACCGACCAAGTGATGATACTTTCGTCAGTCTCCATAGTCTCCGGCACAAGTACCTTCTTATCTGCCTTGTTTCGTATCCTCTGCCTCCCTCGGTACGATGTGAACTCGACGTGATCTACAAGCTATACCCTGAACTTGTTTCCCGTGCTGGTGGCGCTTTTGAGATGGTATTTGTCACGGATATTTACAACCAGGTCGATTTCGACAATTTCTTCACTCCTGATTTCCCTGGCCTTATTATCCCAACCTCAGACTCCAAATTTGGTAACTTTATACGTGACTGCATATACTTGTCTCTAGGCTTGATCCGTCCCAAACCCGACCCCTTGCTTGAGTTGGCTCTGGATCGTACCCCCTTGGTCGGGTTGATTCTGGATCCTACCGGCAATGTTTTGCAGGACAACTACTGTGGTAGATGTTTTGTTGAGTTTGGAGCCGAGTTTTTTCCTTTTACTTATGACAGGGTGAGTGAACTTCTTGATACGGAAGAAGCAATACATGCACGGTGTAGTTTCCCTGACGGTGACAATTTTATAGTTGAAAAATCTGTCTCCCTAGCTGATCTTTTATGCTGCGAACCTTCTCGAGTACTCTACAGCATTGGAGACGACAATCACGAAATTACTGTTCGTGAACTTAGTAAAAAGAAGTGTGTTGGAGTCTACGTTTGCGCAGATGGAAGTTTCATGTCCCAACTGGCTACCCTGTATAACGAATTTCACAAGGTTCGTGACGATGGTAGCAAAGATGAACGTGACTTTGAGATTGTTATGGTGGGCTTATACCGCCTCTATGGCTACGAGGCCCTTGCACGTATCGAGCCTGAGCTCAAAAACGCGTCGTCTTGGTTGGAGTTTCCCTACAATTACGAGACCAGTCTCCGGCTCAAGAAGGTGTGTGGTTACGACCGTGCAGATAGTTTGATTATCGTGAGGCCTGACGGCAAGTTTTGGGAACGCTCGGGAAAAGCGGTCTTGTGTAGCGATGGGATCGCTTCGTACCCTTTTACTAAGGAGTCGTACCTAGAGCGTATGACCTCAGTTACAGTAGACACATTTCTCGGGGGCAACTCTCAGACACTTGTCAAAATTCGAAACACATTAAAGAGATACCACCACAAGAAGAAGAAGAAGTATACCGTGGGTCGTCATCTTCGAGGGAATAACGTCTTTGTCTACTTTGACTATCCTGGACTTATGAGCAAGTTTGCCCTGAAACGTCTACGTGAAGCTTATTATGAGAATAAATATACGGCCGGTGAGTTTGAAGTGGTTTTTGTCCCCCTGGGCATTACTAGTTATGATGATCAAAAATTGAAATATTGTACTAGGAATATGTCGTCTTCGTGGTTCATGTTGTTGCCCGAATTCGTCAATACGCTGGGAGGATTTTACACAAACACTGAGAGCTACCAGGATGACATTGTTGCATTCGGGAAAGATGGCCGCATTCGCTCAAAGTATGCTCAATATTATTTCAGCGAGCCAGACGGAATAGCTACTCTATTTGCTCAAGATTTGAATCAAGAGGAGTCGGATTTTATGCTCGAAAAGGTTGATCAACACTTTCACGAAATAATTGATTTTTACGAGTAATAACCAATAAAAGTATGTCAACGCATTTTATTTGTGTTTCGAGATTAGTTTTCGTGTAAGATAATATCATTGTGCTGTGCTGGCTTATTAATTGCCACTGTTTTTATTTGTGATTATTTGATTTCTATACGTTGCCATTATTTGCTACATGAAAATTCCGTGTCCAAAAGTGTAAATTGCACTCTTCAAATGCAGCTCTTTCGGCCACCAATTTAGTTATATATCTAGGGAATTCATGTGCATAAAATGCATAGTTCAAGGCCACCGTGTGCACAAACTTAAAAATTGGGTCACCACTTGTAATTTTACAAAGTTCAGGTCACCATGTGTTTTCCGAAAAAACAAAACAAAACTACAAAATCCAAGCCACCGTGTACGTACACTGAAATCCACAAGAAAACCACAAACTTTCGCACCGGAATATAAAATGCATACAATTCAATCAATCAAAATGGATCAAATTTTGATTCCCACCAACAAAACTTCACCAACACTACACAAGAAATTGCGCAAGAATTCAAAGTGGGCACACCTGAAAAAACATCATTAGCAACATCATTAATCTCAAAAGCTTCGACCACTTCTGCATTAACCCCAGCGAGCTTTCATCAGTGAATACCTCTGTATTAACCCAGAACAGTAAAAAGACAGTAAATTGGTGGGTTAAAAACGAAGAAAAAAAATGTCGCCATTGTTGCCCCATGATTGATTGATTGATGATTGATTCACAATACTACACGATATTACTATAACTTCGTATGGTAATATTTTCAAACCATATTTACTCCATAATATTTCTCGATATTATTTCGTAATATTGTCATATATTAATATATATATGTAGAAAGTTCCAAGGTTCCTATATAACTAAGGTTACTTTGCTTCTTAAACCTGTCCCAACCTAAAATTAGGTACCGGCCATCCATAGTAGATGAGTCTTTATTTCCGTTGTTGTTTAGGAATGTGAATAATATGGTAGTTTCAGTTTTATGGGTTTTTTTGTAAAGTCGTACGACTATAAATAAATATAAGAATATTGTGATAGTATTGTACGAGTAGTATATCGTGTAATCATCAACACATTCTCTTAGAAGAAAAAAAGAAAGAAAACCTATATATATCTAAGGGTTTGATTCTGGTAGATTGAAATCAATCTTATAAATGACAAGCCAATACGAGAATGAATTTCACTATTCGGGAGAAGTGGGCAGGTGGCCGCGTCCTGATTCCAAATTTATGAAGAAGTCGTTGGATTATCTGGGTGTTAAGCAGGTGGCCGGTCCTTATCAATGGTTTAATTTGGCGGCCATGCTACCACGTTCTACGGGTGCCAATCTTTTCCGGCCTAGTGATGGTAATAGAGTATACAACACTCATCTTCAGGACAAGTACTTGCTTCTCTACTTGGTTTCCTTGCCATTGCCCCCTAACGTACACAGAAAATTAAACGTGATTTTCAAGCTATACCCTAAACTTGTTTCCTGCGCTGGTGGTGCCTTTGAGATGGTTATTATCGCGGACACTTGCAGCCAGGATGATTTTAACAATTTCTTCACCCGTGATTTCCCTGGCGTTACACTCCCTTTTTCAGACCCCCACACTGGGCCTCTGCTCGACAAGTTACGCTCAAGTCTGAGCTTGACCCCTACCAAATCCGATCCCTTGGTCGGGTTGATTCTGGACCCAACCCACTTGATTTTGCAGAAAGACTACTGTGGTAGTTGTTTTGCTGAATTTGGAGCTTCGTTTTTTCCCTTTACGTATGATAGGGTGAAAGACCTTATCGATACGGAGGAAGCTATTATTGCACGCTCTAGTTTCCCTCACACTGACAATCCTCGTCTCGAGAGATTTGTGTCCCTTGCTGATCTTTTATGCTGCGAACCTTCCCTTGTACTCCACAGAATCGGAGGTGGATGTGACGATAAAATTACTGTTGATGAACTTGGTAAAAAGAATTGTGTTGGAGTCTACTATTGTGCAAATGGAATGTACATGTCCGAATTGGCGATGAAGTATAACGAATTTCACAAGGTTCGTGAGGATGGTAGCAAGGATGAACGTGACTTTGAGATAGTCATGGTGCACCTATGCGACATGTATGACGAGGAGGCCATTGCACGTATCGAGCCTGAGCTCAGAAACGCGTCCTCTTGGTGGGAGTTCCCTTACAATAACGAGACCACACTCCGGCTCAAGAGGCTGCATCCTCGTGGCTATAAAGAGATTTTGAAGATTGTGAGGCCTGCCGGCAAGTTTTGGGATTCCTCGGGAAAAGCAGTCTTGCGTAGTGATGGCCTCGCTTCGTATCCTTTCACTAAGGAGTTCTTTCTAGAGCGTATGACCTCATTTACGGTAGACTCACTTCTCGGGGGTCGCTCTCAGACCCTTGTCAAAATCGGAAACCCATACAAAAGAAACAACCACACTCGCTACAAGAAGAATTATACCGTGGGTAGTCGGCTCCAAGGCGAGAATGTCTTTGTCTACTTTGACCATCCAGGGAGCTGGTGTTGGGAAAGCAGGATAACATATACGCTTAAGAGAGGCAGTTTACAAAATGATTTTTATTAATAACTTCTGCAATACAAAACCTAATGAAACATCATTTAAATACTACTAGTGGATAACAACTAAAACCTAGGAAGTTAACCCACTAACAAACACTTGCCCATGATCATACGTAAAACACTACAACTAACTCCCACTAATTATCTAATTAATAGGAAACAACAAACCACTAATAACTAAATAATAGGAAACTACTTTGACTAATATTTTGGAGCAACGTCAACAGCTGGAACTCAGGTTTCTGGAAATGTATACGTGACGCTTACTACAAAACTGATGGCTGTGATTTTTAAGTGGTTTTTGTCCCACTATGTACTACTAGTTACGATGATCCCGAATTAAAGTCATGTATTAGGGAGATGCCGGCGTCATGGTTCATGCTGTTGCCACAATTCGTCAATACGATAGGACTTTTCACAGCGTCCGGGGGCTGCAAGGGTCGCACTGTTGCCTTTGAGAAAGATGGCCGGATTCGCACCAAGTGCTCTGGATTTTATATGGGCAACCCAGTCGGAATAGCTACTTTGTTTGCTCATGATTTGCATCAAGTGGAATCTGATCGTATGCTCTATGATATTGATCAATACTTCGATGATATAATTCGTACCATAGAGTACGAATATTGATCAACACTTTGAGAAAATAATTCGTGCTTTAGAGTATGAGTATTATTAATCAACAAATATAAAGTATGTACGTACTCCGTACTTCTTAACCCCTTTCCTCCGCGTGTACCCTTGTACGTGTGCAATGACGTTTATATAAGTTAATCAGTAATCAGTCTTGAAAATTTACTCTCATAAAAAGAGTGACAAATTCTTAGTTAAACAACAAGTTTGGTTTGATAAAAGTCTACTTGAAGCTTACGATTATGAATTTATGATCGTAAACAAGGCGCCAATATCTAGAAATCATAAATTAGAGTTATATACAAGGTTACATAATACATACCAACAAGAAAGAAAGAAGTTCAAGTTAACAATAAAACAGCAAAGTAAGGAGTTAAATCAGTATTTGTGTATACGAGTTTAGTATTTGAACTGTGTATTCGGGATTACTATTCGTGTAAGATAAAGTTATTGTCATTAATCGTCACCTTTTTTATTTGATTTTTTTTTTTAATTTGTATACGTTGCCATTCTTTTTTACATGTAAGATGTAAATTAAAATGCTACATGTAAATGCTTTGCTTTAATTTGATTAATATATTCGGAACCACTAATTAAGGCCATTGTTGATGCTTTACAAGCTTGTACATACGTTGCTTTTGTTCTTTTAGCTGATTATGATCACATTGTCGCACTTGCTTCAATTTTACTACAGTAGACGTATACTTCGTATAGTCGACTAGACAATAATATTCCCAAAATTTGTAGGGGCCTCTTACGGGAGTGGTTTTCGGAAAGTCTCAGGACTACTATAAGAAGATAATAGTTGAATTGAATAACGATATACTCCGAAAGTAATCAATTTCCTTCAAAAGTAATCAGAGATGACGAGCCGATACAAGAATCAAAACGATGCGGTGCCTGAGTTGCGTGTCGAAAACGCTTACAAGAAGATACAGTTGGAATGTTCGGGTGTGAAGGAGTTGGCCGTTGCTAAATACTTTGATTTCGTATCCTTCTACTCCAAATTTAGTGGTCAGAGAGATACCCTAATCCGACCAAGTGATGGTACCCATGTCAGTCTTCGTAGTCTTCGGGACAAGTACCTTCTCTTATGCTTTGTTTCCTTGCCCTTGCCCTCCTTTGTACACAAGGAATTAAACGTGATCTTCAAGCTACACTCTCGACTAATTTCCCGTGCTGGTGGTGCTTTCGAGATGGTTATTATCGCTGACACCCGCAAGCAAGCTGATTTCGACAATTTCTTCACTCCTGATTTCCCCGGCCTAACTATCCCTTTCTTAGACTCTCAGTTTGGTTTGTTTATACGCGACTTCATATACTTGTCTCTAGGCTTGACCCCTACCAAACCTGAACCCGATCCCTTGGTCGGGTTGATTCTTGATCCAGCCTGCATGGTCTTGCAGGAGAACTACTGTGGTAGATGTTTTACCGAGTATGGAACCGAGTTTTTCCCCTTTACTTATGACAGGGTGAATGAACTTCTTGATACAGAGGACGCAGTCGTTGCACGGTTTAGTTTCCCTGACATTAGCAATCCTAGTCTCAAGAAATCTGTGTCCCTTGCTGATCTTTTATGCTGCGAACCTTCTCGTGTACTCTACAGAATTGGAAGTGGTATTGGAAGCGACGACAAAATTACTGTTGATGAACTTAGTAAAAGGAATTGTGTTGGAGTCTACCTTTGTGCCAATGGAATGTACATCTCCGAACTGGCTTCCGTGTATAACGAATTTCATAAGGTTCGCGAGGATGGTAGCAAGGATAAACGCGACTTTGAGATTGTCATGGTGCACCTATACGACAAGGACATTGAACGTATGGAGCCTGATGTACTCAAAAACGCATCGTCTTGGTGGGAGTTCCCTTACAATAACGAGACCACACTCCGGCTCAAGAGGATGTTTAGTCGTTATCGTGAAGAGAGTTTGAAGATTGTGAGGCCGGACGGCAAGTTTTGGGAACCCTTGGGAAAAGCAGTCTTGCGTAGCGATGGCATCGCTTCGTATCCTTTCACTATGGAGTCCTTCTTTGAGCGTATGACCTCAGTTACGGTAGACTCACTTCTCGGGGGCTGCTCTCAGACACTTGTCAAACTCGAAGACGCATACAAAAACCACCGTAACAAGAAGCGTACCGTGGGTAGTCGGCTTCGAGGCAAGAATGTCATGGTCTACTTTGACTATCCTGGGAGTATGAACACGGGTGCCTGGAAACGTGGACGTGAAGCTTACATTTATGATCACTGTGAGTTTGAAGTGGTTTTTGTCCCCCTGGGCACTACTAGTTACGATGATCCGAAATTGAAATCTTGTATTAGGAAGATGCCGTCGTCATGGTTCATGCTGTTGCGAAAATTCGTGAATACGCTAGGACTTTACACAGCGACCGAGGGGTGCAAGGGTCACACAATTGCCTTTGGGAAAGATGGCAGGATTCGCACAAAGTGCCCTGAATTTTATATGGGCAAGCGAGGCGGAATAGCTTCTTTGTTTGCTCATGATTTGCATCAAGTGGAATCTGAGCGTATGCTAGAAGATATTGATCAACACTTTGAGCAAATAAAATGGACTCTAGAGTGCGACTATTATTAATCAACCTGCAACAAGTATGTGTAATTTATTTATGCTTATTAACCCCTATTCTCCGCGTGTACCAGAGAAGAGTCCATAAGTTGATGGTCTTAATATTACATGTACCCTTATCCGAAATGGCGTATACCGAGTATATATAGGTAATAAGCCTCGAAAATTTACTCTCATAAAAAGAGTGAAAGTACAAATGACCACGGCCAAGTGATAAATTCTTTAATCTGAGGTCAGGTAAAGTGACAAATTCTTTGTTCTAATTCAAAAAATGACCACAAACAGTGAAGCGATAAATTCATTTTTTCGCTTTAGTCTAAGTGATTTCATATTAATCCGTATGTTATATGGCAGACTTTTACCGCAAATTATATCGTGCACCAAGGTGCACAATGAGTATGGTGCACCTACTCACAATAGAGGGGTTTATTTAAGTGTGGTCCCTACCCCTCTATTGTGAGTGGGTGCACCATACTCATTGTGCACCTTGGTGCATGGTATAAGCATTGGACTTTTACGTCATAATAATGTTATTGTAGAATTACTAGTAGGCTTGGGCGGTTTAATTATTTCCTTATTCCGGGTCGTATTGTCGTCTTTTTGGCTTTCCTAATCTAAATAGTTCACCTAAAGACGTCTTTTATGATTGGGAGCTATATAAACAATATCGAAGATACACAAGAAGGTTACAAAAATATCGATACGGTCTCAGAGATGGCGAGTACCTATTTAGGCTATGAGTTGTCGGACTATCGTGTCAATCGTGCTAAGCAGCGGTTGGATGACGAGAAGCAGTGGGAGTTGAATTGTCTGGGTGTTGATAAGCAGGTGGCCGGTGCTAACAAATACTTTGATTTCGTATCCTTCTATTCGAGATTTAGTGGTCAGAGAGACACACTGTTCCGACCAAGTGATGGTACGCACGTCAGTCTACATAGTCTTCGGGACAAGTATCTGCTTCTCTGCTTCGTTTCCTTGTCTTTGAAGCCTCTTTTCGTACCCCAGTATCTCAAAGGCATTTTCAAGCTATACCATCGACTTGTTTCCCGTGCTGGTGGCGCTTTCGAGATGGTTATTATCTCGGACAGTCGCAACCAGGCCGATTTTGACTACTTCTTTACTCCTGAATTCCCCGGCCTTACTATTCCTTTCTCAGAATCTCAGTTTGGTTCGTTTATTTGCGAGTTTATATACATGTCTATAGGCTTAACCCCTACAAAACCCGAACACGATTTGGTCGGGTTGATTCTAGATCCGACCTGCATGGTTTTGCAGGAGAACTACTGTGGTAGATGTTTTGCTAAATATGGAATCGAGTTTTTTCCATTCACTTATGACAGGGTGAACGAACTTATTGATACGGATAATGCAATACGTGCACGATTGGATTTTCCTGACGCAGTCGATTTTGTGGTCAAAAATCCGGTGTCCCTTGCTGATCTTTTATCCTGCGAACCTTCTCGTGTACTCTACAGAATCGGGGGTGGTTGTGGTGGATGCGAAGATAAAATTACTGTACGTGAACTAAGCCAACGGAATTGTGTGGGAGTCTACATTTGCGGCAATGGAAGTTTCATGTCCGAACTGGCTTCTATGTACAACGAATTTCACAAGGTTGATCAACGTGACTTTGAGATAGTCATGGTACGTCTACACGACGAGGACATTGCAAGTATCGAGCCTGAGCTCGCAAACGCGTGGTCTTGGTGGGATTTCCCCTACAATAACGAGACCAGTCTGCGGCTACAGAGGCTATATCATCGTGAAGATGAGGACAATTTCACGATTGTGAGGCCTGACGGCAAGTTTTGGGATTCCTCGGGAAGAGCAGTCTTGCATAGCGATGGCATTGCTGCGTATCCCTTCACTAAGGAGTCGTACCTAGAGCGTATGATCTCAGTTACGGTAGACTCACTTCTCGGGGGCAACTCTCAAACACTTGTCAAAATCCGAAACTTTTACAACAACCACAAAAACAACAACAACAACAACAACAACAACCATACTACCGTGGGTCGTTGCCTCCAAGGCAGGAATGTCCTTGTCTACTTTGGCATTCCTGCGTCCATGAAATCCGAAAACTTTGGTTTAATGAAACGTCTACGTAAAGCTTATTATCACAAAAAACATACGATGGATGAGTTTGAAGTGGTGTTCGTACCCCTGTATACTACAAGTTATGATGATCCGAAATTGAAATATTGTATTAGGAAGATGCCATCGACGTGGTTCATGCTGTTGCCTAAATTCGTGAATACGTTTGGACTATTTACAAGAGCCGAAAGCCAGCAGAGCCATCAGCAGGGCGACATTGTTGCTTTTGGATATAAAGATGGCCGAATTCGCTCAAAGTTGGCCGGTTGTCATTATTTAAGCGAGCCAGGCGGAATATCTACACTATTTGCTCAAGAGTTGATAGAATCCTTACAAAGGGAATTCGAGTGTATGCTCGATTGTGTTGACGAACACTTTCAGATTTTGTATGATTACCTAAAGAGAAGTATGTGTGATCATTGCTATTAATTAATCAATTCGATCAACTATTTCTTTTATGCTTCTTACATTACTTTTGTGATGAACTACTCGACACACTTATTCATGGGGTGCACTACTGCACACATGAACCGATTCATTAGAGTTTGTAAAAAGGTTGTATGGCAGGTTAGTTTAGAAAAAAACACACACACACACATTAGCTAACTCGTTATACAATCTTTCTCCGATTAGTGCATACGACTTAAGCGTGCCGAGTGCATCTACGAGATTCAAAGCCAAACGGAAGGAGTACTGCTTTATTTATGCCTTTCTTGTAAAGTGGTGTTATTGTGCGAATGATGATTAATTGTCAGTTTGTCACCTTTGTAACGGGTTTCCAATCTATTGATAGGATACGGGAAATAATAATAGGAATTGAAAGGAGGTAGAGATGAGTAGTAGCTATATGTATAATCAACAATGCATGTTTAGGGATTACACTGATACACTTGGTAAAAAAAAACATCAAAAAGCAAATAAATTGACTTGGTAAGATTGATAATTTATTGAAGTTGGGGCTACTAGCTAGCTCATAAGTAGTGTGATTATTACGCCGTGCAAAACAATACTGAATTCAATTGCACACATTATCAAATCATTATGTTTGATCCTAAGACTAATATGAATAAAAATCATTTACAACAGAATTGAAGACAGTAACAAAACCAACAATTCTGAACTTCAATCAATCATAAAGTTAATGATAATCGAATTACAGGACATTCAAAATCAAAAGCTAAAAAGAGTGAGTATAGCTTAAGCTTCTATACAATCAATTCTTATAAATTGTGATGATCATCGTTGGTAACTTTACAAAGGCTTGCTGTTATACAGTACATATCTTCTTCATTGTGCTACAAAATGAAATCTTTACCGTCAATTCATGCAATAATATAAATGACGTAGTTGGCAAAGCCATTCGGCGAAGAGTTCCTCCTCCTGAGGACCATCAAACATCAAGAGCCTCACTTCTTCAAAACCAAGCCAGCCTTGATGAAGTACTGATTTAATCTGGTTGTCGTCCCCGAATGCAACGGCCTCGAATCCAAGGTCACATTCTTTAAACAACTTTATAGCCTTTGAATCAGGAGGAATGGAAAGTCTAGGACAGGGCACTTGGCGCACTAGATTGTGATTAGAAAGCTCCTGATCCAAGGGCACGAAAATCATTTCAGAGGCAGGATAATCTTTCTTGACAAGATTGTAATAGTCACTCATCAGACGTAAGCCATTATCCTCGACGAAGGGATCAAAGGAGGCAAAGTAAAGGATGATATTCTTGTTCTTGAAATCGGACACTCCTCCTCTAAATTCTTCGCCTTGGGGGCTAATAAGGCGAGCATTCTCACCCAAAACCGAGTCAATGGTGAGTGAATTTAGACGGGCAAGCCTGTTATAAAACAGATGCTTTCGAGTGAAGGGATATGATTCGTGGCCAAAACGCCTGATGAGAGGTATTGCGTTGATCTCCCCAAAAGTGCCACCATGGGTCCATGTGATCAAACGGTCATAAGGCGACCCATTGAGACTGAACAGCCTACGGCTAACCTTATCGACAAAGGGCAACTCCCACCAAGATGATATGTTATTCTTTAGTAAGGCCAGCTTGACAACGTTGGAGTAGGAGGAATGGTCAGAAAAAATGGACAAGGACACGAGCACTACCTCAACCTCTTTATCTTCTTCAACACACTTCCTTTGGATCTCATCCAGTGTTTCAATGAATGTGCCATCATAGCAAAGGTAAAAGAGGACACACTTTTTCTTGCTGAGCTCTGAAATAGACATGTTTTCGCCATCACCACCTCCACAGCATCTCTCAAGGAGCGCATCGGCCTACTAAGCTAGTGTCGTGGAAGTTGATTTTGGATGTTGGCATTCTGATAGCATTAATGGCATTCTAGTGGCATTTGGGTAGTAGGTGTTGTGAGGAAGACTTTGTCTTTAGCATTGTTGCTACGGTTTTGGTGGAGTATAGGTTTAATTAGGTTGTACGTACAATGTGAGGATTTTAACATTAATTGGTTTAAGGCGTTAGTAGGTTTGTTATTAACTTTGGTTATCATTCTATGATATATAGCTTACGGGTTTAAAGAGGTTCGGTTTGACGACTTTGAGAGAAATAATTAAGGAGAAGTTTAGCATCTACGGTAAGAACGCCAACTCTTGAGCTTGAGCATGTTTTATTATCTTCTAATGTGATCAATTCTTGTTTCATATATATTGGCTTATATACTCCTATCGTTTGATCACAATATGTCTTGTTTGGTTGGGAATTTGTTATACATCAAATAAAACATCTAATCATGGTTTGAATATGGGTTGTGGATAATGAGATTTTCTTCTATAAACACTCTAGAGTTCGGGTTAACTCCTCCAGGGGTGCTCGATTACGAATGATTTACTATACCTCTGATCAAGGTAACTCTTAACTGGATTAGCTACCAGTTACCTATTAGAACCTCCTCCTTGACCGGTTACATCCTACTGGCCCTCATGTGAGGGGTGTGCACACTCGGGTTCTTTTAGGGTGGTTTGGTTGGCCTCTAGAGTTGTTCCTGGTTTGGGGTTTACCAAAGATGGGTTACTGATGCGGAGTGCCCATTCCTGTATATTTGGCTTTTCTCTCTGAAATTCGTATAATGATTCTTGGTTCATATATCTCTCTTATCATCTGGGCTAATCCTTTGATTGTAAGCGTTGCTTGTTCAGCTACGCGCCTCAAAGGCGCGTATCTTATTTTTCTTGTTTTGCTTTGAGTTCTTACTCAGCCAGTTTTGCTGACGTTCCTTTGTTTGGGTTTGTCCCTACCCTATTCTGGGGCCTGTGTCATTTTCCGATGGCGCAGTTGACAAGTGTGTTTGATGATGATGTGTTGAGCTTGCGGACGTCTGCATTCATGCGGTCTTTTCATTTAGCAATTGTTGAACATTTATTTACTTCATTTGGATTTCGGTTTGGAATTAGTAAGCTTTGACGAAATCTTCCGCTGACGTACTATTTTACTTTACATTTTGGATTTATTATTTCGGTTTTAGCCTTGCAATTAACTTTGTTAGTTAATTGTGGCATAATAATCCTACCTTTTCATTATTTAATTTTGTCAAAAAATTAAGGTTGTATGTTACAGTTAAATCCATGGCTTATCCAATTAATTTGAGAATTTCTAATGAAAAATCCGTTTGTTTTTTTTGAATTTTAAAGCTTGGTGGAGGGAGAGAGGAGATGAGGACAGAAAAATGGAAGGGAATGGAGGCGCTGGGTTGGTGGGGGGCACATGGGCTACAGTTTTGGCGGTGGTCGGAGTTGTCGTGGTGGTCGGCTGGCCGGCGAGAGTGACTGGGTTGTGGGCAATGTGGGTCGGGTGGGAAGGGATCGGAGGAGAGAGAAAAAAAGTTTTTGGGTAAATTTTTTTTTTCTTTTTAAACAAATGAGGCGCCGACACGTGTCCCGGACCACAGTGCTACTTGTGGTTCGGGGACCACGGTAGAACAACTGGATTTAATCTTAAGGGGCACCATTACATTATATATATATATATATATATATATATATATATATATATACAGGCGGGTTCAGGTGAGGTCTTCACTTCCCGTGAGGCGTGAGGTCCAATAAGGACCGTCAGATTGGAGGATATGAACGGCCAAGATTAAATATCACGACAAAAAAAAAAAAAAAAAAAAAAAAAGGAAAGTGAAGGACTCTTTCCTCACGCACGCTCTCTTTCCTCATCACTTTCTCTCTCTTCAAATCCCCCAAAACAATCTGCTCTTCAATTTCAATGGCGACGGATCGAAGTTCTACACCAATGGCGACGGATCAATCGATGGTTAAAAGTTCTACACCCTTACGACGGAATCTGGTATGTCTTCTCTTCTTTGAACTCAGATTCTATCTTTTTTTCAAATTTTAGTCGATTAATTTTCGAACAATTTAGATGATTTTTTGAATCACACTGGGAATTTTAGAATCATAAGATAGGGTTATCGTTATAGTTGACATCATACTACTAATTTGTCGATCCTTTTTTTAATTTCTGTCTGATTTTCGATTTTGTAATTGAATTTGCAATCATATATTGAATATGGAATCACATTCAATTTTATTCGATGGAGTGTGTAATTTTGTTCGATGGTGTATGTGATTATATTCAGTGAAGTGTATGATTCTATGCGTGATTTTATTAGTCTTTGTGATTTTATTTGTTCGTCTATGTGACCATTTATTCGATTGTGTGATTTTTATATCTTAGTATGTGACTATTTGTCAGTGTTGGTTTTTCATCAGTAAGTCTATGTGATTCTATTATATACTAATTGTGATTCTATTATATAGTAAGTGTAATTCTATTAGATAATAAAAGGGTATGTGATTCTATCCGTTCTTATGTGTGATTCTATCGGATGGAGTGTGTGATTCTATCCGTTCTTATGTGTGATTCTATCGGATGGAGTTGGGGGGCTTGTCGGAGATAGCTCGTGGATGTAAAGTTGATGATGGTGGTGTCACTGTGTGTGCAGAATGTATCCCTTCACTTCTTACGAAAGTTGTACTAGGTTTTTTTTCTAAACACTATTGTGACGTTGGTGCTTCTTTGGTTGTGAATCAGTGAAGGGATTTGACAGTGAAATGGAGTGTCCTGATTTAGTTTTTAACGGGCATTGGGTGGAGCGATATGGCTGATATTTGTAGGCTGAAATGATCTCCATTCTAATGCAGTTCACCATGGCGGATCATTCGATCCCGTGCAGATCTCACTGTCAGCCTATCTGTTTTAGGCCAGAAGTATGAGACTGCTTGATGTGCCATTTTCTAATCTCAGTAAGAGATAGGAAGATGGAGAAATTCTTCTCGGCTCATGTATGTCCTTCCTGAAAAGTATATGTTTGCCTACTCGATATGATATCTGGGCTCAAGGGTGGTGGAATCTTGCTCTGCTTATTTGATGGACAACTGTATAGATTCTCTATCATTTTATACTTTTACTTCTCGTTCAAAGTTGGCTAGCTCAATAGGAAGAGCATCGTGCCTTGCACGAGGTGTGGGTTCGAGTCCCACGTCAGCTACCAAATTCTTGGAAACTTTAATCTAGTACAGTAGACCACCCCCGGACTCGTAAGGATTGACATTAGATCATAAGGAAGTAGTGTGTAGCAAATGATGCTATTAGTATATCATGTGCATCAGTGATCCCTCGTGTGCATAGCATATCAGCATATGCATCAAGTGCTTGATAATAATGATGCATCGAATTTATTTATCAGGGTCCTATTTTTGCTAGCAATAAATCACAGCCGAATGTATATTGTAAATTTCTAAGTCGATCAAACCCAACAATAAGCAACAAAGAACATTAGGCTGTGTGGGACTCGAACCCACATCTATGTGCCAGTGGCACACCGCTCTACCCATTGAGCTAACAACCTTTTTGAGTGGAAATTTGAAGCCTTTCTAGATTGTATTTCGTAGTCCATATAGAAAAGGAAAATCAAATGTAAGAGCCTCTCAAATAAGCTTTGTTTTGGATGCTATAAAACGAGCACTTGCAGAAAGCGGATGCATCACAAGATCCTGAGCATTAGAAAACAAATTAAATCCTCACGTTTCAGGTTCATGTCAATCAGAAATATATAAGATGTGAAAAACTGTCACATTCAAAAATTGACGTCCACCATCATTAGGAATTTCCTTAAAGTGTTTAACAAGGGCAGCTAACCCAGATGGACGACACATAACTTTCATTTTCGAAGGCTTACCTACATCATCTCCTTCATCTCCAGCTAAAGTCTATGAAATTCAGCAAACTAGCAAAAGATCTGAAAGATATGAAGCATGCACACCACAGAGGGATATAAGGTATAGGAAAGAAGAAATATATAGATTGCATATTCCGCCTCTCACAGATACAAATTCCTGCAATCTCCAGTTAACAAAATTCAGCCGACAATTTTGATATCGATTCACAGTCACAGGATCACAGCCATGTGACTATAATAGTCCAGATTTTAGGCCCACAGCGATAAGAATAACCGAATAGACTGATCCAACGCAACTAATTCACCATCAAATATAGGCGACCATCCCCAGTGTCAACATAACAAGGAATCTCTTATTTTTGCTGTTCCAGGCTCCTAAACCCTTGAGATTCAAGACAAATTCATCTCTCAATTCAATTACACATTCACAAACACTACCTAAACGACCCCCTTTCTAATTCAAGTGACATCGAGGTTCTTATGTTCAGACACACTTTATCAGGCAACACCAGAACTAAACCATAATTACTATTGCAATGTTGGACAGCGCATACATGAGCAATTGAGCATCGTACTAGAGGGTTAGCACATACAATACAAGCACATTTGATCCAAAAAGAAAACAATACATGACACCTCCATACAATGACACAGGACTGCCCATACAATGACACCTCCCTGCAATGACAGCAACAGTCTATACAATGACACAAGAGTGTCGATGCAATGACACAAGGGAGTCCATACAATGACACCAACTATCCATACAACGACATCTAGTGTCCATCCAATGGCACCGATTTTCAATACAATAACACCGATTATCCATACAATGACAAACATATCCCATAGAATGACAGGTTTTGCCTATAGCAAAATCTTCAACTTAGCACACATAAAACTTAGAAACGACAACCAGTGACCACAAGTCACAACCACCGCGACCACAACCACCGTCACCACAAGGAGTGACCGCAACCACCGGTACCGCCGCCACAAATCAACAATGAAGAATCATCAGATATCAATTAAAATGTGTGAATCAAACAAAATCAGAGTACAGATTGAATCACAGACAAATAGCTTATACAATCACACACGATGTCAAATACAATCACACACCGGCAGATTGAATCAAAGACAATAAATAATACAATCACACACGATACCAAATACAATCACACACTATCATATTGAATCACACACCATACCATATAGAATCACACACTGACAGATTGAATCACACACCTTATCAATAGAATCACACACTAGCACATTGAATCACACACCTAACCAAATAGAATCACACACCATACCAAAAATAGAATCAAACCAAAATCATACAAATATCCACACGGAATCACAATGAAACAAAATCACACATGACATCCCACAAAATCACACAACATATTAAAAAAAAACACATAAAAAGAATCATACACAGGTTCATCATCGTCTTCTTGTTCAGACTCGATTTCGTCGACATCAAGACCACTCTCTTCTTCACTGACATCCTCCTCACGCAACCTCTTGTTGCTTTTATGCAATACAACAGCACGTTGCTTCATCCTTACACTACAAACACACAAAAACTGTCACTTATACTTGCAAAAAAACATGCGGAAAATAGAGTCATAACTTGTGGAAAATGCAATCACACTGTAGATTTTGTTCAAAATAAACTAGGGTTTCCGAAAATTCGAAATAAACAACAGTACACTAAAACATTCTGTAAACACGAAATCGAGCATCCAATCACCATAAATCAAACGTAATAAGCACTAAAACAATTAAAATTGAACAAATAATAGCTTGAATTAGACGAAAAATGAAACAAATCGAACAAACAATTAAAACTTTCGAAAACACCAAATCGAGCATCTAATCAACATAAATGAAACATAATGAGCATTAAAACACATAAAATCGAACAAATAACAGCTTGAGTAACACGCAAAAACTTCTAAATCAGCGAATACCTTTAAAAAACAACTCAAATGTTGCGATAATAAGTGAAATAGAGCAGCGGCGGCACGGCGTAGGCGAAATCGGCGATGACACGGCGGAGGCGAGATCGGCGGTGACACGGCGGAGGCGAGATCGGCGGTGGAAGAATAAGTCGCCGGAGAGCACGAGAGAGGAGAGAGAAAATGTGGGAGGAAGCAGAATTCTTTTTCTGGAAAAATGAGAAGAGAGAGAAATTAAAATGGGAGCAAGGGGGGTTTTGTTAATTATTCGCAATTACTAGAGTACCCTTATGACATGTAAAATCACAAACCATCCGATCTGTATAATCCAACAGCTGAGATTAGACCTCACGCCTCACCTAAAGATGATACCTCACGAGATCCTATTTCTATATATATATATATATATATATATATATATATAGAAATAGGATCTCGTGAGATCCTCCACTCAGGTGAGGCGTGAGGTCTAACCTCAGACGTTAGATCATGAACATCCTACGGTTCAATACTGCCCCACGTCATAGAGGGTAGTTCAGTAATTGCCAATTATAAACAAAACCCCCCTTCCTCCCATATTAGTTTCTCTCTCTTCTCATTTCTCAGTCTCGATTTACTGCTTTCTCTCTCACATTTTCTCTCTCCTCTCTCGTGCTCTCCGGCGATTCTCTGAAATATCGCCGCGCCTGATTCTTCTTTCTCTCTCCTCCGCTTCGCTGCCGCAAACCACCATTTCGCCGCCGCTGTCCACCGCTCTCTGCTCGTCTCCGGCCTATATTCTTTTCCTCATTTTTGGCGCATCTATAATCGAGGTATGATTTGATGAATTTAAAATCAAATTCCTCGATTTATAAGGTTTGATTTTGATGAATTCATTTTTAGGTTATAGTTTGATTCGATGAATTCATTTTTAATTTTGCATTTGATGAATTCATTTAGGGAGGCGGCCAACCTGACGGCGTCGGTGACGAGATTCTGCTGACGGCGGTTTCTGGATATTCCGGCGACGGTTTTTGGATATTCCGGCGACTGTTGTGAGCGATTTAGGTTTGATTTCTACATTTTAATTCGTTTTCTATGAAAAATCATAACTTTAGAGTTTTTGCGTAGTGTTTTTTAGTTGCATGTTGAATATTTGTTTGGAGATGTTACTGATCTCGATTCTCGCGCGCATCATTGATTCTAATGTTGCAATTTTAGTTTGGTTTAGTGAAATTTTAGTTTGATTCTATTTTGGTATGGTGTGTGATTGTATTTGGTAAGGTGCGTGATTCAATCTATTAGTGTGTCATTCTATTTGATAAGGTGTGTGATTGTATTTGGTAAGGTGTGTGGTTTAATCTATTAGTGTGTGATTCTATATGATAAGGTGTGTGATTCAGTCTATTAGTGTGTGACTCTATTTGATAAGGCGTGTGATTCAATCTGTTAGTGTGTGATTTTATTTGATAAGGTGTGTGATTTAATCTGTTAGTGTGTGATTCTATATGGTATGGTGTGTGATTCAGTCTGTTAGTGTGTGATTCTATTTGGTATGGTTTGTGATTGTTTTTGGTATCGTGTGTGATTTTATTATTTATTTTCTGTGATTCAATCTGTTGGTGTGATTGTATTTGACATCGTGTGTGATTGTATTACCTATTTGTCTGGGATTCAGTCTGTACTCTGATTTTGTTTGATTCACACATTTTTAGTCCGAGAAACTGACATGTGCTTAGGAAATGTGTTTTTGCTTTAGTGTGTGGTCTGCTTCATACTGGAAGTGATTTGCATTGAATGCCCGCTTCATAAGAGTTAGCTACAGTTTTTATATATAATTCAGTTACATTTCCATGGTTTTATGTTCTGACAAATGATAAGCTGATAAGCACTTGAGTGTGCTAGGTCTAGGGCTTAGCTTGTAGATATTGTTCTCATAAGGTGGGTCTTTGACTTATGCGCATCTGGTATGTCGGATTCCAGTCTCAATTTAACTACTTTATAAATTTTTAGATACATCATTTACAAGAGGAAACTGTAAGTCTGAGACAGTTTTCTGTCAAAGGCATTTGTTACCATGTGTTTGATCTTCTGTGGTCTTTAGTAATTTCGTAAAACATGCTAGATGTGGAGTTTTGAAGAGTCATTGCGAATTGTGATATTGGTAGGCCAGAGATGTATGTACATTGGGTATGTTAATTGTTAAATTCTTTTTCAGCTTTGGACAATTGCTTGTAGCTTTTGAGATATGACTTAGAAGCAAACCTGCGAAGTCTTGACAGTCTTTTGGTTTAAGCCAATCATGTTAATATACTCTGAATGTCCTATCACGTCTATTAGCTCAAGATGGTAGAGCATTGTGCTTATTGCACAAGGTGTGTGGGTTCGATTCCCACATAGACGAATGTATTTGTGAGCTGCCCTAAATCGGAAACCTGTACCAATGTTTTCTCTTTTTACCTTCTTCTTTGGCCTACTGTAACTTTTAAAGAAGTGGACAGTGACTTTAAAGAACCTGATTTCAATTGCAGATTAGTCAAATAAACATCATTTAAACTCCACAATTTTTGTCACAGTTTTTTTTTTTTTTCATAACAGTTCAAATCCCACATAGGCTTCTCTTCAATTTAAATTGTGGGTTCAAATGTCTATGAGGTTGTACTACAGTACTACTATATACATAGAGAGCTGATGTAAAACAGGCAACAATGTAGATTTAGGAGTTGATTAGGAGGCATATCATGGCCTTATCTCAGCGATCAATAGGGAAATTACAGCTTTCGTATTCACGATTGTGGTACCACTAAACACTGATGCTAAATTCCCAAGCCTGTATTATTGTTAATCAGTTTGTGTTACATAAGATAAAGAAGTATACAAGCTCATGTAGGAATTGAACCTACAGCATTTGCGCAAATGCACATATGCTTACCAGTTGAGCTAAAAGGCACAAGCCAAACATATTCCTTTCTGCAGGTTTGTCCATTGCTAGTATTTTATACCAAATGCAATGTTTAACAAAAAAGACATAGCCAAACAAGCTCAAGCCACCCCTACATCAGATCCAAGCACCATTAACTCTAATAATTTAGGATAGATGCGAAGTATTCTCATACGGAGTAACTCTAATAATAAATAATACAATCACACACGATACCAAATACAATCACAAACCATACCAAATAGAATCACACACTAACAGACTGAATCACACACCTTATCAAATAGAATCACACACTAACAGATTGAATCACACACCTTATCAAATAGAATCACACACTAATAGACTCAATCACACACCTTATCAAATAGAATCACAAACTAATAGACTCAATCACACACCTTAC
Organism: Spergularia bocconei; assembly: GCA_963457585.1. Classification (NCBI taxonomy): domain Eukaryota; kingdom Viridiplantae; phylum Streptophyta; class Magnoliopsida; order Caryophyllales; family Caryophyllaceae; genus Spergularia; species Spergularia bocconei. The sequence goes on along the minus strand of OY734951.1, from coordinate 1,519,129 downwards.
CAAATACAATCACACACCTTATCAAATACAATCACACACTAAGACCATGCTTGCGAGCTTGCAAGCACATACTCACATCGACCAACATTGCCACAAACATTGGCATATTCTACAATCTAACCTCATTACCACAGCCATCACAAACTCAAAATCACGATGTGATTCAAAAGACAAATTAGTGTGATTCCAAAATCGAGTTCAATTGAAAAATTACACTTATGATTCCGCTGATTATGATTCCAAAATCATTATAATTCTAAACATTTTAACTCTAATTGATTATCATCAAAGAATCAGATCGGTAAGAATCGAAACAATTTACCCAAGATCCAATGCTTAATATTCGTGGAAAAACAGATTAATTGAAGCCGCGATATATGAAATCATACGAAGTCACACCTAATTGCGTAAGATTTCAAATTCGAATCCATAGGTTTCGAATTCGAATCCACAAAATACGATGAAGTCCGCGAGAAAAAAGCACAGAGATCAAACCTGGCGGTGGCGATGGCGCGCGTTGGCGGTGGCGGAAACACGGTGGTGTAAGCTGGGGGAGTGGAGGTCAAGGTTGGTGATAAAATGGAGGAGAGAGAAAGACGCATGGACGAACATCAAATGAGGAGAGAGAAATGGAATGACGGAAAGAGAGTCAACATCTCCAATGAAAGAAGAAACGCGTGTTTGCGCGTTTTTGGTTAATCTTGGCCATCCAAGCCTGTAGATCTGACGGTCCACAGAAGACCTCACGCCTCACGGGAAGTGAAGACCTCACCTGAACCCGCCTGTATATATATATATATATATATATATATATATATATATATATATATATATATATATATATACCGGAAATCTATCAAATGAGAAGTAAAGATTTCGTGAGAAGTGAGAAGTGATCTGGACCGCTAGATCACCCCCATCAACGGTCAGAATCACGCGCGAGAATTTAATAGCAGAGGGTCAAAAGCTATGAGAGGGGAACCCAGAGGGTCTGATCCATTCTCATTCATTCATCAAAATTTCCCCAAATTCCTCTCTCTCTAAAACGCGACTTTCTCTCTCTCTCCCAAAAAGCGAATTAATTCATCAGCGAAGCTTTTTGAAGGTAAATCGCAAACTCATTTCCTACATTTTAGATTTGTTTTTGATCGATTCGATTTGTTTTTCGATAGATTTAATTTGTTCTTGATCGATTCACTTTGTTTTCGATAGATTCAATTGTTTTCGATAGATTCCATTTGTTTTCGATTGATTCAATTTGTTTTCGATTGATTCAATTTGTTTTTGATCGATTCAATTTGTTTTCGATCGAGTCAATTTGTTCTTGATCAATTCTTCTATTCATGTTGATTTGCTGCCGTTTTAATTTGTTGTTGATTAATTAAATACAATTGTTGGAGTTTTCTTCATATTTTGATGTTAAAATTAGGGTTTTGGAGTTTTTGTGTTAACATTTTGATGTTTAGTGCGCAGAAATGTCGAAACGGAAAGATCGGGACGCTAGTGAAGAAATTAATTCTCAGATAATTGCTGTTGTTCGTGATCTCGCAGTTGTTGCGGCATCTTCCACATCTGACTTCACGTCCGACGTCGATGAAGTCAAGGTTCGAAGACGTCGCGCTCCGAATAGACTAACCAAGAAAGCTAAGATGGCTGAATCCTTGTACGTTACTCTATCCGATGTCGTAATTTAAATTTTTTGTGTGTGTTTTTTAATTTTTTTTTTTGTTTACATGATCCTCTGAATGTTATTTTGTGCTTGATTTACTGGAGTTAAGTCATTTTAGTTATGTAGTTATGTGTTAGGGTTATTGCATGGTATACGTGTTGAGTTAGCGGAGATAATTGTTGGAGTTATGTGATGCCGGTAATGGAGTTACGTCAATAAATTGTTGGGAGTTAATGAGAGTCAAAGGTATTACAGTTAGCGAAAATAGTTTATGGAGTTAGGCGATTTAAGAGGTGGAGTTATGTGTTAGAGTTACTATAGTTATCTCACTCAGTTGTCTGAGTTATGTGTCAATGTCACTAGAGTTAGGTCATCTAGTTGTTGGAGTTATTGGTAAGAGTTATAGATTTCTAGTTTGTTAAAATGCACTTTCTTTTTGTAAATATGAACGAGTAGTTTGATAAGTTTGTGTGTATGCACTTGAATTTGGCAAGTAGGCAAGCTGGTGCATCTTACATGAGTCAGAGGCGTGCTAGGTGAATGAAGGAGGTGCATCCTAATGAGTTTGATGTGCGTTGTATGTATCAAGCATGTATCAAGCAGATGCTTTATAAATGAGGTGAGGTGTGTTTGTATATGTAACAGATACACATGCATATATTAGACAAAAGGCATGGTTTCGTTCATTCATGAAGCTAGTACTTTTATAGAGGATACCCTATCTGTCACATTTTTTCTTATGAAGATTGTTTGTTTACATTCCATTGTTGGCTTTGTCTTCCTGCTATTTGATCTGGTTGAAAGTCACTCAAAACTCTTATTGAGTTCAGGAATCATAAATTGCTTAATGTCATCTGTTGCTTTCTGGTCAACAATTCAAATGATCCAGTGTGGAAATTTAAGAGTGGATCAGTGTGGAAATTTAAGAGTGAATCAGTGTGGAAATTTAAGAGTGGATCAGTGTGGTACTTACTGCCGTACATGGCAGACAGTAGAGCTAGGTACTTTGGTCATTGGAGTTTGCAGTTTGCACATTAGTTGTTTCACCCTTTTATGTCCATATGTTTGTTTTTTCTAGTCCACAGTATTTCTAGCCTATTAGCTCAGTTGAAAGAGCATTGTGCCTCGCACAAAGACGTGGGTTTGAATCCCACATAGGCTATATGGTTGCATAAACTGTATTTTGCGATATTCTTGATTCCAGGGAACTTGTAGCAATTGCTTAATTATAGTTAGCCTTACACGTATGTGGGGAGTTCGGTTATAGTTTTACTTATTTCACAGTCTACGTAGGACTCGAACCTACATCACCCGCACGTCGCACGGTGCTCTTCCCAGTTGAGCTAGTAGACTAAAACCAGAATATAAGAGGTAACAAAAAAATTGTAATGATCCACAAAATGTGATGCCACACTCTCAATGTTGCGAAGTAGACCGAGCATTAATCACTGGAGTATTAATTGGCACTTCATTTGAGGCTGCTCCATTGATATCCATAGTTGGAAAAGGGTACACATACATTGTGTGTATGTGGTATCTTAATACACATTGATGTGGCATGATTTCATTGGTCTATTTCAAAAAAAGAATATTCCTAAAATTGAAACTTTCATTCAAAATTTTCACAGGATTTTATTCAAATTATTTTCTTTTATCTTTTATTTTTTCTATGAAATTGAACAAAACCCTAATTTTTTTTTTGTTTCTCTCTCTAGATCATTTTTTTTCAGATCTAATCTCTCTCTTATTTTTCCTCCTCTACCCTTTTTTATGTTTTTCTTCTTCAACTGACGCCGGCGCCGGCGCCGGCTATATCAACGATTATCGATTTCACTTATCATAACAACATCGATTTCTCTTATCATAACATCGACACCTGACGACGGCACCGGCGCCGGCGCCGGCTACAACAACGATTGAGTTAATATTCACGCCGATAATATTCAAGCCGCCGGAGTCAAGTTGATTAATCATTGATTGAGTTAGGCGTGATATCATTGAGTCTTGAAAATTTATTTTTTGGTTGAAGATGAAGTCCAAGGTAAATTAAACGAAGTTTGTTACAATCTAATTTACAAATACATACATAAATTATTGAATTAATCTGAGTATGTTGTTATTGTATTTGGATAAAAGTGGAACTGATTTGGTATTGTATTTGGATCTTAATCAATGAATCTGCCAAAAAGGCTTGAAGATGGAAGATGAACAGGTTGAAGATGTATATGAAGATCATTGAGGAAGAATCTTACAAATGACGAAAATGATCTTAATACTAAATCAACCTGGTCACTACTAAATAAATGTGGTCATAACTCAATAATCGCCGTTGTTACTTACATGTTGTAATTGAGTAAATTACTATGCTTTAACCATTTTGGGTGAGTAAATGAAGTGTATGAAGTATCTGGTTTAAAAAAAGAGTATGTATATTAACAAAAGGTAGTATTCACCATGTAACTCACCTTTCACGTGTTTTCTCGTTTAAGCACCTCCAACATTTGAAAAAAAATTGAAAATTCATACAAATTTGTCGTTTACATTATTAAAACGCAAGCATAACATGAATATATTAATTCTAATAACCTTATGTAACACATATTGTCATTTAGTAGCAGGTTTATGAGTACTAAACCTGATAACCCTATGTACCTATAAATAATAACCCTAAAACCCTATTAACCCTAACAACCCTAGTAACCCTAATAACCCTGTGTATATATAGTAACCATAATATCCTTAGTAACGTACATTGTCATTGTGTAGCACATTTATGAGTACTGTATAATAACGCTATGTACATATAGTAACCATAATAGCTGTCATAACACATGCGGAGTATTATCACTATGTAGCATGTTTATGAGTAGTGTTTTAGCGGAACAATCCTACTAAACCATTAAGTTGACGATATTAAATCGTTACTAAACAACCCTACCGATACCACTATGCCACACTCAGGCACAACATACATGAAACAATATAATGATTAAAAAAGGCCGGTGAAACCATATTGTGTAGGGTAAAACTGGTTGTAAACTCCAAACTGCACTGTCCGATACACAACCTCCCGAGGCAATACTAATAATACCATTATAGGTATAACATTGGATAATTGGTGTAGCATAGTTTTGATTGTTTTCCCTGTTTCATCCAATAGAAATTCCCACTTGGGGTTACAAATTTACAATAGAGATATTTCCACCATTTTTACCAATATTTAAAAACGAGTGGTATATCAGAATTACCCGCTGCTCCATAGTTTCCTGCAGTGAATATGACAATAAGTTTAGGCACTCTTAACACTTTAACTCCAGAGACTTAGACACATAACTATAAAGACTTAGACACATAACTCTAAAAGACTTAGACACATAACTCTAAAGACTAAAACACGTAACTCTAGAAACGGAAACACATAACTCTAGAGACATAAAAACATAAACTCTAAAGACTGAAATACATAACTGTAAAGACTAAAACACATAACTCTAAAAGACTGAAACACATAACTCTAAAGACTAAAACACATAACTCCAAAGACTAAAACAAATAACTCCAAAGACTTTCAGACATAACTCCAAAGACTTGAACACATAACTCTAAAAGACTTAAACACATAACTTCAAAGACTTTAAGACATAACTCCAAAGACTTAAACACATAACTCTAAAAGACTTAAACACATAACTCCAAAGACCCAGAAACATAACTCTAAAAGACTTACGCACATAACTCTAGAGACCAAAACACATAACTCTAGAGACTCTAGAGACCAAAACACATAACTCTAGAGACCTAAAAACATAACTCCAAAGACCTAAAACACATAACTCTAGAGACTGAAACACATAACTCCAAAGACCTAAACATATAAATCTAAAAGACTTAAACACATAACTCCAGAAGCAATTCTCGCATAACTCACATAACTCTGTGATTAAACCGACTCTAATCACGCTAATATTAAAAAACGGCAACAATTATATTCAATTCATCAACAACAAATTGAATCAACATGAATAATAGAATTATCGATTAAGAACAAATTGAATCTACGTAAAATAAACAAATTCGTCACAATAATTGATTTTTTTCGATTTGAATGATTTTAATTTGAAGCTGTGATTATGAATTACTAGAGAATTTGTTCGCGAATTACCTTTTTGGAATGCTTGGTTGATAGAATGACCGAAAACTTTTTGAGGAAGTCGCTCGATATTTCGGCGATTTTTGATGAATGAATTTTGGAGAAATTTTTATGAATGAAATTTGGAAAATTAGGGAGAATTTTGGAGAAAATTTGATGGATGAAATTAGGGAGAATTTGGAGTGAGGGCGAGAGTCGCGTTTTAGAGAGAGAAAGAGTTAGAGAAGTTCTTTCTCCGCGCGGAGAAAATTGCTGCTATTTATACTCCCGCGCGCGCGATTCTGACCGTAGATGAGGATTGATCCTGCGGTCCAGAACACTTCTGACTTCTCACGAAAATACAACTTCTCACCGGATGGGGACCCTATATATACCCATGAGGGTCGTAGACATTTAGACAATCATATTATGACATAACATCATAATGATAAGATGAATTGAATACAGAATTCATCCCACATTCATCTCTATGCAAAATTCAATGATCCTAGTGCCACTTAGTGTGTCGATATCGTTTGTGCAGGGGCTATCGGAGCTCTCTTTGTATCTCAAAGACTAATTCATAGGCCCATGCACGAGGGGGCGAATTAAGTCTTTAGCATAGCGAATTTACGCGCCTAGAAGGAAGCCTACGATATGCCATAATCAACCTCTATATTTCCAATAATCTAAACACTAATATTCGCGATTATGATATTCATTGGCTTGAAATGTGCGGAAGGTGTTGTAGCGTGGAATTGGAACATTGGTGATTATTATAAGGAATACTAGTTTGATGGCCCGTGCAACGCCCGAGCTATTTATGTTTATATGTTAACATTATGTATACGAAAATTTTTTCTAAAGGCTAAAATCTCAATTCAAACACTCGTGAGATATTTGTAATGTAATTAGATGAAAAGTCACCTTTAAAAACTGGAAGTCATGTTTCGAACACCCGAGGGATATTTGTAATGTAATTAGATGGAAAGTCGCTTTTTAAAACCTAAAATCATGTTTCGAACACCCTTGAAATATTTTTAATGTAATTAGCCAGAAAGTCACATTTCAAAAGCTAAAATCCCGTTTCGAACATACACCCGTGGGATATTTGTAATGTAAGATGGAAAGTTAACTTTCAAAATCTAAAATCTCATTTCGAACACCCGTAGGATATTCGTAATATCATTGCATGGAAAATCACCTTTCAAAACTTAAAATCCTATTTCGAACACGTGTGGGATATTTGTAATGTAATTAGAGGAAAAGTCACATTTCAAAAGTCAAAATCCCATTTTGAAACACCCGTGGGATATTGATCAAATTGCCATAATTCAAGTACTTACTATATTACATACGGAATACTCCGTAACTATTTTCCATAAATCAAGTAATAATATTATTTTATTAGAATAATATTACCCTATAGTATCAACCATAATATTATTTTAATATATTATTATATGACACTTTCTATAATGAAGCTTTTATATTTATTTATTTTGACTTGTTATATTATATTTTGTATTAACCAATCATAGATGGCCAAGTGTCCGCGTGGGAATTGAGCGGGTTCAGGATTACATATATACTAGTTTGCGTGCCCGTGCCGCGCCCGGGCTCCCTATTTGTATCAATCATACTTGTTTCACAATAAATAATGTTGTTAAATAATTACATTGTACACATAAATGTCACATGTGAACATTATTTAATATATGAAAAAAAATATAGTTTAGCTATGAATTTATAAGTGTCAGCTATCAGCTAAAGAGTATTAGATATATATCCCTTACAAAAATGTTTATTACTACTACCTCCATAAAAATATAGATGACGTTTTGATCGAGATGAGGGTTTGACTTACAAATATAAGAATAAATAATTATAAAAAATAAATAATAACATGCACAGCGTGAGATTCGTATCGAAAAGTACGTTCACATATAATAAATTATGAAAAATTGATCTGACCATATGTGAAATTGATATGACCCTCCTAATTTCCAACTCTATTTGCATTATTCGTTTATTCTTATCTTTGTTGAGATTGCGAAACACATCTATAATTCTACACATACGTAATCATCTTACCAAGAGAAACGTATTCCGCTTAGTAATTTATATCATTTTTTTATATAATTTAATAAGTGTCATGTTCCCGATTCTAACTTTTAATCCAAGTTTTTGAAATATAACTCTTTCAACAAAAATTTACCACACATAATAGTAGTAAAAGGAGAACTTTATATAAAAAAAAATTATTACTAATTTAAAGACTTATATTCCATCCAGCTTTGATGATGATTTTGAATTGTAAATGTTACGTATTGACCCTTATTTAATGTATGAAAAAAATACACTTTAATTGAGACATTATAAATGTAAATAAATATGACCTAACCGGTTCTGACCATATCTATAAATGTAAGGGGAAAACTACAATCATATAAGCAAACAAAACATTTGAAAAATTAGAAACAATGGTAGTTAAGAGAATAAAAAAAGGTGAAAATAAATTATGGTCAAACTTTTATATCATATTCATGTATTAATTCTTTTTTTCTTTACAAAAGTATCACTCTTTGCATAGACATACTTTCTTAACTATACTTTAACATAGAGTAATAAATTATACTGCTTGAATTTCATTAACTTCTTTATTATGTGTTTGATTGTTTACATATAAGCAATCATTAACTTCTTTATTATAACATTGATTATAGTAGTTGAAAATTTTGAAATATAACTCTTTCAACTCTAAATTACCATACGGAAGAGTCAAATTGTAAAACTACAATAACATATACTCCGTACGGAGTAAGTTGTAAACGGAGAACTTTATGTAGTCACTTATTATAATAATCAGGCACATTTGCTTGCATCAAATGTGCCACGATCCGAGAAATCCAAAATTGACGTGGTAGAATCTGACTCAACCAAACCCTATTCATGAACCAATGCTACATAACAAAATGCACCATGCCTAACCCTATTCATGAACCAATTACTAACTCTTTGTATAGACATATATCCTTAAGTACTATTGAGTAGTATATTCTAAACACATTGCTTAATTTTGAAAATTAGTTTTGAAATAAACTCTTCCGATACTTGTACGAAAATGTCAAATTGGCAAAATTAGTAAACGAAAATGTTTATAATCACTTGTTTTTTTTTTTGGTAATTTGTAATCACTTGTTAAACTAATAATAATTCACCTTAAGACTTATACTTTTCTCCAATTCTCTATGATATACGCATTTTTTTAGACTGTTAATATTTTCTACACTTAACAGTTCTAAAAACTTTCCTTAATCTATTTAAATTAAAATTATTTAAATATTCAACTAATTATAATTTATAATTGTTTATTAATTTTCCTTATTACTATTTTAATATATTATATGTATTTCCATATCATAGTAATCAATAATAATTTTTTTAATTCCACCCAATTGGATTGTGCCAAGTGTCCATCAATGAAGGGCTGTACTCGGCTTTTATAATATATATTAGATATAAGATATTAGAATTAGATTATTCCTAGAATACTAATAATATTCTAGGAATAATATTCCTTATAATTATCTTAGCGCTTGCGTTTGGTCCATGTGATTTATGCAAATCAGATCAGTTCATTGAAATGTTGATTGTTAAATAATGTCTCGCAGTTATGCTAGTTATGTTAAATGCATTGACCGTGTTTTTATGCATGCATGCACTATCGATGTATTGTATATATGTGTTTGTGATGATGGTTGGCCATGGATGATTATTACTTTGTGCGTTTGTGTAGCGTTATTAAATTTTGTTTACGTGCATGATCCATTTCATTATGCTATGCATGTTTAAATGTTTTGGTGAATTGGTGGCATACATGTGTTTGGTTATACGTGTACTAGTTTACATGTCCATATGTAGCCATGATCATACTTGCAGAGTGCGCAGTATGATTTTGGAGTACAACAGCGTAGGCACTCACTACAAGAAAACAGGTCTGGGAGGGCGCAGCAAATCGCCCTCTTTGATCGAAAAATCGCCCTCCGTGATCTAATATGGCGATAAAAATCGCCCCCGGGTTCGCCCAATTAGTGGCGTTGTATTAGATCTAATGGGGCAATTTCACGACTCGCCCCTTCTGATAGGTATCAATTAAGGCGTTTCCAGTCCGCCATCTTTGATAAGAGATCAAATATGGCGTCAAGAAATGCCCCATTTGATCTCCAACAGGGCGATTTCTGCTCGCCCCAGTTGATCAAACCTCTATTGTGGCGATTGCTGCTCGCCCTACCTGATGAAAAACTCAATTGTGGCGATTATAATCGCCCTCTTTGACAAGGCTCGAACAAAAAAAAAAGAATTATACTAGATTACACGGCAAACACAATCTCACATTGATCGGAACAAAGTAATATATCTCATAAATCATCAAATGTTTCTATATATTCACATACATGGATGTGTTTTCTATAGTGTACAATCGTACATAGTAAGCAACACAACACCACACCATAGAAGCTCCAATACTTACAATTCTATGTATGTTTGTGTCCAATCCTTCTCTTTTCCGCTGTTGTTTCCTTTCTCTAATTTGATGTTCTTTTAAAAGTTCCTGAAATTCACCAACAATATATATTTTAAGAGTACTGAACTTGTAATTTGCATGACGCAAAAGCAACTTACCCGATAGGGTTAAGCAATAAGCACGCAGTAGATAACAACTTATTTTCCAAGCAGTTATGCCTTCTTATCAAACATTCATGAGGTTAGAGAGGAAATGGTCTAATAATGTAGAAAATCTACAACAAGAGCCCTTAAAACCTTAAATCACAATGATGGCAGTTTGCTAACTAGCTCAAGTTTAGTCATTTCTTTAGTGATTAACTTCACTCTTATACGCATTTGAAGTCTAAATCTTTAGAGTCAGGAAACTCCAAGGTACTTCACAATTCCGTGGGCAAGAAAAGGGGTGAACCAATATTGATCGCATGTCGCCACTAAAGAAATGAGGCAAACAGATAACAATAACAAATGGCTGCAAAGTGCAAACTCTCTAGTTGAAGACTTGAAGTTAAGATTTCAGAAACAACCACCAACAATCATCAAAGCATCAGAATCAAAAAGCCACTACAAGATAGTTCCCTACAATTCATTAAATGCAAGCAATGCAAGTGAGAACATGATTTCTGATGGACAACTACAATCAATAAGATACTTCCACCAACATCCAGCACGGCTAGTATCATACCTTTTATAGCAGTCCCCCTAAACCACCTATTCTTCACATCTGACCCAATGCAAGTTAATTGAAGGGCCCTGGAAGCTTTAAGCCATACGCTCGTGAGGTATCTTTTCGGCATTAACTTGATAAAAAAAAAAAAAGTAAAAAAAATCTCTAATTAGCCTCTATATGCAAATAGAAAACTTATACATAAGATAGACATGTTCTATCATGCATTTAAGGAAACCACCCACATGGCTTCAAGAAGGTCAGCACAACGATTATGAAATTAAATTGTAATCCCAATGCCTTAGATTGCAATCGTTACCAACTTCGTCGTAAGGTTGCATTTTTAACTCTCAGAGTAACCTTCTCAAACTGATTGGTGTCCAAGTAATCTGGATGCTCAACTAAACTGATTGATCAGTCACATATACTTACTACTTAGTATGTGTTATAATGCAGACAACCCTAAGTCCATAACCATGAGTTCGTGTTCCAAAGTCAGCCTTCCTACTTCCTCTCAATCATTCTAGATAAGTACTATGGTTACTTGTTACACACGAGACGACTTTGAAAATGTATTTTGTATTTTGAAATGCCAAGCTACTACATAGTTCCAGAGTTATTGGTCTAAATTTAATCTCAATATCCTTCTCCAACATTGGAATTATAGACAACTCACCACTACTCTTCAACACTAGATTAGTCTCACTCTTATGATGGCTTTTTACATTATACACTAGAAACTAAAACCATAAGTTTTGAGTTTCCTCTTTATCAATAAAGCTACTAAATCTTATCTAATCGAGCAAGAACATAACTACTAATTAAACAAATTTTGGAAGATGAATAAACAACTACATACATCACCTTTAAATTAGGACTGCAAAATCACAATTTCAACACTTCAAAAAAAATAAAAAATAAATAAATAAATAAAACCAGTAAGACTCACAAGCTTTATTGGTCCTGCACATGGAGGAGATATACGATACGACAATAAAGCACAATCATATCACAATATATGCATACATAACGAGAGGATAAGAGAGAAAGAAAGAGTACAAATGTTTTATGATTCAAACCCACCATATAATTTGCAAAATATTATAATAAAGTAAAGCAAGGAGGTTTACCTCTTCCATGAAGAGCAAGCAGCCGACATGAATTATGTGAACATCAAGGCTAATTTGGAGCAATATAAACAGATCTGGGCAATATATAAAAGGGATTGGTTGGTAAAAATGAATCAAAATCCCACAATTAATTCACAGCATGAGGTAAACAAAGAAGATAGACTAGTACCTGCCATACTTAAGATCTGTTGCCTGTGGGTACGGTGGCGTCCTCGAGAAGCGCAAAGCCGGTGATAGCCTCGATTTCGCTGATGGACCACGGCAAGTAGTCAAGTTGACTGGGTACATCGGAGGTGGTGGTGGATTTTGAGGAGAGAGTACGAGTTTGGTGGCGCCATCGGAGAAGAGAGAGAGTATAGATCGAAGAAATTGGGAAAATTATGAGGATAGGATTAATTCTGGGAAAGGGAGATACAAGAGGGAGAGATAGGTTGATTTTGTTTGTTTTAAGTTATTTTTGTTCAATGGTGGCGACTAACACTGGGTTGTCATGTTTGTTTCTTGACTTATATTTACCAAGGCGATCAAGTTTAGCTCGCCCTCTTTCATATTCTCAGATGGGGCGTTTTTTTATTGCCACTCTTGATGCTATCAAAGGTGGCGATGCAACAACGCCATGTTTGAACAGACAAACTCGCCCTCTCAGGCCCACTTTCTTGTAGTGACTTGGAACGGCAAATAAAAGATCAAGTTTTATTACGTTTCTTATGGACAATGCTAGAGGTCTATAGTGTTTAGAATCAGTATTAATTTTATTCCACTAGCAAAATTTTACTAGTGACACAAATAATTTTACTGCATGACTTTTTCATCACAAATTAATTTTAGTACTCCAAACTCAATTTTACTACTATTGACTTAATTTTACATTATAGACATAATTTTTGTGTCGACACTGTAGACCTTTAGCAAATTCCGTTCCTTATATATGGTACTATGGTAGTTATCATTTATGTAAATGTATGGACATGAATTTTTGATATTATGATGTATATGTGACTATGCGAGAATGCATGTTATACATCAAAATCATATGTCTGCCATGAAAAATGTTCATTGTGTATTTGTCTTTGCATGTGCATGAATGTGGTTAAAACCGTAAATCTTGGGTACTGATTGACGCTAGAATGTTGCTTGCATATGCATGTATGGAATATCTATGGTTATGCATGCATGGAAATGTATGGTTGGTGATGATAAGCATGGAAATGATAGATGTATTATTATACTCATATTTTGTTGGAGATGATATGAATGCATTTAGTTATGCACGGGATTCATTTCACCATGGAGAGTAATTTGTTTCATGCATTTGCTTTTGTAGTTTGTGTCGTGTAGTATGTTATTGGCGGTTACTTTTGTATGTGTGTTTGTTCGAACACTAAAAGACATGAACGTACGGTCGGTACGGATGTTTAACGCCTGGTCATCTTCGAGAAGATGTTGTGAGTGCGTCGTTTGTACAACTGTACGCATGGGCCGTAGACACCTTTCCATATAATTTTGATGCAATTATTTCATGAATTCGTTAATGCGATTTATGGACATAATTTTATGATTCATCTTTTACGGTTGATTTATAATGATGTTTTCCGATTAAATTTCTTGGAATGTATAAGAAGTATAATGTAAGTCTATAATTGATCATAGACAATTCATACTCTGTACATTAAGAAAATATAAAGTAAATGTGTGGTTAATTGTTTATGTCTATGACACAATTTGAAATAAAAAAGATGTATGTTGTTTCGATCTATTTCATTTGACTTGTTAGTATATAAATTCATGAGTGATAAATCTAGTAACAACTTTGTTGATTATAGTACGAGTAACTATAACCATGACATTCTTTGTGAGTGTTTGTATATATTTGTCATATTTGTTTATTACCTAGTATTTAGTCAAGATTGATAATCATTGGCTAATGGTGAGGGTAATAATGGTAATATGTCAAATATCTTCCTTTAATTACATTAAGAGATTATAGAAATGCATATGGTGACCTGGTGAGTATGTATGTATGTATGTACGATACAAAACTCATATCGTTTATGAATATTGTTTTACCTGGTAACGTCGTTGGTTTAACCATGATATTTATAGTTGGCTAATGGTGGGGGTATGTAACAATGATTCATAATGTGTTAAATGTACATATGTGTTTCTCTTGTAATTTTAAAGGAATTGATGAGATAAATTCTCATTGGCAAAAGAGTAATAATTGTTACTCTATGCTTGCTTGTAGTAGTTACCTTGTGTGTTTGGATGCACATGATTATGGTAGTAATTGTCATGATGGTATGTAGGGGTAGCCATTAAGGCATTGATTTATCGGCAAATGCACGTGGTGTCCCTGAGTTTTGACGTTTTGCACATGATGTCCCTACCTTTGAAACTACTACTCTCTGGTTATTGGTGAAGTAGGGACACCATTTGCATTAAATTAGAAAACTCAGGGACACCATGTGCATAACGTCAAAACTCAGGGACACCACGTGCATTTGCCGTTGATTTATTAATCATGGTGGTAGTATGTAATACTATCAAGACGTCTAACTTTGTTATCTAAAACATGTTAATGCATACACATTGTTGTTTTAGATATATTGACAAGTTTCTTGGAAAATCAAGTGAAACATTTTATGTTCGTTATTGATCGACAATGATGTGGTGTTCATGACTTGTGAGACATGTGCGATTTAGGGATGTGTGAGACCAAACTTAAATCAACTACGGTGGAACCTCAACTTAATGCTTGGAAGAACATCTGATTTTTAAGTTCAATGAGTCAAAATAGACCATATGTTTGATTTGGAGCACTCAATCTTATTTGGCATCCCTACGCTCTAAGAGTGCTTATTTTCCATGAGTTAGAGGAGATTGAACAATATGTTCTTAATAAACATTTTAGGGGTTGTCTACTAAGATATAGAATGGTGTATGTTACCACATCAATCATTGTTCTACTAACATGGGAGTACGATAAGGTTTACATATATGATGAGCTATAAAGCGAGGCCGCTTTTGGGAGTCTTGTTGGGCTAGACTTCTTAATGCTCATGAATAGATACATGGACACACGGCCATAAATGTGTCAATGATACTAATAAGATTGTTGGAGAATTTCCAAATAAATAACTGGTTAATTATTTGATATGTCTAGCTATTTGCGTTAAGTTAGTCACATAACTAACTCATGGTCGCAAATTATACTCTGCTCCAAGGAGCACGGTGTCCTTCGTACTCTGTGCCACGTGTCACGACATGATTGGTGGACGGAGAAAAAAAAAGCAGAAAAATAAAAATTCACCTAAATAAACTCTCTCTCCAGTTTCTTACGTTTTCTCATAATTTTATTATTTATCACCCCTTCACTCCTTTATCTCTCTCTATCTCCTCTCGTTTCCCCATGGTTAACCATCTCCGGCTCTCGCAATCGTCTCCGGCGACCACCAACATCTGCGGCATGGATTATGTTACCTATGAATATAGATATTATATAATTAAGGTATGGATGTTACTAATTTTTACCATGGATCTTAATTTCAAACTTCATATCTATAGATTTTGATGGTTAAATCGATTTGGATTTTTGGAAAAACATTGGGAGATTTTTCATTTTTGAAGAAAAAATTGTTCATGGATTGTGATTTCAAGTTGTTGTTTTCTTCTTCATTTATTTCGCTCACAAAGAGTTATAAATTTCAATAAATTTCACATCCATGAAATCATATGGTAAGATCCATGAAATCATATAGTAAGATCCATGAATTAAAGGGGTGAGATCCATGGATAATAAGCATCAAATCCATGAAGTTCATAACGGTTACGGTGGCAATGTTGGGTGCCTTTTGCGATGACCCAAGGTGGTGGTGGGTTGGAAGGTCGCCGTGTCGAAGTAGAGGGGAAAGGTTGAGGATGAGAATCTGAGATCACGGGAGATGTACAAGGATTCCAGGAGAGAGAAATGGGTCTTGATTTTTTTTTTCTTTTTCCGTCGCCCAGCCAGTAATGTTACGCCACGTGGCACGGAGCACGAAAGACACTGTGCTCCGTGGACCACAGTATAACGACTGACGTATGGTTAATGTAACTGTGTGTGTAGATCAAATCAATAGCTAAAGGTGAAGGCCTTATTGGTAGTATGATGGTAGAAATCTATTATAAACTGATCATATGAGCTTTATTTTCCTCATGTGGGACAAACCAACTTCATAAACCACTTCCCAAATTTCGTAGTGCTACAAATTCCCCAACTTAAAGAACGCGACGGTCCCCGGCGCGCCTAAACGACCAACCATAAGAACATCAACACAGGTCCAAAATCGCCCCCCGCTAGACGGCTGACTTGGGCCGTACCCCAACACTCAGCACGCGGTCGCAGGGTTGCTTTGATACCATCTGTAATAGCCCGAACCACCGTGCGTCGCAACACAACCCAATAGGATGAGAAGTCACCCCTTAGGCCGATATATCCTCTCCGGGCTCTAAAAGATGAATGTCTTGTTGGTAGTATGATTATAGGAATCTATTATAAACTGATCATATGAGCTTTATTTTCCTCATATGGGACAAATCAACTTCATAAACCACTTTCCAATTTCCGTAGTGTTACATTAAAGGGCACCATTACATTATATATACCCATGAGAGTCGTAGACATTTAGACAATCACAATGTGACATAACATCACAATGATAATGTAACACCCCCAAATTTCCTCTCCTTTTTAAAAACATTTTATGACAAACCAAAACACAAATAAGGAAATTCAGAGGTGTCACTCCGCACTCGACTCAAAGACCCGAATGCAAGAAGATTTCAGAAGCCGAACTACAAGTGTCTAATGATCTAAAATAGTTTATTACATCCAATATTTAAAATTACAATAGTCCAAAATGCGAAATATGAAATAGTAAGTATTATTAATGATCTAATAACTGAAAGTCTAAATTTGTCTAATCAACGATTATCTAGTGAGTCGTCCTTCCCGCATGTATCATCTACTCCAAACATGTGGTGGATTTAAATCACAAAAACCACAGTTGAAAAAGTCAAAAAATTGAGTAAAGCTAACACCACAACTCGTAAAAACCAAAACTCTTACCTTGGTTTTAAAAATGTTTTAGATTTTAGTTTCGAAAGCCACACTTAGCATGTTATCACATAAACCAATTATCAAGATAATTCAAATCACCAAAATAGAAGTATTACAATAGTTCAACAAGTGTTTAACATTTTACCGATGCAATCCAAATCATTCTTTTATATCTTTTAATGAGGATTTCATATCAAGTTTATAAGTGGGATGAGCTGAATCGTGGCCAACTCATCCAAACCATACCAATTAATCCTCATACTTTATTTATTTATTCTGTTTACAATATCAATCCTTTAAACAAATTTTATATTCAAATAACCATACAACCATTCATAATTTCACCACAACCATATCAAATATCCAATAAACCATAATTCCAAAAATATATTCTTTGAATCATAAACCAAACATTATATCAATGAAATAATCCAATCAACAAGATATAATAAACAAACGATAAATCGTTCTCCACCTATCATGAGCCTAAGTTTTCATATAACACACCAATCACTTAACATATAATTTTGAAAGGTTTCTACAATGTTAAGAAAGGTTGGGCATGCTAGCTTACCTTTTCAAGCAAACGAAAACTCAATAGCACAACAATCACTAGTACTCTTCGTTTACGAACTCAGACTCTACAATTACACAAACGACATTCCCAAATTAACACTCAATCTTACTCAACCAACCAACCAACTATGTACCCACATGTTAGTATGATTCTATATGCAATGTATGAACATGACAATACCAAACCCAAGCAAACAATTATCAATTCTCCAATAATTATAATCTCATTTCAATAATTATCGAATAAAACTCAAATAATACCCAATTTATTATAAAAATTCTCAAAGACTTAATATTACTTTTAAAACAGAATCTAATTCTTAAAAATCGATTCTTAATTATTATAGTTATTTAGGATTTATTAAAACTATTGATATTGTGTTTTAATTATCAAAACATGTTTAAATTACCTTAAATTACATAAAAACGAATTTAATCAATTAAATCACGAAAATCAGTTTATAACACCCTAAATAATCTAACTTTCGAAATACTATTTATCATAATTAATTTGGGCTAATTAACCTAATTAAGAAATAATTACGCAAAATCCCCCCAATTTAAAATTTCTACAACTTTGAACAAAACCCAATTTCAATATCAAACTAAATGCAAGAACCCTAATTAACAGTTTTAAGCACACTAAAATCATAACTTTCGAAATTAATTGAACCAATTCGAATTACGGAGTATTAAACTAATTAATCACAATTTCGTAATTAGTAAAATTCAACTCAAAACAATAATCAAGATCAATTCTTAGTGTATTAAACTAACCCAAATTGATTACCCACTAACTATAACATCTATTAGTATCAATTAAACACAAATTCAAACATTAAAATCGACCTATTGCACACGTTTTTGAAGAAATCTGAATCTAAACCCATTCCCGAACTCATTTTCGAAAACGACTCACAACACAACAACTAAATTCGTTTTTCGCTAAAATAATCTGATTAATAATTCCAAACTATTAATATAAAACTAGTTTTTGGCCCCGTGACTTCACGGGAACAGTTTTTGTTACATTTTGTTTGTATTCTACGTTTTAAGTCATAACGAAGAACTTTTGCTTCTATTTGACACGCATAGGGAAGAGTGATGATACTAAAATAGTTACATGTGCGGTTAATTTCGTTTCAAAAGTGTGAGTCACATCGTTCAAAGAGGTGAGAACTTGTGAGTCACATTGTTCAGAGAGCTAAATCTTTGTCAATAGGAGGTACTATGCAAAAGAGGTACTATGCATCATTTTGTAAGTGACGTGACACTTGCTTAATAATAGCTCAAATTTCTTTAATTTCACCAATCTCATCTATGTGATACAGAGTACTATTTAATTATTTTAAACTTCTTTGTATGGTTTACTATATTCTTTATACCTTAACTTTAGTTTCTATCATGGTGTGTGTAAAGAAAAAAGAAGAAAAGCAAAGAAATAGAGTATCATACTTGTTTAACATGTAAAATAACAATTTGTACAAAAAAAACTGTACAATAACAATGTGAATCCTTTTGTTCATGCGTGAACTGTGAATCCTTTCCAAATATATGTATCTAAACCCAAAAGAGGATGATTGACCGAGAATAGAAAATTGTTGTATTTGTTTATGCATGAAATATAAGCAGTGAAGTAACAAATTAAAGAATGTACTCCGTATGTGCTATTAATCAAAACATATGAGACATAAGATATTAGTGCCGAATATAAAAAATCTGAGATTTGTTTATGATATCAAGCATGAACTTGAGGCATAGAAGGAAAATACGACATGCTCTTTGCCTCTTTCAAGGCTTACTTCATCAAGTTCAAAGTTAAAGTCCGAGTTACAGATAATCCTTAGACCTTAATAATGTTAGCCACGTTTTTAGACGTTTAAAGTGAATCTCTACCTATTCGTGTACAAATTATAAAGAATTTGAGTAAACTGCAAAACAGAAAGTGTTTAAGAGGGTTGTTATAAAATGTATTCCATCACCAAGCCCTTTAGAACTGTATCCTCGCAGCATCGTATAACATCTGTTAGAATAATAGGCCTATTAGAAACCGAAAAGGTGCTACTATCTCTTAAAACGGACACAGCCAGATGTTGGATGCAACAAAAATGATTATTTGATTATCAAGGATTCAAGGCACAAAGTCATCGCTTAACAGACAAACACTTGCCTAAGCCTGTGGCTAACTCAAAAAGTGGACAATGGAGAAGAAGACATCTCTTTCAAAGCGCAAGTTCGTATGTTCAATAAATTTTCAAAGTTACAGATTGCAATTGATTTTTCAGCTTTAATCACTACACCAAGATATAGGCACCTTAACCCAGGAAAGGACCAGCCAATACCCAAAATATCCAAACTCACAAAATACAATACCAAAGTTCCAGATATTTTAATTATAGATACTCCCTACTCTAAAACTCCATGTCTGCTCATTTTCTCCCTTTCGATATCATCAACCTGTAATATCAATTAAAGACACCAACAGTTATAGAACTATTCGATAGATGTTAGCGGCAAGGGAGTTAAAAATTTGAGCCGAGACTATGACCCACTGACCCACAGGATTATCACATCGGACACTTCATAAATGTTACCTAATTGAAAGGGGAAGACGAATAGCAAGTTAGTGTGCCAAAGTCTTTGAAAAGTAGAGTGGTCGAAAGTCTGAGAAATTGGGACATAGTACAGCTCATCAAAATATGGAAATGATCAAATTCTAATCATGCAAGGTAATTTAAGACACTCGTAAATTTCGAAAGGCATGTCCCTTCTACTCCAGAGTGATGTGCCATTATTATGATACATGTGACCATATGTATGATCCTCTTCAATGATTGATTATTGGATGCTAAACGCAAGACACAATGCTTAAGTTAATATATCAATTGCTTTTCGCTACGACCCCTACAACTCCAAATCTCCAATCCACCATTTTTCAAAGAAACCTGTAGGCAATAAAATAGGAAGCTGCTGGAAGAAATGAACTCGAATTTATCCATAAAAGTTGTTCAAGGAGTTCAGTAAATAGAGAAGGCATATTGACTACATTGTCATGATTCAATCCTAACATAATTTCTCAAGTCATACTCTTCAACTACCAATTGAACCCGTATGACGGAAAAATTCAATCCCAGGAATCGTACGGCTCCAAGAATCAGTCAAATTTATATAATCCCTCTAACCATTTAAAATATTTAAGAAAGTCATTTAGTTGCTCTCAGTTTTAGTCGCAGGAGCTAGTGTAGTGGGCTTAATCGAGTCATTTACTTTCAAGTACTATGACTGCACACCTTTAAGACTAACACCCCAAATGAGGCCAATTTCAACCTGCTCTAAACACGGGCTCTCCCTCATCAGTTAACACCCAATGCTATCCTAATGACATTAATTACACAATCAAACTATCATCCGAAACAACAGACCTTGATAGTATTACCAATACAAAGCAAATAAGAATGGCACAGAAATGTCACTCCTATGGAATTACCAGTGAAGCATACCCCAAAACCTCAGCTTGAACTGATTTTATACTAACACGAAAGTGACAGAAATCATATACATCCGATGAGAGTGATTCCCTGGCACTAACTATAAACACCTACTCCCTCCGTCCCAGCTCAAACACCCCATATTCCATTTCGGGACGTCCCACCTCAAACACCCCATCTATTTTGGGACATATTTCTCTCTCCTACTTTTATTAAATTATTACATCCTCTCTCACATTATCTCTCCTACTTTTATTAATCCCCACATTCTCTCTCCTCCTTTTTCCTATTATTACCCCACTCAACATACTATATCAATTTTTCTTATTCCACTACAAAAAAGACTCGGGGTGTTTGAGCTGGGACGGAGGGAGTACCATTCTAGCATCGGAAAAAGCAATCATACACCAATAGCTGAACAAACCAACTCAGCATAACACAAACACTCCCAAAAACAAAACACACTTCTCCGAAAATGAACCAAAACATCAAATTCCAATTCCAATACAATGCTGGTCGCAAGTACAAAAACATTAACACTAACATCACAACATTGGAGCTCCCAAACATAACTAAACCAACATACCACAACCAAATTACAACACACACACACACACAAAATCATATAAAGATGACAACTTTAGTGCACATATATATAACCCAAAATAAAGCTGAAATTCACAACCCAATTATAATCAGCACAAAAACAATACCCTTTCTTTGCAGGCCAATTACTTCTGCTCCAACTCTTCGATCGATAGCACGGGCGCGACGAACATCAAGAGCCTTAAGCTCATGCTCTTTAAAAGGCCATTCATTAGGAATACATACCAGGGTCTTTCTCAACCGTACTTTCTTCCTTTTATCCAACCCAAGTTTTTTTTGACTTCTTTGGCTTTCTTCTTGTGGGGATCCTTCACTTTCCTTATAATCTTGTGCTTTTGCTTCAAAG
Source organism: Spergularia bocconei (assembly GCA_963457585.1). Taxonomy (NCBI): domain Eukaryota; kingdom Viridiplantae; phylum Streptophyta; class Magnoliopsida; order Caryophyllales; family Caryophyllaceae; genus Spergularia; species Spergularia bocconei. The sequence goes on along the minus strand of OY734951.1, from coordinate 1,496,854 downwards.
ATTGCCTCTTACTCTTGCTCTCTGCAAACAAAAATTTATCATAAAATTACATGAATTAAAATTGAGTAAATTGAGATATTGAAAATGACCCAGAGTGGGACGCATTAAGGGTTTCTGATCAATTGACCAATGACAAATTAAATCACCCAGATTCGTACCACACAGTCTACTCTCCAGCTAAGGCTCAATTTAAGTAGTCCAACCAAACCATCATCCATAGAAGTTTCAAACGAATTTCTTACCATCAAAATCTGTTTCCGAAGAATCAGCCACGTATGATGACAAAAAAAAAGAGCCAAAAAACAGGGAGAGAATGTCAATACAAACAAAAAGGACACATGAATACAGTCACCTGAAAACAAATCAACGACACAGAGATCGAATAGAGACAAAATTCAAAAAATAGAGACAAAATTCAATTGCAAACTGAAAACCCTAAATTAAAAACCCTCATTTAATTAAATTTAATCTGCTTAAACAGTACAAAATTAAGGGAACCAACCTTGTCAATCAATCTGTACAGAAGTTGGACATGGATTCCATCCTAAAGCCAAAATAAATAAAAGAACCGATTAATAAAATCGACATCGATTAATCAGAGCAAAGTTGAATATTCCGCTTAATTAACAAACTGGAAAACGATGCAGATACATAATTCATGACAAACAAAAGAAAATCATCATCTCTCATCATTTGTACAGCAACGAATCATATCATAAAAATATTTATACATTGGAAGGAAGAGGAGAAGATGAAGATGAAGATGAAGTGTTCCGTTCATCTTCTGTTTCTGAATACAAATCGGAAAGGAGGAAGATGAAAGGAAAGAAGAAAAACAGTAAATCTGATAAGAAATCCAAGAGACAGGATTGAGGAGAGAGACGTGGATAACAATTCATTTGTGGGCCGAAGAGTTTTCTTTCTTTTGACTGTATGGGCCGAGCCATTACCACCTCTTTCTAAAAGCCCAAAGGAAGACGTGAAGCAAATATTTGAGGACAATCTATGGGACGACAACTCACCGATGACTTGGCTTTTTAGATTGTACACATAAGCGTTTTCTTTAGTTGTCTGCCACGTAGGCGCAAATGGTAGACAATTAATAGATAAGTATAGATTGTAACCTAAAAAAAATAAATATAAAATTCATGCCAATCATCAACGGCGATCACCCAAACCTCGCCTAACTTTGTCCTACCACCTTTACACACATTAATATCTCCGATCACAAAAAATCTCATCATCTCCGATCGGCGTTCATCTTCCATCATCTCCGATCGCTGATCGTCATCCATCATCTCCGATCATCATACAACATCGCTTATCATCATCATCCTCTCCATCAACGCCGATCAGTCGCCGTCCCCATCATCGGCGTTCATCTCCGATCGGCCATTTCTTATTTTTCACGGGAAAGGGGTCGGTGTCTGGGCTTTTTGGACGATGGGGCAGGGGTCTTTGCTTGCTGTCGTGGGGGTGGCTAGTCGTCTCCGTTAACCTGCTCCGACAACCTGGCCCTCGCCGGTCTGAGTCTTGGCCGTGTCGAGGGGTTGGGTTTGTGGGGGCTTTGTTGTTTTGCTTTCTTGCCTATTTTGGCAGGGGCCCCCTTTTTTGGCCTTTTTGTTTTGGTTTAAATCTTTTTTCAATACTTTTGTTTTGTCTCTTGTTTTGTCGTTTTTGGTTTGTATGTTTGGGACTGTGAGGTTTCGTTGCCCTTTTTTTTTTGCCTTAGTGGGTGTCAGAATAATGGAGGGCGGGGTCTTACTCCAAGTTCGTTGGTGGCTCATCTGCATAGTCATCATTTTACTGGTGATGCCCTTGACGTCACTAAATATGCTCTTTCGACTTCTTTGGCTCTTTTTGATGAGACCGAGTCCACTTTCAGGCGTATGAGTCGTTGGCTTTGTGGTAATTCTTTCAAGACCCACACTTTTCATTCTGAGTGTCGTCATGGTAGTAGGTCTAATTTTGTGGGACCCGTAGATACTGGCGATGAGGTTGTTCGTTTTGTTCTCTATAACTTGAGCAGACCGTCTATCCCTGCCTCACAACCTGCTGATTTTACTCAAGGGGTTTTGTCTTCGGGATTTGATGTTGCTCTCCTCGATCGTTTACTTTCTAAACGGTTGCGCACGGTTAAGTATATCCCTCCGAAGTGTCGTTTGAGTTTCTCTCGGGTACTCAAGGGGGCGCTTGACAAGGTTTTTTGTAGGCCTGATGACATCTCTGGCTGGGTTCAGCTGTTTGTGCTGCCGCTGTGTACACTCAGGACTTTTACACCGTGGAGTTGTCGTAAGCGTCGGTCTGCTATTAGGCGCCGTTTGCAGGAGGAGTTTATTGTTCGAGCTGTTCGCACTTAGGCTGAGCCTTGGGGTGCGTGCCAGCTTATTCAGGATACTTTGGCTGAGGATTCCCCTCTATTGTTGGATGTTGATAATGAGGTCCTGGAGATGTGTGAGCGTAATGTCATGCAGTGTAGGCGTAAGGTTGCTGATGGTCATTTTACTGCGGCGGTTCGTGTCCTTTCTTCCTCGGGCATTGCTCCTTACTCTGATGCTCCTTTGGAGGATTTGCAGGCTAAACACCGCGTTGCCCTTGGGCCATCATTTCCTGCCTTACCTGGTGATCAGCCTCATTTAGATGCTCCGGTTGCTATTGTTCTGGATCGGATTAGGAGTTTTCCACGTGGTACTTCTCGTGGGCGAGACGGTTTGTGTGCTCAGCATCTCATGGATTGTTTGAGTGGTGCCGCTGTGGCAGTTTCTGATGAGCTGCTTGGCTCGATCACTAGCGTGGTTAACCTCTTTCTAGATGGGCAGTGTCCTGCTGTTTTGGGTCCGTTTGTAGCTAGCACGCCACTCACTCCATTAGTTAAGCCTGGCAGTGGTATTCGGCCTATTGCTGTGGGTACGGTGTGGCGGCGTTTGGTCTCCAAGGTGGGGGCCTCTTTATTGGGTCCTTCTTTGAGTAATTATTTCGCGGATGTTCAGTTTGGTGTGGGTGTGTCAGGGGGTGGTGAGGCGAACATACATGCTGTTAACTGCTTGGTTGAGGATCGTGGAGATGAGGTGGGTCTCTCGATGTTATTAGTAGACTTTCAAAATGCCTTTAATATGGTGGATCGCACTGTTATGCTTCATGAGGTTCGTGTTGCAGAATGACTTATGAAAAGATTGGCAGATATGTATTTCGCTCAGGTCGCTAGGGATGCTGCTTCTAATTAACCCTTGACACCGCGTCAGTTGGCTTTGTGGAGTTCTCAACAGGGTGCGTACAATTCTGATTGGCTTAAAGTGATCCCTTTTACAGGGTTGGGTCAGACTATGAATGGTCGTACTTATCGTTGTGTGATTTGCTACCGTTTGGGGGTGCCTTTATTCACCATGGATCGCCCGTGCTCTGCTTGCTCGCGGGTCTTTGTGGGTGATATATTTGGGGATCATGTTGTTTCGTGTACAAGATGTGGCGTCAGATACAAATCAGGTCATCGACTTGTTACCATCTACTGGACCAATGTAATAGAGTCCTAATTCTTTAAAGAGAGTATACCCTGTAGGTCTCAGCATACCACGAGCATATTCATCGACTTTGGCATGCCATTCATATAAACCTTCGCCAATTTTCTTAGTAAGACCCTGAAAAGAGAAGAAAAAGTAATTTGTCATATATTTACTCAAGTCATTCACCATTTATTGTCCAACTATCAAATATAGGAACCTAACTTAATTCCCTAAAAAAAAAAACGGAAAATTCACGTGGTACCCTCGAACTTTGACTGATTGCACATGGTACCCAACTTGCCAAGTTTGTGAACATGGTACCCCCGAAGTTACCACTTTGTGCACATGGTACCCAAATAATAACTTCCGTTAGATTTTCCGTTAAGTGATGATGTGTTAGTTAGTTGTTATGTAAATTAGTTAATATTTATGATGATTTTCCATTTTAAGAAAATCAAAAAATAAAAATAAAAATAATTTTTTTTACTTTTTAAAAAAAATCCAAAAATTATTTTCATAAACAAAAAAAATCCAAAAAACAAGTTTTTTTTTCATAAAAAATATTATTTCTCTTAAAAAAATCATAATTTGTGCACATGGTACCCTTCAAGTTACCACTTTGTGCACACGGTACAATATTTTGCACATGGTACCCTTAGAAAATTTAGTTTTTTAATAATGTTTTTTTTTTAAATATTTGAAAAAAAAAATATTTATTTTACAAAAATTTATTGAATTTTTTTTATTAAAAATATTAATTCTATAATTTAATTAACTAATTCTCAAGCAACTAAGTAACACATCATCACTTAACGGAAAATCTAACGGAATTTACTATATGGGTACCATGTGCACAAAGTGGTAACTTCGGGGGTACCATGTGCACAAACTTGTCAAGTTGGGTACCATGTGCAATCAGTCAAAGTTCGAGGGTACCACAAAAAAAAAAAAAAAAAAGAAAAAAAATTGGAGTCCATGTATTAGTACCTTAGCACCTTCTCTAAGCCTATGTAAATATTTACTGGACTGAAATTTGCTCATGTAGTAGATAGTGCACTAATTTGGTGTCCATGAGAACTCATCAAACTTAGGATGCACATAGTGGCGGCTATCATTTAGAATCACCACTAAGTTGGAGACTAAATAACCAGCATTACTCACTGCCTCATACACATAATCAATAGTGGTTGTTTCATTGCTAATTACAGAAACTAAACGCTCTCTTTTCCTTTTAATATCTCTTGCTACAGTCAAACTTAAGTAACAAGATATTGAATTAGGCTGAAAACTGAATTTCCGTACTTAAGACCACTTTTCAACCAAAAGTAACCTATATACAACAATTAATAACCTACCAAGTCCGGCACAGATACTATAGATTGAGGTAAATAGAGAAGGCACAATCTAAAGGCTCTTATGATTAGTTTAACAAAATGAATTCATTAGACGTTGTAATACACTGCCATTTAGCGTTGTTAGCATAACACTACGGATAATGGAACGTGGTATATAGAATTAAATTGTCCAACTTTGAAAAACTAAGGGTTTTATGATTCGTTTAACAAGATGAATTCATCAGGCGTTGTAATACACTGTCACTTAGCGTTGTTAGTGTAACACTACGCATAATGGAAAGTGATATATGAAGTTCAATAGTCCAACTTTGAAAAGCTAAGGGCATTACCCCAGAAATTCTCGAAGATTGGGTGTGTTAGGGGGGAAGGATAAAAGGGCGGGAGCAAACGGTGCATTTTGGTGGAGGGATTGTAGAGGAAGACGGATTCGTTAGAGTAATCGGAGGTTAGGTCGATGCCGTGACAGGAGCCGAGGATTTGGACGGCGGGTTGGTCGGGGAGGTGTTTGAAAGGGAGATCGATCTCGGAGAAGCTGATTGTGCGGAGGTTCTCGTCGGTGACGGCGAAGGAGAGAGAATTGTGGGAGATGAGAAGGTTGGGGTGGTTGTCGGAAGTTAGGGTTTTGGTGAGGTGGAGTTTCATTAATTTGGGGGAAATTGATTAGAGAATACCATGATTTCGAGACGCTTGTGAAGCGTAATAGTGGCTTCACTCGCGACAGAATGTTGATGATTACTTCGATCGGGAGCGTGGGAGTCGCCATTGTTGTGGTAGCGTCACGTTGAAGCTCAATGTTCGGAGGTTCTAAGGTATCTGGCACTTTATGATTCGTTTAACAAGATGAATTCATCAGGCATTGTAATACACTGTCATTTAGCATTCTTACTGTAACACTACGCATAATGGAAATTGATACATGAAGTTGAATGATCTAACTTTGAAAAACTAAGGGCATATTCGGTATCGTTTCTGTTTTCAGTTTTCATTTTTGTTTTTTAAAACCAAAGTCCCGTTTTTAAAAACCACAAAAAATGGATTTCAGTTTTCAGTTGTCAATTTTCATTTTCGGTATGTCTATTCAACATACAATTAAAATTTATATTTGTAATTTATTTAACTAAATCTTTTACACAAAAAGAAAAAAAAAAAACAAAAACTGAAAAACGGCAGTGATACCGAACGGGTCCTAAGGGTTTTATGACTAGTTTAACAAGATGAATTCATTAGACGTTATAATACACTGCAATTTAGCGTTGTTAGCGTAACACTACGGATAATGAAAAGTGGTATATGGAGTTGAATTTTCCAACTTTGAAAACTAAGGGCCTCTTCGGTATCATATTCTGTTTTCTGTTTTTTTTTTTTTTAAAACCAAATTCCCGTTTTTGAAAATCAGACAAAGTGTTTTTCAATTTTCAGTTGTCAGTTTCATTTTCTATATGACTATTATGGAAACAAACAATTAAAAATGGGTGTGACAACCAAGATGAAGACGACAGAATCTGCTTCCTATTCGACCCGCTCCTATCGAAATTCTGTCTCTCCTCCCAATCCAATCCGCCGCCGCAACTTCCGCCTTATCGCGGCGGTGGCGATACCTCTGGAATCAGGTTACAGCCTCCGTTTCAAATCCGGTAAGGATTTCTCCGCCGTTGATCAGATTCTACAACAGCTCACCTCTCCACTAATCCGCGCGCTCGTCATCCCCACCATTAACTGTAAGGTGCGACCGAGAGAAAGAAAGGAAAACTATTTTGTATATTATTAAGCTAAATCTTTTATAGAAAAAAAAAACAAAAACTGAAAACGGCAACGGGTCCTAAGGGTCTTATGATTAGTTTAACGAGATGAATTCATTAGACGTTGTAATACACTGCCATTTAGCGTTGTTAGCGTAAGACTACAGATAATGGAAAGTGGTATATGGAGTTGAATTGTCCAACCTTGGAAAACAAAGGGTCTTATGATTAGTTTAAAAGATGAATTCATCAGGCGTTGTAGTATACTGTCATTTAGTGTTGTTAGTGTAACATTATTGATAATAAAAAGTGGTATTATGAAGTTGAATTGTCCAACTTTGGAAAAATAAGACTCTTATGATTGATTTAAGTTTATTCAAAGGTCTGATGGTATATGGAGTTGATTTGTCCCACACCAAGAAACTGAAATTTATACTTGTATACTTTGTTAGAGGCAAAATAAGTTTTATTAATGATGTAACAGCCCGATCCATCATAAGTCGTGCAACACAACCCAATATGATGGGAAGTCACCCCTTAGTCCCATATATATACCCTCGTGGGCTCTAAAAGATGAAGGCCTTATAAGACTAATCGAAAATATCAGGGTTGTTCTTTCTTTGGGGTTAAAAAGTAGATATGAACAAAGCCTACGATCATGCGGATCGAGATTTTTTGCTCCACACTCTCCTTGCTTTTCACTTTCCGCAGACCTGGGTTAATTGGATCCTTCAGTGTGTGACCACTTTCTCGTATCAGGTTTTGATCGATGGCTGCCCTTGAAATCATTTCGTCCCTCCTGTGGTCTTTGTCAAGGAGACCCCATGTCTCCTTTGCTTTTTATTCTTTGTATGGAGGTGTTTTCTTTACGGATGATGCCTTGTTGTTCTTTCAAGCCTATGAAGTCGGTTGCCATCGAGTGGATGGTTGCCTCCAACAATTTTGCAATTTGTCTGGTCAGATGGTGAACTTGCAAAAATCATTTGTTAAGTTTTGCCGCAATGTGTCGTATCAAGTTCGAGACTTCTTTACTAGGAATCTTAGTCTGGAAAGCAAGGAAAACCTCGGTTCTTACCTTGGGCTTCCAGTGGACTTATCTAGTAAGAAAGCTGCAAATTTTCAATTCATTATTGATCGGGTGACGAGTAGATTGGAAGGTTGGTCCGCTAGCATGTAATTTCGAGCTGGAAGGCTAATTTTAATTCAGGCCATTTTGGGTTCTCTTAGTACTCATGAAAAATCAATGCTTTAAGATTAACAAACTGATGGCAGCATGCTGGTGGGGCGCTTGTAATTAATCACGATATGGTAAGATAATACAATTTTTTTAAACTTATTCATGTGACCTCCCCGATAGTAATAACTACGAGTAAAGATAATTGTTTACTCGCTTTAAAAATGTCATGTAGTGTTTATATTTTTTTTAATGAATATGCTTTTTTTTTTCCATCTAACCATAAGCTTTTGATACGTCTAGAGACATTGAAATTGTATTTCATTTTATGATGAAGATAAATTTGATTGGTTTATAAAAAATACATTTATAAGTTATGAAAGATAATATTTTTAACCAAGTCTATTGTAGTCATGAAATGGTAAGATAATACAAAAAAATTTCTTATGGATAATAGAAAGATTACATTATATTCCAAATTTAAGTTTATTGTAATCATAAAAAGATAGGATACCTCCCCCTTTCAGATTTGTAAGACGATTTCAATTTGCGAGCTAGAGTATTGACTGTTGATTTCGCAAAAGACTATCAGATTTGCATACTTATAGTTATACTAATTACGTGACTTATCTTCTTCAATAATATTATTATAACTTTGTAATTTTTTGCTTTAGTTTTTTAGGTGGGTAGCAATTCAACTTACTCAAGTGCATTTCCAAATACTAAAACTACGAGTATAAGTCACTAGGTTTCTCTAAATATGCGCTATTCTATAAGTCTTTTTTTTTTCTATTCATAAGAAAAAGGATACTCCCTCCTTTTAGAAATGAATGATTGTTTTAGTTTGTTTAGCTAAGGCATTAAATGTTGAACTCCATATGTCAATTGATCTAAATTAATTAAAAGAAAAAGCTTAATTTAGGTGATATATTTTTGGTAATTTCGACGGCCGGATTTGCACAATCTCAATTTCTTATCTGATTGTCAGCTTGCGCTGAAAGGCATTAATTTAGGTGATATGATTTGATATTTATATGTTGCAAAATTAAGTTGAATTGTATCATACACGGTCATTCCCGTATTCGATGAATTTATTTCTATGAGAGCAATCAAATGTTTTACATAATGTGTATAGATCTCTTTGCTTTAAAACACTTACTATCAAACGAAACTTATTTGGTAAGCTACCTGAATGCAATCTTGAGTTTTGAAAAAATTAATACACAATCCTAATAAAAATAGTATTCGATTTATAAATATGTCTATCTATTGAAGGGACAAAAAATTATAGGTATTTTTATAAAGGTCTAGACAAGTACTCAAGCCATAATATTGAAAATGATGATACAAGATCTTTAATTGGATAATAACTATAAGTGAAAACTTGATTATCAAACATTTGCAAAGTGCATTATATATATTCCAGCAGTCATAAAACCATTTATCACAAAATCAAAATTACCTTTTTTTGTTAGGTAGTTTGAAACATGGTCACATATAGGCAAAGTCATTGGTACGAATCACAGTTTTTCATCTTGGGAATTTATAATATACAACATGCAAGCATTATTGAAATTATAAAATTTAAAATAACCAATGTATAATCTTTAATTTGAGTCATTGATTCAACAAAACAAAATATAAGATGACTAAAAGAAATAGAGAATTAAGATGTTTTTTTGTTCTTCAGTTTCGTAAGTTCTGATATAAAGTTATTTGGATTTATTTAAATTTATTAAACTTGCACCAAACTTATTAAATTTGAATTAATATAAATTCATTTGGAATCAATTTTTTTTACAAGATTCATTGTTGTTACAACGTCTTACTCTCGTGATATGAATATGGTAATAAGAATAAGTTGAATCATACAAAGTCTTACTAACATACACCAAGTGTAATAAGCTTAGAAACCGGTATACAATAAAGGGAACAAATTCGAAACTGAAAGTTATTTTATTCGGTACCTTTATCTTAATCACATACCACAACATTTGTCAATTTGTTATTATATCTTGCATAATTTGTGTTCAGTTTTGTTTAGTATTCATCTCTATACTTTTGTCATGAGATATAAACACGTAATACGATAAATGTTGATTAAAGTAAGTAATGAAAGTAAATGAATTTATGAAAAAAGTTAATTAATTAGCTAGAACATTAATGTCATGTAAGTATGTAGTGGGAGAACTTTGAAAATGAATTAATCAGTACTCCCTCCGTTTTTTTATATAAGTCATTTTAGCAAATGGCACAACAATTAAGAAATGATTAATAATTGCCTTGAAAATACTCAAGTAACAATGTTTATATACTGGATTCATGGTATTTGGAAGATAAACTAATGAGGAAATCTTGGGAGTATAAAATTTTATTGAAAAAAATTGGGAATCACATGAGGGAGGTCATTGGGAGGTGAGAATGACAAATAAAATTTTTTTTGTGAAAATAGCTAAAACGACTTATATAAAAAAACGGAGGGAGTAGTTTTTAGATGAATGCTTACTTTATTTCGTTATTACCTTAAAAGAAATTTATTTAATTACAATAATTATAAAGATTTGGGTAATGAAAATTGCCTATATAATATAAAATATTGTTAATGTCCCCGTGCGTTACCGTGCAACGCACAGGCTTCAAACTAGTATATATATAAACGAATCCTTTTTCGTGATCATTCAACGGGTAGAGCATTTCTAATTTTCTTAGAGCTTCGTAATCTTCGCGATTAGGTAAAGATATTGTAATCATACAAAAAATGATGATATTTAACATTTTTGGAATATATAATGTGATATTGGAATGTTTGTAAAGTTGTTTTTTCTGATTTAAGGTTGCTAAAGCTAATTTTAAGCAACTTTCCTTGAAGAAGGTGTTGAGTTTTTAGGCAAGTGATGAACTTATATACGTAAGGTAAGACTCTAATTGTACGTATTGTTCCTTTTCCTTCTTTTTTTTCTTCTAAATTTGTGTGTTTGTGTACGATATGCCATGTGAGTCGAATCTCCCTCCCCTTTCCCCAAGCTTTGTGCATTGGTTTCTCTAAATTCTACTTTGTACTTGCATTCAAGAAATTGATAAAGTGTTGGTAATTTTGTTGATATGTTTCATGTTAATTTGTTGCTGTTTTTAATTTATTGATCTATATTCATTATTCACCTAAATACAGATTTTCAAACCTGTGCAACTAACTTTTTGTTTGTTGATCTAATTTAACGAAAGGTTGTACGAGATTAATTATCTTTAGCAGGAGACCTCATGATCGGATTATCTTAGCTGCTTATAATTTCAATATTATTTCGTGGGTGTTAAATTTATAAAGAATTCATATAAAGACTCACTATGTATACATTAAGATTTCAGCTCATGAACTTTTTGTGTTCGAATTAGAATTATAGATTGAAACCATTAATCATATGAAATTTATGATATTATACGTTTGGTGTCGGTTTGGCCAAATTTTTATAAAACTGTTTCTATTTTTCATAATCAATTTCTTTAAAAACTGTCTGTGAATAAATAGTGAGTGTTTGGTTCAACATATTGCAAAAACACTTCATTATTTCTCATTGTAATCTATTTTTTTTTTCTTTTCAAATTAAAAACATTTCACAAAGTATAGAAATATCCCCACCTAATTTATAAGAATTGTTTTATCGAGGTTAAGTTAGAGATCGTTTTTTATGGTTAAGATCTCTAGGTAACTACAATTATTCAACCGTGCAACGCACGGGATTTAATCTAGTTATACAATAATCCCTTAACAATTCTCATAGATCCAACATGAATTCTACATCCAATTCTTCATAAATCATAAATTTATAATCATAAAGTCATAACTCACAACCTAATTCCCAACATAACAATTACTAAACCCAATTAACATAAATCCATCATCAAATTACTAATTAAAATCATAATCCTCAAAAATCATAAATTGGGGCTAACCAATACTACAAAGATATCGATGGTTTAGATAAGCTTACAATCTATCGAGTAGAGGGCGTAGAGAGGAAGAGAATGGTGTGATCGGCGCGGCGAACGGCGACCGGAGGCGGCGGCGGCCTGGGTACCGAGGGGAGAGGGGGCCGAGAGGAGAGGATTATGAGTGAGGGCTGTCAAATTATTATGAGTCAGGGTTCTCTAAAGTCGAGTTTACATAGGAATAGGCCAAATTAGGAAATTACAAAATCGCTCCTCAATATACCCAATTAGTAAGAGTGTTATATTAAGTTTAACAAAATATAATTAGAAATCCTCGAGTATCCTCCTCCGGAGTTGCGATTCATTCTTCGAGAGGATGTCTTAGGTGTCTCTACTTCTAGAGTAGTTCGTTAATTTTGCTTTTGGGGTTCGCCCCTCAGTGTAACCAAAAAAAAAAAAAAAATAGAAATCCTCGAATTAGATAATACTCTAAAATGAATTATAAAAACGTAACACCTAATTATATAATTACCCAAAATTACGGGGTGTTACATTTGTTCCCTATATTTTCGATTTTATGTGGACGTGCTTCACTTTCGCTTGAATTCTCGTTTTATAAGTACTAATCATGTCACATATATTAAGAATTAAAATAGTACTGATCACGTTGCATAGAATAAAAACCGAACCTGTTTAAGTAACCCGTCCGACAGGTCCGTGCCCATGAGTCCACGACATTACATATGGTCGATATGGATAAAAAATCTTATCTCTTAAATTTCATTACACGCCTCTCTAGCTCTCGTTCACTTGCATACGTACACTTGACTCAAACATACAACCATTCGCACACCCTTAGACATGGACACCTTATCTCTAACACGCCATCTCTCCCGCCTCAAGCTCACTACCAAACTACTCTCTTCTCCTCCACTGCCACCCAAGCCTTTTCTATTTCCTCCTCGCCTACGCAACCGGTATCGCAGCATCGCCCTGGTTCCTGTTCCCGTGTCCGACATTTCGCAACAGCAACAACAACAAACGTTTGAGGATTACAATGAAGACGAGACGTATGGGGAGGTTGACAAAATCATCGGCAGCCGCGTGTCCGCCGTGTCCCCGATCACCATGGAGTATCTTATCGAGTGGAAAGACGGTCATGCCCCTACATGGGCCCCGGCAAACTTCATAGCAGCTGATGTGGTGTCCGAGTTTGAGACACCCTGGTGGACGGCTGCGAAGAAAGCCGATGCAGAAGCACTCCAACGTGTCATAGATTCTGACGTGTCCGCTGGATACGAGCGTGATCCTAATGCAGTTGACACTGACGGGAGGACTGCATTGCACTTTGTGGCGGGTCTTGGGTCGGACACGTGTATCTGTGTCCTAGCCGTGTCCGGTGCAGACGTGAACAAATTGGACGTGTCTGGTAGTATGGCGCCACTCCACATGGCTGCGGGGTATGCCAGGCCAGACGCACACGGGCATTGCTCGAGGCAAGGGCTGATGCTGAGTTAGAAGACGGTAAAGGGCGTACAGCATTGGAAATTGCCAAGGAAATACTAGCCATGACACCAAAGGGGAATTTGATGCAATTCGGAAGGCGACTAGGATTGGAAAATGTGATACGGATATTAGAAGGGGATGTCTACGAATACGCAGAAGTCGAGGGGGTGTTGGAGAAGAGAGGAAAAGGCGAAAATTTGGAGTATTTGGTCAAGTTAAGAGATGGAGGAGAGAATGAGTGGGTGAAACCAGGGTTTATTGCAGAGGATTTGGTGAAGGATTTTGAGGAAGGGCTTGAGTATGCTGAGGCTGTAGGCGTATTTGGGAAGCGACTTGGGGACGAGGGCAAGAATGAGTTTTTGGTCAAGTGGGTTGACATTGATGAGCCTACTTGGGAGCCTGTGGAGAATGTGGATCCTGAATTGATCAAAGAGTTTGAGGAGTCGCAACCTAAGACTAGCTCGTGAAGGCCGGCCTTTTGGTTGTTCCGAACCTAGCTTATGAAGTTTTGTAGGAACAAGTGTTTGAGGAGGCTCAGATGTACGCAACCAAGCACTGGAGTGGACTCTCGAGTGATGGTTTTGGCTACTTTGTCGACAATTTTCTCGTGTATTCGTTTGTAAAGCTAAGAGCATGTCAGATCAGTAGGATGCATGAAAGAAATGGGGTTGTTTCGGCACATAGGAATGGTAATCACTTGAAATCCTACTGTTCTTTCTAGGTTTTCGATCTTTGTAATTGACAGCATTTTTGTGTACTTGATTGTAGAGCCTACTTTAGCAAAATTTATGGGACAAGTTTTTTGGTGCTATAAAGAGTTACTTATGAGCTGCAAATCTAGTTTCTGGCAGTAAATTTGGTGCAGTTTATGCAATTTGTAAAACGACTTGCATTTATACTTGTATTCTGTCAAAATACACCGTAAATTTATTTTTTTGACAGGTAGTACTGAAAACTGTAATGTTTATGAAACAGAGAGTTTACAAACTGTAATGACCTTGGGAGTGACTTTCTTAGACATCCAGTCGCGAAAACTAAGTGCATAAACCCGAAACTAAGCTGCAACAATCTGCTGCAGGTGACTGTCAACCTTTCTCAGCTTTCGGCACATTGTTAAACAATGCTGAAACTAACGGGAATTTCTTCTCCGGCGATGGAGAGGGAGAAGGAAAAGAATTATAAGCATCTCTCATAGGTTCACCAATTTATTGACTGTTGCCAGGTCGCCTGATGTCTCATCGTAAGATGTTGGTCAGTCTTAGACCAATTGGGACCAAAGGCTTCTTCACAGCCTGAAAGCCGATTGTGCTATTTGACCTATCTTTCTTTCAAAAAGTATTTAGATATCCCCTGAAGTTGGAGTAGCCATAGAAGTCTTTTTCTCGATACCAGTCTCATATGGTAAATTGATTCTCTTAATGCCCCTTATGCATTTGCTTTTGAAGCGAAGCGAGGTAAGGCGGTCCAGCCGATGCCGATCAAATTAGGTTTCTTGCAGCAGTATAGAATTCCCTTGGTATGAAACAACAGTTCAAACTGTCTAGGATGTGAAAGTGATAGACATTTGAAATAACCAAACATCAACAGCTCGTGGTAATAGTATATATATCTTAATGTAATTAGGTAACTGCGTAATTACTGTTGTATCCTTGTATACTCGATATATATATACGATGAAAGTCATCGAGCCTCAGTTGAGGACTCTTCCCTAATCTCATATTCCCATATGGTATCGATCTAGGTTACCTTCATCTTCCGCTGCCCTAATCTTTCTCTGTCTCTCAGCCGTCGCCTGTCTTCACCATGGTTGACGGTGATGTTCACAATCCCCCACCTCCTCCTCCTCCTCCTCCCGTCAACGATAAACTTCACCCGTGCTTCTCTGTTACTAACATCAAAGCACAAGTTCGGTTTGTACTTGATGATGAGAAGATCAAGTATGATACTTGGGCGAAACTTTTTCGTCTCACCGTTGGTCAATATCAGCTTCTTGATCATCTTGATGGCAAAGGAGTGAAACCGACTGACACAACATGGAAAGCCATCGATGATGTGGTGCTCAATTGGATCTTCGCAACTATCTCCGATGAACTCGTTCTCGGGATGGTGAATGATGTGGATTTAGCCTCCGAAGCCTGGTCTCATCTGAAGGCTCGTTTCCATGACAATAAGGGCGCCCGTGCGGCTGCCCTAGAACAAGAGTTTGTTACCCTCCGCCTTGAGCACTGCTCCTCCCTCGAGGAGTATTGCTCTCGGCTCAAATCTCTTGCTTCCCGATTGAATAGTATTGGAGCTACGGTGTCGGATCAGCGTCTTGTCATTCAGCTTACCAATGGCCTCACGGATGAATATGATACTACCGCCAATATTATCCAGCAACGTGACCCTATTCCCACGTTCATTGATGCTCGTTCGATGCTTGAGCGTGATCGGTTACGTCAACTGCGCAAGTCTCCCTCTACTGCCCTTGTTGTATCAACTGCTCGTGCTGATTCGACCACCTCCTCTTCTCTCGTCTCCTCTAACAAAGGGGGGGGGGCAAGAGTAAGGGCAAGTCCAAGAACCAAAAAGGCTCTCGGCAAGCCTCTGGTGTCGGGGTATCGGGTGCTCCTCAACGCACTTATGCTGCTCCTCAACAGTGGCCCTATTCTCCTTGGTTTCCCTCGCCCTGGGCTGTACCTCCCTGCCCCTATCCCACTGCCTCGGGCTGGGCATGGCCACGACCTCCTGCCCCTGCTGGTCCCGGTGTTCTAGGCACCCGGCCAGTCATGCAGCCTCATGGACAGGCGCATCTTGCTGCTCCTCCGGAAACAGGGTTTCACCCCACTGACTTGAACCAATTCTTCGGCGCTATGACACTTCAGGCTCCGGAATCTACTTGGTTTATGGATACAGGTGCTACCAACCATCTTGCCTCTCATTCAGGTATGCTCACTGGTTTACGATCTTCCAGTAGTATTCCGTCGATTAGTGTTGGTAACGGTCATAGTATTCCTGTTGTTGGTAGTGGATGTCAAACTTTGCCTACAAAATCTGTTCCTCTCGCCCTAAACAATGTCCTTTTTACGCCTCACATAATCAAAAACTTAATCTCCGTTCGTCAATTCACTGTTGATAATAATGTGTCCGTCGAATTTGACCCGAATGGTTTTTCTGTGAAGGATCTTCGTACGGGGACTCTGTTAATGAGGAGCAATAATTCGGGCGAATTGTATCCAGTCACACCCTCCGTGTCGTCATCCACAACGTCCACCAAACAGCCTCTCCCAAAAGCATCCGCCCTCGCCGTACTTCCCTTCTCGGTGTGGCACGGTCGTCTCGGTCATCCGGGACATCATGTTTTAGATTCCCTTAAGCAAACAAAGTCTATTTCTTGTAATAAAGCACCTCGTGCAACTTTATGTCATTCTTGTCAAGTTAGTAAGCATGTACGCTTACCGTTTTCGGATTCCTCTAGTGTCACTGTTGCCCCTTTTGACATTATTCATAGCGATTTATGGACGTCCCCTCGTTTGAGTCATGATGGTTTTAAGTATTATTTGGTTTTACTTGATGATTTCTCGCATTACTTATGGGTTTTTCCCATCAAATACAAATCCGAGGTATATGGGAAATTTTTGGAGTTTGCTAAATATGTTCGCACTCAATTTGAGCGTCCAGTCAAATGTTTTCAATGTGACCTTGGGGGTGAGTTTGACAACACTCCATTTCGTACCTTTGCTAAGAACAACGGTATGGTATATCGGTTTGCGTGTCCTAAAACTTCTCCTCAAAACGGTAAGGCGGAGCGCATGCTCCGTCGACTTAATGACATTAAGCGCACCTTGCTCACTCATGCTTCTTTACCGGAACAATTTTGGGTTGAAGCTATTGAAACGGCTGCCTACCTCCACAATGTGCTCCCAACTAAGGTGCTTCGCAATCGTACGCCTGTCTCGGTCCTTTTTGGTCGCCATCCGACCTATGACCATATTCGTACGTTTGGGTGTCTTTGCTACCCTAACCTCTCCGCCACCGCTCCCCATAAACTGGCTCCTCGATCTACTCGGTGTGTCTTCTTGGGTTTTCCGGCAAATTTTCGGGGATATCGCTGCCTTGACTTGGCTACGGGTAAGGTCTATATTTCGCGGCATGTGACGTTCGATGAAACCGTGTTTCCTTATCCGCACCGTGGTTCTTCATCCTCAATGAGTGGTGATCTCCACTCTGATCCTGTCCCGCACTCTTTGGGTCTTGAGTATGCTTTTCCTCCTGCTACCTCTCCCCCTCCCCGACGCTTTGGTGCTACATACAACCGTCGTTCTCGTCCTCTTGCTGTTCCAGCTCCCGGGTCAGAGGGTCTTCCGCGGTCCGCCACTGTCCCTCCGCGGAGCGCCAAGCCTGCTACTGCTGTTTCTGCTCCCGGCCCTGCTACTACTATTTCTGCTCCTCAGGTTCCGTCTATGTTCCGGCCTGCTCCTGCCACCACTCACACTATGTCCACTCATGCTCGTGCGGGCATTTTTCAACCAAAACAGCCCTTGAATCTTCATGTCACCACTGCTCCTGATTTGTCCCCGTTACCAAAAAATCTGTCTGCCGCTTTATCCGATAAACATTGGAAGGGCGCTATGGATGATGAGTACGGTGCTCTTATGCATAATGGTACATGGGAATTGGTTCCGCGTCCTGCTGGTGCTAATATTCTTCGGTGTTTATGGTTGTATCGTCACAAGTTTAATGTTGATGGTGGTCTCCAACGCTATAAGGCTCGTTTGGTTGCCAATGGGTCTAATCAGGTTGAAGGGGTGGATTGTGATGAGACTTTTAGTTCGGTGGTTAAACCTGCTACTATTCGCACCGTTCTCTCTCTAGCTATGTCTCGTCACTGGCCGATTCATCAGCTTGATGTTAAGAATGCGTTCTTGCATGGTGACCTTCAAGAGCAAGTTTACATGCATCAGCCGCCTGGGTATCGTGATCATAAACGGCCCAATCATGTGTGTCTACTGCGGAAATCGTTATATGGTCTCAAACAGGCGCCCCGTGCTTGGTTTCAGCGGTTTGCCTCGTTTGTTCTCCGCTCTGGTTTTACAGCTAGTGCCACCGATGCCTCCTTGTTTGTGTTTCACCACGGGTCTGAGTGTGCCTATCTCCTTCTCTATGTTGATGATATAATTCTCACTGCATCCACCACTGTGTTGCTTCGTCGCTTGATTACGCTCCAATCTGGTGAGTTTGCCATGAGTGACTTGGGTCCCTTGAGTCACTTCTTGGGAATTCGTGTGACCCGTAGTTCCAAATGTCTCTTTTGGTCTCAGCGCCAGTATGCGCTAGACATCCTCGAGCGTGCGTCTATGTCTGATTGTAAACCTACAACTACTCCGGTTGAGGTTGGCTCCAAGCTTGCTGCGGCATCTGGTCCTCCGGTCAAGGATCCGCGTCTCTACCGTAGCTTGGCTGGTGCTCTTCAGTACCTTACGTTCACTCGCCCGGACATTACCTACGCTGTTCAGCAGGTCTGTCTGTTTATGCATGACCCTCGTGAACCTCATTTTCAAGCTTTAAAGCGTATTCTGCGCTACCTTCGTGGTACTCTTGCCGAGGGTCTCGTTATTACTGATAGTCCTGCCACTGGTCTCACTGCTTATACTGATGCTGATTGGGCTGGTTGCTCGGATACTCGTCGTTCCACGTCTGGGTACTGTGTCTTCCTGGGTGATAATTTGGTTAGTTGGTCGTCTAAGAGGCAACCTAATGTGTCCCGTTCCAGTGCTGAGGCTGAGTATCGGGGTGTTGCTAATGCTGTTGCTGATACGTGTTGGTTGCGTAATTTGCTGCTTGAACTTCGGGTGCCTATTCCTCGTGCTACTCTTGTGTACTGTGACAACATTAGTGCTGTCTACATGTCTAACAACCCTGTTCAACACCAGCGTACTAAGCATATTGAACTGGATATTCATTTTGTGCGTGAAAAGGTGCAGGTTGGGCAACTTCGTGTTCTCCATGTTCCTGCTGATTATCAGTACGCTGACATTTTTACTAAGGGCCTTCCTCGGCCTCTCTTTGAACGCTTTAAATCCAGCCTGAGCGTTCGTCCTCCTCCCGCTCCATCTGAAGGGGTGTAATAGTATATATATCTTAATGTAATTAGGTAACTGCGTAATTACTGTTGTATCCTTGTATACTCGATATATATATACGATGAAAGTCATCGAGCCTCAGTTGAGGACTCTTCCCTAATCTCATATTCCCATAAAAAGATGCTTCTTCATTCCTCATAGTTTAGCAGCCAGGATGAAATGAGACCTGCATTCTGCTTTAGTGCTTACAGCTTACTGCATTGACAACACTAAATATGAAAGCAGTTGGTTACAGGTGCAATGAGGAAATCATGTAACCTGTTACTTAACACAGGCATAAATCTGATTTGCATCCTGTGACTGTTCAGAAAACAAAAGACAGTGGCATCAAAACCTCAGTACTCACATTTCGATACATTGGCACAAGATGGTACAACATTACCGCGGTACCTAAATGGCGCACGCTTACAGTAGGCATATGGGAGTCGGATGTATGTAACTTTACCCAGGCCAATGCCACCATATTCCAGACAAACAAGAAGCTGATCCAAACAGAATTTACTATTAATAGCAGCTTACTGTCTGATCAGAAAACCCTAATTATACATTTACCATATTACCTTCATGTAAGATTCTCAGAATCTTTTCAATCGAGTTGCAAGATCAAGTCATTAATGCTCCAATACCAAAAATAATCTATGGGATAAAAACTTGACATAATTACAAACAGTCAGAATATTTTCACACTGTGATTTTGGGTAAAAATACTTAGCTTAATATTAACTTTCCATCTAACATGGTGAATGGATATAAGATCATAGTCTTAAATTAACACAAGTTGTAAATTTTGCTACTAATTTATCAACATCTCTGTCGTCTTGTCGTTCATCTAAGGTAACATGCTGCTTCTAGTTTCTCTCTTTGTTTCTAAATCCAATTCTATTCCATTGTTTCATTCTTGTTGTGCATGTGTTCTAAGGTAACGTATACTCCGTATGTTGTATGATATTTCATCTATGTGTGATAATAGGAACTAAACCAACCTAGGATGGGTCGAAAGAAAATCGACATGGCGCCCATTGCAAGCAACAACAAGAGGATGATGATGTTCAGGAAGAGGAAAAATGCGATCATGAAGAAGGCCCGTGAGCTCTCTATTTTGTGTGATGTCCAAGTATGTGTGATAATCTACGGTGACAAAGGCGAACCACCCTATGTGTGGCCGGAGGAGCCGGAAAAGCTGAACAATATACTAGCTAGGTATATGAACACATCCATAGAAGAAC